>JAGVSL010000027.1:2400000-4800000 GCA_022494535.1 Himalopsyche phryganea | reverse complement strand
CCAATAAATATTATAAGTCTAGGATCCACACTGATACCTGAGTTAAAATTTCGAGAATATCTTATATAATCTTCTATATAAACATTAGACACTGTTTACTGTTTATTGTTTACCACTTAAATATAATATTTACTAGTTGCCATAGTAGTACAAAAATAATTTAAGAGGTCCTTGAAGATTTCAGTGACATTATTCTTGGAGATATATCTTCATGCTTATTTTTTATTACAACGATTCAAAAGAGAATAATTGTATACAATACAAAATAAATCACTGGTGTAAACTAACTACTTATGTTTGAATCGAAATTTAGACTTTCATTTTCAACCCCTCTACAGTGTGGCTATGAAACCAATTGTTTCACCACTGATAACATTTTCTAGTCGCATAGATCGGGTAATCACCAGTGGCGTAGCAAAGATCTGAAAAATGAGTGGACGGAAGAACTTTATGTTTTTTTACGGGAGAGTTTCACAGTAAAACTATATCACTTTAAATATTCTTTGCGTCTCTTTTTTGTCCTATATTCTTGAATCTACTTCTTTAGAGTACCACAATCTCAAAGAGGGATGGCTGTGAATCCGGGGATGGGAGGAGGCAAGCAAAAAGCTAGGCAGGGGAAAAGTGTACGACTTAATATCAATGCCAGAGAAAGAAGAAGAATGCACGATTTGGTATGTGTAAAATACATTTATAAATCTATCTGTCTTTCTCTTACAAGAACTCTTACCAAACGGTGTACAGTACCAATATGAAATTTGCACATGTCATTCTCGGTCAACTGTGCTATGTTCAACTTTCAACTATGAATATTATTAATAATTTATGGACTTTATTTTGTGTAATATGAAATACTGTCCACGGTGATATTTTCAACTCTCAACTTATAAAACTATCAATCATTGGTGAACTTTGTGGATGTTACACGAGGTACGGTTCACAGTGATATTTTCAACATTCTACTTTTGGCATTCTTATTAATTCATGGACTATATTTTAAATATAAATTACGGTCCACGGTGATATTTTCAACCTTCAACTTCCAATATTAACTAACACCAAGATAAAACGCCAACGTCTAGACCTAATAGCCGGCTTTAGACACAGGCGCATCCACGCGTGATCGGGTGGCTTGTGTGCTTTAAAATGAGTGCCCTGTGTGCCGTGTGTAGTCGGGTAAAAACGGAGTCAAAATGAAATCAATTGCGTGCCCAATGCATCTTAGTGAATAAATACTAAACATTCATTATTTCTTAGAACGACGCTTTGGATGAACTGAGAAGTGTGATACCGTATGCCCACTCGCCTTCAGTCAGAAAGCTCTCCAAGATCGCCACTCTTCTCCTAGCTAAAAACTACATTCTTATGCAAGCCAATGCACTCGAAGAATTAAGAAGGTAAAGTAAAATTTCTTTCTTCAACATTCACCCTTCGCACATGTCGTCGCATAATAAGAATTGCGCCCTTGTTATTGTTCAACCACAAAGGCCTTTGAGTTTGACTCAGAAACTTTTCAAGACTGCTGTTAAAACGTGACAACTTCAAGATTGATTATTGAAGAAAAATAACTATTAATATTATAATTTATTTCGTCACTTGAAATATCAACAGAAGTTTTTTTACTACGAGAACTGCTTCTTACTCAGTTGCTCGACCTTCCTTTATCGAAGAGAGTAGGGATATAAGGAAACAGCTACGACAGGACTAATGGTTAACTAGTCACCTTCGCTACGCCCCGTTTATAGGCAAACATCAATGTCTTCGGACAGAAATCGATTGAACAATCAATTTATAAAACTGTTCGTACTGGAATTTGATTCCGTAAGATTCGTAACCGAAGCCGACGACATTGACCACTGCACCACGGACACAATAATTGAAATATAACATGACTTACCTCCGATATGCCGCGATCCTTATACAAAGGATTATTATTACGCACATTTATTTTCTAGCAAAGAGCCATTTCTGATTTATAATGTTTATCGAGTGGTACGTTGAAGTTTAGTTTTAGTGTCGTCTACCGATTCCAAAGTAGAGAAAACGTGCAACTTATAAAATCAAAAACCCACACTTCCACATTTTGTCAAAATTTTACAAAAAATAAATACATATACCATAATATATTTCACATATTCTGGAACAATGAATAACTTGTGAAAAAAGCATACGAAATTTTTTTTAACTCATACAACGGAAATCAATGCCGATATGTCCAATTTTCTTTGGCTTATATTTATTGCAAGAAGCGGTTGACTGGCTAGTAAATAATATGCATATTGTTCTTTATTGGAAAAACAATATGATGGAAAAAATGAGGTATCAATAAAACTAATAATATAATACTGGATCACAAAAACGTCGTTTACTACAAACATTGCAAAGTGAATACATCGGTTTTTGCTTTTATGCGCTTCATATCATCGGCATAGGCGACATTTTTAATAACGGCATATTTTGTTTTGTCATTACGATCTTTGTTGTTTGTTTGTTGCAGAGTAAAGTTTTCGCAAACAATCAAATATTTAAATACGAGTCTGTGAACGATATCATGTTTTTTTTTTTTGTTTAATGTCAATGCCATACCAACTGATACCCAATACCAATTGCAGGTTAATCGCATACCTTCAAGGGACAGCAAGCGCCGCCGGTATAGTTGCTCCGGCAGGATTCGAGCTCGGAGGCTTCCCCGCCGCAGCCAAACTACTCCAACAGCAGCAGATGCTCATGCCGCCTTCAGACCAGCCTCCGCCCAATTCCAATGATTCCGCAGACTCCTGAGATATGCATTACGATATGATTAAGCAAGAGTATTGAACAAAGCACTGATATGACTGAATTCTGACGAGTCAAGAACATATGATTTCAGCGGTAGATGATGCAAAAATATGTGTTTTTCTAGGTGCTACATCATCAAAACTAATAACAAATATTATTTAAAACCATAATGACCTACTGGACGTATTGACAATTCGATTATTTAATCTTTTACATTTATTTTTTGATACCAATACTATTTATGAAACGAGCCAATGAGAAGTGAAGTGAGCCTACTGATATTTTCGAATAAAATGAGTTCGGTACGTTTTGATATTGAAGTGTCATAAATAATGTGAAGTGTGCTTAGTAAATACAGGCTGAAAAGTATTTTAATCCTTAAGAAGTTAAATTAAGTGAATGGTAAATTTAATTAAACACATTCATTAAACAAAACTTTCAATAAACAAGTCTCACCATTTTGTCACTTGGCCCACTTCACTTCTCCGCGGCTCAAATGAGGAATGACTATAGTAAAATTGCATTGGTTTCTCAGTCAATCTCGTATGTAATTTATGACGCGTTTTGTGAGCCACCTTAAACATAATTTTGCTTAAACTGATAATATGAAAAAAGCGAATTTTAAGATCATTTATAACGATCTGACGGTCAGATAATTTCATAATATAATAATATTCGCATGAGTATAAATTGTGTTTTGATATAATAAAATATTATATTTGGATTTCGCCTTGATAATTAATTTACTGATAATTTAACAGCCAGTAAATTACATTATAAAGAAATAAAAGAAAAATATTTCGCGCTCAAAATACATTAACATCTTTACTTTGCTACAATCTACAATTAGTTTGACTGCGACGTCTCACGTCAAAAATCAAAACCCTTTACCTCCACCAAGCGATTATCAAGAATATGTTATGCAAACGTTAAACAAACGAATTGCCATTCTTTATGATTACATTGGAGGCTATACTTTTAAAACAAGTCATCGCGTAGGCTATTATTTTTTAACTTTCTAGTCAATTATTTATAAGCAATTTATAATGTTACTTTAATAAAAACAAACAACGGGATTATCTTGGCATAAAGTTCCCTTCATTTCATTTTAATAATATTTTTTAAATATTTTTCTCAGGCATAATTATTAGTTAAAAACCAATAAAATATTCATTGTTTTAAAACTGAATATTTCAAGAGAACAAAGATTTTTTAACGATAACTTAATATTTATGTACAACAGTTGATAATCATGCAATACACTTTTCGTGTAAGCAATAATTTTGATATTGGTTTTAGTAATTACTTCATAACAAAAAAAAATTATTGTATAATATGGTCGTTGCACAAAATAAACCTTCAATGTGCAAAAATCCTGTTTTGAGATAAAGACAAAATACCGTTTTAAAAAATCAGGACAAAGATTTTTAATAAAATAGAAATACAGTTTATTGGATTAATATTAATTGCACTATTTCAGTAATTAAAAAGATCGATAATGTCTTACAGATTTACAATTGAAGAAATAATATGTTTACACTGTCACATCGGAGTTTTGTGTTGCACAGTTTTGGCACATTGCATATATTTACTATGAAATAATGAAATTGTAATATATTTTTATTTTACTTGTTTACTGTTTTCTATATTATGTTGCTATTATTACGTATCGCTACTGTTTGTCTTAGTCAATAAATGTTTCTGTTCCAATAAATGTAAATTAAAAAAAAACAATATGGCTTTTTTCAGTTTTCTCATTACAGTTATAGTTTAAAAGCATTCACAAGACAAACAGTAGTTTGGTTATATTTAATAATGGCACATGTATATGCAAGAAACAGTAAACAAGTGAAATGAAAAAATATTACAATTTCACTATATATTATTTATTATACGATGATTTGGAAACGCTTTAACTTTAAAACAAAAAGTGATGGCTGAATGAAGTTTCCGTCAACAATGCAGAAAAAATTGTTGATTATTATTGCATCAAAAAATCATTTTCGTGAAATTGGCACATTAAAAAGGTTTATTTTATGCATCGTCAATATATAAAAAATGTTATCTTTTGTCTTGAAAGAAATGATTGTTCAACTGGAACCATCTATTGATTTTTGATCTCAGTAAATATTGTAACTTTATGTCATAGATTGAGCCTGTTTATTTTATATATAACGTCCAATAGATTATAAATAACACTTTCCATAATACCTAACCAAATGAAAAAACATGAGTTAGGGAATGGGAAAATATTTCCGACTGTGAATATAATAAAGAATGTGTGTTGTGATGTTAACTATTAAGTATTTAATAAACTTTTAATAAAAATAAAAATAATGCAATGTTTTTGTGAGTTTTTTTACCAAACCGAATATTTATATAGTTGTTGTACGCAATACTGTGTTCGTTGTCAGCTCTAAAACAAATTGCTTAATATGTTGTCAAAAATCGTAAGAGTAGCAGCTGTATGTTCAAAGACTAGCTTTTAGTATCTTCACTGGAATAATTTATATGATTTGTGAACTGTTATCAAAAATTCTGGATAGTACAATACTGTGATAAGGGTTTACATTTATTTAATCGTCATAACTAGCTAGAGCTTGGTGTAATCGTCACAACTGGGCGTGAAACCAAAATAGCTATCAACAAGCTGATAAAATTCTTGTACAAATGAATACTTTGTTATTTTCCCTTGTAAGTAATTGCCAAATCAATCAATCAAATTTATTTCTTTTAACTACCTACAAATTAAATTTGAAATATTTAATTATTACTTGATAGTAAAGTAGTTTAGGTTAGTGAATATAAGAAAGTACTCTTTTAGTTTCGATAATCTTAAAATGAAAAAATCTCAATTGATTTTTATTAAAAAAAAGCATATTATCACCACTAATCGTGCATATAATACACAACATAAAATTTGGCAAATCAGTTTACTTGAAAATAAATAATATATTAAAATTATCAGGTAGATGGTTTTCAAATCACGAACGCAACGGGAGAAACTCACGTTAATATTGGTAGGTAAGATTTTTTTTAATATTATAGAAAAGCTTTCGCAATAGAACGTTCCGCTTAGATTAATAAAAATATTCAAATTAGATATAAATAGTAAATAAAACTCGCCCCCATTTGTAAGAAATAAGTTATTGTAATGCATTGTACATATTAAATATAATATAAAATACCTACAAATAAAAATATTTGCCGTTTTATTTATTACCATATATTTCCACGATTATTGTTCAATAAATTAAATAAAACAGCGACGCCATACAGAAAAGAGAGGAACTAACAAAACATATGGAAAACTTCGAAACTCTCATTGAACAATATGTTTTCCGTCTAGTGGAATGGTGAGTTAGCAAAACCGTATGTTAATCTGTTTTTTTGTATTATCAAAAGGTGGCACTGTATAACTTATAATAATGATAAATAATATTATAAACAATTAATTGTTTATTGATCAAATAAAAGGCAAGTATATTATTTAATGACAAATATCTATTTTTAGGGTGATTATATATATAAATAAAAGAACCATTATACGCGAGTCTTTTGTCATTTTACATTATTAAAAATGTGTATAAATAAATTATAAAATAATTGAAACCTACGACTTTACAATATCAAAATACCATGCATCATTAATTTTGACATAAAGTATCATAACAAAGTAACTGACGGCATTTCTATTAGCTCATTTTAAATATATATATTTAAAAGAAATATCAAGCCCAGTATCGTTCTATAGTTATAAAAGATGTCTTCATCTCGCGCCATATGAGAGACTTCTCTATTTGAGGGCGTATGGATACCACCCTTGGCTTTATCCAACTGACTTCCTCTTAACCATACTCACGTTAAATAATTTAAATTTTTGAAGAGAAATGTACCTGGCCACAAATTTCTTTCGTCTTATACGAGCCCACAATGAGAATTCCACATAGTACATTTTTATTGTTTTTTATTTCGGGCTTCTATACCAACGACCAACAAAAATACGACTTCAAACTAGTTTGCGTTGTTATGATAACATCACAGATGTCATATAAAGAAACTAAAGGATATGTGCCCTGGGATACAGCTACAGGTACAAAGTTAATAGTGATGTCTAAAGATCCCGTTGAAAACAGTACCGGGCAGCTAGTAAAATATTTTAATCGACAAAGAGAATATTGTAATTTTCAATTAGTCACTTCAATGTCCTATTTCAAGTATCGGCCACCTTAAAGTAAAAAATAAAAAATAGTCTTTTGACTATTAGCGTTCAATTTAAGAAATATATTAAAACTAAATACACGACGATATATCTCTGCTATTTTACAATTGAGAATAGAAATATTTCCATCATAATAATAATTCATTGAAAATTTTGTATTGTGCTATTCATTAAGTATGTGAAATGCATGTTCATATATTATAAAATATTTACAATACAATGATTGATTTGTTGTCATTTTTATATCGCTTATGTCACAAGCGTTTCCGAAGAAGACTAAAAGTTTTCATTTGTAAAAGATTCGCAAAGTAAAAATATTACGAAAACTCTCGCATGATAAATGACTTTCATTTTTCACATCGTATTTTGAATACTGCATCGTGAAAAAAAAACAGATATTCACTTTTTATAGAAACTCATAGCTGTATACATTACTAATTACTTATAGTATGCTAAGAATTTTAAATTACATTCTTTTAAATAATATACATATTCATTAAAACAGACTTATAAATTTGAACAGCGACAAAACATTTCCGAACCGAAAATAATCTCATTTGCACAATCAATGTTCTTTTTAAGACGAGAGGTTCTCTGCACGGAAAATCCAAAGGTTGAACAAGCCAAACCAACAAATGTGATGCATAATTTAAACTTTCTTACAAACATCAATGTCAAGTTTGTTATAAAAATTAGTTTTGATTGTTTTACTATGTAATTTGAAACCTCGTTACTTCATTTCGACCAAGAAAATCAAGATAAATACTAATTATTAGTAATAATATATTGCCACGTTAAGCAGCATCAGCGAATCTACTTTTGATGCAAGTGCTAAAAAAACATGCCTTCGTAGAATACGTCTTCTCGCCCATAGTTAAAATCAAGAAGTGGATATTACTCACTTCTAACTCCATAAAAGACATTCGTCATCATCGGATTTATTTTTCCTACCACCAGTTTCAATAATTACAAATAACCATTTCCCAGATGGATATATGGTACAGTTTTCGAATAACATTACTACATAAAGTTGAGCCGCATCCTATCATACTTATGAGGGTATAAATAATAAAGGTAATTTAATTGACGCCAATAAATTATTTTGGAATTGTAAAAATCTGTTTTTTCTGTCCTGAGTTAGCCGATTTGCAGATGAAGCAGTCGATATTATTGTTATCACCTTCACCACTAGAAAACCCACGCATTTACTAACTCTCTGTAACGCATTTATAGTATATTTTTAATACAAAACCGAGAAAGATAAAAATATTTTTCATTGAAATAATGTTTTAGTTAGATTCCGTATACGGTTTTATTCCGAATGGTAGGTGTCCTGAAAGACCTTCGAGTACTTTAATACATATTATATAGTGTATTCGATGAAACTAAATGATACGGACATGTCATGAGAGAAATTAGACTGATTTGGAGCCATGAAAATGCAGTGCAGTTGCCATAATATCGTCAGTGTCTTGGTAAAAAACACTAACTGAAAAATACTGATTTCGAATAATTGGACCTTGAAGTTTGTCAAATTTTTGAAATGCCATACCTTTTTCATTTCGTTTGTTTGTACAAAACTGTATTTAAGTAAAATTGTAATCTATAAAAATTCGTTTATTATTTCATACGATAGAGTTCGAAATAAGGAACATTTTGGTATAACTAACTCAATATGTCATTTTTTGATTTAGTGTTTTCTTCCAGAACAGCGACGATATGTTCCACTTAGGGAGCCGAGACTATCGAAGAGGAAAAATATTGATTGCGTTTAGGCAAAGCTAGATGACGAAACACCGCATAAATGAAGATTTTACCTAATAAGACTGCATTCGTGTAACTTCTACTATTGATGCAATCCAACATGTACGTTTTGATTCTATAAATCTAACTTCTCACTAACTCATGAAATAATCTATTTAAAATGATTGTGGCGATTATTTACTTTGGTATACACATTTTTGACCTAGAACTATTGATTAAGGTCACGTAGAGGAATTTAGATTTAAATCAATATTTTGTTTTTATTTTATTTTATAAAAAGTAGTGTTGCCCTCTGGCATAAATAATCATAATTCCATCCGCACTGTCTCTTTTAGATACCCGCTAATAATAAACTATTGATTCAGTGCAGCGTATGGCTTATCTAGAACCACTGAGTCGTATTTGCTGACCAACAGTAAGCCTATATTGCACATTGCTTGAATTATTTATTTAATATCGCTACAGGTGGCTGTCGCCAGATGGTGATTAATTATTAAATAAAAGAATTCAAGGCCATAGAATCCGCGCACAACTTCACCCCTATCGATCCGATCCATTAAAAGTTAAGGGTCAAAACTTCAAACAAGCTTATGAGTAAATAAGCTAGGTTTATCAATATCTTCGTACAAAATAAATTCAACCACCTTCACTGGTATAACATCTATTTCGAATATAATTCAATTCGACTATAAACATTATTCCATTTAAACGAACTCATTTGTCTATGGTTATGTAATACGAAAATACTATATCTGAATATTTTCCAATAAATTATTTTGCAGAAATTAATAAATATACTGAGGGCTCTAGTATCATAATTGAGAATCTCCGTAAATGCATGTTTTTGGCAAACCAAGAAAAACCGTTGTCATGCTAAAAGAAAAACTGTGGAATGGACGCCTAAACCATGAGTGGAAACAAACACTGGTAGCCACGGCACTTGCACAATGCTACACTCTCATTGGCTGGAATGAAGATTATTATTTTAGACAATTACAAGGCATTGGAGAATATAAGTTTTGAAAGTGAACCACATTTTCACATTCATTATAGAAGGATATTTTATAATTTAAATGTTAGGTGTGAACACGAATAACAATTCTGCATTTATAACTCATTTTTTGCATATGCTGGAGATTACGAGTTTTGATACTAGACCCAATTCAATTATACTGTATTGAACTGATATGCTTAATTATTGTTTATTACAAATAATAAAATAGGAAATATTCAGAAACAATACAACGTATTGCACATTTAAATTATTTATATACATACTGAAATATTAAGCATATGAATCTATTACTAAAAACCCGCCTTGGCCACGCAGCTGTACCTTACGACCTCAAATTCATAAAACATATAAATAATTTCAAAACGCATCTTGTACTAATGTATAAAACATCAATATAATAAGATATGATACAATCTTCAACATAACTTGATTGATTTCGGCAACGGATATGTACTTTTACCATTTAAACAAATATTTCGAATAGGTAAGGAATAAAAGGAGAAAATTAAATGTAAAAACGAACGTTATCGGTAGAAAAGTTCTGAGCGCTGTGCGATAATTCAGCAAATTAGATTAAATATGCAAATATGTCGATACATCAAGTCTAGGCATGTTCATAAAGGCCTCAGATACAACCTACATGAACCAATAACGTAATGAATACATATCAAACACAAAATAGTTGTACACTGCGCCGCCACGAAATGAAATCAATATTGCCGATGGAAAAAAAGCTGTGGGGTTAGTTGCCGATTTTCCCGCAGCAGACAAACGGCGCTGCGCGCGTCGTCAGTGCGAATTATCGACCACAGAGCGCGCGCCGCGGCCGGTAAAACGCAGAAGTACTACTATCACATAAATTTAATTCGGTGTGCTACTGTACATGCAACATCCAAATCGAAAAATTACAACCCAACGGATTTAAAAAAAACTCACTCTGTAATGATAAACTCATAAACGCATTACAATCTCATGACTTCTTCATTCTATTACATCATAAAAGGTTATACTATATAACAATATTTACACCTATGATTCGGCTAACATAATCATAATTGTATACTTATGAGTAATGCTATGCGGGGTGGTTACGCATGTTATACGTAAGTGTGGACACAAATTAAATATGACCAAAACAAAATCTTGATTCAAAAATAATTTTTGCAAATTTTGTTGAGTTAATAATATCTTATTTTGTTGTAGTATACTAAAATCGTAATACTGTGATCATAGAATTTTCATCAAAACGTGGATCCATACAGGGCAACAAAGGAAATATTCGGAAACAGAAAGGCGGGATCTACCTAATGGCGTTCCTTTTTCAAATGTGACAGATAACGAATCTGAAATCAAAATGGCTGGATATCTCTTACAATGATTAATATTTTGTGTAAAATTAGCAAACAATTTCAGAAATAAATCACCCCATCCGTTTCAAATAAAATATAACTGTTATCGCTGAATTAGCTGACCTTATAAATGTATTGATTTTTATTATATTAATTTTACTCTGGGGAATTGTCTTTTGTTCGTCCTTACTTTAAAATATTCTTATAAGAATCCATTTGCTATTTTTTCATGAGAACTTATTATTAACAACAACCAAACGCAAATCACACAAAAGTTTATAGACATTCAATAAATTTATCACTTTTCAAATATACGTATTGTATTTATTGATTATTAATTTACCATTTCGAAAATGATAAAATACCACAATATAAAATCAGTTAACAAATGATAATAATACCCATTTTTATGATGGTATACAATTACGTACTAGTTGATACTCGTACTTCAATCATGCGCCATTGGCGTTGGCGAATTAATTAAAATGTTTGTTATTTTATACATGTTTATGTGATTGAATTGTGCATATTGACAGGTTACCTTTTTTTATACCACTGGTCGTCAACCTGGCCGTACCGTCCACTAGTGGATACTTAACGTTTCCCTGGTGGGTGGTGGGTAGTTTAGTTTTTTTTCTGTCTCTTTTCATCAAAACCATCTGTTAAACTCGACTCATGGCTAAATTTAATTGAAGGCATTTTCAAGACAATTCCCTACGCCAACCCGACGGCCGAGGGTTGCAGTGCATAGGGATAGGGTCTTTTTTTCCATTTCTCTACCTTCACTTTTTTTTTACCTTTATCACTTACACCTATCCGAATAAAACAAAATATTTGTCCTGTTCTGGCCTAGCTATCGACTTTCGACGTGTTTGTTTGTAAACACAGCAACTACTTAGATTTGAAAGAACGTCACTCGTGAAACTGAACCAGATATTAAGTTTTTTTTTTCAAATCCTTTATCTTTTAGTAAGTATTGCACCCGTACACTGGATTCAAATACTGCGATGTTTGTGGGCGGTAAGGAAATTTTATTATAAAAAAATATGCAAAAATGAGCGGTATGTATAAAAAGGTAGACGACCACTGTTCTATACCAATCCATTTTTTAAATATATTCTCGTAATAAAGTTTTGCTTAATATTTGTTTTATTATCACTCTTAAATTACTAACTGTCAATTGTTGATGAAAAGACATTAAATTTACAAAAATAAAACAAATTATTTTTGTACTTTTTCCTCAATTTTATATTTATTAATTTATTATTATCGTGTTGCGTATATCAAAGTTGTTCTAATTTATACTGGATTTCAATAGTGCCATGAAATTTATTTGCAAGTTTATATAAATAATTATATTTCCTTATAGAGCATTATAATGTTTAAAGTCTAACTTGTTTTATGGCTAAAGTTTCCATTATTTCATCAAAATAATTATGGAGCTAGCACAGGGTTGTCAAATCAATCGTTTTTTGTTAACCAATAAAGCAAACAAAATTTAATAACTTTTAAGGTCTTAACATGCTTTCAATAATATTCAAAAAATATTTAAAAAAAAAATTCATAATATACGAAAAAATTACAATGTATTTTGTACTAATTCCACATCTGTATAGTGATTAGAACCGGTTTCACTCATCGCAAGCATTATTAACTGATACAATATAAATCTTAACATGACTTTTTATATGAAAATGAAGGTTAATAATTATTACACGGTATATCAAACAATTGGTTCTAGAACTATGACAAGAATTTACAAATAATTGAACAAATTATATGTAACGAAATAAAGTAGTCTACAAATGTTAAGGACCTCTTGCAAATCAGTAATTACTGATTTGCAATCATAAACTTAGCTACATTCAAATTCAATTATGTGATAAAAATAGAATCAGTTAATAAATTATAAATATTCAGTAATATTCATAAATGAGAGTTCCAGTATCATTATTCATAACCTCCAGCATATGCAAAAAATATGCTATGAATGCAGCATTGTTCTTCGCGTTCACACCTACCATTTAAATTATAACATATCATTCTAAACTAAAAAACTCCTATCTAAAATGAGTGTGAAATGTTATTCATTTTCAAAACTCATATTCTTTAATGCCTTATAATTTTCTAAGTTAATAATCTCCATTCCAGTCAATAAGAATGCATGCAGCATTGTATTATCATGACCACCCATGTTTGTTTACAAATCATATATAAGCGTCTGTTACAAAGTGTTATTAGTATTAAACTATGCATTTTTAACTGCAGCAAGAAAACGTTTTTTTATTGATTTGCCATAAACAAGCATTGACAAAGATTCTGAATTATGATCAGTGGCAGCTCGTGGATAAGATATCTGGGGTGTGCTGCGGTTGATTAAAAATAAAAAAATGGTTATTTGGATTATATTTTACTATTAACATAAACGTTTTTAAAATTAAACATCGCATATATTCATAAAATTTATAATCGATTCGTAAAATTTATAAATTCCATACATTACAGTATTTTAGAAAAACTTTTGTTTTCATATTGAAAACGAACTCCCACAAACAGAACTGACATCACAATTACTATTTCTTAAGTATGTTCTATAAACCAATTAGGTACAACTATGATTTCAATTTTGCTGTACCTGTTACTACGACCCAATACGGGATACATAGATAAAGTACCTGAAATAATCCCGTCAATTCCCAAAACAATTATTTGGCAACCCTAATCTCTCATCGAAACCGGTCTAAGGAAGTATTTTATTTTCATCTATAGTCAACATGTGTTTTTTTTTATATTTTATTAAGTATTTCGTAGTAAGTATATATCGTAAATAATGGTCAAAACTTTATTATGCTTAATAATTTGAACACAATTAATAAGAAGATATAATAATATTACATTATTACGTCTATTTAAATTTATACAAAAAAAATGATGTACGTAAATGATAGGGTCGTGCTCTTTATTGCCAGCTTGCGTGTTTTCCCTACTTTCAATCATTTTCGGTCCCATAGCAGATTGGTCATCTCTCTTGTGCATTTGCCAGGATGGGTTGTGGTGTTCATCGGGTTGAATTTCCATACGGATATCAGTATGCAATCAATAGTTGTGATGCTTACATTCCCTCCTATCCTAGAATCGGGGCGTAACGAGAGCGACTTTATAACAAAAAGTTCTCGTAAAACCGCTTCAGTGCATATGCTAGACATTGGGTGCGGACATCTTTAAAAAAAAATCTTAATATGAAATTAAAATTCATAGCTATGTTATTCCACTGGCTGTGCTACTAAGTGTGACACGTGTTTTGCTTTAAGAAGCATCTTCAGACTAGCTATATCGCAAGATTATATATTTCTAAGCAAAACTATGATTCTAATTCTCAACTTAAAAATTAAGGGTGGGTTTTGTTTATTTCCTCCTACAGGACATGTGGAAGGGGTGAAACACAATTTTAGTTTTATATTAAAAATGAATTTCCACAAAATTACAGCCGAACCCTTCGAAAACAATAAACATCTTGTAAATTTGTTTATCCGTTGCTCCATCCATGTATATGATTGATATTTATGAATGAGGAAGTCAAATTGACGGAATACAAGACCATATTTATTTTGTCATAACCAATTGATATAAATACATAATTGTTATAGCTATATACTAAACAAGCTATATATGTAGTAATGAAATAAAGAAAACTTTGTTGGTTTCGGCATGCTTATTAAACTTCTCATTCTCTCTATCATGAATTTGACAACCTGTTGTAGATCTTGGCTCAAAAGAACAACTTTTCCCAGCTATCCCCAACTAATGTGGCAGTTTTCATGTTTAGCAGTTCGAGCATGCAACAATCGTCAGCAAGAGAAATAATAGCTGACCTCTCCATTAATATTGCAAACTTATTTTACATAATAATTATTATTCTAAAGTATTTAATAAATAATTCATTAAATTGTTTTTAATTTTGTCTGCTACTTTTTTGTAAGTGTGTATGTAAAAATAAAACAATTTATTTATGTTTACTCTGGCAACAACGCAACGGTACGTCACTCCTGCACACAGCGAAATTCGCAAACACAGCGTTTCCGAAACTATTTCAGTTCATCAAACCCAAGATAAAATCTAAGCAAGATTAATTATTATTTTAGATGCACATGTAAACAAAATATTTTTTTTATTATACAATATAAACTTAAGCTCTTTTGGAATACATTCCTGTGCTAAATTAGGAATAATATGTAATAATATACGTAGAAGATATTTTTAAATAGAAACGGAGTAAGAACGTTTAATTTTCAGACACTCGCAAAATTAAATAAAACATTTTCTGGCAATATAGGCACTTGATTATATAAAACAATTATAACGCGAGAGCGATGAACAGTAGATTTTATAAGCAATAAAGTTTTGTCTATTTGATTCAAAAAAAAAAAAAAACTATAAAGTACATGTATACAAGTTGTTATACGTGGTTCATTTAATGTTAGCTTATGACAGATATGGCTGCTACTATAAAAGATAATAGTCAAAAAAGGAGGGAGAGCTCAATAGATGTATTGTTTTTTTTCTTCAGTGACTATGTCCGTGGTGCATGTGGTAGAGGTGCCCCCAATCGCGTTTATTCTCCAATGACATCCCACAGACGTTGTTTCACATCTCATAATCCTTACGTTCTTACAGACGTTTTTTATTATTCGATGAACTTTTACGTATCACACCGAAGATTATAATTATCTCTTCAATAATACATGTCGGGTATATATTTGTAATAAACAGCAACAATAAAGAATATAAGAATAACAATTGAGTAAATTTTGTATTAATGAAATTTTGTACACTTCCATGTATTTTGTCACTAACGACCCGGGTTTCGCCTTAGGGCATCTTCAGGCATTCGAGCGCACGAATGGACTCGAGCTGATCATTTGACGAACTAACAATTTGACCAACTGACCATGACATCAGTTCGAGTCCATCCGTGCGCTCGAATGCCTGAAGATGCCGAAAGGCGAAACCCGGGTCGATAGGGACAAAATACATGGAAGTGTACAAAATCTCAATAATCCAAATTTGATGTTGAAATTCCATCAAGCACCCTCAGTCGATGTCTTAAATTATAACAATTGAGTAAATAATTCGTATGCATCGGCTCTGTGGCGCAGTTGGTAGCGTCGTTAGCTACGGTTACGGATGTCTCGGGTTCAAGTCCTGGTGCGGACAATTTCATGAATTGGTTTTTCAATCGATTAATGGATTTCTGTTAGTAGTCATAAATGTCTAAAACTCCTCAATCCCACCCATCCGATCTTCAAAAACGGGGCGTAGCGAAAGCGATTATCTAACCACTAGTCCTGTCTTAGCCCTATCCTTCTATCCCGACTCTCTTCGAAATAGGAGAGGTTGAGCGACTGAGTAACGAACAATTCTTTGACACCGCCCCGTACTTATGGGGCGGACAGGGTCTTCAAAACCAATCTGCAGACTCTTTCTATTAATGCAAATTTTAAAATGTAATACCCCTCCTGAGGCGTTTAAGAGTTTGTCATATTTGTTTGGTTGCCGCTGTTTGTTTACAGTTGGAAGTGAACAAAAAGCGTGCACTGCTTAAAAAAAGGAGGAGTCGTGTCTCGACCTTTCCCAGTGGCAGTCGTCCGCCGGCGAGCGGCGCTTAGTCCACCGCTTTAGTAAAACCACTTACAGAGTTTTAAATTAAAAATGTGTAAATCTGTTTGTGTAACTGTCTTCAAGAAAATTATAGAAACTAATTGTAATAAACGAGAAAGAGTATACCGATAACGACCGGGTTTTAATGGGAGACGAAGGAACCGTTGTTTTGTAATTTGTCCTTCGCCGGAAGCGAACGTCAGCGTGTTGACCCCCGCACCCCGCTTCTCACCGCTCTCCAACCAACCCTCGAGCGAGCGCCGAGAAAGACGTGTTTCTTGCCTACTCTCTCATCTTATAGAAAAACTTCTGTTAATATACCTCCATTATTAGACCATATGCTCCACGTTGGGAGCGGACATGGTAAATAAATAATAATTAAAGTCATCAATAATTATTACAGTTAGCCTAAATAATATACAAAATGGTGATACGAATATTAATTTCAACAATAATAAATTATGGGGCATTGATAACTCTTTTTCTAAAAGAGATCGCAATTGTTTTGAACTGATAGAAGTTCACTGGAGACGAAACTAGATCTGAATGTCAAATGAGATCATCGCGATCATTTCTACAAGACAAATCAGGATGTATATTTCACTCGACATAATTGAGCAATGCCTCCAAATAATATGCTCAAAATCTTGATTTATATCTCCATAAAGACAATTTGGGCCTGGTTTAATTGTAAGCTCATATAACTTGTCATTAAACACAACGTATCTGGTGATAAATTGGGAAGCCAGTGATCTGAAGAGAACCAGACACTAAAAGAAACTGATCACACTTCATTTTTCGATCACAGTAACCCTAATCATTTTAGTTTTTTAATAATTGGATTCGAGCCCACTTTTGAGAACTACTGTGATACAGTATATTATTATTAATTTTATTCTTTCTATGTTTATATTCATCCAATTACCTATGTTACTCGATGATCTCTACAAATATGATTTTTATTCTCAACTGATACATAATACATATTATTATGTGATATTAATACACTGACTATCGTTAAGATATCTTCATAATTATTATCAGAACTACTCTACACGCTGACCTTTCAGTAATACTTTCGTGTACAGAAGCATTTTAATAATAAAATCATTATTATTCGACTATCACTAACTAACTACCACTACACGCAATGGACATTCGTAATTTTCCATGTCGGCCGCACTGCAGCGCTACAAGCAACGGCGGAATTCTCACGCGAAACAAAAACATTTCATGGGCGTTAGCAGAGGACGCTTGTCACAACAGAATACTTTTTTAAAAATCCAATATTAAATCAAAGATTTTTTACTGTATTCACGAAATAAAACAAAGCTATTATTCCATCTTCTTTTGTACTAATCTGTATAGTAATTTAGTTTTAAAACAAGTACATGACGTTTCATTATATCAATTCATATTGTGCGCACCCCAACATTTAAATAATTACGAATCATAAATGTTTTTCAGCTGTCAAATAAAAACGAAGGTAATTTCAATTTTCATCGCTACCACACTGAGTTCTTTTATTGTAAATGTATTCCATAGATTGTCTTGTTTCCGTTTATGAAGTCAAAATTTACGTATTTAGGTATTTAACCCTTTCACAGACTTGTTACTAATAATATTTTTGAAGTAAGTATGTATTAAGAATTTTATTTCCGATTTTTATTGTATGTATGTTATGGATTTTACAGAACAGTGATTTAAATTAGCAAAAAAACCTTTACTTACATAATAACTGTCTAGGGTTCGAATCACTAGCAGAGTTTTTGTAAAGATATTGTTTATCTGTAAATGAAAATTACCCATGGCATTACAAAGGACGCCAACGCGCTATACATTAAACAGTACATATAACAAAAAAAAAACATTTTTAGGAATTGAAAAAATTAAACAGAATAAAAAATATTATTTACATACAAATTCATATAAGAAAAAATATCTAAACAACGATTCACAGATTTCATTTATGAAAATGTCCACCTCTCTAGGCAATGCATTGATCAGCCGAACGGCCCTTGCAACTGGCGACGTATACGAACGAAGCGAAGAACTAGTTGAAAAACAAATGTTTGATTATGGTTTCTGCCACGTAAATTGGAAGTATATAATTCAACAATCTTGAGAATTCCAGGATTATAAACTCGGTGCCGAAGAAGAGAAAAATTCTTATTGTTTTTCAAGTAGCATTTTTATGTGGAAGGGTGGGTACCATCGGCGTGCGGTGGACTTATCTCTATCTCTATCGCACAACATCATTTGTGTATAAGTAAATATGATGCAAGAACGGGTGCTCGCATGCCCTTGTATCTCGCACGTACTGTTTACTTTTCGTGTGATTGAGCGAGAAAAAGAGAATTCCACGGCACGCGCCTGGTGTATACACGATATACTTTCAAAAATTTCTGGTTGACAATATGAGCTGATAGTATCACAAAAAAACTTTTTTCTTAGCAGTTTGAATATATTAATATACATTCTCATTCTCTATTTCACGGTATTATAGTAAAGTAAAGAACACCTCTAATCATAAAGAATCCACTTATGATGGTGTAAAATTAATAAATGAACAAAGTTACTGATAGTAGTTCGCCTTAGCACAATTGAGTGATTTATAATTTATATAATCTCACTTTCATTCTCATTTGAAATAGTTGTTATGCTCCGGGAATTTCAAGGAAGAAAATTAGGCAAAATACTGGTACTGCAATGGCAATATTTAATTTAATCATCTTCGACATTGCTTGGAACATTTTTTAAATGTTGCTATTATTTTGTTTGAGCAATAGCCTGCGGAGTCAGAATCGTAAAAAGCGAGCGACTCCGACTACGTTTTCTATTAAATTCATTTTTGCGTGTATTAATGTACTTGTTTCATTTTTATTTATGTCAATAATATCTTCTTGTTGTGCAATATCAAAGCCCCCTATAATTACAAGCCATGTTGTAGGGGCCCGTCAGCAGATATTTTTGCGGACGAGTGGTCCGTTACATTTACTGCGAAGTCATGAAATCGATATTTTGGGGTAATTACGATGATTATCAATGGTGATTGCCAACATTTATATGTGGGTAAAACCACACGTACATTAGATATAAGGGTATTAGAACATTTAGCTGCCTTTAGATTAAAAAAAGAACCTTTGACATTCGCAAATCACTTGCTAATGGAGAACCATACGTATAATGCGGATGATGGGGTTAAACTGTTGCATCAAAACATGGGGGATCATCAATTATTTTATCAAGAAATTTTAGAAATCAATAGAGCCCAGTTAAATTCCTTGCCAATTCTGAACGAGCAGCTAACCTCCCTAATTCTCCGTTACTGTATCTTATACGTTGAAACACCTAACAGATGTCACTAAATGTAGAATGATTGTATATATTTACCCTTTCGTCGAATTGCATCCCGTCGAAACCCACAATGCTATTATAATTGTAAAATCACTGGTAATTCTAAAAGTAGTTAGAAAGCGGCAATTCGTCACTTTGTTAATGTGTTGTTTACAAAATAAGGATTAAGGCGATTCTCGAAATTTTAACTCAGGTATCAGTGTGGATCCCAGACGTATAATATTTTATCTCTTAAATAATATTTGTCGTATTTGTATCTTCTATATAAACGTAAGATGCCGAAAGGCGAAGCCCGGGTCGCTAGTGACAAAATACATGGAAGTGTACAAAATCTCAATAATCCAAATTAGACTTCTTTAGTTGTAATCTGAATCTGACCCGAAGTTGGTCAATGTCGAAGTTAGGGCTGAAGTTAGAGTCGCGTTTTTTCTGACGACTCCACAACCCTACTTTATAAATTCAAAACTTTTCTTAGCAATAGTGTCTTTTTAATCTTTTTTTGAATATTACATTTTTTTAAGAACATTTCAATATTTCATTCAGAATTGCGATCGCTCATCTTCCGCGAAATGTTCGTTCGAAAAACCTTTGCGTGTTTCAGAGAAAGGTTAAAGGTATCTGTGGCTTGAGTTCCTGGTTCCAGGTCGCCTGGGGAGTCCATAATGGAATGACGATCATGTTAAAATACAAAATATTATACTTAGAATTGATTTCTTATCTGAAATCGGGTGACATAAGTTGTAAAAACATATCTCCTCGCTCATCAAAGCGCAACGAATAATGCGTTATTCGTTGTTAAATCAAACCGAGAAATGGTTATCATAAATTTTCGTTTTCAGAGCGGATACGTCGACCAGGCGACAGTGAATGAACGTTGGTAAATAGCAATATACAAAATCTATGCGATAAAAAGTTTTGATGGTTTCCTAGTTGAATATCGTCGTTTCCATTGCAAGATGTATATCAGCAAAAAACTCAATTTTTCAGGGGAGCATAAAAACAGTTTAAAAAATACCCTTATCGAATTAAAACAAAAATAAAATACACTTTATTAATATTACATTTATGTATTATACTTAACGATAATTTTTGTCAGTTATACTATTGTTTGCATTTAAGGGAAATTTTTGCAGTATTAATATTACAAAAAATCGAAAATTCAAATGCAGATGATTGTCTCCCAATCGATTTCAAAAAGTGTAGGGCTCACTGTATTTAGCAAATGTAATTCTATAATCCTTATTGAGCACTTAAGCTTGTTGCTTTTAATATGTCAAAATCACTCTCTTTTCGAAAATAAACTGAATTTCGTTGTCTCTAAGACTCCGAAAATAACTACTGAAAATTGAAAATTTTTTTTTAACAAATCTGTCTTTACGACTTTATTTCACAGGGTAGGAAATTCCATTTTGGACATATTCACTGCTACGCTACTGGCTTAAGCCACTCGTTCTGCACCCCATTTTAAAATAGATACACCTACATGGTAGATGGATTATGAAAAGAAGAAGAGAGGACTTCAAAATTATGACAAGCTATCATTATTGTCTTGAAATGCAAATTCATACACACATAGTATAATATCAGTCAGTAACATTAAATTTGTTGGGTCCGTGGTGCAGTTACGAATCTCACATGTTCGACTACCAGTTCGGATATGTCTCATAAATTGAATTTTCAAACGATTTATTTTGATTTCTGAGAGAAGTCCTACTCGACGGGGAGATAGAGCGTCAACATACTTTGACTGCCCCAGGTCCAGCGTGGCGATCAAGATGATTCACAGGTTCCTTCGTCTTCTATTAAAACCCGCCCGTCAGTTTACTTTCTCTTTAATTGCAGTTAGTTTATACTTATAAATTCCTCGAAGGCAGTAACAGATACAAAAACAGCGTTTAAAATACACACTTTCAATTTAAAAACGCAGCAAGTGGTTTTACGATAGGTCGCACTTTTGACCTAAGCCGCGGTGGCTTTGTCGGTGACGAACCGCACTTCGAAAGTGCCAAGTGACCGTTTCTCTAGGCGTCGCACGCTTTTTGTTTACTGCTAACGTTAAACAAATAACGGTAAACAAACAAATATGACAAATTATTTTTGAACGCATTAGCAGAGACATTACATATTAAATTAGCATTAATAGGAAGAGTCTGTAGATGGGTTTTCAAGACCCCTGTCCGCCCCGTAAGTACGGGGCGGTGTCAAGCTATTAGCTAACCCCTAGTCCTGTCCTAGCTCTATCTTTATATTCACACTCTCCTCAAAAAAGAAATCTTGCATTTTTGCTTCCTGATATTTCGATCTCAATTAATGGTTGTTGTAAAAATCAATCTACTCCATTTGCAACTTCTGTTGAGAGACCTCCTTTATTAAGTCATATGCTTCACATTGTTAGCGGACTTGGGATAAAAAAACCCATTAAAATAATTAAATATTTGATTTTTAAATAACAATTATTGTTTTATTCCATCGAATTAAAAAAACAACATTTGAATAGGTAACTGTAAATCGTATGTGGCCAAACTTTTCAACAACAGCGTCCGATTTTGGACGTGAGATTTTTTACCGGGCCACAATCTTCACAAAAATATATCATTCGTATAATGGCAAAAGACGTTAAGTAAAAATATGACTGATTTGAGTTAGTGTTGATCTTTAATAGAGCCATAAATTACCCCCGCGGGCCACGCGTTGGCCACCTATGCTTGAAATTATTAAGTAAGATTTAAATGGTACCGATAAATTATGTTAATTTAAGAAACAAATCAGTGTACATTAATCACCAAACTTTATGACACAATTAATAATAATGTTAATCAAATTAATCGTTGTACAAAAAGAGCCAATCTGCCCACAATAGACAACTCCGTTTTAAGAAATGATGAACACAATATATAAATATATTCAAAATAAACTGACATCAATAAATTTGTCTTCGATGTTGCACAAGTTGCGGATTTCCAAACAAGCGAGCGCGCATGTTCGTAAAATACCTAGCTGTGATAAAAAAAATACCCGCGCTTTTTTGACGTCTCTCTTTGTTTGATTTGTTTATAGACAATGTTAACACTATTTAAGAAACAAATTAACTGCTAAGAGTTTTCAGCGTTCGAAAAAAACAAATCAAAAACTATCAACAATTTGTACGGACGCTCAAATCAACACGATATAATACAGATTGCAACATATGCTACCCATTGACCTTTTCAACGTTCTTATAGTGTCAACATTTCTGACAATTCTACAATTTATTAAAAGACAGAAGTCGTATTTCGTGTGTGATGTTTTTCAACCTTTCCTTCAGTCCAATTCTAAAATCGAGGAAGTACCTCCTAACTACTAGTCCTCTCTTTACTTCATCCTTACCTAAACGCATCCTCTTTTAAAATAATTTTTAACTTATAACATCTTCTTATAAAAAAAATATATGTTTTCTAACCTACCTAATCAGGAGTTCTTTTGTTCCACAATTGTAACGGAAGTGGTAATATTGTTTTAAAATCCATATCAATAAAGAATAACTTTTTTAGGCATACATTTTTTTTTATGATGTCTACTGTTACTGACTCAATTATAGGTACCTACTTAAAGCATTAATTACTGTTATCCATATGATACTACAGAAGCCTTCAACAAGCAGTCTTTGCGGCTACAGTATAATTACACCAGACATTATATTAATTTAAGTGATGAATTTCCTTCTCTATAAAATATTTAGAAACTCCACTATTACCATCTCTTTTCCACTGCGCCTAAAAAAACACACCCGTCTCTTTCTACGGTTGAAATGTTATTTTCACCAACACAATTACAAAACTGTGCCCCCTTTACCCCACCGCTTTCCACTTTCATTATACCCACACTGGGAAACTGTAGTTACTCCTCGCACATTTGAATACAATATTCACAAGAGTGAGAGAGAGTAGCGATCCCTTTGAAGCTAGGGTGGCTTGAAAACCAGACAGTCCGAACAGACAGCACAGCGGAAGTTGAGAGACTCGACTGAAAAATAATCACAATTTTGCAATATGGAGAGAGATTTTGACGTGAAAAAGACGAAATATTTATTATTTTAGATATGTGAACGGTATCACAGAACAAACTTCATAGTTATTTGCTCCAAAACAATGAACACAGCCACGTTTGATCAGAAGAGCGAGTATTTATATTCCATTTTTAAATTGAGCGACTGACGTTTTGTTTGCAGTGGCGGGATAAATAAATTTAAATGATGTACATAGCTACAACAATAGACGATTGAATTAAGAAAAATAATTACCGAACAATAATTACACATAAAATAGAATTACGCTAAAAGTGAGAAAAACAACTATGCGATAAGATGCTAGTTTGCACCAAAATAATTATCACACTATATTAAAATCATACATAGTCAAGTGTTAAGCTATATAATAGAGTTCTACAAAGTAAATACAAATTTAATAAATATGTAATCTTCCTTTATCTATTATGTGAAAAAAAATGCAGCTGTATATGGATTCATAATATTGATAAAAAGAATACAAAACGCATAGAATTTCAAAAACTTTATATCATAAACAGGTTTGGTATATATATAAAAAATGTGGAATAAGTAGTTTGATAATAATATATCATGTACGTATTACACATTTATAAGAATACTAGTATCTTTTACCCGGCTTCGCCCAAGATAGAGCGCGCTTATATAAGGTCATTAAGACGTTAAGGTTAGTTAATGTTGACATTTTTTTGATAGTTGAAAATATCACCGTTGACCGTACCGATTGTATCTCCCACAAAGTATAGTCGATCAATTAATAATAATGCCAAAATTGAAAATAGCAATAATAAAAGATAAAAATTTTCCCATCTTCACTCTTCGTGAGTGCCTCGATGTAAATGCCATCAGGCTAGTATATTCAAAGAAATTCTCTCAACGCAAGATATAAATGAAAGAATTACTATTAGGATTAGCCAGAGCGATTCCTGATGCACATCAAGATGTATGAATTTATCATGCTACATTTTAAATTCAATTCCATCGACGGTTCGGAGATCTTTGAAACGTGTTGGACCTTTGACTTTATGCAACAACATTCGTTGGTAAAACAATTAAAGTTTCTGAAATGAACAGTGTAGACACAGCATTCAACATTGATGTGAGCATTAAACATCTTCGGAAGCAAAGGATTGCAATGAATGATCCACCGGTTATTAATACTGGCATTATCAGATTTCATTTTACCAGTTGAGCGTAAAATTACCAATTTTCTATAATGAACTGTGCCGGTATCATTTATAATCGCACCTTTCAAAGGAATATATTCATCGACACGCAACTCCTTTTGGTTCATTTTTGATAAATAATAACAAAATCTTACAAATTTTACGATTCAAGCATAAACAATTATTATTTGTGAAATTTATAGTTGCTAGGCGACATGATGCTAAGACGTTGAAAATCACGGAATATTCGGTATGGAGCCGTTGCTAGTCAATCTTCCTCGGCTTTTGTTAATTTTTTTTATCCCGAATCGTAAAGGTTAAAAATACATCGTTTTCAGTTTTAGGTTAAATGTTAAAAGTTGAGAGTTGAAAGTTGAAAATAGCGCAGTTGAACTAACAATTTCAGTCAAAATGACGTGTCAAAATTTCACATGTTTAAGTATAATTTAAGTTATGTTGTGTCTTTCGGTGTATGAGGAAAAGTAAAATACTCTTTTACCGTGTAAAACGAGGATCGAGATTGTGTAAAAAATGACATTTTTAAGTTTGGAAAATTTTTGGATTTCGAACAGGGGACGAAATATGAAGAAATTTTAGACTTGCAAATGGAAAAATTGATAGATCTATCGTCAGGGCACATACGTACATTCAAAACTCAGTTTATTGAAAAATCGCCCGGAGCGTGTTTAACGACTCAGCGACTCATATGATATAATGGCATTGAATTCCGTAGCAAAAAGTATACATATTGAAAAAGAATTTGCTCATGATAAATAAGAAGTGAACTAAGGGGATATTGTATCAAAAGATTTCTGTGGAAATATTTGCAACATCAATTGTCTTTTTTGACACTTACAGAAATGACGTAGAAAAGGGCAACTAGTTAGTTAACCAATGCTCAAAGGTGGCAGATTCAAGATGACCGCAGTGTGTGGAAGAATATATTTTATTTTTAATGAAATTTGCAAAAAATATTCGATTTAAAATCGCTGATCTTTCAAATGCTGATTAGCAGGTCTTCAATGGCGACAATATTATTTACTTGATTTTAAATTCTTAATACTCTCATGCAAAAAATATAATTCTTTGAACGTTACTTGTAATTATTAATTATACATCCTTTTATATTATATACATCAGGCGCGTGCTGTAAATTTTTTTCTCTCTCGCTCAATCACATGTAAAGTTAAGGGTGCAAACGAGATAAAAGGGTATGATGGCGTTTGCTATTTTATCTTACTTGTTTATACTCAAATGAAGTTGTGTATAAACAATCCGATGACATAAACATGCATATGCTTCGCTTTTGATATGATGGTATAATGGTAGGGGCGGCATTTTAAATCTCGATTATGGGCAACACTTTGCCTAGTGGTGCCACTGTACAAAAGTGAACATATTTAGTTTTGTCAATATGTACCGAAAATGTCGGTTCAATTCCTAAAAAACTGAAACTTAAATATCTGAAATCTTTCATAGAAGCTGAGCCACAACTCTTTTATTGTGTATTATTATATAGTCACGGTTTCGCCTACATCAGGAATGGCGAACCTTTTTTTTCAAGTGTACCAAAAATTATGCCTAATTCTTTAAAAATAATCTTTTTATGTCAAATGAATAATATGAGTAATAAATTTAGTAGGGTATGTGGTGCAGTGTCAATAGCGTTGGATTCAGTAAAGCATCTCACGGTCTCAAATCCCAGTTCAGACAGGTTCGATTGAAAAATCGATTTATGGATTTCTGTTCGTAGTTAGTAGGTATGAATGTTTGTGTCTAGAATTTCCTCCCACCCATCCGATCCTAAAAACGTGGTGAAACGAAAGCGATAAGCTAATCAAATTTAAATTATTGAAATTTTGTACACTTCCATGTATTTTGTGTTATACCCGGGTTTCGCCTTTCGGTATCTTCAGGCACTTAATTCTCGAAATTTTAACTCAGGTATCAGTGTGGATCCTAGATTTATAGTATTTTATCTTGTAAATAATATTAATGTAATGTAATTTCGGCGTCCGTGGCGCAGTTGGTAGCGTAGCTGGCTACGGTTACGGGTCTCGGGTTCGATTCCCGGTGCGGAAGGTTTTCATAGATTGACCTTTCAATCGATTTATGGATTTCTGTTCGTAGTCTGAGTCCTCCCTCCCACCCATCCCATCCTCACGGGGCGTAGCGAGAGCGATTAGCTAATCACTAGTCCTGTCCTAGCCCTATCCTTCTATCCCGACTCTCTTCAAAAAAAGAGAGGTTGAGCAACTGAGTAACAAGCAGTTCTCGTAGAAAAATTCTGTTAAGATACCTCCATTAGGAGACCATATGCTCCACATTGGGAGAGTACATGGAACAAAAATATATATATATATATTTGTCGTGTTTGTATCTTGTATATAAACGTTAGGCACTGTTTACTGTAAGTCAGTTCGAGTCCATTCGTGCGCTCGAGTGCCTGAAGATTCCGAAAGGTGAAACTCGGATCGTTAGTGACAAAATACATAGAAGTGTACAATATCTCAATAATTCAAATTTGATAGTGAAATTCCATCAAGCACCTTCATTCGATGTCTTAAATGATAAGTTAATCCCTAGTTCTGTCCTAGCCCTATCCTTCTGTCATTACTCTTTTCGAAAAAGAGAGGTTACGCAATTGAATAACAAGTAATTCTTTTAGAAAAACTTCACTTCATTAAGAGTTCATGTGCTCTACATCGGGATCGGACTACAAGTCAAAATCAGAATACGAACTTAAACAAATAATTAGAGATGTTTTAGCCTTAGGGCCACATTGACTCCTTCACTAAGTTCCAAGGGCAAGAACTAGCTAGATCATCATACCATCATATTGTAGTTTTGAATTGAGTATCAGAATTAGCCGACGACTGAAATATTTATGGCTCAGGGTGCGAGGGTGGACTTTCGCGGACCGGATTAGTGGTGCTCGCGGGCTGTAGTTTGGAGACCCCTGTTTTAATTCGTCTCTTTTGAGATCACTTGCAAAAACGTTAAGTTGCATTATGAATGTTCTGATATGATCGTGAAGTTCCGGGTAGTTTTCTCCTTTTTCTTATAAAAATGATTTTTATTTCATCCAGCAGATTAACAAAACGTATGTACTGTATAGATACGTCGAACTCAAAAAGAATATTTGTATACAAAATCAAAGATCTTCCTTTGCGTCACTAAACATTCTCCGCGGGCCATAGGTTCAACATCCCTGACCTATATAATATAGCATTCTGAGGATTATTTTTAGCGTTGTAATTTCACAATAGAATCTATAATTTTATCACGATAAAATGCGATAATACAATTTGCCAACGTCACATACGACTGTTTTCCAACATATTTTACCACACTTGTGCGTCAGCGGTGAACGATGACTTTTTTTATAAATGTGTACTATATTAATTTGGTACAGGCTATTCTTTCAACCGTAAACAAAGCCACTTTTAAAAATACCTTTAAAATTGGATCAAAAATATTTTTCTTATAATATTGTTCAACTTGAGACTGACCATCGTTAATTGACTCACGGATAAGGGCGCGCTATAAAACAGCTTTCGTGGCAGTTTCCAGTGGCTGTCAACATGACGTGCGCAAAGTTTTTCATGATAATCGTGAATGATATTGGAACTTTGTAAGTTATATTATTATTACAATTGGGTCAAATTATCGTTTTTTACTGTTTTTCTGTGCAGCCCGGTATCAATGCTCCCCGGTTTTGATCGAATCCACGGTTGCGTGGTAAAGAGCTTGAATCTCGAAACGGAAACATTCATGCGTTTAATTTTATTCGATTTATGGATTGGCTTCAATTATAAATAATGTATTAATCCTTCTCTACCCACTCCTATGTTATCAAGAAAAAAGAAATTATTACCGTTCCCAACCATAGTTATCATTCATTACCGTCTACTACAAGAATAACAATTAAAAAACACCTGTCTGAACCAACAGTCCACAACAATCAAAAACCACTAATCCAACCGATTATTTTTATCAATCATTTTTATATGCTAAAGAAAATTGGCCGTTTATTTATCTGGTCTCTTAATGTAGTTTTTCGTTTTTATATTAGATACTAACAGTGGATCCCCGATAACACGATTGCGTAAAAATCGTTTTTCATTCAAATTTGCAACTGCTCTTTGATTACAGGTTAAAATACTTCTGTGCCGCATGCGTATGCTTTGATTTTGTATGAATATGGTAGCTTCAGTGGCGTAGCTAGGGTTTGTGCCGCCCGGGGCAGTCCTTGAATTTGCCGCTCCTCCCCCCCCCCCCCCGCGCCTACTTTTTTTCTAAACTTTTTTGGAACCAGTGCGCCGCAGGCAGAACATTTTTATGAAGAATAAATATAATTTATTGAAAAACATTCCATATTTTTACAATTCTGACAAATTTGATGGTCAATATTAATAATTTCTCTCAAAAAATGTTGATTTTTATATTGATAATAGTGTTAGATTAACGCTATTTTTTTAAATTACTTACTCTTTTTTCATAAACACTACGACGCAAAAAATTACGCCTGATTGCCTGATTATGCCTGAATTTTATTTATAAATAAAAAAAATCAATTCATTATTATTACAACAATCCTGTCACTTACAAATGTTGTGATTAATATGAAATTTGTAGAGTAACGCAGGTTTGTTTTTCAAATAATATTATGTCAAAAAATCTATAAGTCACTTAAATAAATTGTATATTTATTATTAATATGGAAATATAAAATAATTTATGTACAATACATTAATAGGTATATATTCTACATAAAAACGAATTAAAAATTCTGAATTGATTTAGAACACGGTATTCAATAGATTTTACTAAAATGACATTTAAAATAAAAATCCTCGCTTCGCTCTAAGCAAAATCGCCAGCAACATTATCAAAATCTATTTTATATGCCAGTTGATGTGCTATTGAAAGTATTTTTTAATCCTAACTTGCTCACTGTTGATATTAAATTGTTTTTTATTCATTTCGTTTTCGAAAAAAAACACAACAAGTAGCACAATCGCAAGAAAATAAATTAAAAGCATTTTAATATTTGCAACATTGAGTCTTCATGATTATTCTCAGATCTTTCAGAAACAAAACATACTTTGTCATCAAATGACAAGGCATAACAATTCTTATTTATTTTTTACCTACATAATTTTCTACTCGTTTTCAAAAATGCATCCCCTAGAAAAGTATATTTTGTGACAAATTAGACAGAAAAAACATGATGAATGGAGTATAACCTACTTTGATTATGTAAATATAAAAACATATTTCTTCTTTGTCGCCCCTTTCTACGCCGGTGGGTAGCCCCAATAGCCCACTCCGAGATAGTTCGAGAGTCTACTGTACTTATGCGAGAAAATATGGTATATAACCATAAATAACAAAACGACTACAACTATGAACGATAAAAAAACAAATATAATTATAAAAGACGTACATATGTAGACGTAAATTTCAACTAAGATAATATATAAAAGGACTATATAAATATTAATACTATCCTATTTAAATATGATACAAAGTAAAAACCAATTAACCAAGAGTTTTCGGTTTTTTTCAACGTGTAAGAAACCGGTTAACCGCATTCGTTTTGAGCTGAGTTGAAAGCCCTGAATTTTTAAATGATTTCCAAATATTTTGAGTATCTTAATGGTGACCTTGGTTGAAATCAAGTCAGCGTGGCATATTAAGCTCGCCTTTCAAGTAAGGTTACTTTCATTCAGTGGTGCAAAGTGTAAAAAATTGCGCAGCCAGTCGCCGTCAACCTTCAAAACATTTTGCAAGAAACTGTTCATAGAATGGTGTGCAGAATGCGTGCTGGACATCCGACGCCTTCAACATTTATTCCCAAAACAAAATTATTTAGAGATTACTTCATTTATAACCTATCGTTGATTTATTTATGCCAGGGTCGTTTTGACAAATAAAAATTCTCGTTCACTGAACGAAACTGGTCGTGATCATACTATAAAATCATGGAATTCCTACGTACCTTCATCAAATTGTGTTTTATTTTTAACAACAAAACTTCTTTCCACCTATTATTCGCTGGTAATACATTTAAGCAATTCATGAAGCCAATGCAACAAGCCGAATTGTTTGATACAAAAAATATAATTAAAAGCAGTGTATATTATTTGAATTGCTGTAGTCCGTCCTCATATGGGTCTAATAGGCCACGTTAACTTGATCTCAACCAAGGCCATTGAGGCATTCGATATATTTGCAGCACCATATAGGGATCGGAATATTGATTCCTCTTTAGATTCAACGGCGAGTAGATTAAACTCTAGCACTAAGGCGGATTCTCAGTATAAGGACACACAGGCTACATACAATATCACTCAAACTGTCTGAACAGGTCACATTTTCTTTTTTGTGCTCTCTATCTTTTCTTTTCTTAAGCACAATAGAGCGTGGTTAAAATATTGGTCCCATGCAGCTCTGCATCGAGCCAAAAAATGATGAGTACATTCGTTTTTTCTTGATCGTTTTTGCGTTTTGGAAGACGGCCGTGAAACAGCGGCTGCATACACATAACGGGTGAAGGTAGGGCAACCAACTTGTGTGTTACAATTCACAATGTTTCTGGTTCGATCTAAAATATCTTAATTTGAATAATATTGTAACAATCAATCGAGAATGCTCACTCGCTGAACGAAATCAAGTTATAATAATACAAAAAGCGCGTCTTACTATTAACAAATATATTTTCCTGCCACGCATAATCGTTAGTTTGCACCATTCAAGTGCTAAAATTGTCTTTGGGTTATTAAAATCATTAAATAGTGAGTAAAAGAACTTGAATTTATCCATTGATGAAGTGACGGTGTTTTTAATTACCATATTCGATTTTCTACCTACTAAATTATGAAAACTATAGAGTTATCGTTATTTGGAAATGGACTTCTCGATTCTCAAATTTGCGGAATCACTCATCGCTACGTGACAGCTATAACAAGCATCGTATGGGCGTTGTTAGTACAGAAAATTCCAGCTGTCACAAAATATAATAAATTACAACAATAATTGTAACATCTAATATTAAAATTCCATTATAATTGTAATGCAAAAATAAAGATAAAAGGTAAAAATAACACAGAGGTAACGAGTGGGAACGTTATTTCAATTTGGTGTCTAAATTTAAATTGAACTACTTTGCAACAGCACTATTTTTGCAGGTTCACACCAAAAATAAAGAACCGTGTAACGTAAATGTCGATACGAAATTCAAATATATATATATATATATATTATCGAAGTACATTGGTTTCATTTACACTCTAAATGCCTCAAATACAACTCTGAAATCTTTTAGACAATTTATATCTGCTTAAAAGATTATTTTTAATTGAAAGACAATAGCTTAACCATACACAATTAATTACGAAAGAGGCCCGATTGTTCCAACAAAATATAAAACACTCCAACTTAATTCTACTGTTTTATACTCTTGATAAATCTGCGTAACATTATCCGCCTATAGAAAATGGCAGTATCGTGATCAATAATGATTCCGAGGATTGCCGAAGGCTTGACGACGCTGCACGAGCTTGTACGTACATCGTTCACCGATGGGAGCGAGCATTGTAACCGAACATTTATAGGTAACGATTTTCCTTGTCACGGCTTGTTTTTATAACGGAGGAAACATATTATTGTAGATGCAATAATTATGTGATACGTTCGGACATCGCATTCGCGCTATCTTCATATTGTTATTATTTTCAACTACGATCTATTTCGAAAGTGTAGATTATGGAAAATGAGGGCCGAATTAAGGAGATGTTTTGTTTGTTAGTATTACTTACATTATACGAAATACTATAAGATAATAAATTCTAACGAATGACAAGTTTTCAATACGCTAAGACAAGCCATAATATCCAACCACTGACGTGATTCCAAAATATTGTCAATATATCTCTACAAAGATAAAGCAGCGACTAGATATGCATAATATATATGAATGGCATAGTGCAAAGATATTGTTTGTCAAATTGTTGTCAAATTTGAGCTAATATACACAACACGTTAGTCTGCATCATACCTATCTTTATGCTGTAAAAATATTGTTCGTTCAAATAGAGTATTTGATTAGATATTTTATCATTCAAATGCATAATATATCTATTTCGCCAATGTTTTTCATGCATCTCAAATCTTAAAATTCGATTTTCAGAAAAAACAAACAAAACTGGACGTACAATATCTTTGCACTAAAACATCGATATATTGTACAACTGGTTTTTAAGCTACAATTTAACGAAAAGTAATCTTTTATTCTAAAAATTTCTTCAAATCAAATTTATCTAGAAGATAACAATGTCAAGTTTTGGGCATAATTTTCTACGAATTCAAGCATTTTATTTCTATATGAAAATTATTAGCAAGTGATTCAATAGAATTCATCATTAATTTTATGGCAAGATTATTAAGATATCCCAGTTATAATCCGTCATCAGCAAATTTCAGTTTACGGAGAAAACTTGCCTTTTACTTTTAACTTTTAAATATTTTTTATTGTGTGGTTATAATATTTTAGACTTTTAACACAAACGGTATTTAATGAGAGTCAGGTCCGTGGTGCAGTGGACAACTGTCGTTGGCTTCTGTTGCGGATCTCACGGGCTCGATTCCCAGTTCAGACGGTTTTCATAAATTAATTTTTAAAACGATTTATGGATTTCTATTCCAATACATCAGTAGTGCACAACCTATTTGAAAAAAGGGCCATATTATCCATTTTCTAATTTCTCACGGACCGTGTGGGGTAAGCGTATTGAAAAATAATGATGCATTATAGTACACGAGATATGCATTTCATTATTTTTAATTTAATAGTTACATAATTTTACTACTTATTACTTGTTTTTTTGGGCAACAACAAATGCCATTTTGGGCCGCATACGGCACACGGGCCGCGGTTGTGCATCACTGCAATACATGAATGTCTGTGATGTCTAAAAATCCCTCCCTCCTACCCATTTAATCCTGGTGGAAAGGTGCCGGAACTCACTTCTTGTCAAGATTTTTATTTAAGAAAATTAAATTCAAATAAAATTTAAAGCAACTTTTCCTTTGCCACAAAGCACATAAAAAATAAACATTTATTTTATTTTAGAAATTTTCAGTTAATTTTGACGACAAATTATAAAAATATAGATGTTATTAAATAAGCGCGAAAATGGTTCCTCTAATTACTTAGATTAAAAATACTATGAAAAGGGGTGCCGGAAGGCCGTTACATCGCGTAGCATGGCAAAAAAACTTTGTGTAACAAACTTAGTCAAGTTTGCCGTTGACTGAATTCTGCACTGACTCAAGATGACACTAAACAATTTAATAGTATTATAATTAGGACAAACAAGTTTTATTGTGACGTTTGTCTTAAAAAGAAGCATTATTTTTAAGTAATCTAGTATATTTTGTCAGGACATTATATTATCCTTAATTGATTATCACCGTAAATTCAATTTGTATGAATAATAAACGCGTTGACAAAATACTAGTGATAGACATAAGCCACCTTAATTATTCTTATCTTATCTTTTACCCAGCTCTTTTCGAATATATGTAGGAATAACATGTATTGTCAATATTTTAGTATATTCACTGTATGCTTATTGATAAAAGCATATTATTTTTAGTTAGTAACAAAGGTGCTCAAATTATGTATTTAATTCGTACGCAGCATATAATACTTTGTATTGTATGTGGAGCTCTTATAATCATTGTTATGCGATCACTTCTATAATTGAAAATAATATTTTAATATTTATAGTGCCCATTTTTATTCTCTCTGGCCAATTCCATAATAGTCAGAGATTAATAGAGTTAATCATTTCGACTATCATATTCCAAATTCAAAATTATGGATAAGCAGTGTCACATGAACAAAGATAATATATATTATTACAACCGTATACGATGTCATCATGACATTACGAATCGTGAATTGCTCTTCTTCGCCCCACTCCACTCGAGTACGTCGTATTCATTCGACTGTAGCAGAGCTGTCATTATTTCCCTTACAATTTTCACAACCTCGTTTTTCCAGCGGTATTGTTGCGACATTTTACCGCTAGATGGCTATGTTAATTATCGTTATCAGCTGTTTTTTCTCGCATAAAGAAGTCTGACATCGTCAATAATTTCGGTTGTGCCTACGATATATATTATATTGTACACAATAATATACTGTATTACCATTATATAGTTAAATAAATTATTTCAGTATAAAATGGATCTAATTAACTGGATAAAACAATGTGGTAAAATATAGTAGGTAGATATATAGGTCGTCATCGAATAAAAAGGCAACAGAATTGTTGACACTTTGAACGTCAAAACGATTGATTTTTTACCAATACTCAAGTAGTGTAGTGGAATATTTCTATCAGACAGAGTAGATATATTTTCCGTTTCCAAAAAACCTACTACTAGATATTATATTAATATTTGGATGATGCCAGGTTGGTAACTTTTATTTAGAGAGTGCGATTATTATAGCTACACACGTACACATACACCTACCGAATTTATTTTTCGCTTACCCTAATTCACTGTGATGATTTCGTGACTATAAAGACAGTATAGAAATTACTTTTCAATGTATAATATTCTGAAATGAATGACAATTTTGAGTAGATTTTTGTAGTTAAATCACAATACAGTAAGAATTTATAAAACCATTCTACTGACTGTTTATGATCCTAAATCTTCATAAAAAAGAATCCATGAGAGAAACTATAGACTATTTATTACAGGCAATGGTACATTAATCTTCGCTTCACGCAGATTTATTTCAGATTTATTATAATCAATCAAATAGAAAATGTAATGAAAAATAAATTTGAAATGATTGTTTGATTTCATATTTCAATCAATCGAATTTTACAAGCTTTCGTGTATTTTGTAACTTAAAATTCGAGTTTCACCTTTCGAAATTTTCAAATATTGAAATACACAAAAAAATACTAAAACAAACTGTTGGCCAGAAACTAAATGTTTACCTAGAACAGTTATTTTCTATTTATTTTTGAGTTTATAGATAACATGTAGCAATTAGAAGCATGTATGTTATTATTCGAAAATTTAAAAGTCTGCTGAATATAGGATCGGAATTTTAGACATCACTTACCCACTCACCCATTACTCACCCATTACTATTAACAGAGATCCGTAAATCGATTGAAAAATCAATTTATGAGACTGTACATACTGGTATTCGAGTCCGTGAGATCCGCAAGCGAAGCCAACAGCGTTGACTTCTGCACCACGGACCCAACAAATATAATTTTTCCTATATTATTTATTTCTTAAACACGCCATCTATTTTTACGTAGAATCCTATTCTCGCGCAAAAGCGGGGATTACTGCATTAATTATTTTTCATCACACTTTCACGATACCAAAACGTCAACTTGGGCATCTTACATTTTCTGTAGAGAGAAAGACGTGTCATCCGTTCGTTTTGTAGCAGTTTCATTTAATAGAAAAAAGATTTACTGAATATCAGCACGATGACTGATATGCATTATTTTTAAACTGTATTTTATTATTAGTGACATTACATATTAATAGACGTAATTTTTAAATTGTTGTTTTAGTCAGCGTGGAACGCGTTCAAACATCTCCCGGAGCGGATAAATAATAACCCACAAATATGACGAATTAAATATGTATGTCGTTGCTATAGTATTGTACAAATTTTACTATTTTTTGATGCACATGGATTTTTTAATATACTTCAACAAAGATATTCGATGTTGTTATAGAAACGAATTTTCTTCTTAGTTATCTATTCTTTAATAATACTTTGATATAAGGTGCTTTCGTCAGACCAGTCTGAAAAAGCGCACGCGGTGGCGTAACTACAATTTCGACATGCTGAAACAAAGAAATAAACAAATACGTAGGTACATCCGATTCTCTTTTTGGAGAGTCTAAGAAAATGAAGCAATTATTTTTTGCACTGTTTTTTTGCTTTTATATGGTTGTAAAAAACAAAAAGAAACAGTAAATACAGTATATGTAAATGAATAAAAATATTTCGGCTCTTTATGAATATCGGAATCGTCATTATTGCCAAATGACTAATTTTAAGATGCGGATGTTCATGACTCATGCATGACTTGTTATTGTTTTGAAAAATTTGTGTTGCTCTTCTATGTTCTGATTTTATTACCTCTTTAGTTTTTATTGTTTAATCTATTTACCGAATTTAATAATTAATTTATATTAATTTCTCCAATACTGTTTGTATTGACATGTTACGAATAATTGTTTACAGCAAAGTGCAGTCGTATCTTATGAAACTATTTTTATATACAAATAAAAAATAAATTAGAAAAATTTTTGAATGCGAGAATTTTTTGGGGGTATTTTAAGTAATGGAAAGTATTTCCAATATTTATATGGGCACCATATCTTTTTTGTACGGTTTTTTTTGCACGGTAGTTTCTGGAACGTACGCCCCGTGCAAAAAGAGAATATTGTTTATCATTTATTATAACTGCCGTGTACGAATAGAAATTAGATCAATAAATGTGAAACCTAATTAAAATCAAGCCATTATGATCGTAGTTATGAAGAAAGCAACTTCTCGTCGATGTGTCAATCATTCATTTTAATAAAATACATTTTTTCTCGACTAACGCCCCCCCCCCCCCGCCCCTCTTCTGCACTACGGGCGTACGTTTCCCTGATTATCCTGCTGTCAACATTAACATAAAATATTATTGTGATACTGAAACCATGCAATTACTAATTATCCATAAAATGTTCAATGTTGTATAAAATTCAATCGTCAATTAAAAAACTAGGCGACAACAAAATACAGCACTTTTCACGCATGGTCAGAGAAACATTTTCAAATGTTCCGCTCGCAAAAACGGCCATTGAAAATAATAGTGGGTTCAGTTTACTATCTTCAAAAGTCGTCATTGTATTATTATTAAGGGCTTTACCTTTCTACCCATGGCAACCCACTGACGTTTTGTTCATATTTTATTGCGAAACTTAAAACGCGCGTTATGAAGACCCAACAAATAATAGTATACGGAAGCGTTTGTTTGTGCTTCATGTACCATCAATAATTAATTATTCTCACATATGAAGTAACTAGTTACATTACACATCACTTTAATTTCAGTTGCATAAGAAATAAAGATTTTATTTAAACATTTCCGTCATTAGGATCGAGCATAATATGGACTTCTAATTGAGTATATCAAATATTGAAAGATTTTAAACGAGAAGTAGGTACCAAAGTCACCCGCATCACCTGCCAAAATCAAGATAAAGAGAAGAATACGATTTAGCCAATCACTTACTTACAAACAATACGTCATATTATTTAAACAAATATTATTTAAATAGTAAATAAACAGTAGCATGTGTTTATTAATTTTAATTCAATACACAAATAAATCGCATAAGTTAAGGTAACATACGCCAGCAAAACAAGCTAAAGAGGGTGGGGCTCGTGGGTTGGGGGATCTCAAACATATATTCTTGATTGTCATAATTAGTTCATAATTGAGTTTATTGCAAATTTATAACTATTTTTCTGCAAGTATGATTATTATTTATGTATTGAAACATGTGTGAGTAATCAATGTTCACTATATTTTCAGTAACGGTGGGTTCACCGAAAGGTTTTCAGGGGGGCCAAGTTGTAATATCCCCACTTGTGCTGTACAATAATGGAAATTACCAGATGTATTATTCTTGCTTTGATTTGAATTATATTTTAAAAATACCACGATGTTAAGTACAAATTATTACGAAATATTAATTTCTAACAATGATATGTGTCAGCAATAATTGTTATCAGACAGCCTTCTAATCTATAGAACTCTTTACTCTCAACTGGTCTAGTGAAACTCGGCGTCACTCATCACTGCTTGAAACTAAATTCAATGAGACAGAATTATTCAATTAAAATAGATGGTAAAATTACTCTTGAAAAAATAATATGAAATTGGTATAAAAAAAATAATGTCACCATTTAAAACTCAATTTGTTTGACGCCTATATATTCCTACGGCAGTTACGTTTGTATTATTATGCACTGTTTACAATCCTGGCTGTGTGACACATTGCGGGGCCGGTGTATTTTTGTTATTGAACATATACACAGTCGAATGTAGAATTGGAAACAACGTGAAACTGAGTTCCGTTGAGTGTTCATTTTATTCCCAGCCGTTTCACCGACGCACGTTCAAGGCCCTACCAGGCAGCATCGACTTACGTCATTATATGCCATACTATTGCGCATGCGCTCAACCAGTGGCTCTAAAGCTGTACCGCTAAACTGTGAGTCTGCATCTGAGTTAGTTAAACCGTAGGTCGTGGTTTCTCTATAATTTGAATAATATATTGATACTACTTTGATTCCAATACCTTTTATCACTCTACTTTAATCATTTAGATTTATTATAGATAACATGTTGTTGCAGAAACATAACATATTAATGTCGTTACCTTTATTAAATTTATTGATAGATATGTTATCGTTGTAAAAATATTTTAAAACATAAATAGTATTTTCGAGATATTGACACTTTAATGGCATGATTCAATGTTGGGTTCAACTTGATACAATGCTTTATTCATGAATGAATAATATTCAGTATTAATTCGTGCTTCGTTTGGTTGAGAAAATAATTATATTAGCGTCAAATTTGATACCGATTGTTTGTATGAACAAATTACTGTTTTACTGAAATGGCCTAAAACGGACTGAATGAAATTTCGGTCCTTTCAGGTCCACGTTGTTTCCAAAATGTACTAAATTCCATCGAATAAAACGAGAATTTTTTTTTGTATGTTCAAGTCCACGGTTAATAGTGTGATGTCCGTGTCGTTTTGTTGTACAGTTGACTCTTTAAAATCTATTCTCGTTTTTGTTGAAAATTGTACGTGTAATCTTTTGTAACAATAATACATCATAATATATTTTGAAATTATACGGTAATTATCATGTTTAGTTTTGTCCTTGGCATTCAATATAATTATATTGTGTTCTCTAACTTGTTTTATAATTAATATTTTAAAAAATAAAACACAATTTATTTGTACTTCTTCCTCATATTTATAATGATCAGGACCGGTTTCGCTCATCACGAGCATTATCAACTGATATGTTTAAGTTTATATTTTTTATATAATTGTGGAAGTAGTACAAATGAATTGTGTTTTATTTTTTTAAAATATAATGTCTTTCCACCAAGAATTGACAGTTAACACCTTAAAAGTGATTATAATTAATAAATGAATCGTTTAAAGAGCATCTTTAATCTTTGACTATGCCTTACTTGATTAATTCAATAAGCCTTCAAATATTAAATCTATATCCACATAGACGGTTGATTCATTTTTTTAAATGATACGTATAACTTTCCTACCCCCAGTATGCATTTCAGTTTTATAAATTTCATCCATTGGATAATATGAGATATATTTGAAATACATAAAATGGCTGTGTTTAATTTCTATTCCGTGATGATTTGAAAAAATTGTTTGACAACAATCTATGTCCGTCTGTTAGTTCATCATCTATCGATTGTTGGGGAGTCAACTCAAGACCATTTTATTTCCTCGGAGTTCATCGCTTGATAACAACTGCTCAAAACACACAATCATGGATGTAGTATTCACACACAGAGCGATTGCACATGTACCAAGTACACAATATAGCTCGCACACTACGATGGCTGCCGACTATCGCAGCGGGCGATACAAACTCGAACGGGCAGGCAGCAGGCAAGGCGACGCGAACACTTTGTTCCCTCGCTCGCTCGCTCAGTTGTTCTCGGCGTTCTCGTTCGCTGCCGACGTTGCTTTTGTAGATGATACCGCCCATGGAATAAAACGTGTTATTCTGTTCTGAATATATTTTTGTCAATTACTACATCTCAGTAAAAATAGTTTTAAAAATATTAAATTTCATATAATCATTCAATAAAAAGATCATTTTCAAAACAATCAGCTGCCTCCTTATCTGTGTTCCAAATGGTGTTGAGAAACTCTGGTATTATTTTTTCAAAAAGCAACAGTCCAGAATAATTTTTATAAGGTAAACATTAGTTTGGTGTGTGACGTCTCGGAAACATAACCCTAATGTTGTTGTTCCCGTTGAGAATAAGGATTATAAAGTATTCGATGAAGGTGAGTTAAATTCTTTTAGTAAGGTTTTACTGGTTGAAATAATTCAAAGTGAAATTGAAATTTTTGTATTCTGTTTTATGAAGAGCGAATATAATCTAATTTTACAAGTGTATCTATATTTCAAAGTAGCGCATTGTTTTAGCACGTCACATTCATAAAGAATCACTATTTCAATAATCAACTGCCAGTTATCGAGTAGATATTGCGATTCGTTTTACGCCAACCTTTAATAATTCTCGAATTAACTTTCAAACAATTTATTTTTCGCAGTTATCAAAAGTACGCCTTCAAGTAGGATGACTCGATAGCGCGCCGGTCTGTCATTCTGTCACTTTTAATCGAGAGTTCCGTATTTTCAATCCCGGCACTGTAAAATAATACCTGTTCACTGCGCTTCTACATAAAATACATCGTCATTGCAATACTCTCTCTGACAGAATACTAATAGTGCATTATTGTTTCTTATGAATATACGACTTCGCATTATCCGCAATACTTATTACGAACTAATCGCAAAACATAGGGAGAAAAAATGAAAATATGCCCGGCCCACATAGTTCGTCAGTAGAAAGAGACACTAGGTAACCGAATAAACTTAGTTTATATAAGAGTGAGCGAAACGGCTATAGATTTATTGTACCCATAAGCAAATAAGAACATTCGTCGGAGAATGGTTTTGCGGGCGTAGGGAAAATAACCGGTATGCCAGTCTACAAAATTTACCTCCAGCAAACTTCAACTTCGTGTTCGCCAACTTCATCACTTTTGTAACAATTGTTAGTACCGACCAGTCATTTCATAATACAAAGTAATATATTGTCTGAAGCATTTATTTCATTTAAACACCTAAAAGATCGTACTGACGATAAATAAAGACAATAATAAAATTGAACTTTAGTGATGAGTTGTGTTGCTTTGAAAGAAGAGCGCGTAAATTTATTGCTGCAATTACATCGATAAAACATTTTCCCTCGAATTAAAAATATTTCTTAATTAACTAAATATTAGCTGGCATACAAAACGATTTAATTGCATATATATAGTTACGAGAATATGTTAAAAATAATATAATTTATAAAGGTGACTGCATAATCTATTTTCATTAATTTATTCCTAGAAAATGATTATACGAGTGTGCTCGTCTGAGGTTTGGTGATATTAATATTGCTCGATTGGCTAGACTTTAAACGAAAAGCACAACCTTGCCGCATTATTAATAGTTTTATTATTTTTCGTAATCATCCGGAAGTGACATTATATTATTTTTTGTATATGGCAATGATTTAGAGACGTTTGAAAATTGACGCACATACTCAATTCTTCAACTTTCAATCGGTCAATTTTAACATTATGTTGGTATTATGGCAGTACTCGATTGTTTTTGATTTGTTTTCTAAAAAAGTCAGCCGTTTATTTCATGTAGACATGTTCACCTCCCACGCCGAAATGCGAATGCGTTGTACGATAAAGTGAGTGAGAGGTGGACGTGTAATTGGAATTACTTGCCTGTATGTGTAAATACTTCTTTATAATATATATAGCCAAATAGATAATTTTAAAAAATAACCATCCAATTTTCATACCAAACTTTATTCAAAGCAGAAGCAAACCATTCACTATCGTTATTGTTCACGAAATATCTATTTTATTTTTAATTTATGAAAACCAAATTACCGACATACACTAAATATTGAAATATGAAATAAAAACATATATTTCCGGAAGTTAGTGAAATAATTAATCAATGCCTGCATTGTTTTTCTTTGCCCTCATAACAAGGCTCAACTTAACTCAATATTATGAGGAATGTAATAAAATGTGCATATTTTTTTACGTACCTGATGGATATAATGTATTTTTACTAAATTTCATATTCACTGCCTACATGGCAATGTCAAAAGGTTATTCTAGCTATTGTAATTATGATAAATGTTATTATATCTAAATATAGAGTAAAGATTTCTTCGCTTCTTTTCAGAAAACATTCATCAATCATGGGGACCAATATGAGTGAAGATCACCCGATGAACTGCAAGCAAAGCCCTTCATTCGGGAAAGACAATCCAAACATTTCAAGTTCATCGCAGGATAGCCTCGTTTCATCATCGCCAGAAAACTTACTACCGCCCGATGTTCAGAATATATCAGAGTGCAGTGACACTATTAGACAAAGCTGTATACCAGAAAGTGTAAAAGATTTAAATGAAGATGGCGGTGATGAAAATAAAGAGTCTAGATTAAGTGCCCTTGCGTTTTGCAAAGATTTCGATACTGAAAAAGTTTCCAATAACAGTGAAGTGAGAATAGACACAGCTATAAAATCAGATATAGAAGTAAATTTCGGTACTAGTAACAATTTAAACTGCGTATCAATTGAAAAACATAATGTTGAGAACGATTTAGTTGAAGACTTCGAAGATAACAAACCGGATGTCACATCAGCCGATAGCGAAGATTCAGCATTAGGGAGTTTACCTTGTGAACCGGTCACTATAGTAGAAGGGGAAGATGAGCCACAGGATAGATCTGACGGGAGTGATTCCGGACTGGGATCTGAAATAGCCGAAGAACAACTAGCCCCGCAAGCTTTTAATAATTTATCATCAGTGGACCTCAAAGATCCCGATGCTACGCTTACAGTTGATGGAAGTAATTTCGATAATTTTGAGATTTTAAATACCACGACGGATTGTTCTTTAGTTGCTGATAATAGTGATGAAAGCTTGACTAGAATACATTTCGGAAACGATGAGAGATATCCCTGCCTCGACGTTTCCGCGCCGGAAACGAGTCGAGTCAATTCGACTGCTGCAATAAAGAGCAATCTGAAGAGAAAAAGAGAATCCGATGTCTGTGATCAACCCAAACCAAAAAAGAAAAAAGGTATCTCCTTCAACGACGTGACAGTCTTTTATTTTCCTAGAGCTCAAGGATTTACTTGTATTCCTTCACAAGGAGGATCTACTTTAGGAATGGGAAATCAACATACGCACATACAGAAGTTTTCTCTAGCGGAACATACGTCAGAGCAGAGAAGGCTACATCGACAGATATTACAACAGCTCAGGTGCGAACGCCTATCATTACAAGGGTCGTCCATATCTTCCAGTGACTACAGTGATTCTGAAGACGAACCCAGTGAAGTATCAGAGTCCGAGCTGGACTTGGACAGCTATTATTTCTTGCAACCGGTGCCCACCAGACAGAGACGTGCGCTCTTGAGAGCCGCAGGAGTGAGAAAAATTGAAGCCGTAGAAAAAGACGACTGCCGCGATATCCGATCATCGCGAGAGTTCTGCGGCTGCGGCTGCAAAGGCTACTGCGATCCAGAAACTTGTTCGTGCAGCCAGGCCGCCATCAAATGCCAAGTGGACAGACTTAATTTTCCGTGCGGTTGCACAAGAGACGGGTGCGGAAACACGACCGGACGAATAGAATTCAATCCGCTCCGGGTGAGGACGCACTTCATTCACACTCTGATGAGAATAGGGCTGGAGAAAAAATCTGAAGAAAACATTTCTAAATCTCAAGGGTCGGCTGAACAAATTCACTGGGCCGATCCGTCGAATAGACTCGCAATGACCAGTGGAAATTATAGTCAGAATCAAGATATCACCTGCGGAAGCTCAACTGGGGTTAATAAGTACGGCGGAAGTTTACTTCGCGACGTTAGCCTATCTAATCTCGAAGTTGAGTCATGCGTAAATACAGGGACATTTAGTAACGTTCACTATGATTCACCCAGTGCTGGAAAAGCAGCATCATCGAGCTTACTCTGCAGGGAAGATTCATTAGATTTGTATACTTTTCGAGAGGATTGTTACAACGACGAAAATCGCACTACTTTAGATCAAAGCAGATTACCCGCTGCCGTCGATCCACAATCTCAGCCTGTCGATAATGCATATCCCACTAGTATTGTCAAAAGCAAGGAAGCCAATTTCGTCGACTCGGACCAGGTTCCTTATTCTGGAACATCGTCGCCCGTAACAAGGTTTCCTTGTGATTTAAATTTTGCATATCCGGCACATCCCGAACCGGCCCATTATCCCAATCAACAATTTGGGACACCGAATTTTGAAGACTTTTCACAGCCTTCTCATAGCAATGCATTTAATCATTACAACCCGATGTATATTCCTGAATATACCACTAAATCAACTGTACCAGTGCAGCCCGATAACAGCGTGAGCAATACTGATTACGTTAGCACAGTATCAAATAATTACGACACGTACAGACCCTCAGATCTTGCGTGCTACGGAAGCGAAAACAAGGAGAGCAATCAATACACAAATCTCCATTCCGCTTCGTATCCACTGAGTAACAAATTAGAATCTTTTTCGGAGTTGATACAGAGTCGTTACACTTACGGAACTTTCGAAGTTGGCGAAACACCGACTCCCGCTCAACCGACAATTCTAAATAGTGTAGTATCAGAAGCATTGGCTCCTGTGGAAGCCGTGCAAAGTGATGATACAGTTCTTGACAATTCTACTAACGAATATCCACCGACGGTGGCGGCGTCTAGTGAAAATGATGAAAACTTTGGGGAGATAATAAAAAAAACAATGGTGGAGACTGTGTCTGCATAGATACTGACTTATTTTCCCTGCAGTTAATTATATCGCAGGATATATTATTGAATTTTGTAATAAAATATGTTAACATTTTTGAAATGATTGGTTTTAATGCTGAAAGAATATTACCTAAAAGACGAATATTACGATCAAGCTTTCCTGTCAAATCTGTAGTGATAATTTCATCATCAATTTGGAATATTCAATGGTCTATCACATTTAGTCTGTTCAATGAGTCAAATCTCTCACTGACTAATCTGCCAAATAAAGTTGTAACTTACAGCATTACTGTAAATAAAATTGATAGATATAATGTTGAACAGCAAGCAGACTAAACAAAAAAAGTATTCAGTTTATAAATCAATCAGTTTGTTACTCAAACCACATCGGAAAGATAGATCTTGAATCTGACCGCTGTTATTTTTGAGATTAAGCTTTTGACGGTCGAGTGTGATCATGACGGGCTTTTAAGACCTGCCTAGACTATCATTAAAACTATTATTTACGACTATTCTCAACATGTTGCATGATTATTATTGTTCATGAAATCAAACATTGTCAATCGATAACAGGGTAATATGAAAGAATATTTCTCAATAAAAAAACAATTTTTATTATTAAAATAGTTTTAATTTCTTTCCAACTATAAAATAGTACAAATAAGTTCCAGAATTTAAAATATATCAACAAAAATTTCCCGATCAAAAAAGACATAATTAAAATACTTAAGGTAAACCTATAATAATACTTATCTACGTAATTTAAACCGGCGATATTTGAATATCAATATCCCTCATTTATCAAATTAGTTGCTTATTGATTAATTGAAATTTTTTACATCTATAAATTGATTTTCATTATTTTATAAAAAGAATATAATGGTGATACATATTAAATTTGAGGTTTTATATTAAATAGCATTAAGGAAAAAAAACTTTACGATTATTAATGTTATTTTCCAACTTCTTACAATTTGAATGTATTGAAAAACGAATTAATGGATGGTATACTGTCGAAAAAATTATTTTAAGGAATTATTCATAGCAAAATTCTTTGAAACATATCTTATCGATCTACCATTATAACTTGGCCGCCGGCAGAATTAGAATCTAAAATATTCAATCTAGAGCTTCTAGCTTTCAAATTTATGATCGCAAGTTTCATGGGAGCTGTTTATAATAGTGTGTAAAAAAATATGATATGTAACGTCAAGTGTTTCAAAAGTCATTTGTGGGAATAAACAGGAGGATATTCTATTATAAGTCTCGACAGTTCTGTGAAGATGGCAACTCTCAAAAAAGAATTGATAATTTCATTTAATAACACTGCGGATCGTCTGGCCGATACTGACAGGTAAACTAATATAACAGCATTTAACTGTGACATAAGTGCCCTATCTTATAATGGTCGGTCTATTCTAAGGTATTCTTTAGATCTTTTCTAATATAATGAGACAGTTGTTTCTTTTTTCACATCTATCCTGGTTCAACACATGACTAATTTACATAAATCCCTACAAAACAAAATCGATTTCACTAAAGCCATTTCTTCCACTTCGGCTATCGATTGTAAGTACAGTAAAGATGGTAACATCATATACACTTTAATCAATATGCATGCATCGGTAAATCAAAAACAATCTATAAACAAGAGTAAATGAGCCAGACTGCATTATTGCAACCACTTTCGGTTACAGATATAAACTGTTAGCAGTTAGACATCTCAAACAAAGTCCAACCGACTTTCACTGTAATGTTACAAAAAGACGAATTTAAATGTAACAGATTCTACAATGTGTGTATTCAATTGCTAGCTATAAGGGAAACAGCACTACACCGACAGGAGTGTATAAATTCAAGCTATGGTAGACGAATTGGCATATCTTTCAAATTACTAACTGACAGATGAAATAAAATTGTATAAAGAAGATATTCAATCATCTCAAAACTCGTCATCATATCAAGCCCAAGGTTAAAAGGTCAGATTATCATTCACGGCTCTCCGTTTACAACAAAGGTTTGCAGGGAAGGGATTTGACCTTTGTTATAAGATAACCACACTTGCTAACAGCTGCAATTGGCTCATTCAAAGACACCGGGAATAGAAAACATTTGCAGTATCATCTGGGCAGAGATGGATTTTAATACTTACTCTCATCGCCAATTTAACAATCACAGGTAACAACAAAAGCAACAAATCACAACACATCACAGGGTAACACAAATAATATTTATGATAAAACGTCACATTATTATTACACACAAAAAAACAATAAATCAATCAAACATACATACGTTCCACTAGTCAAAAAAAAAACACCTATTATCTTAAACATTGCCAAATTTCATTCATGTCAATTTATTGCATTCTGGATTTGGCCTTATTTTTATCACATTGCTACAAAATTATTATTTCTTCTATAAAATAAGCATAAGTTAATTTTTTGTCTATTGTGACGGCAAATACTAATTTATTTAATCATATTCAACACAACTATAGATATTGTTGATAGAACATTTATATAATTTCCAATACAGGCACTTAAAGAAAAGGGTGTAGGTAAGAAATTATTTGTATACAGAAAAATAACTTTTCCTCAAATACACATGTGTAGAATTACAGCTCCAAGTTCACTTGTACTGAAGAAATTGGCTTTTAACAATTACACCCTTTTCCATTGTGGATCCAATTACAATTATGAGAATAAATTGTCTAAAATGTTTACGGAGATTCAAAGTAAATTCTTTAAATGTTATATTTATCTATATCAAGAATAAAATAGTAATACTAAAATTATGATGATAACTGTTTGTATATGTTTTTAAATCCGTATGGAAATATGAATATTTATTGCATTTGAGTTGAGGTTCACTTATTATAAGAATCAGGGCAAGTTATCAACTTAAAATGTGTGGTATATATTTCATTTCTGATTCACACCAAAAGAGCCATTATGAATCATCAGAAATACTCAATACTTTAACGTGGTGATCTTCACTGCCCGTTACAACAAATTCACACTCTGGGCCAATTGCTATGCTGTTGACAGTTCCTGAAAATAGATAAAAATGAATATGAAATCACTCCCATCTTGTAAGCTGCCTTGTATAAAATTCAAACAATCAAAAGTGCTATTACATTACAGTTCTTAGAAGAAAGAGTTTATTAAGGTAAAACAATAAAGATTAGATTATTAATCTACTTCATAGAATTCAAATGAATCAAATTAAAATCTGTTTGTAAAGTAACAATCACACTTAAAAATAGCATAACCTTTACCCCCGCTTGTTGTAACGATTATAATAAGCTTGATTGAACTTTTGGTTGTGTTCATTTAAAAAAATATCCCACTGCTAGTGGGTAAACATAATACTGAATTTAAATTTTAGTCTAACCTTTCATATTATTAATTGATAAGAGATGTCACTATATTTATCAATGTCTTAACTTTTCAAATCCTGTGTTAGGGAAAGCTAAAACTTCAAATCGTGTCTGTATTTTTAATTATGTCACAAATACTCAAGACAAAAATTGTTATAATACTACCATCATGAACTTTGATGTTCACTAATTGCATCACAGTCTGCAGATTCCAGATAAATAAGCTGCCTTTAACCCCGCCAAGACACAGAAGATCTTTCCCGTCCCAGGTCATGCAAGATAATCCTTCTGGTAACTGTTTACTGAAAACCTGTCAAAGGACAAAGATTGATGACTGGTAGGAATTCTACAGTATGAAAAATAATTCAAAAAATTTTAGTGCCTCAGGATAAATATTTTTTCGATGCGAGTATGATAAGAATGATAGCAGATCGCACCCGGATAGTTTGATCACCCAAGAAAAGAATCTAATTATAGTTAAAATCGAATTGTCTGAGAGTGAAAATAAGATATAATAACTACACTCAATGGGCACTGAACTAGTTTTGGCAGTTAATCGAAATACACGTGTACCAAAACGGGAAATAAATATTTTAAAATACAATATCAAAATGCGTATTCATTCGAAGACAAAATCACAATATGATTCTATTCACTTTGAATACAAAAAGTTTTCAATTCCATTATATTATCAAAATAAACTGTTTGAAATCAACTTTCTGCGTGCAAATCTATTTTTCGGTATATTCTAATTTACTTCAAAAAATATCAGTGTTGTAAATATATGTATGGTGATAGATAACAACTGTAAGGCCTGCATTTTATCAATCTAGCAAAAAGATCGAAATTCTGAGGAAGATCGAATTAGACGAGCAAGGATAGTTTATGATGAGCATTACGGAATATCCTACGGCTTACATGATTACGAAAAGCTTGCCTGATGGCATCAAAACCGAGGTAGATTTAGAGGTACATTTATAACAAATCAAACCTGCGAGTTCACCGTCATATCCGTGACTCTAAGCTCTCCGTCAACGCTGCAAGTAACAAATCGTTTATCATTGGATATGAAGCAAGCACCGGACACCGTGTCTGCATGCTGCGGCAGTCGACCTCGCATCATTTTTGTAGACGTATTCCACAAAAAGATGTCGCCATCGTCTGTTCCCGTTATTATAATACTGCCATCCCTGAAAATCGTGATAATCTTTGGTAATTAAAATTTTAAACAAAATTTAGCCATTGTTTATGTGATGGAGTATTTCACATCATTATTCTTATTAAAATCAATATTAGTTTTTCATGATTTATTCTTTAGTTTACGTATAGAAAGCTGGCTGTAAGTTATTAGGTCAGTATGTTGATATTAGAAACAATTTTATTCTAAAATAAATTAACTTCAGTAAAAATTAATGAGAGCTCAAAAAGCAGGAACTTTTTGTTGAATGAAGTGTTATATAGTTCCTTTGACTAAATAATAAACAGACATGTAACAAGTTAACGAAACATCAGATTCATGTGGTTACAGAAATGCAAAAGAAACAATTTAAATTTCCCTTTGAATATTTCTACTTTATCTTATATAATATATTAGTCAGTTTAATATGAAGATCTATCTTCCGAGTCTCACTTTGTAAACATTATCTCACCTGTTTAGTGCTAAGCAGGTAATCTTGGCATCGTGATCAAGCTCGACTTTCAATCCTTGCAGTGGTCGGAAAGTTCCCTTGCCAAAGCCACTCAGTGAAGTCCATACCCTCACGGCGCAATCCCAACCTCCGGAAACCAAAATACCATCTGCAAATCGACAATGACCAGTAAATTTTGATGCCTCACATTAATTCTTGTATGTTTAAATCGCAGCTAAAGTAAAAAATATTTTGTGACAAGGAGAGAGAAATTACTTTCAAGCGACATTTTATTACATGTAGTTGAAATCTCTTTTAAGGTGTTAACTGTCAATTCTTGGTAGAAAGACATTATATTTTAAAAAATAAAACACAATTCATTTGCACTACTTCCACATATTTATAATTGTCCTGATCATTATAAATATGTGGAAGTAGTACAAATGAATTGTGTTTTATTTTTTAAAATAGTTGAAATCTATCAAAATTTTATTCACTGAAGACTTAACCCTTTGAATTATACAGAGGCGACAATGATTTTTCTCTTTTAACTCAAATGCTACTGCCAAGTCAATCAAATGTATTTGTTTTTATTAATTTTAATAATCGGGCTGTTATTAGTTAACGCTTAAAATTTGCAGGTGCCTCATCAGCCATTATTGAAATTACTGCAATCATGTGTTAAAAAAAAAACAATAATTAATATGTACTTACTACAATAACAATAACCTTAAAGTGATTATGGGGTGTTGTCGACTACAGAGGGTTAAATTTACATTCATCAATAAGTGCAAAATAAAACGACAAACAGTCACTTGTTTTGTCACTAATGAAATTTTTATAATCTGTTGTGATGGACTGTGAAATGAAATCATGCAGTTGAAATGTTGCTCTTTACATATAAGAATATGGTTTATGCATATCAAAGAGATGTCCAAGATTTTTCCCAACCATTTTTGAATCGTGAACCCTGTGGTACTACCGTGACCCCTGTGGTACTATTCTCAAATTTATTAGTATGATTCACAATGGTAGCAGACATGTATGAAAAAAAAATGTGCAGCAAAATATTTACTGCGTCTTAAAATCAAATATAATACAACACTTAAATATAAATTAAAATCAAACCTGTTTGAATTACCTTTAGCTGACCACAGTAAGCAGCTGACCGAATCGTCGTGGGCTCTGAAAGTATCCACTACGCGGCCATATTCCAGATCATACATAAGGCTGAAAACACAACATAATGTTTATTTTAAACACACCTGTATATATAATGGACGATATTTTGTATAATGTGAGAATTCCCCGGATCGAAGAGAGGCGAGCGGCTGGTTATCCGGAGTCCTGGAAGGGCTGATCTCAGACAAACACCATTTCAGATCCGGTTTAGAACTTATTTATTATCCATTAAAGATGCAGTGGTTTAACCTTACACAAATATAAAAATCTTAACACATAAAATTGATTCTACATTTACATTTACTTAGCAACTGAATTTACTTTAAGTTTTAATACAAATGACACAACGAATTTAAATTAAATCCAATGCAAATCAAAACACAAAAACAAACAAACAGTTCACATCGTCACATCACTTTCGTCGCGACGAGACCTCGTTCGTCCGACTCGGCAGCTCGTCATCCACTCTCTACAAAAATTCAAAAAAAACTCCGTGCAAAGTTGGAGCTACCCTTTTCCGTAAAAATGGACTCGTCCAGCGGCCGAAGCCTAGGGGCTCTTTTTTAACGCCTGGCAACATGAAAGAGCGTTTTCTGCGAATTATTGCTCTTTGCCGCAGGCCGATTTCAGTTCGGGACACTAATGACACTTATACTTAAGAAAAACCAGGGTGTGTCAAACCCCCATACTTCTAGTGTCCATGAACTGAGTTCGGACAGCGTAGCAATAATCACACAAAAACAAGATACAATATACAATAAAGAACACAAAAAAATCAAGTCTTAAAAACACACGCGTGGCAGCTCGTCGGTCGTCACACACGAGGCCACAACACAGGTCATGTCGCGATCGGCATCACAACGGGCGGTGGTGCAAATTTTCCTACGCCAACAGGCGTCCTGTTCCTATCCCAGGAAGGCATCCGCAGCGTCCTCGCTCGGCGGGGCAGGTGTGTCGGCAGCATCTCCTCTTCACAGGCAGACGGCCTCATCTTCTCCCGAGAAGGCATCCGCAGCGTCCTCGCTCGGCGGGGCAGGTGTGTCGGCAGCATCTCCTCTTCACAGGCAGACGGCCTCATCTTCTCCCGAGAAGGCATCCGCAGCGTCCTCGCTCGGCGGGGCAGGTGTGTCGGCAGCATCTCCTCTTCACAGGCAGACGGCTTCATCTTCTCCCGAGAAGGCATCCGCAGCGTCCTCGCTCGGCGGGGGCAGGTGTGTCGGCAGCATCTCCTCTTCACAGGCAGACGGCCTCATCTTCTCCCGAGAAGGCATCCGCAGCATCCTCGCTCGGCAGGGCAGGTGTGTTAGCGTCTTCTCGTCTTTACAGGCAGCATGGCAGGCAAAACGGCCTCCCGGGTCGCAAATCTACCAGCCACAGTAGGCCTCACTCGTTGAAGACAAAACAGGCACAGCAGGCCTCACAGGTTGCAAATATAACAGGCACAGCGGGCATCACGGATTGCAAACAAACAGCCACAGTAGGCGTCACTCGTTGACAACAAAACAAACACAGCAGGCCTCACAGGTTGCAACTCTAACAGGCACAGCGGGCCTCGCGGATTGCAAACAAACAGCCACGGTAGGCCTCACTGGTTGAAAACACAACAGGCCCAGCAGGCCTCCTAGGTCAGCGCGAACGACGTCAAGAGCGGCCAGTCGAGAAGTAGGGCTTCGTGAAAAGTAACAGAGGCCAGGCACCTTTCACCGACGACTCCCGCCAGTTTCGCCTTTGAAGCTGGGGTTTCGTAGTAAGACGCCGGGAAGCTGACTGGTTGTCTGGTCCCGATCTTGAAGTCCACCTTCAGGGCAGGGTCCGGATTCTTAGTGTGCGTTCGGCGATTTGAAATTCTCGAAGTTACGTTAAAATTCGGTTGGGCGCCATGAACCACAGTTCAAAGCCACTGCATCTTCAGAGCATGAGTCCTCAGGGGGTGAATCCTGAGGTGTCACAAACCATCAATGGCCACTAAGTTGGGCGACAAAATGAGAATTCCCCGGATCGAAGAGAGGCGAAGCGGCTGGTTATCCGGAGTCCTGGAAGGGCTGATCTCAGACAAACACCATTTCAGATCCGGTTTAGAACTTATTTATTATCCATTAAAGATGCAGTGGTTTAACCTTACACAAATATAAAAATCTTAACACATAAAATTGATTCTGCATTTACATTTACTTAGCAACTGAATTTACTTTAAGTTTTAATACAAATGACACAACGAATTTAAATTAAATCCAATGCAAATCAAAACACAAAAACAAACAAACAGTTCACATCGTCACATCACTTTCGTCGCGACGAGACCTCGTTCGTCCGACTCGGCAGCTCGTCATCCACTCTCTACAAAAATTCAAAAAAAACTCCGTGCAAAGTTGGAGCTACCCTTTTCCGTAAAAATGGACTCGTCCAGCGGCCGAAGCCTAGGGGCTCTTTTTTAACGCCTGGCAACATGAAAGAGCGTTTTCTGCGAATTATTGCTCTTTGCCGCAGGCCGATTTCAGTTCGGGACACTAATGACACTTATACTTAAGAAAAACCAGGGTGTGTCAAATGCAAATGGTGAATGTTTACTTTGTGATAAACATACTAGATCAAAAGTTACTGCTACAATAATTACAAAGAGATATATTACAAATAATATAACATTGCTTAGGTTCATTCTATATAGACAGTTATAAATGCCACATCCCCATCACGTTATGTATGTTAGATGTTGTAATCATGATATTTTAGAAGTTTTGGAAGCGGTAATTATGAAAATATATATTTGGCAACTTCAGAATGGTCCTTAATAACTTACATGCTGTTGTCCCACGACCCGACTATGATTGTATTATCATCCATCTGAACACAAGAGCTCAAAGGCATAGTTCCAATGCTCACACTCCGAATTTGCTTTTTACTCTCCAAACTGTACACCTTCAGGAGACCGTCTTTACCGACGGAAATAATCCTTTTGGCATCTTCAGAGATCAACACGCAGCTGACTCCGTCCTTGTGCGAATGAAAAGATAAACTTTCGCGGAGCTTTGATATGTCATGACACGGTTTCTTTTCAAACTCTGGTGATTTTTCTTCAACTCTCAGGGTGCTTTTATTTAGTAGACGGTGGATTGTATTAGGTATCCTCTTCACGTGAGGATTCTTGAATATCTGCTTAGGTATCTGGCCAAACTCCATGATCTGTACTTCGAGAGCGTGCCTTTCATTCATATCAGCGATGTCGTCCAAGTTTATAGCACCTTCGTAACATAGATGGTAAAATACTGGAAGAAAGAAGCACATTGACAAAATGGTAAAATATCAACTTTTTTAAGTGCAGTAACATGAAATATGCTGAATTTATCGAGAAGTAAAATACACGGAAAAGGCTTGAGTTTGATAATTGAAAACGTTGTTCAAACACAAAAAAAAAATGGTTCCCCAACCCTTGCATACGGTTGATATTACTGTTTATAATGAATACCATACTTTCACGACATATTCAGGAGGCGAATAATTAGTAGAGTGCGGAAAAATTTATTCAAACACCTTATAGCCACGCTGACAGATGTATAACTCTATTTTAGCCATGCTGAACTGATTTGGAAACAAAATAAATGTAAATTGCATGGCTTCTGCAATGAACAGACCAATACAGCAATTACGTGCAGAATAAATTTTAAATACTTAAAAACAATTTTAAACTCATATACCATTATCCGATTTCTGTGCTTCCTTTCCATTTTGTTTGTACCCAAATATGAGATCAACCCAATTGTGCAAATTTTGCGATACGTAATCAGATTCTAGTGCCCGACGTAATGTTTCCACAAAATGTTTAGGTGACTCCGCCCACGGAGGTAAATGAACATCTTCGACTTTACTACCGTTGTGTCTGTTTCCGAATTGTATTCCGTACTTATTGACAAGAAAGTCACCATTATTTTCTGTGTCGTAAAATTCCGGGATGAGTTCCTGAAAAACAAACTTATTGAAATATGACCCATGTTGTCTCACAAGCGGGATTTTTCAAATCGGGCACATACTGGCGGTCAGAAAACAAAATAATAAAACCCATGCTTTTCTAGATGACAAATATTAAGATGGTCATTTGGTAAAATAATGGAGTTAATTTGAACTAAATGAGTATAAAATTTTGTGAATAATCAAAGTAGAGTAAGTAAAGTTGCTAAAGCATATTATATTTGCCAAGGGCGAGGAAAGACTCCTCAAAACAACCATTTCATGTAGTCTCATTTCAAGTTATTGCAGTCTTACCTTAAAGTCAGACATATTGCTGAGGCAGTTACGATAAACATCTGACAAAGCATTGAACATCCGATCTGGATGATCAAATCTACCATTTTGAAGACAGAGCATATAATGTGGACATCTTCGGACCTAAAACACATATAATATACAACAATAATCAAAAATCTGCGAGATTGGTAATAATTAAATTAGTGTAAAGCAGAGATGCGGATCACAATTCCATCTAATGCGGCTCACAGACTAATTTTCAATATTGGCCAGTGAGAAATTATTTATTTCAATGTCAGCGTCGGTTAAAGTCTTCAAGAAAGGAAAATATGCGTCAGACCGTTTATTCTTAGATTATTGTTTTCATAATAAGCATTTTTGTTACAGTTCTCTACAAAAAATTCGTCAAAACCTGCGCTTTGCGCAAGCCTTTTCAAAAGCAATTACATTCCATTTGCTAGCATATCGTAAATGTGGGCTGTTGTAGTATCTGATTTGTTGTTAAAGAATAGAAAAAAACTGTAAAAGATGGTCAAAAAACATTACTTTTTGCCGTACTGACTATGAATGAACCATTGAGAGATTGTCCAGGAACTAAATTTAGCCCAGTTGACAGTGACTGGAAATTTGAAAGAAATGGGAGATCCAATATACGCCTACAAAATTAAATGAAGCACGAAAATGAACCAACCATGCAGAAAGAATTATTATATTCCCGTGACGACTTTCAATTACCACTTATCTGGGTCACTTCAACAAATCTTTAGCAAACAATAAATTGTTTGTGTCAAAGTGTAAAAACGAAAATGAATAGTGACAAAATACATAGAAATGTACAAAATCTCAATAACTCAAATTTGATATTGAAATTCCATCAAGCACCCTCAGTCGATTTCTTAAATTATAAAATGATGAGTCGAACAAATGTTAATTACTCACCAAGTAAAATAAAACGAGACCGGGAGCCGAGTAATGAGATCCATATAAAAATTTAGGGGGTGCCATTTCTTCATATCTGTCTTTAAGTCTTCCTAACCTTTCTAGGCATAGAGCACCGATGGGTTTCTTAAGGTCACGATAAGTATTGAAATCATCTAAATCTATTTTTGGAGATGTGTAATCGTTTATTACCCAAGGGAAGACGGGATATTGAGTCAAATCATTTTTCGTTCTGTCTGCTAAGCTGCAAGTAATCAAATTTACACAATGTAAACAAAAATAACATTCTGATTCAAGCTGTCACTACCGCAACGGTGATACAACTCGTATAACATTTTATTTAATAATTTGAAACCACATGTTATCAAAGAGATTGATTAATGATAATATTGTTTTACATTATGGTTTCAATTTACAACATTATGAAATTATTAAAGTATATTAGGGTGGAAAAAAATAATTATTAATCTAATACTCGAAGTCACATATAGCCCACTGGCAGTGTGACAATAATTTCCGAATGAAAGGAATAATAATATAATGAGATTGATTGTTTACAAACCTAATCTTAAAATGTTGTTTGCTATGCACTTAAATTTGTATTATATGCTTAAACATGAGAATGCAATATAAGTGTAGTAATTATAGATATAGATTTTCTATAAACTCATTGGCATTCGCACTCATCGCACACTGCTGTGTCTGCTTTAAGTCTATCTACATACTTTGTATATGAAGCATAATATATACAAATAAGCATAAATTTACAATAATATTCTATTTTTAAAACTAAATGTCTTTATCAAGTTTTTATTTCAGCACACTTAAATGCATAGCAACCTTTTTTTAGGTAACTGTTCCTAGGATGCTCCCAGCAAACATATGCCCAGTAACGGACTGTAAATCTGTAGTGGGTAGAACAAAATACAATGTTGTACAAAAATAATTGATTTTGTCTTCCGGTGAGTATTCTTGAATGAGATAAAATTTATCAGTTATGAATGTAAAAATATCAAAATAAGGACATAAGTCTTACCAATTGAGATATAATAGATAATCGTAATTGGAAATAACCCCATTTTGCCATTGCATGGTCATTTCGTTCTGTTCCATATTATCAAGGTTCAATTTGGGTAGGTCCATTATTTTTGAAAACAGATCATCTCTCTCGCTTTGATTACGCATAGCCAAATAAATATGAGGTATTTCGCATTTCGTGTCATTGTAAATTTCTAGGCCCTGCAATATTTTAATGGTGATTATTCAATACGACAAAAGTTGACAAAATAACAATATCTAAGTAAGCAATTTTTTGAGAATTGCGTTGACATCTATAAATAATTAAAATTAGAAACTTACAACTTGTCTGAGTAGGAATCTTCTTTTGAATATCCTTTTAATATGCGGAATTTTAATTATCAAAACTGGGTGCTGTTGAAAGATGAAAAAAACATGTCAGAGTCGGTAAATGTAGTTTTTTTTCAATATTCAGTTATGGCTATTATTTCAAACTAAGGACATTGAAGCCTGCCTAAAAAAGGTTGTGTGCCCACTGAATACTGAATTATTTTGGAGTCAATTTTCGATCAGTAAAAATCACATCATATATTATATATTCAGTTCGAGTCCATTCGTGTGCTCGAATGCCTGAAGATGCCGAAAGGCGAAACCCGGGTCGTTAGTGACAAAATACATGGAAGTGTACAAAATCTCAATAATCCAAATTTATTATATATTCATTTTTGGGAATTTAAAAACTATTGTATATAGATTTAATGTTTGTATATTAACTAATGATAATATTTATAGACTAAAATAAAAGAATATGGTTGATTTTTAGGTTCAATGATTTAATCTAATTTAGGGGCCGTCCATACATGTCGTCGTGCTCCAAGGAGAGACGTGGATTCAAAAAAGTGTGACGATTTGCAACAAAGAGGGAGGAGGGATAGTTTGAAATGGGACATCATAAAACCATCATAATACAAATACACATGTTTTCCAGAATAAAATCTATCATTTTTAATGTAGAAAAAAAACGCATTAAGGATTTTAAATGTGACATCATTTAGAAAGGGGTTAAAGATTTTAATTCTAAGATGGTGGGCAAGGAAATATATCATTTAATACTTACAGGTTCAATATTATTGCAGGGTTGAAAAAACAATGTGTTTGCTGTTAAAACTATTTTTCCAGGATTTTGCACTAGAGGAGATACGCGATCGGCATTAATTTCTAGGATAATTTTATCATAGAGGTCGTCTAGCCACAGTGGATCGAATCGCATGCGACAATACCGTGAATGAGAAATGGTCGCCACCATACTATTTTGTTCACAGGCATGCAGTGTCGATGCTCTTTGCAATTGGTTCATTTGCTGAACACAATCGACTATGGATGCATAATTCAACAGGAATAAGAACTCGGCTGTTTCCGTTTTGAATTTATAAGGCGCTATAACGTTTCCTTCCATCATTTCCGCATATTGTTTACATTTCACTGATATTACATTGTGAGAAGAATCTTTTACTGTATCCTCCCATTGGGTAATTGTTTTACATTCTTTATATTGTATTTTGATTAGTGGTTTGACTCTGTCTTTCGGTTCAAAGACAAGCGATTTAGAGCATAACTTCAATCGGCCGCTCAAACTTTCTTTAAGCTTCTGAGATTCATATAATAACCAAACGGCAGAGTAATCTTCGAAATATATTTCTCCAGGCTCAAGAAGCAGCATTGAAAATCTACCAAAATAAACATGAGTTTACTGACATGTTTTAAAAAAAATATGTGCAATAAAAAAAATATATTGTGCAATAAAACCACACAAATATATCGGTCAATATGAATCATAATTAACTTCTATACAAAAAAAAACGAATTACAGTTTTCAAAAACTGTGATTACTATACCTTTCTTTATCCATTGTATCAAATGACAGCTATAAGTATAAAATATATAAATTTAACAAAAGCTATGTTTCACATGCAAATTATTCTTAATATTTGTTGACACTAACTTGACAGATGTTTTCATACGTCAAATTATGAGGTACTATTCTCTCTGGCAGCATGACATTACAATAGTGATACTACGTACCATAATATTGATTTCGTGACAACAATAATTATTTGTCAGTATTTATAATCATCTTTAGTTGTACTTAAAATTCTGATTTTTAATCATTATCAGTAAATGAACTTTTTTAATAAAGGATATAAGGATTTACATATATAAATTATTAGGTTACTAGATGGCAGGAGAATATTTCACTTAGTAGCTCTAGGTGATTCTATTTCCTTTCTATCCGCGGCGCGAACTTGCCAGATTTTCATTTATCTTTGACGGATTGTAATATAAGTTTTCAACCTATTATAAAACCCTGTAAAACAATGTCAAACGAAGAATCCATCTGTCGTTTACTTTTTCCTCAAAAGCTGTGGCATTTGATGAATACAAGAAGCGATGCAATACAGTGGGGAAATAATGGCCACACAATATTATTGAACTACAACATCTTGGATAATTATTTGAGATGTAACCAATCCATTTTCAAGACTAATCACATATCTAGCTTTATTCGACAGTTGAATTTATATGGTTTTCGCAAAGTAACGTCACATATGCAGGATCCTTTGTGTAATTCGAGCAATCCGTATTTACACGAATATATACACGATTGTTTTCAATTTGGAAAACCTGACCTGTTACCAATCATCAAAAGGAAATCATGGAATGTAAACAAAGCACACGTCTTTCAGGTAAGTTTTCAAATATTTTTTTTAATGTTCATGGTCGTTCCAAAGTGTATTTATTAACCATTTATAGTCCTCTTCATGAAGTTCCTTTTCCCAAATTGTATAAATAGTTCTATACCGAAAATTTTCACACAACCTCACTTGTATATAAACAATTAGGATAAAAGAGTAAATGCCAGCATGTCCGTACACCTCGCTTTCACCCTTTACTTTACATGTGATTGAGTGAGAAAGAGAAAAATTTACTGCATGCCCCTGATATATATATGGTAATACTTCGTATTGGTGAACGTAATCCAAAAATTCATTGTTTTCATCAAAAAGCATGCAAAATGGATTGTTTTAGGGTAGAACAGCTTTTTATCAAGCTTAATATTTGAAAAATATTCAATAATAATGAAAGGAAACATTATAACAGTGGTTTATTGCATAATAGTTGTGTATCTCACAAACTTTATTTTTGCCGCCATATTGCAATAAACTCAAGATTACCAACCTAAAATCCAAACATATTCATGTTTGTTGCAAACACATAAGAGCCTAAATGAAGATTCCGAAGAATTCAAGTATCTTTATTTTACATAAGGCATTTATTGCGGATTCTCACGCCGCGCGCGTCGTGATGCCGAAATAGCTATCAACTAACTAATAAAACTTTGCAGAAATGAAATTGCAAAGTATAAGTATATGGCTTTGCAATGTAAAAAACGCTTGAAAAATAAAAATAGTAAACATTGGGAATTGGCAAGGAAGTCAACCTAGTAAGTGCAAAAATCTACTTTAATAGATTAAGTAGTGCTCATCTGGGGTCACCCATATGTCAACATCCAGAGCAATACCGTTTAACATTGTTTAAGTTGTTCCCAGTTGCAGGCTAACAATTCATGTCTGCGATTCTTCAAAAAATGATCAGGGACATACTTGACATTCTCCATCTTAATAATATCCTTGTTGTTTCATTTTCAAGCCACCTTATATTGGAGTATCTGGATGTTATACGAGTCAAGTGGTTCTGGAAGCTCGTAAGGCTCTGAAGAGCGCCCTGAGAAAAGCTGCCCATCAATGGATAAGTGATAAATCTGATGTCCATGTCAGCTCAAGCGAGGATGAAACGGAACCGGGTAAGTGTGCACAGACACACCAAAATATTCTTCTTAAGTCAGAACAATTTCGAGAGTTTGCTCTAAACAGAAAATCATCACTTTCAATATGAAGATTATTTTCTAAGGGCTTGAACACTTTGCATGTATCTAATGTGATTAGTCCTTTAGCTGCTATGATGTTTTTCAAAATCTCAGCAAGAAATGCTACCAATTATTGTTGATAAGAAAGTAACTTTACTGTTTTAAACATTTTACCTTTCTTATTGATTGTGCGAAATCCTATTATATTTTAACATGTTGCGTCTTATACACTATAATTACATTCTCATAAAAGCACTTGATTACGCTATTCGTTTATATTTTGATTGCATTATATTTACTATGGCACATTGTAATTAAATCTACAGCAAGGTTTTTCTTTCTTGCTCATTGAAATGGGCAGGTGAGCAAACAAACTTTGCAATATGCCTGGGTTTTATTTTTAGCAGCTACTGAAAACATTTCGTTACATCGTAATATTATCATAAAGCAATTCCATTAGCTGAGATTAAACAGCATGTTGCCTCTCTATAGTAAACATTCTTTCTATTTTTATTGATTATTTAATTTATTTTAACTCTTACAAAATGATGATGGATATCGAAAGTGATAGTGAAATAAATTAAAAAAATTTTCATACCGCTGACGTAGTACCACAGTATTCACGAATAAGTTTACGATTTCGAACATTATAACGACAATGATTATTATTGTAAGCGATTCTCAGAAATATTGTCATTTAGCAGTCAAACCATTAACAAAGTGTTCCATTATAATTACTACAAAGTGACCACCGAATACATTTATTACATACTGGCTTACTTTGCAGTTGTCACATAAAATGGAATGTATTCTTGGATCTTTGCCATAGGCATATAAAGAAATCCCATGCCATTCTTTCCTTTAACTTTAAAATGCATGTTTTATATATATATACTTGTATAATATAAGACGGTGAGTGAATGATGCTATGTACAACTTATTGATGTATATTTTTTTTTTATTGCAGATTCGAAATTTCTTTTACCTTTCATTCCAATAATTTCTATAAATATCCTTAATCACATAATGTCCTGTCTAATCATTAGTCCTTTATGACTATCCTTTTTCTGATTCCTTCATTGCAGAAACTACAAATACAAGTCAAGAGATGAATGCTTGTGAAATTATTGAAGACAGGTAGTTATTTTTCTGAAATTTTCCTGATTAATAATTTATTTTGTCCCTATTCTGGCAACAAATGTCAAGTAGTCATATTTTTAGTTACAATATTTGTAACAATTTTTTTATTTCAAGCTGTATTGCCAAGTTTGAGTCTCTGAGCACTGCAACTGAAGCCAGGACCGTGGTCAACGTCGTTGGCTTCAGTTGAGGTGCCACGGGTTCGAATCCAATCTGATATATCCAAGATGTTCCAATGATTGTATTTGAAATTTTGCATATTGTGTTGCATAAAATAAAACTCACATTTTTCTGATTTTTTTCTAAATCATACTGACTAATTAACTGCTTTTCCTTGTACAAAAAGTTTACAGCTACTTAAAACATCAATAATATATTAACAAACTTTGCACAGTATACAATTAAAATTGATTGTTGGTTGTTTATAATTTTAATTTTATATTAAAAATGAATTTCCGCTAAGTTACTGCCTAATCCATCGAAAATATTGAACATTGCTTAGAATCATATGTAAATATACTCACAGTGTTTTGACTACGTTGTTCATTTATAATGCATAATTTCATCAACACTACTGTATCTCATAGGTATTATGAAGAAACCAAAGTGCAACAATCCGGCTACCAAATGAACGGGGATTCATTTGAAGTGTATCAAGATGAATATGTGTGTGACGACGCGTACATCCCACAGTCCGAGTCATATATGGAAGACGGTCAACAATACAGTGGGAATATCATCATCGAAGTATTGGATGAAACTGAATGTAACACCTCGGATGAGGGAATTCTCGTGCGGAACCAAATCGTTGAGAATACAGAGAATGACGGCAGCCAGTTTCTCGTTAAATCTGATGAGTCCACTTACGAATTGTGTACTGTTGAGGACGCCTACGTCGATGAGAGTGAAGAGAAATATGATTTTGAGGTTAGCATATTGCAAATCTCTGGGTGTAGTCTTACAAAACAATAGATTCATAGCTTATCTAAATTACTGTTCACATGTGATTAACCATTAAAATTAAATTACGAAAGATGATTTACATCAATGATGTAAATCACCTGTGGCCCAAAATGTCATTTTTTGACAGACTAATTTCCAATACATACTGAGAAGTATTATTATAAATTATAATTTATTAACTCCGGTTAAGGGTCTCAAGAATAAAAAATATGTATCACACTGTCTGCAATGCAGGTGTAGTCTATTAGATTATTGATTAGATTACTATCATCAGTTGATAATGCTCGTGATGAGCGAAACCGGTCCTGATCATTATAAATATGTGGAAGTAGTACAGATGAATTGTGTTTTATTTTTAAAAATATTAGATTATTGTTTTCATAACACGTATTTAAGTAGGGCAAAAATAACAAATTATTCAGTTTTACAAGAATTTTTTCAATTTGTTGATAGCTATTTCGGATTCTACAGAACTATATTTAAATTTAATTTAGCTTATCTATTTACACACTTTTAGAAAAGATATCGATGTTAAGATATGAAAACCTCGTATCTGAAAATGTTGAAGTTTTCTCTATGATGAAAAAACCGTTTAACTCAAAATTTTCTTTGACAACATGGCCAAAGTTGTTTTAGAAGATGCTTTATTAACTAAGTGAGGCCTTTTGCACATATTGGATTTTAGCTACGATTTATAAACTTGACATGATGTGTTAAAGTAAGATTTGTGAATAAGATTATTGAGTTACGAGGTTTCAATGCTTATAATAAATTATTAAAATGATAATATTTTATTTTTCTTTTGAAAGAAAACATATATTGGGCATTAAATTTATTTGGTTGATGGAAAAACATAATGAAACAAGAAAAGAATATTTCAAATTTTAAAAACTTGTTAAGAGGAAAAATATAATTCATGTAATAGCGAATCATAAAATCTATGGTGATCCGTGTGGACAATTGGTTTCAAGGATTGAAGGTCGTCGTATTTTTTATTTATGGGAATCAGGCAGTTATAGAGTTTTTTAACAGTTCCAGTAGCTGATGATGCTCGTCTCGGTAGATCACTCCGTTCATCATCGAAATGCAGTTTGTACTGAATTCCGATATTTTCGGGTAAATATTTAAAGGCTCTAATGACACATAGATCACCAACTTTCTTGTCAATCTTATGGATTTGTAGAATTCAATGTCCGAATAATCATTAACAAATCGTGCCAACAAACGTATTCCACGTTATATGGATTGGCATTATCCATTCGAGATCCCTCAATTAATTTTACATAATAATATCGTTCAATGTTCCATTCACACTATCTTATTCTATTGGTGAGTGACCATTTACCAGATGTTTTTAATACATTTTGTTCTCACTAACCAAATTATGTAAAGCATTCGACAGTGTAACATTCCTGTTTAGTGCACAGCAGCCATCACTACAAAATACTTGATCAAAGATTTTCTCTTCATTTGGGACGTAGCATTCCAAAAAGTCGATAATGCAAGTAGTGAAACCGCCAGCATCCATATTTTTGAAGTTGATGAGTTGGTAAAATGCCACTGGGACGCCTTCTTATTTATCCGATTCAAAACAGACCATTCCCCGTGACCGGAAAAACGGAAAAGATGTTTTCAGACAGGATGCCTGTAGCAGGGTCCAAGAATGAATGATTTTCGTTAGCACCGTCTCTTTTCATAATATGGATGATGACATTCTATAGGATGTGTATTGCTTACAGAACGAATACTTGTCACAGGGTCCAATCTTTCCCACTCTCCTCACACGAAAATGATGATGTACTCCTATAACTGGCATCACTTGGTGTATACTAAAGCCCAGTGGCAGATTAAGTACTTGGTAGGCCCTAGGCGCAATATAATTTGGAGACCCATTTTTTGGACAGCAAAAAAAATCGCTAAAAAGCATCCCAAAACTCCATGTTAAATAAATATTGGAAACTGAATTATGGATTACATGTAGGTTACATATGCTATTTTTGAGGCCCCTAGTGCGCGCCTCATGCGCTCATGGGGTAATCTGCCACTGCTAGAGCCCGAATCTTCATAGTATGAACACGAGATACAAGCATTACATCTTAAAAAACATAGATTTTGAATTACGAGTTTTTATTTTTTATCAATATCTCTATAACTAAAAGTAAATTTCGAAACGTGCAAGACGTATCGATAGCTTATCAAAATTGGTATGAAATAAGTACAAAAACTGAATATCGTAAAATCTTGACTTACGAGGTTTCCATATCTTAACGACGATATATAATTAAAATATTCAACTAACTTATTGTGTTTTTCTAAAAAAAGAAACATCCATGGTATTAATAATTAATTGTTAAAGTACATGCATTAATTTTTTTATTATGCGCAATTACGTGAGCTTCTTGTAATGGTTTAAGTAAGGGTAATGTTCAATGCCAATTCAATCAATATGTGTTTTAGGGGTAGTTCTTATCAAAAAACAGGGCTTTGTACAAGTCTTATCGGAGACAATTACATTTTATTTAATTACGTATAATATGCAAGTAATGTGGAGAAGATAAGGGCTGGAGTATCTGGTATGTAGTTGATAAATAAAAAAATAGTAAACTTGGGATAGATTAAGTTGATTTTAAAATGAGTTTTTCTTATTTTCCAGAAGGCATGCATTGAGAACTCAGTCATGAACGGCCACGAGGAAGTCGGTTCACCGTGGGAATATAGCGAAACTATCTTAGGCGGAGACGGCGGCGTCATTGAGGCAGATCAATCACAAAATGAAAACGATACCACCAACGAATGGAAAGAACTCTATTCCCAAATCACTAACACTATGGACTTATTGCAATCTTAATTTAATCATATTACTATTGAATAATTTTATTTATATTTCTGTGTTATTTGAAAATAAGAGAGTTTTATGCTATATGATATGAAGTACAGTTCATGAACTGATTAGTTATATTTATTTCGCAATATTCTAATAATCATCTTAACTAAAATGACGGCTCTCAATGATGCCGCAGTGGTGAAATTATATTACCTAACTTTCAGGGAAAGGTGCAAGATTTGTTGGCTTCCACAACTCCATTTCCAACTTGACTAACATCAATAAATTATTGTTGATTTTACAATATTATCTGCTATATTTTTCTGCAAGCCTTTCTTGGTAATCAACCGACTAAAGCTGATATTTAATGCCTATAGAATAATAATGCTGAAGCTATTGATATGAAAATATAAGGCACAGCACAGAATTGGCAGGGCAGGGCAGGCAAACCAGACATACGGGACGAGAGTATGCTGCTCCGCACAACTGACATAGCTGAATGACACAGAATATACAGACAATCGAACACATCATGCAGGAATCAGTGCCAGCACTACAATCAAGCACAGTGCAGGTCAGACTCATGTCTGTAGTCTGTACTTCCTCATGCAACACAAGATCTGCACCTCAGCAAACGCTTTGCCATATGTTTGCACAAATAAGGCGTATTGTATATTACCAGAATACAATACTAGGTACCCTTTATTCTAAAGAGTAATTGATATGACATATTTACCATTATTCTTTATAATACAGGTGTCATCTGGTGATCATTTCATTTTACATTATTGTGAGTAAGGCAGAAAATATAGCATGTATTTAATGAAAGCCTTTACTTTTTTTTTATTATGTGGTTAAGGTTAGTATTTCAAAAACATTAATAATTATTATTGTAAGACTGAATATCTTAATTTTATATTTAAGGCATCACTCGGGATGTATGTTACACATTATACAGTTAATGTGAAAAGAAAACTTAAAAACTTTTCATGTTTCAGCTTATCATTTATTAATTTAAAAATTGCATATAACCAACATTTAAGATTTTGACATTATAAAAAGAATAAAAATAAAATGGATTCCCTATCACTTTTTCTGTTTCTTCTTTTCTGCCTCTTCTTCTTTTTCCTTCTCGATGATGACGACGTATCCATCGATTGTCTCGGCATCTAACATTTGTATCGGTTTTCCGCGACGCATCACTGCGATTTCAAGATTCTTCTGACCTGACTGCACCACCTCCAATAGAGCTCGAATAGCCAGCTGAAAATATAAAAAGAATAATTAAATTCCACGAAAATTATTTTTTGGAAATGTATAGGCAGACTTTTATTCCAGTTTAATGCATTGGTAGACACAGCAGGTGAGTGCCTGTAGCAGAGACACTGGAGTTAAACATTCAAACCATTTTGAAGAAAAGTTCTCTGTATTTTTCAAGGAATAAAAAAATCTTCCTGAAATGGGTATTTCGATACGAATCATATCACTGAGATGATTCGATTCTAATGTTACATTGCAACTGTTGCATTACATTTGAGTCCCGCTTGGCTCTTATGGATGGTGAAACAGAGTTTCCACAGGCTAATGTGTAATGTATACTTTAAACAAGCTCCCTACTAAAAGATAACTCATCACTCACTCTACAACCAATTTTCATAATTGAATAGGGAATGAGTGGTAAGAAATAAAAAAAATACAGATATCCACGACTTTTGGATACAATTCATAAGGTAATGTACAAAAGTCAAAACAGTTTCCAGCTATAAAACAGGAATATTATTTACACAACATTGCATATGTGTAAATTTATGAGCCTATTGATTTATTAGGTGATATTATGTAAATGCCTTATTGTATAGCAGTATTATAACCACAAAATGTAACATTCAACAGTCCATCTTACTGTAAGATGAAATGGGAAATTTTCGAGGCATGGTATTACTCTTGACGCTCCTAAAGACAATGCCATTCTCTTAGTAATTTAATTTCGAATATGAAACCATCAAGGAAAACAAATAACTTATGTGAAATACGAAATAATATTACGAAAATTAGTTGGCCATTTTTAAAATTTGGTATGTTCTAAGAAGTTCAATTTGAGATATTATGGTGACTTTCATATTGATGTTATATTCGTATTTTGCATAAATTATCAGTATCCCTGATTCCCATGTATGATATTTTGGCATTTTCCTATTCGTAATTTAATTTATTACAGAACTGCATTGTTATTAGCGAGAATTTATGAATTTTTGGGTAGAAAGAGTGGCAGGTTGTTGAGCATATTTACTTTCTTGACTAAGGGTTTAATTTGGATTATTGAGATTTTGTACACTTCCATGTATTTTATCTCAATAATCCAAATTTGATATTGAAATTCCATCAAGCACCCTCAGTCGATGTCTTAAATTATTAAGGGTTTAATATTTCTTCTTTTTCATAACAAAGGAAATGAATTTTCAAAAGGATTGTGGGGGGATAGCATGTAGCTACTTATCATATAGAGGAGTGCACTAACACGAAAATGGGTGATTGATATCACATCAAAATAAAAATGATAATTGTTAGTAAGTTTATTAACGTTACCTTTACAGCTCCATTCTCAGTTGATACTTCTTCTTGTGTGTAATGTTTCTCCAGAAACTCTCTAACTGTTTTAGCAGATCGACCAGTGGCGTTGGCCTTCCATTCAAAGTATATTCCGGAGGGTTCGGTTTGATATAAATGCGGTTTGCCATCGTAATCAAAACCGCCGAGCAAACACGAAATTCCGAATGGCCGTCGTCCGTTGCTTTGGGTATACTTGTGTTTCAAACCGGCTATGTATCTTGTTATATATTCGAGGGTTACCGGATCTTCCACAGTCAATTTGTGGGATTGGCATTCTATTTGAGCTCTGTTAATCAAAATTCTGGCGTCGGCCGTCAATCCTGCGAATGCCATCACTACGTGATCGTCCAATAAGCATATTTTTCTGACTGTTCTTTCTTCTTGCAACTTAGCAACAGACTTTTTTTCCACTCCTAGAACTACTACGTCTTGTCCTCGCACGCCAACCTGCAAAAATTTAAGCACAGCGATGATTGTAATGAATTGACAATACATACCGGTTGTGTTTATAGGTTATTTATGAATTATAATTACCGCAGTGGATCCTTTACTGACGGCTTCCTGCGCATATTCTACTTGTAATAAATGGCCGTCAGGAGAAAATACTGTAATTGCTCTATCATACCGGGCAGACATTGTGCAGAATTATTCTCGAGATGACAATTGAAAACTAATAAACCAAACGGAGTACTGCTTCGTAATGGGCATAGACGAGTGTGGCATTCGAAGATCTAAATTCTTATGTTTATGGAAAACCATAGGCGAATTTACCTACCTACCCAAGTATGTATGTCAAGGTAATTATAATTTTTTAAATTTGTTTTTACCTGAGTTAGAATTTAGAATAGTCTGACTATTAAAAATTTAGCATTGTTAAAATAATGTCATTGTTATAAGAGGTGTTGTTGCATAGCAGCCACTACACAAAGCACTGTCTATTCGACATTTTGCAATTTACATCGGCCTAAAGATTTCCACCATAGATAACTATTGATTTCCACAAACGATTTGTATGGCAGGATGATGGCAGCTATGGGCAGTTCCATAAACTAATATACTATCTACAGAAAACAACTTGTCGCTGGTGGGCATTTTCATTTCCACAAAATAGATAATAACATAGACTACTATACTTTTATAATATACAATATACAATATTCCACAATTAAAGCTCGTGTTCGTTGAATTTAATGTATTTTTGAAGAGATTTCTTCTGAGATTATTCTGCGGTTATTTAGTGTTATCATCATACACGGTTCATCGAAGTTCATCCTACACCCAAAGTAACTAATAATTTAAATCGTACAAAAATATACTATTAATCTTTATAGGAAGTTATATTGGTTAGTCACCATTTTTTCGTTTCAGCAGGTGTATAATTAATTACTGAAAATTGTAATATACCCCACATTAAACGTGAATTTAAAACACACTTCTAGTTGCACAGTAGTTATTATCATTAATTAAGCATAGGATTTATGAAAATAACCTTAGTAAATAAATATCTATATTCCTGTTGAAAATTAATTTGAGGTTACGCTGTGACGTTTGAATCTATAACTTGTTTGAGTATCATTAATTATAGCTTTGAATGTGTTTTTAGTTATCCAGTGATTCATATAATTTATATTTCCCAAAATTCAATCTATTGAATATACATTGGATTATTCAATTTTATTTGTGTCCAAAAACATGTTTTGATGTAGTGATTGTGCTTTTTAAGACTTATTTATAATATAATTTACAAAACTATGGATATTTTATTTCATTATTGTGAAAAGTATGTTGACGAATAAACTCTAAATATACTGTAACTTTAATTGAAGTTGTGCAGCAAGTATACAACGAAACAAATATTATATTATGCATGATTTTTCGGAAATATGTGAATATTTGAAACAGTTAAATATTTGTGATTCTTTTATAGTTTTTTGCAATTCATAAGAAACAATTATTACTATGTATTAATTTTATAGATATTATAGTGTTTCGTCTAATTAAGGCAATTTAAAACAAGAATCTTTCTTTACTCTACTATAGCTATCTACTTAATGCTTTCAGATGCCTAGATGGTGTGCCTGGGCCACAACCCAGGATGCAAGTCACACTATGACAAATTTTTGCTAAATAACGGCGCAGTTACAACATTTTCTTTTCCCTAAGATGACGTCATGAAAAAGAAAAAGCTTCGAGCAATTCTACAGTAAAATTTGAGTCGTACAGTCAATACGGCAGTATGTACCAAACATTTCCATCGCAGTGAGGTAACTAGAACATATAAACGCAATGCAATGGGTGGAGTCATCGTAGATTCTCTGCTGAAAAAACCTATTTTAAATGAAGCAGCCATTCGTTCGATATTTCAAAACCTGCTGGCATATTTAAGTAAGGTTATCATCAAGCGTAAAAATCCACAGGTCAGGAGAGATGCAATGATGGATGAAATGAACAGCCATTTAGACTGCTATTTTTAAGTTGTGTACCAAGATTATTCTTACTTCAAATAGTTATCTACTTAAAGCCACATTAACGGAGTTTTTAATTTCGGAGTGGATTTTATCACTAATTCTCACTAGGTCAGTGTTTTCCAGGGGAGGTGCCAAAATTCCTTAGTTAAAAAATAATTTTCATACCGTAATACTTACAAATAAATAAATTTTCATTTCATAATATAACAGCAAAAATTTAGTGAATGAACGTTTATTTTACTCATTGACCAAATATACTTTTGGAGGCAGCATTTTTGAAAATCAATTGAAAATTTCGTAGGTAATAAACAAATATAAATAATCTAACGATAATCATGAAGCCTTAATGTCGAGGCAAAAAGATGAAATTGTTGTGAACAGTCACAAGATGATGAATTATCATTTTGTGGTTGAAATCAATAACAAAGCTATTTAAAATCGACAGTGAGTAATTTGCGATTGAAAAATCTTGCAATACTTTCAATAGAACACCAACGGGCAGATAAAATAGATTTTGATAATGTGGCTGACGATTTTTATAAGAGCAAAGCAAGGAAAAATAAATTTGTTATAATTTTTTTTATATTATTTTTACGAATAGTTAATGTTGTTTTAGTAAAATCTGCTAAATATATTGCCCTAAATTTACAATTTTAACGTATATTAATGGATTGTACATCAATTACGTATTTTTTATATAAATAATACCTATAAAAAATATTTTTTGACATATTTCAAGAACAAGCCTGCAGGACAATATTACTATTAAATATAACATTTTTAAATGACAAATTGTAAAAATGTAGGGAAAGGGGACCTATTATCGTGATACATTTTACAAAGTACTATATATACCTGCAAACTTGTTTAAGGATAAGAGAAGCCTAAAAGTCGTTGTCGAATTACACTATTAAAAATATCCAGATTCGTGGATATAAATCTAAAAAAAATCGGAAAAATATTATTTTATTTTTAAACAGATCATTTTTTAAACAGATTTTTTACAAAAAAGGCGAAGATAGTGATATTCTTGCGTAGATGTCTCTGCATGTATTGAAAATGACGATTGCAAAATTATACATTCCATTCTGCGATCGATTTTTTATTCGTTATAAACACTGTTACTGGTGTGTGTTTACATGTATGTATATATACACACACCAGTATAGTACTATGTATGCTACACACATGCTTGCTTTTTGACAGTTGACATATTGTATTGCAACCTAGATTGTTTCTGCCTCCTTTTGTGTAAATATATGGGAAGTATTCGGGAATGACTAAAGAAAACGTTGGAATATAATTTTAACAATATGTCACAAACTTTTTAATTTTCAATATACAATGACATTTATGACAGATTGGGACCGCTTCAGAAAGTACGTGAAATGAAATTTAATGTTTTACAGTAGAACAAACCAAATCAGCTTGCTGATTGTCGTATTCAACAAGGTATGAAATTTCGTGAACCCGTGAGATATGAAAAGCCTGTTGTTATCTAAGTCTCTTGGTATAATTCACTATAACCACCATCCTAGTTAACTCGAGTCCATTAGTTTCTTTTTGTCTATTCTTGTAAATTTTATATCGCCGGATCTGTAGTCTAGTGGTTCCGTTGTGGTGCTGACGGGCTCGAATCCCTGTAGAAACAGTTTCATAAATTGATTTTTCAATTCAGGTCGACAAATTTCTATTCGTTAATTGAAGTAGCACTTACTTGGTAGAACTACATTGTAATGAAAGAAAAATTTCAACTTGACATTATTTCCTCATTTAAGAAAATTAAATTACTGACGTTTAAGTACATAAAAGAAAATAATAAAATATTTGAAGAAGAAACTACTAAACTATGATTAGGAAAGATCACTCTCTCAGAGTGGGTATCTTCAGCTCTATTATATCTACTATCTATTAGTAAGATATTCTCAAAATGCTTTAGCAAATTTGGTTTTCAAATGATTTACTTAGCCTTACAGGCAGTTACGCCGCAAACTTACACGAAATCCCGCACATTTTGCGCGCGAATCGAATTTGTGAATACATTGCGAAAAAAAATCATTATATCTTTATAACCATTTGAAGTAATTCCTTCAAACAAAAAGGTTTGGGAAGCCTATAATGTTGTGTATAAAAATAAAGAAACACTGATTCTAAAGCAGCTGAAAAAATCAAATCAATCTTTGCATTTATTTTGACTCCACTTATGAAACGCAAAATAAAATAAAAATGTGAAACACATAATAATGACTAACCACATGACTTATGTAAGTTTGACAAGTTTGCCGACAAAATTAAAGTCATAAATAAGTCATTTTTATTGCATCCAGGAAACCTCAAACTATGTAACTTTTCACTTTTAAGGTGTTAACTGTCAATTCTTGGTGGAAAGACATTATATTTTAAAAAATAAAACACAATTCATTTGTACTATATGTGGAAGTAGTACAAATGAATTGTGTTTCATTTTTTAAAATTTTTAACTTTTGTTTGAACTCACATATTATGCATTGTAGGCTATTGGAGAGTAATTTCATTGATGTACTTACCATTTTTTTCCTTATAAATTGAAAAATATTTTATAATTATAATGTATAACATATAACTGTTTTAATTCTGTTTATTGGAGTGCTTTTGGATTAGAGGTCTGCACGGGCCGAAATCTCATAAAATTACCCGGTTATGTCTCACATGAACTGAAGTGTCGTTGTTTCTACCTATTTGGTTAAATTTTTAGATTTTTTTTCAGAAACCTTCGCAGGAGTGCACACAACAACTCACCACAGTATCATCGCAGGCGGATGAAAGATATAGGAACGCATACGGGACAAACAAACAAACAGATATTAATTTTTACATATATATAGGGTGCTTGTTCCTAAAGTCAGCCGTCGCCAGTAGTCGGCCTTTTGAGCTTAAAACTTTAATAATAGTGGATATGTTTGAAAAAACAGTTTTTTTTTAATTCGTGTAGGCAGTCTTGGCACTTGCCAATGTATATTTGCACTATACTGACCTATATGATGCAATACGCAATTGAAAAAAGCACATTTTTACTTCGAAAGTTTCGACAAATTCATATTGTATGGGGATCGCTAACAAAACATACTTTATATTGTCCTGCTTTGCATCATTTTGCTTTTTATTGTTCTGTCTACTATGAGTAAATTATTTCGCTATATTCATGAAGTTTCATAGTGATGGCCGAACACTGGGCAACGAAAGGCCGACCATTGGATTTTGGGTGCCGACCAGTGGGACAATTGGCATTTTTTTTGTAAACTTCTATTATTTTATGCTTGGTACAATATTAACTATTTTATATTTAGTTGGTTACATTACTTAATTCCTCTGTAATGGAATAACAACGAAAAAAATGTGTATTTATCATTCATTGACTCAAAATACCTTTTGAAAGTACCCCTGTCGCTTAACTGGCCGAGCACTGGCGAAACGACCCTAGGTAAAGTTAAAATTATGGAGAAATTTATTAAGCTGTCTGTCAGTATCATTAGTATAGCTATCAACTACCTTTTGTAGAACTAAATGCTTTGATATTTTACCCTATTATAGTGGAGTTCTACTAAGTAAATGCCAATTCAATCGACTAATAAATGTACTTTGTTATTACTCTTTAGATAAATATGTAGTGACGGAATCCTTATTTGCATAATTGAATTAACTTTTAAGTATAAACAATGAAGAATTCAAAATGCATGCCTGCCTTCTGTATATTAAAAGTACTGCCCGACAATGACAGTGATTTTCAAATAAATGCTTGTTATTTAAATAGTTCACAAATATGTGACTTCCATGTATTTTGTCACTAACGACACGGGTTTCGCCTTTCGGCATCTTCAGGCATTCGAGCACACGAATGGACTCGAACTGACTGTCAGTTCGAGTCCATTCGTGTGCTCGAATGCCTGAAGATGCCGAAAGGCGAAACCCGGGTCGTTAGTATCAAAATACATGGAAGTGTACAAAATCTCAATAATCCAAATTTGATATTCAAATTCCATCAAGCACCCTCAGTCGATGTCTTAAATTTCCTACCTATATTTCTTCCTCAGTAAAATGTTGTTTCCACCTCCTCATGGTTCTTACTGAACAGTTTCGTTAAACTGATTTTCATTACAATGAAGTACACAACTGACCATTATTTTTATAAAATCGATTAACATTTATGACGAAGAGAAGCATCTTAGCATAATAATTTGATTGAGGTCTATTTTATGGGCTTCACTTGCATTTGTGGAAATAATACATTTGCAACCAAAAGTGGTGTAGATACACTTTAAAACATAAAAGCTTTTCAATTCTTATATGTAAATTGAGCGACAAAATTGTGGCCGCACTCAAATAAAAACAAAAATCCTCATTAAATCATAATCTCTCATCATAATTTACGATATATTGAATACAAAATGTTGAAATATACTCCCTGAATAAGTTTTCATGAATTTGAACAAGATTAGTTTATTTGTAATAATTATTTTTTTAATTAGAAAGGAAAATCAGGAATTGTGAAATTATAAGACCAATTTTCCTACATCTAACATTTTAAATAATCTATAAACCATTGCGTTAAAAATATTCTAATCCTTTTATACACACTAATTACGATCTAAACTAAGTATTTGATGCAAAGAAATAATTATAATATTTGGGATAACCCCCTTAATTTTTAATAACTGCCGAAATTCTATTTGGTATTGAATGATATAATTTTTTTATATAATCGTGTGAGATATCGTTATACCATTTATCCTCAATTATATTTTTAGTTCCTGGATACTTTTAGGATACTTATCCGGAACCCTTTATTTTAATTTAACTCTTAAATTCTTTATGATGTTGAAATCTCGGCTGATCGCAGGCCACCGAAGGGATGGAATTCCCAAAAAATCATTGAAATTCGTCACATAAACATAATAAAAATGATTATGTCTATAATGGCTGGTGCATGTAAATAAATGTAATTTATACAACAAAAAAATAACAGGTGGACCTGCACTGCAAGATGCATGACAAGACGCGGAGTCGCCTTGCAATAACTGTTCCATTGTGTGTTCCGTACGACCTTTCAAAGCAGGTGGTGCGTTTTTTTTATCGATTTTTGGTACTGAGCGGAATTCATCGATCCCTAGACGAATTGTAGGGGATCTATACGGGTTGCAGATATGCAATTCCATATCCATAACAGGGTGAATGTTTGTCACATGGTAACACACAAAAAACTTATTTTTTGAAACGTCCAGCTCTGCGACGAACTTTCGATTTCCCATCAGAGCGAAACTGATCAAATTTCGGAGAATATCACTCGGCATCAGTCCTCTGCAGTCCAATTTCTCCTTTACTTGGCCCAAATTAGACGATTTTTTTTTTATTTTTGTCATCAACAACTGTTTTTTTGCCGGTTTCATTGTGGCAAAACCAATTTTACTTATTTTTCTGGATGGCGGACGTAAAAACTTATCAAATTTGGATTGTTGAGATTTTGTACACTAACGACCCGGGTTTCGCCTTTCGGCATCTTCAGGCATTCGACTACACGAATGGACTCGAACTGACAGACAGTAAACAGTGTCTAACGTTTATATAGAAGATACAAATACGACAAATATTATTTACGAGGTAAAATATTATACGTCTGTGAGCCACACTGATAACTGAGTTAACATTTCGAGAATCGCCTTAATCCTTATTTTGTAAACAACACATTAACAGAGTGGTGAATTGCCGCTTTCCAACTACTTTTAGAATTACCAGTGATTTTACAATTATAATAGCATTGTGGGTTTCGACGGGATGCAATTCGACAAAAGGGTAAATATATACAATCATTCCACATTTAGTGACATCTGTTAGGTGTTTGAACGTATAGGATACAATAACAGAGAATTAGGAAGGTTCAGCTGCTCGTTCAGAATTGGCAAGGAATTTAACTAATAAAATCTCAATAATCCAAATTTGATATTGAAATTCCATCAAGCACCCTCAGTCGATGTCTTAAATTATGTAAAAACTTATGTTAAATTTGATCTCTTGAAGCAGAAATAAATCGATCTTTTAAAAATTTTATCTTCAAAAATCGATTATCGCGATCCGTCAATACAATTTTCTTTTCTTTTTTTTTTCTTTCACTATGGTCAAAATCGCGCTCTTTTCTTCGATGGATAAATTTGCCCTATCAACAATGTTTTCAAGTCAAATAAAAGTTAAATTTAAAACAGAATAGTTTCTGGAGAATGAACAAAGATTGAAGATACAAAAAAAATATTTCGAGTCGCGGTGTCATTGTTTAAAGCAGGTACAGAGACATATTTACAGATTGGAAAATATTTTAGGTGCGGCCACAATTTTGGCACTCACTGTAGCTGTCAAACGTCAATCACAATATTATCACAAATTGGCCTGCTAATCCACTTTAATAAATAAAACAGAATTTAATTTTGCGAACACTATTCCAATATAAGTATTTCATTCGAGCACACGAATGAAGTTCGAGTTCATTCGCGTGCTCGAATACCTGAAGATGCCGAAAGGCAAAACCCGGGTCGTTAGTGACGAAATACATGGAAATGTACATAATCTCAATTCAAATTTGATAAAATTATTGTTATACAATAGATAATATTTATTGTGTCTTATATCAGTTACATTTAGTTTTAGGATTCCTTATATTTCGAGATCCAAGTAGACCCTCACCCTTATAGAGTCCTAGTACCTACCGATACAATCAGCAAATCAAAACTATCAAACATAATTTCTTTTAGACTTAACAAATGTTTATTTCACTCACTTTCTTGCTTAATTGAAAAAAAGCATTTTATCTGTAATATGAATATTTTTCTTTTAAAATAATAATGAAATACATATTTATTTTAGTTTCAATGCCTTAAAGAGGGCTCACATAATTTTGCTTGTCTATTGAAATTTGTTATAATCGTCTATGGTAAGTCCGCACGACGTTTGTGTACAGTGTAAAATTGAAGCCTTTAAAATGGACCAAAACCAATAATTTTTTAATGTTATATATAATCATTTTTTTATCCAGTTGTATCCAAGAAACATAATGAGGTAACAAACCAGATTGCAGCAATTTAGCTTGAAGAAGACCTAACCTGCATAGGGTTGAAGGAAACCTCATAAAATTGAAGATCCGAAATCAATGAATGCATTTGTAATGTGTGTGAAAAAAATATTATAGTAAAATAAAGTTCAATAATATGAGTCGCTTGCTTATTTTCCTTCCGCTTACAGTTTTGTTTTGAAATACAATCAGAATTTTTGATTTATCATTGTATCCAAAATTAAAAATATTCGGAATAAACAATTTTTTTGACAGATCGAACCATAGAGATTTCTCTACGGGTTCTCGGCCCACGACTGTTGCCAGACCGTGCAAGATGGCTTGACAAGTTATAAGGGGCCATAGAGAACTATACTTTTATAAGGGGCTTTGATCTTGCTCATCATTATTCATAATCTTCGTCCTAGCATGTCCTGGAAAAATGTGACAGTTATGTTCCAAATAAAACGCCACAGACTCTTAGTAGATATTCAACTTTAATTTCATCATAAATATGAAAATAATTTGACAGCTTAAAAACTGTATTGTAAAAAAAATGCACAGCCTAAATATTTTTTGAATAGTTAGCATATCGTCTCTAAAATTTTATGTACAATAAACAGCATAACAAAAACCAAATGTGTTGAAATATGTTCAGTACACCAAAGCGAACCTTACACGATCTATCGGAATGATCATTCAGATTGACAGTCCTGAGGGTGATATAGAATCACGGCCGTCATTCCTTCAATCACTACCGTACACTATCAATTTGAATGTCAATCTTGAACAAAATTTACGATTGATTGTGTAAGGTTTCTTAAGTAATTTTCCAACAAAACACTATGGATGATTTTACATATATAAAATTATCATTTCATGAATATGTCACAAATTAAATAAAACTCAAGTAATAGTATTATAAATGCAATGGCCGAGTCTGATGTTGCCATAAAATATAGTTTGTCTTTATTTTTTTCACCACTATATATTCTTTGAGAAATATTTGTTAAAAAAGTAATTTCAATAAGTAAATCAATTCATGATCAACATATGGTGTGAAGAGAAGAACGTATTTCAAATCATTTTTTCATCACTAGACTTGTATATTTAAAAAAAAATCCCATCAAATAAGCTCACAATTGAAAAAAAAAATTATTGATTTAATAGGTACTGTCAGACTTGTAATACTGTATTATAGTACATAAGCCTATAAAAACAGATAAATGTTTAAAATAAATGTAACAGTTATTACTGACAAAATTTTATTGATCAGCAATTACTATGTACACAAAATTGTAAATACATTGTTGGGTAGGTATTTAAGTTTCTGTAAATGTTTTGTTGAAGAATTAGCATGTTCTAATAATTTATAGAAATCGAAAGAAAAAAACACATTTACAAACAAACTGTCAACAAATCCACATCATTAATTCATGTACAGCCTATTTCGCAAGAAATAGCTTTATTGTTGTATTTATGTCATGTTATGAGATATAATACAGTATTTCTAAATAAAATCAATCTTCCTTAGTAATTTTGGTATTTAATTTAAAACACATATATTTAAAAGTATTGTTCATTTGATTTATTTTGCCAACCTTCTTTTTCAAAACAAAATTTGAATACATAATAACAGTGGCAAAGAAATGTAATAGAGTGACACCAGGTACTAATTTACAATGATTTTATTATAATGCAAATTACTAAATTACTGTTGATAATTTCATTAAGTGTTAACAGATGCTTTTGTGTAATTTTAAAGATACACAATTGAATTATAGTATGATTAATTTTGAATTTAACAAGTACTGACATTTTATAAATCAGTTGTTGATAGAGAGATATTATAGATGGAGATTTCTGTGTTCACCCGAATATAGGAGTGATGCTGATTCGAAAATCTAAGAATAATGATATTACACTAACTCCCCTTTCTCACACAGTATGTTATTACGAATTTAACGAACACCAGTCTATCGATTCTTTTCATAAGCAGGTTATTCAGAAATACGTTCTTGAAGAAAATATTATAATTTGTTTATGCTTGTGTCCAATCATAACAAATTATGCAATCAGTGTTCACACGGTCTGCAAAGTATGTATTTATATGGTTTTATCACCAGTGGTAAATTATTGGCGTTGGGGATAAAAAAAATACCTTTTAATATTATCTTTTAATTGCAGGTAACAATTTAAGTGATTATCATTACAGTTTAAAAAGTTAATTGCAAAAATATAGTAAATGACATACTGGCATTGAAACACTATAAGAAAAAAAATTAATGGATAAAAACATATTCATATTGCTGCTGACCATTAGGATATGGATATTATGCATCATTTTTTTTATCAGGATATAATCAATTGCATCTGCCATAGTGGGTGGCAGCCTCATAAATAAAAGTCTATCAATTGTGTCCATTGTCTTGAGAGTACTATTACCAACATGAATGTTTTACTTTAAATTTAAAAAACATTTGATTTGCTAGGAACATACAATTTTTTTGTATTTTGATATTATATCAGAAAAATACTAATCAAAGTATTTATTTACCGAGCTTAGTAGTCAGGTATTGTGTCATCTATCTATTGCCATTCTCATATTTTTTTATTAAATTATTATTCTTCAGATATGGATACTGCACATGTCTATCGGTGATTTTTGGCAGTCACACTATTTTTATAGTTTGTTTCAAATGAACAAAATAATTTTCTAAAAAGGGGAATATTTGGAGACAAATCTGTAGACATATGAGCGTAAAAAAATATTTCAGTTTGACTACTTTCCAATAGAGAACCACACGTCCACAAATGAACGCAAAAAAGATCTAGGGCCGAATTAATAGTAAAAAAAACTCTTAAGACAATTATTTGAAAGTCATAACGAATTATCCGTTAACATTTTTAAACACGTGTTTAAAAATTTTGAGAAAATATTCTCTGCTTGAAATAATAAGTTATGTCCTTCCCAAATTGACCCATAACAAAAAAAAACCTTATTTAATAAAAAATAACTCACAAATGGGTTAAATTGTATATTTTTGATAGAATATTGCAGATGATGAAAAAAGAATTTCAATTATGATACGTTGCTATATGCATTTAATATTTTGACTTTGATCACATTTTTGTTTATTGTACAAGTATTTCTCAAATTATGAGCACTCATTTGCGAACGAGAAAAAAGATAAATTGCTACATTTTCATAAAAAATTGAATTCTTTTAACTACTATTTAGAGGAGACACCTATCCCTATACAACTCACATAAAATAATCATTACGGAATATCTGTCTGAAATTGTGCTGACAGATATAAGATTATGGCGTTTTTCGGAATATTGCTAAGCCCACTACCTGTTATATAAGAAAAGTTATGTTGGTACAAAATAGCTAATTTGTACAAAATATGGGCATCTCCTCTAAGATTAACTCAATATTTTAACCAATGCTCAATTGAGATTCTAGATTTAAAAGAAACAACAGTGAAGCGTTCATTGTTTTGACTCATTCACTGAATATTAACTATTATTAACAAAAAATACTGCTTTATGACCGTTCATACAAAGACATCCATCCAATGTGGCAAAAACGAGATGACAGCAATTTTGAATTTGAGTTTACGACCCAATAGATTTTAGTGATCAGTATTTTTTCTTTCAAATTATATAATTCTTTTAATCCAGCCAAAATTTGTCACTGCGTCAAAAGACACAGATACCATGCGAGACACATCAAAAGAGATGACAATCTCCGTAAAGAGCTCACTATCCACAAATCACCTGAGCTGCATTATTTAGCACAATGCAGAAAGTTTTGGACTCATGCAATGTATGAATTCTGACAGTGTTGCTTTATGGTATCTCACCAAAGTCGATTATTGTTTCTAGCAGCTTTAAACATAATGATTATTTCTACAATTCATATTTAAAAAATCAAACATTGCTTGATGTACATAGTCTTCGAAGCATTTGATGTCTGGTGTATTTTGTGCCTGATTGCATCATCGAAAAGATCATCTGCCATCTGGATATTTGTAGATATGAATTAACAAGGATTCACATTTTATATGTGGATTTAAACCAATTATGTCTGAGCAGAAGTAAGTCATTGATTGATAATAGACTACCTGTATGAAGATATTATTTCGTTTCCTAATTATATTAAAATTTGTACACTTTTTTTATATATATACCTGATAAAATAATCCAACAATATTGTAACGCCTCTACTCATTTCATGCATCGCTAATTGACTTAGGAATTTCTTTCTATTGTATAAAATTTATAACGAAATAAAACATGAAAGTCTTAGAATATTTCATAACGAGAATAATGTCATACACCAAAATCCTTAACGCTTAAGAATGATTTTAGTAATGAAGAAAAAAAAACGCATTATTATCAGTCGTAATAATAGAAATTAATTAATTGATACTACCTAATCTCCTATTACTGCATACAAATTATATACAAGACCATTAACTTAATCGGATGCGTAATTTTTACAGATTATTTTCGTCTCGCTTAAGATATATTATAAAAGTAAACCTTTTCACTAATAAAAAAAAATATATAATATAAAAAAATAGCAAGTTTCAAGGGAGACTAATAATTAATTTCAATTCTCCGGAACACGGCGAGAGTTAGCTCTATATACATACATCTCCGACGGAGAGAACTATATCATACACTTTACGATCAGTCGTAGACGTTAACTTATTTACAGCACTCGTAACATTTACACACACTGAATAAAAACGTTAGTCCATCTCGTCGGCCGGCCTCTGGTAGACTGGTCCAAACTTGGACATGTACTTCTTGACGAATTCTCTCGCTTTTTGCTTTACGGAATCGTTGCATTCCAATTCGTCGACCGTGCGACAATGTTTCAATTCTTTCAGCATAACAAAGTGCGTTAACTGCAAAATAAGGACAAACGAGTTTTAGAAAGTACATTAATTAACCTCGTCCAGCAGTCAAATTTGGTTTGAACTGAACAACTTCAGACTGTACTTTTGGTTTCATGTCTTCAATTGATTTGATATTATTTATTTAAACATTGATAAAGATTAACCGCATGAATTCTTCAAAAAACCATTTTTACGCAGAAAATACAATCTTGTAGAATCTATTAAAAAAAAAGTTACCTTTCGGGCGAGATGCTTGAAGTCTGCAGTGTTAGTGATTTTGCCAAGTGGACAGTCATCTTTTCGGAAAGGATTAAGGTGATGAACCATAACCTTGGCAGTGCTTGCCCGAAAATGCTCCTTTATTCGCCGAGCCGCCTCCTCCGCCTTCGCAGTATTGAGGCCTTTCTCTTCACGATGAGAAGACTAGAATAAGAAATTACAATAAGTTAAGATCAACTTGTACCATTAGCAGTGTTGAGTTCTAACCATGTGGTACACTATTTTCACCAAAAATTAACATGAGATCAGCTAATGGTATTTCAAGTCTTTAAAATAGATACAGCTTGCCGGTGTCAATTATGTGTTCAATAAGGTACAAATAAAATTCCATTACCTTATTTTTTTTGTGTTTATCTTTAGCCTTTTTCTTATATTTATTAACAACCGCATTAGGATTAGCAGCGAGATACGCATGCTCCTTGCGCCTTCGCAGCTTTTCTTTGTTCTCTTTGTACCGCCGCACCTCCATCTGATTGGCCATCCTATCTTCTTCGGTTCGGGGCTGCGCAAAAAACCAAACAAACAGGGATTAGCTCACTCGACATGGAATATGAAGTGACAGTGTGAAGTATATATACGAATGGTTGTCTTACACTTATGACCCATTCGGTGACTAGACCCGGGCGCTTTTTTTTTGATTTGTACGGCGAAACTGGGATTCCTGTTTTCAGCACTCCGTTCAAATTCGGCAGGTCATCCTTTATGACTGAAATAAATAAATATAATATTGTAAACATACAGAAATAGAAAAGGGAGTGATGTGTGCTTTCTATCAGAAACCATAAGCAATACTTGAAGTTAAGTATTTGTTGTATAAGGATAATACGAAAGGTTCCACGATATGAGCAAAGGACTATACATGAGGCGTTCGATGTATAAGCAGCGATTATCAGAAATCTCACCCGCATAAGAAAGCACAAAAATCAATATTAGTTCCTGTTTATAACATGATATTCTCCAGTACCATTAGTAACGAGGACACTTTTTACTTTACATTTCCACACCGATACAAAATATAAAGAATAATTTAATTTTATTACCTTGATAAATTCCATCCACACCTTCAACGAGTTTACCACGCACAGTTTGGAAGTCATCTATTCCTTCTTCGCCGTTTTGCGATTCGTCTTCACAGCTCTCGTTCCCTTCGTCAGAACTTTCACCTAAAAATGATTCAGTATTTAATTGAAAATAGTTTTAAAGTTCTATTAATCATAAAGAAAGTTCAATATAAGAATTATGTTGATAAATTTCTTATTCCACGTGTTGTATGAGCTTACTTATTGAATTGTCAAACTGACCTTCTTTTTCAAGTGAAGAAATCGTAGGTGGCTCCCATTGCGGTATTCTCAGCTTGATATGATAGTAATATACTCTGCCCTGTGAGTCCTCCATAGATCTCCACCTGGAAGGTAATTCTGCCAGAGTGCTGACAATTGTTTCTGTCTCGAATTTAGTTGAATCCTGTGAACCAACAAGTTGAGCATGAGAAAATATGCTTATGCAAACAGTAATTTCAGGTGGGTGTTCGTCATAATAAAAATATTCCATCATTTCATTATGGATAACCCCTTTTGGATTATGCGAAAATAGTGATGAACAATAAAACCGAAAGACAACAGCTTTTTATAGCACAGACAAAGAAATGGAATGTTCACTATACATCTGTATGCTTTGATTTATTACTAAATAATTTTTTTAACAGAGTTTTACTATAGAAATATCGTGGCTTTATCGGTTTTTTTAGTGTAGTGCGATAGTGAATTTAATTTCACCAATTGATACATCATGTAATTGAAAATTAGTGAGTAAAGACAAAGATTTACTGAAATTTACTTTTAAATTGTTTACAACCATGCAGCTATTTGAAGTATCTCAAACAATTATAATGATCATTAAGCAAATCGATATAATGTTACAAATCATTTAAAATTAAAATAATATTCTTACCTGACTTTCATCCACAGGTGTGGTGGGCACATTTACGCGATCGGGATCCACCTCCATAACAAGAAAGCTGTTTTCGGCAACTTCAGCCGGTTGATAATACACACCAGGTGGGCCGTCGTCAGCCGGATATTGATAAGGCACCGCAGCGGGCGGCACCAGCGAAGGAATAGGCTGAGAAAACATCGCCTGCTGGTTGTTCATCGTTGGGATTAGCTGATTGACTAAAACAGGGGAAGGATTGGCCAGTGAAGGGATGGGCTGAGCACCGACAGGCGTACCGGGGGGTAAAGGAATATTTGTGAAAGGTGTGGGCGTCGGTAAAGGCGGGGTCGAATTGTACAGCGGATTCTGCGCCTGCAGAGGAATGGGCATGTAGTTGTAGTTCGAATTCGGAGGTGGAATTTGTTCCATGCCGGGCATCGAGTATATGTGTTGAGCATGCGGCCCGCAGTATGGTATCATAAAAGGGTTCTGCTGGTGTTGCATGTATTCCATTGGCATGAACTCCGGAGGCATCCCGTAGTACTCTGCGGGAGGCATGCCGCTTACTATCAACGGTGCATAGGGATGTTGAGGCATTGTCTGTGAAAAAACATTTTAAATTTATTTTAATTACCAGAAAACTTTTCATCACACTGTTTTAAAATCACAATGAAAATTAAGAAAAAATCGGAGATTTAATTTTGTTTTAATCGCCCTACCTCTTTACAAACAATTAAAAAACAAATATCCCGAAAACAACAGCATGTTTCCGCTGGCCTTGAAGAACTAACTGCGTTGTTTTTTTGTAGGTATGTGTAAACCCATGGCGTATCATGTTTGTTTTGTAGAGATCGGGTATGAATTTTTTTCTAAAGCCCATACATGATACGGGCTAGCGCACTAGGGCTACATCGCAGCTCTCGTATCACATATATTCTTAGAGGTAGGACGGTTAAATGCAATGTGACACAGGTTAAAATATGTAATAATTAATTGTTTGAGTGACAAAAAATATTTGTTCTCTGTGATGAATAATTAAATTAAAATTAATTTTATAATAAATATATGTCAATTTTTATGTAAGAGTGGCTGTTAAGATGAGAGTTATCTAACAGTTGTGTTGACTTGATTTTTGTATGATACAGACAATACAGAACAATTGGAATATATCAATCGTCCAGTTCATTAGTCAGACAACTCCAAAAAAATGAAATTTGAGTTAAATATGCAGCTATAAATACCACCAAATAAATGCTGAGGAAAATAACCTTATAAAGAATTAAACAAAATGTTGATATTTCTGAGTCACTAAAAGGACATTTCTAAACATCCTCCTACTGACTAATCTCGGAAAGTACCTAATTATTAAACACCTGTTTATAAAATGCATAAATCTTGGATACAAATCACTACTATTCGATTGGTCACGAATGGTAATGAACTGGCCAATATTTATACATTTGTAAATTCGTCTCATTACCCACTTACCGATTGCTTTGTAAACCTACTCATTTATCATACATAATATTATATTATTAGCTCTGTTCTAATTTATTTTTCATCAGATGAAAATGCTCGCAATGAGCGAAACTGGTCGTGATCATTTCATAAAATTGTGTAAGTTGTACAATGTAAATTGTTTTATTTACGGTTAACATCCACCACGATTCGACAGTTAACAACTAAAAAGTGAATAAGTCAGAAAGCGGTATTTTGGGAGTTATACGATTTTTACCGACAACATATATGTGTCTTGATGAATCATCACGATCACTCGATATTTAAAAAATAACAGCTACGCGATGGGTCATATTCATATCTTACCTATAAAATGAGAAGAATTGAATATAAGAATAAGAACAGGGCTTTTGTAAGTAAACATGTCCAGTTAACAGGGTTGCATGTGCGAGATTTATAAATTTCCCAAAGCATTTTACCATTAAGGGAAGATTGGAGCAATACTTAAAATAATAAAATTCCCCATTTGAACATAAAACAATATTGCAGATTCATATAGTAAATTATAATTCAAGATGGACAATAGCATTCCACCAAGGATCTGCAAGCTTACGATAAGATGATATCATAATACTCATAGTCTACGGGTACAACTACTAACTGAACTATTCCTATTTAATTAATAGATTTTACCAACACGAATTTTAAGCTAATGAAAATTGTATATATTTCTTAATTTGTATACTTGAATAAATTTGAGTTTCCTAAGAAACTATTTATAATTACATCATTTGCAAGAACATTAAGAGGACTCAAGAACGTATGTATTCAGATATTATTTGATCAGTGCATTTAAATTTTCCACAGGTAGAGTATGCTGACGTTGTTATTGCGCCAACAGGTTTTTTGACCCAAGACACTAGTTTCAGAAATGCGAAAATTCTTAAAAATATTTCTGTATGAGAATAAGTCGGTTCTGTTTCAAACGAAAATTACTAATATATTTTACAGTGCATGCTAACCCTAGTATATATAAATATATACATATGGCAACGCCGATTTTTAATTTAATTTTCAAAGAAATCCTCGCTTTGCAATGTTACAGATGGAATGTAAAACATTCTTTATTAATTAGTGTTTTAGGAAGTAAATTCTAGTCGACTTAAAAAGAAACACATCAGGCAAGATAAGAAGCACCGCAACGGGGGTAAAAATATTGAAAGCTCGCTTGTTTGAAATGAATTACCTGTTTTGAATGATTTTGCAACGAGGGCACCCTTGTATTGCACGGTATTGTCGTGTGTTGCCATTAAAAAGAATTCGTTCCGCGTAGTTATCTGTGAACATTATGGGAAAATCGGATTTTATTTACTTGCAAACCTGATGGCTGGACACGTATTAAACTACTCCTGACTGGTTTACCCATTACAAGATTATTATAATTTTGATACGATTATAACCCAAAGAGATTTGCGAGCCCAATGCGATAATAAAATCTCAAAACATACCCTAAAAGAAATCATTTCATAATTTTCTAGCATAGAATTGGCAGCTGCCGTGTTAATAAAAAAATGCCTGGAATAGGGTTTCTTCTATCATCGGTAACTATCATAAGAGCCACAAGCATACATGGAGGCAAATCTACTATTGAAAACTGTAAAAATGTTTATGCAATGGCAAATATCCTATTCCTAAAATATATCATTCTGATACACTTGACAAAACATGTAATTTTTAAAATAATTGGTGTACAGGTGCTTAATTTTGTGAAAAAACATATAATGCCAATTACACATAGCGAGCAGCAACATGTTTATATTCACTATCCTTGCAAGACTGTTAGAACCTCGCCTTACCATGCTGTGGCTTGCAATGCATACTCGGGATAACATAACCAACAGTATTTCAAGTGTCATATTAGCTTGTGCAGGACTTTCAAGTTATATTATGTCATATGTAGTATGCATATTATGTCGATTGATTTGAGGCAGTATGCATATTGAAAAATTAATTTAGACAAGAAAGAGCTGAAAAGACACCGAGGGATCTCCAAAGACCACACTTTTAATGTTAAGGTATCCAGTGAAATCTCTATTTTGAAAATATTATTACAAGTAAGAATTAAAAAAATACCTCAAAAATTATGCGCATTTGTGTATACGCTTCATTGAGCCAAAAGTTTCAGGCAAAATAGAAATCCATACACATATATATATTTTCAAGATATTTTTTTAAATTGATTGATTCAAATATAAAATTGCGATTTCCCAGGATATTAAATTACTGATTTGATTTAGTGATATCTGTATAGAAGAAACCATTTCTCTGTCTAAAAAGGAAGTCAACAAAATCTAAAAAATATTCATAGAAAAACGAAAATATACAACTTCAATCCGAGTGCCTGAGAGAGAGAGAAGCTAGAGAGAAAAGTTTTATACCATTTGTTGAGAACAAATGGTATAAATGGTATTTGTTAAGAAAAACATTGAACAGTAAAAATAAATCCATTTTTTCATCGTCAAATCAGTTTTTTAAATGAATACTATAAGCATGAGAGAGTAATTACAAAGGTGAAAGAAAAGAAACGAGTTATAATTTGGATACGAATGAATCCATGAATATTGTCCAACGAAGCCACACATGAATATCGATCATACGAAAAATACCTTTTTGAAATTATACCAAAATTTTTCAGGATAGTAATAACTGAATAGATTTTAATCCGATTTATGGTATTTCTTTTTATATTGCGTATAATATTTATGCAGTAAAAGTACACTGAACAATTTATCTGAATGCGTGATTTGGTTAACGATTTATTCAATTAATTTCACAAACAGTATAAAACTAACCAATATAAATAATGTAGAATACTAGATAGGGCTTGGAATAATAGATATACAATTGAAGTAGTGTAACCCCGGTTGATTGTTTTTTAAGGATCCATAAAAAAGCAACGAATGCAAGAAAATAATAAATGCTTGGTATTGTGGAGAATAATGTTTGGCCGGAATTATAAAAAAGTAAAGACTAATAAAGAAAAATATTTTAACATGAGAACTGAATAAGCAATCTGAAATTCATTTTGAATGAAACATAAAAACAAGTTCTTTGTCAAGACAATTACAAGACATCATTATAATTAATATTGCCCATTACCCTTCCCAAATATAAGTTGAATATTGTATGTTATATTTGCTGGATAAACAATTTTTGAAATGCATTGAGCCATAGACAATATCGACGGTGTTTTGACCAATTGATTTACCCCTCGAAATTAAAATTGTTCAGGAGATAGGAAAAACGTAGGGATTGTTGATATAATAGTGGCTTACATCAAGCGGCCAGGTCAAAATGTCACAATGTCAAATGATGTTTACTTTCCTAATAGTGGTCAATTTAATTTTCTGATTTACATCATTTGGCCGAGACCTGCTCTGTCGTCTTTAAAATGAGATCCAAACATTAACTCATTTCCGTATTTTTTGAGGATTACATCGATTCGCCAAATCACTGATATCATCATCATATTGGTGAAAGTGTCAAAGTGCAACATGTTTATCACAAGCATTTGAAAGTTGAGCAAATTATTTTCATAAGTCATGTTGGTAAATTTTGTTTTAGAACTGAATAATATAGAATTGAACCTACTCAATTAATTGAGTTTATAGACGGTAGTTAAATGAAATTTTGAGGTGTAAAAATAAATAGTAATTGGATTTATAAAGAGTATCAGAAGAGTAGGGTATCAAATGAAAACATTTTACACGATAGGGTTTTAATGGAATAAAACAAATGCATCATTTTACATATTTTGTTGGTTAGATGCAGGGGATGTTATATATATATAAAATTAGTCAAGAACGTAAAGCTTGTTACTTCCCAAACTACGGTTCAACAAGCATTTAAACATAAAAACTTTTGAATTTATTACAACCTTATTTTCATAGTTGTGTTTGATACTTTAAAATATTGAATGCAACATCTGCCATTATATGTTAAATGAAACAGTAACATGAAAATAAATTCAGTTTTAGCATAAAAAAAAAATCTATTCCATGTATTTGAATCCATAGTAAAAAATTGAGTTGCAAAATTTTATGTCGCACAACATCGTTTCCATTGCAAAACCAAAAACAGTTTAAAAAACAACTTTATGGACTTAAAACTAAAATAAAGGACACGTAATTAGTATAATTATATACATTTAATATTAATTATGTGTTTTTATTGTTTTCATTCAATAAAGTGGTTGTTTAAACCGTTTTCATGTTCTCCTGAAAAATTTTGATTTTGTAGATATATAATTTTGCAATGGAAACGACATTTAAATTAATAGATTTTAATATAATAAATATCTTAGAATATAGCACTATTTATTTGATAATATTATCTATGTGCAAATTATTAAATATAAAATTTAGTTTAAATACAACGAATATACCCAAACGATGTTCATTATTTAGTTTGTAAATTGATCACAAATAACAAACCACGAATTGGGTGTTGAGTAGTTTAATCACTGTCAGCTAATAGTTCATAAAAATACGAGGTGTTTGATATCAACAATATCCAAGTCAACATATCTGTATAGAGTAGAATGTTATATGAAATATGTTCAAACCTGCACGAAGTCTGGCGGCATCCAATGCGGTGCTCCAGGCTGCATATTGAGGGGCAGAGTGAGAGGTGTGGCAGGCCCGGGCACGGGAGTCGACGGAGGCATCAGCGTGGGGGTGGACGGCAGAGGTGGCGCCCTGCGAAGCTTCTCTTCCATCTCCACTCGTGCAGCGAACTCTCAGCGACGCTCCTCTTTCGATATGGGAGGTATGGCCGATAAGACACGGTCATCTAATCTGTACATATGCAGATGGAAAATGAATACTTTACTCATGCCAACTTATTTTTGATACACTTATCAATAATTCAATTTGGCATAAATTGTTATTTTTATCTGCGAACTACGTATCTACTACTATCGTAATCTCTATATTTTTGATAGACAGTAAACTAAAATTCACATTTTTTTACCGCCATTTTAAATCAGTAAACTGAGTATTTACAATAGGTCATTTAGTGACACCTGTTAATATTGCATTTGTGTTTTTGAAAAGATAAACAATACCTTTAATATGAATTGTGTTTTATACAGTTTTGTCTATGGCATGAAATTCTTTCATTAGAATCGAGCAGTCAATAAAAAGTTTACTAACCTGACTTGACCTCTCCGGGGAGTTTCTGGGCTGGGAGGTCGATGCCTCTTTTTATCTCTGTCATTCCGGCTGTACCGCTCTTCCCACCTGTCCCTATCTCTATCCCGGTCTCGATCCCTATCTCGGTCACGATCCCTGTCTCTATCTCTGTCCCTATCTCCTCTATCGCCTCTATCCCTATCTCGGTCGCGATCTCTGTCTCTGTCTCGATCTCGATCCCGGTCCCGGTCCCGATCCCTGTCTCTATCTCTGTCTTTCCTCGAGTGCGGCTCATTGGCTTGCCTCTCGTGTTCTTTCATCAGTTGAATCCGTTCTTTTTTAGGGATTTTGAAAACTTCCTGTAAGATAAAATCGCTGATATTTAACACAATGATATTTTGATAAGGTTCACCCCAAATAGGTTTTTGTATAACAGCAGTAATTATGTACTGAACAGCGTCCATCAAGACTCTCAGAAAATACACGCCCATATAAATTATCGATGTCGTAAAACTGAGCATTGCCATCTCATGCCGATAACTAAACACAATAAAAGATAATTTGAGTGTAGCCTAATTGTGTTAAATACTTAGGACATTTTAAAGTAAGGTTGTACAGTGTTTATCAATGAAAAATAAGAGAAAATGAGTTTAAAAAAAAAAACTTATTTAGGGATCAACAATATTTTTTTTTTTTCCATGTCCGCTCCCAATGTGGAGCATATGGTCTCCTAATGGAGGTATCTTGACAGATTTTTTTTCTACGAGAACTGCTTGTCACTCAGTTGCTCAACCTCTCTTTTCTTTTTCGAAGAGAGTAGGGATAGAAGGATAGGGCTATGACAGGACTAGTGGTTAGCTAATCGCTCTCGTTACGCCCCGTGAGGATGGGATTGGTGGGAGGGAAGACTCAGACTACGAACAGAAATCCATAAATCGATTGAAAGATCAATCTATGAAAACCGTCCGCACCGGAAATTGAACCCGAGACATCCGTAACCGTAGACAGCGACGAAACCAACTGCGCCACGGACGCCGACATATTTAACATTCTATTAGTCCTTAGTTTTTATTTATTTTTGGTTACAGATATATCACTAAGCACCATTCAACGTATTTGTGTAGAAATAAATACTGGTGATGGGAAGGTTCATTCGCCCAAGAAAACAAAAATTAGGCCGAAAAAAAATATATTAGATTCTTATTAGACAGAGAGTGAGGGTTTTTTACGAGCCGAAGAAAGAAATCCCGGTACACTCAATACCACTTTACTGACCTTAAAAACCGATATGGATTATCAAGGGGGAGAGAGCATTTAAGAAAAGTCTTACATACGATAGGCTTTGAGTTTAAAAAATCACGCTTAAAAAGGACTTATTTAATGGAAAGATATGATATCATAGCATGGCGAAATACATTCCTTAACTTAATAAAAAATAGCAGAGACGAAAAACGTCCTGTTATATATTTTGATGAAACATTCATTCATCCTTCATATGTTATGAAAAAATATTGGCAAGACAGAAAAGAAGTCACAGGCGTAATGACTTCTGATTCCATAGGCCAAAGATTTATTATTGTTCATGCTAGCGGAGAAAGCGAATTCATTCAAAATGGCTTGCTAATTTTTAAATCAAAAAGTAAATCATCTCCTGATATACTTTTCGATTTGATGATATGAATGCGGTTGATTTTACGAAATGTATGGAGACGCAGCTGATATCGAATTTGCCGAGGAACTCCATAGTTGTTATGGACAATGCACCTGAAGTTACTTTACAATCTTTCAAATACATTTTATTTAACTGTTTTTGTGAATAATTGATACTTCAGTGGGATGATTTTATTTTATGCATGTTTCTTGTGCAAGTCAAGTTCATATTGATATTTTACATCTGCTAATGAAGAAAGAAATAAAAATCATTTTCACGAGAGATATTATCAGCTACTGCTTTGCAGCATTAGAAATCACAGTTTGTAAATTTGTATTATTTATTATAGCATAAGAGAAGCAACAACACATACCAAAGGAATGTCACATGTGCAATAGGAGGTGAGAGGATTGAATTCATAACAATAACAAAGGAGTCAATTTACTCAATTGGAACGTGACATAAATATGAGACCCAAATAGGCAATTCAAAAGCTAACAAAACAAAATTAGATTACAAAATTTTTACCATATGGAAAATAAAATCTTTGAGTCATTTTATGACTGATGATTTCCTACCTTTAGTTTGGCCCATCTGTCTAAGAGCTGTTTGGAAAGCTTCTTTATTTTATCCTTCATAACATCATTTTGACGGCTTTTCTTTTTGTCGCCGTGTTTTCCTGGTTCGTTTATCGGTGACAGATCTTGAGCGACAGCAGTTTTATCATCTATTTCACCGATATCTAGCGGAGTTTCATCGATTAGCGGAGTGACACACCTGCTGTTGTCACTCGGTTCGTCTTTGGGAGGAATGTCCCTAATGTAAGTATCAGAGAGCCATTTTTCGATGTAAGATATGAGTTTGCACTCTTGCAGCATCGTCTTATTGGGGATAGGTAATTTTTCTAACGCAGTTAGCATTCCCAATCTAGAATGAGAAAAGAATATTGTATTCTTTGACACAGAAGTATGCCTAGTACAAAATATAGCATACAATTAAGTTGACATGTTCGCCGATTAAACTATGAGTAAATTGATGCCTCACTAAAATTGACTGAGAGTCCGATCAAGATGACTATCGCTTGTGTGCTGAGAATTCTGAGCACCATGATAACAGGGACACAATATCAAATAGATACACCCACCAGCAAATATGGTAGATAATGTGCTAGGCAAGATTTCAGCATTGAACTGTATTGAAAATGACATGCTAACATCAAAGATATGACCAAAAAATATATTAACATAATCTGATTTCTTTTAGTTTAAAATTGATTTGTTTTTTTTTTAGTTGTTAAAACTCTCATTATACCCTTTTAAGAATGTAGAAAGTGCTATGAACTTAAAAAAATGAAATAATCAGTGCGGGCACGCATATTAAAAATATTAATAACAGAACTTGAACAATAGATCATATGGGCATTATAGTGGTTATAGTATACCGGAATTCAAATTCGGTTTGGTCACACCACGGGGCGAGAAGGCGAAGACCTCGATAATCCAAGAAGAGCCTCCGGCAAGGGAGGTCAGCGGTGGCTAAGAGACGCAAGAGGGCAGCTCGGGCACCGAATAACTTTGCGCGAACCATCGCCCTACATAGAGACAGTGTTTGAGATTGATTCTTGACCCCGCTCCGACACAGCATTTCCATCTCTTCTTCCAGCTGAAATTTCAGCAAACGATAAAGTTTTAATTAAACCACTAGAACCATTATTTTTTATACAGCGCATAAAATATTGAAAACAATAATCACAGAGAACTTAATAAATGCTAAATTTATTACATCAATATCTTGTAGAAGTTCTTTTGCAGCACGGGCAACTGATTTCTTGGGACGACCTCTTCCTCTCGGCTGAGCGGTTTCACTTTTGCTCGACGGACTCTCTTTGTTTTTTTCATCATCTTTCTTATCTTCCTCTTTGAGATCCGGCTTCTCATTTTCATCGACCGGCGTAGAGACTGCCTCATCTTTTTCCTCTTCGAATTCATCATCCTGAAAATAAGACAACCCTTATAATGGCCTGAATATTAAAAATTGCTGTTTGATTCTATTGTTTGTAAAATATTAAATATTGTATGGACTAATTTAAATAGTTTACGGCATTATTTTCAAACAACTTTTTTTAAAATACCTCTTCTTCTAATTCAGACCCATTAGGTTCCTCACCAATCCAGCCACGGCAATTTCTTGCCTCACAGTAGCACCTCTGCGCTTCTTTTCTGGAAATTGTTGAAAAACATGGTAAGTTTCGGTAACAATACATTCTGATAATATGTTGCATATCGTTAGATTAATTTTTATAGTCACCAAGTTTTTCTGTAGTGGAATAATGATGGCTTGCATCCCTTATTTAGCGTTTTATCATGAATTCATTACATACACTTTCAAGTAAAAAAATAAATACAAAGAGGAGGAATTGTATTATGATGAAACGAATAGAATACAACATATCGATCATCCAGTTTCAGTAGTCAAACACCAAAATAATTAGATTTTAGTTAAATATGCAGTTATATGTAAAATTTTACGCTCTATCTGATTCGGTACTCAGATAACTCAAAAATGTTAAGACAGACAACCTTCTAAACAATTAAACAAAATGTTGTTATTTCTGGGTCAGTAAAAAGATATTTTTAAGTACCCTTCTACTGACTATACTAGGAAAGTACTTAATTATTAAACATCAGTTTATAAAATGTATAAAATTCGGGTACAAATCAATAATATTTGATTTTTGTTGATCATTTGAATATTATTTTTACCATTTTCTCAATATGGGTTATTTGGAGGTCTGAGTAATGGATTGTATGATTCATGTGAGAGGAGAAGCACAGTACATACATATCTATGCGAAGTTTATTATTTATTTCTACTAGACTTCGAAAACAATGTGAATGATATTTAAGAAAAACGATTTTAGGTAAAAAACAACGGCATTGAAGAAAATGATAGCAAAAAATGAAATATTGGCTACCACTACCATAAGCATACATTTGATAAAAAAAATTCGCTTTTATTTATATATTATTGTATAATTAATTGTCCTTTTAACGATAAGAAATGTCATTGGTAGATTTGTATTAGTTATGCATACATGCAATTCCAAAATATATTCCACATACCCGTATCGCTGAAATTGATAGTCGAAAGTGACTTCTTCTCCGGCTGCGATCTCTCGTTTGCTGAAGAAACCGATTCTCAAATCTCCGTTGACCGTCCATTTCTGCGTTTCAGCATTCGGATCACAGGAATGGTTTATGAAGCGTGATATGTTTCCCTTGAGAGTGGCGTCGATCACGGCGTCTCCCTTCAAGGCCATAAAATAGTGATGCATGTTTTTGTCCGATGAATATTCTTCGGCGCGTTGATTGAACTGTTTTGAATTGAGGACTTCACCAACATATTCCATCAAAAACTCACCCCTGGAAATATATGTAACCTTAGTAGATGATCTTTCAGGAAGAAGGATCGTGTTAAATATAATATCAAGCAAAGAAGTAATATTGGAAATGATATCTGACGAATGAATACCAACTTAGTACGGAATTAAACCAAGTATGGCAATTCTCAGTGCAGGAAAGTTCTACTCTGTCACAATAATTTGTGCAGTAACTAAACATTGTTTCTCCCGGATTACTCAATAGTTTATAGATGCCACCAAAAATGGAGCAAAAGATTTTAATCATTCGGAATTGCTGTGATCCGTGTCTTTCACAGCTATTGCCATACAAAAAATAACAAGCTTCCTCATTAATGGGAAATGTAAACAATAGCAAATTAATTGTGAATCATAGATAACCGTAATTAAGCTAGTTCTGCGTCAAGATGTTATAGTATCGTGTTGTTGAAATAATTGATTCTACATAATGCCTAAAAATAATTATTATTGTAATATTAAGAAAACATGACTAGTTGGTTTATAGAATGAAAACAGCTTATCCGATCGCAATATTGCAACTCGAGATTTACAAGTCTGCTACCAAATGAAATAATATATTGTCACAAATTATTAAGTTCCCCAGGGGGTCCTCTTCCCCATAAGCTTGATTGTAGGCGATTTCAGTATTGGTACGAAATTCATTTTTGTTGGCAATGAAATACAATTATAATCAAAAAGACATTACATTAACATGAAAATAATTATTAACAGGAAAGTGAACAACTGAAAGTTAAAACTGAAGAATTGCAAATGAGCCTTTCATCTCAGGGCTTGTATTTTCAATCTCGTAACCATTCATATTCATGCATGTTGGTCTATTTCTTTTTGCTTATTTTTTCTTAATGAAATAATTAGTTAACAATTTTTAATTTTACATTTTATTGAAACTTAGATTCACTAAAAATTATGAGCATGAACATAAGATCGCAGTAAGGTTATATGTACACAATCTGAGCATAATAGAGAGTTGGCAAGATATATTATTAAACTAATTTAACTCTTACCCGGCGATATTGGTATTTGCCTGAATTCCGAGTCCCTTCTTTTCAGTCCTAACTACATTGAGATCGGAATATTGATTCGATTGGAATCTTCTATTTGTACAGCGGTCTCCAATCGGGCAACGCGAATTACTGTGAGTGAAATAAAATCAATGATTAAACATATATTACTGTATTTCCTTGACTATTAGAGTAATGTATGATCCTTTTTGGGCTCTCTGAATTCGAGGTGCATCTATATAATCACTGTGCTGCATCACAAATCGTTGATGGCACAGAAGACGATGGAGTACGCAGACAATACCAAAAAGTTTAAGACTTTGATGGTCATAATATAGACAAAAGTACATATTATGAAATATAAATGCTTTTTACTATCCTTTTATAAATTCTTTTATTTTAATAAAGCCTAAGTGTCTTAAAATTGAGGAATTTCTGTGAATTATGATTTTATAACCCATAATAAAGAAACGTACCACTCAAAACAGACACAAATATGCAAGGCAAAAATAATATTTACAAATATTGAAAGATCTTAGACATGACTTTAGTAAGTACGATAATATTGCAGATTATGGTTGGTAGTTAGAATAGTTTCAATTGTTGTGGAACTTACTTTAACATTTTGTAATCAAAATACTTTTTAATTTTATGAAGACTATTTTCAAGGTAATTTAGAGGAAATTTATGCTAAACTAATTGTCTATCAATGTTTTATGAGAGTTGGCAGTCTTTGATTGGAATATCTAAGTCTTAAGTGAATTGAGGAATGTAATCTAGTTATTGTGTTGATATTTTTTGTTTAAAAGCGTATACAAAATTATAGGAAACTGTGATGCCAATGGTTACGCAGATAGTTGTTCGAGCAATATGTTTGAAATAGTAAACTTCTTACCACTCTATCATAAGCAATCTATTAAGGCAGTCTTCTCCGCAACCCAATTCACCCCGCTCGATTTCTTCCTTGGTGAGAAAACAATCACAGGTCATCCGTTTGGCTTCTTTACTAATTGTTCTATCGCAATGATATTGATTTTCTAAAATTATTTCAAACTGCTTAAGTCTTTTTTGCAAGTCGTCGTCTTGCTGCTGGCGCTCGCCGTCATTCCACTGATCGCTTTTAAAACTAGATTCAACTACACTGCTAAAGTTTGTCTTAAAGCTTAAACTATTCGCTGAACTGTTTGTATTCTCGCCGATAGTGGAAAGTTTGTTAAAATTCCCATTAGGACTGCTCAAAGGGGGAGTGACGGGAGACCGACTTCCCATCTCCATCTCGCTGGACCTCCTCCAGCGAGATTTCACTTTCACCGGACGCATTTCGGCATCCGTGACCGGGACAGAAAACGTCGAAGTCGAAGATACCGAAGGAGAAACCGGGCAACTGTCCGACTGGGTTCTTGAGGCGGAGTCGTTAGCATTTTCACTACATTTATTGAGAACTTGTTTAGCTAGGGGCGATTCGAGTTTCTTTGGTGGCATTTTAACTAATCCGTGACCTTTACTTCGCTGTTTGAGGACACTGATAGTCTTTATGCGGTTCGATCTTCTGACAACTGAGGCGCTCGAGCACGATGACGAATCTGTGGAGCAGCCTAAGTTGGTTTCATTACTTTCACCGTTGGCAGTTTCATTTTCAGCTTTTGCGTGAGGAGTGGCAATCTCCTCTTCGGAAACGATTGATGTAGGCGTCGAGCAGGATTCCGTAACGTTAAGATAACTTTCACACTTTCGCTCTTCTACTGGATTAGGAATTGGAGTAGCCGATTTAGAACTGTCATTATTTTCAGATAACGACCCCATTTCCTTGTCATTTTTAGATATATGGATGTCATTTGAATTATTATCGATATATTCCATTGAGGCCGATTCAGAACTGGGGCAAAGAGCGTCGTTGTTTGATAGCAATTTCATTTTCTGCAAACTTAACTCGAAATCATCAAATGTTGTGCAAGAACTCAAAGCGGTGAGTGACAAAGGAGGTATTTCTTCAATTTCATCACAAGAATCGCTCTCCGACGATCGGGTACTAGTGAAAAGAGGACACGGGGAAGATCTCTCTGAAAGGAAGCCACCACTTTCCGAGTATGAAGCGACTTCTGCATTTAAATCGTCTTGTGGCGCATTGTCATCTATGATTTCGAACACGGTAACTATTTCATCTTCAGCAATATTTTCATCTACTGTGAATTCTTGATTCTCTTCAGCCAATTCTGTGGGATCTTCTTCGATGGGATAGCCTTCTTCGACATCTACCGAATACGCATCAGGAATGCTATTTGAATCATCGCTCATCATTTTGAAACCGTACCTCGGATCACTGTTCACCATGAGACCGAGGGTCGGGTCAGGTATCTGCGTATCATAAGACGTCGTATCCAAATTGATGAGATTGTCGGAATCAAACGTATTTGAATCAGAAGAGTTCATATTCTCCAACAGTTTTAATTGCATTGTTTTCCGAAGGTCGACCGATTTCGAGTTTCTGCGCCTGCTGAAAGATTTGAGCTGCGGTGCAGTAGATGTAGACGGATTCATGAACGATTCAAGATGGTTGCTGCTGTCTGATTCAGAACTCGCGCAGGGGTCTACAACCCTCACTTCAACGTTGCTACCGGTCTCGCTGTCCGTGCCGCTGACCTCTGCGTTCGCAAGATGTGGATATTTGGAAACAAGACACCGAAATTTGCCGAAATGTTTATGCGTTGACGGATTATTGAGATTGTTGGAATCTTGCGAATCGTTCTCTCCGGACGCGTCTTGACTGGCCGACCCGGATTCACTGTCTAACGAGTTGTCTGCTGTGGAAGTCGCTTCTGCTGTGGTTATCGTGCCGGCTTTCGCCGATTGCCTCGTTTTCCGGGTGACTACAGGGTTACTAGTAATTATTTTCTTCTTCCGTCCCATGTCGGCGTCGTATTTCACAAAATGTCAGCCCGGCTGCAATGAAAATACCGATTCATTTTGGCCATTGCACAAATTCCATATAGAAGCATGCACAAGTGTCAAGTGAGATTAGCCTAAAATATTATAATGAGAGGAGAGGTTTAATAGATTAAAGAATGTATACGATCCAAGATGCAAAAATTATTGCTGTGGAACATTTAAAGATATAAAAATCTTTATTTTGGGTGAAATACATATTCCGGTCATGCATTTAACATGCCAATAATAAACTTCTATGATTGATATTTGGATGACATTCCGCCACGGTTAACCGGAAGCGTCGTTATAAAATAATGCAGATAAACCATTTGAGACATAAATTACACTATTTCAATTGTGATCTAAAATATTTAATAATACTTTATTATAATAGACAAAAAAATAATTACCTCACAGTTCATTCAAAAGGTGTAGAACCGCGATAATACCGCGTATGTAATATTGTCGACGCTGCAAATATTCCGCCAAGATACACAGTATACTTCAATTGAGTCATTATATGGAAAAGGCGTATGATTAAAATTTTGTACAATTTAGAGTTTATTGATAAAATAAAATAAACTCCACCAATTTACAAGGCAAACCACTACAACACATTAGCATGGCCATTTTGCCTTTTTTGTTTGGATAGTTGTCTGCTATACCGACAACATTTTTAGCTGCTCAATTTATTTTTATTTAGCAACAACAGATGGTGCGCATCAGTACTCATTTTACTCACTAGGTCGTCCCGAGTAGCTGTTTTGATTGCATTTTGTTGCGAAATTAAATAAATAGCGGGAACATCAAAACTTATCGAATTTCATAATTTCCTTTTAATTTTCCTCTTTAGAATTGCCATTAAAGATTCATAAGGTTTCACTTCCATCGGTAAATTTTCGTTTTATTCAATCAATAAATAATATTACATCAGAGTAAATGGATAATTAACAGACACGTCAAATAATGATAAAAGGATCGATAAAATAAAACAAAAGTCAATTTTTTTTATTTTTATTGCGTTATTTAATTATCTATGAACAAACATGATTGTGAATGTAGCTGTCTATGGATGTGCTTTTATGCAGACAATATTAAACTTTATGTTGTTTTTGAATACGGAGTACCATACAATTTGTAAACCATAAATTAAGGTATACTTAAATTAATAAGTGATATGATGTTAAAATACACATTTGAAACCATATATATTTTAAAAGAATGGTTATATAAATTATTATTATGTAGTTAATATGATCGACCTTCAAAAAACTAATGAAATCACGGAAAACACATTACATATTATTAAAGTACATAGCATAATCATATTGTGTATTTCAAAATGCAAAAATACTGTATGAATATAATCTTATTTATTTCAAAGACTTTGGTGAAACAATAATAACATTTTTAGAGAAAATGATATGATATGAAAAGATTGGACATTCTGCTGCCGATTTGCCGTCTGTGTATGCACCTATTTATAAAATAATGTAATATGTAAAGTGATTTTATTGTTCATAAATAACATAAAATCAAAAAACAAACAGGCTACAAAACGTTAAATAATGACTACAGAATACACTTAAAAATAAATAAAGTATCAACGATTAAAGAAATTAACACTACTGAATAACAGTGATAAAAAAACATTACATTTACAAAATTCTGTCAATTATTTCTATGACAGTAAAGTACAGTTTCTTGTTTTCTATTGTTATCAGTTTAAAATTTATTATTGAAATCGGTTGAATGTTTTTATTGTATTCCAATATTTTTAGGTGATGCATCAGTTTTTCACTGCTTTTCAGCGTACCATTTTGGCAAAGGTCCATTATTATTGTATTTCGCTGTTTTCCTTTTACCAGCAGCAGCAGTCGTCGGTCTCTGTTGCCTCCAAAACTCTTGCCTCTTGTTCAGAAACTGGACAGCCTCTTCAGCGTACCCTACAATATTGTTCGTCTTTTTATCTGCAACGTTGAGATCTGGATGCTTTAATAGGTTTTCCAAATATTCCTTGTCCACGCAAAGCTGTCCCAATAATTGGCGGGACAATCTTTTCTCAGGATCTTTTCCCTTTTTTCCGTTCGTTGCATTTTTAGGAGGCGGTGTTGGTTTCGTTGGTTCTTTTTCGGGTTCCATGGGAGTGCTCGTTATTGATATGTCACTTGAGTTCAAATCCATCAGCGGTTTGGAGGATCCTATTGTGTTTTCAATGGCTTCTTGTGCTTTTTGGATGCCTAATCTGAACCCTTCCAGCTCCGGTCGAATACGCAGTCCTCTATGGTAAAACATTAGACTTAGTTCAAAGTCTCCCAAGTAATAAAGAGCCTCCGCTTTTTGATAAATAGCTTTTATGTAGGTCTTGTCGATTTTTAAAGCTGTCTCTGCGTCTTCAAGTGCCATTTTTGGTTCTCCGAGAAGAAGGTAACATTTGCTCCGCGCGACCAAGGCGATCTTTTCTTGTGGATTCAATTCGAGAGCCTAGAACAGTCAATAAACAAATTATAATCAAGACTACAAAATGATCTAGAGATGTGTATTATGTATTTCTCTATTTATTTGGATTCTTGTGGCAAGACTATGTTGCCAAATAGGTGCAATACATAATGTATAAAAATACAAAAAAACGTTTGCATGATGGACGATGGTGTATCTCCAAATACGACAAAAATACGTGAAATCAGAATATTACTAATTTGATCTTAGATTCTCTAGAAAACCCATAAACGATGAGAAAGTAAACAATTAAATTTTACGCCGTACTATCAAATATTTATGAATAGATAAATAATGGAAGCGATAATTAATTTGTACAACAACGTCATTGATATAATATTTAGGTGCATCTTGGAGGGATGAAAGAACATGATTATATTATAAATAATTAATATAAGTTTACACACTAATGTTTGTTTATTTTTTCTTCTAAATCTTAATCTTATAAAAATTCCATCTAAATCTATACATGTAAAAATGAATGTTTGTTTGTATATATGTCCTCTATGCACTCCTTTACCATTCATCCGATTTCGATGAAACTTTGTTGAGTTGCTGTGCGCATACCCGTGAAGGTTTCTGAAGAAAAAATTCAAAATCCAAGATCTAAAAAAAGCATTAAATATGTACACACAGCGACATATCCGAAAACCTTTTGATTTATACGTGCCGAGCTCGGGTGGGTAAAGACAATTTAGATTCGGGCTCGGGCCGGGCCCGCCCGGATTCATTTTTCAGAAAAGCTGTTCGGACTGTGTTTGGGTCATAAGTCAGCTATTAGGCAATACTATTCATAACTAAAATAATTTACTTCACATGTGTTATACACATATTGTTTGAAAAGTATAAATGAATTTGTATATTTTAAAAAAATCGGGCTTTTTTGGACTGAGAAAAACATATCTGGGCTTCAGGTCAGGTTCGGGTAACAGCTATGATATTGAGACTCAGGTTCGTGCCGGGCCGGGCCTGAAGGTGAAGGGCTCGAACCGGATAAATTTATGAAATTTCGGCCCGCGCAAACCTCTAATCCAAAAGCACTTCAATAAACAGAATTAAAACACAAACTCTTTCTTTATTTGAGTGGTATTGCAACGCATGCCGGGTGTTTATTAGTACATAATAAAAATAAAGATTGAAAACTGAATCAAAAAGTATATGGGCTATATTATGATTTAGGTTTTTTTTGAGGCCCCAAGATTCGAAGGCCCCGAGCGCGCGCCTCAGCTTATGGAGTAATCCGCCACTGATGTTTTCACACTTGGCATGTTTTTCAATGAGAATTGGGAATGGTCGTAGTCGGCTACGATACTAATAAAAAGTTTTACGATCGGCAGGTCGGTTATTAACTATTGAAGTATTATAATACAGTATCGAATATAAAGCTGCAGAATATTTATCGACTCACATGAAGCAACGCCTACGGCAATGATACCAACGCTACCAGTCCATTTTAAAACTACAATATTATAATCGGAATAATGCAAAAGACAGAGTATTTATTGAGAGTCTTATATGTTATTGTATATGGCAGGGTCTCCAAACTACGGCCCGCGGGCAAACGAGCACCACCAATCCGATATGCCCGGTACCGGCCCGTCGTAGTTTACGTTGATTGAATTGAAATTTACAATGTAAGCAAATCATACAAAATAATAATCAAATGTTTTTATTTAGCAACCAGTTAAGAAACACAATATCGAAAATGAACATTTTAACTGTAATTAATGATATGAGATTTATCCTAAAAAATTACAATAAGTGACATACATAGGTAATTCATATAATGACATTAAACATTATAGCTGTTGTAGCTGTAACTTTCCACTGACAATTGTTTGCAGTTGTGGATCAAGTTTAATAGAGGAAATTATCAGCAGTGACTTCAAATGTGTATTTCATTTTGGAAAATGTTTTTTCTCAAGTGATGCTCAAAGCGGAAAAAGTCATTAGCAAATTTTATAAAAACAAGACTCATACAAAATTCCAGGAATGACGACTTTATATTCCACGCCCGCGCCCTGCGCAGTAAATATCCCACTTACCGGCTAGTCATAATACGAAAATTTTCGCACCCTTTAAAACTACAGTATGCTGTTATGATAAACTCGCTAGGTCTTGACCCTTGGGACTTAGTGGAGGAGTCTAGGTGGCTCTTAGGCTAAAAAGTTTGGAGGCCCCTGGTATATGGTAAATAAAAATCATATTACATTTTATTTACGAGCGTACTGTACGAAGCGTTCTTTTATTCATGACTCAAGATTGTAATATATTATAAATCTTTACAGAGCTGTATTCTTTATCATGTCTATTGTATTTTAACATACAAAGTTACCTGCTTGCAAATATATATTTTCACGTGTTAACGACTTGGAACATAAAAAACAATTGCATATTTAGGCAGAGCTATTGCTGAGAGATACAATTTGGATTACAGTATATTGTAATATTTGTCTTGATTTATCTGTCTGCAAGGCAAAAAACAACACTGTGTTTGTGCACGATGCGTGATGCGATGACAGAGCGTGTGTGTGTTTGTCTGAGGGTGTGTTGAACTATGTCGCGCCAATTTTCTAATGACAATAACGTTTTCTTTGTCTGTCCCTTGAAAAATGTTGGCGTTCGGAATAAAAATCCATGACTGTCGGAATAAAAATGTAATTATTCCATTAAAGCTATAATCATTTTAACGCAATGCAAAAAAATGCCATTTTAAAACATAATTTATTCGAGTCATATGAGGTTATACTGACAGAACGCATTAAGTCATAAAAACATGTTATGAGATAATCGCATTTAAATCATTATTTTTTTTCAATGTACTTTCCCGCTCTTCTTTAATTTTTTTTTGTACTTTATAAAGAATAATCTTTTTGGGATACAAATAATAATGTTTGATCTGATAAGTGAGAGGGAATGTTTATACATTACATACAACCATTCTTTCGAACACAGATCCAAAACCGATTGAATAAACAATTTATTAATGAATACGTACTGGGATTCGAGCTGAGAGCACCGTAACTGAAGCCAACGCCGTTGACCACTCCGCTAAAGACTTACTAGTGTTTGATTAATACTAGATCCTTTCTTAAATTACAGCAGATACACAGGCATCTATTTTTTTAGATCTTTTCTTTTCTTTCAACCACGTCTGCTCCCAATGTGGAGCGTATGAACTCCTGATGAAGCATCTCAACAACGGTTGGTTTACGAGAAATTATCGTAATTCAGTTACTTACTTGCCCCTACTATTCGGAGAATGAAAGGATGGGGTAAGGAAAGGAAGAGTAGTTAGCTAATTGCTCTCACTTCTGGATTTTTTAGTATTGAATGTGTGGAAGAGAATAATATTCTCTTCTACAAATCCAATACTAAAAAACCAGAAGCTATGATCATGAAAAACATCCATCTCGAATATAAATCGATATAATAAACACAACAATTAAATAACGAGTCAAGCATGCCCAATTCAGGATTGGATGGGATCGATCTTTTAACAATGCAGAGTTCTGCTTGAATACAAATAATAATTGGATAATATTTTTTTGCGTTGAGATAAATTATGATATCAATTATTTTGAGTATTATTTTAATTTTATGTATTTGTGGTGTTGATGTTGTGATTGAACTATGTAAAATATAAATTATCGATACAAAACCTTATTAACAAAATTAAGTGCTGTATCAAAATTGCCAGCTCTTAGTTCGTTTCTACCCAAAGCTAAGAGCGTCCCAGAATCAGCCTCGTCCGGCAATTGCAAAGCTTTTGTCCTGTCTAGTTTCATCTTTGCATTCAAAGAGTGTTTGATATCCTTGGATCCCATATTGACAGCTGCAGCTCGATCTTTGTCAGTGTATACTTCTTCTTCTCGCCTCACTCGTCTCCTCCTCGATCCTTTGCTTTTCATTTCTTTTTTGATCTGCTTAAAGATTGCTTTACCGGATATTGGCTTCGTAAATGATCCCTGGCGTGGTGATGAGTTTTTATCTTTTGAATCTCCGTCGAAATCAAAAGATATCTGCTTTGGAATGTGCAAAGTATCTCCCATCCTTTTGTGAGAAGATCTGACATTTGGTACTTTGTCGTCATCGGTTCCTAAGTCAACTCTTACAAAACTCTGCAAAAACTCCGTTTCTTTACTTGATCCTAGAATTTTGCTTGCTTGAGCTTTAGCATTCTCATCTGCAGACATTTTTAAAATCTTTGCCGTCTTTCACTTTTTTTGATTATTTTGGTTTATAGCCTCATAGGAATTTATATTGATAATCAATCTTAATTTTCACTTTACACAATTAAAATAATTGAAAGTTATATTGCATTTTTCCTTCAAATATCTGTTTGATTTTATTGAACATTATTATCAGTTATTATTTATTTCAAAGGTCACTTCACGTTTCATTCATCTAGATTTTTAAATTTAATGATAACCAAAATTAATAAGGATTAAATTGTAGTCTTTATTATTGTGTGATTAAATGTTTCACACATTTGAGAAGCATCATCGGACTAAATATTAAGTGTGTTTGCATATGCTTCTCAAGGAGGCGAGACAAGTGTCACATCTGTTGTACACAACAACAGACCTGGGTGAACTACAGCCCGACGAAAATTTTCATGCGGCCCAACCGTCTCATTAAATGGTTATTTGTTAGCAAATCACTTATTTTCATTATATTGGAAATCCTTTTTCCTGATGATGAAAAATAAATAATGTTTTACTTGCGCTGTTTATTTTTAATTCCGAATGTCACTCTTCAACCAAAAAGTTTTCCCAGACCTGGTGTACAACAAGTGAAATAACAACTTAACAGCTCTATTTCTGTATTTAAAATGGACTGTTTTAAGTCAGGATATCGACTGACGGTGCTTGACGGAATTTCAATATCAAATTAGAACCATTCAATTTTTTTAAATTTACACACGTGAAGACCCGGGTTTTTCCTTTTGGCATCTTCAGGCATTCGAGTACACGGATGAACTTCAACTGATAGTTAGTACATAGTTTATATATAAGACAAATTAAAAAAAAATGTTGTCACTAAGTCTAGGAACTAGATATATTTTCAAATACACTGGTATTTAGTTACATAGTTATCTGAATCAAAATCGACTTCTATAGATAGAATTGTTTTCAAGTATTTAAACAACACAGGGTAAATTATATAAATAACGTTTTTGCGAAAAAAAAATGATACACACTTGGGAAATTTAAACAACTGCCCTTTAGAAAAGCAACCATTCGAACGATTTGTTTTTTTTTACTGCCTTGTCAATATTTTCAAAGAATATGAGAATATGTGAAAAAAAAATGAATTGCAGCTTCTTTTGCTTACAACAATTTATCTTAAATTATATTGAGAGTTAAAGTTGTAGACAACGTTCGTTGATAGTGTGTCTATTGTTATGAAATATTTCATCACAAAACGCATTAGTTAAATTTGTCAAGGATTAAAATTACGATGTTGCCATTTTTTACATAGAAGTTTTACAGTTTGTTTTACTAAGTAATGTTTAATTATTGTTATTAAGAAAACGAATTAGATAATTCACGAACTCCATTTTTACTTTAGGCACTCCAGAAATATAATAACAAATAAAAAACTGCTTATAAATAAATATATTTGTACACAAACAATTTTATACTGTTTTAAAAATCGAACGGTTAAACTTGTTCTATTTACTCGATTAATTCTTGGTAAAGAATAATTATGTAGAGTTAGAAAAATGCGACCGACGCGTGGGCTTTCGCGCTTTGAGTGAGAGTGCAGTGCCGGATGAAGGGTGGTGGCTCTTCGGCGCAGGGGCGGATCGTTAAGTGTGTAGTAACATGTCGGGTCTGACGCCTACTCGTGCCACGCAAATACCGCGCCTATGTAACCATGGACACCTAACATTGGTCTCCGGTGAAGTGACCATCAGTTAGAGAAAAATATGAACAATATTTAACATGGAGGATAAAAAATACAGTTATATTGCGATTGTGATATAATACAAAAATTGCTAGCGGCAGAGGATCTTATTATCGTCTTTCTGGCAAAAAATACTACTTTTTCCTGGCGTTTTACGTGTCATGATTATTTTTGTAAGAGTTTTGTGAGAGAAGAACTGTGAAAAGTCTTGTAGCAAACTTTACTCAATTACAATGACTTATTTTTTTAAAAAATCGAGGGTTTATAGTTCGCTTTATCCGTGAAGTGGTATTCTGCTTGTGGATAGCAATAGGGTTGACCGGGTTGACTTATGTAGACTTGCGGTAAGAGCTCTGCTTAACGGTCAAAAAGAAAATTCTAGGTCCAAGCTCTAGTAAGTTCGACACAGGTAGCTATTGATTTTCAAATCGAGCATTTGAGATCGTAGGTATGGTTTTACGTGATATATTGCATCATCATGCTGACCTCGAGATTTGCTTAGGAAAAGCTGGAGCCACATTTAACTCAATGCAGACCGTCTGGAACACGCAGCTGTACACGATTAAAACCAAATGCCATTTGTTCAACGCTTGCATTCTACATGTGCTGCTTGACGAAAAAACGAACTAAAAAAAATCGTATACTGAGCTTCAAGAATAAATGCTTGCGTCGGATACTAGGGGTGAGATAATTTGATATCGTGAAGAACTCGGAGATTAGGGAACGTACCAGGCAGCCCCCTGTTCCGTCTGTGGTCATGGAGAGACGTCAGAACTGGCTGAGTCACATGCTGCGGTTGCCTCCGGATAGTCTTAATCTCGCTTACTTCTCCTTCCTACCCGTGGGATTCTGGCGTTATGGGCGACAACCGTCGGGTACTATCCACATGATGTACTGTTCATTGATGTAATAGTAAATTTGTAGAAATTCAATAATAAACTGCAACGCTATGATTACGTAAGTGTTAATTTACTTCCTACCCGATCCTTATCTTATCCTAATAATTGATTGACAAGAGAAAGCTATGTCTTAACTGTCATTTTGGTGCTTCATCACCCTAGCCCTTAGAATCATACTATCTTAAAATAGATTGAACAACTGAGTTTCTCGTTGTGTTGAAATAATACATTAGCTGTTGTGTTGAAATAATACATTTGGCCTGTATTGTGATGGTAAAAAAACGTAAAATCTTTGTAATTTTATGGCGTTTTTTAATGGAGAAAAAGTTCAAGATCGAGTTTTAGGAATGATGCAATCGATCACGGATTTTGATGTTCAAGAAACCCGGCCAAGTGATGAATAAACATAGAATGCTGAGTACTAGCCCAATCAGAGATTTAGATCATTCAAGATATTTATAATTAAGTGGCATATTATGAACAATGAACCGTTCCACCTTTTCATAGCTTAACGGTAGCATTTATTTATACTGGCAAACCCATTCTTTGCACCGTTTCTCACACTCACGAGGCAAGAATCGCGACATTGATTCAACAATTTGATTGATGGTCCCAAAAAACGGAACTTCTTTCCAGGTCATTGCGTGTCTTTTATTTCAGTGGTACTTATATTTATAAACTTTCTTTCTACTTTAATACCTACTTTTCAACAATCACATGTTTCATCGGGAATGAAAACTAATAAAAGACAGCAAATTAAGCAAAAACAATGTGATATTTTCGTTGAGTTTGACGGTTACTTTGGGGAAATTAATTTTCAACACAAAATTCAATAATTCCACATTTTTAAATTTATATTAATGTAAGAGGAAGTTAGTAGTGTCCGACTTTACTCCACACGTCTCCGTTGCAACAAACTCCAAGTTAATAATTATAATACGAGGGTTGCTTTTAGGCGCACAACATTTTGTCAAAATCGAACAAAAAGTACGTAATAATTAATAATTCCTCTGATGACATGCCAGCATGGTTCAGTTCGGCCGAGTACATGCTATGGATAGTACCAGACGATCGTCCAAGACGCAGGAATCCCACCGGTCAGAAGAAGGGACTAGCAGGGTTGAGTCTACCTGTCTACACAGGCATTCGCAGCACCTGACCCAGCCAGTTCCAACGTGTTTCCATGACCACTGACATAACAGGACGCTGCTCGGTACATTCCTTAATCTCCTAATTTCTCGCTAAATAAACCATCTCACTCCCAATATCTTTCTTCACTTAATTAAATAAATAGATAAATATACTTCACAGCATGTTACTCTTTTTCTCCACGAAAAATGACTGAATAAAGCTGAAAACAATGCAGTTCTGCAGGAAATATAATAACGAATGGGAAAATGCCAAATTATCGTATATGTGAATCTGAGAAACCATAATTTACACGAAATGCGAATACAATATCGGTATAAAAAAAGTCACCACGGAATAATTAAAGATGGTACTGAGGGTACTTGATGGAATTTCAATATCAAATTTGAATTTTTGAGATTTTGTACATTTCCATGTATTTCGTTACTAACGACCTGTGAGTCAGTTCAGTTCGAGTTCATTCGTGTGCTCGATTGCCTGAAGATGCCGATAGGCGAAACCCAGGTCGTTAGTGATGAAATACATGGAAATGTATAAACTCTTAACAATTCAAATTCACCATGGTATGTCCAATGAAACTTCTATAAAACAAACTATAGAGCAAAATTTGAAAAATATGACGAAATACTTCGTATTTCGCATAACTTATCGGTTTTTTAGATTCTAATGTTAAGTTTTTTGATAATTTCCTATGCGCAATTGAATCTCCTAGAGAATGACATTGTTTATAGTGGCATCGAGTAGTTTTTGATGCAGAAGAAGAGTAGCATGTTGTAAAGTATATTTACCAATATCTTGAATGAAAATTTGTTCATTTTTGATTTGACATGAAGCATAAATTTAGTAAAATATCTTTTAACTTGTGAACTCTCAAGAATTTTAACATTATTTGACGTAATACATTATGTAGGCATACTTCAAATTCACAAATATATGCAGACAACCAAAGGAAATATGTAGATAAACGATCCAATGTTACTATTTCCACAACGGTTTGAGTGTTTGTCGGCGCCAGGTATTTTACCATTTCATTCCTCCTATGTCATATTTATTTGAAAGTATTTTAACAGCAAGTAGTCACGAAACCGCTTTATGACTACCATTTCATTAACTGGCGCTAAAAACGCCACTTTTAAAACTATTTATAAGTTTTTATTTAAATAGTGAAAGTTATCTTTCGATTGCCAGCTATATAAATTATTATTTTATGCTATAAAAATTCAAGAGCTTAATAATTACTCATAACTTAGAAACCACAAAATTATATAGTTTTAAGTTATTTGAAGTAAGTTAAATTGGTAGAATAACATTTATGGTAGAATTGGTAGAGTTTTAACCACTTTGTAGTTTTGCACTACGGCTCAAGGATTTAGAATCACGGGATCCATACATGAATTCGTACACACTAATACAGATACTAGGATTAAAACATACCAGTACACTGACACGCTCTGTCTATTATACACAAAGCGTATCAATGTTGTAAAAATTGAAAAGATATAAAGTCTAAAACTATTAGAATATTCCAAAAGTGAAAAGGTGGTTTGTTTATGGTGGTGAAGGTTTATGTAGTTATTTCGTGATTAATTCAAATTATTATAATTATACTATTGTAAATAGTATCTAAATCAACTAAGACGTTGTCAACATTGAAGTGATCTGAAGTCTGTGAATGTAAATCTCAATAACTAATTATTGCTTCATATCACTATTACAGAAGCTTCGGTACGGAAGCAGACAGCTGCCTTTGTGTAAAATCTTAAAATTTACCCCAATGTACAATGAAAAAAATAAAATAAACGACATTTTCTATTATTTTCAAATATTTTTTTTTATAAATGCAATACTATTAATGTAAATTTCAATAATTTTTTATAACTACAAATATATATCTTTATTACCGAAATGATGATGCAGGTCAGCATTGAAGGGGACAGCTGCCCAGCTGACAAAGAAAAATATTACAGCACCACTGTCAGAACAGTTTTTTTTAATTATTATTTTTAGCATGTTTTGTTATTACCATAAGAAATTTTCTCTAGTCTGCTCATGGAAACATAATATTCTAGTGCACCATTTGCTCTCATCTAGTTTCTTTTTCAAAAACCGTACAAAACACTTGATTGAAGAAGTATTTAAAATTAATTTATAAATATATCAAATACTTTGAAATATAAAGAAAGATATACCCTTTATGTGGAAATTTATTCTAGACAAAGATTTTCCTGTATTGTTGGCATAGCGCCTCTACTAAATTTCATTAAAGATAATGAATATTGCCAACAATATGATGCAATGTTAATCGATTCGATACCCATTACATAATTAAATTATTTGACAATGGAATAACACGGTTTCCTGTAGGTATAGTATAAATATATCAGTGTTGCCTACGATTATTTTCATACGTTTTACAAACTAAAATTTTACGGTTTTATTTTTGTCGGTTTCAAAATATTTTTTTATGAATATATTCAAATATTTGCAATACAAAATCATGTAGTGAATTGACATGAAGAATGCATTGGCATATACATAACATTGCGCGATTTTCAATTTCAAGAATCGGTCAAATTAAAACACCGTAATACATCTGTTGTGAAAATAAGAAAATATGTTCAATAGCAACACACCATTTACCTCTGTTTGCTTTCATTAGACATTTCTTGCATTTTTGAATGAGCCACTGTCAACTGATGGAGTTTCGTTATTTTTTCGCGTAATTACAAATTATAAGTTTATGGCTTTTGCGATGTAAAAATTCTCGTCTGAACTCACTCACGTCTACGGAGAATATGTTGACATCCAAAGCAACACCGTTGAACTTTGTCAAAGTTATTCCCAGTGGTATATCTATTGGCAGGCTTTGGAAGAACACACAATTCATGTCCACGATTCCTCAAAAAATGATCAGGGACATAAAGTTTGACATTCTAAAGAACGGTGGAATTCTCATTTTGATCTCGTATAAGTCTAAAGAAATATGTGGCTAGGTACATTTCTCTTCGAGTGTTGAAACTATTAAACGTAAGCGTGCCTTAAATAAAGTCAGTTCGATAAAACTATAGACAATATCCATACGCCCTCAAAATGAGAAATCTCAAAAATCCCTTCTGAGCCTTCTACATGAAAAGGGTATTATATTTCATAAAGAAAACGTTGTCATATTTTAAAAATAGCGCTATTCTCAATTTTCAGAATCTGTCAAATTGAAACGCGTACATTTTTTTTCAAAAAATAATGAAAAAAGTGCTCGATAAAAGCACGGGATTTTCTTTTTTTAATTTTCATTAGACATTAATTGCTAAAGAATTTTTGAAAAAGAAGCTGTCAAGTAATGGAGTCTTGTTATTTTTTCACGAAATTATACATACTTATATTTGTGTCCGAATTCTTGTATTCAATAATTTAGAGAAGTTTAGTAAATAGTACACATTCCATATCTCGAGTCTAATTGCATTTTCGTTTGACCCACACATCTCACCCAATGCTACATGTATGTAGTTTTAAGTAGGAAAAAGTTGTTAGTATTTATAAATTGAATTATTATTTATGTTGAATTACGAATTCAAGTAAATAATTATCGATATAAAATTACGAGAAACAAATGACTATCTGACATTTGCTCAATAGTTTCGTTGTAGCTGTAAAAAAACATACCATAATAATTTAACAATAAATTCGTACCAAATTATATGAAGCAAGAGATTGGCGGTAATTTCCATTTTTCAAATATCCCGCCGCTTCGTCGCAGTGAATTTTCGCATCTGCCAAATCTGTATTCTTTTCCTCTTTTGCATTTTTCCGCGACGCCATCTGTGAACATGAATACAAAATATAATTTTAACAATAGAAGAATTCTTCTTTATCAAACATTTGTTAAATTTTGCACGAACTACTTTATCTATAGGAATAGAATTGCGTCTTTGCTAAATTGTGAAAATGCTTACAAGAGATGTCGCTGTACACTAAGCCAAATAAAATATCACAGAGGAATAAATTCATATTATTAGAATAAAATTAAAATAAAAAGTTTTATATGAATGCATATATTTCGAATATTCAAAATATAAAAAATTGGATGTTCCAATTTTTATGTTTTGCATTTCCAAAAGTGATACTAAGTCAAACTGAATTTATAATATTATGAATATCTTATTTTCATTATATATATATTTTTTAAATTAATTCTCTATCTTTTTCAATATTCATCACTTTATCTAATTAATATTGAAATTAATATTTAACTATAAAACTTTCCCAAATCAATGCAATGTAATTTTATTCGTTTTAATAGTCCCCAAACAGCGCCCTTCACATTCTTTCAAAGGAATCACTAGCAAATTATACTTCGTTTGTTACTATAATAAATAATGAAAATAAACGGATTGCGGGGAGTACAAAGCCTTTCATTATATCACTGACAGTTTTAAGTAATATTGACATATTTTATAAATATTACAATTGTGTATGAATAATATTTATTTTGTTATCATACGTTCAGTATGGTATCTGACAATTTTATTTATTTTTAGTACGTTTACATTTCCCTATAAAAAAGGTCTTTCGTTTTTAGGGTCGAACTGACGGAGAAAGAAATAGTTCGGATAGATAATGTAATAATCAATAATTACGATATACAATACAATAATGAATTGGTGTAATATTTATGATGGAATAAATATTTCGCAAGAAATCGGCAAATAAAATTATTTATAATGTAATATATAAGAAGTATGGCTAAATGTTTATACATTTAAAAATATCAAAATGTGCTTATTACAAAATATCTGTAAATGAATCAATATTGGCGGATAAACAGGTTTCCATAATGCATATTTTATTGTTTTTATTTTGAAATCATATCACCAAGCTGTGCATCTATTAACGCAGTTTTATATTGAACATATTGGTTCAATTGATCCAAATTTGTAATAATTTATCGTCGTTGCTCAAAATAAACCTCCAATGTGCAAAAATCCTGTTTTGAGATAAATAGAAAAACATTATTAAAAAATCAGGAGAATGATTCAATACTGGGACCATAAATTAATGCATAAATTGATTTTTTAATGTGTTGTCTAAAGTTATCCCTCCCACACATCCAAGGGCGGAGCGAGAGCGATTAGCTAAACACTAGTCCTTTCCTAGCCCTATCCTTATGTTTCCTTCTAGAAAAACTTCCGTTGAGATACCTCCATTACGAGGCCATATGCTCCACATTGGTAGCGAACACGGTGGGAAAAAAACAAATACTCTCTCTGAAGCGGTTATCAACCAATTAATAATATTTTTACAGAACTAATTACATTGATACGTTACCTTATTTATTGAGATACGTCATTGAGAGTCCGTATGCTGTGGAGCAATGCTGTGGAGATTAGGATCGGACATGGCAAAACAAATTGAAAATATTCCCTATTTGATTTTTTTAAATAACTGATTGTAAAAAGACTTCATTACAATTGATATATGTTTCTAATCTCAGGCTTAAAAAGTTTTTAACATTACCCAGTAAGGCCAAATCAATTTATCGTGTTTTTTCGGAGCGAGGTTTATCGCTATTTATGTGCCTTCAGATATCACACTAAAGGATATAATCGAGGACGGTCCAGTCAGGAAACCTAAGGGGCATATTTAGATTCGCCTGTAATCGATACGACGTGCCAAGGAAACATAGGTTGCTGAAATTTCTAATGATAATTTGATGTGTTTGATATGACGGCATACTGCTAAATCGAAACCTCAGCATTGACATAATTTTTATCAGAAAATCCCATTGATGAAAGCATTTGTGGATACCGTTTGAATTGATGCTGATAGTAAGGACGATTTCAAACTGAATATAATATTAAAACATTTGAGGGGTCTAGTATTATAGCTCATAATCTTCAGTATATGCAAAAAAAGGATTTATGAATACAGCATTTTTCTTCGTATCCACACCTGCTATTTAAATTATAAAATATCTTTCTAAATATACAAACTCCCTTCTAAAATGAATGTGATAATGTTGTTCATTTTAAAAACTAACATTCTCTAATTTTCTAAACTAATAACCTCCATTCCAGCCAATGAGAGTGCAGCATTGTACTGTCATAGCCATTAGGGTTTGTTTACATATCATGGTGTGGGTGTCTGTCCACAGTATTATTTGTAAATAATGCATTTGTAACTGTGGTTGTGTGTATCACTGAGCGACGTTATTAATATACGTATATAAAATCAACGTTGGATCTTATTTTACTGTGACTCAGCAAAATACGAAATTGCATATAACACAAATATGGCTGCAAGAAGCAAGTATGACCATACTTATAAAATCAAGGTTTGACAGAATGCATTAAGTCAGTTTTGGATGATTTTTAATTATCGAGCCATTCCAGAAAATTCCACGAACCGGAATGCTTTGTGGAATTTTCCATTGTGAGCCCTGCATGAAACGTGATATCGTGATGTAATAAATATTCCAGTATTTTTGAGTAAGCAATCTAGTTGATCATGTAATAGAAATGGAGGTCTGTCATTACTCGACCTGCATATGAAAGAATCAGTGGTGGCTGCCGATACGTTAACAAGGGGCTCGCTTAATCTCAGAGCTATTCGCGGTGTTCCGGGAAGGGTTGATTTTTTTAATCACTATTATACAATTATACGTAATAATTCTTTAAGCAATCGAATGTTACTTAACCCGATGAACGAACTGCATATGTTTACATGTCCAAGACTTTATCTCGTATGCCCGGTTTGTTTATCCACACTTGTGGATTTATGTTTTAAAAAATAGTTCAAACCTTTAAGTAGAGAAATTAGGCAACATATCATGAAAATGTCAAGTAGAACACAATGAAAAATATTTTTGAAAAATTCTCTCCATATTCAGTCTTTCGAAGTTCAGCTTTGAATTGCTGATACGCAGCATTAATCTTCAGCCCTATGTATTACACATACTTATGTGGCTACGCCCTTGCTTGTGTGCGTGTTATCGGTCTATATGAAGACTGGCCGCAGCCATTTTGCTCGCTCCGCCCCGTGAGGATAATTTAATCTACGACTCTGCCTATTATATATAAACCTTCTACAGAAATTGTTGTTAGGTACTGGTTTCATCGGAAAATACTGTTTTTTTAATGTAACAAGAAGCTCACTGGAATAAGTCAATTTCAACAAAAGTATCGCTCGAGCCCCTCCGAGTCACATCCAGCCCACCGCTGCAAAGAATGATGTATCATTTTGTACAATGGCATGACAAACTATCTCCGGCTTAATGTCTTTTGTCGATTTTCTATGATTGATTACGGGCATTAAGCCGTTCTCAAGCAAAGATGGAACGGAGCTTCTTGTACCATTTGCCTAGCTAATTTTTAAATATAAGCTCAAAAAAAATTTACAACGAACGACTTTTTATTTTTGTATTGATTATGCTTTATGAATAGTTTTTAACAAACAGTAAACCAGACAACGAATTTAAATACGAAATATTATGGATACCGTTGCTATATTCTAAATAATATGTTATTCCGTACGTTTTTTCACTAACGACCTTTCGGCATCTCCGAACATTCGAGTGCACGGATGAACTCGAACTGACAGTTAGTTAATGGTTTATATCGTTTATATATAAGACAAAATAAGAAAAAAATATTATCGCCATATCTAGAAAGTGCGTCGATATCCGAATTTATTTTAATTCTGATTTAACAATAATGACTTTTAACCTGATATGGGAAAATAGTCGCATAAACAAATACAAACTCAAAGGATTTTGCAATTGCATGTGGTCATAACGAACCAATTGTTATTAAAATATAAATGGGGAAAAAATAACATGGAGATTTCTACTGATTTTAAATTGGTGGATTTTGCTCGGGTCATATGATGTATTATAATTAGAATCAAATTATTTTGATTGCTGGAGTAATTGATGACTATTTTTTAAACTCATCTCACATAAAGGATTCAATGGGAGAAATTAGGGTTAGTAACAGTTCGAGTTCATTCATGTACTCAAATGCTCGCTATTATTTTTTCACGCTACCTCTACCATGCAATTTATTCTTTATTGGTTTTTACCTTTTGACACTATGCAAAGAAATAGTCCCACCCCACTCTTCATTTTTATGTTAAGAATTAGAATCATTGTTAATCTTAAAATAAATAACCTTGCGATATTGTCTGAAGATGCAAAACGTGCCAAATTTAGTAACACAGCCAGTGAAATAAAAAAAAATTATCAATTTTATTTTTATATTAAAAATGAATTTTCACAAAGACATGCCGAATCCATCGAAAAAAAACCTCAGTATTTATTCACGTAAAATAAATTATTGTTCTGTATGAAGTCACCTTAAAAGCTCTTTAACAAATACATGTTAGATCTTTTATATTATTTTTTTGCCTCATTTTTGTAAAACTTCAAAGCTTCGAAGACACGCTGTTGTCGAAAGTTTAACAGTTAAAATATATCAAAAGCCTTTTCGCTAGTAGTAATGACGTGTACGAAAGCTTTGAAAGAAGCTTCGGTAAAGTTTTTCAAAGTTTCAAGAAATGCAGCAAGGTAATTTCCAAATTATTCTTATTACGGTACTGATTACTATTAACATGATAACTAATAGCTACTCGGTTTGAAAAGCCGAAATTCAAGTACAATATCGAGGGTATACTGACAGAACGCATTAAGTTAATTTTTGATGATTTTCTGTTTAATGTCAAAATGTCAAAATGTAGGCAATTTAACGCTCGACGTATTGGTAGAACGCGTGAAGTCATAGGATATAAATAGCTTTGAAATAAAAACAGTATTGTCATTTTTTTTTTGTCAGATTTGTATTGTAGTCTGCCTCCTTCTTATAATTCGTTTTTCACCAATTGGAAATAGAGAACAAATAAGAACCACTTCTTAAATGTATGGAGGACAATATTTTAAAGTAGAATTGAAGGGCATGTCCTCTTTTTGGATACTATCTGGTAAAACCTACCTTAATAATGCAATAAATAAAATAAAAAACTATTTTGATCATTAAGTATTTTTTTTTTGTAAATCTGTAGGCTGCCTGATTCAAAACCAACAAAAAAACCACTCCAATGCCCAAAAAAATATTAGATCATATATACATTCCAATTGAAGCAATAGTTGACACAAAATGAAATTGAACATTTAAAAAAACACTTAATGATTGATCATAAATAAGTCTAGGCTTGGGCGTTGAATCCCGAAATCCCGGGGTCATAAAACGGATCCGTGATTGGATGCCCTAATTGCAATATATTCTAATGATAACTTAACCTTTAACCGCCCAGCGGTCCCGTAAGGGACCATTGTTAATGCCACATTTCGCGATTAGAATACACTGATTTATGATAAAAGTTCTCAAAATATGAATATTACGTTACATAAATAATGACTTTGAGATACCGAATCATAATTTTATTTTCGCATTCAATAAATATTTTTGTCATAAAGTAATGCAAACATCTGCGTTTCGGGGTCGTCGATATTCACATGTCAGAGTTTAAAGATGTTCCATATAAATGTTTTAAAAATTGGCATACAAAAAAATTCTCTTTGTATAATTTTAAGGTTTTAGTTGTAATTTTATAGTCTGATTCGCTATTTTTTTGATTAATTTTACAATTTTGAATGTAATTATTGTTTTAATTCCTTAAATTATTTAAAAAATATTTAAATTGTGAAAAATAATAAATAAAGCTTTTGTAAAATTTAATCAATCATTTGTTTTGATAGTGATTTTTACTTTATTCAAATAAGTTGACTAGTTTTAGAGATATAGTTATTTTAATGACAACTAAGATTCATGCACTTGCACAAAAAAATACTCGGGGATGATAAAGGTTAATAAAGTTTCACAATAAAAACTATAGCTTATCCGTATTTTTTAATTTACTTGTGTTGTAAATAAAAGAAATCGTGAAGATTGTTAAATTTAAAAATAGCATGAATTAATAGTCACACATTGTTAGAAGATATTAGCTGATAATAAAGGAGGTGCGTGTACGAATAAATAAATAAATACCTTCTGCATTGGTATGCCCGTTGACGTTTCGTGTCTTTAGGAATTATGTTTGGAAACTGACAGAAATATTTTACGAATTTTATTGTGCCTTATTAGCATGAGTTATAATAAGCTGATTGGTTTATTCTATACAAAAACAAAATCACAAATGCACAGCACGCGCAGGGACAAAAGTTTTCTCTCGTTCACAAATTTTCCTTTGGAAAATTTGAAGCGCTTCTAAATCTGTTTCTAGAAAGCTTTAATTCATAAACAGCACTTAAATCGATCGGTTAGTCCATTAGTCACAAATCAAAACTCCAGAAAATGAATTGTGAGTTAAAAATTTATGCAGTTGTTTATATGTATAGTAATTCTACTGGCTGTGTTACTAAATGTGATACGTGTTTATTTTCATTAAAAAGCATCTTCAGACAAACTATATTGTAAGGTTATTTATTGCAAGGTTATATATTTATTTATGTCTATCTGTTTGTCACAAGAACTTCCGAACGGTATAGAGTAGCGAAGTGAAATTTGAACATTTCATTCTGGCTAGCTGTGCTATTTCTACTTTTAAAATTATTGTTAATTGATAGAATATATTTTGTGGGTGTTGTACATGAGGCAAAGTCTACTTTCAACATTAGGCTGCACTGAAATAATGCTATAATAACGCCAATGTTTAAATGTTGCCGCACTCTATCCCTGGCGAAGCTGGGTGATAAATACTAGTAATATATCGACGATGTTTTGGCCAATTGATGTAACCCTAAAAAAATGCCAACATGAGTTAATGATTGGACCTCATTTTAAAGACGACAGCGCAAGTCTCGGTCAAATGATGTAAATTAGAAAAATAAATTGACCACTTTTTGGAAGAGAAATATCATCTTATATTGGTTTTAGGTTTAAAACTTCTGACCCAACCACTTGATGTAAGCTACTATTATATTGACACTCCCTCCGTATAATCCCGTATTTGTAAACATGATAACTTATTTAGAGTGAATTTCAAATATTCATAACGCAACTCACTTGATGAACAAAATGACTTGTAGTAATGTGTTAAACGGCTATCAAAAAATCGATAGCATAAATAAAAAGGTTTCATTTATTTGCGTGACGTTCAATAAAAAAATATGGGCTAATTTATTTTTTATGAACACAAAAGTAAACAAATGAATTTTTAGCAGAATTCTCTACGCTTTAGCAACGCCCCTCTTTGTAACAAACAAACATACTCCCCAACCCCTCTGACACAAACGTTATTTCAGATCCGTAGAATCACTGCTTGAATATTTTACTATCACTATTCTTTATTATTCGTTTTAATATATGTAATGGACTATAAGTTGAATACATTAATAATGTAGTTATCCATCACGAAGCGACGTTATTTAGTTTAAAATATCTATATTAGTCATAAATAACACAAAACAGTAAACTTAGTTACTTTTTATCACTGTAATTATTGTACGAATAAATTTAATGTTTATATTAACTTTTAGTTATGATATTCAGATTTATAGCAATAAGAGCAGGTCAGTTTATGTATGGATCAGTATGAATTCCGTGATATTTGATCCTAAAATCAGACCCTAGAGCTGGTGTGCAAAAGTGGATACTCTAAATTTAAAACTCTTTCTCAATATAGTTTATTTTACAGACATTAAATTGACGCTAATAAATTCAGTGTTTTTTTTAAATAAATTTACAATATCATATATTTGAAAGAGAGGACATTATATTCTACTTTATTTTATTCGATAATGTTACGTTGTAATTTGTAAATATAACTAAATATATACTGTTTTAGGCAGTAGCATTTATGGTAGAAACAACCAACGATGAATTAGAAATCACAGAATTTAAATGATTAAAATTTTTGGTTGTTTTGTTAAAACTATACCCTTATACAAAAGTGTAATTAAATTATAATGATGACACTATTATAGCTCTATTTAGTATTTAATATTTTCTTATTGCGGGATAGTACATAGTACAAAATCCACTGTTTAATATGTCTACTGCAACTCTTCTTTCAAAATGAAGGATTTAAAAGAACTCTTTATTGAGTTTATCAAAAAAATAGACCGTATTGAGATTATATTTGATCTTAGAGTAAGTTTCTTAAGAAGACAACTATTATGAATTATAATAAGTATATTTCACATTAGTCACATTGAAAGATTTGTCGCTTAAACTATTCTGCCAATTTTTGTATTATTACTTCGTAATTAATTATATTAAAGAATACAGATATTTGTCTGCACCCAATGTCGAACATATATGGCCGCATAATTGAAATATCTTAACAGAAGTTTACGTCGAGAACTGCTTGTTACTTAGTAGAGATATAAGGATATGGCTAGGACAGTATTGATTGAAAAATCTATTCATAAAACTGTCCGTACTAGAACTTATACCCGAGGCATCCGTAACCTTAGCCAACGACGTTCAACACTGCACCACGGACATATAGACATTATTAAAGTTAATTTAATAAGTTTATATTTCTAAATATTATATAATTTACGACAATATATATCACTCATGAAAAAACGGTACCTCGCATCCTACAACTTTGACAAAAATACGCGTCCTACGAAAATTTCGCATCGCAAAAATAATTTTATTCACATGCTTTTCTAGTACTAAAAAATAAAAACAATTAATCGAAAGCCATCGTTTTTTGTTACTGTATCTTGTATCCCACATAAGCAAAGCAAATGAGTTATGTACAAGCAAAAACACCACTGTCACAAAAAGTCAAAAATTATGTATGCACAAATATTCTCCATATTTTTGTGTATAAAACTTATCAGATCAAATGCAAAATGCCCAGAAAACTGTGAAAAATGAGTTTATAAATTTTGTTTGCATGAAAACTCACCACTGTCCAATACAAAATCATTAAATTTAGTCACTTGGAATTTATTAATATATTCTATAACAATTCACTTAAAACTCTCATGTTCGTAAAATGTAAAAAATATCGGAGTATCTGTTTTATTTGATTTATTACAATATGACTTTGAAGCACAGTGTTTTTTTTACTTTAATACAACTCACATTTGAAAATTATGTTTCGTTAATCCAATACAATTATTGTATATTAAACTACAAAACAAATATGTAAATTGATGAAATAATAGTTCTTTAAATTTTTGCAGTGCCGTATACCAACGAGGTTTTGTTTTATCATGAGCGATATGTGTTTACCTTGCCTAGTATACGCAATCACAACATATGCAGCAGGTAAGTATTTATGTCAGTTAATTCCTTAATCCGGAAACGTTGCACAGTTATCGACAGTTTTACCAGCGAGCTATTAAAACTTTCGCAAAGCCTTCGAGAAAATACGAAAATAGTGTTTTAATAAGAAACAATTTGAACGGAGACTTCCTGTGTGGATGAAAACTCAAGGGAAACTAAAAAGTGAACCACGTTTTTCCGAAAGAACACCGATTCACTATTCGTTGCGTAGATAACTTGTCATTTTGTGTAGTAACGGAAAATAGGGGCAGTTGCGTGCTGCATTTTTTTTTTGTAATTTACAGTGTTATGTACCTGTTTTATTATATAACATGCGTTGCAATGTCACTCAAAGAAAGAAAGGGCTTGTGTTTTTATTCTGTTTATTGAAGTGCTTTTGGATTAGAGGCCTGCATAGGTCGAAATCTTATAATATTACCCGGTCCGAGCCCGTGTCTCAATATCGCACAAAGCCCAGATTTATTTTTCTCAGCCCAAAAAAAGCCCAATTTTTAAAAATATAGTAATTCATTTATACTTTTCTAACAATATATGTTATTTTTTCCATATTTCCAACGATATTCATAGCACATGTGAAATAAATTATTTAAGTAATGAAAACTATTGCCTTATGGCTGACTCATGACCCGAACATAGTACAAAATATTTTTCTTAAATTTGAATTCATTACCCGGGCAAATCTGAACTGTATTTACCCGCCCGAACACGGCCCACGGACCGGGCCGGGTCAAGCCCAGGGCAGTGCAGACCTCAATTTTCGATATATAATATTTTTTGTTTTTCCGCCAGGTTCAGAGATGTCGCTAGTTATACGTATTTGATCCTTTTTTCAATATAAAATTTTTTTTTCAGACACCTTCACGTGTGGGAGCACAACAACTCACCAAAGTTTGATCGAAATCGGATGAATGGTAAAGGAATGCATAAAGGACAGACAAACAAACAAATCTTTATTTATATAATATATATAGATTAAGCTTTACTCAGTTTCCTAACTATAGCGCGCAGACTCATGTTGTGCGGACAAGATTACTAAATTTCCTAAAAGGTACATGTTGTTTTGTAGCATTGCGTGGAAAGGTAAGCTTTATAGTGCTGAGAAGGACATTTTAACTACAAATGCCAGCCAGCTATTGGAAAGGCACTTAATAGAACAGGATTGAGTGTAGGCAATCAAATCGAATAATTAAATATTCTATGTTAGACTCTAATTTGAGATTAGGATATTTCAATATTCGATAAATTATTCGTTCACATTAGTTATATATACGGCCTGATTCGTGGTGCAGTGGTCAACGTCGTTAGATTCAGTTACGTATCTCACGGGCTCGAATCCCGGTACGGACTGTTTTATAAATTATTTTTTTAAATCGATTTATGGATTTCTGTTGGTAGGCTCGGATGAATGTGACGTATACAATTTCTTACTACTTTCTTCTTGAAAGTCAATGAAAAATTTTCTTGGCGTAGCTAGGACTATTGATAAAACTACATAAAACGAGGGTTCGACAGACTGATGACTCATTATTTACCGTAGAACCCCTACGGAAATTATTATGTAGGTACGTTAACCTTTTCCCCAGACATATAAAAACAATTACAACGTTTATTTATTTATCTGTTGCTAGAGGTGTTAATGCACGATGCACAAATAAAAACGGTGTGGTCCAGTGGTAAACGTCGTCGGGTTCAGTTACGGATCTCACGGGTGCAAATCCCAGTAGGTACAGTTTTATAAATTGATTTATGGATATCTGTTTGTAGGCATGGATGTTTGTGATGTCTAAAATTCGAGCGATTCGATAATGATTAGTTTTGTGTCTGTTTCCTTCTATTCCAATCTCTAGGAAAAGAGAGTTTAGCAACTGAATAACAAGCAGTTTTCGTAGAAAAAACTCTGTTCAGATACCTCCAATACACATTGGAAGCGGACATGATTAAAAAAAAAGGTACAACAAGAATTGATTCATTATCAATCATAAGGCAACAACATTGTGTAACCTATGTAAAAAGAAATAATTATTTTTCTCGATATGTTTCGAAATTTAATTGAAATAAATCTTCTAACAATGAATTGTAATGGTAACCCGTTTTTATTTCAAAGATCGGTCTCAAAAATTAAATAAAACCTGTTGCCCACCTTTGAATAAGACAATCAAAATACTTCGAATTGTCTAATGCTATCAAATTAAAAATTGTGAGATAATTTTAAGTATAACATACAAATAACTTTTGAGTATTCTAAATTCAAATCATCGAAACTTTCATAGAAAGAATATATTTATTTCTGGCAAAACTGTTTCCGGAACTATTTTTCGAAGATACAACATAATATATCAATACTCTGGTTCCACATTATTATTTTAATCCATATTGTTAGCCGACTACGGAAGCAGTATACGCGAATAGTTTTTGTTGTATAAATTATTGATATCAATTTGAAATACTGTCGCCCTAATTGACATTTTCATATAGCTATAACTTAAATAACGCTTCCAAACTTTTTTACAGTCCTTCTCAAAGGTTTTGTTTTATTTCTTTTAATGTATTTGAATAAAATTTATCTGCATGGACAGATTCATAATAATGAATATTTTTTACAGATCGATTTAAGGATTTGTGTTTGAATGCCTGTGATGTTTATGATGTTTAAATTACCAACCACTAATCCAATCCTAATACGGGACGTAGCAAGAGCGATTAGCTTACCTCTGGACGCGTTCTTAGTCCTATACGTGTGTCCTTATTTTCTTAAATAAATATATGTTAAGCAACTGGTTATAAAACAATTATCTGAGAAAAACCTATGTTGAGATGTTTTTTGTATGCGTTTTCGCCAATTGATGTAGCTCTCACATATACAAAAATGAGTTAATGATTGAAACTCATTTAAAGACGACAGAGCAGGTCTCGGACAAATAATGTAAGTTAGAAAAATAAATTTACCACTTTTTGGAAGAGAAACATCATTTTATATTCGTTTTAAGCTTAAAAATTCTGAACCACCCCCTTGATGAAAGCCACTATTATATCGACATTCCCCACGTATAATCCCATATGTGCAAACATGAGAATTAACAGTAGTGAATTTCAAAGATTCATAACGCAACTCATCATATAATGTTTTCGATAAAAACAGTTTTTACTCTCTCCTGAACAATTTCAATTTTGATGGTTACATCAATTCGCCAAAATATCGTCGATATGCTCCACACTGGGAGTGGACATGGTTACAAAAAACATCATCTTCAAAAATGGCGATGAAGAATAAATCTTTGTTGTCATATGAATCAATCACTCTTGCCACTAATCGTAATCTCTGAAAATAATAGATTTGAAAAACTACTAAAAGCTAAGAATTATTCAAAGAAATTTACTTGGTTGAAGCTCTAGAATGCTATTTATACAGCCTTAAGAAATATATGCTTCGTTTGTCAATAATCATTCACAATGTTACTGTCGTAATAAAAATTAAAAATGTTGAGAAGGATAGCTTTCCTAATCATACTTGCACAAAACATGATACAATATTTTAGCCCATCACGCGACATTTATAAGAATTCTATCCATCGCTATTTTACATCATTGAACATTATGTCTTCTGACTGTATAAGAAAAAGCAAACAAGTTTTCTGATAAATATCAAATTAAGACATTTTTTTTTTTTATAAATTATGGTATATTAATTATCTTTTTATAACACAGAATGACACTTACTAGCTGAGAACTGTCAGTTTCACACGCAAAACAAAATGGTTCTGTATGTAATGGAGTCGTGTTATGGTGAAATAATTTGAATTTGGAACATTCATAGACAAACGATATGACAAGATAAAAAATGGTGTGTGGATATTTTTTTATATTAAACTAATTTCCATTAACACAATATAACAAATACGGTAAAAAATAAACGGTAAAAAATAATAAAAACTTTTTCAATTTATTCTACATATTCCTTCAGTGAACAAATAATGATAATCATGCTTTTGACGGTTTAATATGGCTAAAGCTTGACATTATTATTATGATATCGTGGGCATGGTAAGCCAAAAATCTGCTGTTTTGAATTGTGAATGCAGTATGATAGATTTTAGAACGGTCTATCGTTTGAAAAAACAAGCTTGACCATATTCCATCTATTTTTTACGTATTTTAATCAATATGAATTAAGTTAATTTCGTTCACTGTTATTAGTGGAAAAAAACTACAGTTAATATTATAATTAAAAAGAATTACCAATAATTAAATCGAATTGATAAATGATTAACGAATCTCATAAACTGATTAGTTTAATAAATAATGGTTAAGGTTTATAAATAGAAAGAATTTCATCATATTTTTAAAAGTCAATTATATCAAACATAGTTTTTTTACTAAACGCCCTTTGCCACTATAACGTTGTTTGAAACCTATTTGTTCAACAATGTCCGCTCTCAATATGAAGCATATGGAATCTTAAAAAAAGTTGTTCGAATATACACGAATTCAAAACGTGCAACCTCGGAAAATGGCAATAATCAGACAACCCAAATCTTCAAATTTAACACGCAGCGTTGCAAGTTGTTGCGCAGCCACCGCGCAAGTGCACTCTTAGTTATTTTTTCTCAGATTACGAATTCAATTTATTTGAGTCGATGTCTGTTACTAAATTAATTTAAAATATAAGGATATAATTGTCGTTAAATTAAACACTCTATTACGTAATCTTTTTGAATCATAATAACATAGCTTAATGTGTAATACTTACTCTATTCTAAAATGGTATTAATGGCGCTCGCTTACTTTTCCGAACAAACTCTCGAAATTTTCACGGATTGAGAAAAAAAATAATCGACTGTGTTTTGGCCAATTGATATAACCCTCAAAAATGTGAGAATGTGAGAATGAGTTAATGATTAGATCTCATTTTAATGACTTTAGAGCAGGTCTCGGCCAAATGATGTAAATTAGAAAAAAAAATACCAATTTTTGAAGAGAAACATCATTTTACATTGGTTTTAGGTTTAAAAATTTTGACCCCTCACTAGATGTAAGCCACTATTATATCGACACTCCCTACGTATAATCCCGTGCCTGCAAACGTAAGAATTTACAGGACTGCATTTCAAAGATTCATAACGCAACTCACCATATAATGTTTTCAATAAAAACAGGTTTTACTCTCTCATGAACAATTTAGATTTTGAGGGCTACATCAATTGGCCAAAACTCCGTTCATATTATGGTTGTCTAATTATTGTAAGTATAATTAAGCTTCTATGTGTGAGAGAATACGGAAATAAAGATTTTTGTGACGTGTTTTTTTGACAACGGGTTGTTGGCGCTGATGATAAGTAACAGTAATTAGTAATTTGATAAAATTAGAACTATAACGAGTTTTCATTACGTAGTTTTGTTCGTGTTGCAACGTTGAATTCTATTTTGAAGTAAATATCAACTTAACAATTTGAAAATTCGCTTATAACTTGTTTTAATGCCGCTGTTCTTTTATATATAAATTATAAATAAACATTTCAAGCTTCATTTAGTGTTGGATCTCAACAGCATCATGAACAAAATCGTAAGTGCTGACTTTTTTTATGAACCAATCATTTATAACAACATTCTAGTTTGGAAATACATGACATAAATTTATTATATTATTATTGCTCGTTATTGAAACTTCATTACAGAATTATTTTGCATATTGCTGTTTTGCTTGTTTTTAGATTTATGGTGTTAAGTGTCATCGACATTAGATTCAACCTCGTATATATATAATATTGTTTGACAGTTTTATGTAATGTAGAAAACATCAATTTTATAATTTAAATGTTTTTCATTCATAATAAAATCAGGTATATAAAATATTTGCATAAACAAATCATCACACTCACACTTTCTATCGATTCGGCGGTAACTTTGTAGAAATTCATTTTCAATGTAAAATTAAAATTGATAGCTTTGTTATTCCACTGGTTTTATCACTAACATGACGCGTTTTGCTACTTTAAGAAACATCTTCAGACTTTAGAAGATTAAACAGGCGAAACGCGTCACGTCAGTAATAAAACCAGTGGAATAATAAAGTCATCAACTTTAATTTTATAAATCACACATTATTTGAAATATTTTAATAGTTTTTTATTCATGTTAAAACTTAACATATTTATATCGGCAACTATATTTATATTATATTGTACAGCGTATATACTTAGTATTGTAGCAAGGAAGAGTTTATATATTTTTAAAGTAAAATTTAAAGCCTTATTTAAGTGGATCTTGGCGAATTGTAGAAAAAACTCTAGTAGTGATATATGTCTGTACATGTATTCAATTTGATGTAACCTTTTTGTTTCCTATTTGATTGATTGCAGCACTATCCGTTATATTCCAAAGTTAATTGATTTATATAAACGTTTTTATGCATTTTGATCCTTATTTTGGTGGTACCTATTAGTCTTATTGTAGTTAGGGTTGATTGATGATATTGGATTAATTTTCAAACTTTTTTTGTCTGCCTTTCGTGTAAAGATGAATTTTAAACTGTCAAATGATAAGCAATACATAGAATTTTACGAAACCGACAAATATTCGGAGTGTGTTTCATAACGGTTAAGATTTCAAATACGAAGTGACATTTTCGATGATTTCAAATACAAACGATGTCATTTGTAAAAGGTCATTCATTGTTGAAAGGTTTTAAAAGTTTTGAAATGTATTTATGTCAAATAATATTTTAGATTGGTAATGTGATAATTTGTTTCTTCGTCTCTCTCTAAAATGTTTATCCCAGTTCAATTGTATACAATACAAAATACAATGTATCACACATATCGGTTTGTGTGGTCTAATGGTATGAGCTGTACCCAAGAGATCAGATGGGTCTGGATTCAAGTCCCGGTTCAATATAAGTTTAGATTGTTTCAATTTAAATTTAACACCTTGAATATGGGTTTATGTAATGTCATTTCTCATCGAGCTTATCTCATATTGTGGTTTAAAATTTCAGAAATATTTGACGCATTGGCAAGGCTGTAATGCCAAATATGTAGTATTTAGTAAGCTGTATTTTTTCATTATATTATAATATTTCTGATCTTGGACAAGGGTGTCTGTGAGGTTTTTTCACCTCGAGTTGATTTCGAGTGACCTAAACAATTCTCATCGAGTTATTTATTCATAGCCATAGAAAAATATGTCTATTACTAGCTGTAATACCAAATATTTTTCGATCTTTAAACTATCATACCTTTGATTCAATAAATGTGAATATTCAATTTCTTGTGTAACAGATAAGTGATTTGAAATCAATTAATTCCGTTGACATTTCATATGGCGCTTACTTCTAGTTTATTGATTTTAAACACTAAATAAAATAGTTGAATTATTTAAGCTTTCATTGCACCAATTTTTGAAAATTACAGTTCTCCGTCACCGAGTGGTATCGCTCTAAGGCTTCTGTCCTATTCGGTTTCGCAATTAGACATATTTCCTATATGGATATATCACATATTTGGTTTTCAATTGAGTAACGGAATTCCTTAGCTTAAATATCTGTGACATTTCATCTTTTTATATGAGATCTTCAAAAATTGATCGTTTTTCAAACTAAAAAACGGCGACAAGCTATCAATTATTAGTGATATCCTGAAACTATATGTCATTAATCTCTTACTAACCCTCCTTCACACGCCACTACTTTCCTATCCATTAAATAATTTATCCAGTGGGGTAGCGAAAAGTTTAAGAGTATCTATAGTTTTTTCCTTAACCGGAAGTTTTTCAGTAGTAACAGCTCAAAACTTTAAATATGAACTTAAGTGTGCGAAAAATCAATTCCTCTAGATTCTAGATAAACGAAAAGTTTCAATTGGTCGAGGTCTACAAATTTGTCTTATGACATCGTTTTTTTATCTAATTGCCTGGTATTTTGCCTTATCAGCCACCAAGTTGGTGTGGCTGATCGGTTGAATGGACGGTTAAATCGGCTTGCGTGGCTGTTCCATTTCCTCATGAATTTAATGACACTCCCATAGGATGTGCTCAGGATCCTGCCTAGTAGCGGAACTACCGTGTCCTGTAATGAATTGACTCGTACAGTAATTTGGAGTCAAGACTTTGACTATCTGCATTTATCTATTTTTGTTTGGAAATGTATATACTTATTTTCTAGTGTCCACTCACGTCATTCGGAGTAGACGAAAATATGTACTATCCATAATTAGAGACACGTATTTTGACGATCAATATTAGCGTTTCGTAGCGTTTAAATTGTTTAATTTTAGCATCTATTTTAATTAGACATAAACTAGAAATAATTATCAATTTTAATACATTATATGTAAATACAATTTAACAACATAGCAATAAAATGTAGAAGAAGATAATGACGATTATTAAAATGTGCAAAAATACAAAGATTAAAACATGACTTTTTAAATAAAAAACAAATTAAAATTGATGAATGGTACATGTTTTGACTGTCAGATTAGTGTCAGACGATCCGGTACAATCAAATTATATTTTCTGAAGAATCTTTCAACATTTACACTATTTACTGGACATCAAATTGATTTGATAGCAGCACAAGAAACTCTCTATACTTAATAATTGTAGCTATTAATAATTACAATGTAATCCAATTTGACATAAGTTAAAAGTTGTTAAAAATTGTTTATTTCCTTCTATTGCATTGAGTCCTTGTAAATAATGGAATATTCTTTAATAACAGAACAGTTTCTTTTACATTAATGTTATATTATTTTAACCCTCGTTCAACTCATTTTATATTCATATCTGATTGTGGCATTCATCGGAAAATGCTTATAATTTATACACTGATCAAAAATCAATTGATGTTATTGAAATGATTTGATAACTTTGGTTACAAACTTACTGCATCATAAAAAAATATAATAGTGAAACAACTTTCGATTTCGTTCGCACGGGTATGCGATTTTGCATAATATTTAATAACAAACAATCCGTTCGGTTAACACTTTATGACATTAAATATTAACATAAAATATTAATAATCATTTAAGTTTATGAAAAAATTTATTGAACTGTGTTTTTTTAATGTCATCAATTAATAAACCTCTACGGAAGAATACAAATTAGTAACAGGTGTGTTTGTGTTTGTAGCTGGACTTTTATGTTAGTAATTAAAGATTAGTTAATTACAAACATAACCTCTTTTTCTACTATAATGATTTTTTATTTCTAAACTTCATGCACACTAGAGTGCATGCAACCAAGACTTGAGAAATTTCTTCTCAGACATTCCTGGCAAAACTTTGAAACACGCATAACGTTTTTAAGCTGCGGAATAGATCATGTAAGAAGAGTGTGAAGCCGTAGTAGGGGACCACTCTAGGGTATTGAAAAAAATGAAAATTATATACTCTTTAATAATTTATGTAATAATTTAACAATAGTCTTGAATTATCGGTCTGTCTGGCTATAACGCACAGCACAACATTGAACGTATGAGAGTGAGTGTTGAGCTAATCTTAACAGGTGGTATTTACACTAGGATACTATACTATTATATATCTGATAATTTATTTATTTAGATAAATTTGTATCGGTTATAAAAACGGTTTACTTTCCCTATATTCGATTACAACGCTACAAAAACAAATAAAATGATTGCTTTGTTGTTATCAATGCATTGTCAAAAGTTTTGTATATATTTTGTAAGAAAAATGATTTCTTTAAAAGATCGAGACCTATTTTGACCGGTCATGACACCAGATCATTTCAAAAAAGCTTTCGGAAAAAATGCAAATGAGTCCTGTTACTATTATAATAATCCTAATCAATTAATTTCTTATTGTTTCCATCTTACAGACACTCTTCTTCGCTCTTGCGCTAGTCGCTGTAGCTTCATGCAGACCGGCTGACCAAGAAAGAGAGTCCTACTCCGGACTGTCCAAGGCTGAGATGGAAGAAGCGGCTTCAGCAAAATATCACTTCGCCTCAGACATCAAGGACGGTATCAGCGATCTTAGCCAACAGAGGGAAGAAGTCAGAGATGGAAATTCCGTCACAGGATTCTACTCCTACAGTGACGGTCACTACAAGAGGAAAGTCTCTTACGTTGCTGATGAAAATGGATACAGAGTGACTGGGTAAATATTTAATATCATATTTTCCCCTGAAAAAAAAACTCTTTTTGGATTATCAGGCTATAGCAGTGATTGCGAGTTTCTATCCGCGAAGTAATTTTAACCTTTAATCAGGCTAGAGGATGTATTAATTCTGTGTGCGAAAGGAAAAGGGAGCTAAGTCGGTTCATGCTAATTGTGACTTTTCAAGATAACCAAAACAAGATTTGCATTTGTATGAAATTTGAAATGAATTTTACCAATTCAGCTGCAGTGATTCGACTCTTCCTTTTTTATATTACATGCATGTACGTATTGTAGTTATTTAGGAATATTTAACTAGACTTAACTCCCATTTCCTTTCGAACACAGAATTTTTCCAAGTCGAATTTTGTTTAATTTTATCTAGTTAGGGGTTTTAAATTCCCGCTATATGTGATTTGAATAATAAATGTAACATTTTGAAAGACTTCTTCTATTTTGTATTTCTAAACATTTAATAGGTAAAAATCATTACGCAACATGGTTAAGGATTTAGTTACTCGTATGACTGTTAAATAACTACTAGATTTTTAAAACTATACGTGGTGCAGTGGTAAACGTCGTTGGCTTCGGTTACGGATCTCGCGGGCTCGAATCACAGTTTCATAAATTGATTTTTATATCGATGTCCGTATTATGGGTATATGTGACTCCTAAAATTCCCTCCCACCCATCCGATCATAAAAACTGGGCATAGTGAGAGCTATTAGCTAACCGCTGGTCATGTCCTGGCCCTTCCGTTAATACGTACTCTCATCGAAAAAGAAAGTTTGTTGAGTAGCTGTTTTGAAATTCATTGTGTTTTTGATACATATTATAATGGCTGTATCTTACAATTTCTCTTAAAGATTTAGTGAAATGACGCAATATTGTTCCGAATGATCATCTATATAAAAGTACGAAATAATCAAAGTTTTAGTAAATAATTAATTAATTTTACCACGAAGTGTACGACCTTGATCGTTCAAAATTATAAAAACACGATTTAAGCGCCGGTTTGTTATTTCTGGTTTACTTTGCAAGAATGCATTAAAATGTTACTCATAGAAAACAACAATTATTTATAGTATGCTTGAAGGTTGCTAACTGCATTCTTCGTGAAGTTTGGAACCTGTATAAAATTTAATTTAAGTGGTCTTATAACTGTATACAATTATTGAATAAATAGTTATGTTTTTAGTTTCCCAATAGTAATGTAATACTCAGTGAAAATCGCTTAAAGTCAGACCGTGGGGACCAAAATATGTTTACGCGTTAAAAGTAAAAAAAGACCATGGTCCAGTGTTTAACGTTGTTTGCGGTACGGGTAGATTCCTAGATTGTTTTTTTAATCGATTTATGAATTTCTGTTCGTATGAATGGATGTTTGTGGTGTCTTGAATCCCCTCCCAGCCAACCGATACTAAAAACGGGGCTAGTGAGAGTGATTAGCTAACTACTAGGCCTGTCGTAGTTCTATTCTTCTTATCCCTCCCTCTTCGAAAAAGAGAGATTGAGATACCTTCATTAGTCCATATGTGCCACATTGGTATAAAATAAATAAATAATATAAGCATTCATTTTGGGTACGAAATAAACAGGGAAGTGTTTAGTGAGAGAAGTTTATTAAACAAATACTTACGTATTTGTTAATAAATAAATTCGCGTTTTTTAAAAAAAATGTTACTTATTTGAATGTTTCCCTTTCACTTTTGCTGTAAATTAATAGTAAATTCAATGAAAAACATTACTAATAATAAATTCTTCTTCGTTTCAGTGAGGAAGTCGAACCTTTGGAAGGACCCCAATTGAACCCTGAAGGCACAGCATCAATCCACACTGTAGCCCACGGAAACGAAGTCACGTATGAGGTTATCGGAGACGACAAGACCAGACACAGGAAACCAGAATAATAAAAAACGCATTTTTGCAATATGTCCTTCACTCACCAAATGTAATTTAAATAAATGGCGGCGTTTTGATTCAGGTTCTCAGTATTTCCGACACTTCGACCACACACAGTAATTATTGAAGTTTACCTTCAATTTAAATGATCGTATTTGGTTTATGAAGACATTGCTATAACAGTTTTTGCTTTTTCATTTGTTTCAAACGATTTTAATGTCCTGCGGTTGCTCGTTTTGTTTTAATTCATGTCGTGATCAAATTGATGCAAATATGCAAAAAGAATTCCACAAGTCGATCGTCCAGTTCATTACTCAGACATCTCCAAATAACCTTTATTGAGATAATGTTAAAAACCATATTCAAATCGGCAGCATAAATCAAATATTATTGATTTATGTACGAGTTTTATACATTTTACAAACAGTTGTTTAACAATTAGGTACTTTTCTAGTATAGTCAGTAAAAGGTTATTTAGAAATATCCTTTTCATGATCGAGAATTATCAACATTTTGTTTCATTATTTAGAAGGTTATCTGTCTTAGCATTTTTGATTAATTTGACTATTGAATCAGATAGAGCGTTGACGTATAAGTGCATATTGAACTCAAATTTAATTTGCTTGGTGTTGTCTGACTACTGAAACTGGACAATCAACATGTTGTATTTTATTTATTTCATCGCAATACAATTCCTCCTTTTCCTGCCTTAGCATTTACAATATTACTGAATCAGGGAGAGTGCAAAATGTTACATATAACTGTACATTTAAGTCATTGTTTTTTTTTTGAGTTGTCTGACTAATAAAAACTGAACGATCGACGTGTGTAAATATGTACAATTGTGTTTTTTATGTAATTGGTTATTTGAAATTGATAGATATAATAAATATATTCCATATTTTGTTGAACCATCATGACTGGTTCCACCAAGCTATCAAGAATTCGTTGAAAATGTTTAATAGATAAGCAAAACTGGTCACGATGGTATATTGTGTAATACTTCACAATATTTTATTAGTATTATCTTATTTATGATTTAAATAATCGTTTGTTTGTCAGTATAGTATGCCCATCGATATTATGATGTTATAATTTTTCAATGGTGTATTTTTGACACAGTAAATCAGCAAAATATAACATGTGCATCCGTGTTTTCAAAATGTATCAGAAAATGAAAAAACACTTTACAAAAGTGCGAGCATTTTGTACATTTCACTTTGTATCTAACACAACTCTTATGATTGCAAGATATGAAAAAGAAAGAAATGAAATGGCTGAACTAATAAAATAAATCACATAGCTACACTTATAAATATATTGTTGAATTGTTAATTGAGGAACGTTAAGAAAAAATAAAGAAAACAAAAAACTTGTGTGTTTGATTTATTCAAAGCATTGTATGAATTAAATTGAAATTAAAATGAATGTATATGCGCCTCATATCCAAAAATCTCTATTATATGGCAGAAAATACATGTATAGACATGTCTGTCTGTCGAAAGAACTCCTTCCAAACGGTGTACAGTAGCGACGTGAAATTTGCACATAACGTTTTGGCTGCCACTGTGCTACTTTCGATTTTCAGCTTTCAACATTATTGTTAACTGATTGAATGTATTTTTTGGTTGTTACATGAAATACGGTTCAGGGTGATATTTTCAAAGTTTAAATTTATTATTAACTAACGTACTATATTTTGTGGATGTTGCATGAGATACGGTCCATCGTGATACTTTCAAATTTTAACTTTTAATGTTAGTATTAATTGATTGACTATATATTGTGGGTGTCACATGACGTACGGTCCACGATGATATTTTAAACGTTCAAGTGATAGCGAGACCTGAATCATCAGTGTTACAATACTATGCTTGGTGACCTCATCATTAATAATCTTAAAATGTCATATTGTATGTGAAGTGAATATCAAGTTATTTTAAGATTTACATTTTTTATTATAGTCAGTGAAAACTTGTTTTTGAGTAATTTTAATGTAAATTAAAAATATGCGATTTAATTTTGTCCAATCATTTTGTTGGTGGACACATCGGCAGCATGGACAAAATCGTAAGTGTTTTTTGTATTCCGTACATTTATAAAATTGCCTGACAACCATCAGATGTAAAAACAATGGAAGCTGATGATTACTGATATTATTTACTGTTGAAGCATATATATTGATCGTCCAGTTCATTAGTTAGACATCTCTAAATACCCCGTATTGAGATAATGGCAAAACCAGTATACAAATAATGGTCACCATACATCAAATATTATTGAATTGTACTGTTTATAAACAGGTCACATAGTAGGTAGAAATATTCTTTCACTGACCTAGAAACATCAACATTTTGTTTAATTCATTAGAAGGTTATCTGTCTAAATGTAGCATTTTTGAGTTATCCGAGTACTAAATCAGATAGAGCGCAAAATTGTACATACTTTAAAGTTGAATTCACATGTCTTTATAATTACCTTAAGTCACCAATAGCGGCTTTCACGCCCAGACGCACTCACGCACGATTGGTTGGTGTGTGTGCTTTGAAACGAAAGAGAGTGTACGTTCTCGTTTTAAGGTACACAGATCACCCAATCGCGCGTGGATCGCCTGCGTGTAAAGTTCGCTTTTTCTCTCACTTGTGTACACATATTTACTGTGCGCAACATCACAAATGAGAGATGAATATCTATTTAACGTCACCTGTTTGTAGATATGAATTCTAATTTATGTATGTCATAAGCACATTTTTTTACCATGTCTACTATCAATGTGGAGCACATGGACTCCTGATGTAGCTATTGAATTCAATACTGTATTTGCATGATTGTTTCTAATAACATTGAGCTAATATTTGAAATGCACTGATACTTGTATAAAAAGACATTTATATGCGGGTAATGTTTTAGTACCTACCCCCTTTTGCTACTCAATTTTTAAAAATATGCATCAAGCGAACGGCTACATATTTTAACTTTTAGTATTTCCTACCTTATTCATTCTCTCCTTACACTCTCCTAAGAGAGAGGTTGAACGACTGACTTACAACCAGTTTATGAAAAGCTAGTTAAGTTGAAATGCTCCATTATGAGCCCATACACTCAACTTTGCGATATTAAATTCCGGTTGTATGTTGAATCTATTCTTTGACTAAGACATTTAACAGTTTCTAACAATTTTAAAGTAGTATTTTTCATGTTTTTTTCAAAGATGTTTTTCGTTTTACTGACACTGGTTCCAACAGTTTTGTGCAAGTCAGTCAAAAAATATGACTATATGTCAGATAAACCAAAACAAGTCGATACATCAGCGATGGATGAAAATATGATGAACGAGAGGAGGGATTTTGGTGAAGAGAAAGACAAGGATGAAGAAATTATAGAGATAATGGTAAGCTATCTAAATGAAGACGAAGAAATATTTGAAAAAATTGTAGAGGAAATGGCAAAAGATCCAAGTGAAAGAGAAGTCAAAGATGAAAACATGGATGACGTGGCAAGGCATCTTAGTGAAGAAGCAGAGAATGAAGAAAGTATGGAGGGAATGGTAAGCTATCTAAATGAACCCGAAGAAATATTTGAAAAAAAGTGAAGAGGAAATGGCAAAAGATCCAAGTGAAAGAGAAGTCAAAGATGAAAACATGGATGACGTGGCAAGGCATCTTAGTGAAGAAGCAGAGAATGAAGAAAGTATGGAGGGAATGGTAAACTATCTAAATGAACCCGAAGAAATATTTGAAAAAAGTGAAGAGGAAATGGCAAAAGATCCAAGTGAAAGAGAAGTCAAAGATGAAAACATGGATGACGTGGCAAGGCATCTTAGTGAAGAAGCAGAGAATGAAGAAAGTATGGAGGGAATGGCAAGCTATCTAAATGAACCCGAAGAAATATTTGAAAAAAGTGAAGAGGAAATGGCAAAAGATCCAAGTGAAAGAGAAGTCAAAGATGAAAACATGGACGACGTGGTAAGGCATCTTAGCGAAGAGCAAGACAAGGATGAAGAAAGTATGAAAGACATGGCAAGCGATTTAATTATAGATGAAGACTATAACAAAAGTGAGGAGGACATGGCAAGCGATCTAAGTAAAAAGGATCCCAACGATATAAAAAGTATGGAGGACATGGAGAGTGATCTAAGTGAAAAAGATGTTAAGGATGAAAAAAGTATGGATGATATGACAAGACATCTAAGTAAAGAAGAAGACAAGAATGACAAAAGTATGGAGGACATGGTGAGCAATCTAAGTGAAGAAGAAGACAATTATAAAACAGCTATGGAGGACATGGAGAGTGATTCAAGTGTAAAAGGAGACACGGGTGAATATTATTATGCGGATCACAGCAAAGGAACTGAAACTAGAGTATACTATTTTATCGATGGGGATTATAAGAGAACAGTTACTTACGTTTCTAACAAGCTTGGATACAGGATCAGGTAAAATATTTCCACAAATCAAAATACTCTCGATTTATTAGCTTGTAATCCCCTCGTCAGACACCATATTTTAGTTTCAAACTATATCAAACGCTTAAGATTAAAATAAGTCAAGGCATACCTACATCACTTTTTTAATATTAACAAAGCTTCACTTATCACTTTCAAGGTGTTAACTGTCAATTCTTGATAGGAAGGCATTATATAAACAAAAACATAATTAATTTGTACTACTTCCACATTGATGGCCTAGTTACATAGTGATTCAACTATATATTGGTGGTTTTGACACATGGCCAATCACTGTTTTCACTCATCTAAACTGACTAGTAAAAAGTGATGGCTTATTATCTGTATTATTTTTTATTATTCAAATGAGTGGCCAATAGTTTATGATATTAGGATTAAAGGTTGTCTCTTTATGAAACGTCACGATAAACGAAAATATATTTCCACAATACGATATTTCGATATATGGAACTGAGAAATTATTTAATTTTGCTGATTTCCATATGCAAATATCTGCCTTTTGAGAGAAAACCTGTACATTTTACAAGCTTTCTTTCTTTGTTCCATAATATGTTTCAAGTTTTACAATAAAGTATGGCAAATTGCTTTAATTTAAAATTGAAAATAAACTTACACAAAGTTGCTATTATGAATTGAAAATATGGATTGAATTTTCATTTGATGACTGCAATTTTATTGAACGAAATACATTAAAATATTAATAAATGTCGAATAGAAAATTCACGCTATCTACATCGATATAAAAATATATTTAATTTTAATATGACATTAGTTTTAATATACATATTTTATTTAAGAATATATTTTTATTTGCAGTGAAGAGTTTGAGAAAATATGAAAATACATAGATGGAGACTGAAAAATCAAATCAGAAGACGAAAACGTGGAAAAAAGAAAATTTATGCATTGTTAATAACATTCCATAAAAAAAGAAGGATTTGTGTAAAAAGCAAACATTTTTTTGTTGTTTTATTTATTACTAGTATTTTTTACCTGGCTCAACCCAAGATAGGGGTCGCTTATCGTCACCTTGGGTAAACAAGGTTCTATCGGCAAAAATTAAAACTGTTCAGTAGAAGCAATGTAAGATTTCAGAAAATGTAACTTTCTGAATGAAGTACCTTTATGCACTCACATGTGAATGCAAGAGACAACCGATTTAGAGGCTGTGATTTTCTTCATGCCGTATTTCTAACGATATATACAGATGGAACCTTGATACACTGTAAAATTTGCATATTTTTTGGATAGAACATTTTTCTCATTTGAATTTTAATGGATTTACGGACAATTGTATGATTTTTGTTTACCCAAGGCGACGTCATATTAGTTCATTTCACACTTTTCTCTTTCATTTGGGCATACTTCTTGTAAAAACCATGAAATGAGGACTCCGCTACCAGTGTGGAGTATATGGCATACAAATGAAGGTATCTCAGCAGAAGTTTTCTACGAGAACTGCTTATTATTTAGTTGCTCAACCTCTCTTTTGCGAAGAGAGTAGCGATATAATGATAGGGATACGACAGGACTAGTGGTTAGCTAATCGCTCTCGCCAAATTACGTTCAAACATAGTTCTGAAGATGGCGTGAAGACGAAATAGCTATCCATAAACTGATAGAATTCTTGTTGAACAGAATACTTTATTCTTTTTACCATATATTACAATTTTGGATTATTGAGAATTTGTACAAAATCTCAATAATCCAAATTTGATATTGAAATTCCATCAAGCACCCTCAGTCGATGTCTTAAATTATATATATTACAATACTTTTGAGTAATAGCAAACTATTTGTAATGCTGATTCTTGTTATTTGGAGTAATGTTTTGTAAATAATGACCTTCATATTACTAATGAATACATTGTAAAACCTATCGACACTCTTTTCGCAAAATATGTTATAATGTATAATTAATAAGGTGTAGTGCGTCAGAAATTTTAAGAACAAAGTTTGTTGAAATTTTTGTTCTGTGAAACTAAAGGCAGACATTGACAACTCTTTATTCTCTCCGCACGCCAACATCCAGACGATTTTGGCAAACGCTACGTTAACGAGTAATCCGTAGAGGAAGAGTGCCTACTTTTTGTATAAATATATACTTGTAAAATATTGTAAAATTTACCTTACCTTTTTGCTTGGTATTATAGTTTGTGCAGAATTTCCTTTTCGTCTGGGTTTCTTTTTAGTCTAAGCTTCGTAGTCGATTTTTACATTTTTTTAAAACGTTTTGTCATTCGTCATTATGCAGTATTTATAATATAAATATATATATATATATTTTAAGCCACGCTCGCTTTCAATGTAGCGCATACGACTTCCTAATGGAGGTATCTTAACATATTTTTTTCTACGACAACAGCTCTTTTTTAAAATGAGATTAGTGATAAAAGGATAGGGCAGGACAAGTGGTTAGCTAAACACTCTCGTTACGGTCCTTTTTTAAGATTGGATGGGTAGGAGGTAATTTTTGGTTGGATTTTTTGTACTGAATTGATTTTTCAAACGATTTATGGATTTCTGTTCGTAAGCATGGATTGTGATGTCTAAAATTCTCATCCACCCAATTGATCCTTAAAACGGAGCGTAGTGAGTGCAATTAACTAAATACTTGTCCCGTTCTAGCCCTATCCTTCTACCCCCACTCTCTTCCAAAAACTGAAGTTGAGCCACTGAGTAAAAAACAGTTCTCGTAAAAAAATCTGCTGAGATTTCTCACAAAATCTGTCATAAAAATAAGCAACATAAAATTTAAATCAATCTGAAATCGCACCACAATAATTTAAAACGCTTAGCTAACGTCATATGTTTAGCATCGCTGTTATACGAGACGGATGACAGGTAAACTTACCGCCACTATAACATTTAATAACTGGTATTTAAAAATTACGAAATTTTAATTGAAATGATTACCTAAGGGCTTCCTTGTCAAAGAGTGATGGAAATATATTTAATATTTTAATGGTGCACTACAATATACTGCTGAAATTTTCTACTATATAAAGAAAAAAACCCGAAATAAAATTTCATTTGATTCAATAGCTCAAAATGGCTGTTTCAAATTTTTTCTTGGTCAGTTTGGTGTGTGTGGTAGCATTAGGAAATGCAGCTCCCCAAAGTGGTGGGCCCACTCATGCTAAAGCAAGGCCCTTTGGATACAACCCCAACCAGAGGGAGGAAGTAGCACTCGCTGAATTTAGACCATCACAGAAAAGAGAATACTACCAATCAGACGTCCAGCAAGTTGCGCCAGGAGTAAGAACTAAGATCATCCGAGTTGTAGATAGCGAAAGGAGAGTCATTCCTTCAGCGCCAGTTATCGGAGAGGAAAAGGACACTAAACAAGGAAAGATTCCAGTTTTTGGAGGTGCCAAAAACCAGCAACACTCGCAAATCGTCCAACGTAGTCAAGTAAGGATATTAATTAAAACTTCTTCCTCTTATCGTGTAAAATACTGATTATTGTTTTCATTAATAAACGTTTAATTTTGTTAATATCTGGCTTTGTCAAATTATAAATCATATTAGCTCTCTATGTGGAGTATATGGCCACAACGTCTCCACGATTCCCCGTCAATTACTTTGCTTACTCCCTTGACTTACCAACATTCTTCAGCTCGGGTAGCACAAAGAAAGAGCTCGCTAATTAACTCAATGTGGACTGTCTGAGACATGCAGCTTTACACAATTAAAACCAAACACCATTTATTCAACGCTTGCACTCTAACAGTGCCTATGTATAGTGGCGAATCATGATTCTTGACAATGATTCAGAAAGGCCGTATACTGAGCTTGAATATTAAATGCCTGCGTCGGATATTGGAAGTGAGGTTAGGAACTTACCAAGCAGCGCCATGTTACGTCAGTGGTAGAGAGTTTATAGCTGGCTGGGTCACGTGCTGCAGATGGCTCTGGAGAGCCTCAACCATGCATGTTCTTCTTCTGACTTGTTGGATTTCGGCGTCCTGGATGACTATCGGGAAGTATCCATAGTCGAAGCAATTTTCTTCTGGCTGGACTCGATAGATGTTTTTCAACAACATAGTCACAGTTTTTATACTCAAATAAGATTACATACCTGTATTTGGTAGCACTTTTCTGTCATGTTAACATTTTTGCCTTTGTTGACGTCATCACGCGTTGACTGAGTTACAATTTAATTTTTTTACAACAGTGTTTTGATGACAGTATAAAGTGACTTCACATGTGTTATTATACAAACCGACATTCCAGCTTTCTTGTACTATGGGTCTATACTAAATAATAATACTTACTTCTTGGCCTTCAGAGCATAAAACATTTACTATTATTTGGTAATTGAGAAATAAAAATCGACAACGCATAGTTCATATATTATAGTAACGGGTAGATGGTCATAAAATTAACAATCTTCTAGGATTCCGAAGAAGAATTATTCAGAAAGCAAGCCGAAGGTGCCCATTACTCTTTCGCAACGTCGGTCGATGATGGCATCAACGGACATGCTCATTCTCGCTCAGAAACCAGAGATGGACTCGCCGTCCAGGGAATGTATTCGTACAGCGATGGATTCTTCAGGAGGACAGTTCACTACGAGGCTGATGACAAAGGATACAGAATTGTCAAGTAAGATTTTTTCAAATTCATTTCTACCATAAAGTTTTTGAGACATAAACGTCAGCCTCTATGGTCTATTGGTAAAAGCTTTACCCTAGCGATTAGGTGGCTGTTACTTATTTCGGGTTGCTATCTACCGTAACAATACGACTTCAAAGTAGTTTGCGTTGTTATGATGAGGCCACAGATGTATACGCCGTATACCCTTACCCTTTTTCTACACTGATACCCTTTCTGTCTAATACTCAGAGCGTGCCAGTGAATTAGTGTGTAAGGAACCTATGATCTTAGAGTAGTGTATGAATCCCGTGATCCTAAATCCTAGAGCTGGACCATAGAGCCGTAGTGCAAACGACACGTGCACTAGGGTACAGCTACAGGTAAAAACAACTTTAATATTGATGTTTTATTTATGTCAGCTTCTGTGGTCCAGTGGTAAAAGCTTTATATATATAGTCTGGGCTCACTAAGACAAGGTCAATATGAAATTTAGATTTTTTTAAAAAATAAATTTGTGATCTTCAGCATTGGTGTTTGTGATGTATTTTCTCCTCGAGTTGATCTCGAGTGACTTATAAGAAATTCTTATCGAGTTTATCTCGTATAATTTTCCAATTTCTAAATATGTTGGGCGTTGGCTGTTAGCTGTAATGCTAGATATTTTTTCTAAAAAAAATATAAAAAAAAGAAGCGACACACGTTTTGCTATTTGAAGAGAATTTAGAAATGTCATTCCTGAGTGAATAGTATTAATAATTTACATCGATAATTTCGATTTTTTGTTTATTGCTGTGAAATTACCGTTTTTGAAAGTGAGGTATAGCGACTGACTTACAATAAGTTGTTATAAAACAAATTCTGAAGAAATGCTTCTTATGGAGTCCACACGTTCAATATCGAGAACGCACATGGAATAAAAAATTAAATTAAATTACATATTTTTTTCTCAATTTTAGGGAAGAGTCTGAGCCGATCGGCGATGGTCCCATCATCGACCCTAGAGGACAAGCCAGCGTAAGGTCATCGTTGGGATCAGAATACACCATCACTGCTGACGATATCCAAGATGTTCTCCCAACAAAGCAAGAATACAATGAACGTCAGTAAAATGGGAGCAAAGTACTGTAAACGGTTCATTGGAATGTAGTCATAAGTAATCCGCGTATGAGAAACGGCAACAGTAAAAAAACGTATTTACGTAAATATTGTCTCGACCATATTAAAAAAGTAATTATTGATTTGATTAACGATATATTCAAACTTGTAATATACCATAAAGATAAAAATAACGATTTATATAAAAAAAATATTAATTTTAAGACAATTCGCCATCAGCTGTGTATAAAAATAGTTATAATTAATACTTATAAAATCCAGTTAAAAATATAACGATGTCACTATAACGCCTTTCCCTATTAACTTAAGATCTTGCTAAAAATTTATTTTTATTTTAAGACTACAAACTGTCATCGATTACCCAAGCCACGAAGATGAGAAAAAACGAAAAAATGTATATTGAAAAAAATATTAAAAAATTTAGCGAATATTGAATTAATACAAGTAATTGTTTTTTTTAAATCCTTTATTAACATTAAGCACCATTGCCAATTACTATTCAACATCTACCACTGTTTATACCATGTCATAATTTCTTTCTCTCGAATAGCGACAACATATTTATACTTATCACATTTATTACACAAAAACCATGACATCTAAATAAAAAAGGAACGTGGATTGCATTTTTAAATAAACAAAACTATTGCATGGATATTTAGTGCGATTAATTTTGTATAATATTAAATGTTACGTAACCATATCCAAAAGGTAACAACAGTACTTAGTTTTAAAAAGGAATACGTAGTTTAATGTTTCATTTCCTTATTTCACAGGCATGTTCTGATTGATATGTCATTTGAAGTTCTACAGTAAATGCAGTCTCTCTATAAAATGATGCAACACCATTAACAATCTTGAAGATGATATAGTTATGCATATTAAACGTCTCAAAAATAAATTTATCACGAATGATAATATTTAAAAAAAAAAACACTGTAAGAGAACAACAATGACTGAAAACATCGAATACAAAAGCAACTATCTATGAAAAATCTTACAGCTGTGTTTAAAAATGTAGTTAAACCTATTTCCACTACATCAATATTACTTGAAAAATGAAAACAACTTTATTGATTTAAATTTGTCGAGTATCACAATGACATTATTTCGGAAAAAAACACGGTGATTAATATTTATCTCACGACGTTGTAAGTTTCATTCTCAATGGTTGTAATTTGTAATCGAATAGATGGGAAACACATGTAACTAAACGTTGCTCTTGGAAAGATGGTTTGTCTTGTCCCAATCATTCCACACCATACATTGATTTCTGGAAGCCACAAACTATTCAAATGAAGACTGATAATATCTTTATTGATATTTTGAGATATTCTATGATGACTTATTTTGTGTTAGCGGAAATTTTGGGTAATTTCCAATTATTTATTTATATATATAACATCAAAAGTTATTCGTATTTACCATTCCCCTTTATCGATTTCAAGCTCTCGCTAGATTTTATACTATCTTTTTTCTTTAGAAATTCTTCATCATTCACCGCCAAAGAAGAAATGTTGGTTATTGAAAGTAAGCTGTCATTTTGTTCAAACAGATTTCGCAAATCGTTTCCATTTACTGATTTAAAGCTGCTATGCCTTGAAACAGTTTCTACACTACTGTTTTTATCAGATGATTTAAGACTGTCGTGTTTATTGACGGATTTTAAACATTCTTTCTTTTGCACAGCCTTTGACATAGCTTCAAATGATGGCTCTGATAGACAGTTTCTGGCATTGTACAAACCAGATGTCACAAATGTGTCCCGGCTATACATTAATACCTTTCTTCTGCGCAGGTTCTTTGGAAAAGTTCTCCGCCTGAGCCTGTCGCAGTAACAAGCATCGTCGTCTTCCAGGCAATCTGAATTATCGAAAGGCATTTGGTATTTGCTGCTTTTGAGAGGCCGTTTTTTCTTGAATGAAGTTTTCGAGTCTCTTCTTTCAAGTTGGGTAGTTTCTGTGTCTTCCGTATTAAATGATGATATTGAATTATTTGTCGCGTCTGTTGGAATTTTCAAATTGCTGTTACTGATTGGACCTTTTTTCTTAAAGTTGGCTCGAGACCCTTTGCGTAAAAGTTGTCCTGCACCTGATTCTTCCGGAACAACCTTAAATGAATGAAACAATAATTACAATACTACAAAAACGATACAAGCTATACTTTAAATATAACTTATTTTTTCGGTCTGGAAGCTGAGAAGTCAACGCTCTTGGGCGGCAAAATACTTAGCTGGAATAAATGCGGAAATCTTAAATAGAGGGGGGAAAAATAGCGAAATTTTCAGGTACCTGCATAATGGCTTGCATCAGTTTGGAAGGTTTCTCGGGAGTCGATGGGTTGGGAATTATCACTTCTGCTGCTTCGGCAGTCTTCATCTGCCTCTCAGCATTTTTTCTCATAAGGCTTTTGGCTTTTCTGCCAAGTATCTGCTGGGCATCTGGGTGGTATACTAATGCAGCATCAAGATCCATCTTATTTAATACGAACAAATTTGAGTAACCTTTTGACCTGGAGCAAAATAATCGATTCAATAAGTATTAGTAACAACCTTCAAATTCAATTAAATATTTTTCACTGGAAAACGTGCGTTTCCTTACCTCCGAGCTACTAACAAAGTCAAACATCGTATCCCTAGTTTTCGCCGCAAGCATCTGTGCTGCGATTTTGTATTCATTTGAATATAAGTCTCTGATTGAGGAGTGACATTAAAGATACCTCTCAAAAAATGGGTAAAGGGAGATAGTAAAATCAAAGCTCACATGATCGTCTAGTTGAATTACCTCACATCAGCAGTGCGTCGATTTCCACCATCAATGCCGAGTAAACTGATTTCGCCGAAAACAGAACCTTCAGATAAAGTTGCCAGTACTTCTTGGTTATTGATTCCACCCATCACCTAGAAAATGGTATTGTTACATTTAGTAACTATCTCCATTTCCGATAACCGATTCCTAAAGGTACATTTAAAAAAAACATTTTGGAAGTCAGCTGCTTAACCTTTCTCGATAAAGAAGCTTGGCTTAGATGACCACTAATTGGTCATAGTTAGAAAGTATGCCAGGTGCAGGGGTCAACGGCGTCGGCTACGGTTACGGATCTCAAGTGTTCAAACCCCAGTTTGGATAGTTTCATAAATTGATTTTTCAATCGATTTATAGATTGCAGTTCGAAGGCATCGGTGTTTGTGATATCTAAAATTTCCTCCCAACCACCCATAAAAACAGGACAATTATCTAACCACTACTCGTGTCCTAGCCATAAACTTCTGTTCCTACTCTCTTCAAAAAAGTGAGGTTGATAAACTAAGTAACAAGCAAACCCTTCTGTTGAGATACCTATACAAGGAGCCCATATACTTCATATTGGGAACGGATATCGTTAAAAAAAGGCGTGAGAAAATCAAGTACTTTAAAATAGTCGTATTGTACGAAACAGTTCATTCAATGATTAGGTACAGAACGGATTAGGAAGAAGTCCTATTCTGTTACCATATGGACGCAGTGGTTAGCGATTGAGTTAATTGTTGATCGATAATTTCACATAATTTGATGTTACAAACCTGGACTTGTCCCATTTTAACAATGTACATGTCTTTTCCAACCTCTCCTTTGCGGCAAATTAAATCACCAGGAAGAAAAGTGGCCGCTTTCAGCTTCAGTACCAATTCTCTCAAAAGTGCTTCATCACAGTCTGTGAAGAGTTGTACTTTACTCAACGTTTGAATGTGCACGTTAATAGCTACGTCAGTTTTCAAGTTCATTGGGAGGGTGTTGATGATGCGAGACTCGTCTAGAAGAAACAAAAAAATACAGTCAAGTTGATTCCACTTAATTGGGGCACATCGAGAATAGAAGCATTTTGGTTCAATAAGCAATACATATTTTTCTTTAAAAAAAATGATTTATTTCTTCTCATCTTCTTCAAACTTACATATAATAACTTAAAAATGTATTTTATGATAATTCATATTACCAAGAGTTCGCTGCTGCTCCCAGGTGAACTTAAACCAGAGTGCTACTCTTCGCTGAAGATCGCAGGGTAAATTGTAACGTCTCATGTATTCCATTGTCTCATCAAAAAGTTTTTTGTATTCGGTCTGCAAGAAAAACGAAAAATAAAGCGTATTGAAAAGTTTTTACTGTGCACTCATTAGTGTATGGACATTATAAAACATAACGAGAAATGATGTACTATTAAGTGGGATGACTTTGACCCTGGGGGGAATACTTGGGAAAATAGAAGTTGCGAACCAGAAGTCAAAACTGGGATGGCTAATGCCGCAATGTATAGGCTGGAGAGAATATGGAAAACAATGAAATAACCAAACATACTAAAATGCGTTTAGTATGATCGCTGGTCCACTCCATAAACCTTTACGGCATGGATACATGGGATCTAAAAGCAAAAGACAAATAACGGCTAAACGCATTTGAAATGTAGTGCGTATACCGTGGTTAAGCGCACAAGCGCCTCTATCCTGAAAGAGCTCCAAATACAAGATAGAATCTCGGCCGTCTATACATGACACCTACTTGGCTTTTTCGGTCACATCGCCCACAAGTCTATCTACAATTTCAAGAGGCTCAACGTCACAGGAAAGGTCGAAGGGGATGCGAAAGGGCCCTAACTCGCCGGAACGATCAAGTGAAGGACGCCACAGGCCTGTCCTTTCCAATGACCCTCAGAGTACCGGATTACAGGTGCGAGTGGTGAAGGATTGTCAAAGGAAATGGAATTGTTGCGGTAGGTGGAGTTGACTACCCTCACACGTGAGGAATACGACGAAGAAGAATGTCCTTATTATTTAAAAAATGCATAAAATATAATTGATGTGATCTGAATCTCGATGGGAATATGATGAAGACGTGTTAAGCCACATAATTAAGACATAAATATTGTTATTCCAATATTAAATTTCCGATTTTGGGCCAGTTTTCCATCACAGCTAAAGTAACCTCACTTTACGGTACCATATTAGTTATATTTGACATCTAGTGGAATAAAATAAAAATCAGTCGCACTTTGATTCATCCCCCCCCCTCACATGCTGTACTATATTTATGGTAAGACCTGTCTGGTGTGTTTTGGTAAAGTGATATAATACATTTACATTTTATTCAGTATTTATATTTTTCGTTTTTCTGCACCCGTCTCGCAACCGTAGCATTTTTTTTTTGATAATAATCTTCATACAAATAGCCTTGTTAAGATTTATATTTTATAATTTGATTATACTCGCAATGAGCGAATTATGTTTTCTTTTAAAAAATATAATGCCTTTCCACTCAGAAATGATAGTTAGCACCTTAAAAGTGATTGGTAAATTTTTATTAACTTTCCTCGTGAAGTTAAATATTTGAAGATTGCCACAAATCACTTCGTGTAACTTAAATGTACCTAACTGGTCAAAAAACTTCACTTTAGGAAATATCTAATCCCAATTAAAATTAAAGAATATTAATTTAACAATTGATTAAACCAAATTACCTGCGACCTAGTAGCCGTGGCAATGATGTCTCTTATCTGTCCAATCAAGAGGGCAAAAACAAATACGCCCATCAACCAAGCGAACGTCATGAAAACGTACTCAAATTCGTTCTCGGGCTTGGGATTTTTACCAATAGATGTCGCAGTTTTAGTGGCGAAGTAGAAGCACCTGATGTAAGCGTTGCCAACGCCGCTGAAGACCCAGCCATTCGAGCCCAGACCCTCGATTGTGCTAGCTTTATAATACGCACACGCGTTCAGGTGGATCAGAATGAATATGTTGGTCAACGTGCGGCCTACACGCACCTGCAATAAAAATTAAATATTTAAGATTCCATTTACCTTGGCAAATTAAATTGCATTAAAGATGGCGTGATGTCAAAATAGCTGTTTCCCCTTTGAATATCGTCGCTGTTAATTCTTGGTTGATATTGTATGAATAAAATTATATATGGCAGTTCATTTAAAAAAGTGTTTCTTCTGTTTGTCCTTGGTAAAAAGACAGATTTTATATTTTCATTAATCTGTATGTAACGTCTGTACGTTGCTGTCACAACACTGCATTTACGTAAGATGCACGATGGGCAGACAGAATAAAAATGTGAGTTTGATTGTTGTGCGAATATTGACTTGACAGGTGGCAATTAAGCCTGGTGTATTATAATGAAAATAACTTAATATAGTTAATATTTCACAGTTTTTAATTGAACAACATGGCCGGTTTACCTCAGATAGTAGTTTATATAAAAGATTATAAAATAAAGGCATTTATATAGAAAGGTAAGATTTGAAAAACTATATAAACTGTAAGATGAAGATTGTAAATCACAGTATCCTAACGTGTCGTTATTTTTTGGCGCGATCTTTCAAGTTGTTTAATTAAAATAGTATAACATATAACATAATAAAAAAAATTGAACTGTTATCGCAATTATTTGAATAAAAATTAAATGATATAAGGTAAACGTACCAGTGGTTGACCGTTTGAGAGAAAAATTTAACAAAATAACGATTAACATTTAACATTAGACCGAATGATGACAAAACAAGTGTATTCATAATGGATCAAATGTCTTAATTAATATGATAAGACAAAAATTAGAAAAGGGTCTGTTACAAAAAAATTGCGTTCAATTTTTAACAACCATGTCAGTAGTTGACTATCTAAAAAATTGAAAGCTCCAGTAGTTGACCATGCCTAATCAGAGGGTTTCATGACATCCTTTCATCAGAACTTCCTGTAAGACCACTCTTGGTTGAATAAAGTAACATATACTGACATTCACTGATATCATTAACAATTCTCTTAAGAAATTCAAAATAAAATACTTAATGCATAAGTTGTTGTTTTCAAATGGCCGCTATGACACCCCAATGACATATATGGTGATGAGTTAGTTCCTCAATCCGACAAAAGATGGTTTCACTTGTCTGAACTCTACAATTTATTTTGGGCACTTTTATTGAAAAGGTCAACTACCAGTTGTACATTTACCTTATTAGTTAATCGTGGAAGTAATAATATAACAGTAATTTTACTTACAACGAACGGAGATGGAAAAACCCTGTCCATGGACGTGAAGAACTCAAAGAATGTTTGTAGTTTCAGTAGACGAGGTAATCTTAAAAGAACAGTTGATGTACCAAAATAAAAATACAAAATGTCCAACGGAAGAAGAGATATTAGATCCATCTGAAATTTAAAAAAAATGAAAATCTTAATAAACAAGTCACTTTTTTCACTGAAATTTTTCCTATTTTATTTTGTTGTACTTGCATCCATCACTTAAGTGATATTTATCGATTTTTACATATCAATTTCACGTTATACATCGCCACCAAGAAACTAAGGAAAAGGAATGCAAAAGTAAATTTAACATAGAAGAATATTAAAATCAAAATAAAATGAAATTATAGCAACGTGAAAGTAATAGTATAGCAAACGTAGAGTGAGAAGTAATGCACAGTGATTGAAAAGAAAAGGAAAAGTAACCCAAAAGTTAATTCAATGTCAAGTGAAAGTCAAGTATAAAGATAAGCAAAAGCAAAGTAAAAGAAAACTAAAAAGTAATGTTAAAGTATGGTCAAAGTAAAGTCAAAGGTTTGTAAAAGGAATGCAAAAGTCAAGTCAAAGAAAATAAAAATTAAAGTCAAAGAAAAGTAAAACCTAGGTCCAGGTTAAGTAAAAGTTTAAAAAAAGTAAATAAAAGGTAAAGTAAAAGTAAACTAAATGTAACAAAGAAGTAAAGTAAATTTAAGTTATTTATTATGGCGAAGAATGCGATTGATTTTGAGAAAAAATTATGTCAAAACGCATCTCTTCATCTATCATCTACGATTTACTCTGTTTTTTTGATGCAAGATTGTTAATAAGACAAATTGTACCCATTGTTATTGACAATTTTGTAAATTTTACCTCACAGTGAATTTCACCAACGACTCATACCAACCTTGAACTGAAGTTTCTTCATATAGTTCCTTCTCGTTTCGGCCGCATCTTCCACCCAGAAGCCATCGGTCAGGTAAGATATCCTTGGCTTGACAACGACCAGGTCAATGATGTATATAATATCGCAGAAGTAATCGAAGGCCAACCAAACGGGAGTGTTTTCAGGAGTTTGATAAGGAAACGATGATCGCAGTGGAACCGCCCAGCAGTTGTAGCAATAACAGATGGTTACAGTGAACAACCAACTTAGATAGAGGATACCTGAAAATATCGATTAAATTAATTCATTATCCTGGTGGATGAATACGAATTTTTATCATATTTTTTTAAGTCACTGGATATTGTAAGTGACAGTATGAGTTGGTGTGTGTGTTGAAATTCAGTTACACTGTTTGGCGTCACTGGTATTTACTTGGTTGTATTATTTTTTCCTAAGAAATAATCAATGAAACACTTGAAATTAAATGTTTGGTTTATATTTTACGAGTGAAGTTTACAGGTATGGCTTACAGCAAAACAAAGACGGGCGAGCGGCGTTCCTACAAACGTAGGTCAAGGCGTGACTCGCCTGTAACAGTAATAGTGTTTTTAATAGAGATATACAATAATGAGGCGTTCGAAATGGATAGAGCATATTCTGAAATTGTGGCGCGTGTCAGTATAAATATTGAAAAAAAACCTCATATTGATTGAAAACCGTTAGATATTATATGTTTGAAGTATTATATCGGAATATATTAACATATCAATTTTATTGTTTTTTTTCACCTTGAGGGTCCAAAACTTTGTCCAAATTATTACACTTCCGCCAAGAAAACTTTCCTTTCTCGTCGTCTTTTGTTTCGACTTTGATTGTCGGATCTACAATTTTAATCGACTGCAGAGATTCTGATCTAGAAAAAAAAACAAAATACCATTATCATAAATACATATCGTCACTGTACTGACAGATGTTGGTAAGTAACAAAATTGACTAAGTAATTGCACAGTGAAATTCTTGGACATCAATTTTTTGTCTGGAATAACTCAGTAGGTGCATTAATTGTACCAGTTTGAAAAAAAAAAACAGCAATCTATTTTATCAGTAAGTACATTAACGCAGATTTCTAAGCAAGCTATTGTCCCTTTCTATTGATCCCTGAATAAATTAGTGTTAGATTGGCATAAATTCATCATTATTTTGAAATTGTAATTATCTATGTAACATAACATACCGAAGCTAATGACTTTATCTTACGAGCTAAAATTGACATTTGTTGTTTACTCAGAACTGTCAATATGTTATTAATCAACTTCTGCCAGTATGTACGGTGATTGATATATTTAATATTAATTTAGGAATCTTCAATATTACTATGTGTATGCAATCTCCAAGTGCCCAAAATAATTCACTAATCATTGAGTTAAAAAAACGGTACATTGTGTGCGAAGAGAAAAGGGCGCTAAGTCTTAAAACTAAACTACAATGTACGAATGTGTAAAGGAGCGAAGAGGCCGGTCAAATCAGTGCTGCTGCATAAATAAATTTCGATTTTGTTTCCTTATTAAAATTGTGGAATTAGTTGTGTAATTAAAAAATAATTTTCATAAATACATTGCCTTGCCATAGTAACAATAAATTACACAAAATATCGAACTTATGTTTTGTCCAATTATGTATTTCATCGTATCCAGCAGTATTTTATTCTCAGATACTTCATATTATTTATAATATTTGTATATCTGCAATAATTAAGTATTGGAAAGGTTATGATTAATTGGTATTATTACCTCTTCCTAGATGGCGGTGTGATACTGCCGTGGCTCGATGGTGAAGGTGGTAGTTCATTTTTCATCCGCTCCTGAATGCGCGCTGTCCTCTCGGAAAATCGTCGAAATAAGATACTCAGTCGCTCTAACGCCATCTCTTGACTGCGAGATCGAAACCTAGAAGTATACAGGAAAAAACTTTAATAAAAAAAAATATATTTCGAGGTTATACTGACAAAGCGCATTAAGCCAATTTTTGATGGTTTTCAGTTTTAACCTTTTCCACTCTGGAAACTTTTTCAAAACCGATCAGGTACCCTGATTAATGAAAATTTTAAATGCATATAATAAAATATAATTAAGTACTACTCAAATGTATGTAATTGTATGTAATTTAACCCCCTACGTACTGGTAGAACGCACCAAGTCATATGATATAATATAATAGCCCAGACCGCTCTGTAGACGCTTTATTATTATCACATATCACATGTAGGTTATGAAATTTTCTCATGACGTAAGCGTTTGCTGTGTAAACAATGCACACACAGTTCTGACGTTCTAGCCTTCATCTATGGTACAGTTATACTAGTATGATATAATGGCTTAGAAAACATAACAGTATTATGTCAAATTGCTATTTTTTATTTCGGCAAGAAAGCGTGGTGTGACTATAACTCATCGATACCAAACACATCTTATGATTTGTATGCCAAAAAGATTATTCTTTATAATGTACTTTTTTAATCACAAACAATAAATTGTACTTAACGGAGAGAGAATACTTCATTAAAAATGATAGTTCTTCAAATGCAATTACCTCAGAGCTTGCGTTTAGGTTTTAATGCCGTCTGTAAAGATACCCTTGATTTTCACTTTTTAAGTTAGATAAGGAAGCATCTTTTTGATAAATACTTACTAAATATTATACTACTTATTATTGTTGAACTAAAATCATCTTTTGATGAAAACATATTAGAAAAATCAATAAACCCCAACAAAATAAGTAAAACGATACAATTTTTAAGTCTTACTTTTGCTCTTCGCTCAATTCTCTGACTTCATCGAGGATGGATGCCATTGCTGGTGACATATTATGTCTTGGCTTTGGCTGCTCTATACAGATCTCTGGTTCACATCCATCATCAGCATCCTCTTCAACTGTTTCAACCGCCACTCTACAAGTAATACGAAAATTAAATATGTTAAATCAGTGAAAGCGTGTATGGTAGACTTATTGTATGAAATTGCCCAGATGAAATACCAATTATCCAAAAACTCATCTTCCGGAAAACTCGACGCACCGAAAAACTTACGATATAAATCAATATATTTTTGAATCAGCAGTGTATACAAAAAAGTGGCAACCATGATTTTCATCAAAATCAATCTATCAGCCATCTCATCATCAAATAATATAAATATTGCAGACGTGCAACAACGCTAAACGTGATTTAAATTTAATTAGGGAGCATCGAAAATTGTATATAGCTGGCAAGATTGTTGAATCTATGATCCGTCAACATTTCCGTGAATACTATTGCAGCCATATGTTTGGAAAAGTATAACTGATGATTTTGTGTGGATATGTGAAGTGTGCTTAAACAACAATGGGCATCATTTGACACCTTTACTTACGGGTCTTCCAGCGATTCAAAACCCGTCTACAGACTCTTACTATGAATGCAAATTTAATATGTAATATCTCTGCTAAGGCGTTCAAAAATAATTTGTCATATTTGTTTGTTTACCGCTAGCAGTAAACAAAAAGCGTGCGACGCCTAGAGAAACGGTCACTTGGCACTCGGCGGATCCGAGGGGCTGTACGTCGCCGACAAAGCCACCGCAGCTTAGGTCGAAAGTGTGACCCTATCGCAAAACCACTTGCTGCGTTTTTGAATTGAAATCGTGTATTTTAAACTGCGTTTTTGTATCTGTTTCTGCTTTCGAGGAATTTATTTGTAAAAACTAACTGCAATTAAAAAGAAAGTAAACTGACGGGCGGGTTTTAATAGAGGACTTAGGAACCTGTGAATCATCCTTATCACCAAGCCGGACCTAAGGCGGTCAAAGTGTGTTGACGCTCCACCACCCCTTGAGTTGTAAAACCTTTCTCACATTATTTGTTGTTTATTTGATAGTTGTCACTTTTTTCGCAGCGTAAGAATCTTTTACTTAACGCAGCGGTGCACAACCTATTTGAAAGAAAGGTCAGTTTATCCATTTTCTAATCTTTCACTGGCCGTAGAGGGTAAAAGTGTTGGAAAATAATGATATATTATAGTAGACAAGATATGCATTTTATTATTTTTAATAAAATAGTTTTACTACTTATTACTGCTTATTACTGATTATTTTGGGCAGCAACAAATGCCATTTTGGGCCGCGTTTGTGCATCACTAACTTAACGTATCCGGAATTCACGTTCTTATTTGAGTACAATTTATGCAGCCCCGTTTCATTTAAAGTACATTTAATACTATTGACCTACTGTTGAGATTTTATTTTCCGCAATTCGCGTCTGAAATATTCAAAATTACATGCATTTTAAGATAAATTATGATGCTTACACACAATTGAAGTTACAATTATAATAAAATAGAATAAAATCGACTTTATAAAACTGCTAAGAACTTATCTTATGTTTTATGTTGTATACAGTAATTTTAACAGATTCTATTAGGATCGCAATATCGCGGAACATTGAATTTTTCGCTAATTACTTACTACAATACAGATAGAATCATTGTTTATCATTGGAATAAATAGCCTTGCGATATGGTTAGTCTGAAGATGCTTCTTAAAGAGGCGAAACGCGTCACGTTAGTGATAAAACCAGTGGAATAACAAAGTTATCAATTTTAAATTTTATATTAAAATGAATTTCCACAAAGTTATCTCAGAATCCATAGAAAATAGAGAAGGGAATAGATTTATCCTGGAAATATTGCCGTAATATTGATTGCGTTCGAGATTCAAAATATCGTCCAATCATGCTGCCTTCAACAGTACTGTGAATTGCTGTGTTTGACAGCATATTTCGTAAAAAGATGCTCGTTTGCGAGCAGCTTTAGTGAATGGGAGACATTTAGGTAACTACATCAAGGTATTAAATATTTTTGAAGTTACTAAAATGAATATAGACGACCCACGGAGTCTTTTGATACTTAGTACAACTCTTGTTCGGTACAAATTTCCAACGGAGGCGCGGACTGAGTGGGTAACTGAAATAACTATTACGAAGCCCCTTTAACCCATACAGGGCTAGCCGTTTTCTCACGAATTTATTTTCAGTCAATTGATGTGTTAAAACGCTCACTATGGCTAAAAATAGATCAATTTCAACAGTAAAAAATGGAGAATTATATGAAATATAATTATTACTTATCCCAAAATACATCAAGAAGTAAACAACATTCGTCGCATTCTTGCTAAAATAAATCAAAGAAAATGAAAAAGGTGAATAATATTTAATCTACGAGTTTGCGAAAAAAATGACTGCGGCCAGTCTTCATATCCACCACCAACACGCACACAAGCAAGCGTGTAGCCGCATAAGTATGTGTAATACATAAGGCTGACGATTAATGCTGCGTATTGGCAGTTCAAAGCTGAAATTAGAAAGATTGAATGTCGACGGCTCTTCTCGAGAATACATTTCCTTCTACTTGACATTTTCATGATCTATTGCCTAATTCCTCTACATGCTTGAACTATTTTTTAAAGCATATATCCACAAGTGTTTCATTCTTGTTTGCCCAAACATAGGAGATTAAGTTTTGGACAAGTAAACATGTTCAGCGCGTTCATCGGGTTAAATAAAGATATAGTCCTATGATTGGTATTCAAGACCTGTCTATGGATTGAATTATGGCATAAACGAACCGTAACGATCTAATTGATTAATAAAATATTAAACTGTGACCATAACGAGCAGCATTGATTAAATAATCACTCACTCAATAGGCTGCGGCTGGACGGGAGTACGGTGTTCGTGAATCTGGGCGAACGCCTGGTGAGGATCATCGTCGCCCCAAGCCTCTTGCCCTCCCGCAGACGTCTTTGTGTTCTTCATCAGCGCTTCGAGTTCAGAACGTTTAGGATATACCAAATTATGCTGGAACAATTTGATACTCAATATAGAGTCGATTATTCATAACATGCGATTTTCCGCATTGAAGTAATTAATTATACATAACTTAAATACCGGCGTTCCTGTAGCCGAGTGGTAAACCCTCTAGTCATATTCGGTTGCGGTGTCTACATAGCCGAATCTCCGTACGGACAATTTCATAATTTTAATTGATTTACGGATTTGTGTTGAAAGGCACGGATTTCAGTAATATTGGCGTTTCCTCCCACTAATCGGGATACCTAATGCACTTGTCCTGGGATAAATACAGCCTGCGGGTTACATGCTGCCCGATATCTACTTTTGTGTGGCTCGTCATCTAATAAAATTTTTGTTAATTAGAGAATCACTTATTTTTTTCAGTTGAAATCGGTTTTTCATCATGATAAATAATGTACACCAAAAAATAGTATTTTATTTACGGCCCGTCGTTCGCTTAAGACTTATTATATGGCTGTTTAAACAGGAAGTTTACCAGGGTCTGTAATAGATCATCTCAACAGAAGTTGTTAAGTAGGCCTCACTACACCCGGTTTTAAGGATCGGATAATTGAAAGGAGATGTAAACATTACATATATTGAAAAGGTAATTTAAGTCATTATCCGTACTGGGATTCGAGCATATGGATACTGTTACCGAATAGGAGAGCGTTGGCAACTTGGCTACAGGACCGGCTTACATAATATCACAATTGCGAAATTGTGTTAAGTATTTTATCTTCGAATTAAATAAATCAATCATCTAGTTCATTACTCAGACATCTCTAAATAACCCATACTGAGATAATGAAAAAAGCAATATTCAATATATTATGTCACCATAAATCAAATATTATTAATTTGTATCAGAGTTTTACACACTTTATAAAAAGGTGTTTAACAATAAAGTACTTTCCGAGTATAATCAGTAGAAGAATATTTAGAAATATCCTCTTACTGACCCAGAAATATGAACATTTTGTTTAATTCTTTGGAAGGTTATCTGCCTTAGCATTTTTGATGGAATTTTTGAATTATCTGAGTACTGAATCAGATATAGCCCAAAATTTTACAAATAACAGCACAATATTTATTTAAAATTTCATAAATTTGGAGTTGTCTGACTAATAAAATGGACGATCAAAACTACTAGACTGATCATGTAGTTCTAAATGAATTGCACTACCGTTTAGGGCTCCAATCCCGGACCCCTTTTGTGATCCCGGGATTTTGCGATTGAAAAAAGCCAGGTTTTCAAATTTTAAATTGTCAAAAAAAAAAAAATTGTAGGCTACCATGATAAACCGAGTAAATGAAGACACGAAAAAAAACATAAAAATCCTCATACAAAATAAAAATAAAACCCCTTGAAAATGGATTTGCAGTTCATACAAAATAGGAGGATAGCTAGGTATGTTCCTAAAAACACATAAAAGAACATAATACCTAGGTAAAAATAGAATAGTGGTCAACTGTTTTTTGTAGATAATGACACAAAAAACAATAAATTGTCTGTTCCTGTCCGATCGCGAAATATGAGTGTGAGAGAGAAGACAACACATATATAAATTATGTTTAAAATATATAAATCGAACATACCTAGACACTCTGCCGCCGTAAACGATGTTCGTATAGTAAATCGAGTTATAATTTGCATTTTATATTTTATAGTTCATTGGAGATAAGAATAAGAAATTGCATTTTTATATAAATTACTTTTTACTATTTTAAAGTGAATCCCGAAATCCCGGTATTCGTATTAAGTCAACCCCGGCATTACGGGATTGCCTAATTGCTCGGGATCCCGGGATTGGAAGCCTTAGTACCATTGTCCTTAACAAGGGTGCGTGTCAAAGAACATTGTTCTTTAATGACGCCATCGAGGTAAAATTTATAAATACTTCCCGCCCCTAGAAAGACACTATTGAATTAACTTGAAGGGTGGTTAGTTAACTTAAGGCATTATTAAATAATTAGTGAATTCATCAGTTATTTAGTGACAATTTATCATCAATATAAAAATGTATTTTTTTGGAAATATCAGTTTTCGGTCGTCAGTTACTTTACTCTAAATTAAGCCACCCTCTCCCATAAATAGTTGTATCCAGTATATGCACTTCTATTAATTAAGTTATCAAAATCAATTGATGTTAGCATTATGGAGATACTTCTCAAGTGAACGAAACACGTGTTCATATAAAATTAAATTAAAGATGAACTTCCACAAAGTTACCGCCGAATCCATAGAAAATATGAAACACGTGTTACTTATAAGAAAACAAAAAGTCGTGTTAAATTTTAGGTCATGTCCGCTTCCAATATGGAGCATATAGCCTGCTAATAGAAGCATATCAACAGAAGTTTTCTACGGGAACTGCTTGTGACTTAGTTACTCAACCTATCTTTTTAGAATAGGGTAAGGATAAAAAGATAGGGTTAAGACAGGACAAGTGGTTAGCTAATCACCTCACTCCACCCTGTTTTTAAGATTGCAAACATCACAAACATCCGTGCCGTTGAACGAAAATTCATAAATCGACTGAAATTTATTAATTCATGAAACTGTCCGTAATGGGACTCGAACCCGTGAGATCCGTAACCGAAGCCAACGATATTGACCACTGCACCAAATCATCAATATTATATTATACATAGTCACTATGATACAATATTTACATCAAATAAATTACATTATTATATTAATTTGAGATTTTTTTTTAAAATTTAATGATTAATATTACAAATTATTGAAGTATTAAATATTTAAAATAATAACAAGTACCTTAGAAGCAATCTATGTAAGCATTTTTCGCCAATTAGCAAATTAGAAATATTTTTTTTACTTGAAACTGGTTGAAATATTTTTTATACTTATTTTGTTTCATAAACGTAAATATTTCTTATATTATATATCAGCTGAAAGTACTTTCGCGTTCACATGAGCAACAAACAACAAATGCTTTAAGAATATAAATTACTTGTTTAAATTAACTGCATCACGTTTTATTGAAGTTGCCTATTTAGGGCGCAAATAGTTTTTCTCGATACGGGTTGCAAGAAGCTACAATATAATTATCAGACGTCTATTTCCCAAGCAGGTTGATGATTAACTAAACTGATTAAAAAAAGAACGGCAGCATTCATTTGTTTTCGCTATTAACTTTTGTTTCATCCTACGCGCATGCGTAGTAAAAGACTTCCATTTATGAACGGGCATGGTTAGTAGTATCGCAGGGGATCGTTCTAAAATGAAACTTACACGGAATAACAGTCTTGTTCAAAAATGACATTCAGATTGATAGTGTACGGTTGTGATTGAAGGAATGATGGCCGTGATTGAAGGATTTCTAGATATTTTGAAATCCCAGTGTCAATCACGCTGAGTGGTGGCAGTCCGAATGCCTGTGTATTGCCACGCGGACAATCTTTTCATCAGGACGCCAACGATCTCGTTTTAAGATTCATTGAGATGTATGAAATGGTGCCGCAGCTTTGGAATATTCCATCTGTTATCTACATCGGGGGGCTTCAACCTATGGCCCGCGAGTACCACTAATCTGACCAGCGGTAGTTGGCCAGACATGCACGGTATCCGTCCCGCCGCAATATTTTCACAGAGATAAGTAGTTCCCATAGCGGAAAAAAGCCACAAACAAATTTATACGACTGATCAACTAAATATTTTGTCGAAAAGACTTAATATGGTGTATACATCAGGCAGATGCTGGTTTTCTCCTTGTTGGCTATCGGCTATCTCCCATGTCATGAAATGTCCTTGACATTTCCCCGTAAGTACAAACCAAAAATTGCGCGTAATTCAAAACTACAGTATGTTGGTATGATGAGCTAGCTAGGTCTAAGCCTTTGGGACTTTGTGGAGAAGTCAGTTTGGCCCTTAAGTTAAGAGTTTGGAGAACCCTGGTCTACACGAATAACACAAAGAGGAATAAATAGTTGGCAAAATTGCTCATGACTTATAAACCTAAAGCCCAACGCTATTATTGGGAACATCAGGAAAAAATAAATACTCTTAGATCAAACTGCAAAAATGGTCTTGTACTCATCATGCAAAAAACTTCCTAAAATAGAAAATTGTAAAGTTACCATTGATTTTACTGTCAAAACCTCCCTCATCCAATAACATTTTGATAAAAAGCCACCTGCCATAAACAAACTGTTCGAATATTAGTAAAAATGATGTCAACCGCTAATCTAAATTGTTTATATTATTAATATCATATAATATTATTATCAAAAATAATGACAGTGAAAATCTCTTTACTGTTTTGATTTCATTCCCCGGTGTTGTATCCTTATCATGACTATTTGAATATAGAAACATTATCATCAATATGAAAAAAGCAAATTGATTTGGAGATAAACGTAATAAATAGATAACCGTTTAATACGTTGATTACCTGGGCAGCACTGCCTCTACGGGATCACGGAATATCGTCTCGTACACCTGTTCATATGTTATTGCTGATGACAGTCAATCTGTGAAATTTTTATTTGAGAAGCATTTTGGCATCATAACGAAAATCTCACCAATGATGCTTATAAGACATGATGTGAGAAGTATGGGCGAACTAGATCGTTGTTTTTGTAAAATATGTGACGTCCGTTCTACGAACAAACTTTTTATCTGTCACATGTTAAATTGTAATTCAATAAACACGCAATGACGTCAACAAATAAAAAAATGTGGACTGTAATTTTTAATCCAGCTCACCTATAATTCTTACACCATGCTTTCACGGTTTTCCAGGTTCGGGCGGGTAAAAATAATTCAGATTCGGGCTTAGACCGGGCCCGGGTAAGGAATGAAAAATATTTCGGACTTTGTTCGTATCATGACTCAACTATTAGTTAATACTATTTATGACTTAAATATTTTTTCCCACGTGTTATGAACAGTGGTGTAGAGTCGTCTAAAAAAAAACGCGTCTCCGACTCCAATTCCGACATTGACCAAAAATCCGACTCCGACTCAGATTACGTCCAAAAAAATCTAAACTTGTCAGGTTTTTTCCTACCTTTATGTGTCATCAAATTAAACACCAACCAACCAATCCGGCAGATAGACAAATTTTTCATATTATATATATATATATATATATATAATAGGGCATGAAGATGCCACACTCACTCCAGGTAATTTTATAAAATTTCAGCCCGTGCAGACCTCTAATAGATTTTAACTCTAAAATTATCGTTCAATATGAGTAGATATGAAACGAAAAAATAAAAAGAAAAAATAGCGAAAATGTGAAGTAGTAAATACTAACCTTTCTCAGTGAAGTAATCTTCTCCATAATTACACCAGCACTCAGTGACGCCTTGCTGGTATTGGATGACGCAACAAGGAAATCAACTCAAGGGAAGTGCATTAGTCGAGAGCGCTTTCAAAATTGCCTCATTTATTCCACGCAAAGGTTTTCTTCCGTTACTCTGCGCTTAAAAGCACTTGTTGTGTTTATCGATCGGGTAAAGTACGTGATACTATTCTGAAATGAGAAAATACTGTTCGATGGTTCTCCTTCGCTATTACTTGTGGATTATTTTTCAATTGCGCATATGAATTACAAATTATGAATTTATAATAAATATACTTTTTTATTAAAAACATACAAATAAATATGGTGTTAAAACTAATACGGCGCCTGGTATTTTTAATTTTTATAAGCAACATGAGATTAAACTCGAGGAAGAATGACATCACAGAAGACCTTGGCCGTGATCTCAAATTATTGTTAAATTAAAAAATAATAATTTAATATTGACAATGCCGGGTCTTGATCCTATACCCATCTTCTCGCTAGGGTTAAACCCTTACCACTGGACCACACAGTTTGGTATGAATGAAACAGGTTTTCTAGATAAATTGCTATTTAACGCAATTATTTTACTTTTTAGCCATTTCTAAGCTATAATTTGTGTTTTGTTTCATTAAATATTTATTTTTATCGCCCGATCAAAAAGGTTTGACATGTCGTCCAAAATAAATGAATGTAAATATTAGTTTAATTGTAATGCTACATTTAAACAACAGGACTTAAACAAGGAGTGATTATTACCCATCCATGAAATCTTCTCTACGAACTCTGCCGTTTATTAGAATTTTTCAATATTTCATATATTCATTTTTGAGTAAGAGTTAATTTTTTTAAAATTGTATTGCTTAGCTATGAAGATTGCATTTTTACATCACCATTTTATCACTATTCTGACCATCGAATTATAAATAAACATTAGATTGTTTTGAAACGTCGTCTTTGCGCTGATGAAGCAGGATTAATAGCTACGAAGATTGAACATGGAAGACAAGACGACCGAAATTACTAGTCCACTGCTAATAACGCACAGATGGGTGGCAATTTTTTCAACAATATTATTCCATATATTTAAACGTAATTAAATTATACATATTTTTTGTGATAACCCTAATTGACGATTCGTAAAATCTGCTAGATGTCATGTCATATTGTTTTAATGAAATTAGCTACTCATAATAACATAGTGTCTTCTCAAAATAATTAATACAAATCGTGAGTACATGTAAAATTAGACACAGTTGCTCAAAATTCTCTTCATCGATACGTTAATAATTTTGTTTGTGTTTCATATTTTTCATCGTAATAATATTATTTTCCTTTCTCATAAGCTTTATAATATAAAAAGAAAACACAAATGGTTATTCTTTCGTTCCAAACTACAATATGATGTGATATAAGTTTGCTCAGCTTATGAACGTATTTAAGAGTTTATTTATAAACATAATTTTACTGAACAAAATATCTTTCCACCAAGAATTTGCAGTTACCTTTATGCCTAAATAATCATATTTATGCGTGCTTTGGCGATAACAGCATTTATGTTGGTTAATTTAAAATACATATTATCGAGTAATACTCTAAAGCTCGTTTGAAATATAAAATCGTCTTAAGCAGCGAATTGAAAAAATCACGAGTAAACGCAGAAAATTTTCCGCTACGGACGCTACTAAGGTACCTAACCGGTAAAATGAACACCGTAAACTATATATGTACCTCTACAAAGAAGAGTTTTTATTTTGTTTCAGTATTTAAAGGAAAACTTTTAAGCTTATTACAGCGTATGGATTGAAATATACATTAACTTGTATTCATTTGTTTGTTACCTTTTTAATACACCAGGAATTTATTTCGTTCTTATTTCAAAATTTGTTTGACAGTTCACAAAAATACATCTATAAATATACGTTACCTTGTATATTAAGACAATAGCTACTGAAAAGGGGAAAACACAAGGTCTTTTCACATTTTGATTTGAACTAATGAAACGTAAAAGTATTTAGTTTTGATTACTATTACACACTCTGAATGTGAGTATTCCATTATCATTACTTTCACCAATATCACAATATTTAATCAAACAATCGACATATTTGTTTGGTTGTTAATGATTTTGACGTTTATGGAAACTTGTTGAATTGATATTAAGTTGATCATGCGCTTTCGTTTTTTCCTACTTTTATAAATGATCGCCAGATGGTGTTTAACTAATTTCTTTTAATTTATTTTTGGAAAAGCTTAGGAAAACTCGCTTGACATTTTTACATCTACGAATCTGACCTATTGACTGTTACTATTGTTATAGTTAATATTGATGCTGTGCAAATACGGTTTTAGTAATAAAGTAAAAAATTTAAGTATTTCAATCCACAAGGACTGTATGTAATATAGCCAAAAGCTATTGCGGCATCACACCATTATCATAACTATCTAGTCTTAGTGGATATTCGAAATATTTCACTGCGGCGCTTTTGCATTGTAATTGAAATATAAATTGCCGACATCGATAATAGACCAATATATAATTTGCGTAGTCAGTATCAGAACTTATAATCTCCAGTATATGCAAAAAATGAGTTAACACACCTTCAATTTAAATTATAAAATACCTTTCTAAACTTACAAACTCTCATCTAAAATTAATGTGAAAATGTTATTCATTTTCAAAACTCATATTTTTGAATGCCCTATTATTTTATTAACTAAAAATCTACATTCCAGCGAATGAGAGTGCAGCATTATAATGTCATGGACACCAGTGTTTCTTTAAATATCATGGTGTAAGCGTCTGTTTTGTGCATTTGTAACTATAGTATGAAAACGGTTTTTTGGTTTTTCTAAATTATGATACTAAAACCTTCATTTTATTACGTCACTGCAAAAAAACTTTTCGTTAAATGTGCCTTACCCGACAACAAAAATTACATAAAGGTACCTGTATGCTATATATCACAAATCAGATATATTCTTAAATAAGCCCTGTTGCTCTAGGCTTGTTAAGTTTTTTTTAATCATGCTCGCTCCTATGTGGTGCATATGAATTCCTAATGGAGGAATGTCGGCAGAAATTTTTCTACTAGAACAGATTGTTACTCAGTTGCTCGACATCTCTTTTTCGAATGTAGTAGGGATAGAAGGATACGACATTGGTTAGCTAATCGCTTCGCTACGCCCTCCATAAATTAATTGAAAAATCAATTTATGAAACTATCCGTACTCTTTAAAGTATAGAAGATATGTAAAAAAACAGAACCAATAATTCCTGGCTAACTTTCAATTTATAATTATTATAAACTAACTACATACTAACATCGTATTTTATTTTAATTCTTATCTAAAATTTACTTCTGCATGTTACAGTTATTATCATTTAATAAACAAACAATGAAAACATTACACGTTCTGATTAACCAGTACATATTCGTTTTTGTGAACGCAACTTGTAAATTAAATATAACCTCAAAATAACATTCAATTTTTAAATGTTTTAAGTAAAGATTTAAAAATGTCTACATATAGGAAGTGTGTAACGATAGTTATTGTATTACTAAGTTTAACGATACATATTTCCTGTGACAGAGAAGATATACTGTTACTTTCACCATATATAGAAAATAATCAGATGGAAATCGGGAGAAACCTATCAGAAGTTAATTCATCATACATGCTTGGTGTAAAAAGTTACTCTGGTTTTATAACAGTGGATAAAAAATTCAACTCGAATTTGTTCTTTTGGTATTTTCCTGTTGAAGGGGGAGATGCGGAAAATGCCCCATTCATTATTTGGTTCCAAGGGGGACCGGGTGTGTCTGCGCTGATGAGTTTGTTCTCGGGCGTTGGACCCTTTTATCACCCGGACAATACTCTGAAAGGTTTATATTATAAATATTTTTTATATAGTTTCATATTATTTGATAGCGAATTGATCAGTATCTCATAGCCCACGAGCTTTGGGCATGTCTGTTTTTATGTTTTCTTAACCTTTATTGATAAACACAGTTAAACTCAGAAAAGTTGTTATATCAACCAAAGGCCCTTTACGAACTGGCGACTGGTCTACGACAACCAGAAAGTGGGCGACCAAAGGCGAGATACCAACAGAGCAACCACATACAAAAAAGCTTGTCAGTATCACGCAAGCTGAGTCTCGAGATGGACGTAGAAGATATTATTGCACTAGATTTGTTCTTTAAGAAGTAGAAAAATAAGGAAAAGAAATATTGGGTACATCTTTGCCACTAAACAGTTTTACAACCTTTTCCCACTGGTTTTTTTCATTTCGCGGTTAGAATATCTGCAGATAACACGTCCCAGATTGACCGTCTTTCTTCTATCTTCATAATTAATCTTTTCTTAAATGCTAATTTCACCAGTTTACTTAATAGCTCAAGTCACCAGAGCGTAAAGGACCTGAGAGATCACTGTTCTATGACTGGAGGTTTCTTTCATGCTAGGAATAATATATTACAATAAGTATAACAAGTAAAAAACTTACAGCTTTGAGTTAAATATGAGAAAATTCTTTTAATAACGTTGTCTACCAGTTCCAAAATGTAGCAAGTGGTAATCTGTGGGTATTATTACATTGGAGCCAAACTGTTCGAAAATCCTGTGAAAACCTCTGAAAACTACGACTATTAGAAAAAAAAATATTTTTATAACATTATAAATAGTGTAATAATATTTATATTCTTAGAATTTCATTAAAATCTGCACAAATTAGATGTACAGTAGAAGATTAAGTGTACCCACAATATTTTTACTTTATTATCTCAGAACTATGCTTTTTGAGTTGTTAAGCTTTGGAACTGAGGTATCGATATATATATTATATAAATGTACACATTTGCGCAATTTAAAACAATTATTGACCTATGTACTCACTATATTAAAAGACACAATAATGTTTAGTTATCAAAATGTAGTGGCCTTGCGTATGTGTAGGTCATTTTCAATAAGTGAAGATAAAAGAGACGTATTAGAAATATCGTAATCTTCCAAGATTTGAGGAGAACGATGAACGAATATTTTTGTGCCAGTTGCACACAATTAGGGCTTCCTGGATCCGGGTCAGTTAGTAAATCCCGGAATACCAAGATTGACTCCATATCAATTCCGGGACTCACTGTAAATGTTTAAAACAATCAGCCATATTTCAAATAAAATACTCAATGACTAACCTCGTATTGTTCATGTACAATTGTACTTACATAGAGTTTTATTATAACTATGTAATATATTGACAAAGATGTAACCCTCAAAAAATACGAAAATGAGTTAATGATTGAATCTCATTTTAAAGACGACAGAGTAGGTCTCGGCCAAATGATGTAAATTAGAAAAATAAATTGAATACTTTTTGGAAGGAAAACATCATTTTACATTGGTTTTAGGTTTGAAAATTCTGACCCCCCCATATGATGTTAAGCCACTATTATATCGACACTCCCTACGTATAATTCCGTATCTGTAAACATTATAATTTACAGGAGTGCATTTCAAAGATTCATCACGCAACTCACCAAATAACGTTTTAGATAAAAACAGTTTTTTCTCTCTCATGAAGAATTTCAATTTTGAGGGTTACATCAATTTGCCAAAACACCGTCGATATTATGTATTGTGGTCTCCCTCTTTCTCATATTTTGTAACAGTCGTAGATGGAAACATACAATTATGAAAACCAATTTTTCTTTATATTTATATCTTACGTACCATTACTAAGCTGAAGGGTAGTCACTTGGATATCATTATCAGATGACTATCACGTAAGGGAAACCACCATGAGCATCATTTGTATTACCCGTTGCCGTCTTTCAGTGCAATGCCCTAAAATTATTAGATATGACATTTATGATGTCGTCTTAGCAACTCAGACAATGTTCGTAAAAGTCACTCAGCAACAAAAATTATTATTTTTATAGCATTAATTTCACAATACTATAAAATCTATGTTTCATGCTCACTCCCAATTTGGATCATATGACACCCTATTGGAAGTATCTCAACAAAAGTTTTTACAAGAGAACTGCTTGTTACTCAGTTGCTCGACCTCTCTTTTTTCAAAGAGTACGGACAGAAGGATAGGGCTAAGTCAGAACTAGTGGTTGGTTTATCGCTTTCACTACTCCCCGATCTAATAATCAGACGGATGAGAGGGAATTTTAGACATCACATACATCCATTCTTAAGAACAGAAATTAATAAATCGATTGAGAAATCATTTTATAAAACTGTCCGTACTGAAATTCAACCCCATGAGATGCCTAACCGAAGCCAATGATGTTGACCACTGCGCCACGGACCCGACATGTATCATTCAACTCAAACGATAGAGCGTAAAGATAGAGAGAAAATTTTCAAAGCTTTAAATGGTCAAAGCCCCACAGAAATGCATTCTGGGTGTAATTCATTCATATACCACGAAAACTCCTTACGACTTTAATATTATATATACGATAATGCATTGTTTTCGTTTTAGAAAATCCTTACTCCTGGCACAAAAATCATTCTATATTATTTATCGATAATCCAATCGGTGCTGGATTCAGCTTTACTGATTCTGATGATGGGTTTTCATCAAATCAAAATGAGGTAAATCGAACAATTAATAATTCCCCATTACCATTTTTGAGAAACATCAACTGCTATTTATATAATTTAAGATATCGACTGAGGGTGATTGATGGAATTTCATTATTAAATTTGAATCTCTCGATTTCGTTTCGAAAAAAAAAAGTTTTTAATGTACGTATGTGCTCTATCGATAGATCAAATAGTCTAAAATTTGAAATTCATGAATTTTCAAAAATTAGAAAACTTTTAATACGATATCGATCCTCGTTTAACACGGTTGACGCTATCCGAAAAAACGACAGGGTAAAAAATGTCTTACTTTTCGTTATGCACCGGAAGACACGAAACAACTTAAATTATACTCGTACTTAAAACTGTCACTTGCTTCGTGAGATACTTAAAACTCTAAAAACCTTCGGAAGCGTGCTTAGCGACTCACCGACTCATATCATTTGAGACAAATTAAGACTTTTAAGGCATTAACTATCAATTTTTGGTGAAAATCCATTACATACATTTTTAAAATAAAACACATTTTGTTTTGTACTGAGGTAAATGTACAAGTAGTTGACCTTTTTCAATAAAAGTGCCTAAAATAAGAAACGTGTACGTGGGATTGGTCTAAATTGTAGAGTTCAGATAAGTGAAACCATTTTTGTCGCATTGGCGAACTAACACATCTCCATATATGTCATTCGGGTGTTATAGCGGCCATTTAAAAACAACACCTCATGCAGTAAGTATTTTATTTTGAACTTATTACGAGAATTGTTAAGGCTATCAGTGAATGTTAGCATATGCTACTTGATTCAACCAAGAGTGGTCTTAAAGGAAGCTATGATGAAAGGTTGTCATGAAACCCTCTGATCTGATCATGGTCAACTACTGAAAAAAAAAGTGGTCAACTACTGATACAAAAACATGGTTGTAAAAAATTGAACACAACTTTTTTATAAAAGACTCTTTTTCTATTTTTTGTCTTATCATATTAATTTAGACATTTGATCCATTGTGAACACGATTGTTTTGTCATCATTCGGTCTAATGTTAAACGTTAATCGTTAGCTTTGTTGAATTTTTCTCTTAAACGGTCAACTACTACCACATTTTTATAGTGCACAAAATTTTGACGATTCAATTCAACGACTATTTTTGTATTCCATAAAAAAACTTAAATAAGCAAAACGTTTGAATTAACATTTTTTTTAAATTTCAGATTTCTACTCATCTGTACAACTTCCTGATGCAGTTTTTCAAATTGTTTCCAGAGCTTGTACCATTACCGCTGTATCTTTGCGGTCAGTCATATGCAGGGAAGCATATTCCAGACTTTGCACACTATATCCATACAAAAAATCCAACGGCGGAAACTTTTGTTAATCTTAAGGTAGGAAAAGGAGAAATATTGTGAACATATTTTTCCGTTTATGAGAAGACTGTCACAACTCAAAATATCGTTGATGATATTTCCAAACTGTTTCACTTTCACATAAATTTATTTATCTTGGTCAAGATATGATATGGGCGGTGTATATTTTAAAACACAGTGCATATTTTAAAACGCTTCTACTAAAACTTTTTTGATTTTGTGTTGTGACAGTCTTCTTCCAAAAGAACGAATATATTAAGGACACAATAATTATAGAACACACATTGCAGTTTTAATTAATTTCAAACAACATTACGAGATATGCTTTAGTAAGATCGATAATTAAATAAAGTGATTACTTCCCGTTTACTTTGGAGTTTAACCATACACACATTAAGTATCAAAATAGTATACGATAGTGTTTCTAAACCGGGGCGTAATTAACCTCTTGTATGCTTTTTAAAAATCTAAGGGACTATTTAATTTTTTTAGCATTTTGGCGCGCTGTTGAAATCCAAAAGAATGATTGTATTGAAATAATACAATTACTCGTCTCTGTAAATCCTTTTGTGAAAGATACGTTCATTTCTTTGCGTCAGTGTATCATATATCTTTTTCATTCATTTAAATTGGGCCCTATTTCAAGGAACTCATTGCATTAAATTCATAAATATAATGATTTTATTTTGAATTATTAACCTGAATAGTTTTATCGCAGTAAAGGGGTCAGCAGTCAGCTTTATGCATGCACTGGTACTTTCAAGCGCCATCGGGTGGTTTGTGTGCTTTAAAACGAGAACGTCACAAAACTCTTTCTCGTTTTAAATCACGAAAACCACTCGATCGCACGTGGAAGTGCCTGTATATAAAGCCGACTATTTGTTTCAATATTTTTAAGAAGTGCTGGTAAAAGATGTATTAATTTTGCTAAATCTTGCGAGAAGCTCTAAATGTAATACTAATATACATTACTTCACAGGGTATGGCCATTGGGAATGGATGGATAGATCCACCAAACATGTATAAATATAGCAGTTTTTTACACCAATTAGGGTTGGCTGATTACCAGTTCAAGATGGAATTGGAAAAGGCCGAAAAAAATCTTGAAGATTCTCTTGAACGAGGAAACAATATGACAGAGGCTAATTTCGTAAGATGATTGTTAACTATTGTTGTAATCTAACCAGTGTCGAGTCCGTGGTGCAGAGGTCAACGTTATCGGTTTCAGTTATGGATCTCACGGGGTAAAATCCCAGTACGGAGAGTTTCATAAATTGATTTTTCGATTGATTTATGGATTTTCTTTGTAATTTCTAAAATATCCTCCCATCCATCCTATCCTACAACAAAGCTTGGCGAGAGCGATTAGCTAACGATTAGTCCTGTCCTAACCGTATCCTTCTACCCCTACTCTCTTCGAAGAAGAGAGGTTGAGCAACTGAGTAACAACCAGTTCTCGGAGTTTTTTCAAATGGTTCATCTTTTAGAGATTATTGCATCCTTACACTGGATTGAATTACTGCGATGTTGCTGGGCGGTAAGGAAATTTTATTACAAAAAATATGAAAAAATGGGCGGTAGCTATAAAAAGGATGGCGACCACTGATATATAGCTAAGCTAAATTAAATTTAAATATAGTTTTGACGATGGCTATCAACAAACTGATAAAATTCTTGTAAAGCTGAATATGTACTTTATTATTTTTAGATCAACTAAGTAAAGTCAATTTAATCAAAGTTTTTACTCCTGATTTTTGGACCAGCCAATTCATAACTGGCCATGGTCACTTCGCTGCCAAGCTCTTCCAGCTTGGCCGATAGTCCACTATGTAAATGTGGCAATATAATTCAGAATGCTAATTACATCCTTTGGGAATGTCCAGACATGAACAACAAATGGTTGTTGGACAACAAAAATTGCTCAAGACGATAGGACGTCAGTCGGGTCTGTCAGCGTGTCGGTCATGCCGACTTGGTTGCATCTCTGACAAATTACAAGGCATTTAAAGAGTTCACAGCGTCCTATGGAAAGTGATTCAATCAATAACATGTATTTCATCTTTTCAGCTCAATTTAGAAATCTTAGCAATGATAATGAAACAAACAAAAGTTTCCTTGTATAATTACTCTCACAATACCGACAACAGTTGTTTCATATTTGGCTTTAAGAAATTTATTGAAAGAAGGGAGATAAAAGAGGCCATTCATGTTGGAAATTCTACCCACAAATGTAATAATTACATTGTCAGATATCATTTGTTCGAAGATGAAATGACAAGCATTGTTCCTTTCGTTGAGGAACTGCTCGAACATTATGGTATGCTGGTGTACAAGTAGGTATTTTTAATACAAATATTACACGGAGTGAGTCTTGAGCATAGTGTAAGAAGTATAGTAGGTGAATTGTAGAAAAATATCAGTCGTTCTCTTTGCGTTTGTCGACGTTATTCTCTGCTTATTGAATGGGTCGCATTTTTTTGGCAAGAATTTCTATTAAATGGTCATAATGTATCGGTCAGAATTACAGAGGGCAGAATACATAATTTGTGGTTAGTATTTCTACCCTAACCTAAACTAACCCAACTAACCTAACCTAACCTTTTATTCTGACCGTATAATAATTTTATTCAGACCGTTCATATTTTTATTCTGACCAAAGATTGATTCAAATTCTGACCATTTCATTTGTTCCATTATTAAATTACGATTTACTATGCTTAAGTAAAAAACAATTCTCGTAAAAAAACTTGTGTAATAAGCTGTTCTTACATAACAAATATATTCATATGAATAAGAAAAAACATAAGTAAACGCTTTACTGGAATATTTTGCGGCCCTCTGTAGAAGTCCATAGTTTGGGAAGTACTGATCTACATAATATTTAAAATCCCTTTCTTGCTACTTTGGATAGTTTTGGGTATGCCACTAGAATATGTCACACCTTTTTGAATTCCTCACAATCATTGTACCTGTCTTCGCTATTCTGATCAAAAGTTATTATATGATCGAATAATTACTATATTTTTAGTGGGCAGTTGGACTTGATCGTTCCTTATCCTATGTTGGAAAAGGTGTACAGGAGCATGAATTGGAGTGGCGCTGATGAGTTCAGAAAGGCTGAAAGAAAACCCTGGTTTGACGAGGAGAATTTATATGGGTATGTTTCTTGCCCTACTCTACCAATTACTGAGAAATTAAATTTTTACACACTTTCCCCTTCGGTGACGGATGAATGGGAATGCTGAGAGGCTTTATAGCCATCATTTTATAAATAATGACAGTGGAGATGTTTACTCTGCATTTGTATGTTAAAATAATTATTGTGATTGTTTTCGCAGATATAAAAAGAAAGTAAGAAACTTTGAAGAGGTGATGGTCAGAAATGTTGGGCACTGCGTCGCTGCCGAGAAACCCAAGCTCCTGCAAGAGCTCGTTACTGAATTTATTGCCAATGAAGAACGTAACAAGGGCACTGATTTGATTAAGCGCACATCCCCCTCTCAAAATGAAATAAAAAAGGAACGTCAGCACACGGTGCTGCCATAATAAAAATAAAAACAAAAGAGATTATTTTACTGTGTTCTTATTTTAAATTATTTTTTTAAGTTCGACGCCAAGCGATTGCGAAATTCATTTTAACAGTTAAAAATCGTGGAAAGTAATTTTGATCTCAATTATCTTTATGCAAAGAAATATGTATTGAGGGTATACTGACTGTATGAACTAATAAGATATAATGACATAAACAGTATTAAGTCATATTCTTTTTTTTATTCTGGCGATAAGCATGACATAACTTTAACTCATCGATATTAAATCTTTTGATTTGTATGCCAAAAAAGATTATTAATTATAATGTACGAAAAATCCAAAGACATCAATTATGTCTTTGTGTTTAAAATAATTGGTTCATTTTCTTAGACCGTGCAAAACGAGAATCAGGTTTATTGAAAATATTTTCTTGATACATCATAATCTTTTTTTTTGTTATGCTGGGAGTGATTAACAACGTAAGAACATTTCAGTAATCAAAAATCGATTTTGTACAGAAAACTGCGATAAAAATCATTAGAAATTAAAAATATATGTATTTCATTTTTGGCCATAAAATATTGCAATCCCTGTTGACAATGATGAAATCAGTGTTTGACAACCGTTCGAATATGAAGCCATTTCTAGTCGATGTTACAAATAAAGCTGCCGTATTTGCAATTGTAATTATTGAATAATAATTCGAAAAATGACTTGCAACATTTCATTTATTTAGTTAAATATTCTCATCTCCACTATTCTTATCTTCTCCATCACTAATGCATTTAAACGTTTCAAATGTTGTACATTTTCACACTTCTGTCAGTATACGAATGAAAACGAACTGAGTGTGTACTCTAAGCCCTGAAAATGCCGGAAGGATAAACCTAAGTTTTTATTGACAAAGCGTATGGAAATCTACAAAATTTAAGCGATGCAAATTTATTATTGAAATGTGCCCTCAATCGATATCTTAAATTATTAAAAAATAAGGCTCAATTTGTTTTTTACGACTTCTACTTTTTTTATAAAAACAGATCATCATCAACTGAAACAGTTGTTATTAGTTGATAATGCTCTTAATGTCTGATCCTTATAAAAATTGCGTAAAATTAGAAAAATTTAATGAATAACTAAATTTCGTACAAATGCATTTTTTAAATTTACACTTTCTTGTTAGAAATATATTATAATAAAGTAAAACAAGGCAACGCTAGCACAGCTATTTCGGCATAACGGAGCCTAAATACTATGCTATAGTTTACCTACTATATATCGTCGGTCGCCAGTTGGTGACTGCTGATACGGATTATTGCAAGAATTAAATTATTTCAATTTCAATTCATGTGCTACCTTTTAACAAGAGCATTATTGTGCGATAATAAATACTCCTGATCACAGTATTTGATTCAATCTATCGCAGATGCAATTGTATTCAAGATGCATCACCGTCGATTCGCTCTCAAAACGCATTTCGTTCGCAAAGATTTTTGTGGAATAATCAAATTGGTTTTGTTGCTTAGTTTTTTACACGTTTTCATTAATGTTGTCAAATGCCACAAGCGCGTTATGCTGTCAGATTATATTGACAATGGAGACATCGCCGTTGCCAGGAGTTTGGCAGAAGTAAACACCACATACATGCTTGGTATCAAGAGTTATGCAGGACATATATCCGTATACCAAGGAGATACTAAGTTGCATCTTTGGTTCTGGTATTTTCCCATCGAAGGCAAGCGCGTGGAAGACGCTCCGCTTGTGATGTGGCTCCAGGGGGGTCTGTCGACATCTTCGCTTATGGGATTGTTTGGCGGTGTGGGACCTTTCAACTACGTCGACGGAGAACTGACAAGTAAGTTTTGTTTATCGGTAGTTTTGTGGTATTGAATTGAAAAAGCGTTTTAGGTATTCAAAATCAGATTTCTTTGAAACAAAAGAATTCGAAATATACCCAAGCGCCTTAAACATTTTTTTTAAACTGATAAATATTCATTTTCTATGACAATTACGAACATCTTTCATTGTAATAAGAATGAATAGTTATAATTATTGTTATATCGCACTAAAATGATCAATACATCAAATTAATCGAATACATATACCTATTATGCTAACCAGACATTTTTGGGCAATTGAACATTTTGTAATGGTTATATTTTTCTTTATTGTTCCACTGGCTGTGTTAATAAATGTGACACGTGTTTCGCTTTTTTAAAAAGCATTCTCAGACTATTGCATAATGCTAACTATTTCGCAATGTTATTTATTTCTAAGGTAATCAATGATGTAGAAATGAGTCTTTGGAAATTAATAAAACCTTCAACTGCAATCGATTATCAGTAAATAGCTCACCACTTTTAAATTTAATTTAATAATTTAAGATATTGACTGAGTGTGCTTGATGAAATTTCAAGATCGAATTTGAATTGTTGAGACTTTGTACATTACAACGTATTTCGACACTAACGACTCGGGTGTCGCCTTTCAGTATCTTCAGGCAGACAGTACACAGTTTACATCGCTTATATACAAGATTAAATACGAAAAATCTTACCACTAAGTCTAGGAACTAGACTGACACCTGGGTTGATCACAGCAATGATCCCCAATCCTACAAAATCTCAACTATAAAATTTACTTCCCTTGGGATTTTCACTTTCAAACACTAGTCATTAATTTTGTAATAAGTACTATTACCGTTTCTGTCTTACACTCTTCTCGCGTTCGGTAGAAAGAAATAGTCCAACCGATCCTTCATTTTATAAGTGTGAAATAACAATCATTGTTTACCTTACAAATAAATAAAATTGCGATATAACTAGTCTGAAGATGCAAAACACGTGTGACATTATGTAACCACAGCCAGTGATATAACAAAGTTATCAACTTGAATATTATATTAAAAATGAATTTCCACTAATTTACCGCCGAATCCATCGAAAATGTTATATTGTTCATTCAAATATTATATATATAATGATTTATTCCAATGACATAAAACAATAAATTAAATTCAACCAACGAGATGACATTAAATATTCGTATATTATTTTTTTCAGAGAATCCATTTTCCTGGCACAAAAATCAATCTGTACTGTTCATTGACAGCCCTGTTGGAACTGGGTTCAGTTACACGCATAATGATGAAGGCCTTTCAAAGAGTCTTGTCGAGGTAAATTATTAATCAATTAAAATTCAACTGTTCATCAATTCTTCCAGATCTTGTAGCTTTTTTAATATTATCTTAGATTTATTTTGATTTCAAGTTTTTCCCAATAACCTCACCTAGTTTTTTTTAAAATTAGTACTACATCACTGGTTTTTTGTGAGGGGGTGTGTGTCAGATGTCAGTTTAGACAGATGAGGCGTTGAAACCGAAAACCGATAAGTTTACGTTTTTGTCAAAATCGAACAAAAAATATGTATAAATCATTTCACACAATATGTACTTAGTAGCACATAACTTGCAAAACGTGATAAAAATGAAATTTATTTGTTTTACTCTTAACGGCATGCAGAATCCGATAATATTAATAGTTACAACGAAATGCCGAAATGTCCAATTTAATTTGGCTTATATTTATTGCAATTAGTGGTTGTTAAAAACATGCATCCTTTTTTAATTGGAAATATAATACGATGGAAAAAGTAAGCTATCGCTTAAATTTGAAATTTTGCATGTAACTCAAAAATGTCTTTCATTACGAATATTGCAACGTGGACATCGGTTTTTGGTTTTTTTTTTCTTTTGACTGTATTGAAAGTCAAGTGCAAAACGTGATTAATTTTTAAACCTATTAGCATTGATATTGATAATATAGAACTCTGTACGGCACTCTTAGCGTAAGGCCATGGTGAAAAAAGTATACTTAGGTTAGCTGGATCGTTATTTTTGTAAAATATGGGAAGTCACTTTGAAGAAACAATTTTTTACTGTCATTAAAACACTGTGTAATATTAGATTGTAATAGAAGATTCAGATTGTAATTCAATAAACACAAAAAATTGCAACTCTCATTTTTTATCCAGCTCATCTATACTTTTTATACCATGGCGTAAGGCCTCAGCGGCAAGCGTGCAGCGTGGCGTTTGCGTTGCGGAGCGTGCGGCGGGCAATCAAACGTGTGCTTCGCGAGTGAAAATGTCCTGAGTTGTCAGAGAGTAGCGTTGCGGTGGGAGCGAGCTTGTTCGGCACGAAAGTTCTTAAGCTTATATTCTACCAAATAATGCGTGTTAAGTAATTATTATTATATACGGCCATATAACAAAATTGACTTTGAAACCTATGCGATACGATTTTCTCTGCAGTCTGTCCATTGTTTCCTGAATACCCTCAACAGTTTCAAATATAACAGCATCGTCAGCATACTCCAGATCACATAGTCTCAGATTCACTCCTCAGTCAGTTGGAATTGATTTCCTAAGGATGATGTCGAAGATTACGATGAAGATGAACGTAACTAAGACACAGCTTTCTCAGTTTGACTCTGGTTGAGACCCCAAACCATTCAGTGCTCAATGTCCATCCGTAAGATGTACTCGGTGAAGCTAGGAGACGTTGGGATGACCTGGGAGGCAGCAAGAAGTCTGGTGGGGGACAGAGAATCTTGGAGGAACCGTGTGGTGGCTACATGCTCTGAATGGGGAGCGGTGTGGTTTAAAAAAATATATAGCATTGTAGGTATATACCGCTCACCTCCCTCAGATGCCGATTTTTCATAACTGGGTAATTTTAATTAAAAAATACTATTAATTTTCTTATAAAAAAAAAAAGATTCAAAACTCTTCTATGATTTCAGGTTACTTCGAATCTATACAGTTTTCTAATGCAATTCTATTCGCTATTCCCCGAATTAAGAGACGTCCCGCTGTTTTTGACTGGACAGTCATATGCTGGAAAATATATTCCAGCACTAGCAAATCATATACATACTCTTAATCCAACATGCAAAAATAAAATCAATCTCAAAGTAAGTTATGAATGTTTTATAATTCACACCTAGAAATCTTCTAAAACATCATTAATTCAATATTGTGCAAGACATTAAATTACATTATTCATAAATATTCATTATCAGAAATAGCCAATGGGACATTTTTTGAATAAAGTACGAACCACTGAAAAATTCATCTTGTACTATAAATAGTAGTAAAGGAAGTATAGAGAGAATTGTATACAGATATAGTATTACCAACATTACATATCGGTGTAGAATAAATTTCTCCTATTGTTATTGTATGCAAAATAAATGTGTATGTCTTATTTTAATAACCGTCGCTAAAATATCAGTTTTGAAATTTATTGAAATTTCAGTTTTGATTGAGTATGCCAACATTCCTAACGCAACGGTGACGCCTTCACTAGCGGCCAAGTTATATTGGTACATCTATAGTAGTAAAAAACAAATTGTGTTTTATTTTTAAAATACGCAGCCTTTCAACCAACATTGACAGAAAACTTAAAATGACTGTTCATAACTATCCTTTTCTTGACGCAAGTCTAAAAAGAAACACGAGATTTTTATATTTTTACAAAATACAAAACAAGTGTTTATGATGTTGAACGAATGTCAATTTAAACACTGCTTCGCTATTGCAGGGACTAGCATTTGGAAACGGATGGATTGATCCTCCTAATCTGGCCGGGATTAGCTCTTTTGCATACCACGTGGGATTAATTGATTACGGAATGAAGCTGGAAATGGAAGTTATGGAGAGCGAATTAAGAACTGAAAAATCGAAAGGAAACTGGCAAGAATTCAATAAGGTAACAGTTGTTTATGGATTCAAAGAGTATTTTTTACAATGTTCGCCTCCCAATGTGGAGCATATGGACTCTTAATGGATGTATCTCAACAGAAGTATTTGTATAAGAACCATTATTTTTCGAAAAGAGTAGAGATATAAAGATAGGGCTGGGACAGGCATATTGGTAATTTAATCGCTCTCATGTCCATATATTTTTTTACTTACATTTTCGTTGTCCACGCACTCAGTTATATGAGCAGCCATCAAATAACAAGGAAAATTAGATTGAAAATAGTAGTAATCTTTAAAATGCCCTCCTGTAAAATCTCATGTTTGCAGATACGGAATTATACGTAGTATTATCGTTATTACATATTATTATTGGCGTTTGTAAATTTTTAACCGGTTAACTGCCACGAGCGAATATATACGCTCTACAATTCCGTGCGCGGATGGCTGGCTTTAGAAAATAAGATAGAATAAATTCACTCTATATGACACTCAAAATCACTAGTCCTCGTCGATAATTTTAATAATTCCAATGTACTGTAAAAACAATGACATCTCTTGGGAGCATGGTATACTATTTACATTTAACATATTTTGTTTTAAAATTAATATAAACTTACATAAATATTACATTTTAATTTTTCAAAGATTATCCTTGCTCCCCGTGCACGACCGTACTGAAACTTCCCGGTATATAATGAGTTAGACGTGCGTTATGTCGTTATTTCAGTAATATTAACCGTCAACACTGAACGATATAATATTTTTTCCAGTTGTTCTCAGATATTTTTGATTTTCTCGTAATAAAAGCCGAAGTGCCGTCATTGTACAACTATGTGTCCGACAAGAACTGCTATGACCCAGCTTACACGGAATTCATCGAGAGAAATCTGACCGCAAAATATTTACACGTGTCAGATGTCCATTACTCTTGGATTGGCCAAAAAACTATGAATGGTAGAATTATGGATGCTGATAAGATGAACAGTGTGGTTCATATGCTGGAGAACCTTTTGGAGTATTACCCAGTACTCGTTTACAAGTATGTATTTTATAAATAAATACAGTAAAATATAATATAATATATTCTTTCTTTCGTCATGCAACGCATCATATACATGAGAGAGATTGTTGAGTTATTTTTTAACGCGCAGCACACGCGCACACGCAATATCTCTCTGCACAGCATTCGCATCAAACGTACTGATTGAATGCTGACAGGTGGCACTGTCACCTGCTATTAAAAATGAATCGATGAACATAATATGTATCATACCGAAGATTAAAACTCTTCAATGATATAGTTATAATATTTATAATAAAAAGCAGCGATAAAGAATATCTTATATATAATAGCCCAGACCGCTCTGTAGACGTTTTATTACTATCACATATCACATGTAGGTATGAAATTTTCTCATGACCTAAGCGTTCGCGGTATATATATATATATATAATAAAATGTTATGCAATGCACACACAGTTCCGACGTACTAGAACTAGCGTGAAGCCGAAATAGTTATAAACAAAGTGATAAAATTGTTGCAGAATTGAAAACTTTGTTATTTTTATTATATAATGGATTTTTAAGAATTCAGTTCCAAATTTTGTATAATTAACGAGATCTAACTTTAGGTATACTGGTAATTTAAAGTAACGATTATGTGGATCCGGAGACTCTTCAGTTGGGGGCCGTTTATATCGTCGTCGGCCGTTTTCTGCCTTTTTGATCACTTGCATCGATGACTTACCTTTTGTCAGGGTGTTCACCTTTATTATTACATATACAGAATTGGCGTCGAATATAATATATCGGTCATCGTTTGAATTTGCTGACTGCATTTGCATCGGCGTTAACCTTTATAAATATTGTGCGAAATTCGCCTCGTCTGTATTGATGACTCGCCGCAGACTTTTACCTAGTAAATAACATTTCAATCAATTATTTTTCGTCATAATATTTTACTTCGATGCTCTTCATTTTCAGTGGACAGTTGGACATGATGGTGCCGTATGTAAATTCGGAGAAAGTGTATCGAAGTATGTACTGGAGTGGATCTGACAGTTACAAGAACGCGACGAGGAAGCCGTGGTACATAAAGGGGAAGCTGATCGGGTATGGTGCAGCTTAACGATTTTTTTTACCATGTCTGTTACAAATTTTGATTTATGACAAGATACTAAAAGCGCCCAAGTTTAGTGAAAATAAAACCACCACCATGGGGTATTCATTATTGTTCGTGAAATCTGAGGATATTGTGATGTGATCTTTCGTTGTTTAGTAAAATATTTCATTAAAAACTATTACGAATAGTTTCCCAAATTTTCGAATATTCGAGAAGGAATCCCTAGTCCAGGCCACTGTGTGGAAACAGTTTTACAACCATGATATTTACCCTCTCCTGAACAAAAAGAGTTTTGTGACATTTGCTGTTTTTAAACCGTGGTCTTCAATTTATGTAAATATTGTAATTGAATAATAATATATAATATTTGCGATAAGTATATGCTTTACGAAATAATATATAATGTAAAGTAAGAATTTTTTAATCGGATTCAGGGCCTGCGCCTATGCGTAACGCTGGCACTAGGTGGACTTATGCGCTATAAGTTAAACCTTGGCGTTTATCGAAATTTTACATCACTGCTGTATTTTGTTCCAGATACACAAAGAGAGCAGAGAATTTCCAAGAGGTCCTGATTCGTAATGCGGGACACTGCGTGGTAACAGAAAATCCAGAATTGGTCATGTCCATGATCACCTCGTTCACGCACAATGAAGGGAAATTTAAATATGGAGAAATGAAGCCACAGAATATTTCGGCAACAATCATTATGAAAAATTAAATTGTTTAATGATCATTCGGACATGATGTAACATTTGCAAAAGAAGTACGGCGATAAATAAAAATATGAGCAGCAAACACGTGCACTGAATTTTTTATCTTTTTCGCTCAATCACATGTAAAGTGTAGGGTGCAAATAAGATATATATTAAGGATAAAGTGATTAAATTGATCAAATTCCATTTTTGGGAATCTCAAGCTTTATGTTCTTGATCGTGGACATGAATTGTTTGTTCTTTCAATGCATAAAAGTAAATTTTCCCTGAAATTACTCGGTTGACTTCTTTGTCAATTTCCAATGTTTACTATTTGTTTTTAATATTATGTTTTAATCATTTTTTACATTGCAAAAGCAATACACTTATGAATTGTAATTGTTGTAATGTATATATATTAAATAAAGAAATAACTCAATAAACTAATAATTATTAATTAACTCACGCAGTAAAAAGACGGCAGTCACTCAATAGTAAAAGGCAAAGGGAAACCACGCAGTATGCGACGCGCACGGAAGATGGACTGCAACTTTATAGACAATCTTTACATTGCGATATTGTGATACATTGGTCCCAGAAATTGACCCATAAAAAATATCTTACTTTACCTATTAATTCTAAAAAAAAAATACCTAAAACATTATTAAGAATGTATGGGGAACTAAAATTGATTCTTGAAATTCGTGTAAAAGGTCTTTTATATCATATACACCTTAGACTTAAAATGAAACTCCCAATCCATCCACCCGTCGCGGCCGTACAATCGTGGTGAGCGATCGTTTCCCGCGGTGTTCAGCGTTATGCGCAGTCAGTTTTTAATTTAATATGTCCCGGGAGCGCTCTCCGTGGAGCAACCGCTCAAGACTTGGCGGCGTGCACTAGAGTGTGCAGACACTTAAAATGAAACAAAGAAAGGCAAGATTTTTTGTTGAAAATAAATGTAGTAAAATTAATAATAAGAGTTTAGTTTGAGCCTGCCTATAGTTCGCTCCGCCGGGGATAACTGCTCAAGTGACGTCATATGGTTAAGATACGTCACCAGCGACACGTGTTTTGGGGAAGTGAATAAATAAATTAGTCTCGAGTGATTAAATTGTTAATAGTTTTTGATTTTTAACAAAGTTTTAGAGAGTCGTGAATTTTCAGGTATTCTGAATTACATGTGATATTTTATACGCATTGATTGTGTTTATATAAACATACAAATTAAATCAGATGCAATTATATTGAATATCATATTGGAGTTCTTTTTCACGAGTTTTTGATCGTACCTTTTAAATTTCGTTCGAATTTGAATTTCGCTTTGACTCGTTTGATGAAAAGTTTTTAAAAGGAAAAAAACTAGAAGTGATCGCGTAAAAAAAGGAATCGTGCCATCTAAGAAAATCGTGTAAAAGAGAAATCGCGTAAAAGAGGACCGTGTTGTACAGATACGCTTGTTTCATGTAGTTCGGCAATGTGTTAGGTATAGAAAACGGGAACATATCGTGAATGAATTATTTTCAGGGACATAGTTTATACGTTATAATTCAATAGAGACCTACAACCGTGACCTTACATACTAATAATCAAGCAGTATTATCACTCCATTACAGGGATCGCTGGTTTTTAATATAGTTTGATTGTTTTAAACATTTTTTTCTGTTTAATAAGTCACGTCGGAAAATTTTTAGTGCTATTATCGGTAACCATAAAACACACTTTGAATTGACAACAAAAGTTTTCTTTTATATCTTACTTTTTTGTGCCCATATTCACTGCCAACCTGGATCTTCCACTATGGACTACTAATTGAGTATATCTCAACAAGGTTTGTTCTAATTGCTTTTTACATTCTTTCAACCTCGTTTTCGGAAAGAGTAAGGAACTAAGAACATGACTAGGGAAGGACTATTGGCTATATTATCACTCTCGCTATGCCTCGGTTTAACGAGCGGATTGAAGGGAGGGAATTTTTACATCACAGACATCCATACCTTCGAACACAGATCCCTAAATCGATTGAAAAATCAATTTATTAAACTGTCAGTAGGTACAAAGACTCGAGTTCAAGAACACTGCAACTGAACACACCGCATTGATCACTCTAACTTGGGAATATAAGACAATCTGGAATTGAACCTCGACAGCCAAGCTTTACAAAACCCACTAAGCAATCAGCTTGCTCAAAATCAAAACATTAATAGTAAAAATTCGAGGGCTTAATGTCAGACAAAGCTATTATAGCGTAACTTTACATGAGATTCAAAAGGTTTTGTAATTTCTTGTAACTCAACAAAGCAGATATTTATTTGAAACCTAATGTTCATATTTTATAATTTATTATGTATTGTTCATTTTTCTTGTGACAAAAATGCTAAAATAACAAAACACTTTTTTGTAGATAACGAGGTTTGATTTTAAGCCCTCGAATGTCAATTTTAGATTCGAGTTGAGGCATAGGACATGGTGTATTTTGTATACATTTCTCTAAGTTGATCTTGTATTTGTTTGTGTGGTACTCGGTACTGGTATTTATCGAAACCAACGATTAACATCCACAAATATACATTATCAGTTAATTTTACTATTTTTTTGAATTATGGGATTCTGTCGAACCTAATTAATCAAAATTATAATTATATTTTTTTCTCCTATTTTCTGTTTTTGTAACACCAGTATTTCATTTAGAATACCAACATACTTGTATTGATATCGATACCTCAGTTCCTAAGAGTAACACCCCAAAAACTTTAGCTAATTAATTGGGAAATAAGATATTGGGCAGGTTCAATCTCTTATTGCATATATAATTTATGTAGATTTTAATGAAGTTTTAGGATTACATAAAAACTTTACTCATATAAATAATACTGTAAACGTAATTCAGTTTTTTCTAATATTAATAATAGAAGTTTTGAGACGTTTTCACAGGATTTTCGTAGTTATTACAGTTTGCATCTAAAGTAATAATAACCACTGTTATGCTAAAATAGCCATACATTATCATTTGTTAGATTTTGGAACAGGTAGATATCGGTGTTCTAAGCATTTTCTCATACTTAACACAAAACTGCAAGTTCTTGACTTGCTACACTTTTGGAACTAAGCTATCGATACTGTAACAAACTGACGAGTTTCTATTAATGAAAAAAATGCTTTCGAAATTTATGATTTTCATTATTATGTTTCAATATCTGTCATATTTATATTATTATTTACTCCACTATGCCAACATCAGCGAAATATTCGTCTGGCATTACAATCCCAGAAAAATTCGACAGCCAACGGTTTTCGACAGCTTCTGTAGAGAATTCATTGACAACTCATTTTTCATTTATATTCCAGAGAATGAAAACAAACAGGACTGCAAATACAATGCATGACCTAAAAAATAGCGGGACTTCTCAATACTATTACAATTTAAATATTTTTGTCTTTATTTAACTGTTCAGGAATCTATAACGCTAAAGTACGCTATCTCTCAGTTGGTGTATACTGTGCATTGATTGAATATTGATAGAAATTTGTGGAGATGGAAATAACGTTTGATAGAATATTTTTTTTAATAAGGAATAGAACCACCTTTATATGCAAACAAATGTATCTGCATTTGAAGAAAATGTTTGAGATATAAATGAAACTGAATTTAGTGCTCCTACCAAATTCTTAGAATTGTATATGAAAACGCTACTGTATTAATTCAAAATTTTACAATGAAATTGAATCAAATGTTATAGCGAGAATTGACTTTATTCATTTTCAGCATTCTCTCTCAAATGTTCATACTAAGTTCTTCGTTAGATTGGTTGATGTGTTGTTAGCAAAAGCCTTAAATGTGTGCTACATTGAAATAAAAATTAAGTATTTTATATCTTACAAAATACATTTTTCATTTTTTCGGTTTTTTATTGAAATTGTGCATTTTGAGAAGCACAATGTATGTATAAACAGTACATTTTTTTATAAATATAAGGCCTGCATTTATTGAATCTATAACTATTTCAATTTTTGGTTTATCAAAATCGTCAGTGAATAATTCGATAAATAGTCAGTTAATAAAATAAACGGTCATTAATTTATATATAATGGTTAGTTATTAAATTAGACTGTCAGCTATTTAAATAAACGTTCAGTTTTTTAATTAAACCTATCTTAACCTTTATGGAATTAGTTAGTGACCAACTAGTTAGTTGATGGATTCTATTTTTGTTTTATCTGTATGTGATATTTATAAGTTTTACTTCCGTGTACTACAACATACTTATGCAAAGCAGGATTTTCTTTGTATACAGTAGCGTAGTCGAAATCCAGGAACAGGCCACGGTGTAAGAAGTAGCGGTGTGCTAGAAAAAAATGACTGTCACCATTTCTGCATTCGTTGACGTCATCGTGTGTTTATTAAATTACAACTGTGCTTACAATAGTGTTCTGATTCGAAAAAGTGACGTCACATATTTTACAAAAACAACGACCCAACTCACCTATACTTCTTATACTATGGGAACAGGTTATCAAGAAGATTTTAAATTCTCAACCCAAAAAGATCGAAGTCGTTAAAAGCCTCATTCACTTGTTGCACATTTGTATTTTTATATGTTGTCTTAAAATTAATTACTGGATAAATTCTTAAGGTTTTTTCTTTTATTAATGATGAATAATAATTACCCTACAAAATAAACAAGGTGGAACTTAAATAAGGGCTTCTAATCCTGTGATCTGAATCCCGGTTAATTATTAAATCCCGGGATTGTCTAAATATCTATCTTGGTAATTCGGCGTTCACTGTAAATGTTGAAAAATAATTCATATTTGGAATTAAATACTTTATGAATAACTACAACGCTTGTTTATGTTCATATTTTTTTTAAATAGTGCTGGAAGAAAACACTAAATTGAAAAAAATGACATATTGATTTCGTTTTATCAAAATGTTCTTTATTTCAAACTCTACCGTATGGAAGAACACACTTAATTTTATAAATTGCACTTTTACTTAAAAACAGTTTTGTACAAACAAACTAAATTATGAAGGTATAGGATTTCAAACATTTGAAAAACCTCACAGTCCAATTACTCAAAACCAGTATTTTTCAGTTAGTGTCGTCTTCCAGAACTTCAACGATATATTTTCGACAATTATCAATTTCAAATATTGGCTATAAAATAAAATCTTCTCAATAAATACAATTGATTCTGATTCGTATGCCCAAAAAAAATATGAAATCGTAAGTATTCATTTCAATCGAAGTCAAAAATTTAATTTTAAATATACAATTTAAAGCATGAAATTTCGCTTCATGATCAATCCCAGGATGGAAAAAATTGTGAACTTAGAAATCCCGTGATCATACAAAGGGTACGATGGTCTAGCTAAAATCTCAGGGATTGCGAAGTGTTCCATCGCAGGAAAAGTTTGGGAAAACCTGGAAAGTCTATGATAATGTGTTTTACAGCAGTTGTGAGAACGGAAAGTTTTTTTTTATTGTATAACGACTTCTTTATTGTGAGATACTACACCGTTTTTTCTATTTAATTATTACTATATAAATTATAACGTATAAGGTGACAGCGGACAGTTATTGATCATACTAAGTGGAACGAAGTTCATTTACATACCCATACACTACTAACTATAAATTACTTTTATTTTATTAGTAACAATGAAAAAACTTTATTGTTGCGTTTTGTGTATTTTGTTTGTATGGTGAGTGAATAATTATATCGTCGGTATAGTGGCAGAAGTCGTTAATTCGAAACTTATTTTGGGATAATCGACTTATAAGAAAATCATGAAATTGAAGTTATTCTATTTACATTCCTTAACTATTGATTATTAAACTTTAAACTTGACAAGACTCGCTACGCGAATTTACGAATTCGATTTAACAATTAATTCTATTTTATAGTAAGTAATATTAATTATAGCTTTTTCCACTAATAAAAATGAATGAAATTGACTTAATTCATATTGGTTTAATTACATCTAAGAAGTTAACTGTCAATTCTTGGTGGAAAAGCATTATAACGCCTGCGACGACATTACGACGACAACCTACACCGTCTATTAGTATATATTTAACACAGGTTTAGGGCGGGATGATTTTGAGGATTAGTTTTAAGCTGTTCGATTCATATTGAGTGATTAAAACTATATGATTTTAATTAATTTATAAAACATGAAATTAGTCTTTAATTATAAAGATGTACGTAAAAAGTGTACTCGTTTCATATTTCAGTGCTAATTCCGAAATGCCAGAAGACCAATTGAAACTATGCAAATTTGTTATGGGCCTGCAAAGCAATACAGAGTTATTATTTCAACTATCGACAGAAGAAATCCAGGGAGATCCCGGCGAACGCCTAATGCTGACGCCTTACATAGAGAAAGGAGATTTCATTGAAGCCAGAAGATTATCTCTGGTCGATCCGATCCACATGATGAAAGAAGTGGAACACAGCCACGCTGGCTTTATAAATGTGCAAAAGAATTACAATTCTAATCTTTGGTTTTGGTACTTCCCTATTCAGGGTGGCATGGATCCGATGACGGCTCCGCTTATAATTTGGTTGGACGGTGGACCAGGAACGTCGTTTTTTTACCATTTCTTTGAGAAAATCGGATTATTTTCCACCACTAATGAAGGAATGAACATTAAACGTATGTATGACAGAGTATTTAATGTCGTTAATTGTAAATAGGAATATAATTACTACTGTTTCCATTGCAGAATTGCATAGAATCAATTTTTTTCGGACGAGCATAAAAACAGTTTAAAAAACAACTTTATCGAATTAAAACAAATGCGAAAAAAACATGTAAGTTATTAGTATCGTTAAACGTATTTATTATTAATTGCATGTTTTTGATTATTGTTTTAATTCGATTCAGCTATTTTTTAAACTGCATTATATGAAAGTTAATATGCTCCAAAATGAAAGCTAATATAATTTTAACTGATTTAATTTGCATGTTTTTATAATATTATATAAATATATATTTACACGATCACTGTGTATGAAACATCTTATGTAATAGGGTAACTGAAAATTAGCGATATTTCGAATCTCTATAACTTTGTTGAAAATGAGAAACTTAAAAATTTAGTCACCCTCGACTATCTAATTTCTTTACTTCCCTAAAACACGTGCCGCTGGTTACGGTTCTACCCAGATGACGTTACTTGAACAGTTATCCTCGACGGAGCGAACTAAATTCGCGCTCAAACCACACACTTTATATATATAGTATTTGTCTACATACATTTTCAAAAACTTTTTTTACATTTATTTCGATTCGTTTTAAAGAAATTAAAGGTTTTTTTTAAACTAAATACTTTTTTACATGACTTTAAAGAACCGATTTTAGTTTTCCATACATTCTTGATACTTTTACGCGATTTTTTTGGAACCAATATATCAAATAATATAAAAGGTATTTTTTACGCGATTTTGTTTTACGTTTCATTTCTGGAACCAATGTATCTCGTAAAAAAAGTTTGGGTGTATTTATTAAGTACGTGTCTTTTTTATTTTTGTTTTAATTCTATAAAGCTATTTTTTAAACTGTTTTATGCTTCTACAGATATACAAATTTGCAATTTCATTGCAGGTATATGTTTTAATAGATTCGGCGGTAACTTTGTTGTAGTGAAATGTTAAATGTAGAATTAAAATTGATAACTTTGTGACACACCCTGGTTTTTTTGTTAAGTTTAAGTTTTATTAGGGTCCATAACTGAGAACGCACCGCATTAATGACAATAATTCGTAGAAGTCGATCAGAATCTTGTCGTGAAAGGCGATCGGCTAATGGGCGGCGAAAACGTTCGCTGGACAAATCCATTTTTGACGGAAAACGGTGGCTCCGACGTTTCAATTTTTGATTTTTGCGCAGAGTCGATTGCCATCCTTCGAGTAAGGGAGAGCCGCCGGCCCTCGTGGCCGGAATCGTTAACGTTATGGATTGTTCGTGTTTGTTTTTAAATTGGACTTAATTTAAAATCGTTTGTCGTTTAACTTGCATTATAACTTAAAAGTAAATTCATGTGTTAATTAAATGTAAATATAGACTCAATTTTATGTGTTAAGAATATTTTTGTGTATTTTAAACCACTGCATCTTCGATTAAAAATAAATAAGTGTTGAACCGGAATTGAAATGGTGTTTGTTTGAGATCCCAGACCTTTTAGGACGTCGATAACCGACCATTCGCCTCTCTTCGATTCGGGTCTTCTCATTTGTTTTCCACACTGGTTGTAAACTCACATCACAGGTCACATAGTAGTTACTCAACGAGTTAAAATACATACGTGAGGGGTCTAGTAACTCTAGTATCATAACTCATAATATCCAGCATATGCAAACAATGAATTATGAAAGCATCATTGTTCTTCTTGTTCACACTTACCATTTAAGTAGTAAAAAATATTTTTAAACTTACAAACTCCCATCTAAACTGATGTAATGTTCTTTAATGCCCCATAATTTTATTAACTAATGATCACTATTCCAGCCAGTGCAGCATTGTACTGTAATGGACACCAGTGTTTGTTTACTTATCATGGTGCAAGCGTATGTTCCAGAGTTTTATTTTTATCAAACTACGCATTTGTAATTGTAAAATGAAAACGGTTTTTCTTGGTATGCGAAAAATATGCATTGAATGAGATTTTGAGTTATGATAGTCCTCGTTTATCAATTTAAGTTTTATATTGAAAATATAATTTTATGTATTTGGCTGTTTGTTTATCCTAACGTATCACAAAATGTTCCTCGTTTAAGTGTACGGGAAAATAGTGGCACGTTGACCGGGCTGACGGCATTATAATCACTTTTTAATTTTTTGTAGCCAACCCTTACACATGGCACAAGGATCATTCTATACTTTATATTGACAACCCAGTGGGAACAGGGTTTAGCTTTACAGATCACGACGATGGGTACGCTTCCAACTTGACACAGGTAAATGGAATAGTGCATATTGATTGAATTGGCATTTACTTATTTTTTTTAACCATTTCCGATCTCAAAGTGGATCATATTATGGCCTCCTAATGAAAGTATCTCAATAGAAGTTTTCTACAAGACTGCTTGTTATTCAGTTGGTCAACCTTTCTTTTTCAAAGAAAATAGAGATATAAGGATAGGGTTAGAACAGGACTAGTGGTTAGCTAATCGCTCTCACTGCGCCCTGTTTTTAGGATCGGATGAGTGGGAGGGAATCACAAACATCCATGCCTACAAACAGAAAACCATAAATCAATTGAAAAATAAATTTATGAAACTGTCCGCACCAGGACATGGACCCGAGATCACTGCACCACAGAACCGATTACTTTAATTTCACATATCAACCAATTCCTCATAAGAATTGACCACGTTCGTTTATTAAACAATCAGTATTCGTAAGGGGTTTTTAAAAAATGTTTCTCTCATTCATGGCCTTCGGTGGAACTATTAGCATAGTAATTAATTATTAACGTCAGATGCGAGTAACGCTGGGCGCGTAGTGTCTCTCCAACATCGAACGTGTTAACACGAACACAAAAGCGCTTGCAGTGCAACAAGATTCGCGTAGAGGCCGTGTGCCATCCATACAATTCGTGACACATTACGTTACACGCATTTGGATCCGCCATTACGAAAGCAGCATTTGCGCTACACCCGTGCTGTTACATTTGATTTTTTTAAACACTTAATTAGATTACGCGACGTCAATCACGTCGGGTATGTCGCGGATCTAAAATAAATAATTTGCAGCATATTTCTCGATCACACATATTTTTTTTCTATAATATTCGTTATTAATTTTTATTTTCAATAATTCATATAGATATCTCAGCAATTGTACACGTTTCTCGAACAACTCGGAGAGCTGTTCCCTGAACTTAGATCTGCCCCAATTTACATAGTTGGTCAGTCGTACGCCGGAAAATACATACCAGGATTGGTACACCAGATACACACGAGGAATCCAACAGCCCAGCACAAAATCAATCTTATCGTGAGTATTTTATGATAACAAACAGTCCCCGCTTGACTTCATCGTTAACCTCATTCTCCCTGGAAAAGGCAATTTCAATAACAACTGTTAAAATCACGAATAACGTGTTTTTATATCGTCGCTGTTCTCGCTGGAAGAAAACACTAAATCGAAAAAAGGACATACTGAGTTAGTTATACAAAAATGTTAGTTGTTTCAAATTCTACCATATTAAAGAACAGATTTATTTTTTATAAATTGCACTTTTACTTAAAAACAGTTTTGTATGAACAAAAAAAATGGAAAAGGCATAGCATTTCAAACATTTGACAAACTGCCAAGTCCAATTACTCAAAACTAGTATTTTTCAGTTAGTGTCTTCTTCCAGAACATCGACGATATGTAGAAATGCATTAATAAATACGGTGTGCGAAAAGAAAAGGGGGTTAAGTCTTAAAATTGAAAAATGATTTGAATATGGCAAAATAACTACAATGAATACATACATACGTAATTGAGAAAAGGGGCCAATCGAATCCATGCTTGAAACGCAAATTTTGTTTTGGCTCTTCTGAAAAGTATTGATTTTAGACCTAACGCCCTTTTCCTTTCGCACACAGAATACCTGTAGCTCTACTGGAACGTTCTCCCGCAGAAGTCCTCCGGCTCCCCAGGAAGTTCTCCCCTGGGAGAAAGCAAAAAAACTGTTGGAATACAGAAAATCTTAGAGGAATCCGTATGATGGTCGTGTAGGAAGTGGGTATGGTTTAACAAAAATATATATTTCATGATCGATCTCCACAGGGTATAGGTATTGGAAACGGGTGGATAGATCCTATAAACATGCTTGACTATGGGTCTCTTCTGTACCACGTCGGACTAGCAGATGAAAGACTAAGTGACCAAGTAAACGAACAAGGAGAAAAGGCTAAAACTGCACTTGCTTCAGGGAATATGAGAACAGCAGTCATGGTAAGTAATGGATTGTAAATATTTAGCAATAGCTCTACAGTTTAATTAAAAATAAAAATAGATTGTGCACGCAACCTTCTGGTAGAAGGTCAATGCGGTTGCGGTTGAGTAACTCAAGAAATTCATTTAGGAGTAAGTAACAAGTAGGCTCCTCAAGTTTTTTTTACCATGTCTGCCCCCAATGTGGTGCATATGGACTCCTAATAGAAATATCTCAACAGAAGTTTTTCTACGAGGACAGATTGTTACTCACTTATTCCACATCTCTTTTTACACTATGAGCTGACAGAAAGAGAGAGAGAGAGAGTGTTTGTGAGATAGTGTGTGCGTTACCATTTCAGCCTCCAATTTGGTGCATATGGCCTCGTATTGGAGGTATCTTAACACATGTTTTTCTACGAGAACTGCTTGTTACTCATTCACTCAAGCTCATTTTTGCGAAGAGAGTAGTGATAGAGGGATAAGGCTAGGATATGACTAGTGGTTTGCTAATCGCTCTCGCTGCGCCTTGTTTTTAGGATTGGATATGTGTGGGAGGGAATTCTAGATAACCGGTTTCGCTCATCACGAGCATTATCAACTGATGGATTATCAGTTGATAATGCTCGTGATGAGCGAAACCGGTCCTGATCATTATAAATATGTGGAAGTAGTACAAATTAATTGTGTTTTATTTATCTTAAAATATAATGTCTTTCCACCAAGAATTGAAAATTAACCCCTTAAAAGTGATAAGCATGCTTGTTAAAAATTGAACACAATTTTTTTTGTAAAAAACCATTTCCTACTTTTTCCTACAATTGCTTTGTCATCATTTGGTCTAACGCTAAACGTTAATCGTTATTTTTGTTGAATTTTTCTGTTAAGCGGTCAACTACTGGTACGTTTACCTTACATGAAAATCGACTAATTTTGTTTAATGAACAATCAGCATTTAAAGGGTTTTTTTCGAATATTATTATAGGGAAAAAAGGTTTATGAAGACTTTTCCGTCATACGTCTACCATAAATTTATGACACGTTTGCTTGTAGGAGTATTACAAAATGATGCACATGATACTACTGCAGTGCGGAGAACCAGACGCGAATAATTTTGCTGCAACGCAATGGGATGATACAGAAATTGAATATACTGCTTTTGCGGCGAGACCGGAAATCAGGAAATCTCTGCATGTTGGCAACACTACATTCTCTGATATACACCTCGTATTTTGCAAGCTCATTGATGACGTATTGGAGAGCTCGAAACCGTGGCTAGAGGAAGCCGTCGAAAATTACAAAGTCTTATTGTACAGGTGCATATACAAATTTGTACTAATATTAGTGTTTCAAACCGTTAGTTTTTTTCGTTTCTGGTTTCGTTCCTGTTCAAGTAAAAAATATATATATCTTCGGTTCCGGTTTCGGTTTTCGTTCCAGTGGTCCATTACATTTACTTTGGAGCCATGTGAGATCGACATGAAGCAGTGCATTTCTGTTATCATGTAAAATATTCTTAAAATTATTTGTACTATTTTATATCGATTCAGTTTAATTGCTAATTCTAAAGCTCTCGATAATTGAGATTATAATCAATGGGTATATCAAAAGTATATTCTTCCATCATTTCCCAACGTGTTTTCTAATTTTTTATATCATATAGTGTATACATATATTTTACCATATCCGCTCCCAATATGGAACATTTGGATCCTAACGAAGGTATCGCAAAAGAAGTTTATCTGCGAGAAATTCTCAGTTGCTCCATCCATCTTTATCGAAGAGAATAGGGATACACGGATAGGGCTAGGGCAGGACTAGTGGTTACCTAGTCACTTTCACTACACCCCGTCTTTAGGATCGGATGGGTGGCAGGGAATTCTTAATATCACAAACATCCATGCCTACGATTAACAGAAATCCATAAAACGATTGAATCATCAATTTGTGAAAACTGTCAGACACATCCGTAGCCGAAGCTAACGACGTTAACCACCGCACTACGGACCCGTTATTAAAACTTTATAATTACTTGTTCCACATTTTAGCGGACATTTAGATCTAATGGCAATGTACGCAAGTTCGGCGAAAGTCTATCGCAGTATGAATTGGAGTGGATCTCAACAATTCTCGGATGCTGAGCGTAAGCAATGGACCAGTGGTGGTAAACTAGCTGGGTAAGTATTTATTGCAGTACTTATTATTATTAAATTTAATATCTAGTGAGGTATTTGTACTTTTATTGTGCTTGTGTTTTGAAGAATATCGAGAGCTGGCATTCTATGATAACTACGAAATCGTAAACAAAGACATTGAGATATCTACGTCCCAATATTACAGTAAAGTTATGTCATAGCAGTGAATCGACGTAAGCTCGGCCTTACAACATGTATCGCCTAGACTATCATGTTCTTCACTAGTAGTTTACCTAATTGCATCGTACCCTTCAAGCAGAATACTGAGCACATGAAAGTATCCTTTAATGCATGAAGAAACGGAAGAGCTGCACAATTCAGTTCAATATTCCATTGGACCAATTGGCCACGCTGATTTGATTATTTTGTTGTTTGAGTTAATATTGGAAGTTGAATTTTAAAAGTATCACGATGGGCTGTACCTCATGTAGCACCCACACAATTTAATATAGTCAATCAATTAATAACAAATAAAAGTTAACAATAGCATAGTTGAGGTATAAATGTCACATTATTTGTAATTCTATGAACTATAGATGGGTAAATAAAACGTTGTTGTATGTGGGCTGGTTACCGAAAAACACTATCCAAAATCAGTTTTATGTCACACTGCATTTACGGGTGAAACAATCCTATGTCCATTAAAGCCTTAAAAAACTCATAATTTCTGTTAACGAAACTCTCCAAGCTCTCTTTCCAAAAACAAAACAACTGTGCTCAACGATATAAAATAAAAACCGCTTTAGAAACACATTTTTGCATCTCCTGTAAAGTTGGACATATGACTATTAACCTCTCAGTACAGATATATTGAAATACTATAGTGACAAAAGTTAAAGATCTTTTGTTTTTTTTCGCAGGTTTTACAAAATAGCTGGAAACCTTAAAGAGGTGATGGTGAAAGGATCTGGCCATAATGTGCCTGGAGATCAGCCAAGAGCGGCGCTGAGCCTTATTAAAACATTAACGCACAGTTTTCAATCATACAATTCTAACAACAGTAGTGTGCATGCAAATATGTCATGGAACGAGATATTTTAAATCATATTAAAAAATAAGAATAATTACTCAATAAAATAATTAAGTAGCATGTACTTAATTGAAATATGTTACAAACCACTGACCACTTTTTTAGAACCGTATACAAAAAATATTCTTACATTATTCATAACGAGAGACAGTGGGTTCCGCCACCCTGAAAGACCGCTGATGACTAACCGTAGAGTGAGCTACAGGACGCTGGGATGACCTGGACGTAATCAAGAATACTGGCGGGGGACAGATAATCTTAGAGGCACCCTGTGGTTGTCTATCACCGAGTAAATAGCGGATATCGTTTGAAAAAAAAACACATCAATCTTATTAAATCATTTTGGGTATTTTGCCTGCAATGTACAACAGTTAAATAATAATGTAAAGTCAAAAAACATGAGATTGATAATAAATAATGAACCTGTTTATTACGTATTCAAATAAATAATATAGTAATTGTTCATAATATCTTAAAACATTCTTTTACGGAAAAATTTGTTGCTACTTTTCCATTCCTGCCACATATTTTCTGACAGTATTATTGCTTGTCGCGAGGTGCGGTTTCCAAAGGAATATCTCTGACGAAAGAACTGATTAGAAGAAGAGCGCGTTTTGGCTGATCAGTTGGTACCATGTGTCCAGCGTTGCGGACAAGAACTTCTTGGAAGTTACCTGCTTCCTTTACGTATCTAAAACGTAACAAAGAGATTATGATTTTGAAGTTATCTGACATACATAATAGTTATACATACTAATAAATTACTGATAAAGATTTTGAAGAACATTCCATTGTTTAACTGTGCTGGTACAATATGGCTGTCATTGTATATTATTATAAATAAAACAGTGAGCTTAGTAATCGGCTAATGAGTTCGTGCTAATTCAGAGTCTGTCTTTAACTGCGGTTTATTCTTAATCATCAAATCGCGGTAACTTACGATAAACACTTGGGTAGTCACGGCGTAATGCAGTTAAAAGCACATCTGAAAAACAGTTGTCAACTCTTTGCTAGAAAATCTTGACAACATGCAATAGTGTAAAAAAATACTCGGAGAATGTAATTATTAAAGAAAAAAAGAATTCGCGGTCAATGAAATTTAAGTGACCGTAAAACGATTAACGATTTTTGCTAAGTTGGAAAAAAAAACTACTATATGCTTTTAAGAACAGTTTTATCAATTTCTGGCTCGTAAGTATTATACACTAGGGTAATCACATCTGGGTAAACTACGGTCAATGAGTATTTTTGTGCGGCCCGTTCATCTCATTAAATTGATGGTAATGAGATAATCGTTTATTTGTTATATTGAAATTCCTTTTTTATTTTAATAAATAGTGTAGGTACATCTAAAAATAGTCTTATAACTGTCGCCCGTTGTTCATTTTGAATTTATAATATGGCACTTCAGACAATAAGCTTTCACAGGGCTGCTCTAGGACAAAGCGACATTTTTAAAATTAAATTGTATTTCGTTTAAATAAAAAAAATACAATATATTACTGTTGCATTAATAGAGTGTTAATATTGCAAAGTGTCCTTGTAAAGTAAGATATGTCAGAAATTTAAAACTACACATTTTTCTACAGTTGCATTGTATGCGTCATTATTTTTGCCTAAAATTGCATTGGTAACACAAAGCACGTTTGTTTGAATTTATTTTTGGTCAGTAATTCATCAAAATCGTCAAGAACTAATTCAATAGGTGGTTAGTATACACGTCAGTTAATAAAATAAACGATCAGTAATTTATATAAAATTATTTTTTTAATTAAACCCAACCAACCTACATTTATTTGTCAATTATTTACTGACCATTCATTATTTCTTACTCACCATTTATTGAATTGGTTACTGACCAAATAGTTAGTTGACTTCGTCAATTGTCACACTGTTACATAAATGTGGAGCTATCACCGTAGTAAATTTGACTAGAAACATTAATATTATCGGAAACACGTATGCTTTATACATCATTTGTTTCGACTTTCCTCGGTTATTGGAATTATTTCTACTAAATTTTAATTTACACAAAAGAAAGCGAATTAACATATTATTAGTTAAGACTTACCCAATGACCAATTTTCCACAATACCAGGGCTTCCTGTAGGAAACTAAGTATTTTGGCCTTTCACTCCACATCATACTTCGATAAGTGCGTACTGACAGTGGATACGCCACAATGATGTCATTTTGACCACTGTAAATAAAATTAAAAAGAACATTCATAATACTTTATATTTTTTTTGTATATAGTCTAGCGGCAAGGGCTAGGATTATCGTGGGAGGGTTCTGTGAAGGAACTCCTGACAAGGTCAATGGTACATCTTGATTTTTTCAATATGGAATTATCAATCATTCAATGAAAAACTAACACATCTGCATTTTTACAGTTTGGAACAAATTGCGTTTGAAGTTTTGAAGTTTTTTGAAATATTACTTTAAAAAAAACACCGAATTTCGAATTTATAAAAAAAATATTTTGATCTCATCAAAATAGCAAAACAAACATAGCAATTAAATTATATGATTTACAATGTTAATGAAATCAAATGAATTTTTTACAATTTTTGACATTTAAAAATAAAAAATGTTTGTTTTGCTTTGAATGATCTATTTAACATCTTGAGTATGGTGTGAACGATTTCATTTTTCATAGATATTGTCTCGAGAAGTTTAAATACCCATTCTATAGCCGAGTGATCAACGCTCTTCGGCAATCGTTCTACCGGCTCGAACGGATATGTTGATGCGGTAACCGGACAAAACAGAACAGTGCTAAACCATGTCCGCTTTCAATATGTAGAATATAGCTTTATTCTGGAGGTATCTAATCAGATTTTTCTACGAGAACTGCTTACTACTCAGTTGCTCAAACCTCTTATTTTTCGAGGTGATTATTGATATAAGGATATGGCTAGAACAGCACTAGTGGTTAGCTAATCGCTCTCGCTTTCACTCCATTTTTACGATTGGATAGGTGGGAGGAAATTTTAGACATCAAAAACATCCATGCCTTCGAACAGAAATTGATCGAAAAATCAATTTATGAAACTGTCAAACTGGGACTTGAACCCGTGAGACCCGTAACCGAAGACAACGACGTTAAGCATTGCACTACGGATGCGATAAAATAAAGAAACATACATTTTACGTCACCATATGTACATATATATAAATGAATGTTTGTTTGTCCTCTATGCGTTCCTATACTATTCGTCCGATTTCGATGAAACTTCGGTAAGTTGTTGTCATTAAGAAAAATCTAAAAAAAGAATCAAATACGTACAAACAGCGATACCTCGGAAAACTTCTGATTTATTCGTGTACGCACCAGACGGAAAAAATATTTTGTATCCAAAATCACTTCCATAAACATAATTGAATCACAAACACCTTCTTTCTAAGAGTGGCATTGCAACGCATGCCGGGTACTAGCTAGTACTTGATAAAAAGGATCAACAACAACGATACTTCAAAGAAAATAGTTTTAGTTGTTGCAGTATTGATATAGCACAATGAAAAGTAGTATTTGGGTATCCGATGCTCGAATATTCTTGAGTTTTGAAGTGTTACCTGTATGCCATAACTTTGTAGTTTTCTAAAAGTTCTTCGAGCTGAGGCTTAGCGCTACCCATGAAGTCTCCAATCAGTTTTTGGTAAACTTTTCCAATCGAAGTGAACTCGGTTGATCCAACATGCAGGGCGTGCCGTATCTCAGGTCGTTGTACAAACTTGGTGAAGTAACCATTTAAAGAGAAGTCGGACTCGTAAGCAAAGTTGTAGACTTGTTTCAGCTTGGCCGTTCTTGTGAGAAGGTCCAGGTTTATTGCATAGTACTTAAAGAAAGAACAACGTTTGTTAGAAGTTTATCCGCGGTGGCTTACTAAATGAATATGATATCATGCCCTAAGGTTTTCAAGGTTATTATACAGTATGATCGCAAAACCTATCAAATGTAAACTCATTTTTACTGAGAATTATTTACTTTCTGAAAAAAGGGCTACATTCGTTTTATTTGAGGAAAGAGAGGGTTGAAAACATAGACAGGCAAACAGAATTTTGTGAAAAATACAGATGTAGGTGTTTTATTGTTATCACATATCACATGTAGGTATGTTATGCAATGCACACACACACAACAATACATTTATTTATTACTAGCTACTTTAGACAGTATTCAATTCAAATACCGTCATCTATGACGTGCGTCGAACTAGTTATAGTTAAAATGCTTTGCAACTAGCTGACAGTTAATCATATAGATGTTATTCGATACAAAAGAAAATTTTTACTTTCAGCTTTCTAGTCGGTATAAAATTAAAATTGATAATTTCGTTATTCCACTGGCTGTGTTAAAGTATACGCCATATAACATTGCATACCGGCTCTAAGGTCCGGCTCAAGGATTTAGGATCACGAGATCCATACACGGCTCTAGGATCTATAGTGATACATACACGGGATTCACACACTGCTCTATGATCACGGGAGCCAAACATACCAATTACACTGACAAGTTCTGTGTAGAATACAGAAAGCGTATCCGTGTAAAAAGTGTAAAGTAATGCGGCGTATACTCGATCTGCCGTAGCATTTCTGATCTATTTGAGTATTGAATCAGATAGAACGAAAAAATATATATATAATTGCATATTTCAATAAAATTTCAATTAGTTGTCTGTCTAATGAACTGGACGATCGACAATGTTGGTTTCGTTGAGAATATCATATTTTTGTATTGAAAATGAACGTTTTACGTTTTAAGTATAATTTGTTTTTAGGGCTAAAACAATATGGCTGTTTCTTTTTATGATTTAATTGCGTATGATTAATAATGGATTAACCAAACGTGCAAAATAAAATAACAATAACCTTTCAACTTGAAATTTAGCATGTAATTTATTCTTCTGTTTAAAAGAGTTCAAAGAATTTATTTTACGAAGAAAGCCAATAATTCTATTTTTAGTATTAAAAAAGGTAATTTTACCGTCCATTACATCAGGTTTCTTAATTTAGCTTTATTAATTAATGTTTATTTAACTTATTTAATTATTTTACAGAAATTTTTTCGTATAATTTATTAAGATATAAATAACGTCACTTACATAATAAGCTCTCCTCAAGTCGTTCGCTTTCATAGCGGCTTCGGCTTCAGATTCAAGTCCTCTCATCTTGGCTGCTGTATTATCATCAGCCAGACCCAGCTGCTGAGCATACGAGCTGTAGTCCATCATGGTTGGTGGATCGATGAAACCATTACCAATTGCCAGACCCTATTTAAAAACAATTCCATGAATTTCAACAACTAACGAGCACACCAAAAAATCAGTAAAAAATTTGAATCGTTAAAATGTTGTTCATCCGTATACTTGAATGCCCGAAGATGCTGAAAGGCGAAACCCAAGTCATTAGTGACAAAGCGTATCGAAATATATGATTGAACGGTTCAAATTTGATATTGAAATTCCATCAAGCAGCCTCAGTCGATATCTTAAATTAAATCAGTAAACAGTTTTATCGATGGCTTTGAATCACAATTACCTTGAGGTTAATCTTCAGGTCAGCTTCAGGATTTTTCTTGTGGATTTGATAGGCAAACGATGGGATGTGTTTCCCTGCGTAGGATTCCCCGGTGATATAAAGAGGCACCTTCTGCAGCTCTGGGAATATTTGAAGAAATTGTTGAAGGAAGGTGTACAGCTGTTCTGCTATCTGAAAGTTTTATAAATCAAATATATAAACAAAATGGTAACTTGACAAATCAACACTACATGTGAAGCATAAAACACATAATATTTTTGTCTTGTCTATTATATTTATGGGTAAACATGCTTTACAACATGTTCCTGTTTTTCTTCCCGAGAAATTTCTGAATGTCGATAGTAACAATGCAGTTCTGTAGTCAATTTAATTGCGGATAGGAAAATGTCAAATTATCATTGATGGGAATCAGGGGAACCGATAATTTACGCGAAATACGAAAGTAATATCAGTATAAAAAAATCGACCGAATACGTCAAATGGTCGTTCTTACAACGAACAATCTACAAAAATTTCAGGACGGCCAAGATCTTACGTCAAAATATTTCGTGATTCACATGAATTATCGGCTTCCTTTATTTCAATGTTAATATTTTGCTATTTTCCATCCGCAAATTGAATTTTGAATAGAATTGCGTTGTTTTCAGCAGCGTTAAGTATTTTTTCATGCAGAAAAAAAGTAGCATGTTGTAGTGTATATTTTTCCTATTAATGAATGAAATACATATGTCTACAACACAATATTAAATAAACATTGAATATTATTTCACTTGTTTTGTCACCGAACCAAACAAATTATAGTTACTATCAAAATTAGGTCTCAAATATTGCCGTGGACTTTCATTACATCAACTTTTCAATTACTATGTCAATGTATGATCATTTGAAGGGAAATTTTTTATCACAAAGCAAATTACAGTAGCATCTGTATTAGTTATTGGTATCATTGAGTCGAATGACACAATACAGTAAAGCAGTGATGATTTCGTTTTAATCATTTTGTGTCATAAAATGACCCATTCCAGTTAAACTGATTTACACGAAATTCCCTTGACGGCCCTGACTAATCGAAGTATGACATATTATGATAGTTTTTCACTTTCAATGTGTTAGCTGTAAATTTTTGGTGGAAAGGCATTATATTTTTTTGTACTATTTTCACATTTCTATAAAGATCAGGATTGATTTCGTTTATCGCGAGCATTATCAACTGATAAAATATAATTCTTAACCAAGCTATGTATATGAAATTAAGTGTTGATAATTACAAGGTTCATCAAACAATTGGTTCAATAACTATAACAAGAATTTATAAACAATCTTACAAATTATTATGGAAACGAAATTTAATAATGTACAATTAAAATGCGAAGGACCTCTTATTTGTAATTAATCCACATTAAAAGTCAATTGTGTGAGAAAAATATAATGAGTTTCTAAACAATTCATAAATATTCATTATCAGAAATAGCAAATGGGAAAATTTTACAATAAACTTGTGAACCTCTTAAATAGTTTAAAAACAATTGATGGAATGTTAAATGGATAATTAAAATTGATCATGTGCTGTTATGTTTAAAATGTGGAAGTAGTACAGAATATATTGTGTTTTATTTTTAAAAAACACGTTATTTTTCTTCAAAACTATCTAAATTAAAGTAATATAATAAACTAGATTACTATTAACCTGAGTTTGGTTGGTAGCATAGCCATCTTCGCTATCCGTGTGACTGAAACCAGTTCCCACAGGGTTGTCGATGAAGAGAATAGAATGATTCTTATGCCAAGAGTTGGGATTCTCTAAAAACAAAAATAAATAGTACAAATAATAAAAATTACAAAATCTCAATAATTCAAAAATTTAACAATAAATAGATTAACTTGTAGTTTACCTTAACTGGAGTTATCATCAAAAACTTTTTACGTTTGACTTTCGGTCTGTTTTTACGTTTAAGTTCCTCGATTTTTATTATTAATTACACCATTTTCACGCCAGTCCTTTATAAGCATCGACTTGCAGAATATAATTCAATATTGCAGGGGTTTTTTTTTTTTTTTTGAAAATAAGGTGCTGTCACTCACTTCTTCTCAAGGTTTTTACTATTTTTTATTCTAGATATGTCAAATCTAAAGTTAATTTTGGCGGCGAATTATGTAAATATGGATTGCAATTAATGTTAGCTCGAAAATTTTTTCGATTAATTTATTTGAAGACAGTAAAAATACCGTGAAAAATATGCCGGATCGCCGTTCCACCGCGATACATGATAAAAAAAACCTGCAAAAATTTATCGATGATATTTTTTATTGAAAATTTTTAGTATAAATTAAAAAAACATACCTTTTAAAGTAGCACTGTCATCGTTGACAGAGAAAGGTCCCAACTCTTCAAATAGACCATAAAGCGATGATGCTCCAGGTCCTCCTTGGAGCCAGATAAGGAATGGGGCGTCTTCGACGCTAATATCTTTCGCAGGGAAGTACCAAAACCAAAGACTCGAATTGTACTTCTTATCCACTGTGATATAACCAGCGTGGCTGCTTAATCCTGCCACAAAATGTTCAGGGTCCACCCTTGACAGGTTCTTGGCCTCGCCGAAGGCTCCTTTTTCGATATAGGAGCTCAGAAGTAGTTTTTCACCAACGTCACCTCTTAGACTAACTTTGCTCACAGGATACCTTATATTAAGTAGGTTTTCGATATCCGAGACAGAGTAGAAAACATCTTCTTCGTCTACATGCTTCGAATTTGCGCTAAAAATTTAAATATGATTTTTTTTAATACATACAGAAAAACGTTAATCGTTGCGATTTACAATGACTCGAAACACTAGTCCAGATAATAATTTTATTAACAGATATTGAACACCAAAAATTACGCAACTTAATAAAAAAAATGTGTCGTTATTTGAAAAGAACTGATATATCGATCGTCCAGTCCGTTACTCAGATATCCACAAATAATCAAAAATTGAGATAATGGGAAAAACAATATTCAAATGGTTAACATAAATCAAATATTTTTGATTTGTAACAGAGTGTAATACATTTTATTATATTAACAAGTGTTTAACAATAAGGTACTTTTCGAGTCTAAGAGTCAGTAGAAAGTTATTTAGAAATATCCTTTTACTGACTCAGAAATATCAGCGTTTCATAACTACATATCTAACTATTTTTATTTCTTTTTGGAGATGTCTGATTGGACTATCGATGTGCTTGGTTGAACTTTATTATATTAGTGAAAACATAACAATTCGTTAAGTTCTGCAAAATAATCTTTTTTGTTTAGCTTCACGTGAAAATAATATCTAAGTTTTAATAACAACGTATAATTATTAATGTATGTAATACGTCAAGATGTAAACAATCAGCGTAAATAATACGACTATTGAAGACCACTGCATATTTAAATTAATTACCCGCCGTCGGTTTTAGAACACCCGTGTTCTTATAACTAAATGCATTCACAATATTTATTTATTATTTATATATTTTTTATGTAATTTATACCTCAAGCACAATATAGATAGAACCCAAAATGCCTCCTTGAAGTATATAAACTTCATGATCAGATTGTGAATTCAGATCGTCAGGTTCACTAACGTCGTGTTCAAGGAGACTCGTTGGAGTGAGTAGAAATTCAAATAACTTCTCATCTTAATATCGACTGCTGTCCACAGTAAGCCATCAGGTTATTCTAATCAAGTTGAATGCACAGTTACCTTATTTGTTCAACATCAAGTTGTACAAAAAAGTATGATACAGTTAGCTAGACGATGCCAACAAACTACCGCTCACCTTTTGATGAACTCCGTTTCGAAGTAACTAATACAGCATTGGTGATAAGTGGTGGACATTTCGAATTTATTTATGGAATATTTCGATTATTTTGATAACAGGGCTGACCCTTTTTCGTTCTTTCTTTTGTCATTTCTTACGAAAATATAAAATTGTAGAATTAGTAAACTAACAGTTTTCCTTTTAAATATTTTTTCTGCCCAAACATACATATTTATATTCTTTAACCATGTCCGCTCCCAATGTGAGCCATATGGACTCCTACTGAAGGTATCTCAACATAGTTTTTTCTACGAGAACTTTTTTTTTTTTAATGCGATGAACTTGTTTGTATCATACCGGAGACCATGTCTCCTCAATGATACGTCAAGTCCACAATAAATATTTATAGTATAAGTAACAATAAGTAATAATAATAATGTTAAATTTGAAGGAATATGATGAGTACACAATAATTATATTAAAGTCGTCAACTAGCAATTAATTTAAATACACAGAACTTTCTATGGTGAGGCAACAATTAAGGATTAAATGGTGAGGGGCAGGGAAGGTAAACTTTTTCTCCAAAGGAGGCCGCAAATTTTTTGAACTGATAAAAGTTCTCCGGGGAAGAAACCAGATCCGGATGTCCTATAGGAGCATCGCGACTATTTCTGCAGGACAAATAAAGAATATCTCTTTCAATGGACATAATTGGGCAATCCCAAAGAATATGTTCAGAATCATGATTTTTATCACCACAAGGACAATATGGGTTTGGTTTAATTTTAAACTTATATAATTTGGCATTAAACACACCATTACCAGTGATAAATTGGGAAGTCCAGTGATTTGGAGAAAACCATGTTGCATTCTGACGAAAGAGAATATCTGAGAAGAATAGATGGGTAGTTCTACCCCGAGGAGATATTAACCACCGTTTTTGCCAAGTCATTAGAACAGTTAATGAGCAGAGTTTTTTCACTTTAGCTTTGAGAAACTGTTGAGAATCCAATGGCTGAAGAATTGTGCTGCCAATTTGAGCTGGTTTCCCGAGCAATAAAAGATGAATTGCAGCTCTTCTTTGGACTTCTAAATCTAGAGGAATAGGTCCTAACATAGCAGGAAGACATTCAGTTGAGCAGGTTCGATAGGCTTTGGACATGGCAAGAAGTGGAAACCTTTGCCCCCGAAGAAGTATTTGGCATATTTCCTGTCGTTGGGAACATCTATATGCCCAGCAACTTGCAGCATGACACGCAATACCAAGAAATATTGATTTGTAGTAGAGTCGCGCCGTAGGAAATGTTAAGCCCCAACTTATCCTAGCCATGCGTGCTGCCTTTTCAAAGCTTATCTTAGAGCTGGCTATAGCAGTTTTAACGTGGTCTAAGAAAGATAATCTGTCATCCAATATTACCCCAAGATTTTTCATGGTTCGCTGGACAGGAACTGTTATTGTATTGAAACTTATTATTGGCTTTCGAGACAGTTTTCCTTTAAGCATTATGCTGCATGTTTTATGAGGTGCAAAGTTTAATTTGTTGCAATCTCCCCATGTAGCTATTTGCCTTAAACAGTCAGCTGATAGTTGTTCAAGAGTACTTCTATTGTTTCCTTGAATAAGCATTATTGCATCGTCAGCATATGCCTGTATATGTGTGTTTTGAGGGAGCGGAAGGTCCAAGAGATCATCGAATAAAATATTCCATAGAAGTGGTCCAAGAATCGAACCTTGAGGACAACCTCGAGTGACTTTTCTTCGGATCAGGGAATTCCCTGTAGAAATGACTATGTCTCGGCTTGAAAAATAGCTCAAGATGATTTTAAAAAGGTCAGATGGAATCTGTCGACGCTTCAATTTCGTTAAGATCATTGGCCACCATGCGTTGTCAAATGCTCCTGAAATGTCTAGGAAAATGGCTAGAACATATTTAAAAGGTGATCATGCCACCACATTGAGTAAACGATTAATGGCATCGTCTACTGAAATCTTTGACCTGAACCCAAACTGATTTTCAGATATTGGGTTATTAGTTGAAATATATATGTCAAGACGTCTAAAAATAAGTTTTTCGAGAATTTTACCTAGGATTGGGAGCAAGTTTAAAGGCCTGTAGCTGCTGTTACTGAATCATTGTTTACCTTAGAAATAAATAACTTTTAAAGTTAGTGTGAAGATGCGTTCTAATCGTTTTCCATAGGACGCCGTGAGCTCTTTCAATTCCTTGTATTTTGTCAGAGATACAATAAAGTCAGTATGGCCGACAGATCCAACTGATCGTCTTGAGCAATTTTTCCCGTTCATTATCGATGTATGGACATTCCCAACGTATGTGATCAGCATCCTTAATCATATTGCTGCATTTATATATTGGACTATCTACCTACCGCCCAAGTCAAAACATTGGTTATCTTCACAGGTTAAGTTTGCCTGGCCTTAGAAGAGTTATCCCATCGATTCTGCCGAGTCTGCATTGCAGCGTTCATTGCCACACTACGAGATGCAATTCTATGGACATTATGAATATAACGATCTAGTCGAGGCGAAGGCAGGAAAGGAATCCCCCCCATCTCAGATTTGACGTCTTTGTGCATTAATATTAATTAATGGATTATATTTTGTGGGTGTAACATGAGGTACAATCCACGGCGATATTTTCATATTTCAACATTTACTAGCACCAAAATAACGCTAAAGTCTTAGCACCCTGTTTCTCGTGCCAAATCGGGTAATAAATACTAGTTAATATACATATGTGGGGAAAGAGTAAATACGATTGACAATACAGACGAACTGCCAACACTGGCAAAACCAGAGACACCAACAGAACGCGTCATAGAATACACCGAGACGGGTGATGGAACGCGATCGAATCTCATAGAAGCCTCACCATAGCCAGACTACCTCACACTCTGAAACAGGTGACAATAATTTCACACTAGCTGTCGACCGAAAGGTTGGCGGCAGATCTATTCCAAAATATTAAAATATCTGCAGTTACACAAGTCGAAAAAAAGATTTCTAAATATATTGTAAATATATAAATTGATCCTGCATTGTCGCGCCGCCAATGAATGGTGCCCATACAGCTACTATTTAATTTACATCACATAATGAGAATTTTTATACTCATTGATATATCTACTCGTATTAGCATACCTCCTCCTGGCGAAGTTTCCTGTTTTCAATCTAAAGTGGATTATTTAACAATGCGTCAGGCGATATGCCATTATTATTGGAATATTAATTAACGACTCTTTGATGGTGTACTGTTTGTCCACGTTTTGAATTAAGCACATTGCGTCGGGTATTTTCTACAAACACGTATGTCATTTTTATCAAATTTTCGTTTTATTTGCTCAACAAATGTAAAAACTTAATACTCACGTATTACATTAACACGTATCTCAAAATTAAGGAATTTCTTAAATCACGTATCACAATAAAACGTGAACACAAATTTTTTTTAGATACGTTCCAACTGATATGAGATTTTTATGAAATTCGGGGTCTATTTTCTTTTAAAGAAAGTAAATTCGTATTTTGTTTTTTATAATGTACTAACTTACTCAACAGTTTGTATTCGACAATTAAAATTATATGATTAAAACATCAAATCTGGTCGGTTCTACTTATAAGAAACAAACTTATTTCCTGGGAAGTTACTCTTAAATGAGAAAAACCGTCACATACGAGTTATAAGTACGGCGCAGATTGAAATTTTTAATAAAGTTTTTTGAATTCTATTTTATAGTAATTCTATTCTATAAAAGAAAATTTTTTTCAGTATTATCTACGAATTAAACAAATCATTACATCTACCACATAATCTCAAATGTTTCTACATTAAAACTTCTTTTATATGTTCTATCAAGTAAACACTACATTTCAGAAAAAAAAACAAGTTTACTCTACGCATAAAAATCTTTGCTGCTCACAGAAAGGTTTGGAGTCGCAACCCATGGTTTGGGAACCTACAAAGCTCTTGAGGCAGAGGGCCCTTTGGGGAAGTTTTGCAACATTGTCAAATAAACAGTATACACGGAAACGAGTAACTTACGACGTCAGCAAAAGTCCATAAAAACTTAATATTTTGACCATGTTTGGGATAGATAAAAATATTTTCAAATCCTAGGGGCGGTCCGGATCTACTGGACCTCTCCACTGTATGCGCCCATGCGTGAACAATATAAAGAGAAGAATAAGTTAAATAATATTGAACGAAATACTCAACTTTTAGATTGTAATTTTAACCACAAAATGACATCAACAAATGCAAAAATGGCAACTTTCATATATTATCCAGCTTACCTATTATATTTCTTACAGCATGACCCGATGTTCAAATAAGTTAATTCCATATACCTATTATAAACAAAATATTTTTTATTAGGCGGCATTATACTTGGTAGGCGAAATAGCCCCAGTTGATCTAACTTTTTACAATTCTTCATGGCAAACGTAAAAAAATATGCAACTATCCTTATACTATTGTTTGGTAATTCCAAAGATGTTATCAGACGGCTTGTAGACAATTTACGATATCGACTGAGGGTGCTTGATGGAATTTCAGTAGCAAATTTGAGTTGAGATTTTATACATTTCCATGTATTCGTCGACATTCGTCACTTGTTTGGGTTTCACAAGACCCGGGGAGGCGAAAATGGAAGTACATGGAAATGTACCAAATCTCAACAATCCAAATTTGGTTTGTAGAATTTTTTTTTTTTGACGGCTTACAAGTGGGATCACCTAAATGCCCTAGAGCCCCCGTTTAATCTAAATTCACCTCTGCATATCTTCAATTCAATTGTTTTTATAGACATTTCTCCTGTAGCAATTATTTATCTATGCATATATATGCACAATCTCATAAAATGATTAAAAAATCAATTTATGGAACTACAAGTCCATGCTGCGATTTGACTCATTGACTACTCAACCACATACCCTTGCATGCTATTTAATAAAATTCCTTTAATTCAACACAGCCAAAATGCATTTCTTACTTTTAAAGTAGAAAGCGTCTTTTCAGTGTTGTACAAAATGCATTTCAAAGGACTTTTCAGTGTTTCTGAACACATGTATTACAATAATAAAACAAGCAAATGTTGTTTTCTACAACTTTTTTAATTGTTTTGTTTACTATCTCAATAGAGACTCCCTTTAACATGATGTAATCTTCATAATAAGTTAAACAGTAATGAAAAACACTTTTTTCATTTCACACGTATTTATTCATTCAAACATAATTATAATATTATATATTTTGTAGATATATACGTTAGAGTAGGTTATATCAAGAAAAGCCATCATTTCTTACAATTGTTTTATTTCATACAATCATAATTACACCGGAAGCTTTTCTCATTTTTATAAGATACAAAATCTGAAAGAAAAAAAAAATAATTTACATAGAATTTATTCACAAGCTCACTGAATTTTTATCATTTATATTCCTCCCTCCATACTAAAACTACTAATGATAAAATCACAAACATATAATATATATTATACTCGAGCATGTTGCATAGGGAAAGAAAAATAATGCAATCCATACTGTTTTAGGGATTTAATGTCTATGCTAACGTTATCCTCTTTGGTCACCATAGATTGATATTTCCCGCCAATTTTAATGAAGGAATTGTGAAATTTCATTGTGAATTTCATCTAAATGTCAAAGTATTGCAATTTTTATATAATCTGATAAATCTGGAGGATTGCTTCGGAATTGAAAGGTTTTTAAAGAATACTCAGATTGGCCGATGTTGTACAGCTAACATTGTTACGATAGATTGTCGTACTGCTTTTTCGTAATAAGTTTACAGTCATACTTATTCTGAACCATTATTATTACAAAGGACATAGATTAGAACCAGTATCATTTGTCAAAAATATGCATCGATTTCTACGAGATAACTGTTTGTTAATTGTAATTTTGTAGCGAAATTCTATGGTAACCAAAAGTTTATATTTATATATATCATTCATCATAAATGACTAATTAAATTCACAGATCGCCGATAGTCGGACGATAGCAGGACGATTCATTCGTAATATTCACATATTAGTGCCGCGGAAAAATATACCTGCCATTGTTAAAACTGTGAATAATTATGGGGTTCTTTTCCATAACTGTCTCATTTCCAAATTTACGCGGTATGAATCAATATTTTCAAGATTAGTATGTGAAATGTTGCAATTGCATTTAAAATTTTTTATTCAAATTTTATCTTATTATAAAATCTTCAATACTACATTGAGTAGTCAGATAACCAAACTTAAAATCAACACAGCTTAAAATATATTTAAATATGATAATCAGGAAGGACTGAAAATATTTTTGCAAAATTAATTATTTATATTTACTACCAATTCTCAAAAAGATTCTATACCGAATTGCTATTTTTTGGGTACCACTCATTAGATTTTAGATATCGTCAGTTTATTATGAACTAACTTCATGTTTGCTCAAAATGATTTAACCTCAACGCTTTTACATTACATTGCCATCTTCACTAGACCGATAAATTATAATGTATATACCGTATGGTAATATCCGGAAACAGTCAGTTATGGAAAACAGCCTCGCAATTGCAAATGACACCCTATCCTATACAGTCACAATAAAATTTCTTAGCTTATTCATTACTTTAATACATCAGTTGTGCATATTTATAAAAAAAATATTCCGAAGACGAGTTCATCGACTTCCATATACTCTAATCACCGTAATCATAGAAAGAAACTCAATTATCATATAATATTTGAATGTACACTCATCACATAAGCCCATTACATACAAACGGTATAGAAAAGGGCTGACTTTACGGTTTGTAAATCGTTGGTTGATATTTTTGCAGATTCCACATTCAATACTTTGATTGTTTACAAGAATTTTTAATAAAACAATGCTCCAAACAACTTAGAAGTAGTAAATAATATTTCAATCATTCAAAAATGTAGTCATCTCTCTTCAAAACTGCCGTATTATTATTTATAATACATCTATCATTAGATCGCAGCAGCTGGCCAGATTTGGAATTACAATAATCAATCTAAAGCAACTTTCAATATGCTGCCAAAAATGTCTGGTTGTGGATAACACAGCAACACACGGTACTATTGTCGCAAAAAGACCGACTGGCACGACAATATTACAGTATGCTGCCATGTGTTGCCCGTATTACTCATACGCTATATTGTTAAGATAAATCTATTCCTTTTTCACTCTGCTCGATATGTGCGTCTCTGTTCGAGATCTGTCAAATTGTTTACACATGTCGATAAACGCCAGATATATTCTTGATGTCAAGTCTTGCTGGTATTATTATATTTAATTAAATTTTCAATCACTTTACGACGAATGTATTCCGAATGAACATATAACTCCTGTATGAGTAGTGTGCTGTAGTAACTAGTCAGCGAAAAAAGCAATGTTTCGTTATATTGTAATCCAAATAAAACAGTTTAAAAATTATTTAATACAGATTTATATTTTATCAGTTGATAACGCTTGGGATGAGCGAAGCCGCTCCAGATCATTATAAAAATGTAGAAGTAGTACAAAACAAATTGTTTTATTTTTAAAATAAAACGCCTTTCCACCCAGAATTGAAAATTAAAAATTTCCTTAAAAGTTTTTAAGGCGTTGATAATTTAAAATAAAGTTTACCAAGAATTGTGTAAATTGATTTACGCAAGGATTTTTATAAATAAATGTCGTTATAAATTGTCCAAATACAAACCGTTTACGAAGAGATGTGACTTTAATTTTGAACAATTTATTTAAGATTAACATAATACTAACAAATTTACAAAATCGTTTGGGTTGTTATTAATATTTTAGTCAGAACGTCTAGCTATATATAAATGCTCCAAAAATTTCAATAAGACCATAAAAGAAAAATGAAAACAGCTTGTGTTTCACACGTACTGGAATCAATAACGAAAGAAGAAAAATATTTATTCAGAAGTCGTATTATTTAATCGACTTTGACGACACTGTAGATTTTACGGACAAACCAAAAGCAGGCGAAGAAGCCGATCGTGCCCGTCAGCAAGAAGAAGAGAAACACCATGATGACTGTGTAACCGAAGTAGAGGAACGTGGATGCGGCGTCTTCGATCGAGAGTTTCGTTACGAAATAGTGACAGCAGTAGATGAAAAGGTATCCGGAGGTGCTGGCGGAGCTCAGGAAGGCTCTCCACCACCAGTGATAGTCTTCGGCGCACAGGTGGAAGTAGCAGAGCAGTACGGTCGTCTCGGAGCAGGTGATCACGAGGATTATAAACACCAGGAATAGGAAACCAAACATGTAGTACATCTGGAATAAAATTAAAAATTTGTTTGATTCATTTTGTGTGTCATATTCCATTCCAAGACAAATTTAGTCAAAACATCAATATGTAGATTATATAAAATCTCAAAATATTCATACGTAAAAAAATAAAACATTAATTAACATAAAATTACAATTGGTAACTTGTAAGTGTGACACGTGTTTCGCCTCTTTGAGAAGCATATTCGGACTACCTCTTTTGCATGATTTTTATTTACAATATAGACATTGGAACTAAATCTAATAAATGATTGTATCAATTTGAACAAAAAGACTAAAACATAAATATAAAAAGACAACATTGAGAAAATATTACATAGATAATTTGATACAAATCATTCACTAAAAATTAAGTCATATTTACCTGACTAGACCAGAGCGAGTTCAAAATGAAGAAAAGCTGAATGAAGATGCATCCAAACGGCAAAACACCTCCCATGATGATGCCAGGAATTGGCTGTGTGTAAACCGATTGGTCCGGAATCTGTCTAGGGATCTGATTGGTGCGCACTGGATGCTCCAGACACTGTAAACGTATAAAAAATAATATGCATTGCCTACTACTAGAAGTATTTCAACATCAAATAGACAACCAAAAAACTGACTTCACTGATCTTCAAAATATTTCAATTTGGCATCATATAATACCAATTGAATGTAGTTCTGCAGAATCTAACCAATCCACAATAATTTCAATCTCAGATAATGGCTCTTTTGCAAACACACGAAATTAAAAATGTAGGAAAGGCACAGCTCTCGAGTTATTATCTATATGATAAATACAGCAATAATTTAATCTTATTTCTGTTAAATGTAGAATATGACCAACTGACTCTGTTTTACATAGAATATAAGATCATTCATAGTTTTTTGAATTGTTGAAATTTTGTACATTTTCACTCGAACTGGTCAGTTCGGTCGAGTTCATTTGTGTGCTCGAATGCATGAAGATGCCGAAAGACGAAACCCGGGTCGTTAGTGACGAAATACATGGAAATGTACAAAATCTCAACCATTCAAATTTGATATTGAATTGCACCCTCAGTCGATGTCTTAAATTACATAAAACATTTATAGTTTGTTTAATTGTAAATAGTGTAGTATGACTGTTACCCGATTGCCTAGCTTGGATGATCAGCACAATATTTCCATAGTGTTTTATAAAAAGAATATATTTTTTGCAGCCAGGATATTTTCAGCAGAACCTAGTGTAAACCTTCACACAACTGAGCTTATATTATATTATTATTTCATTTTTTGTGGACTGGCTACTTTCTTCATAACTACGTCCAATTGATCCGATGTTAAATCCACTAAGAATAACAAATTTTTACAGGACAACTACTTACAAAGAGAATTAATTTTAACAGATTACTGTACAAGCGGGAGAATCAGTTTTCACACTTGTACACAAAAATTTTATAAAGCTATTTATACCTTTTATTTGGATTAAATAATGAAACAAATCAATTGTTGTTTTTCTAACCCTTTTTCTAAAGCCGAAGTATGCACCGATGAAAGTGAGAGGAACGGAGACTCCAAACCACAAAGCCAGCAGAGCGACAAGTGTTGAGAATGGAACAGAGGCAGAGCTGCCCTTGCCCCAAAGCACCAAATTCATCACGAAGAAGAGGCCAAACACGAATCTGAAATTGAAAATAGGATTACAGAACACACAAATTCAGCAATATAATTAAAAGGATCCAAACAATGGTTATTTACTAAAATAGCAGCAGAAAATTGTGTAACCTCCCCAGATGACAATAACAAGAAAATAACTGATATATTCCATGGTAAACGTATGTTAATTTCGTCTTTTTTCAAACACTAGACTTAGAGAGACAGTGTTTTTTTTGAGTATAATATAATTAAGTTGGCAAGTAAATTTGATATTACCTCAAGTCTAAATTTAGTGCGAAACATTTCTTCATAATCAATTTTCTTAGATTAATAATTGTCTACTGCGATCTGAAGGTTCAGATGCCTGTATAAATTGAGGGCTCTGGTTTCATAACTCACAATCTTCGTCGATGCTGGTTTTTGGCAAATTGAAGAAAACCGTTTTCTCAGTACGATTTGAAATAAATAGTGTGGTTATTGTTTAGTGTTGTATTGAATGAATTATCGATAAAGAAATAGACTAATAAAACAAGTGTCAACTTTTGTTAAAAATACAAAATATCTTCAATTTAAACTTGCAGAATGTATAGAAAATAAGCGATTCAGATTTTGTGAGTTTCTTGACTTCTGACAGTCACATGCGTTAGCATATACTATCTGTATCTAAGTTCAGAAAATAACGTACTAAAACTTGAACAAAACTGTGTTCCATCAAAAACTGTTAGCCATTAAATTTAAATGGATCACTCTCATTGGCTGGAATGGAGATTGTTAGATAGGAAAATTACAGGTACATGGATAATACATGTTTTGAAAAAAAAATCCATGTTTTTAATCATTTTATGTAGGAGATTATATGTTTAGAATAGAGTGTCATGCTTTAATTTGTCAGTGTGGATTGTGAAACTAATGCCCTCAATTTAAATATGAGTGTGTACTCAAATGTATAAACGCTTTTACCTGTTCTATGAAATTGAGGTCATATAGCAATTGGGCAACAGCCAGCTCTTCACCTCATACCTTTATCCTACTTCCTCGATTACTTCACAACAAGGCTTACTCTGTAAATACTTTATGACGACTCCAAATGGTTTGGGAGGTGACCCACACAGTTAAAATAGTGTACAATTGTGCTTTTCCATCAGTTGATAAAACATATCAATAGTTTTTTTCATGTTCTCATGAGCAACTGCCCAAGACCACTTGAACTGAAGTATGCATATTACTGATATTTAGTTTTTGACCACTAATAAATAAATAATTCGCAACATATGTAGCAAAAACTGAAAATGAATCAAGTTTTTCAGCCTTGTAGTAGAAATGGCGATAAACCAAACGTCAATCTTCGTTATTGTTACAAAATCATATGATAAAAGTGCCAGATGGCACACCACTGCGTAAACATAATAAGCAATTGAGTTATTTACAAAGTTGCATTGAGAAATCAACATACATGTGCATAGCACATGTTGAACGGTTCATTAATTCACCAGTGTAAAAGCATATGCTTATAAAAATATACAAATTGTGTTAACTTTCCGAAATAAAACAAAGGCCGAAAATGGAATCAGTTAAATAGGCAATGATAACAAGAAAACACAATATTACATTCAAAATCGGTAATGTAACACTATTATGTGCTTTAGGGTACTCAGTGTTGTGACCACCACCACTTTACACTCTTCTTACAGGGTATATTCTGCAGAGTAGCAATGTTAATCATCTTTTTTAAGATGTTAACTATCAACTCTTGAGATTCTCATTGCGAGCTTTATCAACTGATGAACTGTAGAAGTAGTAAAAAAACAAATTGTTTTATTAAAAAATATATATATTAATCATAATTTAAGTATAATTGAGTCAAACCGATCTATTTTCCTAACCTATTTTCAAAGTTGTACGTTTACTATTTTACGTTTTTATACCACATCTACATGAGTTTGATACCCAGTAAAACTTTATTTCTAGCCATACACTATGACTGGTAGTATAGTGTGACATCATTAGTTCAATTTTGAGAAATATGGCATGGTTCTACTTTTGATACTATACGATTCAATTTAAGACATCGACTGTGAGTGCTTGATGGAATTTCAATATCAAATTTGAATTGTTGAGATTTTGTACATTTTCATTTATTTTGTCACTAAAGATCCGGGTTTCGCCTTTCAGCATCTTCAGGCATTCGAGCACACGAATAGACTCGAACTGACAGTGTACAAAATCTCAACAATTAAAATTTGGTGTATTAATCATGTTTAGCCTGGATTGTCCAAGGAAAAATTTCTCAAGACTTAAGACAAGAAGCATGCACTGCTGTGAGCAGAATGTTAAAAAAAAAAAAATTTTACATACCCGGGGCAAAGCATAGAGGTGAGCAGAATATTAGACTTCCATTTCTCGCCGCCGAAGCTCTTGTATATCCTTGCTGAGACGAATCCGGCCGGAGTGCCGAGCAAAACCCAAACTACCATAGAGCAGGTCATGAGAGCCCCGCGATTAGCCGGCGAGAGGAATCCCAAGCAAGCAAACGCAAGAGTGACTACGGTCATGCCGAAGACTTGGACTCCGGATCCCAGCATCACAGCCAGCAGCATTCCTTTTCGTGGTGGACGGAAGACGTCTCCATGGACCAGTTTCCAGCCAAACTCTTCCTGTGAATGCAGTATTATATTAATATCCATAGTAATATTAAAGTGAAGTTAAGACGATTTTCGACATATCGCCTTCTGCCACTATGCCGACGATATAATATTTGACATGGGTTGTGTTAAGCTGCAGAACCATTAGAGAGATTCGATATATTAACCTGAGCATCTTCGCCACATTCCATCTGATTGTATCGAGCAATGTCCTTGTGAAGTGTCCTCAAGAGAATCATGGCAACCATCCCGCTGAGGAACAGCACGATGACCAGAGAGTTGAGAATAGAGAACCATTGGATGTTTGTGTGAGGCAGGGAGTCCAGGATGTAGTCCCATCGCGATGACCATTTGATTGTATTGTTTGGTACAAATCTGAGCGAGTAACTGTAGGTGATGTTCAGTGTTTGGCCACTAGGGATTGGATCCGGTGGGATCTCGAGAGGCTCGTGGTTTTGGCAGTCTAAGTGCTTTGGATTCTGGTGGTTGATACTCGAAGGTATAACCTGAAAATAAATACACGAATTACTTAAGGACACTGTTTAGTTAGATCAGTTTTTCTTAACCTAATTGAAGCCATCGCTCCCTTTACCATGGTAAAATAATTCAATGCTTCACACCCCGGAAGTAAAAAAATAAACTTTCAAACATGCTCTATTGTTTAAATATTTAAAATGTAAATCATAAAATGGATCTCATAAAATAAGGGCTTTTTTGTATTAAACTGATTTTAATGCAGAAGAGCTTGGATACGCAATAAATGAACCCACCCAACTCACAAGGATTGACAGGGATGACTGACTGCATCATCACAATATGCAATGATGCAATCACCCACTCTGATTTTAGCAGTGCCCCCAAATGTTACAAATGTAAAAACAGATTTTCAAAATACCAACAATGGGGCATTTATATTCCTGTTGATAAACACAGGCTTAGAATAATCGACAGTGTCCCAAGGGTTGTGAGCTGTCGTGCTACAGTCAAGAGTTTGAATTTGAGATGTGCAATGTGATGCATGACATCCTGAGACAAAAGCTTTGGACAATTCAGGTATGATTGTTACGGTACCTAGTCAATACTACATCAATGATCTTATCAAGAACTTATACCCCAGAGAGCAGCATTATATGGTATTTGCATTCTAACTTTACAAAGGTGGTAACAAATAAATAAATAGCCTCACTCTTTAAGAAATATCACAGTTGTTAAAGTCACATTTTTATAATAAATTTGTACTTGATAGTAAGTAATGAATTTAATGTAATGAAGTACTACATGCATATCTACTGAATAAGATAACTAGTGATAGGATCGAGTTTTGTTGTATATTATCAATGAATGAATTCATTATATACAAATTTCCGGGAAAATTTCAAATATGATAGCGCGAATGTGATAAAATTTAACTACGCCTTTTTCGAAAGACCCTGATAAGCAATTTGTTCTAATTAGAGTTATGCAGTAATTCCAATGTTATAATTACTTAATTTGCTAATTAGGAGTATTCTAGAGAAGATTGTAATGCAGTGGAACCCCGATTCATCGTTTTCCAAGGGAGGTGACAGATAGACACAGTCGTTGACTCGCTCTGGTTGGATATGATTAGAAATAAAATTCTTCATTTAAATATTTACACAAGCAAAATAATTGGTTTAAGCAATGTATATGATTATACTCGAGAGATTTTTGTAAGATTTGAAAATCTACAGGACGAATAGAAAAGTTATTGATGATTTGTTAATATTACACTTACTTTCACAGAGATGATCCGACCGCCGCTGTCTCCGAACCGACTTCCTCTCTCTTCTTGGACTCCGCTGTGGTATGTTATTGTCAGGTCTACGTGATTGTACGGATAGTAAACACCTCGCTTGCTAAATGTTGGGCTCATGCCGCAAGAATCGGCCTGAAAGTAAAATAAACACAAATTTACAGATGTTCAAGACAAAAAATCACAGTTTACGGATTTATTAAATCTTTACACAATTCCCCCTCACCATAACACGCACGTAGAAGAGGGCATTATGCCATCGGTCAAAACTAAACTAATTACTTTTCAAGAACAGGGGTTCACGTTTTCCAAGGATCAGTGCTAAATATATTAGCTTAGGATGGAGACTTGATATTATTCAATTAAACGCTGGTCAAATAATTGGTTTATGTTCAATAATTCCTTTAATTTTTGTGCATTTCAATACTGCAAGACCTCGGAAAGTGAATACTGGGATAGTCACTTAGATGTGAATCAAATATGGATTACCGTCTCTGATTCATTCATTTGTAGCAAAAACTAATGCTGCCTGCTGAATAACACATGGATTTACGGTTGAATGTTAACTGAATTCTCTGCAAGTCATTTGTTTTCTCACTCTGCCTGTTATTGACAAAGCAGTGTAAGAGTGAGAGGGCAAGTGATGTGCGATAATTATAATATTTTCGTTAGACAAACAAGTGACTCTTATTCACTACAAAGATAAGGTATCTTTGATTGTTTATTCGCAAATGACGCATGTATAATACATATGCTTAAGTCATTACCTATCATACTACTCAATTTCGGTAAGAAAGTAGTGGAAATGATTATTAACAAATGTAATAACTAACCGCCGAGTTCAGGACACGACATCCCATGGGGAATCCAGTGCTGCAGTACTGTCTGCCATCATCCAGTTGGTAGCACCATGTGACAGGCATATTGTCAACGATCCAATGATGCTGATAATTCAGTCCCATGCCTTTCTTCAAGAGCGCCAGCTTCTTCTCTGATTCTGCTGATCCTCCCTTGTAACTTTTAGTGCAGACCTCTTTGCATTGGACATCTTGCATGAACTCAATGCTGTATGGGCTCGGCCTGATTCGTTCGCCAAATACAACCTGGCCCAAGTTCTCGACGGGAGAGTTTGACTCGTCGGCAGAACAGAAATCAAAGTGGTGGTATTCATAAGGAATCACGGATTCTTCTGTGTTGAGTCGGTTTACATACAGCTTTACATCGTACTGAAATAAAAAGTAAATAATCACAACATGTAATCAGTAAAAATTATTTATGGCTTTTGATAGAATTCTAAATCATTATATAATCGTCTATGCTACTCCTATTTGAGTCATATTGAGTAATTGTGACACTGATTAACACTGATAAGAGGACTGAACCAATTCCATGTTCTGGCATCCATAATGATGTTGACGGTGATTATTTTACAAGTTTTAATTATTATTTTTATATTATATAATCGACTGAGGGTGCTTGATGGAATTTCAATATTAAATTTGGATTATTGAGATTTTGTACACTTCCATGTATTTTGTCACTAACGACCCGGGTTTCGCCTTTCGGCATCTTCAGGCATTCGTGTGCTCGAATGCCTGAAGATGCCGAAAGGCGAAACCCGGGTCGTTAGTGACAAAATACATGGAAGTGTACAAAATCTCAATAATCCAAATTTATTATTTTTATGATGCTATGAAAGCATGTTATGTAGCTAATGGAGCTAATGGAGCTTAATTCAGCAGATGTGGTTCTACGAGAATTACTCGTTACTCAGTCGCTCACTCTCTCTTTTGGAGAGAGTAAGAATAGGAGGATAGGACAGCTTATCACTCCTGTTACGCCTCAAATGGGTGGGAGAAAACTTTAGACATCAGGGTCATACTAATTCGACATGTTTAACGTGTGAAACAAATTTTTCCACCAAGAATTGACAGCTAACACCTTAAAAGTGATTATAGTGTAAACTATAAAATAACAGAAATATTATGTAAATTTGTTTGCACGTGAAGAGGTGAAGCTGTATAGGTTGCCAGATATGCAAGAGTTGTATTTCATTACGTTGAATTTTATTTTTAGCACTATTTTGTTGCATTGCTTTTTATTGAATAATTGATTTCATTAGAGCAGTGACGAAATACGCAAAAACTATTCGAATTATCTGCCAGACAAATGAATGCATGCATTAAAAGACAACTGTTTTCAATCAAATGCAGACATAGTGTTGTTTTTATGATTAGTGGAGTCTAACTTTAACATGTGATGTGAAATAATATATTTTGTTAATTACAGAGTTAATTGAAGGAACAAAATTAAATACGAATGATTGCATTACGAATGCACATCTAAGTTTTCTGTTATGTTTTTTTTTAATGCATTAGTCAATGTTGCAGGTAGCATGTCATTTAATTTCTTATCAATGTTGAAACGCCTAACGAGTTTGTTAGAATTTTCTTATCTAACTGCAACCATTTTCATAGTACTGTATGCATTTTTATCATTACATTAATTTCCTTAAAATAAATGATATAAAAAACTTCCTTGTATTATGTCAGCGGTCTGCAAATTAACACCTGTCCCGAAAACACGTCTGAAAATAATAGTCAAAATTCAAGCTTCAAAGATAAAAAAAAAATCTGACCATAAGTGACCCCTTGACCTAGAGTTTTCTCTCATAATGACGTTTCATAAAATACCTATCATTTTGTTGAAAATTAAATTGGCATGGATCTCAAAGGCGAAAGGTTTCTACAGAAGACCGACTTGCGGATAAGTTACATGTCCTGCTTTCCGGGACTAAGAAAGACTGTGCAGTATGTTCAAATAGAAAAATCCCAGGTGGTAGATCAGAAACATGACTATTTTGCGAGTCCTGCATCAATAAGCCAGGATTACACATAGGAGATTGCTATTTGAAATACCACAAAAAGAAGAATTATAAATAATTTTAAAATAAGTGCAATACATTCATTAAAAATCTATTTTACGGAAATAATTACAAAACAATTTTTTTTCTTTTTCGTTGACATGTTTTTGACCAATTGATTTTTTGTATTGAAAATATGCTTTTCATCGAAAAATGTCTCGAGTAGGCGGTAGGCACATACAAAAAAAGGCTCGAGTGGTAAAGGTTTAAGATTCCCATACCATCCATAAAGTTTTTAGCAACTTTCAGTAAATTTTAGTTTAAAAATCAAGTGTGGAAGCATTGAAAAAGTTTCACCCAATTTTTTTTTATCACACAGAGCAAGCATTTTTTTAAGCCATGTCCGCTTCCAATGTGCAGCATATAGACAGCTAATAGAGTTTATCTTGGCAGAAGTTTATTCAATGAGAACTGCTTATCACTCAGTTGTTCAACCTCTCTTTTCTACATAGTAAAGAATAATCTTTTTTGGAAATCAATCGCAAGATTTTGTATCAATGAGTTATAGCAAAACCCCTATAATTACAAACCATGGTGTAGGGCCCGTTAGCAGGTATTTTTGCGGACGAATGGTCCGTTACATTTACCGCGGAGTCATGAAATCGATATTTTGGACTAATTACAATGAATTCTAGCATATTTTAATAATGTGAAATAGTGGGTAATTAAATATAATATCTTTAATGTTTATAGGAATAAAGATAATTTCGATGGATTCGGCGGTAACTTTGGTGTTTTAATATAAAATTAAAATTGATTATTATTCCAATGGCTGTGTTACTAAAAGTAACACGTTTCGCCTCCTTAAGAAGCATCGTAAGACTTACTATATTGCAAGGTTATTTATTTCCAAGGTAAACAATGATTCTAGTTCTTAAATTAAAAATGAAGGGTAGGGTGGGTTTGTTTCATTCTACTGGACGTGGGGAGGGGGTAGGACACAAACGATGATAATACTAATTACATAATTAATTACAAGTGTTTGGAGGTGAAAGTCCCAAGGGAAATAAATTTAATAGCGGTGAGCTACATGTCATATTTAATGTTATTTAATAACAATTGATTAGTGTTAATGGCTTTATTAATTTCTAAAAACTATTCATTTCTGTTATTACATTATTCATCTGAAGATGCTTGTTAAAGAAGCGAAACGCGTTATATTTAGTAACACAGCCAGTGGAATAACTAAGTTATCAATTTTTTATTAAGAATAAAGTTGTTTACTTACTTTGAAAGAGTATAATTATAAAGTCTAGTCGTTATCAATGATTGTTATTAATCGACAATTCAAAGTGTGCATTTTGTGGTAAATTACGATTCTAATAAATCTACCCTGCCACACATCGCATTTTGTCCCATTAAATTATTACTTAACATACATATAAGTTGGTATTCGATGAATCTTAAATTATATGATTATAGTAAAGAAAAACTGAATAAACTCACAAAACATCTCATCAAATATGTTATATTCGACGAAAATTGGAGTTGAGCAACTATCCTCGTACAATCGCGGTACAATTTGTTCGTAGAGACTGGGACTCCCAGGACTACTTATAAATTTCAAATTTTCTTATAGCACTGTTTTAAGGTTGCTTTGATTATAGTCATATCATGCTTTCTGTCACAATAAAAAAATAATAATATGACTAAATACTGTTTTTTTTCAAATCCACAATATTCTATGACTTCATGCGTTTTAGCCGTAGAGCGTTAAATCACATACATTTTGACATTTAAAGCAGAAAACCATCAAAAATTGACTTAATGCGTTGTCAGTATACCCTCGATTTGCATTCATATTTACCTATAATATATATTATCAATAAGAAAATGGGAAAAGAAAAATCAATCAAAACTTAATCCAAAGCAAATGGATTTTCCTTAAAAATAATGAGTGCAATTTTTGTTAATCTATAGATAAGATTCATAAAAAGATATCAAATTGCGAAAATTGCCGTAAAATGTAATGCGGAACTCTCTTGACGATGTTGTATTGTTTTGTTTGAATCCTTCCTGAATGTACATAGCAATTGTCGTACTTACCTACTTAATATAGCTAGCCAGTAACCAATATAATTTAACGTATAGCTGGAGTGTTTTACATAAAAATGATTAGCAATGATTACCATGCATGTTGATGAACTATCCGCTCTCTTGCAGTAATTAACCGGCGCTAAGCCCGGCAAATAGAAACTATATACGGGCTGAATTGCACATATAAGGGCAAAACCCAATATACTAATGACAGACGTCATTTTATACGTGTCCATACACAAATACTTAAAATGTCAATGCAGACTGAGATCAGAACATTTCACAGCGATGATATTTCACGTATATCGCGTTGAAGAAAACTGGTAATAAATAGAAACGTCATCTAACTTCACTGAGACACTTTTTGACAAATAGCGAAATTACAGTGCACAAAACTACGGGCGCAGGCGCTGAACCACGACGTTCATTTTTGTTTTACATGTGGCAATACTATGAACTTGTGTCAACAAAAAGAGAAAAATTGTCGTCGAATTACAATAAAAAATATTTTTTTATAGGCATTTCATTTCATATTGGACATAGGTGATATTACAAATTCGTATAATATGTTATCAATGAGATTAAAAGATTAAAATATTTTTTTTTTATTGAAATTTAAGGGTAAGAGAAGCCCAAAAGTCGTTGTCGAATTACACTATTTAAAGTATGCAGGTTCGTTAATATAAATTTAAAATTAATTAGAAAAATATGAATGTATTTTTAAATAGATCATTAGCCCGATTATTTACAAAAAAGGCGAAGATAATGATGTCATTTCATAGATGTCTCTGCATGTTTTGAAAATGACGATTACAAAATTATCGTTCCATTCTTGACGGAATAGATTTGTCACTCGATATAGCACCGTTACTGTTGTATGTATGTATATATATGTACATACAAACACACACACACACCCACCAGTATAGTACTATGTATGCTACACGCCATAGACTATTATACTTTTACGCATAGGCTTGCTTTTTGACAGTTGACGTATTGTATTGCAACCTAGATCGTTTCTGCTGCATCTTGTGTAAATATATGGGAAGTATTCGGGAATGACGAAAGAAAACATTGCAATATAAGTTGAACGATGATATATAGGACTTTCATTGGATATTTGGTTAATTACCAATATACAATGACATATGACAGATTGGGACCGCTTCAGAAAGTACGCGAAATGAAATTTTATGTTTTAGAGTAGAACAAACCAAACCTTGTCCCTGCTAAAATACATTTACCTCTACAATGACTTAAAAATGACAGTTTGGGATCGCTTCAGAAAGTACGCGAAATGAAATTTAATGTTTTATAATAGAACAAACCAAACCAAATCAGCTTGCTGATAGTCGTATTCAACGAGGTATGAAATGCGTGAACCCGTGAGATATGATAAGCCTGTGATTATCTAAGTCTCTTGGTATGATTCACTATATCCACCATTCTAGTTCACCCGAGTCCATTGGTTTATTTTTGTCTATTCTTGTAAAAATTACATATTGCCGGATCCGTGGTCTAGTGCTTCCGTTGTGGTGCTCACGGGTTCGAATTCCAGTAGAAATAGTTTCATAAATTGATTTTTCAATTGAGGTAAACATATTTCTATTCGTTGATTGAATTAGCATTTACCTGGTAGAACTACATTGCAATGAAAGAAAAATTTCCACTTTACATTATTTCCTCATTTAAGAAAACTGAATTACTTCACCAATCAAGGCGAGAATGATGTAATTCTTAATAAATTACTGATTTCTAACTCCACTGATGAAGGCGGACCTTTAGATAAACAAATGTCTACTGGGATAGTCTGTTAGTACCAATCTTTACTAGATGTTAGTCTTAATGACTTCATTATTTGCTCACTTGTTCATCTCGAGTCACTGACGGTTTACATAAAAGAAAATAACAAAATATTTGAAGAAGAAACTACTAAGCTATGATTAGGAAAGATCACTCTCGAAGTGGGTATCTTCAGCTTTATTATATCTACTAGGTCTCTATTAGGATGATATTCTCAAAATGCTTAGAAAAGCTCTATGCCATGGCTAATAACACTGCCAAGTATGACTCTCACAGCCGTACCTTACTACGCAGAGAGATAAAGCATTTAAAGAGTGTTGCACGCTGTGCTATAAAAACATCAAAAGGTGACGTTCAGCAGTTACGTGCAGATTTAAAAAATGGGCCAAATCATGTTTTTGGGAGTCACTCTTGACTGCCGTGCTGATTTCTATAAAACCAACGTGTCGGAAATCAACCGCATACCATATTTGGAAAATACTCCACTATTGAGAGATATACGGTTACACCTCGATGCCATAATTCGAAAGGCAGACAGATTGACTACTAACGTCACAACAAACTCTGCAGAATGTTACATGGCCTTAGTGAGTAAATTTACTGGTGGGAAACGCTTAGACTTCTCAAAGAGAAAGAGCTACGAAAGTAGGTGTTATGGTGCTGGCATAGTTCGCACAATGGGATCCCAACACATTTTAAATCTGTATAGGGATATAGCTGGTAAGTCGACCGGTCATAACACAAAAAAGATAGTGATGAAAGGGTTGGAACGTGTGACTCGTCTTAAGGCCAGACGTCTGAATTTCACTCCTTACAAAAGACCAACTGCACATGTAATTTCTGAACCTGACTGCGAATATGCTCCTTGCTTGCTGATAGTCGTATTCAGCGAGGTATGAAAATTCGTGATCCTGTGAGATATGAAAATCCTATTGATTGAATTGTCATTTACTTGGTAGAACTCTGTTATAATAGGATAAAATATCAAATTATTTAGTTCTACAAAATTTTATTAGGTAGTTGATAACTATTTCGGCTTAACGCCATTGTTAGAACTATAGTTGTATATATTTTTTTCCATGTCCGCTCCCAATGTGGTGCATATGGTCTCTTAATGGATACCTCCTTAACAGAACTTTTCTATGAGAACTGCTTGTTACTCAGTTGTTCAACTTCAGCTAGTTAGCTAATCGCTCTCGCTACGCCCTGTGATGATCAAATGGGTGGGAGGGAGGACTCAGACTACAAACAGAAATCCATAAATCGATTGAAAGATCAATTTATGAAAACCGTACGCACTGGGTATTGAACCCAAGACATTCCTAACCGTAGCCAACTGTGCCATGGATTTATGCGTAAGCTTCTGCGTATATTGCAGTATCAATCCAGTCACTTCCTTAAAGAGACGATTTTTATAAATTTATAACTCATATGTCCGACACGAAGAACAAGTTATAAATACACATACAAGAATAAAAATTGTTTGGTTATGGTTAGGTCTATGATTTATTGGAAGCATTTCAATAAAGCCGTTCAACATCGGAAAGCTGCATTTATTTATTCAACTGTCTGGTTAATGTTACATATTGTGACAGATATATTGCTATATCTGTTTAGTTAGAGTTTTCTAGTTTCTTTGGCAATTCTTCTAGATAAACTTGATTGAATTGCCAGATTTATTTAGAAATAAACATTTCCTTACACCCACATATGAATTCATCTTATATTTATTGCATATACTGATACATGTACTTCACATTATTGATTTCCAATATTACATTAATTACCAATATACAACGAGATTGGGACCGCTTCAGAAAGTACGAGAAATGAAATTTAATGTTTTACAGTAGAACAAACCAAATCAGCTTGCTGATAGACGTATTCAACGAGGAATGAAAATTCGTGAACCCGTGAGATATGAAAAACCTGTGGTTATCTAAGTCTCTTGATATAATTCACTATATCCACCATTCCAGTTCACTCGAGTCCGTTGGTTTCTTTTTGTCTATTCTTGTAAATTATATATTGCTGGATCTGTAGTCTAGTGGTTCCGTTGTGGTGCTCACGGGCTCGAATCCCAGTAGATCCAGTTTCATAAATTGATTTTTCAATTGAGGTCGACATATTTCTATTCTTTAAGACATCGACTGAGGGTGCTTGATGGAATTTCAATATCAATTTCAATATTGAACTGACAGTTCGAGTCCATTCGCGAGCTCGAATGCCTGAAGATGCCGAAAGGCGAAACCCGGGTCGTTAGTGACAAATTACATGGAAGTGTACAAAATCTCAATAATCCAAATTTGATATTTCTATTCGTTGATTGAAGTAGCATTTATTTGGTAGAACTACATTGTAATGAAAGAAAAATTTCAACTTGACATTATTTCCTTATTTAAGAAAAATAAATTACTGAAGTACATAAAAGAAAATAATAAAATATTTGAAGAAGAAACTACTAAACTATGATTAGGAAAGATCACTCTCTCAGAGTGGGTATCTTCAGCTCTATTATATCTATTAGTATGATATTCTCAAAATGCTTTAGAAAATTTGGTTCTCAAATGATTTACTTAGCCTTACTAAAAACCCAAAAAGTTTGCTAGCACGCATAATGTAGAGAAAATATGTGAAAGAATAGTTAAACATTTTACCGAGATCATAGATGAATGTTTGAAAACTGGCAGACCACTTAACGCTGTCTAAATTGTGTTACCTACCGATTTTTTGTTTCTTACTATATTTCTTTTTACAACTTATATATCTCCTCCTTTTTTTAGATACATGTACTTCACATTATATTATGAATGACCAAACCGATCACTCGGTTCAACAGAATTCGATAATTTACGACAAAGTACTTCGCGTAAATTATCGGTTTACCCGATTTCCGTGACAAATATATATTCTATAATGACGAATAGTGATGTTTGCTGAGGTTTGAGGTAATACATATTTGATTCGATTCATTTTTGAAGCTCTATGCGCAATATAATATAAAAACGTCAGATCTGTCAAAGTGACAGATCTGACGTCTACATATTATAACCATAGAGAATAAGATAGTTTCTGGTATATTTTCCCTACCGACAAATGGTGAAAGTTGCTGTATGGATCTTAGAGCCATTTTTCGGTAGATGTCTCAAGTGACCTTCTATGTTGAATTTATTGTGGTAAGACGTCACCGTTAAACATGACAATAATTTGTGTTGTAAATTCATAAAATCATCAATTTCTTTCATAAAGTACCTTTTAAAGTATTACGTATAATTTATAGAGTTATGTACTTTGTACTTGTAATGTTCATAATCAAATATAATAATATAGAAAAAGAAATCTCGGAAAAAAATATAGCGTTAAATGTCGTCTTAAAAAATATAAAAGAAAAAGAATTCGAATCAACAGTGTATATAGTATATTATCTATGACAGTGTAGCAGCTGTCAAACTCACGTTTACATAGAGAGCTATACGTTTATTTACATACAGATAATAATTAATGCATGTTTCACTTTTATATCAATAGCCAAGATATTTAAACACTTAAATGCGATATTGATATTATACTCTACGATTTTTTAGATTCACTTCATTTCAAAAGCGTCACTAAGAGGAATTGATTAATTTTGAAAAGTTTGGTTATTTTTATATTAGCAAAATGACCCAGAGAAATTTTCATGATATTAAAAAGCTTATTTGCATCCAGTATCCAGGTGTAGTGAATAATGTCGACAAAGCCATCGAAACATTGGGAGGAATGCAAGCAATATCACAGGTATTTTATTTTATTGTGATACGTTATTAATTTACCTAGGTACTAATATGCGAAGCTATTTTGTTTCGTTACAACGTCAACTTCCATTTTTAAATAGTTTATATATTATTGATAATAGGTTTAAAGATTTATTGGTAAGGGCATGCAAAATTTGAATCCATTATATTATGATTGTCAGCGAATATGAATTCAACTTTATCGTAATAAGTATGCATTTTGCACAGGTGTATTCAACTACAAACCGACGATTGGAACTCCGGTTTCGGCCTAAAGATTTCTTCTGCAAACCAGCATGCAGCAACCAGGTCGATACATTTGGTTTATTACTTAAAGTTAGAGTAAAAAAGAAGAAGAACGTAAATCCTACTGATGAAAGTGAGGTTATAGGCACTGACATAATGGGCATAGTAGATTCTACATATATATTTGACAGTAAGTACAATGTGATTATCAGTTTAACAGAACGTGTCATACAAATGCTATTTTTACAATGAAAAATACCCAAATGAAATGTTTCAGAGTAGAACAATCTTTTATGAAGCAAAATATATAGAAAATATTCGTGAATGAAAAAAAAAACGTTGCAAAAATGGCTTAACAATAACATGTCGCAAACTTTAATGTCTGGCCGCTATTGAATTTTTGCTGGTGAAGTACCAACCTGAAAAACAAAACTATCCATTTTGTATTGTTTATATGGCCTGTAGGTGTGTGTGGAAAAAGTTATTTGACTAATTACTTGTTTTATTCAGTTACTGTACAAAAAAATATATTACAGAAAAAATCTGGCAAATGTATCTGAAGTTCCCTTGAATACACATTTATATCTCAATGGTATCTACCCTGAACTCTGAGAGTAAGCTAGGTGAGACTTCAATCAGAAAAATATGGAAAGTAGTTCTCAACCACTTCAAATAGACCATTTAAAAATGAGTGAATATTTTCATTTGTTTATAAAAAATGTGTTTTTTCAAATTTCGCAGCATTTTCTGACTTTCAATATTTACCTCTGGCCCCAAAAGATGAGGCATCTCCTGAAACTTCTGGACTGAAATGTATCCACAGTGATACTATACCGTCTGGTATTCCTGATGTGGAATGGTTTAAGTATGTTATCATTATAGCTGATATTGCCAACTCTTTCATAGTATGCAGTAATGACTTTTGTTGACAAATGTATGCTTAACGTAAATTTCTTAACATTCAGATTGTCTAAATTTTGAATGCATTAAATATTTTCTACTTTATTTTTTTAATTAATCGTTAAGCTTTCAAGAAGCAAACTGCTTCGAGTCTCTCAGCAAATGATTTTTGTCGCTAGAGATTCAGAGATTTATTTTGCTTGCGATTTTATGCGAGTTTTTGCGAGATTTATTTAGTGTGCGAATTTTGATGAGAAATGTGAAAAATACTGGAACAAAACACTACATGACAATTACTGATGACTTGAGTAACGACTATTCATGCTAATACTATATTTTTTGTTTACAGTGAGCCGAGTCCATACATGTTGGCTCCGGCTGTCTTCTCTCGTGTCGAGAACCCTCACCCGTATAATTATCGCAGCAACATTGCATACCGCGAAGAATTAAAACAGGTCATCGGCAAGCCACGAAAAAAGAGATTAGGCCATGCAGTTGTTGTGAATCATAATCACGTTGGACCTATGCCTAGTGCCGCAAATGACGCTGGAATGGCTGCGCTGACTGCTCCGGATGAGGCTGTTCAAATCATCAAAAAAGTTAGATAAACTTTTTGTTTTTTATGTCATCGCATTCATATGTGCTTTGTGTTCTTACCTTTTGATTTCCAAACTCCAGGTAAGAGAAGATCAGGTTTGCGCAGATTATGTAGACTGGAATTGGGTCCTGGTTAGATGTTTTATTTCACATATGTTGTTAATAATATTGTATACAATTACAATATCTTTAAAAAAAAAATCACTTCATAATGCTCGTGATGGGCGAAACCGGTCCTGATCATTATAAACATGTGGAAGTAATACAAATGAATTTTTTTAAATATAATGTTTTTCCACCAAGAATTGACAGTTACAACTTAAAAGTAATTACAATATCGTTTGAAAAGTATGTCACCATTATATATCATACAGTATGAAAGGTTTTTGTGGACATCAAACTGATAAACAGATTATGTGTAATTGACATTAAAACAATGTTTATTCACATATAATGAAAAAAAAATAAAAATTTTAATGAGTTCTTATATGACATATTATTGTAAGCTTTGTACTCAAGTTGAAACTGCGGTTTAGACCTCTTACATCTAGCATAAAAATTTCATTTATGATATATCTCATATCCCAGTGTTCTGGAACCTCAACGTCTCAAAATAACATTTATGATAATTTATAAAAGTCTTGAAATTATGTATTTTTTTCTGCGGTGGAAAAAAGCAATGAAAATTACCCTCCTTAATGGGTTTCACTTCATTTTACATAGAAAAGATTTAAGCTATAAACCAATTAGGTATGATTAAATAGAATCATAACATTTCATTACTTTCAAAACACATTTCTCAAACATATTGATGCATATTTTGTATATTATGCCGGTGGTTTTATCACATCTTTGGAAATGACTTGTGAAAAAGGTTTTGGTGCAATACTAAAGAAAAATTTAAATTCTCATGATATTAATACCATATTGTAAAAACTTTGTTCAGGATTTTCTCTTCTGTTCATGAACTCTGTGATGTTTTAGCTTTTCGAAGAGCAGCCATTGTGGTCCAAGAATGCGATTCTGTTTAGGTCAAAATTGCCATTCCCCCAAATAAAAAACATTCTACCCTGCATTGGATACTATTTTCTCTCCGGGCCGTGGAGAGCTCTGTGGTCGAGATTTGGTTATGACCCTCGCAAAGATCCGCAATCAAGAATCTATCAAACTATGGACTTTAGGATGAGGAACATTGGTAATTATTTTATGTTAGACTATCTCAGACACTATATCATTTTAGTATAAACTAAATAAATGCTGCCAAATGAAAAATAAAATTGTTTCTAATGTACATTAAGCATTCACAAAAGAAATATTAATTAGAATATGATCTGGCTATAACGAAATAAGAAACTTACTGGTAAACAAGTCTGTCAATTCTCATCAGATAAAAGAGTAGGAAACGTTGCTACATTTGACAAGTCACGAATCTTTGTAAGTAATTACTATGTCTCAATGACTATTGATTAAAAGGCATCTTATTTGCACAGTATCGACTTGCAATCAGATTAATATTAATTATCTTCAATTAGGAAATTTAATTTACAGACCAATAAAAGGTATTTAACAGAAGTTTTTCTATGAGAGCTGTTTGTTACTCAGTTGCTTAACCTCTCTTTTTTGTTGAGAGTAGTGATAGATGGACAGGTCTAGTGTTGTAGCTAATTGTTCTCGATATGGCCCGTTTTTTAGGATTGGATGGGTGGGATGGAACTTTGGGATGCAATTTTAGATATCACAAATGTTCAAACAGAAATCAATTTATAAAACTGTACGGACTGGGATTGGAGCCAACTGTAGCCAACAACGTTGACCACTGCACCAAGAACCCGACAAAAAAACTTCTTGAGGCTTAACAGGGTGTGTAATTTCACACCCCGTTAAGTAAGCCTCAAGAAGTTTACATAAGGGTTTGAAATGATTTAAATCTTCATGAGGCCATATTTTCCACATTGGGATCGGACATGGCTTAATGTTAAAATATTTACCATTAAAAAAAAAGGCCCACTAAAATGTGGTATTCTTCGATTACTATTGTGTGAATATTTCATATTTTATTAAAAATTTTCACAATAGCTATTTCTTTTCATCTTTTATTCTTAGGTGGCTTAAAAGGATTTGTAAAGTCTAGGATAAATATTCTGGAGCGTGCCACACATTTAAAAATCCAGCAGAAGCCAAAGAAACAGCACTGTGATTACTTTGGCCAAGCCGCTGAGGTCAGCAAAGAAGTTCAGACTGAAAATATTTATATCTTCACACCTGACCACCTTCCTCCCAGACGGCAGATATTTTATCAAGTAAGCTAAAACGTACTCTGTCTTCTAAATGTATTATCACTGGGCTTCTGAGACACCTGTTGCAAGAGCACTGCCTAGCAGGATACTGTGTAAATATTTTAACACAACGAATACTGCATTGTTTTGCTGTGCAAGACATTGTTAGATACTGAAAAAAAAACACCTCTGGTTGAATTAGTTACAAGAACAAGGTAAACATTTTAACACAGTTTCAGATTGTATGTTTCGAAAATGTCAAATGGTGAAACAATGGTGTTTACAAATATAAATATGTCCATGACTACAATAACCTCGCGAAAAAAGCCCGCCAGCAAAATCGTGAACCAACATAACTCTTTCAAAAGAGTATGATTTAAAGAAAAAAAATATGTAGTTAGTTTGTTTATGGCGTATTGTATTCTCCCATTTGTATATATTAAAATTCGAATGCTTGTGTTTTAGTATAGTAATCTGAAAGTGCCAGAAATTGAAGAAATGCTCGCGAGACTTGGAGAAGTTTTGCCTGGATCATTGTGCCATGAACGTCGAGGATGGCTTCCAGCGGGTTTCGATGACCAGTGTCGTGATATTTTGAATAACTATGTTGCCGAAAAAATGCGTCAATTGATTGCTGAGGAGTCTAGCGGACAGGTGAATAATAATTACGAAAAGCCTCATTACTTCACTATGGATTTTTTTAACATAGCTTCAAATTATAATGATGCATTAATTTTTTTACCTACGAGAAATGGATGGAGTGTATGTTTTTCTATTTCTAGGACTAATGATTTTTTTGTGCAATGGATAAATTGAAGAATTCAGCATGTTATCTATTCTTTATGAGAGCTGAAAGCGCTGCATCTATATCAGTCAATTGGACATCACATTATAAAATCCATATAACTGTACATTAGCGGCTTTTACATCTAGGCGCTCTCGATTAGGTGGTGCTCGTGCTTTAACCGCTTCCTGGGCGGTCACGCAAAAATGCGTGAAAAAAATCTACGATTTCAGATGATCACGCAAATACGTGTGATTCTCCATATAAGCGAAATTCATGATTTTAAAGACAATCTAAAATTCCGGGCAAGCACGCAATATGCGTGAATAATATTTGAACCATTTTGAACCAGAAAAAACATGTTTTCAATATTTATATAATAATTATATTTGTAATAGTTATATTTATATAGTAATAAACTATATTTGATATTTGAAAAAAATATTTTTGTGATTATTTGATGACATGCTATAAATTAATGACATGAAATAAATACGTTTTTTTAACAGATTGTTGCAAAAAACATCGCCCGGGAAGCGGTTAAAGCGAGAGTGCGTGTAAAGTCAGTCAAAGGAGAATAGCGATCACACACAAATCCTTAGCGTATTTACTACTGGGTGTGCATATTGTGCCAGGCGCATTATCTTGTCCGGTGGAATTGCTGCTTCACATAGTTAACAAAAGTTTCCCCGTCTCCCTTTACCCCTTAATGCAGAAATATTCATCATCTTCAACTTACACCTGGATTATTTAAAAAAAATTTCAAAGTCAAAGTTTCTCATTTCCAGGCATCAACTTCTGGAGAACCAGATTTTAATGAGGATATGATGGATCAAGAAATCGAAGCCGAAGGTCAGAACGATGATGAGGGTAATGAAGATATTGCTGATGAAGTGTTTTCAGAAGACGAAGAAGAGGAAGATGTGGAATAATGAATTGAAATATGCATTATTAAAAACAAATAAAGCTTTGAATTATAGTTTAATATTTTTTATCAGCTGTTTTATTTCAAATCCTTTCAGTGAGCTTAGTTGGATTTTGTTATTTGGCAATAGGATATCATTATAAGGGTAACTGAACAAATCAGTAAATGAAAAAACAGAACATGACAAATCAGAACAGTGACAAAACAGAACAGTGACAAAACAGAACAATGATGAACCATCACAGTGACAAAACAACACAATATCAAAGAGAATATTTAATATAATACACTAACTGCAGGCTTTTATAGATTGCCATCGATTATAAGACGCACCCTTATTTTTAAAGACCAGTAGTCAACGAAGAATTGTCAGGTCCATGGTGCCATGGATCGTTACGGATCACACGGGCTCGAATCTCAGTACGAACAGTTTCATAAATTGAAATTTATGTATTTTTGTTTGAAGGAATGGTTGTTTGTGATGTCTGAAATTCTCTTCCGCCTATCTAATCCTTAACAGGTTTTAGCAAGAACAATTAGCTAACCACTAGTCCTGTCCTAGCCCTATCTTTCTATCGCTACCCTTCAAAAAAGATAGGTTGAGCAACTGAGTAACAAGCAGTTTTCATAAAAATCTTCTATTGAGATACCTCAATTAGGAGGTCATATACTACACATTGGGTGCGGACATGGTAAGTGCATAGACCTTCTGCTGTCAGGTTGCGTGCACAATTTATTCTTTTCTTTCCTGAATACTACAGTAGGTCACGGAAAAAAAACTTGGCATAATAGAAAGGGTGTGAAAAAATTTGGTGTTGGCTCTTTTACGCGAGAAGAGCATTGTCTCGGTCGTCTGACCTTGAGTCGCCAGCGTGGACTGATGTTTTTATAATTAATTATATCTACTGAACTAAATATATAGATGTATAATTATTTTTCACTTTAGTAACTTATAATGAAGGCAATAGAAAAAATAATGCATTCGTCATAACTGTCAAATAATTTATAAATAAATTGCAAGCGACACGTTTTTTTGTTCTAAATTGACAGATAATTAATTTATGACTAGATACAATATGTTGGGATTGCTAATGATTCACGTGTCGTCATTATCGTTGACTTTAGATCGTGATTTTTAAAAATTTGATCTTTGAGAATCTAATAGATCAAATAAAAATTTAGATCATTGATACACAACTCGCGACCCGCAGTGACATTTTTTGCGGCTTAAATGACAAGTGCATTTTCACTAAGTGTTTCATTGCATATGAAAAAGTCTATGCTTTATATGACGTGATTAATCAATGTCTTTGCAAATGGAGTAGGTTGATTTCCACAGCAACGATTGATTGTGATCGAAATATCAGGAAGGCGACCTGCAAAATTTAAAAAATATTTTGGCAAAGAGCGCTTACCCATGCAACATAAGAAGATACGCTTTGTGCAAGTCTTTTCGAAAGAACTTACATTAATTTGTTAGCAAGCGTTTTCCTTATTAAAGCTAATCAAGTCTCAACACAGACATCGCTTGAACCGTAAACATTGAATTTGTCATCGAAACGCTTGCTACCAGCTTGCAGTATCAAAAATCTTACTATGGTTCATACAAATATGCACGTAATGCAGAGTGTAGAGTGATTTCAGTACCTGACAAAATTAAAATTTTTAAATAAAATTTTAAAAATATTTTTCTATTCTATCATAATTTATTATTATTATTTTTTTCAACACATGGTAGTCAACAATTATAAAATGGATATATTGGCCCTTCTCTCATATAGGTTGTGCAGCACTGTTTTAAATTATTCAGAATAATACCTACACATGGAAGTCGTTGTTAAAATCAATTAGATAAGTATTATATCGTACCTATGGCTATCACTAGATATTCACGGACTTTACATGTGGACCCGGTTATCACTGTATTTTATGACACCTGTATACGTCACAATTTATACATCTCGATAAAAATTCTCTTCATTTTTAATTTAATTACGAATGAAGTAAAAATGGATTGACATTAATTTCCCCGTCATTTTTCAAGGGTCTCAAATCACCGATTCCTCACAAAAAAATACAACTTACGTCTTGTCATGCTTGCATTGTATTCTTTACACATTTTTTGTATATTAGGATTAGAGATAGCCATTCACATTTTGAATCGTGTCTGCTCTCAATGTAGAGCATGCTAATATAAACTCATACTGGAGGGTTTCACAGAAACTGTTTTTCGACAACCACTTTTGTTTTACGGCGTTAACTGCCGTCTATATTTGGTGAAAATTCATTACAGGTTTAATAATTTGGATTACATATTAATCGACTTCTAATTATTATTACTCACTCAATTGAGTTCGTTAGACACATCCAAATGTAATTAGGTATAATGTAGATATTAATATTTATTATGTAGAATTAAAGATTAAAATACAAAATCTCACTACAATGTAAGCCTGTCATATAGATCGATATTATTTTGATAATTCCAGCATGTTTTATTACATCAACAGCTGTAATGCATTGTGTTTGAGTCATTGATAAGAAGCTCAGATGTGAAACGAAAAATCTTTTAGAGTTGGTAATTAATTATCAATCATATCTACGGTTTTTATTGTAACCTTTAGACTATGACGAAATAAAGAAATATTAAAACATTATCTCGTGTATCCCCTTTCGTGATTTTTAATCTGTGACGGTTATACCAAGGGTCTTTAACAAAGTCCAAATGAGATACGATTGTGTGTAATTTTTGATATATTTAAGAAAATAGAGACGATTTGTAGACATCGATATTACCGGCTGAATCATAATGAATTATTCAACATATTTATATAGATGTAATGAAAGCATTGATTGTGAGTTGTAAGTATGAAATCGTCACCCCAAAATCAAAATGGCACTTTCTGGTTTTGAGAGAAGCGCACAGAACAAGCGAAATGATCGTGTAGAGGTGTAACTCGTGTATGCCACTGCGATTGACTTGATACAATTTTGAGCTTTTAAATCTACATTATTCGGAAAGCAAAAGTTTTAATAACACAAAAATAATAAGATTTAATTGTCGAACTTAAAGTTAAAGCATGTGCGAGCGAAAACAGTTTTGCGTGCATCACACTCTCTATTGTCTATTTTATAATATGTGGTCGATAGAACCTGTTCTTGACTGAAGACGTTAAAGAATCTACCTAACTACACGTTCTATCCTAGCCTCGTCCTTTTATGCTTACTCTCTTCCAAAAAAAGATTGCGTTACTGAATGACAACCTGTCTCATAAAACAACATTATTTGACCATACGCTGCACGTTAGGAGCGAAAATGAATTTTTATTTTAAAAATTAATCTTGGATGCCGAGTATCCAGAAATTTTACTTGGAACTGTCTTGTCGCTAAGCGGAGCATTTCGGCTGTACCTATAGAATTATTTTATCTGCTTTCAAAAGATTACTATAATTATTATAATATTCCACGTAGAGTATTGCCTACAAATTAGGTTAGTAAATAAATGCTATTCTATGAAAGTAGTTATCTTAAAATATTATTTATCATTTACGAACCGAACCATGAAGATGTTGACCTTAGAAAATTAAAAGTAATATTGTTTACTCTCGTATCACTATCGACTGTATCACTATCGACTCAATACTATATGAGAAGTCTAAAAGCAAAAAACTGATAAGTTCACTTTTTGTCAAAATGCAACAAAAACTACGTACATATCGTGACGTAACAGTTTGAGAGTTTGAGTGTTTCAGTTTACATATACTGCTCGGCGTCACTGGTAACTTGGTTGTAATATTTTATTTATGTTATGGGGCTTTTATCATCAGAAATAATTAATAAACACTTGTAGTTAAATGCTTAGGCTATATTTTTCCGGTTAAGTTAACAAATTTATTGATGACTATATAGTACGAAAGCAAAACACAGACGAAGTTTCGAATGTAGGTTGACATAGATTAAAATGGGTAACAATATTTTTATTCAGCGAGGATCAATGATAAAGAGGCATCTGACGTAGGCAGGTATACTCAGAAATTGTGGGGTGTTTCAATAAGTTAGTGTACCTATATGGGTACTATTATATAAGTAATTTCACATAATATAATCTACTATGTTTTGGCTAATTGATGTAACCCTTAAATAATACGAAAATGAGTTAATGATTGGATCTCATTTTAAAGACGACAGAGCAGGTCTCTGCCAAATGATGTAAATTAGAAAAATAAATTGACCACTTTTTGGAAGGGAAACATCACTTTACATTGGTTTTAGGTTTAAATATTCTGACCCGGTGACTTAACGTAAGCCACTATTACATCAACAATCTCTAAGTATATCCCGTATATGCAAATATGATAATTTACAAGAGTGCATTTCAAAGATTCATAACGCAACTCACCCTTATAATGTTTTCGATAAAAACAGTTTTTACTCTCTATTGAACGATATCAATTTTGAAGGTTACATCAATTGGCCAAAACACCGTCGATATGTATATAATGATACATAGCTTGCAAATCCCGACAAAATTATTCGAGAAAAAAATACTCTTCCCCAAAATTAATAATTTAATAACTAACGTTGAAAAAGTTTTCATAGCGGATTTTGTTTTATACTCTTCAGCGTTTCTATTTTCTTCTTATCACAGTGTTATTATGTTGTATTTAGTTATATTATTATCTGTTATTCTCGACACAGCATGTAGATATTACAATTCAAAACGTTGTTCGAAAATTGTTATGAATATTCGAATGTAACCATTTGAAAATTGATGGTTGATATTGATGAACTAGGCCAGGGGTCTTCAAACGTTTTAGCCTAATGGCCACACTGACTCCTCCACTAAGTCCCAAAACCTAGATAGCTAATCATACCAACATGCCGTAAGTTTTGAATTATGCCCAAATTTCAGTAGGTACCTGCAGGCAACTGTCAAGGACATTTCATTGCGGCGGAGATGGCTCTTAGCCGACAAGGAGAAAACCGGCTACTGCTTAGTTTATACACTCATATTAAGTCCTTTCGAGAGAAATTTGGTTGATCATTTGCATAAATTAACTCTTGGTTTTTTTCCGCTTTCTGCACTACTTATCTGTGTGAAAAAACTATGGCTGGCCAGATATCAGACATGTCCAGCCAACTACCTTGGATTATTGGTGCTCGCGGGCCGTAGTTTGAAGACCCCCTGGACTTGACTATTGCTGTAATTTTAGATATCCACTGAGGGTGCTTGGTGGAATTACAATTGTTCAAATTTTGTACATTTTCACGCCCTCGTCACTAACGACCAGGGTCTCGCCTTTCGGCATCTTCAGGAAATACATGGAAATATACAATATCTTAACAATTCAAAAAGATATGCTTATGTGTTTATTACTTTTATTTAACAACACGGGTTCTTCTTTTGATCGGTAGCGTTTTGTAGCTAAGGAAATACGGAAATAATAACAATTAAATTTGAATTTGTTGTCAATTTGTCAGTAATTAGTTTAATCTATTGCGCGTCAATCAAATAGAACATCATATTTGAATCACAGAATTGATGTTCATTTGTTTTTAACGTTTTTGTCTGATATAAATGCATCGAATTAGTATTCATCGTAACTCAAAAAATGGCGTCTATGTTTATAATTATAACAAATTTTAAAAATGGAAACATAAGTGAAAACTGAAAAAATGAGTGTGTCAAAAAAACATTTTAAATTCGGAATTATCTCTACAGTTTTAATGTTGCCATCGTTTATATTTAGCCAAATAGATTATCAGTAAATATCATGCTAGAAATACTGACCTTGTAATAGATTGTTAATCATCAATATGCCAAATTTATCTCTGAAAAACAAAAAGAAAAACACACGTAGTTCCGTAAATGTTAATATTAAATACACTATGGATAGATAAATATGTGCTTTTAATAATCATTAGATGTGCATAGCACAACAACGATAAGAACTTGGTTAAAACCTTCAACAAAGTATTAACTTATGAAATAAATGACGAGATCATATTCCATCTTACACAATGCGATGAGTTAATGTCATTTTGTTTGTATATTTTTGTGGTTTATGTATAAACCTAGATATCAATTCCTTTAATAAGTACGACTCGATTAAAATAGATATTGAACGATAATTTTAGTTATCGAAATAACACTTAGTTTGAATTGTTACAATTTTTAACACTTCCATACATTTTGTCACTAGCATCCAAGGCATATTCAAGTACTCGGATGAACTCGAATTATTTATTTATTGTAAATTTAAAAAAATTGAAATGCATGGCATTACAGCTGACGCCAATGCGCCATGCATTCCACAAACATAATAACAGTAACAACAATAATAATAATTATTGAAAACAGTACTACTAATAAAAACAATAATGAAAATAAAAACTTTTTTTTTTAAATTACTAAATAATAAAAAAAAGAGATTATTAATTTAAAAGAAAAAAATATTTAGTGAACAATACCCATAGTTTAGTGTTGAAAGTATCCAGCTCTCTAGGCAGTGCATTAATCATCCGAACGGCTCTGGCAACTGGTGACTCGAATGACCGACGTGAAGAACAAGTTTTAAGAATAAAAATTGTCTGGATATGGTTTCGGCCACGTAGATAACAATTAGGAGCATGTAAATTAATAGACATGAGAATTTCAGGATTATAAACTCGTCCCTGAAGAAGAAGAGAGAAATGCTTTAGAATCAAAAACGATCTTCGTGCTTCAAGAGAGTGAAAAGTTAGCATTCCTAAAAGAAATTTAGTTGGGTAATTTAAGGTTTAATTTAGTTGGGTTCTTTTAGGGAACTATCAAAATTAAAATATTTAAATTTTTTGAAATAGAAATATCGTAGAAATTTCTTATGAACTCGCTCCAATTTCAACCTGTAGGAATTTTCACATGGATTCCAGATAATAGATCCATATTCAAGCGTACTGAGAACCAAGGAAATGTATAGAGTGCGAAACACAGTTGGGTTTTCGAATGGTTTACTTTGCCTAACTATAAACCCAAGAAGTTTGCTAGCACGCAAAGCAACGGAATTAATATGTGAATGAAATGTGAAAAAAAATGTATTTAGTCATATTCCTCACTGGTGAGGGTCACGCCCTACTCTTATCACAATAGCTCCGTTTCATTTGACGATAATTCGCCAGTCGCTCCTGCACTCCGCTGCTCTGAAGGGCATCAGAAAAGCGAGGTCTATGACGTCCTTCACTTAATCGCTCCAGAAAGTTGGTCCCCTTCTTCCTTTCCTGTGACGACAAGCCTCTCAAGATTGTCGGTAAGCTTGCGCGCGATGTGACCGAAAAAGCCGAGTAGGCGTCTTGTATAAACGGCCGAGAGTTTATCCTGAATTTGTAGCACATTCAGGATATACGCGTCTGTGCGTTTGGCCGCCCATGGTACACGGAGCATCTTCTCCAGCACCACATTCGCTTTCGCTTTTAGAATCCATGTCTCCACGCCTGTTTTTGTTTTAAATAAATACACTACATTTACTATGTGCTTCTCTCTGCAATCTACCGAAAAAGAAGACGTGATTTATCTAAACTAACCTAACCGAACCTAACCTAACGACATGTTGGTTAGGTTAGGTTCACTTCTTAAAGAACAAAAATTAAAACTGTTATTAGGTTAGTTTTAGGGAACCAAAATTTTTGATCTTTCCAAAATTACTCAAATACATTGTTAGCGTCTTTGACAATCATTCTCCAAATGAATTCAGAATACATATTTTTTAATGAATAATTTATTGGTTAAGAAATTTTAAATCTCCTTTCTATACAAGAAACAAAATACCATTGACACCAGCTAAAATTTATGTTTTATAAAAAAGCAATGCATGGTTTATTAGACGTAAAACCCTGAGATGGTAGTCATACATTGCTTAATGAAATGAAATCAAATTATGCGTAAAAGTGCGTACGAAAATCATTGAACTTCATTTAAGGTCAACAAAATATTTAAGAGTCGTGAAAATAGTTGTTCGTTGATGGGCTCTACGTTGTAAAATAAACTAAGTAACAATTTTCAACATTATTATTTCTTTTCCAGGCTAAATTGGTTTGAGTTGGGTTAGGTTAGGTTAGCTTAGAATATTTCAATCCTTAACAGCATTCTATCAACAAAAATAAACAAATAGTTTTATATAATACATACCCGTTTTCAATAGAACGTAAAATAGATTTTTTGTACCATTTCCACTCCCAATGTGGAGTATATGGTATCCTAATAGAGGTATCTCAACAGAAGTTTTCTGAGAGAACTGCTTGTTACTTTGATAGAAGGATAAGACTAGGGCAGGAATAGTGGTTAGTTAATCGCCCTCGCTACACCCCGTTTTTAGGATCGAATGAGAAGTCGGAGGGAATTTGAAACATCCATGCTTACGAACAGAAATCCATACATGGATTGAAAAATCAACTTATGAAACTGTCCGTACTGGGATTTGAATCCGAGACATCCGCAACCGTAGCCAACGACGCTGACCACTAACGTCGCTTACTACTAACATTGCAAAGTGTATATATCGGTTTTTGCTTTCATACGCCTCATTTGATGTAAGTATAGGGTAGGTATAAACAGATTTCACGTTTTCAATGAAGGTGAATAATATTTTTCAAAGTTTGTGACGCAAGTTTCACATTGAAACACGATTGGCCGTTGACCTATATTATAAATCATATTTTGCTTTGTTTTTTAAGCTTCTTTAATTATAACGATTCTTACATATAATTATTAAATATTTATAGTATCAAAGTCGATTTAAAAAAAATACTACAAATTAATTTACAAGATTTCGGATATTTTGACCCCTTCTCCATTGTCATATTTTGTCACAAAATCTGTCGCCAAAAAAACATCTCTACAATTTTCTTATTCTCTCCGCCACAAATAATCACGTTATTTTTGACCAGTCCTTCCCAATTTTTTTTTATTCCACGGCTCATAATATTTGCAAAAAACCAACTTCAGCCCCCTATCCCGAAATTGAGATTAATTTAGTTATATTTATCCATACGTCTGCATTCTACAATCGCTTCAAAGACGACTAAAATTAAGAATAGTGTGCCCATATATAAAGAATATGTAAATATGTAAAAGGAAAAAATGTACAATTAAATACTTATAGCTCTACTGAAACATTTTGCGCTCCCCCGCAGAAGCCTTACAGCTCCCCAGGAGTTCACGACCCACAGTTCGGGAAGCACTGTTTTAGACCAAATTTTAATGAATTTTGCTACAGAAAATTTCCTTAAGTTTTTGTGATATTGAAACCTATTTTATTACTTATAAGTATGCTTACAATTATATCAATTCTCAAATTAAATCAAATCCAAATCAAATTGCTTGAAAATTTTTATGTTTTGCATGTAGATGACGTTAATTTGAATGAAGTAACGTCAATCGTCTGAGACATTTTGAAGCTCACTTCATGCTTGATCAACGACTACACTATCTCATAACGTTAAAATTGACTACGGCTATCTCTTTTAAGTATTGTGTATCCACGTTACTCATAGTAACACAGAATACGAATTTAACTAAGTTATCAATTTTAAATTTTGTATCCAACTAAATAATTGATAAACCGAATACAGCTTACTCTTTGTTGATTATAAATATTTGTTATTTCCTTTTAAATCAGATAAGTAAATAGGAATGAAAAAAATGTTAATAAGATAATCTTATTAACATTGAAATGAATGTTTTTTTAAATTTTATCATAGTATAATTATTATCGTAAATATTTTAATTTATTGTTTTTAATTGTTGTCAGGTAAATGATTGATGTATTGTCTACTTATAAATATCATACATATTTAAAACGATTTTCAGGTGAATGAAATTACTGCTTATAAATATTTAGCTTTATTGATTATTATCTTGACTCTGTGGCTTACCGACCTAAGTATTTGTGTATAGTTAAAATTATTTTATTACTTAAGTCATATCGATAAAAATATCTTCCTATGCCCACCACGCGGCGCCTCCATGATTCCCTGCCAAACCCTTTGCTTCCTCCCGTGACATACCAGAGTTCCTCAGCTTCGCCTAGTACATTCTGTGGATAGTAATCAATGGTCGTCCAAAATGCCGGGATCCCACCGGTTGAAAGAAGATGCAAGCGTAATTGAGGGTCTTCGGAGGTATCTGCAGCACGTGACCTAGGGAGTCCCAACCTATCTCCATAGCCACTGACGTAACAGGGCGCTGTCTGGTACGATAAAATACTGTACATAATTTTGAAGAAATTATATTCATACATAAAAATTTTCCGATCAATCGCAATCTTCTGTTACATAATAGTTTATGATTAAAAAAATAGGATTAACTAATTTAAAAAATACCCTTAATCCAACCCAAATGCAAATATTAAATCATAATTTTTGCAGGAAAGATTTCACGGCAAACTCGAGGACCGCCCCAGGTGGCAAAACCCCCTACTACGCCACTGTTCATATATTATACTGGTTTAAAAGGGATAGATTCAACTTTTGAAATACATTTTTTTTAAATTTGAATAAAAGTTTATTACAAATTGTTTTACGTTTAAATATAACTTAACTTATCTCTCCACTATAAAAGAACCCTTTATACAGTGAATCTTTAACTCGAATCGGAAGTGGCTGCCTCCCCTCTTTTTACAAATAATTTCAGTTAAATATAAGAGTTTTAATATCTAATTAAACATTTATATTTATTTAACTACCTATCTATTTCAATTTTGTTTAACGATGGAATAATTTGCATTATAACGAGGAATAAATAGTAACGCTATTATTGCGTAACCCAGTGATTACACTAGTTTTTTTTTCCGATTTTTAGGTAAATTTTTCCAAATATATGCTTTTTGAATATATTCAATCGATTGATTCCTGAATGTAATAATTATATGATTCTGTTCAGGGAGTGCAAAATAAAAAATGCTACAAATATTACAGACAATTGTTCTTAATTTTTTAACTGCATCTGACTAAATACGATACACCATATTTTCGATGGATTCGGCGGAGAGACCTCTTTAAGTCTGAAGATGCTTCTAAACCCGACGAACGCGCTAGACACATTTACATATCCACGACTTTATCTCGTATGTCCAGCCAAACTAGAAGGATCACTTGAGGATATATGCTTTAAAAAATAGTTCAAACCTTTAGGTAGAGAAATTAGACAACAGATCATGAAAATGTTATGTAGAACACAACGAAATATATATTTGAAAATAGCTCTCGATATTCAGTATTTCGAATTTCAGCTTTGAACTGCCGATTCGCAGCATTAATCGTCAGCCCTATACTTATGCTGCTACGCGATTACTTGTGTGCGTGTTGGCGGTGTATATGAAGACTGGCCGGAGTCATTTTGCTTGCAAAGTCGTAGATTAAATATTTTTCCGCTTCTTCTTTCTATTTGATTTATTTTAGCAAGAATGCGACGATTTACTTCTTGATGTATTTGGGATAACTAGTATATATTTCACATAATTCTCCATTTTTGATTGTTGAAAAAGAATGTTTGGCAACTACAAAACGGGATCACGAATCGTAAAAGTTTGAGGGTCCGCGTTTTAGGTGAGTGTGCTGGTCATTGTGAATAATTTTACCGAAAATCAACGAAGAAAATTTTTTATAGAGAGTAAACCGTACACACTTGGCTCAAAGCTCGCAACTCCACAAACTGTAACAGAATCAAAAAATCACCTCATTTTCGTTGTCTGTGCATACATGTGTTTTTAATAAAAAAATTTTACCCTAATTTTGACAATAAAATAAATAATATTAGTTGTGTGTTGAAGTCTCGATTATAATAAATATTTTTTTTAATCCATAAAGAAAAATGAGCTTCAAAGTGGCATTGAAGTGAACGTGTTTTTCAAAATTAATGTTTTTACCATCGGTCAATGAGTCTTTATTATTTTACATGTGAACATCCAGAATATCTTTTTTTCCACTGTTTTTTGCGGCTATCGTCAACCTCACTTTGTCCTACGAGAGCGTGGATGCAACTTTACTGTTAATTATGATAAAAAGTATCATTCTATTAATAATAAATATATTCCTTTTGTTTATATAAATGAACAGATAACGATGAATCAAAACAAAAGTGCTTGTGTTCAAAAATATTTAAACATGGAACACTTCCTTGCCTGTTCACAATATGAACTTTGTCATGGTACAAAGTAGAAGATAAACCATGTAATGTTCTATTATTTTTTTGTGTTGTTTTTAATTTGAGTCAGATAATGTGTGTGTATGACTGTGGTATTGGTGTTGCAGATACCGTGTGCGGCTGTGTGCGTATTTATCGAAGAGAGATTATTCAAAAGCAGTCACTTCGTTGAAAGACTTCTGCCCGTGAACATCATCAGCGTTCCAAGTTTGAATATCGGTTGTGACATTTCGTTTTGGCGCGTTTCTCAGTGACGTTTCAGTTTGTTTGTTATTTTCATTTCTGGAGCTGTTAACACAGGTGAGTTTTTATTGATATTTATCGATTTAAAAAAAATGGCAACATAATAACAACGCGCGCGAACAATAATGATTGAATTTGATAATAATAATACGCGTTGCATTGTATCATTGCTTTTGTATTGAATTACAATAAATCGCATGGTAAATAAGAATGTATTTTTAATACAATAGCTCGCAAAAGTACGTATCAAAATGTGTGTGCATAAAAGAACAATAAAAACGAAAATTCGAATTTAAGGTATACATAAATTAAATAGGCAGTCCAAGTGTTTCGATTAAAAATTTATATTACCTATTCGTTTTATAAATAAATGGATTTTTTATAATAAAACACTGATAAATATATACAAGTGATAGTTACCCGTAACGTAACTATATTATTAAATATACCAGATTTGGAAAAAAAGATCCTCGTTACGACGCTGCCTTTTGAGTTCATATTAATTAAATGTTTATGTAAACATGTTACTCTTTTTCTTCCCGAAAATTTACTAAATGCCGATAATAACAATGCAGTTTGGTAAGAAAATTAATTAAAAATAGGAAATTGCCAAATTATCATAGATGGGAGTCAGGAAAACCGATAATTTACGCCCAATACGAATGTAATTCAGTAAGACAAAGTCATCATGATATGTCAAGTGGTCGTTCTTAGAACAAAACATACAAAAAAATTTAAGAACGGGGATGAATTTACGTCAAAAAAATTCGTTATTCGCATAAATTATCGGTTTCGTTGATTCCAATGTTTAATATTTTTACTATTTCCGATCCGAAATTAAATTTACTCTATAATTGCATTGTTTTCAGCAGCACTAAGTCATTTTTCAGACAGAAGAAGACTGACATGTAGTAAAGCATATTTACCATTTGTTTCTTTTAGAAAGAGAAAAATGAAATAACCGTGGAACGAGCATCACCATTATTTTTATATTTTTAATGTACATATACAATAAAATAAAATAAATAAAGTTTACTAGAGTAATATAGGGGGTATTTAATAGGGTTCAAGTTTATTGCGGATGAAAAAATATTTATAAATCTTATGGAGAGGTTAAGAATGTTCAATTAATTTTATGATATTTCGTAATTTATAATCAATATTGTTACGACTTTGTGTACATTTTAGTAATAACATTTATTTGAAAATCGACGTGATTCTAATAACCAGATGTTCTAAAACTGTTATAGCTTCTTTTTGTAAGCACTCTACTAAATAATAAAAAAACTGTATTTTTACCTATAAAGCACACAAAAGCCCCATATAATATAGTAAGAACGTAATATATAATGCGTAAATTTGGCTTACTTTGAAAAAATAATCATGGATTGAGAGATAATAATTCGATACATATTTCCACATTTTATATACAGGTAAAACCTGGTAAATCATTATCTGTATTCTAGAGATTAGTCATTAAACACAATCGATGTGTTTTATATCTAATCAACATCTCTTTATACAAAAACTGACAGGTATATTAGAGAAGGATTAATAAACCTACATATTATAATGATAATAATAATAGTATGTATCACTTTTAAATATCGCATTAAATAATAATATCAAACAATATAATATTATTATATTGTTAACCGTTAATTAATCTACATCAAAAATACATTTCAAAACACTAGCCTTAAGCTCAGGTTTCTCCTCGGATTTTGGTCAAGATTTTATCTTCCTAGACTTATATCTTCGGGTCCGTATACTGTCGAGTGCGTGATGCGGTGGTCAACGTCGTTGTCTTCAATTTCGAACGTCTTGGGTTCAAATCTCGGTACGGACAGTTTCATTAATTGATTTTTCAATCGATTTATGATTTTTTGTTCGTAAGCATAGAATGTCTAGAATTCCCTGCCACCCATTCGATCCTAAAAACGGGGCGTAGCGAGAGCGATTAGCTAACCACTAGTTCTGTCCTAGCTCTATCTTTCAATCCGTTCTCTTACAACTGAGTAACAAGAAGTTCTCGTAAAAACACTTCTTTTGAAATACCTCCATTTGGAGTCTATATGCTCCACATTGAATATGGTAAAAAAATAAACTTATGCCTAGTTTGGAAAGCTCGCAGCTAGCTGAAAATAGTGAAATTTATCCGGGTTTGCCAAGGGTAATATACTGTGTAATCATTACATTTATAAACGCAAGCTTTCACTGTGTGAGAATTTTATATAACATTTTTTTTCTATTTTATAGGTAGAAATATAAAAAAAGGTTTTTTTTATTACATCACATTCAATATTATTTTAACTGATTTAATGACTTTTATTTTTTTATATTTTTATGCATATTTTAAATCAATGTCAATTATAGAATATTGGATAGATTTCACTTGTCCAACTGTTATTCAATAATTTAATTACAACTGTAGTTTTTTTTGTATTTTTAATATGCAAGCTTCATTATGTCTAATACCACTTATTTTATGTTACATAATAAAATGAGATATAAATATATTTAATCTAAAAGCAAGGAAAAATTTAACCTTTGTAACATTGATAAAATCCGGTCGTCGTGACCGAGTGTTATCACACTAGGGATTTCGTCTTACTCAGCTGTGTAGTCCAGGGTTCGAAACCTCGAATCTATAACGTCACATTCATAATATAACGATACACTCTGATAATTGTATCGCTTCCCGTATATTCTATTCCAGGGGTGGCCACACTTTTTTCTACGAGCGACTAGTTGATAATATTATTGATGGCTATCGAATGACATCTCTTGTGATTATATCACAAGAAAACAATAAAGCCCAAATGTTTGTTTTTCAAATATTTATACTTATGTATTTTGAAAACAGATACTCTTTATTTTTAATTTAAGAATTAGTAGTTGACATTGTTTTACTTATAAATAAATAACCTTGCGATATGGTTAGTCTGAAGATGCTTTTTAAAGAAGCGAAACACGTTTCACGTTCAGTAACACAGATAGTGGAATAATAAAGTTATCAATTTTAATTTTATATAAAAAAATGCATTTCCACAAGATTACCGTTGAATCCATCGAAAATATGTTATCCAACGGGAGCGTAGCGAGAGCGATTAGTTAACCACTATCTATGTCCTAGCGCTATCCTTCTATACATACTCTCTTCGGAAAAGAGAGATTGAGCAACTGAGTAACGAGCAGTTAGCGTAGAAAAATTGTGTCGAGAAACCTCCATAAGTAAGCCATATGATCCACATTGAGAGAGGAAAAAATACGCATCTGAATTATGTATGATGTTTTTGATTCTGTTTGCAACAAATTGTCAAATGCAATAATTTTAAATAAGCCTTATTCTTTTGTTCTAATAATTTATTATAATTGCTAATTTTAAACAAATGCAATCAATTGACGCACATAAGCGCAACGATAAATAATTAATATTATCATGAAAACATTTTATATTATTATCATTAAAAATAAACACTGACTTAAAGTCAACACTTTTATGTTGCCATGCAATCAATAATGAGCATTTTGTCTACATTCAGAAAAGACTCCTCGAAGTTGTTTATTCATTTTAAAAAGCAGATTTGTGTATATTACATCTCTGCGTATAACAGCAAAATGTCACTTTTTCAATTAATTGATAACAATATGAAATAAACTGATTCAACTTGACTTTGAAAATATTGTAAAGTAAATTAACTCATCATATTTCTTCACGGAACCCTTTAATACCAAGGCTGCGGAGTCGGAGTTGTGGAGTCACATTGTTTTGGCCCGAGTCGGAGTCGTAAAAAACGAGTGTATACGACTACTTTTTCTATAAAATGAATTTTTACGTGTATTAATGTACTTGTTTCATTTTTATTTATGCCTCTAACATCTTCTTGTCCTGCAATATATATGTATACATGTATATATTATATGTATAACTAGTTAGTACCCGGCATGCGTTGCAATGCCACTCAAAGAAAGAAAGTATTTGTGTTTTAATTCTGTTTATTGAAGTGCTTTTGGACACATAATATTTTTTGTTTTCTGTCCGGTGAGTACACGAATAAATCAGAAAATTTTCCGAGATGTCGCTATTAGTACGAATTTGATTATTTATTTTAGATTTTTTTTTAGATTTCAGATATATCTGAATTGTGAGATTAATTTTTATATATAATAAGACCTACTGTAAGTTAAAAATTAAAACGTTGTGAGTCGGAATCGGGCCGGGCCGGGCCTGATTGTACTATGCCTGTATTCTTCACGTAAGTGCAAACAATAACTTGACAAAGTTTTATCGGAATCGGATGAACGGTATGGCAGTGCATAAGAACAAACCCACATTGATTTTTATATATTAGATCTGAAAAATTTGGCTATTGCCTGGATTGGTAGGTTGGTGTTTAATTTGAAGACCAATTACACATACATAGGAAAGGTAAGAATAAAACCTGACAAAATGACTTTTTTTTAGTCGTAGATGAGTCGGAGTCGCAATTGGAGTCGAGTTGTTGGTCAATGAAGTCACACCTATATAATGTTAATAATATGGCAAAACCTTTGAAATATAATGTTATGTACATTTCAATATAAATAATTCATTGTACATTCAAGTGTAATGCAGTCAAGAGAAGACACTTCCATGTTTTTTCATCTCATCCCGTAAATAAATGATGCTACCATAAACTTTCAAATATAAGCAAATCTTCTTCAATCTCTTTGTCAAATTCATGTGTATCTTGTCTCTAGTAGATATAAACGTATCTAAAATATTACAATGAACAAAATTTCAAAAATTCAAATTAGTATCTACAATATATTTAAGCTTATATGTTTACATACTAATACATCTGGGCCCTATTGGTATAAGTGCCTATGTCAAATTTTTCAATTGTTCAGTACAGTCGATTGTGTATTTTTCAATAAAAATATATGCCAATATCTTTCACATTACTGTTGCCAAATACTGTGGTGATTTTTTTGCTAGAGCTGCCCGAGTGAACGTAGACATTACTTGCACTAGTAAATCCCAACATCTGAATCGCTTATGTCCACATAGGAATTTCTCGGTGTAAAATTATTTTGTCATCCACTATGGATTTACTCTTATTTCATTAATTTTAAATCGGCTGACTATTAAAATTTCGACCATTAAAAGAATGAACATTTAACATGAAGTGCTTTCTGATACTTTAGTCAAAATGGTCAAAATCTGAAAAATATACATCTAGCATTAGGCCCCAGATATATAAGTTAGGTCCGTGGTCGAGTGGTTAACGTAGTTAGAATTGGTTACTTCTGTTCGGACGCATATCCAAAATGTATACAGATATACCAGCCACTGAAATACTGCATGAACGCAATCAGAACTTGTGACGTAATCTGCTGAACTGAATTTAAAATATGGTCGCAATGATGAAATACTGCACGAAAATGCACACATTCCCTACGCCACATATAATATTTCTGAAGAAGTTAACCGAAAATATAAATCGAACACAAGACTTCGTGGTATTTAAAAAGTCCACACAATCCTAGAAACGGGGAGTAACGCGTGCGATTAGCTATGTAGAATTAGTACACATTTGTATTTGTTTTCAGAATTCCAGTGATCACAAACCTGTGAGGCACGTGCCACGCATTGATAACACAAAATAATTTAAACGTTAACATGATTTTCTTGAGTTTTCTCTCATTTGAACAGTATTAATACTAACAGCCTGACTTTTTGTATATGCAAAATAACGATGGTTAATTCAGCCAATGAGAAGTGAAAAGAGCCAAATGAAGTTTTTGAAAAAAAATGAATTAGATAGTTGCCTTTTGGTATTCTACATGTCATAAAGTATCATACAAGTGAAGTTAGCGAAGTAAATACACGCTGAAAAAGGATTTTATTCTGTAAGAAGTGAAATTAGATGTTAAAAGTTAATTAATCTAAAACTTTCAATAAACAAATTTAACCATTTTATCACTTGGTCCACTTCGCCTTTTGTGGACTTAATCAAATTGGCATTGACTAAGTAGTACTCAATTTGTAACTGGTTAAAAAATACCATAAAATAGTAGTAAAGAGACAAGTAATGGTTAGCAAACCCAAAATCCGCTCTCTCAATATCTTGTTTTTGAGATCGGATTAAAAAATAAATTAATTAAATAATCAAAAGTTTTCAGTCGAGTATTTGTAGTCTTTAGGACGTTAGAGAACATTGATCATTCGGCCATGGAACGGGCAGCAATAGTAGTTCAATTATTGTATCTACAAATTAATTTATATGTAAACATTATAACTAATGTATTTTGTGATCTGCGTGAACGCAACGGATAATTTTGTTTATCCAACTTTTTGATATCCGATAAGAATAATTTGAGTCAAGGTTCGGCATCGCTGGTGTGAGTTCACCTGGCAGGCCATCGATCTGCAGCCAAGCCACGAAATAGTTAATGCACGTTATATAATAATTAAATTTGTATTGGTAACATTGAAAAAGCGAAAGCTGAATTTGTCGTAATAGTTTTCGCGCCTCTATCATAAATAATAATATTAATAATAAATTCAATTCGAATAAAATGTTGCAACATTTTTAGGTCACACTGTTTTATTCGTTGATGGGTGACGGTTTTTCAAGAATGAATGCTATTTCTTAAATTTTGTTTATTTATTTAACAATACTATTTAAAATTTAAGATATCGACTAAGGGTGCTTGATGGAATTTCAAGATCGAATTTGAATTGTAGAGATTTTGTACATTTCCATGTATTTCGTCACTAACAACCCGGGTTTCACGTTAGTCACGAAATACATGGAAAGATGGAAATGTACAGAATCTCAACGATTCAAATTTATAATTTAAGACATCGACTGAGCGTGCTTGATGGAATTTCAATATCAAATTTGAATAATTGAGATTTTCTACACTTCCATGTATTTTGTCACTAACGACCCGGGTTTCGCCTTTCGGCATCTTCAGGCATTCGAGCGCACGAATCAAATTTAATACTATTCAATTTTTTTTACAGTCTTGTAGGCTAATGGTTAAAGCTCTTGGACGTCCGGATTTATTCGGTTGTGCTACTCACGGGCTCGAATTCCAGAACGGACAATTTCATATGTGGTTTTTTCAATCGATTTATAGATTTATGTTTAAAGGAATGAGCGTATGTGATGTTTATAACCTACCACAGTCATCCGATTCTAAAAACGGAACCTAACAAGATTGATTAGTTAACTACTACACCATTCGTAGCTCCACTATTCTATCATTATCCTTTAATAAAATATGTATTTACCGACTGAATAAGTGAAACAGTTCTCCTAAAACAGATTCTGTTGAGATGCTGCATTATGAGTCCATATGCTCCTCGTTGGGAGCTCTTTCTATCCTCTGTCTAATCGGTCCAAGGAAATGTAAATATTACAGAATTCATGTCTTGTGAGCACAAACCCTTGTATATCGATTGAAAAATCAATGTATAAAAGTGATCGTTCAGGGATTCGAACCAGCGGACACCGCAACCGAAGAGGGCGAACGCCAAAGTGCGTTGACCGCTCGGCTATAATCTGAATGTGAGCCCTCGAGACGAGAAGTGAGCCAAATGATAAAATAGTGAAACTTGTTTTTTGAAAGTTTTATTTAAACGGTCTTCTTACATTAATTTAAATATTATTTAAATTAACTGCTTACGGAATATAATACTTTTTCAGTCTGTATTTACTTAGCTCAATTGACTTATATGATACGCAGACTAACAAACCTAACTCACCTTTTTGCTTAAAATTAAGCACAAAATAAAATAACAGGTTACGTAGCACTCAGTGGTAGAAGAAAAATACCAAATCACTTAGTCAAACCGTGTACAGAATGCACAATTACTATTAATAAACTAACTGGTCTATGCATATTAATTTTTTATACACTTGTAATTATTATTATCATATCCATTACAAAGATGGTTTAGTAAGTAGGACAAATCAGTCGTATTTAAGTGTAATAATAGTTTAATATAAAATTAAAATTGATAACATTGTTATTCCTCTGGTTGTATTACTAAATGTGATGTGCGTTTGACCTCTTTGAGAATTATCTTCAGACTAACTATATAGCAAGGTTATTTATTTATACAATAGTTAATAAATTAAAAATATAGTAAAATTATCAATAAAGACAAAACATTAAAAAAAATAAAACACAATTTGTTTGTACTATTTCCCCATGTTTATAATTATCAGGTCGGGTTTCACTCATCGCGTGCATTATCAACATGATCAATTGGATTTGAATCATTGTTTACCTTAGAAATAAACAACATTGCGATATAGTTAGTCTGAAGATGCTTCTCAAAGAAGCGAAACACGTGTCAAATTTAATGACAAAATTATCAATTTTAATGTCTGAAAATTGGTTTTTACAAAATTTATTGAAATCGTCTTATATAATATGAATGTATTTTACTTAAATCATGCTTATAGTTTTTTCTGGTACTATCTTATAAAAAGTGCGATCAAGTATATTCTAATTATATTATTTTTTAATTAATACTTCTGGAGCTTAATGCTAGAAGCGCGTATGTCAGATTTTGACCACTTTAATTAACTTACGTATCAGAAAGTTCTTTCAAATGTTCATTCTTTCAATGGTCGAAATTTCTATGTCAGTCGATTTAATATGCATGGAAAAAATCTATAGTGTATGTCAAAATAATGTGTCGGTATATTTTACATCAAGGAATGCTATGACACTATGTTGACATAAGAAATTCAGATGTTGAGGTTTACTAGTATAGGAAGCTTAGTGTCTATCATCACAGTTCTAGTACAAAAAATCACCACAGTATTTGATAACAGTAATGTGAAAGATTATAATACAATATACTCTTATTGAGAAATACACAATCGCTTGTCCTGAACAATTGATAAATATGACAAGGGCACTTGTAGAATTAGGCCACAGATATATAATATCCGCTACCTCTTCACTAAATATTATATAATATGAAAACTATTATGTAAATGCAAGTAACATAACAATTATCAATATCAGGCAATGATTATTATTGACATTCGCCGTTGCATTTTGTGCAAGCGGTTGCACCTTACACGTGTCTAGCATAGGAACAGTCTAGCGTTTATAATAATAATATGTCTTTTAGTCGGTAAACCGATAAGCAGCCATCGATTGACAGCAATGTTGCGTGTTCACGTTAATTTATTAATCGCAGAAATCTGATTTGTTTTTCAATTTGCAACAATGTTGATACTTGATGGATTACACACAATATGTTATGTTGTAAGTATGGGTAAGGCTTCTTGTTGCCCGCGTTGAAATGATGGAGAAAAACGACCATACGTGTATAATAATTGTTCTGTTTTGTCACTGCTCTGATTTGTCAGTGACCATTTGAAGTATGAAATGTGAAAAGGAGCTTGAAAAAACTTTTACCTTTTCACGGATTTGTCAATCATATTTCATACTTCAAATGGTCATCGACAAATCAGAGTAGTGACAAAACAGAACAGTGATAATTCAACACAATGACAAAAAAACACGTGATATTTTTGTCGTATCTATTTATGAATTAAATACACATGCAACACAATTTCGAAGAACTATTTAATATATTATAAAACAACTGCAAGTTGTATAGATAATAAATTGAATAAAGATATATATTGCGTAATATAAACGTGTGAAGAAGGTCTTAGTTTTCCAAATATAATTTTATTTAATACTTATAGTAATATTATATTTCAATTTATTAAGAAGAAAATATATATTGATGGACGTATTGCAAAATTTAGAAAAAAAGCTTTTTTTGGACATGACATTGTAATATTATATATATTTATGTATCTTCATGGTCTTATATAAATACATAATGTTTATAACAAACAAATTCTTCAAAGAAATGTATGAATATTGTATTTTATTCATAAATATGTAGATACGACAAAAATATTATGTATTTTATTTAAGTGTGGTTTTGTCACTGTTCAGATTTGTCTCTGTTCCGATTTGTCGTCGAAACACTTTAAATATAAGTTTATTTAAATATAAATTGTAACTATTAATATCTTTTAATTAATAAAAAATACGTCATATAGCTTCAAAAATAATTTCAAATAAGTGTTTAATTATGCTGGTGATTAGTTGTATTAACCATTCTTAATTCGTATCTTTTTGCAGTCTGTCCACTTCCTATTTGTTTTGTTTATGATTCAACCCTTTTCATATTCCCATGCAAGACAGATTATCGCAATTTTTATTAAATTGAATTCATTCATCTGACATTCTTTCAACATGTTCGACACTTTGAAGTAGGAGTCTGAAAAAATCTAAAACATGTTACTGCTGTATTTTTTTATGAATCCTTTAAGAAATATAATAAATGAATTCATAGATATGAAAATAATCATAATAAGAGAAGACATGACGACATTTAATAAATATTTAATCGATTTTATATATAATATTACATATGAAATGGCATATTATGTATAATGTAATATATGAATGTAAAACATTAATATTTTCTTTTTTTAACACAAATAATTATTATGCAACATTATAATTTTATCGACGTTTAGATAAAGTTTCTAATTCTTAGTATATTTTATAAAATATCAGCTTTAATTTTAAATCCGTTTTCTGCATAATTAATTAAGATTATATTGCAGATCACATCGATACATTTAATATTCACAACTCAAGGAAACACAATTTAATATACTAATCAGTAGATATTCTCTCAATCCATGAACAATTAGTTGAAAATACTCGCGATGAGCGAAACCGGCCCTGGTTATTATATAAAATTATGGAATCAGTAGATAAAACAAGTATTTTCCTCTTTGTCGGCCTCTGTGGTTTAGTGCAGTGCTTCGCGACTTTTTTTCACCTACGGCACACCCAAGCACTCATTAATATTTCGCGGCACACCATAGGCCGAAATATGTAAATTTTATTAACAAAAGTCACTATTTATTAATTTGTTGAATTTGAAATAGGAACTAATATAGTTCTTAATAAAAACCAATCAAAATCTTCTGCCTTTTCGAATTGATCGAATACTTAACACACATGAAAAAAATACAAATTATAAAAAAAATGCATATTTAAGGCTCTTGGTTTGATAATTTGTTCACTGTTTTTAATAATTTCAATGGAAAATTTAGCCATATCGTCATCAATGCTACAGCAATGTGTAATTTATGCTGTATAAGTTTTGTGTTTCACACACGAGACAAGCTCAATTTTATTTCTCATCATTGCAGTTTCACTATTGGTGCAAACACTAATATGTACAATTACTCCATTAATTATCAAAATAATACAATAATTGTTTCGACGATGATAATTTAAACGGAAGTCTTAGCAACTGAATGGCTTTCATTTGTTTTATATAAAATATTAACTTTTTTCTCATTTTGGACGCCCTGCGACGTGGCACACCTGGAATCGTCTCACGGCACACCGGTTGCGGAGCACTGGTCTAGTGGTAAAAGCTTTGCCATAGGGGTCAGGTGGATCCTGGTTCAAGTCCCATCAAGGTCAAATATATCAAATACAGATTTTTTCAATGAAAATTTGTGATCTTGGACACGAGTGAGCTATAAAAATTCTGATCGAGTTAAATTCGTTTTATTTCCCATTTTAAAAACTGTTTGGAACATTGGCTGTCAGCTGTAATGCCGGATATTATTTTAATTTAAAATGAAAATTACAACTATCCAAATCGGTCATGTTTAACTTCACTAGGTATCACTACGACATAAATAGACCTTACGAAATGATTTACATCATATATCTGTATAATTATTCCAGTTTTACTTGTTTAACAGACTGTAGTTGCAGTTTTTTGATAAAATCGACCATGAAATTGTTGTTAAAATTTTAAAATCTGGTTAAAATTAGACGTTATGTGTATATGTATGACTATTAAAAGGGCTATTATCATTTTATACTACACATAATAAGTATTACATATTTCATGTAATATAATATATAAAAATAATTTTAGACTTTGAAGTATGCCACGCATGTTATCGGTGAACTTGAAGGTTTTTATTTTTTAATCTATTACAAATTTCAAATCGATATAAAATATACAAAAAGAATTTCACGGCCATTATTTCACCGCAATCAGTATTTTTTTGCAATTATTGATTACATGTTTTACACATCGAAACAAATAATTTTGTAAATACCTTCTTTTTTTATTTTTAAAAATTGTAGCAGGTTGTAGCAGCAATTGTAACAAATCAAATAATAATGAATTCCATCACTGTGTTCTTGTTAAATTCCATTTAAAATCGTAAATCAATCTTATATCCACTTTGTACTTCTTATTAGCAATGTAAATGCCAGTTGTATCAATATGTATGCGAAACAGTTGTTTTTTTTCTAAATCAACTCCTCATTACGCTTCAAAATAATATTTTGACAGTTCGAACATAAATGTCACAGTACAGACATCAATTTATTGTATTTGAAAATTTGTTCTTAATTTGAAACAAATGCAAGCGGATCCAAGTTTGAAACGTGAGTGAAGATAACGCTTGATTGCTGTATGTTATTTTTCCAATATTGTCTGTCTTCTTATATAACATAATTAGTTATGCAAAAAATTTCAAGCTTTGTGTAAATAATACATAACCCGATGATGGCATTTGGCATAAAAGGCCATGAATATACAAAATAGTCTCGAAATATACCATTAGATTAAGTAAGATAGAATTGCCACTTTTTAACTTTGGGACCTACGATCACGGGAACCATACATACACTAATACACTGTATATTATACACAAAGAGTACAAGTGCAAATATATTTGATTTGTATTGATACAGAAATGGAAAAAATTAAACGTATTTGCCTAGTTGCCACTTGAGTAATAAAATGCATCAATAAATATTTTTTATTGAACAAAGAAAATGTATCATTTTTCAAAAGGGTGACTATATACCTAGATTGACTTGATATTACAATGAAAGAAAGTCGGAAATATTATTTCAATACTTGATTTTACTTTTAAATAATTATCAAAATAATAGGCAGTCTTTGAAGAGAAGTTAAAACCTTGAAGACCTTGATATATAAACAAAAAATATCCATTTTCATTTTAAGCATTTCTCGATTTCTTATTTCTGACTTATAAAAAAGCACGAGTCCCTCAATAATCAGCTCTCAAAAATATGTCACTTTTCTAAAGGTCCGGGCCATTTTGTATGGAAAACGTAGAGATCTTTTACAGTCATGATAATATGTTTTACCCTCTCCTGAAAACAATGAGATTTGTGAGATTTGCTGTTTTTACTCCAAGGTCTTCAATTTGCTTACATATTGTTATTGAATAATAATATATTTCACACAAAAAAATCAATTTGATTCATAATAACACGTTACAATGAAAACATTAAATAAACACGTAAATGACATCTAAACATCAAACTTACTTGACTGAACTAATATTCAGAGTAGCGTTATGTTGGCTCAACTGAAAACAACGTTTAATCTGACGTTTCTTGTTTTCGCGCGTCGAAACCATCGCGCATATAATGTAAAATATGAATTAGATACACTTTCACATAATTTTAACTTATCCATGACGAAATTAATGATATTATGGGATGTATTATGATGAATATAATGCTAATTTAATTTTATAAAGAAGAGTGGGATATTACTACGATCATATTGACGGTATTTTGGCCAGTTGATGTAATCCTCAAAAAATACGAAAATGAGTTTGTGATTGATTGTGATCGAAAATGATTGGATCTCATTTTAAAGGCGACATAGCAGGTCTCGGCCAAATGATGTAAATTACATTTTTTTTTGGAAGGGAAGCATGATGTAAGCCACTATTATATCAAAATTCCCTACGTATAATCCCGTATCTACAAACGTGAAAATTTACAGGAGTGCATTTCAAAGATTCATAACGCAACTTATCATATAATGTTTTCGATAAAAACAGTTTTTATTCTCTCCTGCGAAATTTTGAGGGTTACATCAATTGGCCAAAACGTCGCCGATATGAATTATGCACGATTTTGCTGTTTAACAATAATTTATTATTTAAAGCGTTGTAGGTATTTTTTAGCATTTCATCTCTGTCATGATGATATAGTCTATGGTCTATGATAAATGATCTATAAATAATTCAAATTAACTGAATGGTTAAAAATCATTGTATCATTAGAATAAATCAATCGTTGAAATGTTTATTGCATGCCTCAGGCCTCGGCAAACTTCCGGAGAAATGGCGGCGAGAATTTATTGCATTTCGTTTTGATTGGTCTTACATACGAAAGTCATTTTCTAGTTATTATGTGGCCGTATTGTAAAAAGTGAAATTTCGGGTCGCCAAGATCGTAACTTCGTTTGAAATTGAATGGACACATTTTTAACCAATGGCTATTGCGGCGTCATGAATTTACTATGTGACCGGTCTGTAATCTAGGAAAAGTTATTAATTATCGTAACCATTGAGTACAATTTCGTAACTCCACAAACTACGGCTTTAAAAGAGTGCGTAACGACGTGGTATAGGATAATTATGACATTATTTTATTTAAAATAACACGTAATAATTAAGTTATATATTAATGATAGGGCTAGGGCAGGACTAGTGGTTATCTAATCGTTCTCGCTGTGCCCCGTTTTTAGGATCGAATGGGTTAGTGGGAATTTTAGACATCACAAACATCTATGACATGGGACAGAAATAAATTCATATATCGATTGAATGATCAATTTATGAAACCGTCCGTACTGGAATTCGAACTCATGAGATACGTAACCGAAGCCAACGACGTTAACCACTGTATCACGGATCCGACAATTACGGAGTTATATTAATTATATTTTTGGACGAACAATTAAAAATATATAGTACCAGAACCGGTTTCGTTCAACTAGGTAGCATTTGTAACTGATGATATGAATGTATGTTTTGCTGTACTTCTTCTTTTATGGCACTACAGTCCGGGGTGAGCCTTGGACGCCTCAGTCAGTCTCCTCCACTAATAGTAATTGTGAAGACAAATATTTAATATTTTTACGACAACTTAACTTCACAGTGGCAATTGAGACATAATTATATTAGAAGACAGCATGTTGTGGTTTTCACCAGAAAGCTTTAGATCTTTTTTTTTCGGTATGTTGGGAATGTTATGTCAACTGTCAACTTTCGCTACGATTTGGAGCAAACTTTTTAGTCAAACATTTTTTGCTTGTTTACGATTACTTCACTGCCAATGAGATAATTTGACATTACAAAATTTCCCATTTTATGAATAGAGAGAGAGAGAAAAATCGTTAATATTGTAAATTACTTTTAGTGACATAACTGTTGTATATTGATTGTTTGTTTTTGCGTCTTTTCGTGGAAGTAAAAAGCGAGGTTTTTATTTATTTACGTAGATTTTTTGTTTAACTTTTGCAAAAAAAAAAAAAATTGTTTACTTTGGCAAAACGGATATTTTTTGTTCTCCGCGTATAAAGGAACGAAATTTGGTGATATTTTTTATTCCTAAAAGAGAAATAAATAACGACATTCAATGAACCTTCAAAAATCCTTTTCACATTCGGTCAATTAGTTTTCTAATTTACATCATTTGGCTGAAACCTACTCTGTCGTCTTTAAAATGTCTGTCGTCTTTAAAATGAGATCCAATCGTTAACTCAATTCGGCAGCCCAAGAAGACAACGTTGGTCAATTTATGTGTCGTTATCACTTCAATTGTATTCGTCGTTTGTTGACGACGCTTGCTGTTATTAAATTTTATTTTAAAGTATTCAAATTGTTTGCAATTTATTACCAACAAATGAGTTTACTATACTATCGATATTACATTTTAATCAAGTTATTTTTATATTTTGATTTGCCTCACGTAAAGTACGGTCCGTTAGTCGAAACCTTGTGCAGCTAACTTCATTCATGGTCAAATACGCGACCTTATATCGCTAGAATACGCTATGAGAATCTCAACCACTAAAGTATTAGACAACACCATGTGACAATATAATGTAGTTGCGCAGTAAGCCCATGGCTGTAATACCAATCCCTACGACACTTTGTGTCTCTAAAGTAGTCTAATATTTTATTTTTATTCATGTACTGGCAATAATACAGCACTAAAGATATATTTATTAGTTAACCCTTTTTTGACATATGTCATTATGTACAATGCCATAATAGATACAATTTGGAAACAAAGCAATAGAGGAATATAAAAAAAAATGTGCCATTCAAACGAGGAAATTAGAGCGGGTCATTTTTTTAATTGTTCCGCTCCAGTTCCGATCCGTTACCAAAGTGCTTACTCCATCTCCGATCCATGCTCCGAGTAAAAAGCTTTGATAGGAATTATATGTATGCACTCACTGTATGCAGGTATAAAAAAGTATTATAAACTTTTCATTCAATAAAATAAAACAGCCGACAGCAAATCATTCTCCATAATAATCACTCAACACTCGACACTCGACACTCTTTTGAGTATTGGGCATACTTGATGACAGTGTTTTTGTATGTCAAATAATTCCAGTTTTATTAAATGACATATATAATATAATATAATATTTTTTAATGATGATTAGTAGTTTTTTTAAACTACACCCGTTGTAATTTAGGACGTAATTTTGATATTAAACAATAAATTTTGGAGCAGTCCTGTTCCGGAAAAAAACCCATTGCTCCACTGCTCCTAGTTCCACTCAATCGCTCTGATTCACACTGAAAATACAGTAAACTACCGATTATTCGTGTGCTGATTATCCGGTTTGCAGATTATCCGTGCACGTATTTTACAAAATATCATTTACCTACATGTAAGAACGCACCTGGAATTCACAAAATTTAACTTTTGGCGATGAAAAAACCATGACTATTTAAGGAAACAGAAAGGAGTATCACTTTTAAGATTCTTGGTGGAAAGACATTATATTTCAAAAAATTAAACACAATTCATTTGTACTACTTCCACATGTTTATAATGATCAGGACCGGTTTCGCTCGTCACGAGCATTATCAACTGAGCGAATATCGTGATTGTGTAAAAAGAAGGACTGTTATTAGATAATGCTTCTTCTCATCCAAGTGAACGGATATTGAAAACGGATTTAATGGAGTACGTCGATCAATTCGAATATGACGATATAATAGTTCGTAGGAAAATTCGTACTGATATTGGAAAATCGTTAAAAGATTTGTGTAAACAAACTAAAATTACAGATTTTTTGAAAATGAGACAAGAGTTTTGCCTTCTGTATCAACTCATCGGTGCGGTATTCTACCTGCAGTATTTTCATCATTCGACTCCAACACCATCTCAAAGGAATTGATATTTTTTCTTTGTGAAGCAGTGTCTATGCTTCACAGATATATGAAAAACCGGTTTCTTGTCATAACAGACTATAAGCTGTTTGACATATTTTTAGCACAATTATATATTTGCTCTTTCCTTCACTTTATTTTATTTTAAATCAGCTATTTTGAAATACATTGTCATACTTTCTGTGATATAATTGAACAAATGTATTTAAATTCTATTCTCAAATTTATTAGAGCCCGGACACTTACAACAGTTATAAACAGTCGTTATATAAGGTTCAACACCCTCACGCCTAATGTAATGATATTGATCGATTAATTTCAAGTGTGCACAATAAATAGTCAGTAGTGCAGTGGTCAACGTCGTTGGCGTCGATCACGGGTTTCACAGGCTTGAATCCCAGTACGAATAGTTTCATAAATTGATTTTAAAATCAATTCCTGTTCGAATGTATGGATGTTTGTGATATCTATAACTCTTTCCCACCCATCCGATATTAAAAACAAGGCGTAGTGAGAGCAACCAACTAGCCACAAGTCCAATCTTAGACCTATCCTTCCACCCCTACTATCTTTGAATTGGAGGGGTTGATCAACTGATACTTCCATTAGGATGCCATACGCTCTACAGTAGGAGCGGACATGATTTAAAAAATATTAAAATTTTTAGTTCTACAAGAATTATCGGAATTGGTTGATAACTATGTCAGCTTCACGTGATCTTAAGAACCATGCTTAATATCTTTACAATATACTGGCTTCAAAGAGATGAATTTAACTTTTAAAATAAAACATTTTAAATTTCAATATGGCCTGCCTTTTCCTACTGTAAAAATAATATATACTTATCAGGCGCATGCGGTGGCTTTATCTGTTTCTCGCTCAATCACATGAAAAGTGAAGGTGCAAGCTAGATTCAAAGGCATGCGGTGCATGCTCTTGTATCCTTCTTGCTCATACCCAAATTACGTTGTGCGATAAATATAGTGATAAGTCCAACGCACGCCGATGATACTTATGTATATTTCGCAAAAAAAAACATAATTATTTAACTCGTGTGGTGAAAAGCTATGTGACCACTGATCTCGTTCTTACGATATTGGCTTTGTTTGCTATCAACCTAATAAACATGTATAGGAGAATTAGACCGCTGAAACCTTTTCTCTTATTATCCCTCTCCCCTCAATTGATGAACGTTTCTCGAAACGTATCTATCGTGTAAATCGAATTTAATGACGTTTTGTTTGCCGAGGTATAATATTTATTATTTATGTATGAACATGTCAAATACTTAATAAAATACCTGAATTATGCATTATCTATGTTACCTTGGCTGTCAAACAGACGTTTCCCGCATTAACCATTTAATAAATAACGGCGCAAAGACACAAACAATAAAATTATTACTATTTTAACCTGTGTAGGAAAAACTATTTTTATTATTGTAAATAGCAACATAATATTAAAAGATATTGAACAAACTTTTAATTTCGAAACGAAATTGCTAGACTGAAACAAAGATGTTCTTCCGCGAATCGTGTATCCGGAAGAATTAAGAGCTTCCAGTAGCTTTGCATGATTTAAATTTGAACTTCCGAAGAAATTTTGAAGTGGCCGAAATCGATAGCCAGTCACCATAGGCATTTTTACAATATTGAAATCGGCAAAACCTTTTTATATTTCATTAGATATGTAGCAAAACCACCTTCAAAAGACCTTAATACCATACTGAACAATATTAAGTGGCAGAAATCAGTGAGTGTTTTGTTATCTTCATTACATTGAGTGACAATCTTATGTTATTCTCAAAATATTAATTATGGAAGTTCTATGTGACAACTGAAAAAAGAGCGTTTTTATACACTGGAAATGTCTTTTTAATGTTTGATACGTGACATTGTCATATGAACATTTTAATCAATTTTAAATAATAAAACATGAAGCGGAATAAGTCAAATAAGTTAAAAATATCAAAACGGTTGACGGGTATCGTTTGAATACTTTTTTCGCAATTCAATGTTCAGTCTATGATTTGATTTGTATGCGACAAATCATATATAAATATTATATTCTTCCTTCTATGAATAAAATTAGTTTCAGTTGATGTTTTAATTATCTTCTATTTGTTTTTCATTTGGAAATGTCAGATTATTACCACCAATTATTATAACACGGAGTGGTTCTGCGAATGCCTTATATATATTTATATTATTAATTCAATTAGTCAAATCACCGTATAACATCTATGACAATACTTAAGAAAACTTCGTTATTTATAATTGTATACGAAAACAAAAGAAAACAAAAATACAATTACTAGGCAACTACTGTTAGTGATTAAATTCAAAGATTAAAACGTTCGAGAATTAATACGACTGGCTTTGAATAGAAGAAAGTACTTTGCTATACAGCTGTTGGGACTGATAGGAGAAGAAAATCTTATGAAATCGACACTCCCTACCTATCTGTAAACATGAAATTGTACAGGAGATCGTCTCAAAGATTCAAAACGCAGTTGCAAAGGAACGACTACATCTATCTTCTTCAAAATTGGGATAGTGCTATTATTTAAAATGTAGTTTCTTATTTAAATAAAGTTTTGCTGAAAAGTTTAAGGTTTTTGAAATATTACAAATACGATATTGGATTTTAGGTAAAGACTTTCGTATAAGTTGCTAGTTAAGTGTTTACACTTACACATACGGTGAGTGTATATACGGCGAAGTAGGTACTTTTCCCAATATTTTTTTTAATGTCTATCTGTAGAACTGAGTGCATAGATAACGAAAATGCACAATACGTATAATAACGTATCAGGCATGTACGTGATTGTACGTTGGCCGTGTCGAAATAATGTAAACGACAACAGAAAAAAGCAACATATTTTCACTAATATATATATTCTTTTTCAACCGTATTGAAAGAGTTTATTGACTTAATTGTTGCAATAACTTTTATTAATCTGTTATTTTTTTTTCATTCAGGATTGTTCAAAATGTCAGTGCCGAGCGACTTCAGAATCGAGACTGACCCTCTTAGCTCAGGGGCCGTCGCCCTTGCGGAGATTGAGCTGAGGGAGACTCCTGAAAGAGTAAAGGAAGCCACCCAGCGCCTGCGGGAGTTGATGCACGCTGACAAGACACTCTTCTTTAGAGACGATGACGAATTTCTCCTCATATTCCTGAGACCCTGCAAGTTTTATCCGGAAAGCGCACTGGCTTTGGTAAGAATAATAGCAGATCAAAAAAACATGTCTGTTTTTACTTACTCATAAAACAATCTATTCGTTGCTCATAACTTACAGTTAACATTTCCCGCTGCAACATAAAGAATACGAATTTATATTATACAATACATAATTTGGAGAAGGTGTTAGAATTATTTACTGCTATCAAAACATTATGGTCTTCACACTCTTCTTATAGGGTGTATTCCGCAACGTTTATTTAACTGTAACACTTTGATCGTTCAGTTCATGACTAGGACATCTCCAAATAACCCATATTGAGATAATGATAAAAGAAATATTCAATTTGTCACCGTAAATTAAATATATATATTATTGATTTTTACCAATTTTATATGTTTAGAAACAGGTGTTTAACAATTAGGTGCATACTTTCTAAGTAGAGTGTGTGTGACCTTGAGTGAATTTTGACAAATGACGCTGTCATGCGTTTTTGCTAAATTAATTTATTCAATTACAATGCATATCAATCGTAAAGTTCATTACTCGGACATCTCCAAATAGCCCATTATTTTCATAATTATGGCACTGTTTTCAATTTAATATTTTTAAACAATTCAGTTATTTTATTGCTGCGAAAATTGTACCAAAATGAAATTGAGATTATGGAAATCATTGGCGATGTACTTTAAATAATCTCGCTATCTACCTCACAGGTGTCACTGTTAGAGGTTCACAAAAGGCTGAATACACATCGATCATCCAGTTCATTACTTGGACATCTCCAAATAACCCACATTGAGATAATGGGAAAAGTAATATTCAATTGGTCACCGTAAATGAAATATTACTGATTTTTACTAGAGTACTTTCTGAGTATAGTCAGTTGAAAGATATTTAGAGATATCCCTTTGCTGACCCAGAAATATCAACACTTCGTTTAATTCATTAGAAGGTTATCTGCCTTAGCATTTTGGTGGCATTTTTGAGTTATCTGAGTACTGAATCAGATGTAGTGCAAAATTTTACATAGAACTGTATATTCAACTCAAATTTCATAACTTTGGAGCTGTCAGACTAATGAACTGGACAATCGATTTGTCTGGGATTTCCAAAGACAATTTTTGAATTGTTTGCGTGAAGTATAGTGTGCAGAAAGTAAAACACATATAGAAAATCTTTTATGAAAGCATATACATTCGTTTGCGGCACAACACTGTGAATTCTTTAAATCTCCGACCGATCGTCGCATCTTCATGTGAAAATTCCCCCGTTCGTTGCCCGTATCGATACCGCTGTTCCAAAGTGTAACCACCAAGTAAACAAGGTTTTTGGCAGATTTAATCTTCAAGTTTGCGTCTCATTTATTAGATATTTAAATGAAATTCTAGGATCATCCAAAAAATATTTTTGTATTTATTATATTTTTTACCATGTCCTCTCCCAATGTGAAGCATTTGGCCTCCTAATGAAGGTATCTTAACAGAAGTTTTGCTAAATATCTTAGTAGAGAGAGTATGGATAGAAGGATAGGACTAGGACAAGAGTAGTGGTTGGCTAATTGCTCTCTATACGCACCGTTTTAAGGATCGGATGCGTGGGAGGGAATTTTTATGAACATAATTATGCTTTTTCTGATATTAATAATGAGTTTTCAGAGGTTTCACAGTTTTTTGTAGTTATTACGTTTTGAATCAAAAGTAATAATTACCATTGTCATTCTAAAATAACCACAGATTACCACTGATAGATAATCAGTATTCGAAGAATTTATTCATACTTAACTCAAAATTGCATTTTATTGACTTGTTACACTTTGGAACTGAGGTATCGGTATGTAGAATAATAGCCAACGTGTTTTCATGACATGACCGATTTACCGTATCAATATTGTGTTATCTGTTATCTGAGAAGTTAATCGGAAAATTCCGATATGTGCAGAAATCTTTTATCTCTAAAGAGAACTTTACGTCATAAGATAACGTATTGTGTAACCGATCTCTACGTGAGATAGGTCATTATAGATAATTCGGCAAATTGTTCAGTTTAATTTTATTAAATAAAAGACATGGTAATATTATTGCTAGAAATTGGATTTTAAATTACACTGTACATCGCATGCCTAATACACAAGTCATTAGATTCATATTATATCGTCTTGAATTGATATGAAAAAAATTTATGCAATTCATAAGAGTATGGTACAAAGTTCGGTGGGTAATGTCATCTTCATCGATTGCAGTGGCGTAGACTTATTAAGTGACAGAAATGCTATGCGGCCTATTGAATAGTGGGCCCCAACAAGACGAGAAGTTCTCAGCGCGGAAAATCCAAAGGCTGAGCAGGCCAAACCAACAAATGTGTGACATACCTAGTTTAAACTTTTGTTCAAACATCCATATTAGTCCTGTTTATGTTACTTGACATGACTAAAATTATATTTATTTTTTCATCTATAAAACGGTTTTGGCTTTAATTTACTACCATTTTTATACGCATTGCATACTTATAGCACATGCATTTAACAATAAAAAAATTGTATATATTTAAAAAAAATTGGGCATTGAACATTGGGCCTCAGTATTCGGTGCAATAAAGGTTAGTTTACAGTAAACGGGGCGTAGCGAGAGCGATTAGCTGACCACTGGTCCTGTTCAACCCCATCCTTCTATCTCTACTCTCTTCGAAAAAGAAAGGTTGATCAACTGACTAACAAACAGTTACATAGTTTCTCGTAGAAACAAAACTTCTGTTGAGATAAATTCGATTAGGAGGATGTTTAAGAATATTATTTATATATATATAACTATTATTTCTGAAAACACGAGATTTGTATAGCTTAACAAATTACAAAATAACTCGTAAAGTTCTGTATGAGAAACGGACAAGTTTGTTTGAATTGTATTTTTATCTGGAATAAACGAAGTGAAATGTTGTATTATGCTGAGCTGACCTTAATAAGTGGCATATTAAAAAAAGTTTAGCAAATACATAATATTTGAAAAATAATGTTGAATGGAGCTTATTTTAGAAATAAGTTTCTACACTTAAAATAGTAATTTTAAATTATATTGTAGGCCTAATCATAGAATTTCATTAAAATCTACAGAAAATACATGTAATGTTCAAGATTTAACCTGCCCAAAATCTTGTTTTGTCGACTTAGTGACGCAGTTGGAAGCGTCGTTGCCTATCGTTACGAATGCCACGCTTCAAGTCTCAGTGCGGACAGTTTCATAAATTGGTCTTTCAATCGATTTATGGATTTCTGTTCATAGTCATGAATGTTTTTGATGTCTAAAAGCTCCCTCCCACCCATCCGATCCTCAGAAACAAAAGCGATTACCTAACATCTAGTCCTATTATAGTCCTATACTTCTATCCCTACTCTCTTTGAGACATAGAGGTTGAGTAACTGAGTAACAAACAGGTTTCAAAGAAAACTTCTGTTGAGATACCTCCATTAAGAGGCCATTTGCTCCACGTTGCGAGCTGACTTGGTAAAAAGAACTTATTATGTTAATACTTCAGAAATATGCTTTTTGAGTTGTTACACTTTGGAACTTAAGTATCGTTTTATAAAAATGCTAATTTATTTTAACAACTATCGCATACTATTCATTTTGGTGGCAATTTATATTCATAGAGGCCCGATATTTACATCTACGCCACTGTGCGACTGTCATCATGATTATTTTAAAACATAATATTTTATTGTGCTTTTTTTGTTTTGGTAAGAATTTGGCTTGTCATTTCAATGATGTTAATTACCAAAGAAGACACTTTGTTATAAATTATTACCAAGAAACTTCAAAATGATTATTTATATTTGCGACGTAAATAAATATTATATATTCATACATCCAACTGACAATGCGTATAAGTAAATCTAGCAAGGCATATTTTTAGTTTAGTAATTACTGCTACTCACTACGTAACCCATGCAGAAATTATTAAACATATTGAATACAGATTTGAGGCTAGTATTTGCAAACACGGTTCATTCCAACAAACATATTTTGCCATTCAATTCAATAAATGGTTAAACAGACAAATACAAGACAAAGTTGTAAGATATTGTAGTAAAGCTGGAAGCTGTAGCTAGCATATTTAAAAAAGATAGAAAATGGAAATTTATTCATGTGTATGTTATATTAAGCCGTGTCTAACAGCGACAGTTTGAATAAGCCATTTCTGCAACTTAACAATTTGAATTGATCCGGCTTTGTAAAAATGGAATCAAATGACATATTAACCACGTGACTTCAAAGCCGAGCTTCTATTGGCTCATATCATATAATAAGCCACGTTTGATAGTTTTACACTGTTTTGTATGTAACCAAGCCGAGTCTTAAATATTTGTGTTTAATTGTACACTCCAAGATAAAGATTGCATATATCGACTAGCATTATACATAAACATGTTTAGAAAACTACTTTTTGTGTTGTGGAATGATAACCTTTTGTGTTTAATATTTAATGGTTTATCTTTTCTACCACAGTCATTCAACCTCCATTTTAAATAACTGTAATTATTAAGTGCAGGGCCGGTGCCGCAAATTTTGAAGCCCCAGGCATGGTGGTATTTTTCCACCCTACGCGTGCGCTTTTTAAAATTAAATCGGTAGTAAATACGTCCTTTGGCCGAGTGATCAAATCTCTTTGGTGTCCGTCTTTACTGCTTTTCTACAAATTTATGAATTTGTGTTGTAAGGCATGGATGCCGGTGATTTTTACATTTCCCCACATTCTCTAAAACGAGAGACTGAGCGACCTAAAATGTGAAAAACCAAAATTTTTCGGAAGAACATAAAAACACTTTAAAAAACAACTTAATCGTTTTAAAACAAAAAAAACATAATTACTATATTAATACATATTTTATATTACTATTATCGAAGATGTTTTGGCCAATTGATGTAACCCTCAAAAAATGCGAACATGAGTTAGTGATTGGATTTAATTTTAAAGACGACAAAGCAGGTTTTAGCCAAATGGTGTAGATTAGAAAAATAAATTGACCACTTTTGGGAAGGAAATTATCATTTTACATTGGTTATAGGTTTAAAAATTCTGACTCGGCCACTTGATGTAAGCCACTATTATATCGACACTCCCTACGTATCCATATCTGAAAACGTGAGAATTTACAGGAGTGCATTTCAAAGATTCATCACGCAACACACCATATAATGTTTTCGATAAAAACAGTTTTTACTCTCTCCTGAACAATTTCAATTTAAGGGCTACTTCAGTTGGCAATTAATAGCCGGTCTGATTAATAGCCGACAAAGCCAGTGCATTTCAAATGTTTAATGAATTAATTACCGCAGAACATGCATGCGATGTTTTCTTGTTTACGTACTATCCGTGGCGATAACTCAATTATTAGTCACGATGAGGGCATCGGCCATTATTTGTCAGCAATATAAAGTGTACACGTTTCCGATATACCGTAATATCTTGCATTTTTATCGCCATTTTCAAAGTCCACGAGAGTCTACGATAAGTTCGTGGCTAGGGATTCCATATTCGAATATTCGAAAACTTTCCGCTCTTTTTTTATATTCGAATATTCTTCTTCTTATTAATAATGTTTATAAAACCAATGGGTTGGTAAAAAAGTGATTCGGAGTCCGTTATATCGTAATATCTCACCCTTGCTTCAAAAGTGACAAACACAAGATATCTATTGATTGAATTTGACATTTACTTGGAACAGCTCCAGATTATTCTAGGATAAAATATCAAAGTAAATAATTCTAAAAAAAAATATTATGTTGTTGATAGCTATTTCGGCTGAACAATATAGTTCTGCCGATGCCGGTAAGCCGCAATAGCTATCAACTACCTTTTTTTCAACAAATTTTGTAGAACTAAATCCTTTTTTTTTTTTTTAATAAATCACTATTTTTTGTACAACTTCTACATGTTTACGATTGGTTTTGCTTATCACGAGCGTTATAAACATCTGGAAGAAGTATAAACAAATTGTGTTTTATTTTTAAAATATAATTCCTTTCCAACAAAAATTTACAGTTGACACCTTAAAAGTAAAGCTAAATATTTTAATATTTAATCCTAATAAAAATGTATGTTTTTCAAGATTGAAAAAAACATTGCAGTTTTTTTAGATCACTCGGGAAGCACTGCTAATATTGCAACATTTATGTTCCACAGTGAGTTTGGACATTGTAAAAAATAATTTAAGTAATATTTAGAACATAAATAATATTTTTTTTATAGTAAATTATTTAGATCTATTGGTATCATTACAGCAGTAAAACTATTGTTAGTAATAATAATTGACAATACAAATATTTATGAACATGAAGGCTGTTAATCCATATCTAACATATTCACGTTAATTAGTTCAGTAAGTCTTAGCAAATCTATGTTTATACAATCTGATAAGCCTGAAGATGTTTCTCATACAATCGAAACACTTATCATATTGAAGGGTCTGGTATCATAACTCATAATCGCCAGCATATGTTATACAAACAAATGAGTTTTGAATGCAGCATTGTTCTTCGTGTTCACACCTACAATTTAAATTATAAAATATCTTTCTAAACTTACACTCTAATCTAAAATGAATTTGAAAATGTTGTTAATTTCTAAACTCATATTCTCTAATGCCCTATAATTTTCTAAACTAATAATCTCCATACCAGTTAATGAGAGTGCAGCATTGTACTGTTATAGCCACCAGTATTTGTTTACATATCGTATACATATGTATGCAGAATATCGTCGCTGTTCTGGAAGAAAACACCAAATCGAAAAATGACATAACAAGTTAGTTACACCAAAATGTTTCTTATTTCAAATTCTACCGTATGACAGGACACACTTATTTTTATAAATTATGATTTTAATTAAAAACAGTTTTGTACAAACAAACAAAATGAAAGACGTATTGCATTACAAGAATTTGGAAAAATCCAAAGTACAATTACTCAAAATTAGTATTTTCCAGTTAGTGTCTTCTTCCAGGCGATAAATAATAATACACATAATCTTAATAAACAATTCATCTTTATGTAGGTTACGTCCTTTTGACTTTCTACAGTTGATATCGACGGTGTTTTGGACAATTGATGTAACCCTCAACATTGAAATTGTTCAGGAGAGAGCAAAAATTGTTTTTATCGAAAACATTATATGATGAGTTGCGTTATGAATCTTTGAAATTCTGTCCTGTAAATTCTCATTTTTGCAGATACTTGATTATACGAAGGGAGTGTCGATATAATAGTGGTTTAAATCAAATGCACCGGTCAAAATTTTTAATCCTGAAACCAATGTAAAATGATGTTTCCCTTCCAAAAAGTGGTCAATTTATTTTTCTAATTTACATCATTTGGCTGAGACCTGTTCTGTTGTCTTTAAAATTAAATCCAATTATGTTCGCATTTTTTTTATGGTTACATCAGTTGGTCAAAACACCATCGATATCATGGTGTAAGCGTCTGTTCGACAGTTTTATTTATATCAAACAACGTATTTGTAACTGTAGCATGAGAACAGTTGTTTTTGGGTTTGTCAAAAACATGTTTTGATGGAGATTCTGAATTATAATACTAGAGCCCTTATGTTAAGACTACAAGAGTTGCTATTCGCAGTTTAATCAATTTTAATTTTTCCATGATATCGCCCTGAGAAGTTTGATGATAAATTTTATTCAATTCAGTCCACTTTTACAATAATTATTTTTATCACTCCTCGCGGGTCACTTGTCATAAATATATGCTATATTTTCAGTCTTAGCTTTTATCTTTAGAAATAATTCTAGATCCGGCTGTAGAAATATATATGTGTCCCACTATTGGATGATTAGAATAATAGAAAATAAACATTACATAATTGATATTTAAAAAAATTACATAAACTGTTAATAATATCATATATATAATAAGTCTCAAATACTAAAATACCTTTATAAAAAATCAGACTTAACTGAATTCTAGACATGTATCGTTTGTAGTGTTGCAAAAAACTGGAATTAAACGGTTAAATATGATATTTTTTAACATATTGAGTCAAGGTGCACATATATTAAGTGTTTAAGTTCATACATAAAAACAGGAGCGTTTCCGTAAATATTTTGTGTTGGCTTCAAGTATACACAGATGTCATATGTACGTGATCCGATATTGAATAAAGTTCCTTGCTTCTATTCATAACATCAAACTAATAACTCACCATAAATTTGGATTATTGAGATTTTGTACACTTCCATGTATTTTGTCACTAACGACCCGGGTTTCGAATTTCGGCATCTTCAGGCATTCGAGCACACGAATGGACTCGAACTGAGAGACAGTAAACAGTGTCTAACGCTTATATAGAAGATACAAATGCGACAAATATCATTTACGAGGCAATACATTATACGTCTGAGAGCCACACCGATACCTGAGTTAAAATTTCGGAAATCGCCCTAATCCTTATTTTGTAAACATATTTCCGAAATTTTAACTCAGGTATCGGTGTGGCTCTCAGACGTATAATGTATTGCCTCGTAAATGATATTTGTCGCATTTGTATCTTCTATATAAGCGTTAGACACTGTTTACTGTCTCTCAGTTCGAGTCCATTCGTGTGCTCGAATGCCTGAAGATGCCGAAAGGCGAAACCCGGGTCGTTAGTGACAAAATACATGGAAGTGTACAAAATCTCAATAATCCAAATTTAATATTGAAATTCCATCAAGCACCCTCAGTCGATGTCTTAAATTAAAAAAACTCACCATAACCTAACATATGCGGATACAATATGTGTATACGTCAAATATGATATACAGTTATCATTAATATTTAAAAAAAATCCAGTTTTTTCCCATTTTTCCATGCGAGTTGATTCCCGGGCTTAAACCCGGGTTTTTTTCCCCTGTGTCGCATCACCAATCGTTTGTAAAACGAATTATCTATGTAGTGACAAGAATACTAGCAGTGTATACAATCTTTTTTCATTAAACAGGGGCAACTTTAAGACGAAAATAAAAAAGATTCAAATAACATAAGTGTAAAATAAAATGAAAATAATGTTATCAAAAAATCCATTTTCGTAGAAAACGTCGTTAAGCCCTTGATAAAGTTTAATATATTGAGAATATTATAGTGGCCCGTACCTCATGCAAAACACTAAGTGGAAAAAATGAAATACTGAGTTAGTTATACCAAAATGTTCCTTATTTCAAACTAAGTAGTATAGAAGATGACACTTATTTTTATAAATAATACTTTTACTTAAAAACAGTTTTGTAGACATAAAATGAAAAAGGTAAAGCATTTCAAACATTTGACAAACTTTAAAGTCCAATTACTCAAAACTAGTATTTTTCAGTTAGTGTCTTCTTACAGAACAACTACTATATAGTCCATCAATTAATAATAATGTTAAAAGTTGAAAGGTTTTTATTATAGCTAGCCAAATAGTGTCAATTTACCACAAATATAATTCATGTAATGAATTTAATAACCTATAAAGATTTTGATAAGAATTACAAATGTTTGTTTTATTTTTAGATTGTTACTATGTATACAATAAAAAATATCATTATCTATACCTATCAATATCCTGTTGAGTCCAATACATAATTATCAAATAGACTGGTTTTTCTTTCTATTACGACTGAACCTTTGACCCTTTTTAATCTAGTTAATAAAACATACTCAGACAGTATGCATGTCAATGCAGTAAATATTGAAAATATACATAGCTTTGCAGGACAATATAATTTTAGAGATATCAGGAGTATTGGATAGACTTTGTATTTTTTTTTTCTCAATAATAATGACTATTAATATGTCGGACACTGACATCTATTTTATTAATTTTTTAATCAATATTAATTGGTAAGAAACATCGTAAAGATCATGGTGGACCGTACTTCATGTAACACCCACAAAGTATAGTAAATGAATTTAATAATAATGCTAAAATTTGAAAATATTACGATGTGCCGTACTTTATGTAACACCCATAAAATATATAGTACCTAAATCAATACAAAATAATTTTAAATATTGAATGTTGAAATTATCATCGTTATCACCTCATCTAACAGGGATCTGAACCGTTGCTTTATCCGTTCCTGTTTTCGTTCCGGTTCGGTAAAAAAACATATATCGGTTCAGTTCCGGTTTACGGTTTTCGGTTCAGCGTATTTAAAATACTTTTAAGGTGTTAACTGTCAATTTTTGGCGGAAAGGCATTATATTTTAAAAATAAAACACAATTTGTTGGTACTAATTCCGCATGTTTATAATGATCAGGTCCAGTTTCGCTCATTGTGAGCATGATAGAAATAAAAGTTATTAATTAAATAATTATTTTTAGATATAACTTTTTAATTAAATCTGGCTTTTATCAGCGAAAATTTTTCTCCGAAAAAGCGAAAAAGAAATCGAAATTAATATCGGTCTTTTCCAGTTTTCGGTTCGGTTCCGGTTCGGGTGGCTGTTATGTAACACCCATAAAATATAGTCCATCAATTAATAGGAATTTTAAAAGTTGAAAATTTAAAATGTACTCCTAACCCAGAAATGGCAGCCAGAACCACATGTGCAAATTTCACATTGCTAATGTACACTGTTTGGGAGTTTTTGTGACAGAGAGACATACAGATTTCCACATCTTTTTCTGTTTTACACCGTCTTTTTCCGAAAATAAGACACTGTCTTACTTTTTTTGTGGTCCAAAACACGTGCTAGGGCTTACTTTTCAAGTACAATAATTAGATTTATATGTTTTTGTTTAATATATATCTGTATTTAGGATTTAAATGTATTACTTTACATATGTACATTTTATTTATATTTTAGACTTACAAGACTAATATGCACAAAATTTGTACCCGCACCGTTTCTGTATGTTTACTGCTGCCTTATATCGTTAGGTAGGTAAATTCTACACTCTAGATTCATAATTTCGGGAAATAATTTCGGCACCTGCGAGTGCATTGCTTGCAACAAACTATAGACGTAAACAAGGTATTTTTTTTGTTCCAAACTGTGCAATTCTCGGAAATATTAGGCCAGCTAAAGGTACTAAACTTAACAGCATTTTTTAACGAATTATATTTTTCACATTATTTTAACTAGGGCTTTTTTTTGGGGTAGGGCTTATATTCCAAAAAATGCCGAACATCACGCTAGGGCTTATTTACGGAGGATGTCTTATTTTCGGAAAAAGATGGTAGCAGAGATATGAAAATATTCATGATAAATGTATTGGGCAATTTCATTTTTAATGTAAAATTAAATGTATTATTATTTTTACTTTCAGATGCGAAGAATAGCTGAATTTAAAAAAGCTCATTCAGATATTTTAGACGGGTTAATGCCCGTTGATGAAAAGGAAGCCCTTCTCAACAGTAATGTTGTCAATATTCTCAAAAACCGTGACCACAAAGGGAGAAGAGTGCTCGTTGTTAACGTTGGAGGTAAAAATATTTTAATGTAATATTTTTGGAATTTAAAAAGTCCGCTTATAAACGGTTTTGTCCGAAGTTTTTTTATGAAATTGCTAGGCCGCTGCATGTCATAAATTATCATAAAAGTGAAGTGAGCTGAGTAAATACATGCTGCAAAAGTGTTTTATTATTGAAGTTAAATTAAATAAAATGTACTTTAATGTTATAATTTACAGGATCATGGGACCCTAAGGTTGTAAACACTGACAAAATCTTTAGGTTATTCTATCTCATCCACGAGGCTGCTATGCTAGAACCAGAAACCCAAGTCCGAGGAGTAGTTGTTCTGATGGATTTCGAAGGAATGGGAAGATCTCAGGTATGTCTGTCACATGAATAATAATTAGTAATCAAAATGAATATTTTTAAGCAAGCAACTAGTATCTTATTATTCTGGTAGAACTTAATACTTTGTGATCTTTACCTTGTTATAATAGAGTTCTGCCAATTAAATGCTTAATCAATCAATGTAGGTTGATGAGATCGAAAGGTAGCAGACGTACTGATGATGATTCCACAGAGTTTAAGCTTTAAAGGTGGCTCATATAGTCAAAACACGTTATTTCGGTCCAAGTTATCTTTATTGCAGTTAATGATGATTTTACAGTTACAAAAATGATTATAAATTAAAAGATTCACAAGTTAAAGAAAATATACAGCAGTATTTAAGCAGCAAGAGGCTAGTGGCAAGGCAAAGATTACCTTACGGTCAGGGTGGGGGGTGGGTGACCCCCAGCCCTCAGACCACAAAGAGACAGCGCTCAACGCCAAAACAAATTGACAAAGAAACTCGAAGCACACCTTTTGAACTTTGTAACTGATAATACCAACGGTCAGCCGACTACCTGATGGTCAGTCAATGTAAACCGCAGCCAAAGGGCTCACTGAGTCGAGTTCAAACCACTTTCGTAAATGGGGTTTTATTATTATTGAATTTAAATGCACGAATCTACAAAATGAGTTTATGTTGACATGTCAATTGGTGACCAGTGATTCGAGAAGAATTATGGGCATAATTCACTGCTAGACTGTACCAAGCAAGATTGGGTCGTGTCAAGGTATGTAAGATATATCAAGTTAAATGTTTTATTTTTATTTACAGGCAATGAGCTTTTCACCAGCCTTTTCAAAGAAGCTCATCACATTCATACAAGAAGCCATGCCCCTCAGATTAAAAGAGGTCCACTTCGTTAAGGAATCGTTCTTGTTCAACATTGTCTGGCAGTTCTTTAAGCCTTTCGTCAACGCCAAATTGAGGAGTAGGGTAAGATATGTGTTTTATACAACACTTAAATATCCATATCTATAAATAAACTGACCAACAGTCCTATTCTAAAATTTATCAGAGTCCGCACACTAATAAAGCCTGGTCAATAATGCTTTTTTATTTGCTCTATACAAGTTTATTATTTTGGTACAAAATAAAGTCAATATCGTATACAGGAAGGAGGTCAGTGGTAAAGTAATTCTTCATCACAAGAGCTCAATGAGTAAAAACACTTTTTTGGGAAATATAAATCATCTGCGTATGGTGAATGTATCTTTATTTTTATTACATAGCCTTACTTGTGTGTAAATAAGTAGGATAAAACAGAAAATGCCAGCATATCCTTATATCTCGCTTGCACCCTTCATTTTACATGTAATTAAGCGAGAAAGAGAAAATACAAAAATCATTACGTTTGGTGTAACGATGTTGGACGGACATTTCTGAACGGACTCTATAAGTATCTGGACACTAACAATTTGAGAATTGGACAGAAAGAAAGGATTTTTTACATGTTATTTAGAACCAGCAACATGAATAGTTCATTTTTGGTAACATTAAGTGATTTAATAGAAACAAACAATTCAATACATTTCCGTTTGATTATTTTTGATGCAATACTTATGGTTATTTCATTTTTTTTACAGATGTTCTTCCACGGATCAAAAATGACATCTCTCCACAAGCATTTGGCTCCAAGCCACCTTCCTTCCAACTATGGCGGCAGTTTACCTGCCATTGATTATTCAGGAGCCGAATGGTTTCCCGTCGTGCAACAGCATCTGGATCACATCCAAGCGTGGAATTCTTATGGATTCGCAAAGCCATAAATCCAACAATAGGATTATTTAAAAAAATCGTTAGATTAAACCAAAGCGTTATAATTATAGTATAACCTGCAATGACAAAAAGCAATAAAGAGTAGCTATAAGAGTATACCGACTGTTTGAAATGAATAAGTAGATTGGCTGGGATAATATAAATTATGCACTGAAAACTACTTTAATTTGACAGAAAAATCCAAACTGGGAGAATATAAAAATATTTGTAAAATCGAAACACTTCATCATTCCAATCAAATCATTCCAAATTTGAACTCATAAGTTCAAATCGTGTACGTATTGATTTACAAATCAGCACATATTTTTTAGGTCAGGAGAATAATTTTAAATTATGAATATTTTTTGTATTGCATTTACGACTGTTTGCGCCATCTCTTGGTTCAGCTATAAACAACCTATTGCATTATTCCATTTTTGAAATAATCACTCAAATTTGACATTCGACTATTTTGAATCAAATAAATGAATGATAGGGTAAATACAGTTTGATTTGACAGTTTCGTATTTCACTTGTTTTAAAGATATACCTGTATTTAGAATATAATATTATATGAAACGTGTTTAAGAAAATAGAGCTGATAGATCCCAAATTGATTGGTGCTTTGTAAACTTAAAAAAAATGCTAACAGGTGGCTCAAATGTTATGCAGAATGTTATAATTTTATTTTTTTAATTGTTTAATTTTTTAATTTTTTTATTTTGTTTAACAAGAATTAGTTAAAAAATATTGCTCATTGAGGCTATGGGAAATTGATTGATTTTCCAGATATTATTTTGATGTATGTACGTGTAATGGAATTTGAATGTTTTTTTTAACGGAACTAATCGATTTAAGTTATCGTTATTATTACTTAAAAAATGTGATCGGTCATTGTGTTTTTAAATAATCATTGCTTCTTTGCTAATTTGGTAAACGTTACCAACTCCGCTGCTTGGTAGTTTCACTATACCTAATGAATTACCTCTATAAATGATGCCATTTGCAAGAATACTTACTGTTTTTAAATGTAAAGGCCAAATAAAAATACAAAATAATCCTTTTTATATACTTTTCAATTATATATGTCATAAATCTACAGCCTTTTTTCTTAATTGGGAGTGTCTTAGGAGCAACTGTCCAAGAATATCCCTTCAAATAAACGAAAAGCTTTTATGAGTTGATGTCTACTCAATCTCCGCATCTCACCAGAAATATTTTAAAAGCCTGTTAATTTGCCTTATTCGCCACCAAGTCAGTCCAATAAAAGGTTGAACCGACTTGCGCAGCTTTACCCTTTCTTCATGCATTAAATGACACTCACATATGATGTGTTAATAGATCAGCCTACTATTATGTTTCAAATGAAAAGTGCCTACTGCAAAGTGACCGTCCGCTCATTGTGTATGAGCTTTAGACGGCCAACCACCAGTGCGTATGGGCACTAAGTCCACATCACCAAAAAGTTAATATGTCACTAACCTTTTTAAAACTGTAAAAATATAAGAATAAATTACTGTATTAAGAATATTTGCTCATTTGCGTTGTAAGTTGTACGAAACATGGATGGTATGTTAATAACATATATTATGTTTTGAAATTATTAAAAGATTTTGTGCCAAAGATGATGGATTTCGCTCTACGATTTTATATATATATATATATATTTATATATATATAGAATGCGTGCTTTATAGTTTAAATATTTAAATATATTTTTCCACTATTCAATAAATAAATAGTAATTCTCATTAATTTCACCTAATGACCACAATGTTAATTACCCACCCATGTCATTTGAAGTGTTTGTAATAGTAATAATTAATTGATTATAGGAAAAAAAAACAAATTCAAATACTGGATTTGAGTGCCTTAAGATTAAGTTGTCTCTAAAAAAAGTAATAAAATAAGTACATACATAACTAGAATTTCATATTTTATTACATAAAATAAGTTACCATATCGAATCAATAAAAATATATATAATTAAATTATGCTTTTTATTTAGTTGAATAGTCTTTCTGTCTGGCATTGCTCCGTGAATGGTAGGGAAAAAGTAATATTAGTGACATCTTTATCAACTGAGACAAAGCTGCATAGGATATTGTTGTTATATTCAATTAATAATTAAGCTAATCAATAGAGGCCTCTGTCACAAATGATTGTCATTAAGGACACATTCCACACTACAGTAGAACCAGAACGCAAAAGCAGCGAGTGACTCCAATATGAAAGTTAATGTTATTTTATCTGATTTAATTTGGATGCTTATAATATTATAAATACGATCACTGAGTATGAAATATCTCATGTAAAACAGAGTACCTGAAAATTCGCGATATTTTGAATCTGTATAACTTTGTTGAATAAAAACTATTACAAATTTAGTTATCTTAGACTAGTTAATTCCTTTACTTCCCCAAAACACGTGTCGTTGGCGACGGTTCTAACCAGGTGACAGAAATGACAGCCAAAATGATATGTGCGAATTTCAAGTCGTTACTGTTCACTGTTTGGGATGACTTCTTGTGACAGATAAACTGATTTATACAATGTTTTTTATACATGTATTTTCTGCTATATAGTATAGATTGTGTAGTTTATGTTTCAATAAAACACACACTGAGAAATCCTCTCGCCTGCATCAATCTACTATATCGAGGTATAACCGTATATACACTCAGCAATACGTCATTCTTTAGTTTAGCTTAATAATAAAATAATAATGATGTACAATCATTGCATACAACTTAACCACTATTTAGAAATGCGGATTTGCGTACTTCATGCAGTATTGTATTGCGCCATTTAAAACAATGCAACGAAATAGTATCTTATGAAATACTTAAGATACTATTTAGTTACTTAAATGTGTAATCTACACGTATTTTGTAACTAAATTTTTAGACTGGAATACGGATTAGTAAATAAATATTAAAGTCGTTAAAATCAACCGAAATGTTTTGCGCAATTGGATTAAAGTAGAGAGGTGTATTTGATATTTTGACACATGAAAAAAATGTTTGATGTAAGAACTCGACTTGAATGAACCAATAAAATTAAAGTTACAAATAAATAATGAAGCCTTAAGGCGTTAGTTAATCATATACTTGAATTCTGAAACGCAATTTTTTTGTTCTATTTTTGACAGTTAAAACATCACTTTATAAATTCATTAACTTTTTTTCAAATCAAACATACATTACAAAATACAAATTTGACATTTATCTTTATAAAGTAGTTAATATTACTATAATCTATCTGTCTGTTACAAGAACTCTTGCCAAACGGTGTTCAATAGCGACGTGAAATTTGTACACGTCATTCCGGCTGTCATTTCTAGATCAACAACACTATTTTCAATTTTTAACATTCTTATTAATTCATTGGCGATATTTTGTGGGTGTTACATGAGAAACGATCTATGGTGATATTTTCAACTTTCAACATTGTTATTAATTGAGGAATTATATTTTGTGAGTGTTACACGAGGTGCACTCCGCGATGATATTTTAAACTTTAAATAGCACTGAAATAACTCCATAATTACGCCAACTTCTAAATGATCTAATGCTAACACCCTATTTCCAGTGCGATAAAGTATAATATGAAATAATCCATTGTCGTATGACTCGTCTCAACGGGGTGCAGTGGTCAACATCATTGTCTTCGGTTACGGATCTCATGGGTTCAAATCTCGGTACGATCAGTTACGATTTATGGATGTCTGTGATCTCTAAAATTCTCTCCAACTCATCCGATCCCAAAAACGGGGAGAAGTGACAGCGATCAGCTAACCATTCGTTTTGTCCTAACCCTATATTTCTATCCTTACACTCTACGAAAAAAAGGAGTTGAGCAACCGAGTTGCGAGCAGTTCTCATAGAAAAACTTCTGTTGAGATACCTCCATTAGTCCATATGTTACACGTCCGGAGCGGACAAGGTTAAAAAATACAGCATTTTCCTCTGTGACTACATCTGGCCATAAATTTTTCCAGCAACCATTTAAAGTCGATTTTTTAAAATTCTTTTACAGATGCAGAAACAATTGCTACGCAATTCCGAATAGAAAACTTTTTCCAAGTTTGAGTGACTGTTAAGTTTTTATCGAGATCTATATCATCAAATAGATTTATTTTTTTCTAAAACCATGCTACACAAGAATATGTCACAATTAATCAAACGTGTTATATCAAAATCGTGTTACACGACGCCCGAGTGTACTTGGCAGTAGCCAACTGTCATAAATCTATACTTTAGTCAGTTCCAAATCTCAATTACGATTCCGGGCCGTCAAATCTAGGGAATCCAATGCCGGACCCTTTTTACGACCCCGGGATTTTGTGATTCCGAATTTCTCAATCCCGTGATTGGTCATTAAGTGTAACTGTACATTTAAAATCTATTTGTTGTCCATTATTGGCTTTAATTGGAATGTATATATGATTAAATATTTGTATGAGCATTGGAAAGGTTTTTTTTGTTGATTTAAAGTCAGACAGTCGTTTTTAAAAAAGAGAATATTATTGAAAAAAAAAACAAATTGATCAAAATGATTTTATTTCATTTATTGCATTACTATGGTAGGTTTTACCAAACGGTATACATAACGAAGGCACGTCCTTCAAATGGACTTTAAAGTATTATCCTCAATTCATTTAAGAAGCGGTCCTAATTTGTTCTCCATTTCAAATTAGTTAAGAACATTTCCTACGAAATATGAGAAACAATTGTTTTATATACCTTAATTTTTAATATTCAATTTTATATAAATAGCCCTGTTTTGTTTATATTTTTATCAGTTGGTAATGCTAGTGATGAGCGAAACCACTAATGCTCATTAAAAACATGTGGAAGTAGTACAAACAAATTATGTATAAACCAAGAATTGACAGTTACCACGTCCTTAAAAGTGAAAAAAAATATTTACAGTGAATCCCGATATCTCGGAATTGTCTGAATATCATTCCCGAGATTACGGATTAAATAATTGACCAAGATCCCGGGATTGGAAGCCCTAGTCAGACATTTTACTGTCACCCTTGTCATATAAATTGACCCGCTTGACCCTGCTCGGCCGCTTCCTCTGTTCCATACAAATGATAAATTAAGAAATGCACTATTCCATAATATCATGATTACACCATTCAGAACATATTATTTACTTCAAAACGACAGCAACATGAAGAGATATAAACATAATGTATTTAAATCACATACAGTAAACTCCAATTTCTGTGACTGAATTAAATGCGTATTTAAAGAAATGTAATCGAAAACTGTTTATCATCATTTAATAGAACAGAAATAAGAAATCTTCTTGTTGATGACAGGGCAGACAGAAAAAAGCATGGATGGATGTATGGTATGATTTTCTTTGAACTTTTTGCTGATATTTTGTTTCCTAAATTAATATCGGAATACATAAAATCCATGTCTACGAATAGAGAAATACATAAATCGATCGAAAAATCAATTGAAAATGAACATGAGACATCAGTAGCCGAAGCCAACGACGTTGACCACTGCACCCAACGTAGAATTCCCTCCCACCTAAAAACTGGGCGTAACGAGAGCGATTAGCTAACCACTAGGACCACGAACCGGAAATATTGATCAAAAAGTTACGACGATTCGTCGGATCTGTCGGCCCCGTCGGTCATGCGGACTTGGTTTCAGCTCTGAGAAGGTATTCAAAAAGTTCACGGCCTATGGAAAGCGATTGGAAAGCAATTCCTTAACACATTAACCCTCTTGTTTTTTAAACAATTCTATTTAAAACTTAACTTCCTGCACACTAGAGTGCATGTCACCAAGTCTTGAGGAACTTCTTCTCAGACATTCCTGGCAAACATTTGAAACACGCATAACGTGGTTACGCTGCAAAATGCACCCTGTAAGAGTGTGCAGCCGTAGCGGGTGGTGGTGGGTACAATGTTGAGTACCCGAGAGCGTTAAAAAACCACTAGTCTCATCCGTATATCCTTACTCTCTTCGAAAAAGAAGGTTGAGCAAATGAGTAACAAGCAGTTCCCATAGAAAAAAAACTTTTGAGATACCTCCATAAGGAGTCCACATGTATTTCAGTAATGAAAGCGTATATTGAAAAATAAACAGTATTCGTAAGGGAGTTTTCCAAATTGTTTACCCCATTCAAAGCCTTCAGCTGACAAAATCATTAATAATACATTAATTAGCTAGAATGAATGCGGGAAACGAATATAAAGAAAGAGAAAAGTGTGTACCCACCGTTCGAATAAAAGTAGCCAGGAAACTGAGAGCCCGAATATATTTCTTGACGGTGAAAACATCGTCGTCTACCGGTGTGTCGCTAGCGTGTGAGGGGGTGAGTACGTAAGCGGCACACCGGCGGGTCGTTAACAGTGAAGTGGTTAAGAAAAATACTGATACAGCGTTTTTTTTTAAATTGAAATAATACGCTATTTCTAGACCATCTAGGGCTTACAATTCCGTTATCTCGGGATCGTCTAAAATACCAATCCCGGGATTTCAGGATTCACTGTAAATATTAAAAAAAATACTTCTTGAATAATTAAAACATGTACTTTATGTTTTTTTTATGTAGATAGAGTTTTATAATACCTATATAATTAATACATATATGTATTGTGATCTCTCTCCTTCTCATATTTCATGACAGATATTTTGTTTTATAGTTGTAATTTAAAACAAAATGTCTGACATTACAGCTCACAGGCAATTTGCCAAATATTATTACGATTCTAATAAATCTACCCTGCCACACATCGCATTTCGTGCCATTCATTACATATATTATGACGACTGAAAGATATAATTTATTGGGACGATTTAATTATTACTTAACATGCATATATGTTGGTTTTCGATGAATCGTAAATTATATAATGATTATAGTAAAGAAACACTGAAAAAACTCACAAGAAATCGTTTCAAATATATGTTATATTCGACGAAAAACGGAATTGAGAGACAATCTTCGTACAAGAGCCATACAATTTGTTCGTAGAGACTGGGACTCCCAGGACTACTCGTAAATTGAAAATTGTCTTATAGCATTGCTTGTAACTTAAGGATGCTTGCCTAGTTACATCCTACCTTTCACTTGGCTTAGATTTGTTTTATAAAAGTCTACCTTGACAAGTAACACGTCGCGGTTCATCGCTTCATACTCAATACTTCATAATATGCAATTTTAACAGGGCCTTCAAGAGTGTTATGTTTTTAAATAAAAACATATCATTTAACGAAATATGCAATTTTTCACTGTGTAGTCACGACTAGGTATTCCAACTATTCGTCACTATCAGCTATTCGAATATTGAATAGTAAATCTGGAACTATTATAATATTCGATTAGTTTCTAAAGTATGAAAATTCACATTCCAATACCGTTCCCTTGTTAAAACATTATTTCAAATTTGCAGCTGCGTCGGCTTAGTACAACTGTATTTCTTCAATTTCTGAAATTATGACATGCTTAAAAGGTTTTTTTAGCCTCGAGTCATTCGTCAAACTCAAGTATTATGATAAAATATTGAAAAAGCCTGAGTTGGGTGTAAAAATAACCACCACCTGCGGAGAAATTGTGATGTGATATTTCATCGATTTTGTAAAATACTTCATCAAAAGTTATTACGAATACTATTCGAATAGTTGCCCAAATATTCGAATATCAAACAGTTGAAAAAGGGCCGAATGTGTTCGGATATTGAATATTCGAGTTGAAATCCCTAGTCACGACCGTCCGACATAAGATTATACGAAACCCTTGGGGCAAACTATTTATTGCTATTCAACAAAATAAAATAATAAATATAAGAGATAATTTGATTGGCCTTCATTTCCTTTCTTAAATAATACAATTTTGTGAAGGTGGAAAAAGCGTAACATTTTATAAATAAACACATTTTTATTGTAATACTTCCAAATTTTTTATATTGATCGGGAATGGTTTTGTTCATCGCAAGCATTGTCAACTGATGGTGGTAGAATCAATTGATAATGCTCGTGATGAGCGGAACCGGACCTGATCATTATAAAAATGTGGAAGTAGTACAAAGCAAATTATTTTATTTAAAAAAAAATCGGAAGTCTTATTAAATATGTAACATCCTAATAATGACTAATAATCGATTTTTTTACCATGTCTACTCACTATGTGAAGCTTATGGCCTCTTAATAGAGGTATCTCAGAAGAAGCTTTGCTTAGAGAACTGCTTGTTACTCAGTTGCTCAACCCATCTTTTTCAAAGAATTCACAAACAATTAAATTTGAATTGTTGAGATTTTGTACATTTCAATGTATTTCGTCACTAACAACCTTCTTCAAATTCAAATTTAAATTTGATAAAATAACAATTCAATTTGAGAAAATAAAAATTCAAACTTGACATTAAAATTCCATCAAGCACCCTAAGTTGATGTCTTAAATTATTCTTGAATTTTATAACAAACAATTGTTCTTGGAAAACATAGTACTTAAAAAATAATTCTTTGAATGCGACTATCTCAGAGCTTGTTTTCATGCTTTAATGCCTTCTGTCAGTATATCCTTGGTATCATTATTATGCTATTAGTGGATTAAATCTGCACATTCACTGGTTTTACCGGTTTTGATTTCAGTTTTCAGTTTAGAGAAAAATGCCAAGTAGAGCTTCACTCGACCAAATTTAATGCACGTGTCGTCTATGCACTGCATGACTTCCAGCGGTAATGCTTAGCGACTCCTAAATACGACACACAATTTTCACGTATTGATTGAATTGGCAATTAATTTGAAAACCTCTTTTAGAGAAAACAATTACAATGCATCTCGGTGATCAATAATTTTCAAATATTGTTGATAGCTATCGCCATCGCCAGGCTAAGTTCTCTAAATTATTCAAACTTATTAAGCACTAAGACTTTGATAGATACATAATAAAAATGATTTGTATGAATAATTGAATAGCTTCTAGCGTGATCTAAACGTTGAGATCATATAACACTCAAGCTCTCCATATAACACTATACATTCGACTTGTAATTTGCTCTATTGGAACAAAGTCGACTTGTTAAGTGTTAAGGCTTCTAAAGGGCAACGATAAATATGTTCTTCTCACTTCCTACCAAATCTCAAATTTTTCCAAGATTACTCAACGTTGCACCCAACAACTCCTGTAAGCGGTTCTACAGTCTATTATAAAATACTTTTCCGTAATTCAGCAGCATTAAAGATTTCAAAAAAATAGCAGGAGTGTCTCAGGAGCAATCGCTATTGATGAAGTTAATTTGGTATGCACTAGAGCAGACTTGGGAAAACTACCGTCCGCGGACCACATTTGGCCGGACGCATATTTTTGTACATCCCGTTCATCTCAATAAAAATTAAAATCTCGGTAATTAGAGAATCAGTAATTTTTTATACTGAAATTTATTTGCATTGTGATGAATAAATAATGTTCATCATATTTTACATGCGGTCCACCGTTCATTTTGAATTTTAATGTTGTCCTTCATGCAAAATGTTTGCCCAGGCCTGCATTAGAGTGAGCTGAAAAATTAATTCAATCCATACTGTACGTTTAAATATAAGTTTAAACCATTTAAATGTAGGCGTTCTACCAAATGCAGTAACGCTATTTCTCTGTATGTAATAAGTTTAGGGAATAGGGTAACCTTGTAATAAGGCAACTTTATAATTAATTTATAATAAGCTAACCGAGAAATTTATTACTATGCTAGTTGAGGATAAGTTCATTGTACAATGATACATACATTGAGTAAGGTCTCAGCTTTTCAATCGGCAACAGTTTTCATTCGACTTTGATTCGATTGGAGCCGAAAGCATCCGAAAGCGCTACGAGTCTTCACGAAGCGTCGGTCGAGTTGTTTTACCCAGCGCCATTTCGCGCACTCGCTCCGATTCCAAATTCAAAACAACATACTACATTTCGCGCCGCGGAAACGAACGCAACGATTCCAACATACAAAATTTATGAACACATATCTATCTTTCAATTACGCTAAATTTCAAAATAAGAATTATTCAAAATATTTTCAGTGTTGCCGTTTGTGACATGAAATATACCTTTATTTATAAATTGATATAGCGTGAGTCATTTAATCATAATATCTGTACTGGTACACCTATTTTGATTAAGTATCATTTGTTGCTCGGATCTCGTCACGATTGGGTGGTTTGATTTCAATTCAGTGTTCAACTGTTCTCGTTGTTGGTAAAAATTCATTTTAGTTAAATATCTGAATACAAGAAAATATTTAGTGAAAGTTTTCAATAATAATTCAAGTATTGTGCGTTTGTTGGACAATCAGTGTTATTTGTTGTGTTTATTGAATTGACATTTATTTAGTAGATCTCCTTTGTAATAAGGTAAAATATCAAACCATTTAGTTCTACTAGAAATATATAAATTGGTTGATAGCTATTTCGGTTTAACACAATCGACAGAACTATGTTTAAATTGTTTTCATTTTATCTATATAATATAATGGCTTGAAAGAAATTGATGTAACTTTTAAATATAATTTTAAACATTTTAATAAATCACGAATATTTCTGTATGCGAAAGGAAAGGGAAAAAGTCGAATTAATTTAAAAACAAGTTAAATATTCTAAAGTAATTAAAATACATATACATTCAAATAAAATAAAAAGGAAGAGTCGAATCAATGCTGCTGAATTGGTAAAATTCATGTTTAAACATCACATTTTTCATCAAATTTTATACAAATGCAAATCTTGTTTTGGCTCTACTGAAAAGTACCAATTTTAGACTTAACGCCCTTTTCTTTTAACATACAGATATATTATAGAATTGATACGTTGCAATTTGAACAGAAACATTAGCCGATGTTTAAACTGATTTTAATTTATGTATATATATAGATACAGTAAATAGGTATTCTTAAACTAACATAGTTCTGAGCTGAAATAGCTATTAACCAATTCGTGTAATTCTTCTAGAACTAAATATGTACTTTGATATTGTTATCTTATTATTCGTTGTACATATGTTGTTGTGATATTACAATTGAACATATAATAATGCATAATTAAAATAAATAGAATTTCGTATCGATAGAATTACCGATTGATAAAATTCGTTATTTCGTGAAACGTTTCTGGAATAATATTATAAATCATTAAATAGTATACTTATACGACGATCGTCCATATAGTTAGTAGTACAACTACAAAATAATGAAATTTGAATTAAATATGCGGTAATATGTCAAATTCTGCCCTCTGCCTAACTCAGTAGATACTCAGAAACTCCAAAATGCCACCAAAAATGTTAAGGTAGATAACCTTCTGAAGAATGAAGCAAAATGTTGATATTTATGGGTCTACTGACCCATCAATCGTCAGTAAAAGGATATTTCTAAATATCTTTCAACTGACTATACTCAGAAAGTATCTAATTGCAAAACACTTGTTTATAAAATGTATTAAACACCGGGACAAATCAATAATATTTGATTTACGGTGACCATTTGAAAATAGCTTGTCCCATTTTCTCAATCTGGGTTATTTGGAGATGTCTGAGTAATGAACTGAACGATCGATATATTCATTGGTGAAATTACGCATTATTAATAAAAAATGCTTGCAACCTGTTTTGATTGAATAGTTAAGTACTTAGTCCTTGTGAAGAAATAATTGTAAAATACATTTTTATTAACGTTTGGCAATATCACAGCTAATGCTCTTGGTGTTGATTTTTTTTTAAATCTATTAAATATAATAATTTCAGATATCGACTGAGGGTGCTTGATAAAATTTCAGTATCAAATATTGTACATTTTCATGCATTTCGTCACTACCGACCAGGGTTTCGCCTCTCGGCATCGTCATGCATTTGAGTACACGTTTTCTCCTCCAATTATATTTCAATGATAATAGCCTCTTATATACCTAGCCTGCAGTTGTAAAATTCATAATTATTATTGATGCGATTATTTTACCAATCAAGGTTAAACGTCATTATTATCAAACCAATATTAAAATTAATTTAGATATCAATGTAATTTCTAGACTAAGACGAAATAAAAAATAGTAACCAAGGTGATAAACTAATAATCGACCAAAATAAAAATTCTGTTAAAATGTCTTCTGGGATAATTGAATATTTTCACAAGGAAGTAAAAAGCAGTGTTTGTAGTTCTATAAAGAAATATCATATTTTGTTGATAGTTATTTCGACATCATGCAATCGTGGAAACTATGCTTGAATGTTTTTTTTTTCAATTATATATCGTCATCGTTTTGGCAGAAGATGGTAGGTAATAGACGGAAACTAGGTAAGTGCACAATGAGATTTTTGGATATCAATTCTTTGTCTGGAATAACTCAGTAGGGTGCGGTGCATTAATTATACCAGTTTGGAAAAACACAGAAATTTATTTTATCAGTAACTATTTTAATGCGGATTTCTAGACAAGTAATTATTGTCAATGTCTATTTATACCTAACTTGATTAGTGTTAGATTGACATAAATCCATCTAATTTTGATATTGTAATTATATATAACATAAAATACCGAGGCTAAAGACTTTATTCTTTGAGCTAAAATTTTCATTTAGTGTTTATTCAGAGCTGTCAATATGTTACTTATCAACTTTTGCTAGTACGGTGATGATATTATCATTATTAGAAGCGATTGATTGGTTCAGAGCTTTTATTATGTAACGCGGTGAAACGGCGTTCCGGCACCTTTTTTCAGGGAGTTTTAATGTTTCAAAAGAAAATAGACGGAACAAAAATAATTAAAATCTATATTTAAATAGTTCGTGATATTAAATTTGATATGTCTAAAACAAAAAAAAATGTTTAATTTTTTTAAGCACTTCGTGGCAAAGGAAAAGGTGCTTTCAATTTTATTTAAATGATATTTGAACATAATTTTCTCTGGTAAAAATTTGAATGAAGTGAGTTGCGGCACCTTTTTTTTCAAAAATAAGCCCTGGATTAATATGAGACACCTAAAAGCAAAAACCGATATGTCCACTTTGTAATGTATAGTAAGTAGTCGACGTTTTTGAGTTTCAGGCTTAAATTATTAGATTTTTCATTGCATTATATTTTCAAGTAAAAACAATTTGCCTTTTTTTAGTAGCCGTCAAGATAGGTTTATCAACTCAGTTGGTAAACCTCTCTTTTTCGGAGAGAGTAGGGATTGGGGTGGACAGGAATAGTGGTTAGGTAATCGATCTTGCTACGCTCCATTTTTAGAATCAGATGGGTATGAGGGAATTTCGAACGTAGCCAACGACATTGACCAATGCACCACGGACCCGACAATATAAGCAGAAAAAATTTGACAAATCGACTTCAGTGTGTGATTTCCGCGATATGCGTAAATGTTTAAACAATTTTTTTTCATGCGCTTTGTATGGTTTTGGAAGTTATATCTATATTATTAAATATTGTGTGAGAGGACTAGGTATATCATAGGACTATTAGGTATATGTAAGAGTATTTTATTATTATAAGATTTTGACAAAATGTGTATATATATATATGTTTTGGCTTTTATATGCTTTATATCAATATTTTCGATGGATTCGGCGGGGTATAACTTTTTAAAAATTCATTTTTAATATAAAATGTAAATTGATAACACTGTTATTCAACCTAAGTAAAATTGTTATTCTACTCGAGGAATAGCAAAATTATTAATTTTAATTTTGTATCGACAAAACACACTAACAAATTTTATTATATTTAGATATAATAATAGATGTAAACCAGATTCTCTTTTTTCACGGGATATACGTTCCAGAGACTACCATGGAACAAAATAAAAACCGTGTAAAAAAGATAACGTTCACATTTAAATATATAGATATAAGATAGGTTCCATTACTATATCCCCAAAATATAAAATTCTCTAACTAAAGTCGAATTAATTTTTTTATTTATATTATCTTATATATATATATAATAGCACAGACCACTCTATAGACGCTTTATTATTATCACATATCACATGTAGGTATGAAAAAACTATCAGTGTTAAAAAAAATATTGGTCCGTTTTCTTAGACCGTGCAAAAACCCGTAGTAGACCGTGGAAAAAGAGAATCTGGTGTAATTTATTTAATAGCATTATTTCAGGTCAAAAAAAACAAATAAAGAATGAACAATTTGGGTGGGCATTATCACATTAAATTAAATACGTTTCACAAATTCTAGTCAAAATAATTAATACATTTTTAAAACTGTGCTTAATGTAGGTATTTAATTTTTATACAGACATCTGTCTTCTATCCGATTTAAACAAATGCCAAGTGTAACTACGGAACAATCAACGTTATCATAAGAAAATATAATCTTATTTATTGTAAATTAAATGTAAATATTATTGAAAACATGATTGAATCAACACAAACAAATTTCAACTTTGAGATCTTTGTATCTATGTACTAGGTTTTATTAAACTAAATTTGAAGCAACACAAATGAAACACTATGTAAATATCTTTATAGAATACATTTATTACATTATGATTAAACTAGTAATCTATTAAAATAAATTACATTATATCGACGTTTTTTTGAACAAATGATGTAACTCTCAAAATTGAAATTGTAAAAACTGTTTTTATCGAAAACATTATATTTATGGTGAATTGCGTTATGAATGCACTCTTGTAAATTCTCATGTTTGCAGATACGGGATTGTACGTAGAGAGTGTTGATATAATAGTGGCTTACATCAAGTGGGGGGGGGGTGAGAATTTTTTCTAAAACCAATGTAAAATGATGCTCTTCCTAAAAGCGGTAAATTTATTTTTCTCATTTACATCATTGGCTGAGACCTGCTCTGGCCACTTTAGAATCCAATCCATGAGATCCAATCATTAACTCAGTTTCGAATTTTTTGAGGGTACAATTGACCAAAACACCATCGATATATTCTATTAAAAATGTATTCCTCCTATTTATAAAAATACCCATATTTGACACCACGCTCTAGTAGGGCAGGATGAAATGGGGGGGGGGGGTGGGTTCAAGCAAAGGTCATGATTGCTTGACTGTTATTCATTTTAAAACTCGACTTAGACTTTGAGTCGTTTTTTATGCAGTTTATTGTACATAAAGGTCCGTTTTATAGTGTCATCAAACCGTTTTCCAAACGACATTGCTATAGACAAATATTAATCAATAGCTTTTTGGAACTGTATAAAACTTTACTTTAAATATAAAAAAATATGTTTAGACATTAGTCAATGTCTAATGAAGACATGGGCAATTTTTCAGCAGATAATAAATTCAAAATAAACGATGGGCCAGATGTTAAACATTATTTTTAGTTATATATTATTTATTATCATAAAAAAGAATTTTCTAATAACCAACATTTTAATGAGCCGCAAGAGCATACCCTTTGGGACACAGGTTTGCCCAGGCCTGCTTTTAGTAATTGCATATTAATTTTTAATTACCAACCGTGATTAATCTGAACATACAGGGTAGTTTACTATAATTAATAATTAATAATAAAAAAATCGCCTTCACGTAATCGAATTAAACTGATCTTTTTTTTCATTAGCGATTGTTTTCCATTAATAGTTAATTGACTATTAATCAAATATAATATATAAATTAAATGCATTCTAGGCTATATAAATATTGGGTAACTATTTCAATTGTGTGGTCAGTAAGAAATAATAAATAGTGAGTAATTAATCGAAGTAATCAGTAATTAATTCGATAAATGGTCAGTATACACGTGGTCATTTAATAAATTAAACGATCAGATTTATTAATTCAACCTAACCTAACTTTTATTTATTTGACAATTATTTACTGACCAAACATATTTACTTATTAACTGACTATTCATATAATTAGTTACTGAGCATTTATGGAATTAGTTACTGACCAAATAATTAGTTACCATTTAAATAATGAAATATAAAGCATCTTGTGCAGGTGACAGGTTTATATCAAAAAAATTGCATTCGGTTAATTCATAAACATGGACTGAAATCCTTATGCAATATTTCCATAGCGCGTAATAATAATGCATGTTAATTGAGGATTCCAATCGAATATTTGAATATATTCGACTCTTTTTTTGATATTCGAATATTTGTTTTTTTTCGAATATTAGTCGTTCATAGTAGTAATGTATATTGAACCACTGGGCTAGAAAAAAGTCATTTGGCGTCTTATAATATCTTAATAATCGTCAGGCCCACAGTGCAGTGGTCAACGTCGTTGGCTTTCTTTACGGATCTCACGAGTTCGACTCACAGTACGAACATTCTTTTTTTCGAGTTGCGTTTATTGATTTTTCCATCGATTCATGGGGTCATAGGCGTGAATGTTTATGCTGTTGAAATTCCCTCTCCCACCCCTCCGATCCTACAAATGGAGCGTAGTGAGAGCGATTAGCTAATTAGCTAGATATCCATACCACCTTCGAAAAAGAAATGTTAAGCAACTGAGCGATAAGCAGTTATCGTAGAAAAAATTCATATGCTCATATGAATAGTGGACTTGGATAAAAATCTCATTAGTTATTAAAACACCATAATACCCACTAAAGACACGTGTTGGGAGTTATCATGTGAAGACAATTAATACTAATCAAAAAGGCCAGTAATTAATTAGATAAATGGTCAGTATACACGTGGTCAGTTAATAAAATAAACGGTCAGTAATTTATATAAAATTGTCAGTTATTAAATTAAACAAATTTTTTTACTTAGTTAACTTAACCTTACCTTCCTTTAATATTTACTGACAGTATATTTAATATTTACTGACCATTTTTACTTTTCTATTGACCGTTTTATGCATTTGTTACGGACCGTTTCTTTAATATTTACTGACCGTTAATTGAATTAGATACTGACCAAAAGCAATTGCATGTTCAGCAATTCATCAGAATCAGACATTCTTTTTTAATTAACTTTTTAGTATAGTAATATTTATACCTGGATAGTGATTTTTTTGGGATAATGTACAAAGGTGTTATGTTTATAATCATACGTAAAAACAAAGTGGTTTCACCAAAAAGACTGTATTTTTGAGTCAAGTTAATTTTCAATAATTACAAAAACGTTTTGACTTTTTTTCACTACAAAATATAAATTTTACTGTTGTTTTTCTTACGTTAAATATTTCAAATTGTCGTCATCTTCTGTAATTATTGTGTTTTTACTTAGCATGACAAATAAGTCTCGCCAGAAATATGAAAAAACAATGAACACAATGAAATTCATTATTCGAACATATTCGATATTCGAATATTGGTTCATAACGAATATTTGGAATCTCTAATTTCAATCGTTACCTTCCCTAGAAATATCACAAAAATGGACGGTCAAAGCAACTGACATTGAATCGATTTCTCGAAAGTGTAGTGTTTTGACTAAGCAACATTTTTATTTTAACGTTAAATACACACAGTGTTGAAAGAGAGCTAATACCTTTTAAATGAAAATGTTATCATTCAACAAATTGGCAGCGATTGTTTCGTATTTTTAGAAACAACATCTTCATAATATAAAACATAGTATAGATAAAATAATGACGTGATACTATTATCGATTTTCGTTTACCCGCAAACTTTTCAAATACTTAATATATCTTTGATTGTGTAAGCAAATGTAGGAATCAAGATAAAAATATTATAAAACCTTGAGTGTAATATTAACATGAAGTGATTTTAAATAATACAAAACCTCTTTGATGAATTTTTGTAACAATACAAGCATCATTAATTCATGGTCGAAGTATTTTAGATCTTCAACGAAAAAAAAAAGAAGTTTCTTGTACCAAACTATGTTTGATCACAATGTAGAAAATATGGCCTCTTAATAAAGGTATCTGAACAAAACAGCGAGAACTGCTTGTTACTAAGTTGCTCAAACTCTCTTCTTCGAAAATAGTAGGGATATAATGGAAGGCTAGGACAGGACTAATGGTTAGTTTATCGCTCGATTTTAGGATTAGGATATCAAAAACATTCATGCCTTCGGCGAGAAATGCATAGATTTATTAATCCAACGACGTTGACCATTGTTCCACGTAGCTTGTGAAATATTACAGTTTATAATGTAATATATACTATATATCGGTAATGTTGGTTATATGCTCTCCTGAAAAATTTTAATTTTGCAGATATACAATTTTGCAATGGAAATGACGATATGGCGTTTAGAGTCAATGACGAAAAGCATTTCATTGTTCTAATTAATTTACAAAATACATACAATTTACAATATACACGAATACACTCGAAATTACCGTTTAGTTACCGATCACTGCCGAAAAGCGAAACTCTGGCCGTTAGTGACGAAATACATGGAAATGTACAATATGCAACAATTTAAAAAATACTTTATGCAAATTTAATTCAATTTCATGAATACAGTCGTATTAAAATGCAGGTAAATAAATACTATTTTCCGATATACACGCATTACTCGCTTAACACGAAACACAGGTTCTGCTAGATCACCGTGTTAAACGAAACCGTAAAAGGCGAGACTAACAAATGTATGGAAAAGTAGGTTCTTTTTTTAGAAATATTGATAAAATAAATACATATTATTATTACTATTGAAAATTTATTGAAACATAAAAAAATATTATTTAATCTCACTATCACTATAAATTATCACGGGGGAGGGGGGGTTTCTTCTTTTTGGCTGAATTTCATCATCAGTGCCTTCATCAATTCCTTCGATTATTATTTCGTCATTTTCCGTAGGCCGTATCAAAATATCTGTAATCTTTGATTGTCTATCTGTTTTGAGATTTGTGTAAATCTCTTCATATCTATTCAGCGATGCATTGTTTCGATTCTCGTTGAAATTTTAAAGCTCGATTCATATCCAAATCATTACTTAGAAAATGAATTTCTATATTTCCTGCTATTTGTAATCCATATTTTATTGTGTTTGCAGTAATAGTTGAAATTGGACTTTCGGTATAGCTACTGCTTTCAGGAGACACTACAGTGCAAGATTTAATAAAAAATCTCCAAAATGAAAATAGTGTTAAACCGAAATCGTGTTAAGCGGGTACCGTGTTAAACGAGGGATGACTGTACAGAGGTTCTACACACCTGATATAGATATTTGAGATGATGTTAAAATAGACAGCTGTTTACATGTTTTGTTCCGATAACAATCTGATATCTATTAGGAAATTTTATCAACATGCCTTTGTAATGTACAAAAAATGTTTAATCTATTTTTAGACACACTTATCACGATTGTTACGAAGTAATCTTTCAGTGATTGTTTATTTTTTTGACAGTTCAGACATCATTAGAAGTATGATTTGAAAACAAGCATATAAATTAAATTATCCCATGTATTTTTAACTGCAGATTTTACAAGTGGTGTAAGTGAAGTGAAAGTGTTACCGTATTATTTATAACCTTAGACAATAGGCAAATAAATAAATCATTTTAAAAATGTCTTTGGAGATCGATTCCAACAATGTGCCTTACATTAAGATGGGAGATTACAAGATTCAGCTGGAAAGGGGACCGTTCGGTCCAGAGACGAAAGAAAAGGCAAGATTGGAGTTACGAGAGACGCCAGAAAATACTGAAAAGGGGCTTCGTGTACTCAGAGAGCTTTTATCAAGTAAGACAATATTATATTTTTATATATTTTATAAAATAACGGTGGTCTAAGATTGACACTTAGTTACAAGCATTTAACATAATTATTTTTACCTTGCTTGAATGTTAAAAGAAGATTTAAAACTCAAGGAACAGAGTAAAACAATAAAAAATGGTACATCAAAGGATTGTTTTTTCCCATTGCAAAAGTCATAAACTTACAATTTGTATTTTTTTCTGTAAATCAGGGATAGGCATACATGAGGTGAACGAGAATCACATTTTGGATTTCCGAATATATAAAGAGCCGCACCATAGTCACGTTTTCATGTAGTACTAAATACACAAACTAAAACCTAATTTCATGCGTCATATAAGCGCATCTTGTCACTTACAACATTTAGAAAGAAAATCTCGCGAAAATACAAGTATAATGAGTAAAGAAAATACCTATATTTTTATCAAGAGATATTGGGAGCCGCACTTAACCCAGCGAAGAGCCGCATTTGCCCACATCTGGTATATTTCGTCAGTATATGTGGCAGAAGGCAGAAGTCAATTAACGTTGTCTTGAGATAATCGATTTTAGAAAATCATGAAATTTAAGTCCAATTTACCCACCTTAACCATTATTTATTAAAAAAACCATTTTATGGGGTTCGTTCATCTTTAGCGAATTCAGTTTCATTCTGAGTAGGTAATTCTTTTTTATTGTAATATTAATTAGACATTTTTGTTACTAATAACTGTGAACAAAATCGTCTTAGTTTATATTGATTACGTAAAAAATGTATGGAATATGGTTTGATATGCTTTTTCAGACGATAGAATGTCCTAAAATTTATCGTACTGCATTCATAGCTCAAAACAGCTGATTTTAGACTTATCGCCTTCTGCCACTATGCAGACGGTATTAAATATATAAACACAACACACTGAGAGCGTACATGGGTTAAAACTATAACATCAGTCATACAAATTTAGTTAAAATGCAAATTGAAATTGATGTGTGTTTGTTATTCCACTTGCTAAGAAGCACAAGCTTGCAAGTTTTGTCTCCCTGAGAAGCATCTTCTGTCATAGTTTAAATCGACTGTGTTTTTGATGCCAATTGATGTAACCCTCAAAAAATACGAAAATGGCTTAATGATTGGATCTCATTTTAAAGACGACAGAGCAGGTCTCAATAAATTTGCCACTTTTTGGAAGAGAAACATCATTTTAAATTGGTTTTAGGTTTACAAATTCTGACCCGGTCACTTGATGTGAGCCACTTTTAGATCGACACTCACTTTGTATAATCCCGTAGCTGCAAAGAATTTACAAGAATGCATTTCAAAGATTCATAACGCAACTCACCATATAATGTTTTCGACAAAAACAGTTTTATCTCTCCCCTCAACAATTCCAATTTTGAAAGTCACATCAAATGGCCAAAATTCTGTCGATATTGAAAATTGATTTTTACAATGTTACCACCTAATCAATAAAAAATATCAGTGTACCACATAGTACTAACTTTAGTCGAGCGGGTAACGCGCATGAGCTCCTGACCTATTCGGTTGCACTGCCATGTGCTCAAACGGACACATTTATTTTACAATAAATTTTCCGATTTATAATCAAAGTCATTCACTCATTTATTAATCGACCCTAAAACGACGCATAAATATAGCGTTTGGCCAACTACCAGAGTTCGCAGAAAAGAGACGCCGAGCGACCGAACTATCCAAGACTATTTTTCGCAAAAACAACTTCTATTGACATTATTTTTTAAATAAAATACAATCTGTTTTCTACTGCTTCCACATTTTTATAATGATAAGAACATCGCTAGGAATGACTTTTTACTTACAGCTATTTTCAGTTATTTTCACCTACATTCCAGTAAGTTATGATGGCGTAAAAAAGAGTACTGATTGTTGGCCATTTGTTCTACATCCCATCTCGCTTTTGGCATGGGTGATACAAAACAGAATGATTTTATTTACCAATATAATGTAAATCAGAAAAACAATGTTTTGTTTAAGCTCTCTACACTAGGATTATAGAGTTTTATTGTAATGTTAAATATTACACGCGATTAGTACACGGAATTCTAATTGAAAGTTTATAAATAGTTTATATCGTTTATGTATAACTAGTGATACGTCCGACATAGATGACGGGATTGAATTTGAAATTCTGAATTTTCGAGTTTCTTCACCTCTTCTATAAGCTTCCACGTTAGCAGCACGTAAGGATTGTGCAGCTTCTGGAACTCTTTGTGGTCGTTGTTGTATGTGTACCTCGGCATCAGTATCACGCCGGGATTTTGTAGCTTCCAGAGTTTGCTTCTCTCTCCATCTCTGCTGTCGCTCACGACTCACGACGTAATCGCAAACGCCAATGTTCTTTAGTTTCCATACTGATGGACTGCCTGTTATTGTTATTTTTGTTTGTTTACCTCGGAATTTGTTTCACGCTGGAACTGTGTGTATTGTTGGGAGTGTGTGTGTGTGCATTCCATAACATTTTATTTTATATATACCGCGGACGCTTGGGTCATGAAAAAATACATGTGGTATGAGATAGTAATAAAACACCTACATACCGGTCTGAGCTATTATATAAGACATTAATTTTAATAAAAATTGTTATTCGATCAAATTCATTCGTGTACACGAATGTTTGAAGACGCCGAAAAGCGAACCCTTGCTCGTTAATGGCGAAATACATGGAAATGTAGAAAATTATTATAATATTAAAATTCCATTAAGTATATTCCATTAAGTCGATATATTAAATTATGTTAACAGGTCCATTTTTAATGTCGAATGAGTGATATTCGTAAATTGATATTGGACAAATTATATCCTTGAGAACACAGACAACTAATGGCTATTTTTGTCATAGCGACACTAATTTCTCAACATAAAATGGCCGACAGATTTGATTGATTGGCGTAAACATTACTCCGGATATTTATTTAATACTTTCAATTCACTGATAACACGTCGATAAATCATCTGCAATGCATTGATAATTGATATATAATATATTCCCTGTCCAATTTTCTCAATATAATAATATGTACTATGAAATTTGGTCACTTTCAAATATTATCAAAAATTACCAACGTATGTAAATATTGCACATTGCACATTGCACATTACAATTCAATCTGATAATCACAATAGTCAATATCAAAAGGTTTTCAGGAGACAACTTTTTCGATCTGGTGACATTTTTTCTTTTATTTTTAACACAAAATTTAACATGTTTTATCATGTCCTCTCCCAATGTGGATCATATGGCCTTCTAATGAAGGTATCTCAACATAAATTATTCTATAATTTAAAACATCGACTGAACATCTTTTTTTTTAGACAGTTAAGTTATAAGAATTGGGATAGGAAAGGGCAAGTAGTTAGCTTATCGCTCTCGTTACGCCTTGGTTAGGTGGAAAGCGATGGTGCTTGATGGAATTTCAATATCAAATTTGGATTATTGAGATTTTGTACACTTCCATGTATTTTGTCACTAACGACCTGGGTTTCGCCTTTCGGCATCTTCAGGCATTCGAGCACACGGATGGACTCGAACTGAGAGACAGTAAACAGTGAACTGAGAAACAGGAAACAGTGAACTGAGAGACAGGAAACAGTGAGACAGTAAACTATATAAACGTTAGACTCACTGCTCAAAATCTCCTTTTCAAAGAGTCATAGAGACGAAGGAATGGCAGGATAGAGCTAATATAGGAATTATGGTTAGTTAATTGCTCTCGTTACGCACTGTTTTAGGATGGTAGAGGTTGGAGGGAATTTAGTCATCACAAATATGCATGCTTTCGAGCAGAAATCCATAAATCGATTAAAAAATCAATTTACCAAACTGACTGTACCGGGATTTGAACCCGTGAGACCCGTAACCGTCGATAATTATGTTGACAGCTGCATCACGTCCCCAGCGTTTGCAGATATCCATGCCTTCGAGAATAAATCCGCAAATCAATTGAAATATCATTTTAAGAAACGTTCCGTAATGGGAACCGAGCCCGGCAATCACTACATATCGTATAAGTTAGGAAACTTGTGGGTGAAGTGTGCTGTGATGGAGCTGAAATACACAAAAAATATGCGATGAGTTCCGTCTTGGTGTACAGCTTATAAAATGGTTCTTTGATTAAATATGATTGAGAAACGCTGGGTATTTAAAGACTTAATGATAACAATTTTGTTTAATATATTTTTTCAAAATACGTAGTCGATTTAAAAAAAGGTTTATTATAAATACAGTGATATCGAATGATGGCGGATGGTGTTGTTGATCAATGTTCTCAATTATGAAAAATAATTCTCAAAAAATTAAATGGTACGTTCGTTTTTCTTGTCTGATTCTTGAAATAATACATCGAAGTCGCCTGCGAGATTTTCGAAATTAGCTAACCGCTTTTTTAACTTCTACGCCGTGTTAACTCTTTGGCTGCTACGCTGTTATTTATTTAATTGAAGAATTCGTATTTTTGAATTGAATACAAAAAGCCCTCTGGGCATTATTTTTTAAATTTCTAATCAAATGTGTGTCGTTATGAATAAACTACAATGTCATAAACATGATAAGTTTTTTTACAGGAATGGTTTAGTGCTTACTTCGCGTTCTTGAAAAATATAACCGATTGATTATATTTTTTATATCAGAGGTTTCCAAACTGACGTCCCGCGGGCCAAAACCGGCCTTTGAGCATAATGAACCCGGCCCGGTGCGCTACCTCTATTTCGTTAATAGTAATTGATAATAATCAAGTGTTATTATTTAGATACAAAAATAACACATACACCAATCAGTGTTACCGCGTAATTCGAATATGTCAAAATGTAATGCCTAACTAGTTCATCTTTGTAATACAAATGAACCTAAAGTGTTTTTATTTGGGTATATATTATTTAATGAGCTCCTGCAACAGTCTAAAGGGTCAACACCCTCCTAAAAATCATGAATTGAAGAGTCGCGAAAAACTTATCCGACTCTGCGGACTGTGCGGGATGCTCGCTGCAACAGTGGCGACCACCAAGTTGTTTTCCAGTTCCAGTTTCTCGATCCTGTAACAACTTCGGGATTGGATAATGTATCAAAAACCATTTTTTATATCAGTGTTCATGGAGAGACGTTGGAACTGGCTGGGTCACGTGCTGTGGATCCCGCAGGAGAGCCTCAATCCTGCTTGCCTCTTTTTTCGACCGGTGGGAACTATCCATAGCATATACTCGGTGTAGCTGAAGAACGCTGGCATGTACTGCGAAAGGGAATCACGAAAGTGCCGCAAGATGGCAATATCCTCCACCTGTGGAGTGAACATAGTCAAAGAAAAACATCTTCGAAGAGCCTGCGATCCTTTAGACCGGCTCTCCGGTTTGTTCGGGATACCCATAACTGTAACGACTCATTAGATGCTCTTCCTTTCCATATGTCCATTTTTAGTGTCTGGGCCGACTTCTGACTGTTGGTCTCTGCAGTCAGCCAGGGACTGGGCAAGTTAAAGTAAACTCCTTAAGCCTAATATCACAATATAAAAAAAGAATTTGAACACTTTCGTTTACTGAACACCAACGATCAATTTTTGTAAGGGGTTTTTCTTGACTGTTGTCCGCCTGCAAAGTATTCATATGGCAGAATCTTTAATGATACAGTACTGGCCTATAAATACATGCGAGATAGATATAAAGACTCATTATCTACCCACCGTAGAAATAAAAATAGCCACGACAGATAGATTCAGTAGGTAAATATGGATATATTTTTGTACCTTTATGTTCTGCCATAAAAATAAGTGCGGCTTTTACTCCTGTTTTAATCATTGACTAACCATTACGCGTCACATTTTGATAAGAAACTTAAAGGAATTTTTGCTTGGCTTGTTGATTCAGTCGTTCAGTGTACTAGGTTTTGGCCCGCCCGACCACGAGTCAGTGTGCCCCTTAGGCCCGAAAGTTTAGAAGCCCATGTTATTTACCAGTAATTAATTCTCAATGCGTATGTTATTGAATTTTTATTTTCAACGAAGTATTTGTAGTATAAACAAGAATCCGCGTTTTCTGAATTAACGATTGTATACAATAAAATAAAACATTTACGCTTTTTGCAAATGTTGTAACTAGTGCCAAATAGCTGAAGCGTTGATCGAGAAGATGAAAAATCTTTTCCGATTTAAAATCGGGATATGATGCTAAAATAAATATATGTTACTCGACAGGATTTCGGTTACGGATCTTACGCTGTCGACCCGCAGAACGGACAGTTTCATAAATTAATTTTTCAATCGATTTATGGATTACTGTGCGAAGGTATAGATGTAAGTGATGTCCTACATTCTATTCCACCAATTCGATCCGAAAAACGGGGCGTAGCGAGAACAATCACCTCTAGTTCAATCCGAACCCGATCCTTCGATCCTAACTCTCTTCGAAGAGGTTGAGGAATTGAGTTGAGCAACGCAGTTCTTGCAGAAAAACAACGGTTAAGACATCTTTATCAACAGGCCATATTTTATGCTTCACATTGGTAGTTCTTCTGCTGTTGACAGTTAATAAATTTTTTTATAATGCTCGTTCCCAGTGTTGAGCTTTATTCAACATAGTTTTTCTATGAGAACTTGTTACGCAGTTGCCTAAAGTCTCTTTTTTACGAGAGTAAGGAATTGCCAATTGCTTCAGCTACGCTCCATTTTTAGGATCGAATAGGTGGGAGAGAATTTTAGATACCCCTGACTTCAAACACAAATCCATAAATCGATGAAATTCTCCGTACTGAAATTCGAGCCCGTAAGCATGACGTTGAACACTCAGAGAAAGGTTATAGTTCAAAATCAATAGCATTTTTAAAAAATAACTGTTATGGGCTATTTAGCTTTTAAAATGTAAATGTTGGTTGATATTATCGACATTTAATTTGCAGAACTCCATCACTATAAACGATGATGTTTTGGCCAATTGGTTTAACCCTCAAAAAATACGAAAATGATTGGATATCATTCTAACGAAAACAGTAGGTCAAATGATGTAAATTAGAAAACAAAATTGACCACTTTTTTGAAGGGGCACATCCTTTACATTGGTTTTAGGTTAAAAATTCTAACCAGACCACTTGATGTAAGTCACTATTATATCGACAATCACAAGGTATAATCCCGTATCTGCAAACATGAGAAAGTATCACTTTTAAGGTGTTAACTGTCAATTCTTGGTGGAAAGACATTATATTTTAAAAAATAAAACACAATTCATTTGTACTACTTCCACATATTTATAATGATCAGAACCGGTTTCGCTCATCACGAGCATTTGATAATGCTCGTGATGAACGAAACCGGTCCTGATCCATTATAAATATGTGGAAGTAGTACAAATGAATTGTGTTTTATTTTTTAAAATAAAAAATGAGAAAGTATAGTAGTGTTTTCAAAGATTCATAACGCAACTCACCATATAATGTTTTCGATAAAAACAGTTTTTACCCTGAGGCTTTATTTTGAGTCTTACACCGGTCAAAACACCGTCGATATGATAAAAAAAAATGTATTTGACGCTTAAAGGATTGTCACAATCTATCTCGGCACACAGCATTGTCAGGACTATGCTTAAATGTTGAACATCCTTTTCAACTACATAAAATACGTTTTAATATTTTTTATAGCTATTTCGCCTGGTGAACGGTCTATATATATAATAATAAGCAGACAGACATCAATTCATACGGAAAATACTATTCACATAACGAATATAATAAGAATATTTGATTGATTGACGTACATTGTATAAAAATATTTCATTTCGATTCCAAACAATAATACAAAAACAAAAAACTACCTAAACAGGAAGCAGTTATTTTACTTTGTTAGATAACCATTGAAATGTGAAATAAACAATTAAAATCTTTAGTCAGGCGTTAAAAAATGACTGGCCAGCACTTATCGAACCTTACATCAAAAAGTTACTAAACTTAACTTTTGTTTTAATTTGAAAATTTGCTAGTTTGGCAAATTGTTTTGGCAAATAATTTGTACTTTTAAGGTGTCAACTGTTAATTCTGGGTGAAAAGACATTATGTTTTAAAAATAAAACACAATTTGTTTTTTACTACTTCCACATTTTTATAATGATCAGTACCGCAGTTGATAACGCTCGTGATGAGCGAAACCGGTTCTGATCATCATCATAAAACGAATTGTATTTTATTTAAAAAAAAACTGTAGATTACGATAATTGAAAATAACGACACCATTGCAAATGAAATTCATGAAATAATCTACAATCTCATTCTATTTTGGAACAATGATTTTTATTGTCACCCTTAAAAGTGGGTAGTTTGTTCAAAAAATATTTTGATTTTGTGTAGGTTAACATTGTAACAATAATCGTAAGAAATTTATGAAAAAATCTACCCACACAAATCAAAATATTTTTTATCAAGCTACCCACTTTAACGGGTGACAACAAAAATTATTGTTAAGTTTTTTTAGAATTAAATACTGTTACTTTATCCTATTATAATCTATTTTGTTTATTTAAACACTGTAATACTCACTCATGACACGTGCTGTGAACTATCATGATATCGCGCTTTCACAATTAATATATCTCGCAGTAGTTTTAATATTCGATATTCGAATATTGGTTTTCAAAAAATATTCGGAATCTCTAATCGCGAGCCACTGAATATAAAACGTTGAATACTCAATGTAAATAGCTTTATGTTTCATTTGAGCTGACATCATAGCCTTGAATGAATCGTATATTACTCGTTAAATATTATATTCGTATATCCGTGTGTTTTCTTACACATCCTTTGATGCTTATGTATTTGCCTTGAAGGTACCTTTAGCGCCTTTTGTATTAAAAATATTATAAAGATATGCGTGTTATTTTTTGCGAACTTAATAGTAATCAAAAAACGATTTAAACGGACACCGCGCAAATCGAGAGATGTTCGCTGGTAGTATTTTAATTAATAATATACAATTGTTTTCACTAATAAAGAAATTAATTGCAATATGCAGTATACATTCTAATAGTAACATTTTTAAGATTACAAGACTGTAATAATTAACAACATGCAATATCATTCTCTGTAATGAAGTAAGTATGGAGGAAATATCAATTTTATTATACATCATTATTTCCAAATGATGTGCAATTATATTATCATATAATTTAGTCGTTGTTGTCGGTCTGTGGAGCAGTGGTCAACGTCGTTGGCTACGTCGTTGCTCTAAGGAGTCATTCTGTTAATGCTTAACTGCTCTGTGTAATGGTGTTGGAGAATAGACAGACGCAGCAGGCATCGGATGTATAAAACAAAAAAATGTCTTATGACACCTATTTGAATGTTTGATTTCATAAATTGTCGTGGTTAAGTTAGGTATATATGAATATTCAATATACGAATATATTAAGCCCTATTTTAACTATTCGGTATTCCAATATACGGGAAACAATTCGAAAAGTTTTCGTAATAATTTTTAATGAAATATTTTACATTACCCACTACAGATCAAATCACAATTTCTCCAGATTTGAAGAACAATAATGAATAACGGAAGTGGTTTTTATTGCCTTCACCGAAATCGGGCGCATTCAATATCTTATATATAATATCCCAGACCACCCTGTAGACGTTTTATTATTATGAATTTTTTTCTTAACATAAGCGTTCGCGGTGTATATAAAATAGAATGTTATGCAATGCACACACAGTTTCGACGTACTAGCTACTTTAGACATTCAGTATTTCAATTTCAATACCGTCGTCTGTGACAGGTGCGTTTATACTAGTCTTATCATAATACTTCTGTTTGATAAATGAATCGGGGCTTAGAAAAAGCCTTCAACCATGCTGTCATTTCAGTAATAATTTAAGAAATACCATTGCAGTAATCCGACACAGCTGCAAATTTTTAATATTGATATACAATGGAACTGTATTGGAATGTGTTTTTATATAATGTTATGTTATTAATTATTCAAATCGAATTTTTAATATTATTTTCACACTTCATAAACTCTTCGAATAGTTTCAGTTTTACTATTCGATATTCGAATAGTTGGACTCAAAAGAAACATGGTGTTTTATTATAACCTTGAATAATTGATGATGAATCGAACCATGGTAAATAAAAAGTAGGTACACAATTAGGCTGTCGATGGCATTGGTTTGATGCTAACTGATGTGAAATTATTTCTTACAGCAAAATTAAGAAATAGAATTATCCGTGAAAGTGAAGCATTAAATTTTATAATTGATTTGTTAATCAGTATGAAATCTGAGCAATAATTCAGAAATGTGTTTTATTTGGCAATACGTATTTGAAGTTCACAATTTAATGCAGCCATTGCAACAATAGCCTATAGCGCTATTTTTGCAATATAATTGAATCCATGCTTTCTCAATTAATTTATGCATGACAATGTTGAGAATGTGTGATAATGATAGGACTAATTATGGAGTCAGTTATTGCGTATGAATACGGCAGTTACTTTGAAGAAATTCGTTTTTAATTTATTTTAAGTTTAAGTTTAAGCAAGCGAAATCAAAATAACGTTTTTTCGATGGATACGGCGGTAACTTTTTGGAAATTTATTTTTAATAATATGAATTCGGCAGTTACACTTTTCATTTGAATATTTTTAATTGAAGTAAAATACTGGCGAAAAAAGGGTTTAGGTATATATAAAAACCTCAATTTCAAAGTGTAACAACTCAAAAAGATAATTAGGAGTATAACTGAGGAGCAAACATTCAAAACGTGACGTTTTTCGCACAGATACAGAGCTTGATGAAATGATGAAGAACATTTTGCTTAATAAGCTAGCGTTTATGCTTAAAATAAACTTTATCATAATATCTATGGAAAGAATTATGATCCTGGTATTGTGCATAATCTAAGACTATTGATTTTTGTGTTCGAAATTTTTACAAAACACGTTTTGCACGAAATGCGTGGACTAAACACTTTTTTATGTTATCTGACATGGATACATCAATAGAAAATAATTAAGTCATTTACTTTATTGACTTAAAATGTAATAGTATAATAATTATGTACATATTTTTAAGAGGAATAAGTTCTGCTCCATAATCAGATATAATCTGGTGTTCTTCTACTCTAGCAGATGGTGCATCTAAAAGTATATTCTTGTACCATGGGAGTCTGCCATTTTCAAGATTCTGTCAGACGTCAAACTTTATTTTTTATTATTTAATAACGTCATTTTTCTTTTCTTGTGTTATCAAATGTTATAAAGGCAGAGTCGCTATTTGTTTTGATGGTTTTTCAATGCTGGAGAAATCATGTTTTGCTTGAATAGGTCAACTATAAGATTATATTTATATGGGAAAAAATATTCTTTTAACAAAAACAGTGGATTCATCTTATACATTTCACTATGCATTATCGCACCTGACATTTAACTCATTTTTTTTTTTTAATTTGTGACAAATCTCGTTTTAAATGTTTGCTCCTTAATTATAGATAATTAGGAAACAAGCTCTTGGGAAAGTTTAATCTTCTGTTTAATATCTAATTTTTGTAGATTTTGATGAAATTATAAGATAAAGTATTTTTTTTTTTCACAAAATTTTGAACAACAGAGTAACAAGCTGTTTTTTGTAGAAAAATTCTGTTACGATACCTCCATTAGTAGTCCATACGCTCCACATTGGGTGTGGATATGGTAAAAAAAATGTTTGTAAACACACTTCGTTTTAACATATCTTAGAGTTGGTCTTAAAATGATCGCCTTGAGATCTTCATGGCAAATCTAATTTAGCCTAGATTGCGGAAATTTTCCGAGAGTCTTTCTTGTCTAAGTAGTTGTCTTGCGTAGTGAAAGGTCGGAACTTACTTATCACGCGATGGCCAAGTGACCTACTGTCAACATTACCAGCTGTCTGCTTACACATATAATTGTATAATAGTGAAAAATTCAAAATTACACACCGTAATCTAGTACCCGCTTACCTGCTTTGTCTCTATTTCATTGAATAGTTTGACAGCTAGAATGGTTTGCCGCCATAATGTAGAATTCAATATTTGAAATTCGAACTTTTTTTTCCGATGAATTCGGCGGTAACTTTGTGAATTTTTTTTTATAATTTAAAATTAAAATTGATTCCTCTGTTATTTCACGTCTTGTGCTACTAAATGTGAAATGAAGCATTTTCAGAATAACTATATATGGCAGGTTAAATTATTTCTAAGGTAAACAATGATCCAATTCTAAATTCAAAAATGAAGCGTGGGATGGGATTATGATTTTAAATCAGTAGGTATCACTATGCTATATTTATCCGAATTACATTTTAATGATAATTGGTTCTTGGTCACCGTATTGCAAAGTTTTACGAGTTTGTATTTGTTTATGCGATTATTTGTACTATCGTATAACTTTGCACAATACACTACAGAGCTCTGTATACTAAGCGTGTCAGTGTAATAGTATGTATGGATCCCGTGATAGTAAATCATAGAGCTGGAGTGCAAAGTTATACGTTGTGTGCTCTACTTTAAGTTAAAAGTCATTATTATCAAATCCGTATTAAAATTAGTTCAAATATCAATGTAGTAGAAATGTACAAAATTTGAACAATTTTAATTTGATATTAAAATCCATCAAAGTCCCTTATTTAATATCTTATATTAAACTTTACAATTTTAGATAATTTAAGATAGTTTAAGACATCGACTGAGGGTGCTTGAAGGAATTTCAATTTCAAATTTGAATTTGTTTTTGGATTTCGGCGAAAGGCGAAACCCGGGTCGTTAGTGACAAAATACATGGAAGTGTACAAAATCTCAATAATACAAATTTGATATTGAAATTCCATCAAGCACCATCGTTTTCCACCTAACCAAGGCGTAACGAGAGCGATAAGCTAACTACTTACCCTTTCCTATCCCACCCCAACTTAACTGTCTAAAAAAAAAGATGTTAAATGACTGAACAAGAATTGGTTCTCATAGATCAATATTCTTGTTGATTAACCCTGTATTATAACATGCTGTTATAGGTTAATGGTGATATGAATTGAGATGTCAACCAATTTATTAATGAGCCATTTTGTTTCCAGAGGAACCTGGATTGAGTGTGCCGCTGGACGATGAAGAGTTTTTAATGAAGTTCCTGAGGCCCTGCAAATTTTATCCAGAGAGTGCGTTAGAACTGGTAAAATACTCATTTAATTTTTTGGGGGTTATTATAAGTCGGCGTCCGTGGCGCAGTTGGTAGCGTCGCTGGCTACGGTTACGGATGCCTCGGGTTCAATTCCCGGTGCGGACGGTTTTCATAGATTGACCTTTCAATCGATTTACGGATTTCTGTTCGTAGTCTGAGTCCTCCCTTCCATCCATCCCATCCCAACGGAGCGTAGCGAGAGCGATTAGCCAACCACTAGTCCTGCCCTAGCCCTATCCTTCTATACCTACTCTCTTCGAAAAAAGAGAGGTTGAGCAACTGAGTAACAAGCAGTTCTCGTAGAAAAATTCTGTTGAGATACCTCCATTAGGATACCATATGATCCACATTGGGAGCGGACATGGAAAAAAATATTTAAAAAAAATATTTTGCTTCTGTCTTATTTCCTTGGCACAAGCTGGTTTTTCCAACTACCACTCGTTATGTATGTACATCCAATGTTTCATGGCCGTCTTTTACAACGTTGTCGATAGAAAAAAATGATTTGTACGAGATTGATTTGGAAAAGTGAGTGAATCCTTGGCTGCGTCCCTAGTTCCCTGCTAGCCGCCCTCGTAAATCACCCAAGAAACAACGCTCGGGCAACTGGCTGCACAAGCATTAGCCATTGCTACGCATACATCGGAACATTCAGTGACTAGAGCAGTGTCTAGAGCAGTGTCAACGCTGTCCACAACTGGACACAAATAAGTTGCTAGAGGGATCTAGCTAGAGCAGTGTTCCGAGCGTCTACACCTGGTTATTGGAAACTTTTTGAAACACTCATATCAGTTAAAAATAGTCGACCTTGAATGCAGCCAAAGGGTAGAGTAATAAAGTTATTACCACCTATTGTAAAGTCCGAAGTATTTTTTTATTATTATTTAGACTATCGCTGAAATGTTTTGTAGGTATTATGAAGTTACATTTATTGCATGGTAATATATTATTTAATATGTAACAAAAAAACATTTCTGTTTATAATACTGTCTAATAATGTCGGCTTCGTGGCGTAGTTGGCAATTTTTTTCGGGTTAAGTCCCGGTATGGACAGTTTCATAAAGCGATTAGTTCACCAGTAGTCCTGTTATAACGCTATCCTTCTTAAGACAAGCTATTAAGTTTTGAAGCAGTTCTTTACTTATTCACTAAAAGGTCAGGCATCGTTCATGTTGCTCTAGCTAAAAATTTACAGCAGGTTTGAAAACTGCTAGAGTAACTGAGACACTGCGATACTGCGACACTGACTGTCCACACTACAATTTCAGCTAGACTGACGCGGTCTAGCTAGACCGCAGTGACACTGCTCTATTTGACTGTCTATACTTGGACACTCAGTCTAGCAACTGATTGCCTAGACTAAAGTGTCCAGATGTATACTTAGCTTAAAGCTATGACTATGTAGATCATTGGTGCCCAACCTATTTTAAAGAAGGGCCAGATTATACCAGACGAGATATGCATTTTATGGTTTTTAATTTAATAATTACATAATTTTATCAGCTACTTCAATCACTCTTCAATCTGAATTACGTGCATATTTGAAAAATGAAACTTCAACTGTAGTGAGTTGAATCAACTTTAGTGAGATTTCTGATACTGCATGCTGGCAGCAAGCATTTTGATGTCGAGTTAAATGTTTATGGTTGCTATCCTCACTACAGCGCTAAGGATATGATTGTTCAAGTGGTTTCTGTGTTGAGAGTTGTTTAATTTTAATAAGGAAAAAGCATGCTCGTAAATGTAGGTCTCTCCGAAAAGCCTTGCAGGAAACGCAGTCTTCTCAGGTTGGGTGGGAAACTACTCTTCGGGAAGACATTTCGTGGGCCGAGTACTTAATTGTTCTAACAGAAATTTTGTAACTTTTCACTAGAGCACTTTTAAGTTTTGGAACTTGGTAGTTTTATGAGATTACATTCTTGTAAACTCTAATTTTAAAGTCATTTTTCTTCTATCAACAATTTCCACATAATAAAACAGAATATTACCAACGATTATTAAAAATTCTACAGATCAAGTTGCAACGATGAATCAGTCTCATTGATGGGAAAAATAGACTGCACCTACATTGCAGACAGTGTGACTCATTGTAAAAAGATGAATTTCGGTTGTAAATAGCTACCCATGAAAATAAAATCGTATTAAACAATAAAAATAGCATTTTGTTATCTGTCATTGATGATTCAGATTATATTCCTTTGCTACTGCATAATTTGTTCACATATCAAATACAGATTTTTTAATATTCAATGAAAAATTTGGTGATGAAGTACTTGTTATTTTGGGACGCATGCGGTCCCAGGCCGTGAGTTGTGCATCACTGATGTATATTAACAAAACTATAACTGTTTGAATTTTTATTCGCTATTTTCTCGAATTTATTCAATTATTAAGTGTCGATGTCTTAAATTATATTAAGTGACCATTTTTATTTTTTGTCTTTCAGGTAAAAAGGTTTTACACGTTCAAGAAAAAACACCCGCAACTATGCTATGGACTTTTACCAAGTAAAGAAAGAAATGTCTTCATGCAGGGCTTGATCGGTTTCCAAGAAGATAGAGATGATAATGGATCCAGGGTACTGACAATTAAATCAGGATGTAAGAAATACACACAGATTTTTACATCATTATAACATGTTAATGTATGCCGCAGATAATTTAACTTGTACTGCATAATTTTTGACAGTTTGTTGTTAAATGAAAGAACACAAATAGTGCAAAAAGTTTTGATGTATTTTTATAACCCAGCAAAAATATAAGTTAGGTTTTAACATCAGTACAGTCATTACTGAGACGTTCCTGAAAAGAATCTGTGTAGCCTAGTGGTAAAAAGACTGATGAGCAATTATAATATTTAATATTAAAGGAATGAGCAATGATAAAGCTTTTGTGTTAATGAAATCTATTGATGAGAAGAAATAAAAATCAATATTACCATTAATATTAGTGTGATAGATAAAGTAAAGCTTTTTTCTAAATATTACCATGTTTGCTTCCAATGAGGAAAATATGGACCCCAAATGAAAACATCTTAACAGAAGTTTTTCGATGAGAACTGTTTGTTATTCAGTCGATCAATCTCACTTTGTTCCGGAAAGAGTAAGGATAGAAGGACAGGATAGAACTAGTATTTGTCTAATCGCTCTTGCTACGAGAAAATTCTAGACGTCACTAACATCCATGCTTTCGAACACAAATCCATAAATGCGTTGTAAAATCAATGTATGAAAAAGTTCATATTGTAATGTTTGACAGAAAAACTGAAATGCAGCTTTCCGAAATATATTATGTCATTTTATAGCACTTGTATATCATGAATATGCATTAAAACAGTAAAACAGCCCTACCCTGTATTTCAAAACGTAAGTAATTTCTAGTTATGACAGTTCCCGATCCCCGACAGAGTCACAATCCGATTTTCATTGACAGGTATATTTTTGTTTACAGTAAAATGGAAGCCAAGTTTGTGTAGTATTCAAGAAATATTTAAGGGCGTGCAAATCACTTTGGAGGTGGCGATGGTGGAGCCAATGACTCAAGTCGGTGGTACTGTGGTAATCTTGGATATGAGAGGGTTCTCGCTCTCGCATGTCGTCCAGTTCACTCCTAGCTTCGCCAGAATGGTTGTCGAATGGATCCAGGCAAGTTTCTTTAACACTTCGATCAAGCTTCGTTTTTTTTCATTTATAAGTTAGTAATTAGAATTAATGTCAGTCACGACGATAACAGTGTTAAATATAAATTGTACATTAAAAATGAGTTTCCACAGGGTTATGTTCAAATCCATGAAAAGTAAGAAATGTGGTATCGATCAAGTAAACAGAAATAATATAATTTGTATGATAATCTTTATATAAACACCATGCGCATGCCGTGAATTGTTCTATTTCTCACTCAATCACATTTAAAGAGAAGGGTACGCGCGTATACAAAGGCATGAGGGTGCATGCTCTTGTGTCCTACTTGCTTATACACATTGTGTGACAGATATAGAGATACATCCACCGCACGTCGATAATATTTACCACATTTTATAATTCTTTATTGTATAAAAATTAGAATATTTACTTAATGTGTTCATTTATATTTACAGGAATGTATACCTCTCCGTTTGAAAGCTGTTCACATAGTGAATCAACCTTACGTTTTCAACATGGTGTTTGCCATATTCAAGCCTTTATTAAGGGAGAAACTTAGAAAAAGAATCCACTTCCATGGAGAAGACCGAGCTTCGCTTCTTAAGTTTATACCAGCTAAGGCATTAAGAACGGAATTCGGAGGTACTATGGATATGCCAGACTTACCCGGAAATTTATTATGCGACCTACTATGTAAATATGAAGAAGAGTACAGACGTAAGTCTAATATAATAAATTGTCATACTTATGGTGTATCATTATATGACGTGTTGAAAAGCCAATACCGGGAAGTGTACATTTTGTCAAAATCAAACAATAAATACGTACATATACTACGCTGAGTCATTCAACAAGCTCCTCTCAATTTTACAGTGAAATAAGTTTTTAATATATGCATGTGCTCTATCGATAGATCTATCAATTTATCAAGTTGTAAGTCTAAAATTTCTTTCTATCTGTCGTGTTCGAAATTTCCTCAAACATAAAAATAACGTTTTACACGGTTGACGAGCGGTGCTATACTCAAAACTCTAAAAACCTTCGGGAGCGTGTCAAGCGACTCAACGACTAATTTCACACAGTACGTAATGACAAATGCATATGAAAAAAAAATTTCAATTTGTAATGACATGCTGAATCCGATAAGTTTAGTAGTTACAATGAAATGTCAATATGTTCAATTTTATTTCGCTTATATTTATTGCAATTAGCGGTTGACTGATTAGTAATAACATGGGTCCTTTTCTGAATAAGAAACACAATCGACAAACTAAGCTATCGCTGAAACCAAAAATTTTGTCTGAAATACAAAAACGTCGTTTATTACTATTGTATTACAAAGTGGACAAATCGGTTTTTTATTTTAAGCGCTTCATATTGTTGTTTCACTACCAAGATCTTCCAGGTTGGCTGGTTAGTAAATACAGTAAATTATAAATGCAGAAATATAATTCGAGAAGCTGATTACGTCCTTTTGAAATTTAAAATACAACAAAAGGGAAGATTTTCTCAATATAATACGCTCACAAGTCTGCTTTGTTAGCCCTGTCGGACACGCAGACTTGGTTGCATCTACGTTCAATTACAAATTATACAAAAAATCCGAAATGTCAATTGTATCGTAGAAGATCTTCCATAGAAAAATTTTCTTATTCATTCTGCTAACTATGGTGCCACACTTTTAAATTGATTTGGACAATGAAGTGTTAACATTCAATTGTATGTGTATAGCCCTATTAAGATTTGGTCCCCTGGTCCTGATCAATATAAACATGTGGCAGTAATACAAACAAATTGTGTTTTATTTGTAAAATATAATGCATTTCCACCAAGAATTGACAGTTAACACCTATAAAATGATAAATATCGGAGTCCATATCGTCGGTATAGTGGCAGAAAACGTCGAAGAACCTTGTTTTGAAATAATCGATTTTCAAGAAAATTCTGAAATTTAAACCTCTCTATTTACATACCTTAAGCGTTATTTATTGAAACCAACCACTTTATGAGATTTTCCAATTATTTACGAATTAGATTTTTATTGTAATGTTAATTATAGTTTTTGGCCATTAATAACTGTGAACGACTCATTTTGATTTCTTTAAATTACGTAAAAAATATGTGGAATATGGCTTGTTTTTTCAGACGATAGAGCGTAGTAAAATCTATCATTCATAACTAAATACAGCTGATTTTTGATTTACCGTCTTCTGACACTATACTGACTAAAACAAACGTGAATACTTTTTGACTGTTTGCATTATTGCTAATAATATGCCTATTTCATGAATGAAATAAAGGTCTTGCACCTTTCGTGAATAAGGACCCTTTTTTCCTATTTCACGTAATAAGCTATTTCACAAATATATACCTGCGTTAAATTACTCTTTTATGAACTATTTATCATTTTTATTTTTGTATTTCAGTTGCTGATTCCTTTGGTTACGAAAGAAGCTTGAAATCCAAATCATGATAATGGTGCAGAAAAAAGATTAAAATGTTAATTCAAAAGGTGCTTTGTTACGACAATTATTTTGTTGGGTAAACAAGAAATAGTTTCAAATGTATTTAATATTCCTTTTTATAGCAAAATGCTCCACTTCTTTGTCGTGTTTTAAGTGCTAAGTATCATGTCATAAATTTTCTCAAATTGCAGGTTTTCTGTTTGAAATTGTGTCAAGTCTTGATAGGGGCAAGTTCTCCAGGATAACCGCATCCTCTTACTTTTCTACATTTAACCTGGAAAATACTTACCGTAATAAGAGATTATACAAACGGTTACTTTGATGTCAATAAGATATTTAACTGTTACTATTTATTGGATATACTATTATCTCCCCTCCCCATTCAAAAAGGCAGTGGTGGATGAAGCACTACTTGGGAGGCTCCAGCCGCATTATAATACGGGGACCCAGATAACAAAAAAGAGTCGCAAATTTATTCGAGATTTTCAGAATATATGAATGAAATTCTTCTCTATTTGTAAGCTCTTCACAAATCACAAATATCTCGTTACTTATGACTACAGTATTTTAATCAAAGCATTAATTGAAAAACTTTGCATTAATTGTTTATTTAACAAAAACAAATTTTGCAATATTACTAGAATTTCATGTAATATGATAGTAAATATGAGGGCTTTAAACGAGTTATATTTGAGGTCCCTAAGATTCAGAAACACCAAGCGCGATCCTCATGTGCTTATGGGGTAATCCGCCACTGCAAAAAAGGAGAGATGATTTATTAAAAGCGATTTCGAGTTAAGATACGGTCAATCTGGGTAACTTTCGTCCAGTTCTGAGGGTTTTTTGTATTTTTATAGTTCTCCATTGCATTTATGTGTGGTATTATTCTACATATAAATGTTCTAATGTCAGATGAAAATTAGTTAACGTAAATAGATTTATTGTTATAACTGATATATATACGTAGATAAAACAAGGTGGGCCAAAGTCTGCTTTCAAATCGGGTAATTTTCGTCCACGATACAAATAATCACTGTAATTACTATAAATTAAGTGATTTTAAATGCAACTTTTTTTACGTTTTCATTATATTCTGTACATAATTGAAATGGGAAAAAATAGTCAGTATTTGATTTACAGATTAGTAATACAAATTATAAATATGGCTAATCCAAATTATTTCAAGATAAGTCTTTAAATTGCGTTTTATCATTCCATGCAGACAGCTCACAAATTCAACAATAAAACAAATTATGTTGCACATTAATTCGTATTGTTACCACCAGGGGCTACTCAATACCTTTGCTTAGCTAAAAAATATTCATATGGCATTAGTATTATCATGGTATTATAACAGCATAATGTCAAGCCTTTTTCCATGTAGTGGGCCAATATTTAACCGATGGGTAAACTTACCCAAACTGATGGTACTTATTAAATTGAAATATTTTCGTATTGTATTGTAAGCGCCATCTATTGATAAACAAAATAAGTTCTCAAATATTTCCATGACGGCTAAGCAGATAATTTGTTTATTTATAGCAAAATAAAAATAAAACCTTATCAAAATACATAAATCATTGATTGTGTTTGTTATTTGTATTTAATAGTATGTATTCATTAAACCAATAATTGTAATAATTTAATTAAAGTTGATAATATTGTTATTCCACTAGTTTATATCGAAAATTTCAATACAGTAATTGCCGAATCTATTCAATATATATTATGTTTTTATCATTAATGTATATGTTTATTTTTCAAACATATTCCTAAGAAACAGATTGTCCAATACTTTTTATGAATTTGGTGGTAACTTTGGGAAACTTAATTTTTAACATAAAATTCAAAATTACAACATTGTTATTCCACTGGTTTTATCACTAACGTGACGCGTTTCGCCTCTTTAAGAAGCCTCTTCAGACTAACGATATCGCAAGGTTATTTAATTCAAAGGTAAACTATGATTCTAATTCTTACATTAAAAATAAAGTGTAGGGTGGGTTTTATTCCATTCTAATGGACGTGGGGAAGAGGGTAAGAGGTAAGACATAAACACTGATAGTATAATTACAAAATTACTGGTACTTGGAGATGAAAAACCCAAGGGAAATAATTTTAATAGTGGTGAGCCGCCTGTTAAATTTAAAATTTTATTTACTAATACTCGATTACTGTTAATGGTTTAATTAATTTCTAAAAACCATAAGCTATTCATTTGAATACCTTTTTTATTTAATCGATGGAGTATTTCTACGTCTATCAGTGCTTATTACGTCTTACCCCTCGCCGGACGTCCAGTAGAATGGAATAAAACCCACTCTACCTTTTATTTTTAATATAAGAATTATAATCATCGTTTACCTTTGAAATAAATAACCTTACGATATTGTTAGTCTGAAGATGCTTTTTAAAGAGGCGAAACGCGTTACGTCAATGATAAAACCAGTGGAATAACAAAGTTGTCAATTTTAATTTTATATATTCAAATTGTCCAAGACTGTCTCTTATAGGCTCGATTTACAACTGAAAGATACCATTAATTGTTGCTGTCACTCATAGCTCATGTAATGGTGTGACCTAATAACAAATAGTGGAGCTTTACTAAATCGTGGAGTCAATATCTTATATGCAAGATAATTGAAACATTTGCTTGCCTGGTAATGGGATTTTTGGTATCCACGCCCTGCACTATATTTGAGATTTGTGTAGTCTGTATTTCATGATCCTTGTTTTGTACGCATATGTACTTATGAAGAAAAGACTTCTGGCGCATTTGTGAGATTATCGCTTTTTGGTTTTGTTATTTATGAGTTTTATCATTGCGAACATTCCTATGGCAATTTTCATTTTAAATAATTGCACAAGACATGCTCCATAATCACTAAAGAGCGAATTAAACATTTACAGTCAGTTGTTTTCTTCGATTCGTATCTCTTTACAATTAAAACAAATGACTCTCTGATTAATCCTAATTGATTAAACAGTCATTTTTGCGATACTTCAGTTTTAAATTGTAACAACTCAAAAAGCATAGATCTGAGATAATCAGGAAACAAAATTTTGGGCAGGCTTAATCTTCTACTGTACATCTATTTTTTGTAGATATTAATGAAATTCTAAAAAATATGTTTATATTAATAATATTATAAACATTTACAGTTTACAGTTTGGATCTAAAGTAATAATAACCACTGTCATTTTAAAATAATCACAGATTACCACTTGTTACATTTTGGAACTGGTAGATTAAGTATTTCCTCATAATTAACTCATAACTGCACATTTTTGACTTATTACACTTTATATCTGGGATATCGATTTGTTTTCTCGCTCTACCTGCTATTTACGAAGTAGTCTTAGAGAGAATAAGCAAGTGATTTGTAATAATTCTCACATTTTTCATAGAGATGAATGGGTAACTCTTGTTCACTACAAAGATCATTAGTTTTAATTTGTTCGCTCACAAACGATGTATGTCTATAATGCACTTGAGTCTGATTTCTTTTAAAGGTATTTTAATATTTGTGATTTATGTAAACATATAAAAAATATTATTAATGGTTGATGTGATTTAAAAAATATCGATTGCATTTTTAAGAATTATTATGTTTATTTTTTATTATTCTTATAGTATTGATTTATTTAATGCGACAAGTTTGGGATTTTACAAACATATTGCATGGAGTGGAAAATATCTGTGTGCTAAAGGAAGGGGCCAATCTAACCAACATTCCTGATTTAGTAAATTTCATATTCGTCTTTTTTGTTGGCACTACATTCTCGGCTGAACCTTACCCGCCTCAATTATTCTTCTCCACTCTGTTCAGTTCTTCGCATTCCTACGTCAATCGCTGACCTCCAGTGTTTGTAGATCGTGAGACACCCCGTCTATCCAGAAAATTCACGGTCCACGAACGTTCTGTCTTCCCTCAGAAGTAGAAAATGTGAGGCGTTTAGTGGGTGTTCACTCATTCATGTGTGATACATATGTATTATGTTCAGCGTTGGGTTTTAACAAATTTGACAATATCTGGTTCATTGTAGAGGTTATTAAGCTCATGCTTGGGCCGACGTCGCCAAATGATATCCTCGAAAACAGGGCCGAACATTTTTCACACTGAAACATCAGATTTTAAGAAAGTTTTTTTTGTCTACTCTCCTAAAAAAGTGCCAATTTTGACTTGAGCGGGTTTCCTTTGGCACACAGATATATTCTGACCCTAAAACATGCCGTTATTTAATGAATTTGTTTTAAGCATTTGGAGACAAAACATTATATCGACAGCTGTATTGTTTGTCACCATATTGTTCAAGACTGTTTTGTCGATCAGATCAAAATCTGATAATTTGCGAAAGATGATTGAGCTCTCATTACCTCCCATCTAAATTTGAATTCAAGTAAACAACCAAAAAAAAAAACTCTGAAGGGAAGAAAACAAATTTATCGTCACGCTTTGTGTCAAAAATTTAAGTAGATTATTTTAGAATAATTTTAGTGCTATGAACTAAATCAATCAAAAACTTAATGCTCATCATTCTTGCCAGGTGAAAACTGTATTTTTTTGTGTTAAGAGTTTTTGATAACTTTTTGAAACAATTTTTAATGTTTATTTTTAAGATTCCCCCAAATATTTAAAACATATATGCTTATTTAAGGCAGCAGTTATTTTTATAAATATATACAATTAACTATATAAATAATTTGTTTTTCTTAATCTGAGCTATTGTATTTATTCATACTTCGTAAATTGTTAACTTAACAAACACAAAAAGCACCTTAGATTGGGCAATTTTTTAAGCCACGTCCGCCCCTCAATGCGGTACATATGGGTTTCTAATGAAGTAATCTCGACAGAAGCTGTTCTACAGAGAACTCAGTTGCTGAACCTCTACTTTTCGAAAAAATTAGGGGTCGAAGAATAGTTATAGGACAAGACTAGCTGCTAGTTAATTGTTCTCGCTGTTTTTAGGATTGGATGGATGGGAGGGAATTTTAGACATCACAAACATTCATTCCTTCGAATAGAAATCCATAAATCAATTTATGAAACTGTTAGTAGTAGGATATGAACCCGTCAGATCCGTAGCCGAAGCTAACGGCGTTGACTGCTGCATCACGGACCCGGCTATAGCCCATAAGGAATCCAGATTATCCACGTGGCTGAGGTAAAAAAAAACAAAATACTACGTGTGTGTCCATGGTTTATTTGAAAATAGATTTTATAAATAGGAACTATTTTTAAATAAAAAAATACCCCCAATCCATAGGAATGTACAATTTTAATTGATTAAAGAAAAAAAATTTGGTAAAGTCCAGTTATAAATAATTTCAGTACAAAATCTACTCTGCCAAAAGTTTGCAGTGTGAAAAAAATCAATTTTCAAATTCTACAAAGTTTTGGCATCCTTTCTTAAATTAAGTGATACGCTTCAATCATTAACCAATCAATGACTCATAACCAAATCAAAAAGATTTTCATATTACAATAAGTGAAAAACACCATTACATATTATTCCTAACGCATAACTAACATCACAATAATCGCTTTATTATTGCTAATTTGAAAAATGATTTTATAAATAAATATTTCATTAACTTACATATGCACATTGGAAATTTTTGGCAAGATGAAAAAAAAATATGTCACTACTTCAATGCAATAAAGGCACAATTCAAAAAAGACTATATACACTCAGAACAATATCGACACAAATCAAAATATTAAAAGTGAAGCATTTATCATAATATTTGTATAAAATAAATGAGTAACTTTTAGTGGAAAATAAATTTGTCATATTTATCATTAAACTGTCTTAATTGTCATTGATATTGTGCCACTATTGTATTTGAGTACCAATGCGTCCATAAAATATTGAATTAATAAAGCACATCGTCGACACTTCCAATCTTAAATAATATGCTTTTGGATATAAAGATGAATTTATGACACAATTATATGACAGCTGTTCGTAATAAACTGCCCCGCAAAGATTTTTATATTTCTGAATTTTGATATTATACATGATGTTCACAGCTTCTTTCGGCTATTTCTAAGATATTTAGTACATAAAATAATTATATTTTATTACTAAATCATAGTCATGCCTGCCTCAATATTAAACAACTAAAATATTAAATAAAAAAATAAGTACAAAAAACAATTACAATACCAACATATTCTTGATACAACTTTTTAGGATACGGTGATTCCTTCTCACACGAAATATTATTTTTTTAAATATCTATCATTACAGTTGACAGCCAATGCGCTAAATATTTTAAAAGCCCAGGATCACAAATTTAAATTTAAAAAATCTAAATTTGATATTGACCTTGCTGGGATTTGAACCAGGACCCAACTAATCGCTAGTGCAATGCTCACTACACTAGAGACCACAGAGGCTGATGTTAAACGATTTTGTAATATTCAAAAACGTTCAACAGTTACTATAGAAATGAAATCCAACAAAAAACAAGTAAGGTAGTTCTCCATGTACCAATAGTTGACATTTTTTCAATAAAATTGGCCAAAATCAGAAACGTAGACGCGGGTTTGCTCTAAATTGTAGAGTTCAGACGAGTGAAATCATCTTTTGTCGAATTGAGGAACAAACACATCGCCATATTATGTCATTGGGGTGTCATAGCGGCCATTTGAAAACAACACTTTATGCAGTAAATATTTTATTTTGAATTTCTCATGAGAATTGTAAAGGATATCAGTGAATGTAAGCATATGCTACTTGATTCAACCAAGAGTAGTCTTACAGGAAACTCTGATGCAAGGTTGTCATGAAACCCTCCGATTAGACATGATCTACCACTTGCTTTTTCATCATCATTCAGTCTAATGCTAAACGTTAATCGTTGTTTCTGTTAAATTTTTCTCTTAAGCGGTCAACTACTGGTACGTTTACCCTAATGATAATATCAGTTTACTTTTAAAAAGAAATGTTAGTCTTAATAGGTAATGGTAAAACTAAAGCTTGTGATCTGAAACACCAAGAGTTTAAATGTTCAATTCTTTCCACCATTGAAGTAATTCAGTGTTATTGAATTATATCCAAAAAAAATATATGTAATACTAACACATTGTAACTGTAATAGTATGTTTATATAAATAGATGGTTGGAACAGGGTCAGAGATAATTTATCATTTAAAAGATATACTTTAAAATATCGACTGAGGGTGCTTGATGGAATTTCAATATCAAATGTGAATTGTTGAGATTTTGTACATTTCCATGTATTTTGTCACTAACGACCCGGGTTTCACCTTTGGGCATCTTCAGGCATCGTGTTCTTGAATTCGTGAGGAGTATTCGTGTGTGGAAGAATCCGTTCACCTTTTTTAGTTGTAGCAGTTTTTCATTCAGTAGATAAAAAGATGTAACTCTATAGTTAATTTCATCAACGAATAATAATTTTATATATCTTATCAACAATTAATTTGTATATAAAATATAAAAATACAAAACATTTTGATTCAGTTTAAAACTTATGAGTTTAACTCACACATAATATATTGTTTGCAAAGACGTTTGACATATCATTTTCATATAAAGTAGACATAATTAATTAGTCACGTTGACTTCCAAGCCATTTACGTTATACAACTATAATAATGTAAATACTAAAGAAGAGTTTTAGAAAGCTTGGCTTAAGTACGAATATTATATAAATAATGTGTATCATAAAAAATTTCAGCACCCCACGGTTGCAATGTAAATTAATTAAGACCATTAGGCAATACAAATCAAAAAGTTTTGCTAAAACTCTATTTTTCTTAAAATACGGAGAAAATTACTTCACTGCCTTCTTCTTGTAGCCATAGGAGTTGATAGCTGTAAAAAAAAATAAAAAATATAATTAACAAATGTGCTTTCAATTTAATAATGGCACTCCTAATATCTGGCCGTCTTTATTACGGATTCAATTGGATATTCAAATAGAGTGTACATAATATTCTTGAGGGTATACATATAGCAGTAAATATAGGCTATACGATATCGCCCAAAGAGTTTACCCTCTTTGAAGTTTACAACTACTATAGAACTGGTTGGAAGTAGAAAATTCCGTGTTCAATTTTAGTATATCAAGTCGCAACTAGAGACACCGATTGAATATTCGAATAAATTCAGCTGTGTTTTGATATTTGGATATTTGAATATTCTTCGCTCATTGGAGAATAATCAATTTTTTTTATTCAAGTACCATAATAGTCACTCAAGATAAACAACTATAGTATTACCAACATTACTTGGCCGCCGCCGAATTTGGAACTAGAATTGTCAGTCTAGAATAAATTTCTCCAATTGCCATTTTATTCAAAATAAATATCTTGTCTACTTTTAATAACCGTCGCTAAAATATCTGTTTTGGAATTTATTGAAATTTCAGTTCTGGTTGAGTATGACAACATACCTAACGTGATGATAGCACCCTCATTAGCGGCCAAGTTAAATTGGTACATCTATTGTATGTATAAAAAATTTATACAATTCACCAGAAATATGAAATAATAATGATATTCCTAATAATAACATAGAAGTTCATGCTTTTAGATTAAAACTGCATTGAAATATCAATGTAAGCAAACGTTGATTTCGAGATCATAATTATATAGTCTATTAAGGAAGTTAAACCTTCAAAACATGTATACATAGAGTGGAACACATTTTGAAATTTATTTAACAAATATCATAGGTACCTTTGTATTCCTCGTCACACTTCAGTAAAAGTTCCAACCACTGGGGTCCGGTGATTCCAGGCGTCTGAACTGTTCCACCGTAATGCGGTGGAAGGCACTTGGGGCTGACGTACTTGTGCAGAGAGTTTCTGTCGGTTCCGTGGAAGATGATTCTGCCCTTCAACTTCTCCCGGAGGAAAGGTTTGAATAACGCGAAGACCATGTTGAAGATGTAAGGCTGGTTAATTACGTGGATTCCTTTTATTCTGAGAGGTACGCTATCCTGAAATCGGAAATAGCCAATGCTTAAATTTTCATAATATCAATAAAATAAAGAAAAATGTGTCAGCTCCGTGGTAAAGTGGTCAACGTTGTTAGCTTCAGTTACGGATCTCACGTGTTTATATCTCAATACGGACAGTTTCATAAATTAATTTTTCAGAAGGCATGAATGTTTGCGTAGTGGGAAATTCCCTCCCACGCATCTGATCTTAAAAGCGTAGCGATAGCGTTTAGCTAACCACTAAGCCTGTCTTAGCTCTTTCCTTCTATCCCTACTCTCTTCAAACAAGAGAGGTTGAGCAGCTGAGTAACAAAGCATTTCTCATACATTTGCTCAACATTGGGAGCATTAAATTAATTAAAAAAATTAACAGATTTCACTAAATGTGGAATGATTGTATATATTTACCCATTCGTCGAATTACATCCCGTCAAAACCCACAATACCATTATAATTGTAAAATCACTGGTATTTCTAAAAGAAGTTGAAAAGCGGCAATCGCCTTCGGCAATTCGCCACTCTGGTAATATGGTGTTTACAAAATAAGGATTAGGACGATTTCCGAAATTTTAACTCAGGTATCGGTGTGGCTCTCAGACGTATAATGTATTGCCTCGTAAATGATATTTGTCGCATTTGTATCTTCTATATAAGCGTTAGAAACTGTTTACTGTCTCTCAGTTCGAGTCCATTCGTGTGCTCGAATGCCTGAAGATGCCGAAAGGCGAAACCCGGGTCGTTAGTGACAAAATACATGGAAGTGTACAAAATCTCAATAATCCAAAATCTTTACTTTACTTTTCTAGGATAAATTCACAATGTTGACTGTTGATATTCTCTATTTTAAACGCTTTTTGTAATGGCTATTGAATAATGTAATTATAATACACAACACGCATGAGTTAATTAACAACTATGGCCTTGGTCTTACCGACAAATGAATTTCTAAAATGATTAATTATAAGGAAACCACCATTAAAATTAATGATGCATTGAAAAATTACATTTGAGTTGCGATCGCTTTGTAAGACATTAATAAAATAAATATTTAATTGGTTTTCATACACTTCTCATAAAGGATATAATATTTTCATTTGAGTAGTTAAAAGCTGTATTTAAAGAAGATACATAAGTGACAATGTCACTCAGGTTTTATCTTGTGCCAAGGTTGTAGTCATATTTTTTTAGCTTTGGTGACCTAGTGTTGAAGTCCACCATTTATAAACTTTTCAGCTTATTTTTAACTGTATGACTTTGTTTCAACTCCGCAGCAATTGGTCTACCTATAATTTTCGTGTTTTAAGATTTATACTACGCTTGGTAATGCAGTACATGAATATTTTTATCTATCATGTTTCAACCGCTCTTATAAAATAATATCATTCATGAAATTTCGACATTCAGTTGAATTTTCTCATTTGTAAGTGATTTTTACTTTTAGAATACAGTACTGTATGTATTTTTCTTTCCGTGTTCGTTCTCAATGTGGAGCATATAGTTTTTCTACGAGAACAGCTTGTTACTCAGTTGCTTAACCTTTTTTTTCGAAGAGAGCAAGGATATCTGATCGCTCTCACTACGTCCAGTTTTTATGATTGAATTGGAGGGAATTTTATGCATCACACACATCCATGTCACGCATATTTAAGTATAACGGAACATTTTCATTCACTGGTTAAATAAGAAAAGTTCAGTCAAGAACTTCAACACGGTAGTTAAAATTACTGAAATAAAATTATGTGTCAAATTTACAACAATCTGTCATATGGCTATCAATGTAGCGTTTGGACTGTTGTTTCTAGAGCTGTAAATAAACAAGAGTCTCTCAAACAACAGTTTAATAACAATAACAATGAATGATTTGATTATTTCCAATAAAAATAATTCATAACTGGGAGACGAACTATAAAAAGTGTTCGTGTGAGCTCAACCTGTATGGAATTCGATTTCTAGCATGTATTACAAGCCCCGTATTCAAAATTGAAAATTTTTCACATCAACAAAATATCACTTTAAGTAAGCTACAACTGGCGTTGCGTAAATTTACCTGGAGCCAATCCACTATTCTCTTGGCGAAGGGTGGTGTGAATTGCCAGACCTGCTGTAAAGAAAGACCGTCCATGTCGAATACAACAATGGCTCCAGCTACTTGTGTTTCAGGCTCGAGCATGGCTGCCTCCAAGAAGAGGACACATCCTTTGAATACTTCATCTAAACTGCATTTATTGTGTTTCCATTTTTCTGAAAGTTTCATTAATTGGCGTCTTAGAAATGAATTTTATTTTACTGCGCAAGTATTCCATCCATGGGATACATTATATTAGAAATATTCACGTGTTTACAATGATGCAAAACTGTGAGAAATTTATTACTATTTACAGATAGGCAATCAAGGTAATTACCTAGAGATCTGCATATTTCATGTCATTATGTGTCTATTTTTTTAGTGTATATTCTACCTTGTTCGTATTACATTATCATGACAACAAATATTATATTCACTCTTAAACATGGCGCCTAAAATTGTCCCTACAGCACTGACACCCATTGTTTCGTAGATTAAAAATGGCTGACAACCAAGAGAAGGAAAATGGAAAGTCTTATTTCGAAAAAAATATGCTGTAGTTTCCAGTAAATCAATGGTGAAGGTTTGTGTATCGCGCATAGTGATGTGAGGCTGGGAATAAACTCGCATGAGAAAAAACAATTTTAATATTAATGATAACTGTATATCATTTTTATTATTCGGTAACACTTATTTTAAAAGCGTGGCATTTTTGACGTATGCACACATTGTATCCCCAAATTTCAGGTTATGGTGAGTTATTACTTCAGTGATATAGATGGAAGTAGGATAGTAGTTCTCAATGGATGGAAGTACGAAACATTTTTCAATATCGGATCACGTATGACATTTATTTATACTTGAAACCAACACAAAATATTTACAGAAACGCTCCTGTTTATATGTATGAAATTAAACTCGGTGTTAAACACAAGGCGTAGTATATATATATATATATATGTGTGTGTGTGCACCTGGACTCAATATGTTAAAAAAAACAATGAAAAATATCGTATTCCATTTCCGTTATTTTAAAATTCCTGTGTTTTTTGTAGCTCACACATAATATAATTTAATAATAATTGTCGAGTATTGAATGTATCTGAATGTATAATCGTTGTATGATCATCACATTGAAAAAGTTTTTATAATATTCAGGTGTAGAGAGAATTTTAATATATTTACATTTCAAGTGACAGAACTTCAAAAAAGGAACATTGTTTCACGTCAAGTGTTTTTGTTTTATGTTGCAAGAAAATAAATGTATGGTATAATTTGCTTACTTCCTAATTCGATGATAAGCATTCGTCTTCCACATTGGTCTCTTTGTGGCATGACTGTGAGGATATCCTGCTTGAAGATATTCTGTTCCTTGGTTGGCGTTAAGTTATCGTATACGTCATGGTGTTTCACTTTGAAGGCGTAGTATCTTTTGATCTGTAATCAAATGGATATTAATCAAAGTTTGATAATGGTACTAGAAACATGTAAGACAAATTTATTAATTATTGATGATAAAATTAAGTATAAATCAGTAAGATTTCGGGGATGAGTGTTTGTATTTTTATTTCTCATGGAGTTGATTCTCGGATGAATTTTTTCGCCGTCAAATTTTTACTAATGTTACTCGAACAACGCTGAAATGGACAGAGGTTGCTTGAGAAATGATTACGGAACTTTTGAAATTGATCAAGTATTTCATTTGCTTATAATCTACCTGTTCACCCTATAATATATCGCACCTCCACAATAAAAGTCTCACAATTCAAACATTGCCATTTTTTAGATGAATATAATTATGTAGCTAAATTAAACATATCAAAAAACGTCATTCCTATAGTTCGTCAACCACCGCTAGGAAGCTGAAACTACGGCTGTAAGGCGATTTAGCGGCGCTGTAATCGTGAAAATCGTCACATTTTGTACTGTCACAGTTTTTAGGTAGCTTTGCATGTGAAATCTCTACTGAACGTACTTAAAAAACGGTCCCATTATATTTTGTGACATTTTTTCGTAATCGTTACACTGAAACCGATTTCACTAAATCATAAATATCTCAAAACTGACCTTTTTGAGTTGTTAAACTTTTCTTGCGGGGATGCGATATTACTTTTCAACTTTTCATCCATGAGCTAATGTGTATATTTAAAATTATTAATCTATGATCGAAATGTTTACTTTTTATGACTCTGGAATCCCCTATCTATTGGTGCATAATTATTCTACAGTGGTAATTAAGACATAATTATTCAGCTATTCTATAATATAATGACTCAATGATCATTAATTACGTAAGCACCATGTTGAAAAGAAAAAAAGTAATGAGATGAGGTCACGGAATAAATAAATCAATGCTTTGCACATGTCAATCTTTTGTTAAACGCAGAATATGATAATCGATCAATTTAAGGTTAAGCATTGCGATAATGTATTGTAAGATCGTAAATCAGTTAAAATTATATTAATTTCTGCAAAAATAAAATTATAAGACTAATTTAAAACTTAGTATTTTTGATATTTAATGGAAAAAAATTACAATAAGCATTGTTTCTATATTCAATTGATTTTACTTATAAGATTTACAGATAAATTGACACATATTAATTATAATTGAATGAATAAGGACGCCGGAGAAACCTTTCGTTTTTTGACATTTCCAAGGCTCATGAATGGACTCACAGTTAAATTAAAAAACTTGAAAACTTCTTTTCGTGTCTGATTAACGTACAATTATGAACACTTCTCAGAGAAAGTAACACAAGTGCCTTGAACATTGACATAATAAATGAATTACTTGTTGATTTACAAGGTTTCAGTATTAAAATTTAATGTAGTGCACAGACTGCCCAGTTATATCTAAACTATATAATAAGGCATGCAAAGGAATATACATCTGGGGTTCCATGACTAAACAGTACATAACGAAACAGAACAATTTGAAAATAATATTTTTGTCGTATCTATTATTTATTTAACATGTAAGAAATAAATAATACATTTATTAATTTACATAATATTTAATAAAAACAAAAAAGTATAATAAACTCTAATATGCAATCAGAATGTGTTTATTGTAGATATTAAACACAAATATTTCCAAATGACCATATTTTTTATTTCATATCTACTCTGGAAAGGAAAAAGGACGTAACCCACACCATGAAATATTGTCTATAACTTGCACAAAACGCTCTAATACACTATATTTATATATAATATATCGACTGTAGAAAGGCAAAAGAACTTATCCCTCCTTCTTTTCAAAGTACTTTTTTCGATCATCACAAAGTATAAAATTTAATACACGTTTTGTTTGGGCTATACACAATGTTTTTGTGTGTGGGTTACGTCCTTTTTCCTTCCCACATTCGATATAATATAAGGCACTTTTTTTAATATTTTAAATTTTTTTTGGAAAAAAATGTCTGATTCGCCAAAAATTTTGAATATCGGAAAATCATACGAGATAAACTCGATGGGTAGTCAGTCACTCATGTGTATAATCATATATGTTCAATAAATAATGGATACGATAAAAATATTATCTTCCAATTGTTCTTTTTTTTCTGTTCTGTTTAGTCCGGTTACATCTGCTTAACAATTTACTTTGTCAATGATTCAAAATCACCAAAATTTTTGCTGTTATTTGTGTAATCTTCATATTTCACATATTTTTGACTGAAGTAATTATTATATATTTAATATAAATAAGAGAAGATTATGGGAGCCAATAATATTACTTATTAGGGTATTATTGCAAAATTTAATTTTCATCTGGCAATATTTAATCGCTGACTGAAAATAGTTCTGATAATTATAAGAATAAAAATAGTTATACAAAAAATATAGAGAGTTACCAAAATCACCGAGAGATGGCAGTAGTAGATATTGATGTTTAGTGCAAAGATATTGTACATTCTGTTTTGCGTGTTTTGAGAAAAGCTATTTGAGATGCATGAAAAATAATGGCGTATTTTGCATTTGATTGATACAATATCTCCTCAAATACCTTATTTGGAAGTACAATATTTTTACAGCATAAAGATATGATGCAGACAAACTTTTGCGTATGTTAACTCAATTTAGACAAAAACTAGGCATTTACTATTTTTGCACAAGCGATCGATATCACTTCTTGTTTTAATTTTAAGTACTTAATTTAATTTAGACTTATATCAATAATTTATTGCTCATGGAGATATGTAAATAATTGCTTAATACTTTTTATTGTTAAAACATTTTACTCACCAATTCACATGCACTTTTGGGATAATATTTGCAGGGTCGTAAAAACCGCACTAGCCACAAATCATTGTCCAAGGGCACCAAGAGATCGTGTTCCTCTGAAAAAATGATGAATATGTAAATATGCATACCATTTGGAGCATATAAAGTGTTGTCAATAGAGTACGATTTCATCTCTTTAATGGCATCAATCAAAAATGGCGTCCAGCTGATGCGGTTTGTTTACTTTTGAAGAGTATTGTAATTATCTTAATTATAATAAAGACTACACAATAACGAAGCAGCATTAGGATTTTTTGAAATACTGTAATCAAGTTCATGTGATTCCTCAAAAAACGTGAAAAAAGTCACAGATATTCATGGGTTACTTCTGACGATACAGCATTTGTTTGTGTATGATAATTTGGTGGCACGTATATAATTATTATCATGTTAAATACTGATGAAGTAAACAACAATTTAAACTACCTTACTTACTTTATAGTGAAGATTAGAAAGTAAATATATATTATAGGTTTCGCACCCCCGCAAGAAAAGTGTGACAATTTAAAAATCGCCATTTTTTAAATGAACATCTTGGTTACAAATATCAATATCTATCTTCTAAAAAATCTTCATTTCTTCAGTTTCTCAACTGATCGTGAGAAAGCTGAAATGGCATAATGGTTGTGTGACGATTTGACGTCACTGTAATCGTGAATAGTCACATTTTGCACAGTTTTTCAAGAATTTTGTATGTAAAACTAATACCGAACTTTAGTAAAACGCCGTTTCATTATGTTATGCAACATCTTTTTGTAATTGCTTCACTGAAACCGATCTCACTAAATCATTAATATCTCAAAGCTGAACCGAAAGGAAAAAAAATAACTGTTTGACTCCCTGATTATTAAAACTATGAACAGCAAAATCATTATAATTCATTTGGTTAGATGTCATTATGCAATAAAGGCATGTTTCATTGCACCGGCACAATTACCACAGATTATCTAAGGGGATATGAACCCGAATATTTATTATATTGAGTAAAGCATATTAATAATTCTGACATGTTTCAATGAGATGTTATCAACAATTTGTGGGTTAAGGTTTTGGTTCAACATAACTGTGGCCTCTGTATATAAATACTTCAACAGTAAAGATTATAAATCATGCGTTACTTCAGATATATTACTGTAAACAAGTTTGCAGATCTTTCGCTGATGACTACAAGAAGCGAAACAGGTAGTCCCAGTGAAATAAAAAACAAATGAATCGACCTTCGCCTCCAGACTGACGACCAAGGTTAAGATTCGATTTACTGTATCGTTTTTTGAATAACTTTTTATGCAGTTAGTATAGGGCTGCCAGGTGTCCCGATATCGACTCACTTGTCTCGGCGTCCCAAATGAAACTTTCAGGACAGTCCAAAATCTTGGTTTTAGATAAACTCGCAAGTCCCGCAGTTGCGAAGTTGCAAAAAAATAAAACAAAACTTGTGCAGTAGCGTAATCATCAACGGTCACTTTAAAACAAAGGAACGATTTTCTTTTAATTCCTACAAATGACTATAATACGGGATAAATGACGGGAATACTAATTTATATAAGGAAGTACTTTAGATTTAATTAGTTTAAGTGTACTCTTTATCATTCTCATAATATTTGTAGCCATGTGCCTTCCTTAACTATTGTTTTCTTTATATTTCTTCTTTTATTATTATTTATTTGATCACAAAATCAGTGACTAAACATTTGTAAAATTTAAGTAATCCGTGTAAAGTAAAATAAAGTAAATAGTCCAGCAAGCAAATCATTAAATAGATTTCGGATGGTATATGGAGAGGGGGAGTCAATTTAAATTAAATGTCCCGTTATGGATGTAAAAATGGCAGCCTTAAGTTAGTACAAAATCAAACATCATTCGTATAATAATGACATAATCATGTATTTTTGTATATAACTATTTTAAGGTGTTTTTTTGTGGTATTTATTGTCTATCTATAACGCAAGTATAAAACCATTGAACATAAAAATCTGTTACATTGAAATATTGTCATATTTTTAAGTAAATTTATTTATTCGGTTGTATATTTTTCATATAATTGTGGGCCAATAAAAACTATATAATATTATAATACAATTGCTCACTTTTAAGATGTGAACTGTCAATTTTAGTTGGAAAGGCAGTATATTTACAAAAAACACAATTCGTTTTTTTACTTCTTCCACATTTTTATAATGATCGCGAGAATTATCCTGCCCTGATCATCAGAAAAGTGGGAAAAGGTTCAAAGCAAATTGTATTTTATTTTTAAAAAATATGTTAAAAGTTGAAAGTTAACCTAGAAATTGCAGCCAATATAACACGTCGTCGGCTTAGCTAGCAAACTGCTTATCTATATGTTAGGAAAATGATCAGGAATAAATTCAGTTTTAATGCTCTCCTCAACATCGTAATGTAGATAAGCAGTTTACTAGTTTAGCCGAAGATATGCAAATCTCACGAAGCTACGTCGGAGTTCTTGTGACAGACAGACAGACAGATTAATACATGTTTTTTATGCTTTATAGTATAGATTATGTATTGTCAAGTATTTATGGATAAGCATAATTGTGATTAATTTCAATATAACATCAAAATTGATAACTTATTTATTCGACTTTAAGGAGCTTCTTCAGACTGAAGAGGCGAAACTCGTCACGTTATTGATAAACCAAGTTGAATAACTAAGTTATCTATTTTAATTTCATATTAAAAATGAACTTCCACAAAGTTACCACCGAATCCATAGAAAATATTGTGATTAACTTCTGTTACAGAATTTTGACAGATTTCGCTGACCCGATAATTTCAATTTAATTAATATTTTTTGTACCTTTTAATAGATCTCTTAGTTCTATAATAGCTTCTCTGGCTATATCAGGATTTTCTCTCAGTTCTTTGCGGGCCACTTCTTTGGCCTCCGGCGACATGTCATCCAGCTCGAATCGGAAGGTGAAATCCCCAAGCTCCAAGATCGGCAACTCGTCAAGGTTAGACAGCATGGTTGCGATTTCTGCAAGAAAGAGAGAGTAAAATTAATATTGATGCTATTTAACAAAGCAGGTTGCGAAGGTTACCTCGATTCATATAAATATAACATAATAAAATACAGTATTAACGTAATAATTATTTCATTTCCAAAGAGTTTGAATTAAAAGTTTTATGTTAACAAAACATTATTTTTAAATAATTTTCAATATCCCACCGATTCCTGAATTATTTGACTATTGAAAATATTCTTGTAATATATTTTTACAACCATGTCACTCCCCATGTGGAGCATATCGATCGTTCAGTTCATTAATCAGATGACTGACAAATAAAATAATTTAATTTAAATATGCAGCTACATGTATTTTTAGAGCTTTATCTGATTTAGTACTCAGATAACTCAAAAATGTCACCAAAAAATTGCTACATTTAGACAGATAACCTTCTAAAGGAGTGTTACCCAACCTTTTTACACGTGCGGACCGGTAAAAAAAGGAAAAAATTTTCGCGGACCACAAACACTGAAATAAAACTGGTTTTTTATGTAATAATTTTTTAATCTTATATTGTGAGAGATGGATATAACCAGTGGCGTAGTTAGGGTTTGCGGACCACCACCCTCCCTTTCTACGCCGGTGGACATAACTATAACTAACAAATTTAATATACATATGAAATTCTTGGAAAAATATTTGGGTAGGGTTTTTCATCTGGGTTCACTATCCAAGAGCAAATATTTCCGTTCTCCCTGAGTGTACCTGAGAATATTTATGACTCGATTCTGAGAAAACCAGCGACCATCGTGTCACATCATCCTACCAAGTATTATCATTTAACAATAACTAAAAATAAAAGTAAACGTGCAGGTGAAAAAATACTATATTTAGTATTTTTGCATGGCCAATTTCTTGAAATTTGACAATGTTCGCGGCCTGGCACTGGGCCGCGGACCACTGGTTGGAGAACACTGTTCTAGAGAATTAAACAAAATGTTGATATTTTTGGGTCACTAAATGATATATCGGAAAGTACCTAATTGAGCCTATATGCGTAAAAATAGCGTTGTCCTAAAAATATTGTTCAGAGATAATAGTGGTTGGTTGTTGTGGAGATACAATTTATCGAAAATATTTATCTTTAATGAATGAAGACGGTTTGAATAATTTTATTGAAAACACAGCTTATTGATCAATAAATCTTTTACTGGATAAATGTGTTGACAAAAAAAAAACCAAATAACGCTGTTTTTTCCGCATATGGGCTCAATTTTTAAAAGTAAAACTTGGGTACAAATCAATAATTTGATTTATGGTAACCATTTGAATATTGCTTTTCCAATTATCTCAATATGGGTTATTTGAAGATGTCTGAGTAATAAACTGGACAAGTGGACATGGTAAAAAAAATGATAAATGCAAGTCAACAAGACATTACCGGTCTAAGAGGAACAGTGCTTTAAATGTGCTAAATGTTTATTACGCCACTGTATACTGCTGCAATAGGTGGAGGAATGCAAAATAGTATTCAAAAACCTTTTAGGCAGGTTTAAAAAAACAGTATTTGTTGTACATACATCCATAATAAGGATCAAATTACAATCTTTAGGTTCATTACACCGGCTTATTTTTGTTTTCGCTTTGGCATTCATTCGAAGTGATTGTTTACTAAAAACATAGCAGAGGATTATTGATTTCAATATTTATAATCATTTCAGCGTGACTTTTGCCATTTTTTCGTTGACAGGTTTCTTTACCTTATTACAATTCATGGCGAGTAAGTCGTTTCCAAGGTGATTTAAAATAAACTTTGCCAAATTTGGCAGACGGATTCGTCTGCTTTGCAATGAAGCTACCTGCGTCAATATTCAATATCGTTTATCAATTCAAATATATTGAATTATATGTACTGAAGAATTCACGATAAAAACACTTCAATACAAAGAACATATTCTTACCTCAGTTCCGAAGAGTAACAAGTCAGAAGTTTGCAGTTTTGATTTAAGTAAATATAATAAAACGCTTAGAATACCGATATCTACCAGTTCCAAAATGTAACGAGTAGTAATCTGTCGTTATTTTAGGATGTTACTTTAGATTCAAACTGTTACTACTACGAAAATTATGTAAAAGCCTAACGTTAGAAAAAATAAATGATGAAGTTTACAATTTTTTTTACCATGTAAACTCCCAACGTGGAGCATATGATCTTCTAATGGAGATATCTCAACAGAAGTTTTTCTATGAGAACTGCTTTTTACTCAGCTGCGCAACCTCTCTTCTTTCGAAGAGAGTAGGAATAGAAGGATAGGGTTAAGAAAGGACTAGTGGTAAGCTAATCGCTCGCGCTACGTCCCATTTTTGAGGATCGGATGGGTGGGAAGTAGTTTTATACACCACAAACATTCATGACTACGAACACATATTCATAAATCGACTGAAAGATCAATTTATGAAACTGTCCGCACCGGGACTTGAACCTGAGACATCCGTAACCGTAGCCAATGACGTTACCAACTGCTCAACGGACGCCGACATTATGTTTATAATAATATAAATATATTTACGAATAATCCTAGAACTTCATTAAAATCTACAAAAGCTAAATGTACAGTAGAAAATAAAGCCTGCCCAAAAGCTTTTTTCCTAATTATCTCAAAACTGCTTTTTGAGTTGTTACACTTTAGAACTGAGGTATCAATATTATTATAATACAAGTTGAATTTTTCGTAGCATAGCATACTAGTTTACACGTCATTTAAATAAACCAAAACAATAATAATACATTTGTATTATGAATAAATGATTGACAGCTTATAAAGGTTTTTGTATTTTTACAATAGAATATCGTCGAATTTTAAGTAACAAAAAACCGAAATCAATGTTTAGTATTTGTGAGTCAATTGCATAGAATTAATTCGATTCTGTAGGAAATCTAATTACGTATCGGGAATTGTTAAAATATTCAGCATTGAAATCAATGAAGTCGATGATTTATGCGAATTAAGAAATATTTTGATGTAAACTCGTCGTAATATTTCAAATTTTTCTCTATGGTTTGTTTTAAGAATCACAGCGTTCGAGCGGAGCGCGGAGCAGTGGAGCAATAGGGTTTTTCCAAAAGCACCTAAATTACAGAGATCGTATTAAAAAAAAATAGCAATTATCATTATTTAATCATTAAAAAATATGGCATTTCGCAAAATTGAAATTATTTGTTTCTGAGCTGAAAAATTCTTTAACTGACTATAGACAATCGATGAAGGATAACTTTCTGTTAGTCATTTAATTTAATAGAACTATTAACGAAAACTAACAAAGATTTTTTTTTTATTATTCATTTTTTGGACAGGAATAGTTTTGCATACAAATAATTATTATTAATTTTATAACTCGAAGCACGAAGTGGTGCATGGAGCGGAGCTGGAGCAAGCACTCCAATGCCGGAGTGGAGCAATTCGAAACATGGTCGCTCCATCTCATCTACTAAGAACGACCATTTGATATAATATAATATCGACTGCGTTTTGGCCAATTGATGTAACCCTAAAAAAAAACCAAAATGAGTTAATGATTGGATCTTACTTTAAAGACTACAGAGCAGATCTGTGCCAAATGGTGTAAATTAGAAAAATAAATTTACCACTTTTTGGAAGGGAAACATATGTTACATTGGTTTTAGGTTTAAAAAGTCTGACTCAACCACTTGGTGTAAGCCACTATTATATCATCACTCCCTTTGTATAATCCCGTATCTGCAAACATGAGAATTTACAGGAGTGTATTTCAAAGATTCATAACGCAACTCACCATATAATGTTTACGATAAAAAAAGTTTTTTCTCTCTCCTGAAAAACTTCAATTTTGGGTGTTACACTGATTGGCCAAAACGCCATCGATATATTATGACGAATTTTTCATACTGATATTATTTCGTATTTCGCGTAAATTATCGGTTTCCCTGATTCTCATGTATGATAATTTACCAATTTCCCATTCGTAATTAAATTTCCTACATAGCTACATTGTTATTATCGGCATCTAGTTCATTTACAGGAAGAAAAAGAGTAGCATATTGCAATGCATTTTTACCATATTTTTTTAAAAATATTCTAATATTTTTACGTTACAATGCCGACTATTATGTAAAAGTAATGAGTTCTAGAATTATACCCATATATATATAATGAATGTTTGTTTGTCCTCTATAAGTTCCTTTACCATTCATCCGAATTGTTGTGCGCACACCTGTGAAGGTTTCTAAAGAAAAAAAATTTAAATAAAAAATCTTAAAAAAAAGAATGAAATACGTACTAACAGCGACATCTCGGAAAAACCTTCTGATTAATTTGTGTACGTACCAGATGGAAAACAAAAAATATTGTGTATCCAAAAGCACTTCAATAAACAGAATTAAAACACAAACCCTTTCTTTCTTTGAGCTGCATTGCAATGCATGCCCGGTACTCACTAGTTTATTATAAATACAAAATATTAGGTATTCAGTACATCACTTATGTCATACACCTACACAAAACTAACGAGCAGCGCAAAGTACTTGCGTGATACAATAGGAGCTAAGACGTCTTGACCCCGTAACGCAACTTTACATTTTAATTATTTTTATGTAGCCTTTACACCAGTAGAAACTTTAAATACACTTTATTTGAATAATATTGCTTCATTCTAAAACATTGTATTATTCTACAAGCTGTAACAATATATTAACATCATAGTGAAGCGGCAATGGTAGTGCATTTATTTTGAGAAGATTCAGAAGGAATTTTTGAGACTATTTGATGGCGTATGCATACTACCAAAGCAACTTTAAGGTACAAGCAGTGCTATAAGAAAATTCGTAATTTAGGTGTAGTCCTAGAAGTCACAGTCTTTACCAACGAATTGTATGGCAGTTGTACGTAGATAGACTCCGTTTATCACTTAATATTACATATATTTAAAAAGATTTCTTTCAAATTTATTCTGTGATTCTTTATCATTATCATTAAATAATTCACGATTCATTGAAAACTGCCATATATATACTAGTAATGTAATAAACAATAATTTTCATCCTATAGTCGTTATTATATATCTAGCGAATGGCACGAAATGTGATGAGTGGCAAGTTAGATTGATTAGAATCGTAATTTATCGCAAAAATAACAATTTGAATGGTTGATTAATTACAATCATTGATTACGACTAGGCTTCGTAATTATACTCTTCTAAAGTAAGCAAACATCTTTTTTCTTGTTAGTAAACATTTAATTACCCAGTATTTTGTATTATTACAATGTGCTAGAATTCATTGTAACTAACAAAATAAAAACATATTGATAATCGTCCATAATAACATTATATATACATTGTCTCCTGTCGATTTCATGACTTCAAAGTAAACGTAATGGACCACTCGCCTGCAAAAATACCCACTAACAGGTCTTATAGCATGGCTTGTAACTATAAGGGGTTTTGATACTACCCATGGCTTAATCCAACTGAGTTTCTCTTATGCATGCCACGTTTAATCGAATATTTACTTGAAATCCCTGCGCGCGATTAAACATTGTTAACTTCAGGTAGGCGTTGAATTGACTTACTTATTGTATATGACATTCAAGCCCGGTTCGTTCACCTGTACGAGATGGTACATTGATATGCCAACCTCAACCGTTCAAGGTGTTATGCGTTGTGCGTCTCCATTGTTGCATTTCAAGAGATATTTGTGTGATATATGTTGCTCTAAATAGGGCAAGGCTCATATTATATTTATGGCTCTGTAGCTGTAATCGAGATTTTAAATTAAATAGTTTTATTACATATTATTGTTTAATATATTGCTCCAGATTCAGATTACCCACGCAGTTTTTGTTCGGAGTCAAGAAATGTTTTTATTTATCTACAATGGTGTATTTAGATTCACTTTTTTGTAAACATCTCGATAATGCATTTTCTTAGAATATTTCAGATTTATTATAACAAAGGATCCATCATCAAAATTTCCTATAAGAAGTCGATCCCGAGAAAATTTGTAATTGAAAAGTAGCTCTCAAGGCAAAAAAGGTTGGGCACCCTTGTCAAGTATCATAAAGTGAAGTGAGCTAAGTAAATACAGGATGCAAAAGTATTTTATTCTGTTAGAAGTTAAATTGAATGATTAAAGCATGAATACAATTGCTCAATTTAAAAAAATATAGATAGGATCGATCCAAGCTTATATCAAGTAATAACGGTGGAAGACTATGTTTGCTGTTCAGTTGAAACTTATATATACAATATAATATATATATGTACTAAAATACAAAATCACTATAAATACATATAACATGAGGATTAAGGACGAACAGCGTCAAACCGGTTATCCCTTGAACATCGAGGCAAACGAAGAAATGAAAAATACCGACGAATGCTCGGGTCAGTGAATGAAACGGAAGGATAGCAAGTATTTTCAATAAATAATGTGACCAAGGCCCAAGAAGGGAAGGTCGCGTTGTAACATTTTAGCTTTACATAGGGCTTTCGATAGTAATACAGTAAATACCTAAGTTTCTGTCTTGAAAGTCTTTTTAAGTTTTTCTTTGAAAGAGCAGGGGAATAAAATTGAAAACAGAACCAGAGGGTTTATTTGTCCCATTGGAGAGGATGAATTCCAGATCAATATGTCAAAAAGATGAATCTGTTATTAGACATAGATTGTGGTTATCTATAGCAGTGCTTCCCAAACTATGGGCCGTATGAGTTCTGCGGGGGGCTTAAAATGCTCTAATAAAGCTACAAGTATTTAATTATACATTTTTTTCCTTTTACATAATATTCTTTATATAAGAACGCATTATTCATGATTTTGTTAAAATGTTGTCTTTGTTGTTTCACTGTATATTTTACCTTTTTAATAAAAAAAAGGGTGATAGTGGTGCGCGGGATTTTAAATTGTGAGTTTAGTGGTCCGTAAGTCCAAAAGGTTGCCGACCACTGGTCTATAGAGGGAAATACGTATGGATAAAAATACCTCCCAATACCGCAAAAATTACAAAATGACGTTCCACGACGAAGTTGAAAAAGTAAAAAAGTATTCACACTTACACCTTTAATTATTTTAGGCGTGGTTATATCTAAAGACGAGTAGGAAATGGTTCTGACAAAGGATTTGAAGAATATTTCCTTCTATGCGAATGTCTACAAACTCATATCACCAGTTTTGTGATTAGTACTGTATAATGGTGATTGCGCCTAAATTAACAAAACATATTTTAGGCATTTTGCCATCTTGAAGACTAAAAGGTTTATATTTCATAATTCATCTGAGTTTGTAGGTCTGCTTACAAAAGAGACTAACACCCAACTACCAATTTAATATAAAGTTAAAATTGATAACTTTATTATTCCACTTGTTTTATTACTAAACGTAACGCGTTTCAATTTTAATTTTATATTAAAAATGAATTTCCACAAAATTACCGCCGAATCCATAGAAAATATGGCTTTCATAATCGTGAAAATGTGTCAGAAATATTTTTTATATTAAACCTTTCGCGGACTTCCCGTCGTTGACCACGCACCCCCTAAAATATTTTTAATTAGCCACAGACCCCCTTAGCGGTCACAAGTATCGCAAGAACCACTGCTATAAACAATATAAAATTTCCGTGATTTACAATAAATAATTGAGAATGTCTGGTATACTACATAATAAACGGCGGTAATATATATGACGGCTGCGGACATAAAATGGTCACTTTTATGAAATAGTGTAATAAAAAAACATCATAAAACGGTAATAATCTTTTTTTAAGTGGCGAGGAATTGCTGGTAATTTAACAGTGCTTAAACTAGCATGAAATTGTAATTACAAAATAGATTGAGGTTTATTTATTACGAGGAACTATTGAATGGTTGCTTAGCTATTGAATACTAAATGAAGCAGTAATTTAAATGGGTAATATGTAGGAGGACACGCTATCAGCTTATATTATATCGGGAAATTGAGAGGTCTAGTATCATAACTCATGATTTCCAGCAATTACAAAAAATGAGTTATGAATGCAGGATTTTTCTTCGTGTTCACACCTGATTCCATGATTCCCTGTCATCCGCCAATCGCTTTGCTCGAAATCGCTGGGAATCATGGAAGCATCACGTGATAGCCATATGCTCCACATAGAGAGTGAATATGGTCGTAGAAGAAGAAATTCACACCTACTATTTAGAAAACGGTCCAGATCATTATAAATATGTGGAAGTAGTACAAATGAATAGTGTTTTATTTTTTAAAATATAATGTCTTTCCACCAAGAATTGACAGTTAACACCTTAAAAGCCTACTATTTATTTGGTAAAAAATCTTTCTAAACCTAAAAACTCCCATCTAAAATGAATGTGAAAATTTTGTTCATTTTTAAATGTCCCATAATTTTCTATGCTAATAATCCCCATACCAGCATCTATTCATTTGTAACTGTAGAATGAAAAAGGTTGTTATGGGTTTGCCAAAAACAAGCATTGATTTAGATTCTAAGTTATAATACTAGAGTCCTCAATTGTACTAATTATTAGTAAATATTTATTACGGTTTATTGATTCTAAAGATGTTTTTGAATAAGTTAAATCTGTGCGAGTACACACAAGTTTTTACAAATAAACGTATTATGTGACGTTAATTTTTTTTGTTCTATTCAAGATATTCAGAAGATTTTTTACGTACAGACTTTGTTATCGTGCTATTTTCCTCCTAGTTTTAACGAAGAACAGAATAATATTTCTGTTTGTGAATAGAAAATTTAGTTTGGTGCTAAAATCAATAAACTGGTCCAAATCAGCTGTTTTAAAAACGAAGACATTGTTACATTGATTATTCTATATTATATGTAAGAATATGAGATAAAGGTGACTTACTTAATACATCCATACTCCCTTAATTTAGTTCTTCCGTAAAGCCAGATTTTAACGTGCTGCTCTGTATCAAGCACAGGTCTACACATGTGGAATTCTTCGTCCACTCTTGATTTCAAGAGAACGATTTTCGGTCGACTTCTATTCTAATTTGAAGCATTGAACTGGAATGATGCCTCATTGTATCGATTGAATTGGTATTTACAAGGTTATTATTATTATTCCATTATATTTTGGGTATAATTAACAAAGTATTTAATTCTACAAGAATTTTATCAGTTTGTTGATAGCTATTGGCTATCTGGCTTGACGTCTTTTTCAGAACTATGTTTAAAAGTAATTTAGCTTAGCTACCGTCTTTTTCGGAAAATAAGAAACTGTCTTACTTTATTTTTTGGTCCAAAATACGAGCTAGGGCTTACTTTTCAATTTTTGTTTAATATTTATTTGTATATAGGAATTTTATATCTGTAACTTTTAATTTATGTAACATATGTACATTTTAGGTAAATTATACACTCTAGATTCCAGAAATTAATTTCGTCACCTGCGAGTGCATTGCTTGCAACGAACTGTAGACGTAATTTATGGGATTTTTTTCTTCCAAACTGTGCAATTCTCGGAAATATTAGGCCAGCTAGAGGTACTAAGCTCAATAGCAAAGAGATTTGAAAGAAATTCTACGATTATCTAAACAATATATTCATATATATATAATATAATAAACATAATGTTATATTAATAATAGAAGTTTTCAGGCGTTTTCACAGGATTATCGTAGTCGTTACAGTTTGGATCGAAAAATTGAAGTAATACTAATCACTGTCATTTAAAAATAATCACAAATTACCACTTGCTGTATTTTGGAACTGGTAGATATCGGTAATCTAAGCATTCCTTCATACTAGCTCAAAACTGCACATTTTTGACTTGTTATACTTTGGAACTGAGCTATCTATATCATCTCACTTATTCCAACATCATAACGTTTATTTAAAATTAATATATTTAACTTAATAATTGTGTTGATGAGTTGTTCAAGTAAAAAGGAACATATATAGGATTTGGTATTATTAATTAATCGTTAAAATAATTGAAATTGTATTAATTATGAGTAATTACGTAAGCTTCATGCAATGGTTTAAGTAGGGGTGATGAATTAACGTTTGTTTTGTCATTTAAGAAACGAAATGGCTATCAAAAAACTGATTGTACTGTATTCCTCATTGTATTTTGAATCTGCAAATAGCTGGCTCATACGTGAAATAAACGAATAAATTTTTAAAAACGATGATCAACTTTGCTTTAGTTTGTATTAATTATAGAGAATGTAAATCAAATACCAATTCAGAATATCAATGGCGTACGAAAAGTCGCAGCTGATTTTCCAATCAATTGATTTAAAATCCATTTATTTGGCATAGTTTGTTGGCGTGATTTTTAACAAAAATAAAAGTGAACAGTCACAATTCAGTAATGAACTAATATAAAAACGAAAAAAGCTGTTATTGGTAATGTAGAGAAATTTATTAAAAATAATTTACTTATATATTTTTACAGTACGATTATATTTTTAAAATACGAACTATCATTTGCAATGATATGAAGATTAAAATTTATTATAATTATGTACTTGACGTTTTGAAATTTCTGTCCTCATGTTACTTATTTTTGACGCCAGACAAATAATGTAATTTTAAGCCGAGTTTACCTTGTCACAAAAATTGGTAGAGGTCTTCACTAGACGCTGCACAGTCACAAACTGAATTCAAAATGATATTGCCGAAATATAATGGACCTCTTTCCGGGTACCTTGTACCTTACTTTATAAAAAAAGTGCGATAATCATATACAGGGCGACTCGAGCCGAACAACATACCACTAAATTTGAAGGCTTTTAACTTTGCCAGTAAAAAAGTATCAAGGCGCTCATTGGCAACAATGAAAAAATATTGTATCGTAAATAAATAATAAAAGAAAATGTTCAATTGATTTTTATTCAGTGCTTCATTATTATTTGAAATATGATTTTTTTACATTTATAATACGCTGATATTAAAAGAAATTTAAAATATTAGTTATCTTAGGTATTGAAAATCCATTTAGGGAAGACAGACATAATAATTTAAAATTAACGAAAATCTTTGTTTATTGTATTATATATTTAATTTTTCAGGTGTTCACTGTCAATTCTTGGTGGAAAGACAACACCGGGCGTATGTGTTTAACCCTGTCCCCGTGTAAGTTAGAAGGAAATAATCCCACTCCACCCCATAGTGTAAGAAGTATGGGTGAGCTGGATAATGGATGACAAAATGACGTCACATATTTTACAAAAACAACGATCCAGCCCACCTATACTTCTATCATCTATACGTTAACTTGGTATCTCGGAAGGGAAAAACCGACCCCCTAGAATTATATGAAATAAACAGTAAGGTTATTTGCAAATATTTGTATATAATATCTACAATAAACACATTATAATTGCATATTCCTACAAACAAACATCCATAAATCGGTGGAAAAATCAATTTATGAAACTGTCCGTAGGCTGCCCGTTCGTAGTAATGGATGTTTGTGATTTCTAGAACTTGCTCCCACCCATAACATCCTAAAAATGGGGCGAAGCGAGAGTCTTGTCTATCCTTCTATCTCTACTTTCCTCGAAAATAAGACGTAGGGACTTCAACAAACAGTTCTCGTAGAAAAAATTCCGTTGAAATATCTCCAGATGCTCCACATTGGGAGTATCCATGGTAAAAAAATGCGTACACTCTTTGATATATAATTTTTTGTTTCTATAAATTACATAATTATTATAAATTTACTATTATACCTATAATTAATAAATACATAGATACGAAAAAATTATTATTTTTAGCTTGTTCTGATTTTTCCTGTTCTGTTTAATCATGGAAGCGAAAACAGCTAATCTATAATATTATAACGTTGCTGACGACCACGCAAGACCACCTTAATTCGAGGTCTGCACGGGCATAATATTTTTTAAATTACCCGGTCCGAGCCTGACATCTTCCGGCCCGGCCCTGCCCGAGGCCGAGTTTCAATAGCATACTTGCGAACTGAACCCGACCCGAAGCTCAGATTTATTTTCCTCAGTCCGAAAAAAGGTTGATTTTTTAATACAGAAATTGATTTATAATTTTCAAACAAAATGTGTTTTTATTTTCATATTTCCAACGATATTCTATGAATGTGTTATGACACATGGGAAAAAATATTTAAGTTTCGAATAGTATTGCCTTATAGCTGACTTATGACCAGAACATAGTTCAAAACATTTTTTGTAAATTAAATTCTTTACCTGAGCGCAAATCTGAATTGTCTTTACCCACCCAAACCCGACCAACGGGCCCGTGCAGACCTCTAATACCAATGTATAATTAATAAAACATGTCAGTAGCATCAAATATTTTTTATCTGTCCGTAAATTAACGCAGGTAAAACATTTTGGATTATGTTTACATAATATATACTGCCGATATTTCAATTTGACACAGTGCAAGTCACGTCATTTAGATGTTAGATAAGTATGATAAAAATTGACAGTAATATAAATAATGTAATGCTTTACGTATTGCTTAGGGAGATAACTTTGTAATGTTTACCATACATAATAATAGCGGCAAACTACTATTATCAACATACTATGAGAAAAAAATATCTATGTTTGGTTATTTATAACTATATGAAAATATACAAAAATATTTATCATCTTATCATAGGTACAAAACTAATATTTTATATTATAGCGTTTTACAGTATAAAAATGTGTTGGAATAAAATATATTTTAAATTACCTACCTACACTGGCGTAGGTTTATGTAATTTCTACGACGCGGGGAAACCCCTATGGAAAATCGTTGTATTTGTTGACCACTGTACATATTGGTTATGTTTTTACATAGAAAACGAGAAAAACTAATAATAACTATTGTATTTATAAATCTTCCACTTTTAAACCGCAGTTGTCGTTGAGAGGAAATCTTTTTTTGAAAATAAAAAATATTTGATTCCATATTGTCGCCCCAGAAGCAAAAGGGCACTTCTGACATTTTGACGGCTTGGAGTTATGAATGCAGTTTTGTTTGTAATTTGTTTCCCTACATGATAGGTAAAACGATATTTGCGAAACAAAACCTATGAAGCCACAATTCAAAAAAGAAAAGAAGGTAGCCTGTGTATTTGAAAATTAATTTTCAATTCATTATGGAAAAACATATTTGTTTTAACATTAAAAATTTTACTTTACGTATATTAAATTTAATTTTTAAGTAATAAACCTTAGTAGGTGGAAGAATAAATTGAAAATTATGAGGAATTTTGACTTAATGGCACTAAAAACTTATTAAAAATCTAAAATTAGCAGTCACATGTGATCAAATTTTAATTTCAAAATACTAAGAAAAAGTTTCCAAACTTTTTTTCACTCTGAAAACACTTAAAATTTGTTTTCCCCATACCTCAATTTTTGCACGAGTTATCTTTTGCTTATGGAGTATAGATATTAGGTTATACTTACTACAAGAAAACTGAATATATTAATTAAATATAAAATATATATATATAAATTATAGGTACAAGACATGCTTTTCCATTTATTTAAAAAAATTAATGCAGTTTTATTTTATTATTTAGTCCTAAAATGCTTGAATTATTTTTGTATTGACGTAAAGTACCTAAATATATTATTTTGAATGATTATATCTTTAAAAGAGGGAAAATTATCACGATAGAAGTAATAATAGACAGGTGTAGAAATTAATTCTTAAAATGACTTATGGAGACGATACTATTTCTACAATAACCAACAAGCCGAGAGACGTGAAGCTCAATAACAATATCTTTATAAGTTTAGGACGAGAATTGAATAAGATTAAATCTTTCTTTGAATAAGTAATTAAATTGATAAAGATGACAATTGATAAATTAAACGGATCTAATTCCAAGTACAGATTTGACGTTAATACCTGAACGAGTTCTGTGAAATCCAGGTTGTCGATCTTTCCAAGAATTGATATAAGGAAGCTTTCTTATTAAAAGTTAGAATTAGCATTGAATAGATTTGTTGTGAAGAATCAACAACATCACAATAGTGTTCAGACGCATTTCCTCAATTCGAGTAAAGAGGAAATCTCGATGATTCAGAAATATTGGCGGAGACAGGTTTGTAATTTGCGGTTCGCCTTTGAGCAAACAGACATGATCAAATATGACTGCAAATATTTGTTGAATGTGATTCAATTCCTGTAATTACATTGGACATCGGCCGACATGGGTAAAACGTTGTGCAAATTGATAATCAAATATGTTCAAATATAACGAAGGTCGCGAATTAAATTGCGGATACACATTTCTTCTGAATATAAGTCAAATAATAATATAATAAAAAGTTAAACAATTCAAATCAATATCGGTTTAAATTAAAGTTCATTATAATAAAAGAGTCAAGAGTGAACGATTGGAGGGCAAAAGAATTTTGATTGCTAATATAATTAAGTATTAATCGTGTGTTTAAATCAAATCAATAGATAATATTGATCGTAAAAGCACGTGACAATATTAAGAGAGTTTAACATGATAGATCTGTTAAAGAATTCCCCAAATCGGTATCACAAAAACCTAAAATAAACATTAAAGAAATTAAAACCAAAAAAATACGTTTAAAATATTGTTATTAGATTCTCATATTCGATTTACAAATAATTTTCCCATCCTATGAGAATGGGTTATTTTTATCCTCCATTTAGATTTGGTCAGTTTCACTTTCTGAATACGATTTTTCCAGTTGGTATCACGGAAATAGTTTCAAATTTTAAAATACATTATATCTACCAAGTCTAATTTTTTTATTCATTTTCCTTAGCAATACTTAGAAAACTACAGTGTTTTTTTTGTCGGATAAATATCAAAGTTAAATAGGAAAATGTTGTATTGATTTTACAAAAACTGTACGTTTTGCATACTGTTAATGGAATATAGTACCTATTAAATGTAATTCATTCCTGGCGTGAATAGTAAGATATTTATAATGTTATTATGAATGCAATAAAATGATTTCGTAAACGATCTTTCATTTCAAATCTACCACAATTTCCTCCATTAAATAGTGTGTAAAATATATTAATATTTAAAAGATAAATATTTAGGAATCGTTTTCCTAACTTATATTATTAGAGAGATTTAATGTAAGAATAGAGCGGCCGTCGACGGAGAAAATATTGTCATCCGTTTCTGCTGACGGTATTGCGCGTTCTGTCCTTTTCTATGCTTCTGTTCGGTATTCCCATCTCGTCTGGGTTGCCATCCGTATTGATTTGTCCCCCACAGATATGTATTGCTAATATGGACACTGCATTGATTTAACTAGTCGATTATATGGATCTCATACGAACCAAGCTGTCTGTTTACTTTGAAAACAAGCCGGCCATCTTGTGTTTGAAATCTCCATCATGAATTTATTTTATTATAGGTACACCAATTATCTTCAAATAATTACTCTACGGCCTCAGCAAATTCAAAAAGGTTGTTTGTATGAAGGCTGTAAAGTCACGCATAATATATTTTTCAAGCGGATAATATTGTCGTTTCAATAACAATTAAACAAACTATCGATTCTCATTGATCAATTTAGCAGTTTTTATTGGTAATTATGTGACTTTTTCTGTATAAGCGCATGCAATTAATTGATTGAATAATCTAAATATTTCAATCATAGTTAAATTAAGGGCTTCATTATACGATCATCTAATTCCGAGATTGTCTGAATATCAATCCCGGGATTTCGAAATTCACTGTAAACGTTAAAAAATAGTTAATATTTGAAATCAAATACTTTCTGCTTAACTACAACGTGTACCTAGGTTTGTTCACGTAAATAGTTTTTTTATAATATCTATACAACTAATATAAATATATTGTTTTATTCTTCTTTCTCAAATTTGTTAACAGCCGTTTTTAAACAGTTTGAAATGGAATACAATAGAGGACCGCCTCTTAAATGGATGGAGGACAATTCGAATTGAAGGACATGTCCTCTTTTTGGATACAATCGGGTAAAATGTATCTTAATAGTGCAATAAATAAAATAAAACTACTTTTATAATTATGTATATTTTTTCTCTCTTTTTCTAAATGACTGTCAGATTACCAATAAAGGTAAAAAATATATTAAATCATATATACCTTCCAATTCAAGCAATAATGGACACAAACCAGGATTAAGAAATCCCGAAATACCGCAAACAAAAAATTGGTCCAGTATTGGATGCTCTACATCAGGGTTCCCCAATCTTTTTAGCCTAAGGGCCACACCCCACTAAGTCCCAAGGTCCAAGACTTAGCTAGCTTATCTTACCAATATACTGTAGTTTTGAATTACGCGTACATTTTCTTCTTGGAACTAGCCGGCAAGTGAGATATCTATGACGCAGGGCATGGGGTGGACTCCGCTAATTGTAAATTGCAATGTAATCATAAAAAACTATGGCGGGCTGGATACCGAGCATGTCTGCTACCCGGGGTCGGATTGGTGGGGCTCGAGGGCAGTAGTTTGGAGACCCCTGCCCTAGATGAAGCCACCAATATATACAGGAAAAATAGCCATTTTTATTTTATTTGTAGTTGATATTTTCTTTCTTAATAACTTACCTCCTCGTATTTTAATATTTTATCAATTCAAAGATAAAGATATTTATTTATTGTAAATAGAAAAAAAATCGACACTTATGGTAAAAAAATATATCATATTTTACTTCAAAAAGTATAGTGATTGATTAGAATACAAGTTACCGCATAATAAACACTTACTGTCCGTCATTACTTTTTTGCAAATAATAAATATTGAGCAAAAAATTAATGAAAAACAATAAATTTTATCGCGTTATTAGAATAAAACCGCAGTGTTACATAATTGACTATTTTTTTGTAAATAAAAGTTAAATCGCTTAAAAAAAGTTAAATCGCAGGAAAAAAAATTTGAAAGAAATCTATAACACTACTAGTATAACCGTACGCGGTACCGTACCGATGACGGTATTGAAATTGAAATACTGAATGTATAAAGTAGCTAGTACGTCGGAACTGTGTGTGTGTTGTCTACACCGCGAACGCTTACGTCATGACAAAATTTCATACCTATATGTAATAACAATAAATCGTCTAGAGAGCGGTCTGGGCTTTTATATAAAGGATAGGCATTCAATTGATTACTAATTATTTTGAGTCAAGATCAAGAAATTTGTGTAATTTAATTTATTTAAAATCACAAGAACATATTGACTCATAATAGAGCATTATAAATTGACATTTATTTGATAGGATATTATAATAGGATAAAATAACCTTAAGTATTTAGTTCTACAACACTTTATTGGATAGTTGATAGCTATTTCGGCTTAAAGAAATCGTCAAAACTATGCTTAAACGTATTTAGCTTAGATAAATATATTGCAAAATATTATGTCATTTCACTTATTCAAACATTATAATATTTATTGAACAGCATTATAGAGTTTGTTTATCGAAAACAGATTTTTGGCCAATAACTTCGATCTCTTTTTTGGAAAGTATAACAATGAAATAAGAGAAGGACTAGTTCTCTATACGCCCCATTTTCAAGGTTAGGTTAGGTTAGGTTAGGTTAGGTGGTGTTGGAGAAGAAATGAAAATATTGTTGTCCGTACATTTAACCACATTCATATCCATTGAAAAATCAATGTCTTGTAAGTGTATATTCGAGTATTCGAGCCATTGACCACGTAGTCGAAATGGACAAGAGCGTTTACCACTTTGCTACAGAACATGAAAAGTAATGTTTATTAAAAATATTTAAAAAAAATCTATTATTATTAATTACTTTTAAGGTGTTCACCGTTAATTCTTGATGGAAAGATATTATATTTAAAAATAAAACACAATTTGTTTTATAGCACTTGTGTATAATGATGTCAGTTGATAATACTCGCGATGAGTGGAAACTGTAATTATTAGTACACAAACTATTTTAAAATCAAGTTGTATTTATAAAAATAAAACGCATTTATTCTGCTTATTTCATACGTATTTATGATCAGGACATATTTCACTCTACTAGAGCATTATTATTTATACAAGATTGAATATGAGTAATGAAAAGGTGTACAAAACAATTGGTACAATAAATTTGACAAGAATTTACAAATACTCATCGAAATCAATTGAATTAAATTACCTACAATTACAATACTAAGAACCTCTGACAAATAAATAACTATTTATCTGTAATCAAAGATTAAGGCAACATTAGTAAATTAATTAAGAAAAGTATAATGAGTTCTAAAATAATTCCAAAATTAATTTTCTATTATAATAAGCAATAATGAGCACCGGTTGGATATTGAATCCATTATTACGAAGTTACCTTATGTATTTATATGCAAACAACTCTCACTGCAAACTGCACTCCTGCAAATTTTATTCACTGTTTTATTCTTCCGTGTTCATATAAAACAATACATTTTTCGTAATAAAACGATATGGTAAAACGGCACATTTAATTCACAGTGTGTATTGTATATAACCGTTATTAAACGATACAATGAAAAAAACACAAGCTGTTTTAAAAATAGCAAACACTTTATATTTAAATGAATTGAAAAATGTCCTACAAAAATTAAATCTTTTCAATCAATGGCACTGAGAGGCATGTTCAAGTAAATTATGTGTTTAGTTGATATATTATGAGGCATCTAAAAGTAAAAATCGATATCGCCACTTTGCAATGTTGGTAGAGTAAACATTGTTTTGTGTTTTACGTTTAAATTATATATTTTATTTCATCGGTAGCTTATTTTTCCATCGTATTCTAATTACAATTAAAAATAATATTCTTTTTTTAATTAACCAGTCAAATGCCAAATGCAATGAATACAAGTGAAATAAAATTGATTTTATCGGTTTCTGTTCGTTTTTTTTCGTCAGATCGATCGTCCAGTCGTCCAGATAACTCAGACATCTCTAAATAACCCATAATATTATTATACAATGTGAAATGATATTTTCGTATTTTTTTGTTGGATTTTGTAAAAATTTATACTTCAATTCGAATCAAATTTTAGTTTTAGACGTCTCATTAAATATGTAGAAATAATAATTGATATCGTAGTTAATCGATTGCTAATTGCTATTTGTAATCTTTTACGAAAACATCAACAAATATTTTGAAGATTGTAGAACCAAATGACAGATAATGATTTGGTGATAGTGAAACATAAAATGCATAATGATGTAAATGTGCTTCTAAACGGTCAATTGAACTGACATATAAAAGATTACCTTAAGAGCAGTAGTATATGTAAATGTAAAAAATTTGGACAATTCAAAATTGATCATTTGAAATTCCATCAAGCAACCTCAGTTGATATCCCATATTATAAATCATTTTCTAGTGCTCGGGATAAGCTTAACCGGTTCTAATTATTAGAAACAATATGGAAGTAATACAAAACAAATTGTTCACTTTTAAGGTTAGTTAACTGTCAATTCACTGTGGAAAGGCATTATATTTGAAAAATAGAACACAATTTATTATTAATTGATCATGCTCACGATGAGTGAAACCGATCCCGACCATTATAAAAAATGTGAAAGTAGTACAAAACGAATTTTGTTAATGATATATTTATTATTATGACACAACCTTAACAATGTTTATGTACCCAAATTTACTTTATATTCACAAAAACACATGTAATCAGCTGTTAATTTCAGTAGGATATAAAATAATAAATGAATTTATTACTTAACCGCGATAATTATTATCTCTCTTGAAATATCATATATTATTTTTTGATTCCATAAACTGAGCAAAATTATCAATATTCACAGGATGCAGTGCGCAACTTACACAAGTAAAGGTATCCTGCTGAGCGAATGATCTACTTAATCAGGGCTACTTAATCTTGTTGCAAATGAGAGCTATTATTTCACATCAGAGCTATTACTCGCATGACGGCATGACGATATGCATAATAATACAGGAAGTCTTAACACGGTCATCCGTTACAGCTAATTTTTAACTATCTATTAAAATACTTTTGAAACATTTGTTTTACTTAAAGCGATTTAGAAAATGTGTGTTTTATTAATATACAATTCAACTAATTGTAGTAAGAATAATAGATGAACTTTATTACCGTCATAAGATTCAGATTTATTTCATTGAAAATGTATTATTTTTGCATGTTGCTGTTTTTTTACCATGTCAGCTCCCAACGTGGACCATATGGCCCCCTAATGGAGGTATCTCAACAGACGTTTTCTATGAGAACTGCTCGTTACTCAGCTGCTCAACCTCTCTTATTTCAAAGAAAGTAGGAATAGATAGTTCTAGGACAGGACTAGTGGCTAGCTAATCGCTCGCACTACGCAGCGTTTTTGAGGATCGGATGGGCGGGAGAGAAGTTTAAGCAACGCAAAAATTTATGGCTACGAACAGAAATTCGTAAATCGATTGAAAGATCAATTTATGATACTGTCCGCATCGGGACTTGAACCCAATTCATCCGTAACCATATCCAACGACGGTTGTTTTTGCGGGAATTTTAATTTAAATGAGTTGGGATGTTTTTCCAGATGATATAATATTAAAACTTGAAAAAATAAACTCTTTTGATATTTATAATAAATATATCGTCGTTGTTCTGGAAGAAGACACTAACTGAAAAACACTAGTTTTGGGTAATTGGAGTTTTTCAAATGTTTGTAATACTATTTTTTTTCATTATGTTTGTTTATACAAAACTGTTTTAAGTAAGTGTGTGCATCCATACGGTAGAGTTCGAATTAAGGAAATTTCGGTAAAACTAACTCAATGTGGTTTTTTAAAGTTTGTGTTCTTCTAGAACATCGACGATATTATAAAAACATTCACTGTTTTGTCAAAATGGAGACAATATAAAATTATTCCTTAGTTGACCTTGACAATAACTCGTCATTTATTAGAACTTATTCGGTTTACTTTCGTTTTCATTATGGTCTCACAATACGGAATTCAAAACCATCCGGTTTGCTTTGGTTTGTTTAAAATTCAATTTTCAGTATTTTTATGAATTTCAAGTGTTTTTGTTAAGCTGCCCATAGATGAATGGCTTTGAATAGAGAAAACAGCTGATTGTAGTTGGTCAAATCACTCGCAAACAAAGTGTATCCATGGATACTGAATAGAACGATAGATAGTATAACAAAACGTTTCATGTCAATGATACGTAATACAACCTATAAAATCTCAGTCGCTTCTGACTATTTTAGTATGAACAGGCTTCATTTTAAAGTAATAAATGATTCAAAATGATTATTATATTAAAAAAACATATTTTCACAACACGCTATTGTATTTGTTGTCAAAATAGATGCTCCATAACCAATCTAATCAATTGTTCCTAATTATTATGTTATCTATTATTCTATTGTGTCAAGAGTTCGTGTCTTTTTGTCTATGATTGATTTCTGTAGTGTTACCAACCTAAATGTATCGTGTCAGATCAAGCTTCTTTGAATTATCATCTCGCTTGGGAAAAATGCTTTCATATAATGAAACCTAACAACTATGTGTATAATATTTTACATTTTTTAGCATACCAGACTAATAATAATGCGGGTCAATGTAGTCTCATTTAATTAAAATCTAATGATAAATAAAGTTAATGAAAATTATACAGTAGTAAGTGTGTTATCAATTATTTGGTCAAATCGATTACTATTTGTAGTGAAACTTTGAAATAGCGTTGTTTTATCAAATTGCTATTCATATCCTGAAATAGATATTGAAAAACTGTATATTTAAATATAAAATGAGCCATCTGGCTTATTTTTTACCTTTGGCTGGCATATTTTTAGTAACTGAGTATTGGTAAGACTGTAAGGAATACATTAGATGGGTTTTTTCTACGACAAACATCAAATTCAAATTCCGACCATTTGTATTCTGACGATGAATTCGTACGGCTTAGAAAGACAACTGGATCACCATATTTTAGAGTAGTCTGTTAATTTCAGTAAATAGGAAAATAACACGAACAAAGCAAAATAGTCTAGGAGACGTCAGAAGTAGTGCATCCAATCCCGGACTCTTTTTGGGACAACATAATGACCAATCCCAAGATTGCGAGATCGGTTATTATGTTGTAAATTGTTTATTTAGAATATAATTTGCTTCCATTATTACTTCAATTAAAATTCATACATAATTTAACATTTTTTTGAGTATTGGAATGTTTTTTTTTAATTTATTGTGAATCAGAGTCATTTAAAAAATAGACATAATGATCAAAATGGTTTTACATTTTATTTTATTTATTGCATTATTAAGTTAGGTATTGCGAGATTCAAAAAGATGAAAATATGTCTTAAGCTCGACTGTAAACATCCTCATTGCAAATTGGTTAATAAGTGCTGTGACACGTTTTAGTTTATCCCGAATGCCGGGACTGGTATTAAGACCCGGGATTGGAAGCCCTAGACCGAAGTGCGCAGAAGGACATAGCTCACTACAAACGGAACCTTTTCAACGAGATTGTCGTTTCGGTGTCAGTAGGAACCGACACGTCTACGTTACGTTAACTATAAACGCTCTCGTAGATACTATTCAAGATTTTTCGTCGAGTCGTATCCCTCACATTGCATGTCTGTAGCTAAGTATGAACACAGCCAAAGCAACTTTAAGTAATTAGCAGTGCTATAAAAATATTCGCAATTTAGGAGTAGTCCTAGGATTCCCAGTCTCTACCAACAATATTCTACGGCAGTTGTACGTAGATCGACTCTTAACTCAGTTTTTCGTCGAATATAACATGTATTTAAAAAGATTTATTGTGAGTTTATTCTGTGATTCTTTAGCATTATCATTATGTAATTCATTGAAAACTACCATATATGTAAGTAAAGTAATAATTAAATTGTCGCAATGAATGATGTCGTATATTCGTCATAATATATCTATTAAATGGCACGAATGCGATGTGTGGCAGTTTCGATTTATTAGTATCGTGACTTATCACAAAAACCGCATTTTTAATTGCTGATTAATTACAATTATTGACTCAGGTTGGCTTTATAATAATTATACTCATTCAAAGTAAGTAAACATCTTTATTTCTGTAAGCATTCAGCATACAGCATTTAATTACGAGCTATTTCATATAATTACAATATTCTAGAATGCATGCATATTCAACTATAACAAAAATGTGATCTTCTTACGAAAGAATATTTTACATAATAACAGATATACATTGTCTCATGTCGAAGTAAATGTAATGGACCACTCGCTTGCAATAATACCCACTGACGGGCCGGGCCGGGCCGTACAGCATGGCTTGTAACTATAGGCGGCTTTGACACAACATAGTAATGTTTTGATTCCGGTTTTGGCGGCGGTGCATGATTCACGCTGCATGGAAGTATTTACAAACAATTTGTGGGAAAATAACGGCATCTAATAACATACTATGTGAAGTAAGAGCTGACGGTGCATTTCTACATAAAACGTCAGGTAGGCCGTTGTTACATTACAGTTATTTTGCGTCTACAACTCAGCACGTAGTATTTAATCGAAACGCAAAAACGAAGAAAAGATAACTAAACTAAGTATTATCTTCTATGATTCACTGATATCAATAGTGGTATGTGTAACAAAATGAATAATTACAAACCACAGAGCAGTGGTCGGCAACATTTTTACTTAGACGGGCACCACGAATGTTTTGTTTGAGACAATGGATACTATATCTATTTTCTGCTGTATAACGCAGTTCAGCAGTTAAGTAAGCAAGCTGATTTGATCAAGTGCACCTGTGTGCTTTCAGGAGTCGTGAGTGACCAATTGACTCATTGATCGCTCTACTCTACCATGCAGCAATATAGCTCAACTGGCGTCGAGAAAAACCACATAAGCGTCCGGCTCAATTCATATTTAGACGAATACATCACTCGGTTACAAAATATTAAAAAACTTATATTTTCCGCGGGCGCCATAAATTTAATATGCAAACCACAGGTTGCCGACGACTACACTAGGGTATTCAAAGTTTTACCAACAACCACCCTTTAAGGCTTCGCAATATTATTACATCGCGTATTCCGCGTAAGTAACAATGTGAATCATGTTTCATTTTTTTTCCGGGGATATCAGAGTAATTTCTCGAGAACGAAAATAAAATGCGTTATAATAATATAATGGGAGGGTTCATATGAGTTGAGATCTACTCGCTCTCCATAGGACGTCGTGTTTTTTTTTTTTTTTGAATGACTTTGCAATAGTTTCAATATCTTTTTATCACATTTTTAAAATGCCCAGACGCCCGACACGTATTTCTAGTTAATAACATTAAAAAATATTTAATAATTATTCGGTATTACAGTATGTTACCAAAGGGCCAAATATTTTTAATTTAACATCACCCGGTATAAGCCAAAATCAGAGGAAACGTTACTATGATCCTGATATAAAATGTTCGGTTTAAATGAATCATCATCATCTTGTTATTTAACTTAACTAAGAAAAAATTTCTCACTAAGCGGACCTTTTACCGCTAGGCAACAGTTGAAGTCATTATGTAAGTTAGTTTCCAATAAACATAGCCGCCATTTTATATCGTGTTACAATTTTTGACGTTTACTCTTTTCAAAATATGATACATTCATTTCAAATTATAATCTCTGCTCTCAGGCCGAACGTATTCTAAAAATAGCATAATCAATACGCCAGATTCGCTCTCGCCTTGTTGGTGATACAACAAAATTCAATTCTGAAATAGCATGAAAATATTTTTATAAAATACCAAGAATGACGTTCGTATTACGGTCTATTCCGCTTAATTGGGACACCTCGGGACTAAGTATTTTATCTCAGATAACCGGCTGGCTCTAATAAGCGAAGTTAAAGGTTTTTTTTTAATATTATATGCATATACATACGTTGCAAAAACATTTGAGTCACCCATTTACAAAGTTCATTTTGTCCAGTTTGGACCAAAAATGAACTGAATAATATATCGACGGTGGTTTGGCCAATTGATGTAACCGTCACAATTGAAATTGTTCAGGAGAGAGTAAAATCTGTTTTTATCGAAAAAATTATATGGTCAGTTGCGTTATGAATCTTTGAAATGCACTCTTGTAAATTTTTAAGTTTGCCGATACGGGAATATACGTAGCGAGTGTCAATATAAAAGTGGCTTACATCAAGTGACTGGGTCAGAATTTTTAGACCTAAAACCAGGGTAAAATAATTTTTCCCTTCCTAAAAGCGGTAAATTTTTTTTTATTTACGTCATTTGCATGGGGTCTCCAAACTACGGCCCGGGAGCACCACCAATCCGACCCGCGGTATTTCATCCCGCGCCCTGCCCAATAGATATCTCACTCGCCGGCTAGTCCCAATACAAAACTTTGCGCGTAATTCATAACTAACGTATGCAGGTATAATGAGCTAGCTAGATATTTGCCCTTGGGACTTAGTGAAGGAGTCAGTGTGGCCCTTAGGCTAAACATTTTGGAGACGAATGCTTTTAAATACCTGTGTAAAATTTTGTTTTCTCCTCCGTGAGAACGAATTTATATTATATTAAAAGATATAGATTTAAATATCAAAATTACACAACCATCGAATTTTTTTTTTTTTGAAAGAATGGATTAAAAATAATGACATTGCCTTGATGCTTCTTATTAAAGCAAGGATTATTATAATATTTCATTAAACATTCATTTTAAAAGAATATTTTTTATTATTGACACTAAAATTATGAAACTACCTAACTTGTTTTCTATTTTAGATTTTATTATCTACATATAAAACTATGGGATTTCCATATTGTATTTTTTAAATGCTAATCAATATGCGATCACTAAAAAAATTAATTGACGTAAATGTTAATAGTGTTAATAATTATACATGTTCGCTCCCAATGTGGAGCATATGGCATCCTAATGGAGGTATCTCAACAGAAGTTTTTACATGAGCTGCTTGTTACTCAGTTACCCAACCTCTCTCTTACGGAGAGAGTAGGGATTGAAGGATAAGGCTAGGACAGGACTAATGGTTAGCTAATCGCTATCGCTATGCCCCGTTTTTAGGATCGGATGGGTGAGAGGGGATTTTAGACATCATAAACATTCATGCCTACGAACAGAAATCCATAAATCGATTGCAAAATCAATTTATGAAACTGTCCGTATCGGGACTTGAGCCCGAGACATTTGTAACCGTAGCCAACGACGTAGCCAACAAGTCATGCACGAATTATATTGAGAAGATAATAAATGAAGGGCTGGCGGAATGAAGGATCTTCCACCCAAATCCCAAAATTAGTTGCGATATTGGTGGACGATTAGTTGCGATAATGATGCCGTCTTGTGGAGAATTTTGTATGCTATAAAATAGCATACTAAGAAAAATCGCTGTTGAAAGATTGGAGATATTTATGTTAATTAAATTTAATTTTAAGGCATTTTTATGTAGAACAATACCACACATAGATGTAATTTTGAACCGTAAAAAGACAAAAACCCTTAGAACTCGGCCAAAGTTACCCAGATTGAATGTACAAGAAATTTCGCATATTTTTATTTGCTGTACTATAATAAGTTATTCGAAAATTACGAAGACAATATTGAAAGTGAAAATATAAAAACAAACTTTCACTAATATTTTTGGCTTCGGAATACAGTCTGTAATAAAATCACTGCATTGATACATTTATACAGAATCATGAATGTGCTCAGCAGTGTAGCAAAAATCACATTGCGATCCATTCCAATAATAATTAATTTGACACTGCAAGTCGTTATAATCTATTCTGTATATATCGAGTTGGAAATTGCAATTAGTTACACGCTATTCCATGGCGATTATTAATTCTAATCTAAAGAATCAGTTAATAAACCAGGTGCACCAATCACTGTTTAAAATTATTTATCGTTCATACTTTGTTTATATGAAAAGTCAACGGAACAATGTTTAAATCTCTCTAATTAAAATCTCGTTTATCCCACAGATCAAATTTTAATAATTTCCGCGATTAAAAAGAACACTCATCTATATTTCGCTGGGTTATGGTAGGTATAAACAAACGAGATTCGGGCATGTTAAGGAGTTTATATTTCAGTAAAATATTTCGGACTCATGAGTAACTCATGCGGCAATACTACTCATAACAAAACTTTAATAATTTATTTCACACGTTAGGTTCATCTTTGGAAGTATTGCCTCTATGCTTTTAAAGTATGTAAATATATAATCATACATATTTTTCGGTATCGTGAATCTGAGAGACCTATAAAATTGTGCGAGATTTATTTCAAATTTACTTCACACATAAATAAAGAGTGTTTTTTATTCGATAGCTGCAGTTCGTAGTGTGAGAAAACTCAACACATTTAATACTTTAAATGCCAAACCAATTCCATGGATTTTTGCCGTATGCCACCTTTTTCAACCATCGATTTTCTATGAAAATGCCACGTAACATACACGGAAAATTATTTTATACTCAAAATATTATTTGTTTTCAAAGGAAAATGAAAAAAATTATGTTAAAAGCGTAAGATGCAACCGAGTGATTTTTACGATAATAAGTTGCCAAGCCTTAATGACATCTGCTGAACTTCAAATAAAATGAAAATAGTTCAACACAACGATATTTTAACAATGGAATTACCCTAGAAAGATGTATCTGCATTATATTTCATTTAAAAATACTATATTTATTCATAAACAAAATCGTAGTAGCGTTTGCGTGTCTGCACGCCGTGGCGTTGATTCGGTAGATTGTGTAAACGATATTGTAAATTTAAAATAATCTGGGCTGAGAAAAATAAATCTGGGCGTCAATTCATTCTCGGTAACACGTGTTAGGCTGGGTATGAAGAAGTCAGGTTCGGACCCCGTAATTTTATTAAATTTCGACCCGTATAGACCTCTAGCCCTCCGGACGGACACCAATAAATCTTGAACAGGATGACTAGCAATACTTCTGATTAATTTTTGTGTCACAGAAATCACAATATAATAACGAATGACGAGATAACAATTGACTGTTGTAAAGGAGTCACCAACCGATAATTTTATGATTGCATAAATATAATATTATATTGAAATATCTAATTCAAATTGTTGTTGATTATTCTGAAATAATTTCCCCACAATTAATTAGCATATTATATTGTAAGAATGTTGAATAAACTATTCATAAACGGTTCAGAGATAATAATCAAATTTTTAAAGGACATATTTATTTTATTGATATAAGGTTTATGATAATATCAAGGGTAGAAGTCATAAGCACAAGTTCTGAGAATAATTTTGGTTTCTGTCAGATACTGCAGTGATGAGGAAAACGTAACTTTTTACGACAAAGATAATTTACGATTTGTTGATTTTTTGACAATTAAAAATCTACGCTTGTGTACTTAATATTTTTTCGCAAAGTAATATTTAAAATTTGACAGTCGACTGAGGTCAATACTACCAAAGTATCATTCTGCATTTCGAGGGTATACTGACAGAACGCATTAAGACAGTTTTTGATGATGTTCTGTATAAAATGTCAAAATGTAGGCAATTTAACGCTTTACGTGCTGGCAGAACGAAGTCATAAAATAGATATATTATATAATAGCTTTGAAAAGAAAAACAGTATCAAGTTTTATGGTTATTTTTTTATTTTGACAGAAAACATGACACGACTATAACTCATCTATACCAAATCTAATGAATTATATTTCAAAAAGACTAAACATCTTTATAAATTACAAACACTTGTATTTGGGAGAAAGCATTTTGAAAAAAAAAAATGTTTTAAATGCGATTATCTCAGAACTTGTATTCATGATTTAATGCCTTCTGTCAGTTATTACTGTCGATATTCTCATAAACCATATATCCATAAGATAAAAAAGTAATGCTTTAAATGCGTGATTATGTAAGAACATGTTTTATGGCGTAATGTTTTCTGTTACGACAACCTCGATATTACGTATTAAGTAAGGAGCCGATAAATATTTGCTTGTATGTAGCTTTAAACTACCAAATAACTGTTCGAAAACTAAATGCTGCTAGGTATTAGGTACATTCGAAATTCTTCGCGTCAGTGTTGCCCTACATACGAAAATTCGTCCCATACTCACAATTTTTCAGCCCACCTATAAAACAACGTGCTGAGAACATCGATCTGCAAAGTTGAACGGCCTCTTATGGGAAGCAAAGAGAAAGCTATTTTAACAGTGTGTTTTTTTAATTATTCGTTTATCTAACCATAATGATTATGTCGTTTTTTGATAATGGCACACATTTATTCTATGTGTCATAACCGATGATACACATTTAATCAATTATTTATTTACATAAAAATAAATGCTTGTCTAGTATGCGTTCCTATACCATTCATCCAATTGCGATGAAACTTTGGTGAGTTGTTGCACACACACCCGCGAAGGTTTCTGAAAACAATCTAAAATCTAATAGGTACAAACAGCCACATTTCATTTCATGTGTGACATAACAAGTAGTGTTAATTGTAAATTCCAATTGACGGTCTGAAAAATTTGATGGATGCGATGTACTGTTGCCATGCATCCCAATGATTCCGACAGTCGAATTTAAACGCCTGCAGTTTTCGGTGTGACTCACATTAATTTGCAAAGATCATCAACAAAGCACAGGGACAATCTCTACAAGTGTGTGGACTAAATTTGGAAAATCCATGCTTCTCACATGGACTGCTGTATGTGGCCAACTCAAATCTTCTGATTTATTCATGTACGCATCAGAAAACGTATGAAAAAAAAAACAAAAAATATGGTGTATCCAAAAGTATTTCAATACACAGAATTAAAACACTTTCTTGCTTTGAGTGGTATTGCAATGCATGCCGGGAATTCGATAGTATAATCTTATATATATTAACCCTGACCGCTCTGTAGACGTTTTATTATTTTCACATAACACATGTAGGTATGAAATTTTGTGATGACGTAAGGGTTCGCGGTGTTAACAATGCACATACAGTTCCGACGCACTGGCTACTTTAGACATTCAGTATTTCAATTTCAATACCATCATCTATGACGGGTACGGCCATACTAGTTATAAAATAGTATACACGGCAATGCAATGAAATACATGTCTTCACCTTAAAGTGATACCCTATTTACCATTATATCTGAAGGATAAGTGGTGTTTAAATGGTAAGTCTATTAAACGGCTCTAGGATCACGGGATCCATACATACTAACACACTGACACGCTCTGTCTAGTACACAAAGCGTATTAGTGTAGTAAAAAGTGCAAAGTTATAAAGCATATACTTATTCTAACTACAACTTATTACTAGTATGGTAAAATTGATTATAGTTGAAAATGAAGTGGTAAAAAAGATACAAGTAATAATTTTTCTAAAGCACTATAAATAATTGAAAAGCATAATTAATGAGAATCACTAAAAATACGTAAACAATAAATATCCATCATTTTCTACGGATATAAAAAAGATTGCATTTATGATAATAATTCTTGATTATATGTAAAATAATGGGTACTATTTATTATAATTGTGTCGTAAACATGTTTTTAATAGTTTTACATTTTTTTTTACCATGTCCGCTCCCAAGGCCTCATGGCAAGCACATGGCCTCCTAATGAAGGTATCTCAACAGAAGTTTTTCTACGAGAACTGCTTGTTACTCAGATGCTCAAACACTCTTTTTCGACGAGAATAAAGATAGAAGGATAGAGCTAGGACAAGTATAATGATTAGTGGGAAGGAGTTTTAGACATCACAAACATCCATGTCGGTTCACACCGGGAATTGAACACGAGACATCCGAACCGTAGTCAACGACATTGACCACTGCACCACCGACCCGTGAGTTTATTTTTAGTGGCAATTAATTATTTTGTATAACAGAGTTTACCTATATAACAGAAAGACATGACTGTTTCAGTTTTATACCTTGACCTTTTAAAGGGCACAATGTAGAGGTTTTAGCGGTTTTTCTAATCGGTTGAATAAGGATAATACATAATATACGAGGCCTAGAGTGCAAAGCTCGTAAATCCAAAAACGGCAACGTTACAGGAGAGCGTAAAAATACAATTACTCTATGTTTCATTAAAACTGGCAAACGTTTTATTTAACCATTTACTAGACTAACAAATTTACCAATACCTCTCCTAGGGATTCCTATCAAATATTCGAATAGTTTGGCACTTGTTTTATTCGGATATTAATCGTTCAAATCGACGGTGTTTTGGCCAATTGATACTCTCAAAAAATAAGAAAATGATTAAATGATTGGATTTCATTCTAAAGACGACAGAGCAGGTCTCGGCCAAATGATGTAAATTAGAAAAATAAATTGACCACTTTTTGGAAATGAAAAATTTTACATTGGTTATAGGTTTAAAAATTCTGACCCGGCCACTTGATGTAAGCCACTATTACATCGACAATCCCTAAGTATAATCCCGTATCTGCAAACATTAAAATTCACAGGAGTGCATTTCAAAAATTCATAACGCAACTCACCATATTTTATAATATTTTCGATGAAAACAGTTTTTACTCTCTCCTGAAGAATTTCAATTTTGACAGTTACATCAATTCGCCAAAACACCGTTGATTATAATAGATGTGTATTAAGCCACTGGGTGAACAATAAATGCCATTCGCTGTCACATTATATATATAAACACCATAACACTCACTCAAGACACGTGCTGAGAACAAAATGTCTTAACAATCAAATTCTCGTCAAAAATATGTCAAAACAATGAATAAACAAGATTAAATTCTTACATTATATTAGATATTCGAATATTTGATTTCAACGAAATTTTGAATCAGTAGTTACCTGAATAATAAGATAGTTGAATAACTAAACCAAACCAGTAGAATAACCAAGTTAAAATTTAACCCCTGAGTAAATACTCCCGAATTGACTCTGTTAGACATTGTTAGACACTGTCTGTCAGTTCGAGTCCATTCGTGCGCTCGGATGCCTGAAGATGCCGAAAGGCGAAAAACGGGTCGTTAGTGAAAAAATACATGGAAGTGTAAAAAATCTCAATAATTAAAATTTGATATTGAAATTCCATCAAGCACCCTCAGTCGATGTCTTAAATTATATGTAATATCAAATTTAAGTTGAACACTAAGTTATTCCACTGACAGTGTGACACGTGTTTCACATTTTGTTCTTTAAAAAGCACCTTCAAATTAACTGTTATTCTGAAGGTCGAGTCTATCGAAAATATGGAATAACTTTTGAAAAACATATTACATAAATACAAAGATAGATGAAAAAATGTAACGGTTTTCCAATGCGGCATAAACAGTGAAAAAAAAAGCTTTTTAATCTGCGTAACTTTACTAATTACTATACTAGAAGAAGTTCACAGTATGGTGGGACATATTTAATTGTTTTCTCGCTACTTATGTCATGGCACATGTACAGAGCCATCTTAAAGCGGTTGTAAAACTTTTTATATATAAATACGTGACCTTAACTTATGAACTATTATATTTATCCACAGTTGAAAAAACACAATGTTGCTTAGATAATTAATGTTTAATTATTATATCAATAAGCAGTGAAGTGAGCCAACTGTTATTTTCGAAAAAAAAATAATTAGGTGCGTTTTGGTATTCTACATTTCATACAGTATTATTAAAGTGAAGTGAGCTATGTAAATGCAAGTTTCAAAAGTATTATATTGCGTAAAAAGCTAAATTAATGTAAGAAGTTCATTCAGCCAAAATTTGTAATAAACAAGTTTCACCATTTCATCACTTGGTCCACTATCTCGTATCTCAAGGGCTCAATATAATAATACACAAAAAACATGCAGTCCATTCTTAACAATATTAAAAAACTTAGATGTATAGCAGTTGAAAATTCTCCCTCAGTTAATGAAACCGTTTCAGTATATACACAAAGTGTGTATCAAAAAAATGATTATGTTACACAACGCAATAAAATGAAAACTTAAAATAAAGGAAATAATAATAAAGTTTTAAGTATAATATAAATAGAATCGGCTAGTAAATCGGTCAACGTCGTTGGCTTCGGCTACAAATGTCTCGGTTTCAAATCCCGGTACGGACAGTTTCATTAATTGATTTTTCAATCAATTTGTGGATTTCTATCGATAGGCGAGGATGTTTGTGGTGTCTAGAATTCCGTCCCACACATCACATCCTAAAAACGGGGCATAGCGAGAGCGATTAACTAACCACTAATTCTGTCCAAGCGCTATCCTTATATCCCTACTCTCTTTGAAAAAGAGAGGTTGAACAAGAAGTTCTAGTAGAATATTTTAACACAATTAAGGTACCTGCATTTGGAGGTCGTGTGCTCCACTTCGGGAGCGGATATTGTTTAAGAAATATACACTGATAAATTGTCTACTACATGCCATTACGAATATATTTTATCATTGTTCGTTCAAAATTCCATTGAGACTACATTCTCGATCTATTGTTCTGGGATGTGTCATTTTCTATACTGCATTACAATTTCAAACGTATGAAAAGATGTTTATTTTTACTGTGAGAGTAAACGCCCAGAATTTTTACTAATGTGCACTGTGCTATAAATAATATTATTATAGTTCAACATTTTATATATTTCAAACTCTGTGTTGTATCATATACTATTCAAGTATTGTTGCAGTTTGAGATCAACTGAAATAATATTTTGGTAAATATGCTCAATCACATGTTACTCTTTCTCTGCTGAAAAATTACTTAATGCTGCTAAAAACAATGCCATTCACTAAGGGATTTAATTGCAGATAATAAATTGGCACAAATTTTAACATTTGTATTAAGGAAAACAATAAATAATGCGAAATACGAAATATTATTCGTCAACAATTATTGTCAAATATGCTCTAAGGTTAGTTCTGAGCTCAAAACCAACGACGTTAACCACTGCACCACGAACCCGACAACTGTATAATTATATAAAATTAATTTTGATAACTTTGTTATTACACTGGTAGTGTTTGTTATAAGGTGTGACATGTTTTAGGATTATTTGAGAAGCAAATTGTCATTCTGACTTCAAGTCTGAAGATGCTTCCCAAAGAGACGAAAGATGTGTTACACAATAAGTGGAATAACATAGTAATCAACTTAAATTTTGTATTACAAATGATTTATCATAACTTTAGTTAGATTTGAGTAGCATAATATTATTTGTAATATATTGTTACAAAGATTCACTGTAGCAATAATACTGTAAAAAATCTTACTTTGCGGCATGTTGCTGGTGTTGTCTGTGCTGATTATCCGTTGGTAAAAAAAACTCCGGATAAATCCGATAACTGTATTCTAACTAGAACCGAAAACGTAACGAAATTCTCGAGCAATCAAAACAACGCGCGTTGTACGTCAGGCACTTCACCGGACGCTATCTGTCGAGCGACTAACGCCCCCCGCGCCCAGCGAGTGTTTTAATGCGGAACCTCTGCAAAGCCTGCGGAAGGTGTCGCCACTGCGGGCCCGGGAACATTACGTGGTCCAATAATCGATAATCAGAATCATTACTCATAAAGTAAATTTATAAATTTTCCTATAAACTGTTTACTTCACGAGATGTTTCAAGAGTTTTATTGGTGTGGAAAAGTTGTTTATAAATCATCCTCAGAAACTCATTTTAGAGATTATATTATACTTCAAGCAATGCACAATAAATTATGACGTCTAGTTTATAATATCAAACTTAGATAATATTTTTTTATGAGTAATTAATTCCATAAATGGACAGTTATTAATTATGTTTTTCAGTAAATAATTGCCTAATAAATAAACGCTACTTTAGGTTTAATTAAAAAACTTACGGATTTCTATAAATTACTGACCGTTTATTTTATTGACTGACCACGTGTATACTGACCATATATCAAATTAGTTACTGACCATTTATAATTTCTAAGAGACCAAAAATTTAAATAGTTACTGACCCATTACATGCAGGCTAATATAGTACCTTATTCTAGTCGTTAAAATTTGCAAGTACGTGTACTGCAAATTTTCATGTTTTTAACCATTTTCGCGCCGAATGTAGAGCATAAAATGGTTTCCTATAATGGAGGTATCTCAATAAAAGTTTTTCTATGAGAACTGCTTGGAACTCACGCGTTCTAATACATAATATACTATTCTATGATTGCTTTTTCGTTTATTGATTTTTTATCGATTTATGAATTTCTGTCCATAGGCATGGATTATTGTCCAGAATTCCGTCCCGCCAATCCGATCCTAAAAACGGGGCCTAGAAAGAGCGATTATCCAACCATTTGTCCTTTCGTAGTCCTATCCTTCTATTCCTACTCTCTTTTAAAAAGACAGGTTAACCAACTAAGTAACAAGCAGTTCTCGTAGAAAAAATTATGTTGAGATATCTATATAAGGAGTCCAAATGCTCCAGATTGGGAGCGGACATGGTAAAAAATATCATGTTGTAGCTTTACGAATTAATGTTGCTTCCCAATCTAAAAATCTTTTTTAAATTGAACCTTTAAAATTTATCAACGATATAAAATCGAGAATATTTATACACATAAATATAAATAAATAAAATATATAGCGGCGTATTTCGGAATTGCAAATAGAACCACTGGAATACAAATCGAATGTCGGTCGGTGTAATTTTGTTACGTTTGTGGATCACGTAAATACAGAGGTTCTGTCCAAGCTACGAGTGTGGTGTAGGTTAGATCGGTGCTTCTCAACCGGTGGTCCGCGGACCACCGGTTGACTGTACGTAGAAATTGTCTGCACTCTGCAAATATTTTTATTGAAAATTTAATCACTTTTAAAATGTTGTCAATTCTTGGTCGAAAGGCATTATATTTTATAAATAAACCCCAATTTGTTATGTACTACTTCCACACTTTTATAATGACCAGGACGGGTTTCACTCATGAAACCTGACCGATGTAAAAATGACGAAGTAATACAAAAAAATGTTTTTTTATTTATTTAATGATTATCATAATAAAAAAGTGTATTTTTATTGCTATTACCTTATTCTTATCAATATTATCTACTTAAATGCCTTTTTAAATTTTTAGCTTTTGTCCAACCGAGCAACACCGGAAATTCCAACTATTACTAATAAACACGTGGTCCTCAAAATAGTACCTCTATTTTTAGTGGTCCACATGTGTAAAAAAATGGAAAAAGACTGGGTTAAATTATATATTAATCGTGCATGTCAATCACATGCCTGGCAACGCATTAATTATATTTCCTTTAACGGAAACTTCTTCATTTTAAGTGTTATATAATTATTATCTTTCTAGCATGAACCGGTTCTCCGAACTGATTGATACAATATGATACACTTCTCCGAGCCGGTTGTTGTTTTATGTAACGATAAGCTCATAGATGAAATCTGTATAATTTTTGCAAACCTGTTGTAATATTTAAACGTATTTTTATAAGCATGTCCGTTCCCAATGTGGGGCATATCTCCAGGTTTCTCCGTCATCGGCCAATCGCTTTGTTTTCTTCAATTTTTTTTACCATGTCCGCCCCCAACGTGGAGCCTCCTAATGGAGGTATCTTCTACAAGAACTGCTTGTTCCTCAGTAGGGATAGAAGAGTAGGGCTAGGGCAGGACTAGTGGTTAGCTAATCGCTCTCGCTACGCCCTGTTTTTGAGGATCTGATGGGTGGGAGGGAGTTTTAGACATCGCAAACATTCATGTCGACAAACGGAAATCCATAAATAGATTGGAAGACCAATTTATGAAACTGTCCGCCCAGGGACTTGAACCTGAGACATCCGTAACCGTAGCCAACGACGCTACCAACTGCGCCACGGAGCCGAAATTCTTCAATCACGCCAAGTATATCCTATTTATAGTACCCGACGGTCTTTCATGTCACCGGAGTCTAATCGTTCGGAAGAAGAGCAGTCCCAACCAGTTAAATCGTCTATCCAAGACTACTGACCTGGTCCGTTCCTTAATCTCAGAGTTCCTCTCGAAATTGAATCACCACACTTCCAATATACGAAGTTTCTATTCTCGAAGCTCAGTATACGGCTTTTCTGAGTCTTTGTCAGGTGTTGTGATTCGAAATAGGTGTAAAACAGTACTTGTAGAATAAAAGCGTTAAACAAATGGCATTGAGAAATTAACTGTTATTTCCAACAATAATTATTATTATACCACAAGTTGGCCTTTGTTCGATAATCTCGTATGTGGCTTAACAATTTTAACCTGTTGCAAGTTATTTACATTGCAACAATTAACTCTCGTAATTAGATATCAACGCACAAGATTCTAAGCCGGTTATGTGCAATATTAATTACATCGACTATTGATTATTAATTAAGCACCATATTTAGCTTGATACATTGTGTCATAATTATAATACTGACCTAGAGCAAGTTTTAATAAATATGATTAAATAATTCAGATATCGACAGTCCAGTTCATTACTCAGATATCTTCAAACAACCCATACTGAGATAACGGGAAAAGCAATTTTCAAAAATTCTCACCAAAAATCAAATGTATTTATTTGTACCTGAGTTTTATACATTTTATAAATAGGTGTTTAACAAATAGGGACAATCTGAGTATAGTGGGTAGAAGAGTATTTAGAAATATCTTTTTACTGATCTAGAAATATCAACATTTTGTTTATTTTTTGGCAGGTAATCTACCTTAGCATTTTTTAGTTATCCGAGTACTGAATCAGATAGAATGCCAAATTTTCCGATTTTTAAAAGGATTAAATCGCACTAAAGTCAAAATTTTAAATTCCTTTCATCTACGAAAATTTTCCTTTAAAATCAAATTGGTCTATAGGCTTCAACTTATAATATTTAAGTAAAAAAAACGCCATAAATGAATCGACAATTAGTTTACAGATACACAAAATATCTTTTTTCTTTTTTCAATTGCGATTATGAAATCATGAGTTTGTTTTGATACCTTCATAGTTAGTGGAACCAGTGGCGGACTGACCTTACAACCCAAGTTTCGTGGCGAGTGGGCCCCGCTATAAATATTTAAGGCGCCCTCAGTAAAATCAAATAACTTTTTAACAATTTCATTTTACGTGTTTAAAAAACAGGATTAAGCACTTTGGGTTTTTCATCAATACAAATAAATATGTTTTCTTACGATATACACAATGAACTAATACATACTTATTCTCTATGTCTGTTTGTAACATGTGAATTTTTGTTATTATCAAATAATTATTAGTACAGTACATAGGAATTAGTATATAGGGTAGGTGTCCCCTTCTCAAAATTTTGTATGGGCCCCCTTTAGTATTTTGTAGTTCGAATATAGGGTAGCGGCCTCCTCACATTTTTGGATGGCCCCACATTGACTCCTGGCAACCAATATTTTTAGAATAACTATACTAAAATTAATTTCCACAAAGTGACCATCGAAAATATACATAGGTTTTGTTTCGAAAATGTTCTTTTTACTATCACATAAGTAACAAAATACAAGCAAATCGGTATCAGCATCAATTGAGTGCTCGCGGTGAGCAAAACCGGTTCGATCATTTTTTTTAAATGTAGTACAAAACATCTTTTAATAATATTTTACGCACGTACGTAATTTTCCTCAACGACAGTTGAAGCTTTTCCATGAAATCTGATGAAGTGTGTTTCGATTAATTGAAAGCAGTCTGCATATTATTAAAAGCAAATAGTAAATATATTTTACGTGACCATGCCACTTATGCAGGTATTCAAAAAATCAATGACAACCGTTCACGTCATTAAATATGTAAAAACCAGCTGGCGAATGATAAACATTTATATACGCCTGTTTTCATAATAATTATACAGTTGAACCCAGATCTATTTTTCTCGCATTAGTTGTTTTTCCGCACGTATCGTTCATTTTCTATTGAACCATAATAACAATTTGAATTATTGAGATTTTGTACACTTCCATGTATTTTGTCACTAACGACCCGGCATCGGCATCTTCAGGCACTCGAGCGCACGAATGAACTCGAATTGAAAGACAGTAAACAGTGTCTAACATTCATATAGAAGATACAAATAGGACAAATATAATTTACGAGATAAAATATTATAAGTCTAGGATCCACACTGATACCTGAGTTAAAATTTCGAGAATCGTCTTAATCCTTATTTTGTAAACAACGCATTAACAGAGCGGATTGCCGCTTTCCAACTAATATTAGAATTACCAGTGATTTTACAATTATAATAGCATTGTGGGTTTCGACAGGATGCAATTCGACGAAAGAATAAATATATACAATCATTCCACATTTAAGGGCTTTTGTTAGGTGTCTCAACGTATAGGATACAGCAACGGGGAGTTTGGAAGATTCAGCTGTTCGTTCAGAATTGGCAACCAACCTGAAACTCGGGTCGTTAGTGACAAAATACATGGAAGTATACAAATCTCAATAATTCAAATTTGATATTGAAATTCCATCAAGCACCCTTAGTCGATGTCTTAAATTACATAATGACAATGTTAAATAATTCCACATATATAGTTCTCTGGTCTATCGTTTTATCGGTTGGATATAATGCTACCGTCACAATTATTACGCCGATTGATCGCTTTTGTCTAAAATGTGTCTTCCCGTTATATTCCGCCACTATTGCTATAAGATTATAATAGATCATTCGTGACCAAAACCACCAATTAACATTAGTATTATGACTGATAACCATAGAGTTAAAATATTTCCAAATATTAACATCTGTTATCAAGTCAGGGTCGAATGATTTTATTTTTCTACCTATAAGTGTTACCTGCTCAAAACTATGTAGATCCTGTCAAGAGGATTGTTGGTTTCATGACAAATTTTATTTCTACGGTTGGTACAAACACTACAAACTATTTTTTTCCCACATGCATTCTAGATAAACACTATTAATAAAGATTCTATGCGCTGAAGGCAGTGAATGACTAAAATAATTAAGAAAAACTCTTCACGAATACTGATTGTAGGGTGACACCGACCATTTTAATATAAATCGTCACAGGGGCGTTGCAGCTTGATACACAAAAACGTATTGTATTTACCAATTAATGACTTTGAAGTTGTCGGGCCCGTAATGCCGTGGTTCGGATTTCGCCGGTTTGAATCCCAGCATGGACTGTTTCATAAATTGAATTTTCAATCGATTTATGGTTTCCTGTTTGAAGGCATGGTTGTCTTAAATTCTTAAATTCTCTCCCATCTATTCTATATCAAAAACGAGTAGTAGCAAGAGCGATTAGCTCACCAAGAGTCCTACTCTTGCCCTATCCTTCTATTCCTATTCTCTTCTTATAAGAGGCGTAGAGCAACTTAGTAACAAGCAGTGCTCGTAGAAAAACGTCGGTTATTATTTACTATAGAACTATATTATGATATGGATAAATATGATATTTTTTATATTATATTATAATGTGTTAAATATTTCAGATTGATAACACGAGGAGTAAATTTTACTGAACTGATAACGGTTTGTATATTTAGTTTAGAAATATAGTGAAAATATGATCTAGACGATTTTTATTTAAACTTCATTTTGAAAGATTAAATATCTGTGATGATTCCCTTGAACATTTCGATCGAAAATATATAATTTAGATTTAGAAGTTGTCTTGATTTTAAGAAAGTAATATGTTTTTACGCAAAACACTTAAAAACGCCCACTCTCCGCTAGTGTCTATTGTTTTGGGCCCCGGATTAAAAGTATTAAGATACCTACGTCAGGAAACCATATGCTCTACATTGGGTGCGAACATGGTAAAAAAAGTTTTGAATTAAGTATATTATCAAAAAGTCATTCATTATTGTAGGTTGCAACTTAATTTCACTCAGGTATATAATTTTATAATATCAAATCTTTTATTCCAATACTCCTGAGGCGGTAAGCTTCTTAATTACTTTAATGAGCTTGAATTATCAGATTGACCGCGTTCACTTTATTGAATACAAATAAACACGCTGTTTTTCTGACGATTATGTCATAATAATCTTATCTGTCATGGCCGTATTTATACGTATAAAGGATTCGTTAAATTTTATTATTATAGTAGCTGAAAATGCCACTGTTGAATTCAGTGTATTAAGATAAATAATGATGTAATTTAAGACATCGACTGAGGGTGCTTGATGGAATTTCAATATCAAATTTCGATTATTGAGATTTTGTACACTTCCATGTATTTTGTCACTAACGACTCGCCTTTCGGCATCTTCAGGCATTCGAGCACACGATTGGTCTCGAACTGACCTGGCAAAATACATGGAAGTGTACAACATCTCAATAATCCAAATTTGAATAAAATAATGATTTAGAAATATAAAGATGCTTCTTAAAGAGGCGAAACAAGTGTCACATTTAGTAGCACAGCCAGTGGAATATCTAAGTTATATTATTTTTCATGATATAATGCGATGCTGAATGACATTTTTTGTTTACCAAACGTCTTAGTATACATTAATTATATGAAAAAATAATTTATCAAATATCCGAATATCAAAAAAGAATATTCGAATATTCGATTGGAATCCTTATTCCAAATTAATGAACTCCTGATAAAGGAATCAACTTTACGTTACATCAGTACAGTAAAGACAATCGACAAAAAACGTGTTTTGAGTCAAGAATGCTACTTAAGGCAAAACACATTAAAAAATCTGTAACATTAAAATTCCAACTGTGTGGAAATTATCTGACAGTGACTCTCAAAATTAAAACATATCTACTATCAATGCAACAGTTAGTTTCAAAAAACATTGTGTCTTGTTGCCCTAATATTGTATTGTTTTTTTATTTTTTATTTAATACAATATTACAGTCCCTTCTTCCTCGTGTAGTATAGAATATGTACGACAATATCAGCAAGGAGTTAATAGTACTGTTCTGCTGTATGTATTACAAAATGATTAAGATCGTGCAAAACACAAAGGAACCATTATCGTTAAACAGTCATTTTCTGATTGTTCTACTGTTGCATTGGTAAAGCGATAAGTTGACTTTAATATCAACACCCATGTCAGTATTCTAAATTGATTTTTCAATCGATCTATGGATTTCCGTTCGTAGGCATGGATGTTTGTGATGGCTAGAATTTTTTACCACCCATCCGATCTCAAAAACGAGCCGTAGCTGGAACGATTAGTTAACCACCAGGCCTATTCTTCTTGACGTTGAGTAATTGAATAAATAGGTTATGTACTTTTAAGGTGTTAACTGTCAATTCTTGGTGGAAAGACATTATATTTAAAAAAAAAAAAATATTTGTACTACTTTCACATATTTATGATGATCAGGACCGGTTTCGCTCATCACGAGCATTATCAACTGATGAATAAGTTGTTGAACTGAAGAATTCAGTTTATAATGCTCGTGATGAGCGAAACCGGTCCTGATCATTATAAATATGTGAAAGTAGTACAAATGAATTGTGTTTTATTTTTTTAAAATAGGTACATTCATTAAGAGCTCATAAGCTTCATATTTAATATACAACAAACTTTCTTTTTGCACGGGGGATTCGTCCCAAAGACTACCGTGCAAAAAAGATAAGGTGTTCATATTTATAAAAAATTGTAGTTAGGTTCTAGCTAATAATACGCAATAGAAAAAGTTAATTTTTCATAATACATAATATTTAAAAAATATATTTAATAATGAATCATACAACATAATTATTTAGTCATTCAGTATCACCGCTAGATAATACGTTTATTATATACCCGTTTTCTGTTGTTTATTTGTGGCGAAAAATCATTCTCGTCAATGGAAATTTTTATTGGCGATTTATCTTGAATAAAATTTCCATCTTTTGTGTTTCATTGATTTTAAATAAAAATTTGGCTATCATAATCATTTTTAAATCACGCTGGACACATTATGCAGTGAAATATGTAATTATTTTCTTTGGTTTAAACCCGTATTAAATTGAAAAAAAACAATGTTAAAAAATCATCGGTTCTTTTTCTTGGACCGTGTTATTTCGAATCCGTGCAAAAAGAGAATTTGATGTATATATATATTAACTGATCAACTCGCGCTTTCTCTCTATTTGTAAATGTAAGGAAAAAAGAAATCTGCTTAGGAAATTACTTGTGATTACATGAATCGTAATATAAGATGAATAGAAAAATATTAACAACTATAGATGTTCTACTTTGGATTCAAATTCATTGAAAAATAGATTTTTTACTGTTTAAATTCTTGATATTAATCTTTTGCATTGTAGGATGAAAGCCAAACAGTATTTAACCCTCGACTACCGTATTGAAGAGAGTATAAATTCGTTGATATTTTTTTGTTTTATCAAAATGTCAAAAGTTACATCAGCTGTCGAGGTATTCTAAATTCAAAAAAAATCATTTTCCAAAAACGTTTAATTATTTTTGTAGATATAGCATAAACAAAATATTTCGCAAAGTGGCAACATTTTGACATCAAATGACAGTAGGTATATTTAAAAGTCTGAGCTCTAAATTATTTAACATTGAATTAATTGTCAGTATCGTAATGAAAATTACAAAATATCATATTTCTTAATGGCATGCGAAATTTCATGGGAATATTTTCATGGCCAGAATTGAGCGGATTAAGAAATCTATATAGACAGTTTGTGGTGATTCACAGACATTCATTGTTAGCTTAAAAATAACGTGTTTGAAAATAATATTGTTTAATCAATTTTTGTCGAAAGATCATACAGTGTTTCTTAACCTTTTTGTAGCCGCGACCCCGATGCACTCCACTTTCAGTAGCATTCTAGTATGTGATTTAGTAAGAGCTTAACCCTAGCAATCAGATGGGTCTGGGTTCACATCCAGGCTAGGTTGATATCAAATTGTGATTTTTTCAATAATGTTATACATTTTTTTTGTGTCTCAGCTGACATCAAACATTCTCAACGAGATTTCCTCATGTAAAGTAAAAAAAAAAATATCTAGCACCTTGGCGTTTATGAATATGTGCTGGAATGCCTTTTTTCAAACATAATATATGACTTTTATTAATCTGCTGCTCCACGAGCTTATATTTTGTTCACTCTTCTCCACTATTTTTTTGAACTGCTAGGTTGAATTACAATTTACTACGTTTTCAAAAGTGTTTCGGTATCAATACAAATCTGGTTCGTCAAAGAGACGATCCAGCTCAACTATAGTTCTTTCATCATGGTCCGCACAATAGTCAAAAATATGATTTCGTCATAGTTTGAGTACAATGTTACAACTCAATCGTTTTTTTTTCAGTCATTTTTTGCGGTCCATCCAAATACTTTTCGAGCCCTCCGGTAGACCGCGACCCCTTGGCTAACAACCACTGCGATATAGGAACATTAATTTAATCCATAGACAATTTTTCATACACCTCTCCCTCGATTTAATTTACATGGTTTCAGTTTTACACTTTTGAGTAAGTAGTAATATCCTGTGTCCATATTTTGGTTTACTTCTAATCTAATAAAGTGCATACCGTTATTAATTATTATAAATAATCTGAATGACGATATTACTTTTTAAATGCGCTGTGAAATACAATGGCATTGTCGATTTAGCTTCGTAACAAATTATGAGATTTAATTATCTACATCTTGAACTCAAACGTTAATGACGACCTACAGGTAATTCATAATTTCATATACTATATACCAGGGGTTCTTAACCTTACTATATTCACGATCCCGCTACAAAGTATTTTAAAACGAAAACACCCAAATTTCATCTTTATTGTGGGAACTAATCAAGACAAATGGCAATTCACACTTGAAGCATAGACTGGCACAAAAAAACGTAGACTACAGGAAAAAAGGAGCAATTTGGGAAACTCGAGTCCGTGAGATCCGTAACCGAAGCAAACGACGTTGACCACTGCACCATGGACCCGACAAATTCTAATATACATAAATCACAAATATTTCAGAATTTCTTATTAAGCTTGAGATCATTGAAAAGTAACATGAATCACGAGTAACCAAAATATTTCGAATCATATTCTGGTGTTGCATAAAGTATAGTTTACAGTGATATATTATTTTCAATTTTAAAAGTTCAACTTTTCGCATAATTATTAATTCATGGACTATATTTTTTTGGTGTTAAATGACATACGGTCTACGGTGATATTTTCAACTCTCAACATTAACTACCACCAAAATAAAGCAGCAATAACGTCAACGTCTAAATGACCGTGCGAAGTCATGTAATAAATATTAGTCATATATACAACAGTAATATTAAACATCTCCGTATCCCCGTGATTGGTAACCGCTGAGATAAACTCATACCATTTAACATCAATAAAGTCAAAGTTCAAAATAAGAAGAAATATAAAATGAAACATAAATATAAAATAGTTTCCCAGAAAGAAGTGATTTTCCCACTGAAGACTCGTTTAACACTTTAGTGGTCATGTTGGTAAACATTTGTTTTTCATAATATTTCATCACAATTGCGACTAAAAAGGTCAAACCCAATGATCGCAAATTATAAAGAATTTGCCAAGACTTGGCTTTATCCAACTGGCTATCTCTTACTCCGCCGCGTTTTACGTGGGCGAAGTCAGTGCGCCGCGATTGCGGTGCGGTTTAAAACGATATATTATGGCGAATTGATACGAAGCGGCAATGTTGTCCTACGTGCCCACCATCTGTTTCTGCTCCGATAGTCACCATACGATCGGCAGTCAGTATCGCATAATAAATATAATGTATTATCTCATAATGAACAGACGTAAGGCTTTTTTATTTGAAAACTCGTACCTTATATACAAAATTTTACAGAAATATCTATCTCAAAAAAGTGGAACTAATATTTTATATTTAGAAAGAGTCATACATGGAGTGTGGAAGAACTAAGTTATCAATTTTAACTATATAATAAAGAATTTTAAAACATTATAAATGTAGGATAGATGACGCTGCAGATTACGAAACATAATACTCGCCAGTCACCATTAGTGAAACACTATGCTTGTCTTTTTTGCTAGCATTATTGGCTAAGCATAATTAATTATCGATAAAATAATATTTTATTTGAGCGATATTCTACATGGATTTTGCAGACGCTACGTAACAGGTGAACACTTGTCAAAGCAAGTCATGTCGATTCAAAGTAGGTTGGGTTGACTCGGCAGTATAAATAAACAGAGAAGAAAGAACCGGATTCATTCTGTAACCGCCCTCTGAGGGTGATTTCTGTCGTCACTCGCTGAATGAACTCTCAACTGGATAATCGTCATCATCATTCGTTCTACTGTTTAATCGAAAAAATTGGAATCACATTCCTAAATAAACACGATGAAGTAGTACAAAGTAAATTGTGTTTTATTTTTAAAATATAATGTCATTTCAATCATTTCACTAAATTTCAACACTTTAATTGTACTAATTGTGTGTTGTGGATAAGGAACATACATGGCATAATTAGTTAATCATTCAAGTAAATACATTGAAATTTTATTGATTCTGCGTAATTACGTGAGCTTCTTATAATGGTGAGAATTCCTACGTCTGACATGATGGTATAACAAACACCACCACGTCCGCTTCGCGTAAAAAAATCAAATCAACTGATCGCGCCGCCCCGCTTCGTTTACGTAGGCCATTCCAATTGGCGGTGAACGTTTAATATGTTCGTGCCACGCCGCGTCGCTACGTGTTCGCATAGACTGGACCTACGTAAGACACAGCGTTAGGCATACTCACATTTTAAAGAATTCCGCTATTCTCAAAAATATCAAGCCTTACATTCTTGATAATTTTTTGAAGAATCATAGACATGAAGTATTGTTTGTTTTTCTAATGTGTCTAACCAGCCTGCAAATGGGGCTCCAATTAAACGGAATGGTGTCTCGAATAACCGAAATGAATTATGATAGTTTCTGTTCCTTGGAATTTGTCCTAAATAACCAGCTGTACCAATTAAGCGGAATCGAAGATGTCTTAAATACATATTATATGAAGCGATAAGTTGTATTTTTCCATTAAAATATTCCATTATAATTAATGACAAATGACACACTCATATGCAAATTGCAGTACTCTTGGCAGAGCAGGTAGTCAAAACTAAATAAAATTACGTATGTCAGCACAAAGCGAATTATAAATAAACAATAATCGTAGTGTTAACTTAATAAACAATGTAAATTTTATTAAAAAACGTGACAAAAATATTAATACTTTAATTAAACATAACTGTTTGTTTGTTTGTTTTCAAACGTGATTTTTTTCACGGTTATTTAATAGCTGTTTAATTAAAATCGTACACAATTCCATGAAAAAAAATTAAAATAACATGAAATACTTTACAGATTTCAATACACATCGATGTAAACAAATTTTTATTAATTCGTATATTATCACGCCATTTTAATAATCTGTTTTAATAAGTTTTAAATTTTTTTCAACGTCTAATTTTGTGTTTTTGCCTAATTAAGATGCAGCAGCGTTTCCCAAACTATGTTCCGCGGAACATTGGTGTTTTATTTGAAGTGGATTAGAGTTAAAAAATATCGAGTGAATACAGACATAACGCATTAAGTCAGTTTTGGATGATTTTCTGTTTTAAATGTCAAAATGAATCCTCTACGCATGGAGTCACATGATATAATGGCTTTGAAAAAAACAGTATTGTCATATTATTATTTTTTATTTTCACAAAACGCATTGTATAACAGTATTTATTACTCATGAATACAAAATCTTGATCAAATAATTTGTATGTCAAAAAGATTATATCTTATACTTAATGTACAAAAAATCTTTTTGAAAAACAAACATTCCTACTTGGGAGAGAGAATACTTTGAAAAAATAATGCTTTAAATGCGATTATCTCAGAACGTATTTTTAAGACTCAACACCTTTTGTCAGTTTACCCTCGATATGATCCTTCCACATTATACTACAACCAAACCCAAGGACAATAAGAAGTTGTTTTTCAATAAATGATATATTTTTTAAATTATTGTCTATGCTTATATTTAACTGTTATAATTAAGTGTTTTTTTCTTCAACGCTTAGATTTATCATTTTTTATTGAATATTTATATGTTCTCACCCTAAAATATATTCTTAACATCCTAAAGTATTCCGTTCAAATTTCACGAAATTTCAGTGCTCCCGTGGTAGGAAGCGTTTGGGAAACCCTGAGATACATAATAGATTGAAATGTTATTGAAGATAGCTAAATAAATCGAGAGGTTGGAGCGTCCTAACTCTCCCATAATGACTAGCGAAAAAAATACTGAAATAATTTTAGTAAAATAAATTAATAAGAATTTATTGTAACATTATGCCATTAATTTTGACCATTTACTTTATAGATTACAGAACGGTCTGCATTTCAAAGGAAGATCTCACGAAAAACATAGTTAGAAAAAAAGCCACCGGTGACATATACACGGGCCGAAATTTAATAAAATAACCCGGTCTGAACCCGATTCTTTCATGCCCGGTCAGAGTTTTAATATCACACTTGCTACCCAAATCCAACCCGAAACCAAAGTTTATTAAACATGCAAAAAATATGATTTTCTCTAATACTGGTAATTGTTAACGAATCAATTTTTTTTAAATGAATCTTCTGTCACAAAAAACTGTCAACCATCTAAAACAAATGAAATGCAGATTCGAAACAATATTCACACTTAATTTGTATGTACGAAAGAATATTATTATCATTTGTCATTCATAAAAAATAAAGAATCTGAAACAATGTCAGATCAAGCTTCAATTAGCTCATTCAATTTTATAAATTTCTCAGCTTCAAGTTCCCGAAAAATATTTATGATTACGAAATACTTTTTAAACAGTAGATTTATTGTTTCCAACGATATTCATAACAAATGTGAGATAAATTATTCAGTCATTAACTTTATAATGAATAATTATAGCTTCACGGCTGACTCATCACCCGAAAGATTTTTCCGAAAAATAAACTCCATGTCTGGGCCGTAATTTAAATTGTCATTACCCGCCTGAGCCCAGCACCCGATCCGGGCCAAGCCTGGGCCCATGCAGAACTCTAACATAATATAATACATTAGCGAGCGGGCTGTCGTAAAGTAATTAAATAATGCTTACTTTGTTACTAGCAATGACATTGGTAACAGACTGACAGATGACAGCTGAACCCGCAATAAGTTCACGGCAACATTATATTATAACTATTATACTGAAGTCTTAAGCTCACAATTCCTAATTAAACTACAATCATTATGCAAGGCAGCGTCATTAAGTAATTACTTTATTATGAGAGGATTACGAATCCTGAACTACTTCTAATGAGATGCTCCATTGGGAGGCCATATTATGTTCCACATTGGGAACGAACATTGCTGAAAAAATGAAAATAGAATTATAATAGGGTAAGAATAACAAAGTATTCAGTTCTAGAAGAATTAGCTGAAAAGAAGGATACTCCGTATATCATGGCCCGCCAAGTGCACAAACGCCTGTATCCTGAAAGAGCCCCAAATAGAGGATAGACTCCCGCCTATTCGGCGTTTTTGGCTGCATCGCCCAGAAGCATACCGACTATCTCGAGACGTTCGTCATCAGAGAAAAGGTCGAAGGTAAAAAACGCGGAAGGACCCCAACTCACCAAAGCGACCAAGTGAAGAACGCCACAGGCCTCTCCTTGCCGACAGCTCTCAGAGTAGCGGAGTGCAGGAGTGCGTGGCGAAGGATCGTCAAAGGCAATAGAGTTGTTGCAGTTGGCGGAGATCACGACCTTCACACGTGAGGAATACGACTACGAAAAAGAGAGAATTATTACAAGTCGATTTTGCATGTTATTGTTCTGCATTCTAAATTTTGCGTGAAAATATCATTAATATTTATTTATTTTTAACCATTTCCGCTTAGAATGTGGAGCATACGGAATCCTAATGGAGGTATCTCAACAAAAGATTACCAACGAGAACGGCTGATTACTCAGTTGCTGCACCTCTCTTTTTTTCGAAGAGAGTAGAGATAGAAGAATAGGGCTAGGACAAGACTAGTGGTCGTGGTAACCGAAGCCAACGGCGTTGACCACTGCAGCACGGACCTGATTATTATACTTTTTTTTTAATTTTAAAAGTTTTAAAAAAATATCTGGCATTACAGCTGACAGCCAATGCGCCAAATATTTTGAAAATTAGAACATCATACCAGGTAAACTCGATGAGAATTTTTAGAATCATTCATGTCCAAGATCACAAATTTAAATTGAAAAAATCTAAATTTGATATTGGCATGTTATCATTTACTTTTAAATTTATCATTATTTATAACAGAAAAAATATGTTTATTCATTGAATAATTTTAAAATATTGACCGCGTTCTATAAAAAACTTCAGTCAACATGACAAATATTTTTTTAAGTCGCTAACTGATATATTCATCATTTCATTAAGGAAAATTATGTGTGATTTTTTTTGTATCCGGAGGCTAATAATTATTTTCCAAGAAGAGTCCTTAAATTTTTCGTTTTGAACGTTATTTACATTCTAAAGGTTATTTTTCATTCGACACGGTTTTGGTGCACCATGCACCATACACTACATCAGATATATTCAATGTTAGGTACGCTAAGGTAATACAGTTTGTCCTCGACTTACGACCGATATACGTTCCTAAACTTTGGCCGTAAGTCGAATTAAATACAAAATAGAAACATTAAATATCGTTCGGTTCAGATCAGTTTTAGCGGTGCCAATTTCATTTGTAAAAATAAAGCAACTGCAACCAAAAATGGTACGGATATATTTTAACACATCAGAGAGCGTTTTTCAAATCTTATATTGTAGCTGTCAAACAACAATCACAATATTATCGCAAACTGGAGCGCCGGTCTTCTGTTTTTAATGATTAAAACAGAAAATAAAACGTTGCAAACACAATTTTATTATTTACCTTGTAAATTGAGTGGTTGAAATAAGGTTATGCCTGCAAGAATTGCGTTGAATTTATTTTCTGATAACAATATTGATTTAATTCAGGAATAAATAATTCAAAAAACAGTCTTCGAATACAAATTGCGTCGTCCACCCTTTTTGGTTGAGGCGACAATGTAATAGTAAGTTTTTCGAGGGATGGATCCATTAATGGTTTCAATTTATACTCAGCAATATTTCCACCCAATAAAAGTATAATACGATCCTTGAACGCCTTAAATCCTGGCATACTCTTTGCTTCTTTATGAATGTAAGTACGCTGAGGCATTTTCTTCCAATATAGCGCGGTTTGAAGAACGAAATTGAACACCGTTATTTCAGATCGTATTCTCAAATTTATTGGAGCTTTTTACTACAAAAATCTACCACAAAAAGCTCAAATTTACTCGAAAAATCATTACGTTTCGCTTAAAAGTGTTGAGCCTTACTTCCCGAGCTCTATTATTAGTGTCTGCAAACTAATTAGGTTATGGCTTTAGGTATGTTAGGTATAATAGTTTGTCAGAAAATGACTGACACCTACTACTTTTACAAATACTTTGTAGGCGTAAGAGATTTGCTTATTTTTTTTTATTTTTTACGGCTTTTAAGCAAAGCCGTTCTTAAAGGGATTAATTTAAAAAAAGAGAATAAAAAAATTATTATACGAAACAAACCGTCGATGGTAAATATAATATTATATAAGGAAGGCGAGGTAAACTTGCTGAACAAACAGTGGACAGTAAATTAAATTCAAATTCAAATTTCTCCATATTCTTATAAGGTCCAGAAGAAAAGTACAAATACCTCGGTAGATATAAAATGTAATAATCATTAGTACCCAACATACCCAACATCTGTAGAAATGGACAATCGGTAAGCGTAAGCTGCGACATCGATATGATGAATTTGGGAACTAGAACATTGCTATATATATTTTTTTTTATTTATAGGTATTTGACCCTATAAGTACCGTTGACTGAATTCATTTCACTAATAATGGCAAAGCGATTAAATTAAATTAAATTCTTGATGCTATATTTAAAAAAAAATGTATTCAGTATAGTTCTATTTTAAATATCAGACAGAAAAAGTGCGAGAAAACGAACTCTTTGGTACATTTAAAAAATATTTACAGAATCATATCACAATATTCAATAAATTGCAATTTCCATAAAAACCACTTTTTTAAAAATACTCTGCTCTACAATTTTGTCTCAGACATCAAATCTCGATAACCTACAATAAACCCTAATCTAGTCACGGCGTAAAGCAAATAAAAGTACATCTGAAAAACAGTTGTCAACTCTTTGCAAGATATTCTTGAAAACTTTACTATTTCCATTTGAATTAAAGTGTAATAGTGTAAACAAATACCCTGAGAGTGCAATTATTAAAAAAAAAATTTTTTTTTCGACGTTTCATAGTTTTTGCGCGACGGAAAACGATTAACGATTTTCGCGAGATGAAAAAAAAGCTTCCCAAGTGTGTTATATCGAAATTATACACTGAAGTATGTATGACAACCTCGTAAAATTCAATACATAATGTATGAACTTATTACAAAAAAACGGAAAAAGTATAGAATTCGGATTTGTAGGAAAAAAAATTAAAGAAAATTTTATTTATTTTTTAAATTTATAAAAAATATTTTTTTTTTTTGTGAAAAAAAAATTTTGAAAAAAATTTGAAAACCGCACTACGGAAAAAAATTTGAGATGTTTTTGAAAATCTCAATGCTCCAAGAAAAATATGACTCGTGACGTCATATTGTAAGAGCGGCAACAGTGTAAATCTCAAAATGGAAGAATTTGGATTTTGTATGAAAAAAATTTTTTGAAAAAAAATGAAAAATGACGTCACAGTGATGACGTCACATGACGTCATCACTGTGACGTCATCGAGCTTCGGCTTCGGTTTCGGAAGAATTCGGATATTTTTTTTGCGGATGCTACTCATTCACAGATGTCACAGTCAGTCAAAAATATTCGATATTTTTTTGTCGGTGCATGTGCTACTTGCCCACAGATGTCGTACGCAGTCTTAAATTTTCTACATTTTTTTATTGAAGTGCGCGGTTTGCATTCATGGACATGCATTAGCTGTCGTTAATTTTTAGCATTTTGTTGTATAATTATAATGAATGTTGCCATGATGACAGATTTCACAATCATTAAAAATATTCGATATATTTTTTTCGTTGCGTGTGCTACTTTTCCACAGATGTCGTAGGTAGTCTTAAATTTTCTTCATTTTTTTATTGAAGCGCGCGCTTCTATCATAGAAAATGTATTAATATAGACGGCAACATACATTATAATTATACAACATAATGTTGAAAATTAACGACAGCTAATACATGTCTCTGAATGCAAAGCGTGCACTTAAAAAAAAAAAAGTAGAAAATTTAAGACTGCGTACGACATCTGTGGGCAAGTAGCACATGCAACGAAAAAAAAATATCGAATATTTTTGACTGACTGTGACATCTGTGAATGAGTAGCATCCGCAAAAAAAATATCCGAATTCTTCCGAAACCGAAGCCGAAGCTCGATGACGTCACAGTGATGACGTCATGTGACGTCATCACTGTGACGTCATTTTTCATTTTTTTTCAAAAAATTTTTTTCATACAAAATCCAAATTCTTCCATTTTGAGATTTACACTGTTGCCGCTCTTACAATATGACGTCACGAGTCATATTTTTCTTGGAGCACCGAGATTTTCAAAAACATCTCAAATTTTTTTCCGTAGTGCGGTTTTCAAATTTTTTTCAAAATTTTTTTTTCAAAAAAAAAAAAAAATATTTTTATAAATTTAAAAAATAAACAAAATTTTCTTTAATTTTTTTTCCTACAAATCCGAATTCTATACTTTTTCCGTTTTTTTGTAATAAGTTCATACATTATGTACTGAATTTTACGAGGTTGTCATACATACTTCAGTGTTTTATAATAACGTCGATATAACACACTTGGGAGGCTTTTTTTTCATCTCGCGAAAATCGTTAATCGTTTTCCGTCGCGTAAAAACTATGAAACGTCGAAAAAAAAATTTTTTTTAAATAATTACACTCTCAGAATATTTGTTTACACTATTACACTTTAATTCACATGAAAATAGTAAAGTTTTCAAGAATATCTAGCAAAGAGTTGACAATTGTTTTTGAGATATACTTTTATTTGCTTTACGCCGTGACTAGATTAGGGTTTATTGTAGGTTATCGAGATTTGATGTCTGAGATGAAATCGTAGAGCAGAGTATTTTAAAAAAAGTGGTTTTTATGGAATTTGCAATTTATTAAATATAACGATTCTATAAATATTTTTGAAATGTACCAAAGAGTTCGTTTTCTCGCACTTTTTCCGTCTGATATTTAAAATATAATTATACTGAACACATATTTTTAAAAAATCAGAACAGGAAATTCTATTATAATACGTCTTTTTGTAAAAAAAAGAATCAAAAAAATTAATAGGAATAATAAATAATAATCATTTCTCAGGGATATGTTTTCTTTACCTTCCATTGTGATAAAGTCGTTGTCTGTCATTTGCCTCGACACTACGCTTGATATTAAGAGCTTCCAGTAGATTTGCATGATTTCTATTTTGACCTTCAGAAGAAATTTAGAAGTGGCCGAAATCGAATGGCAGCCACCATATGCATTATTTCAATATCAAAACTGGCAGAACATTTTTATCTTTCATTAGATATTTAGCAATACCACCTAACAAATGAATAGATATTTTGAGATTTTAATACGGCTTTTCATATTGAACAATATTAAGTGGCAGACATCAGTGAGTATTTTGATTTCTTCATTACATTTACTGACAGTCTTATGTAATTCTTAAAATATTAATTATGAAAGTTCTATGTAATAACTGAAAAAATAACGTTTTTTACACACTCCTTTATAATGTTTGATACGTGGCATTATCATATGAACCTCTAAATCAATTTTAAATAATTAAACTCAGAGGCGGTCTCAGTCAAAGGGAGCTTAAAGCTTCTCAAGCGCTGATTCTCAAAGCTTAGATTTAATAATATGTTTTCTGTTTTCTATTTTTTACACGAATCACTAGCCAAATTAACATATAAGGCTTTTGGCATTTTTCAAATGTTGACATTTTTGATAAAAAATGGGGGGGCGGCAAATTCAAGGAAGGCACACACCCTAGCTACACCACTGTATGTACATATAAATATGATTTTGTTGCTATGAAATATTATTCAAATTTATAAAATATCATTTAAACATTTTTCATCAAGTTTTTTTAACTCTCAGATATCGAAACGTTCATCGAGTAAATCAAATACATATATTGTCTAGTTTCTTCAAAAGTAATCAAAGTTGTAAAGAATTCAAACTGGAATGGTTTCACCAATCAGTTGAAACTGAAATGCCATCCAATTAGAAATTGAACATTAACATATAATGAGAATGAAATCTTACCTATTACCAAAACAAGAAATTGACTTAAATGAAGTATATATATATATATGGATTAGTTGTAAGGAATGAAGAAAAAAACTACAAAATTTTAAGCAAAGTTATTAAACATTTTAATTAATATTTGCGACTGATTATTTGCTTCATTCGCTTATTTTTTCTGAATTTGTGATTGATTTTATTTTATTTTATGATTCTGCATGTTAAGTGCTTTTGTTATAAATAATATAGTATTTTACAGGGATATTGAAAATATGGAATAACCTGAATATTAATTAGATATTACACGGCCGACCACTGGCGTAATGTAATCCGCTAAGTGTCCTGTACCCAACCCGCGGCTGAGCATTATTAAATTATCTGATTGACAGTATGTCTAAGTATATATAAGATGTTCGCTCTTAGCATTCGTTCTACCAGAACCGAATTGGTTATGGTTATTATGTTTAACAGATTATTTTTAACTGATATATTTTCGTTATATCGTTTGCAAGAAATAGAAAGGTATTCGATCATTTTTATTTTTTAATAAGTAGGGATAAATCGTCAGTTGGAAGCAGAACTATGTTAACTAACATTTTTTTTCCAAAAATGGTGTTTTTGGCCTATTTTTAAGATTATGTGTTAATTTATAAAAGTGTTATTTAAAAAAGTCATAAGTGTTTCATTATAAATTCAATGTTTCGGTTGATTTTCACTATTGAAGCAAAGTATTTCTGATAGGGAGATATAGAAAAATTATGTCTTGAAATAGTTCTCCGACATTATTTACGAATAAAGTCAGCTGACCTAATTCTGCTGACGAAAAGGTTTTTTTCGTAGATTTTATCTTCTAAACCATTTTTAAAGCATTTTGTTTTATTGGTTGGAATTTCAACGGCAAAAGCTTCCCACTTCAAACTTTAATCCATTTTATAAGGCAATTTTCTATTTTTAAACGCTTTTTGTTTTTTACACGAGGAACTCGAGTCATAGATTCAAACGACCTAACGGATACTCGGTCCTTTGTTGATTTTTCATTTTTAATTGCTTGATTGGTGCTTCATTTAAATTACATTACTTCGAAATTCCTAAGACTTTCCTTGTAAATGTTCGTTTATTTCCGTTGGTAATCATGGTTTTAAATAAATATAAATATTAAATAATGATCACTGATAAAAAAATAAGTGTTGATAAAGTGTTTGCACATTGTATCGATATTACGAAAATTTGTCAGTTAAAAAAAACTTTGAAAAATATGTAGATAAATTAGTTTTCGATGCGGTCCTGTTTGAAAGTATGCGAAGTGAAACACCCGTACATATGTAGATTAGAACCGATAACGGCTTATTTTTTCTCTCTTTTGCTCACATCAAAGCAGAACGAGAGAGAAAGAGAAAAATTCATGATATCCTTTACCGCGATATTCCTTTTGAGGGCCGAGCACTGGCGACATTGGGGGCTGAGCGCTAGACTTAGAGGGCCGAGCACTGGGAGAAATGGTATTTTTTTGTAAACTTCTATTATTTTATGATTGGTACAATATTAACTATTTTATTTTAAGTTGGTTGCATTGCTTAATCCCTGTTTAATGGAATAACAGCGAAAAATATGTATTTATCATTCATTGACTCAAAATCCCTTTTGAAAGTACACCTGTCGCTTAACTGGCCGAGGACTGGCGAAACGACCCTATTGATGTTTGCAAAAGACAAATAATTATGGCGCGCACTTGTTGGAGTGGCCTGCGCAGCCTTTAAATTTTCCGCGCACCTAACCTCTCGTCTTAGAGGGAACGTTGGCCCTGACGCACATTTTTCATAGCATAAAATAAATCATATTTAATTTAATTATTTACCGTTGATAAATGAACTGATCACTAATTAAATATAAATAAAGGAAATAAGGGACATGTCGGCTTCGGTTTCAATCTGAGATTGAGTTCATGGTGGAAGGAGAGAACTATCCTTTCACCATGGACTGAGTTGAGATTTATACAACGGTATAAAACATATTTCCGAAATATGGTTTCTTCTTCAATTCTTATTCAGTTTTTTTTAAGCGATAGATAAAAGAATGTTTTGTTGTCTTATTTTTTTAGAAGCACATTTAGTATAATTCTACATTAAATATCAGTTAGAAAAAATGAAAGAAAATGTCCTTTTTGGTACATTTCAAACGGTTCTATAATCGTTATGTTCAATTAATTTCAAATTTCACATCGATCACTTTATTAGACACACCTTTTTATACGATTTTCCAATAGACGTCAAATCTTGATAACCTACAATAAATTCTAGTCTAGTCACGGCGTAAAGCCTTTAAAAGTTTATCGGAAAAACAGGTGTTAACTCTTTGCTAGACAGGCTTGAAAACTTTACTATTGCCATATAAATAAAAGTACAACAGTGTAAACAAATACTCTGAGAGTTCAATTATATAAAATATTCTTTTTTTTCAACGTTTCATGACATTTAAGCGACGGTTAACGATTAACGATTCTCACCAAATGGGAGAAATAACTCATTATTCCTCTCAAAGTGTGTTAATTATTTCGTCTAAATTTAATTTTCATAGTTTTCATGGAACATAGGGATACTTAAACAATTTCTTCATTGACGCTGCTGATATAGCATTAATAGAAAAGCACTTTGCCATTATGTATAAAAATAATAATAAATTATTAAGAGACAACGTGAAGATTTAATCATTTGATATTCTTGGTGAGGCAGCGGGGTGAATACTCGAAGGCAAACACAGCTCTCTTCTGCATGCTTTGTGTTGGGATAAACTCTACAGGACAGTCCACTGTTAATGATGAAATACCTACATCTTATAATAATTTACGACTAACATTTTTCCCACTTCTGTCAAACCCCATATAGAAACAATATAAATACACATTCCAATACCGTTCCATTGTATTACAATATTTAAAATTTACAGCTGCGTCGGATTACTGCAACGGTACTTTTTCAATCACTGAAATTACGGTATGCTTAAAGGTTTTTTTTAACCCGATTCATTCGTCAAACTCAAGTACATATCAAATTTGAATTATTGTGATTTTGTACACATCCATGTATTTTGTTACTAACGACTCGGTGTCAATTCGAGTCTTTTGTTATTGAAATTCCATCAAGCACCCTCAGTCGATGTCTTAAATTATATTAAGTACATATTATGATTTATGATAAGATACTGAGAAGACCCCGGATCGAAGAGAGGCGAGCGGCTGGTTATCCGGAGTCCTGGAAGGGCTGATCTCAGACAAACACCATTTCAGATCCGGTTAAAAACTTATTTATTTTCCATTCAAGATGCAGTGGTTTAACATTACACAAATATATAAATCTTAACACATAAAATTGATTCTACATTTATATTTACTTAGCAACTGAATTTACTTTAAGTTATAATACAAATAACACAACGAATTTAAATTAAATCCAACGCAAATCAAAACACAAAAACAAACAGTTCACATCGTCACGTCACCTTCGTCGCGACGAGACCTCGCTCGTCCGACTCGGCAGCTCGTAATCGACTGTCTACAAAAATTAAAAAAACTCCGTGCAAAGTTGGAGCTACCCTTTTCCGTAAAAATGGACTCGTCCAGCGGCCGAAGCCGGGGGCTATTTTTAACGACTGGCAACAAGAAAATGCCTATACTGCGAAATATTGCTGTTTGCCGCAGGCCGATTTGAGTTCAGGACACTAATGACACTTATACTTAAGAAAAACCAGGGTGTGTCAATACATAAAGCACCCGAGTTGGGTGAAAAAAACAAATCCACTACCTGGGGTATTTATTATTGTTCTTGAAATCTAAAGATACTGTGTTGTGAACTTTATTAATATTTGAATATCGAATAGTTAAAAAAGGGCCGAATATATTCGGATATCGAATATTCTAATATTTGAGCTGGAATCCCTACTTATGACTCAGCCGCTAAGCAATACTATTTATTAAAAAGTTAATAACTGAAAAATTTATCTCACATTTTAGTATTCAAATAGTTGCCCAAATATTCGAATATTCGAGACGGAATCCCTAGTATCCTCTCTATGGGAAGGGGTGTTGAATTAAAATTGCTAACTTTAGCAGCTTAAAACTGTGTTCGATTCCCTAACGGTGCTTAAACTTTCTATTTATGGTCATTTCAGCACATTAAAAAATAAAAAAATAAACAATATTAAAATTGGGAAGATAAATATAAGAAAAATGTTTAACCTAAGAAGCGTAATACATGGTGAATGTATTAATTACGTATTTTAATTTACCGCCACTCTTCAATTGCTAACTAGCGGTATTTTTCAACATCATTATCGGTAAACCGGTACTAATATAATTTCTATTTTTCAGCCTCTCTTTTCTCACCAATACATAGCCGAGATCTGAATTAAGTTAATTTCGTTCTGTTTCATTGATCGACAATTCATGAGATGTTTTAAAATCGATATTCAAATACTTCCCTCGATTTTGTTCGTATCTAAAATATGTCGCTTTTTACTTATTATACAATAAGTTTTATTGGAAATTTGTAATAACCGGTTATTTAACCAATTTACCGGTAATAACCGAGTCCGTTTAATCAGAATGCAAGGACTCGTGTGTACTTTCTAGTAAGGTTTGGCAGTGATGGCAAATGATCACACCAAATACGATCTGATAAGATGATTAAGAAGACTTTTTCAATATATATATTTGTATAAATGTAATGAAGACAATATGAGTCGTTACATTATTTTGTTTTAATATCACGCTATAAAACAATGTGTCGAAAACGTGTAAAAACATTATTCGCACGTCAGATGATAAAGGACTACGTCATGGGTTACGTTGATCGTCAGTACAAAGAATAGTACACTGTGGTATGTAGTTAATTCAGTATGCCATTGTTCTGGAAACATCGATTCTTAGGTGAAGAGACTTTTAATTAATTCCAATGTTCACTGCAATCATGTGAAATTGTATTATTTCGTCATTTATTCGTTGCATAACACCGTTATAAATAGAAATCAGTCGAATATAAATGATACAAAGAATAAAATATTCCTTGTGCGAAAGAAAAGGGCGATATGTCTAGAATTATTATATTTTTCAGCAGAGCCAAAACAAGACGTGCATTATCATTGTGAACTTTCTAAAAAATTAGATGTTTTAACGTGAAATTTACTCACTTTACCGTGTTAACTGTCAATTCTTGTTGACGAGTCATCATATTTATGCAAATAAAATATTTTCTGCAATTTTATGGAGAAAATAAATAAATAAAGAAAAGCGGAATTTACTTTTGCAGCAGCATTGATTGGAATTGTCTCTTTGCTACTTTGGATCATAGTTATTTTGGCATATTTTCAACTTATATATCAATTTTTAAGATTTAACTAACCTTTCGTTTTGCATACTGAACTATTACGTTTAATAAAGATTATGAATATGTACTATCTTAGTAATTGACAAATGCTTAAGATATTGACTGGAGTGACTCAGGATTGCACGCGTGCACCTTTCGATTCATCATTATTTTCGATTCGATACTATGAATTGACACACCCTGGTTTTTCTTTGGTATGTTTAAGTTTCATTAGGGTCCAGGACTGAAATCGCCCAGCGGTAACGACAATAATTCGGAGAATCGGCCGACTGTTGCCAAGGCCGCTCTTTCAAAAGCCGACGGGCACGCCCGCTGGACGAGTCCATTTTTGACGGAAAGGGGTAGCTCCGACGATGCAGGGAGTTTTTTTTAATTGTATGTGTGCACAGTCGATTACGATCTGTCGAGCCGGGCGAGTTGCCGGCCTCGTGGTGGCGGAGGTGACAATGTGAATAGTTTGTGTTTGGTTTGCATTGGACTTAATTTAAAATTGTTTGTCGTGTCATTTGTATTATAACTTAAAGTAAATTCAGTTGTTAAGTAAATGTAAATCAATTTTAGGTGTTAAGATTATATTTTGTGTATTGTAAACCACTGCATCTTCGACGGAAAATAAATAAGTGTTGAACCGGTTTTGAAATGGTGTTTGTCTGAGATCCCAGCCCTTCCAGGACGTTCGATGACTAGCCATTCGCCTCTCTTCGATCCGGGGTCTTCTCAGAATGTTAGTAAAATATTATATAATTTTAGAATACGCCAGAGACAATTTCATATTTGAAACACCATCAACAGCTCCAAGAAACTCTTGGCTGTCAGCATCGCATTAATTAATCACACAAATCATGTCGGTCTAAAAATTATCGCTTAAATCAAAATGACATATATGAGATAGCGGCTTTAAGCTATTTCTTTTTGTAAATTTCCAATATAGTTTTCAAAATGCGATATGACATTAAAATAAATAACTTTTTATTTCACTGGTCGTGTTATTAGGTATGACACGTGCTTCAACTCTTTTTCCTCGCACAAATTAAACGAAAATAAAGTCCACTATTAATTACTCGCTCATAACAATATACGTTTTATAAGAAACTAATTATAATCAATGTTTACACTATAACTATATATCTAAGTTAGTCTGAGGATGCTTCTCAAAGAGGCGAAACACGTTTCACATCTAGTAATATAACCATTGGAATAACAAAATTGTTATTTTAAATCTTATATTGAAATAAAGTCGAGATGAAATAATGAAGAAAATTGTATGTACTAAATATAAAAGTAGTGCATGTTATGAAAATTTACTCACAATTTTGCAACGTAATCCTCAACTGACTCACAAAAAACACTAAGCAATATTCACATCTACCCAGCACCTATAAAATGCTAGGTACGAAAAATTCTCAGCACCTTAACTATTTTATGTATAAAAATTGTTTGTTTTGCATGCCGGTTCGAATATTCTTTGTAAGCGTGACAAAAAAACTACTGATTATTTCATCCACATTTATAATTAGTAAAGAAGAATAAATTATTTGAAACTAACTTTGTCAGAGGCCAATGAAAATATGCGCTATCATTGTGAAGGCACTGCGACATCTAGTAATACGTACAAAAAAGTGCACATAAAAAATAGGTATATTTCCTTACTAATAAATAGTTTTGGAGAATTTATACAAGATGGGCTACATTATCTGAAAACTTGATTTTATAATTAATTTTGGTATTGGATCGTTTATGAGTTATGAGAGATAACGTTATCTCATGTATATATGCAAACAGCTTATTTAGAAACTTATTATAGCATATCAAAACGAAAAACAGAAGGTGAGAGTTAACTCCATCATTATAAATAGATCCAATAAAATGCATTTAATATAAAATAAGAGATTTGTGTTGAATCTTATTATTGCCGAAGGATAATATTTAAACGATTTTATCAGCTGTCGGATTAAATGATAATTTAGACACCGTCATTATCACTAAACTCAGATTAAATTTTACTAAAAATTTGTATGTAAATACATAATATATTTATCTCGATATGGTATTTAAATAGTTCAAATTTTTCATGCCTTATTATTAAATATATTTCTCAATTTCGTAACTCCTGGGACATGGATAACGAGTAATCGGATAACAAGCGCCCCCCGCATAATACACTGAATACACACACTTTCCAACCTTTATACTCTTTTTTACTAATATGCGTATTTTTAAGAATTCGTATATAAAAACCAATATAACATGACGTTGTTGTAGATAATGAATTTCGTTTATTATTCAAAATATTCATTTTCCATTCGACGATGTAGTTTTTTACAAAAAATGAAAACCATGCAATGAAACATTATATTTTTTTTTTTTTTTTTTTAAATGCATTTACATTAATGTGTATTATTGATCTGAGGTACAGTGACTTTGAGGGGAAAAAGTGAGATTGAATACCATTAATTTGAATAATAAATCCCACAGAAATATCAAAAGAAATGTAAATTTGAATAAAATAAGCATTACCAGTTTCTCAATATCACCTGTTCATCGGCAAAATTAGTTTTTTTCAAACCACCAACTGCGCAACTTTCTATTTAATAATCTTTCGAAAGATTTAATATTTCTTTTCATATCGATTATTTACGAGACAGATTCGAAATTAAAAACATGTTTTCCAAAAATTCCAAAATGCTTCGACAACGGTAATCTAGTTAAAAACGTTATAGGCTTCTATGTTATATTATCCAGGACTCGAGCTCTCTAGCTCAGGAGTTTTCAACACATTGAGTTTCGGAGCCGTGTTTTCACGTGTTACAACAACCATCGCTTGAGTCCCGGAACCGTGTTTTCACGTGATAGACCATCTAATCAAAACCAGTAATATTTGAGTCATCAAGCGATACGTATTACAACAGAATCTTGGTTTTAATAATAGTCAAGACTTAAAACTTTCCAAAACAACCATCTAATTTGTGTTATTGCCAAAATAGGTTTTAATTACATCGACTTAAAATCTCAATCGAATTTTGGTTCTTTAATACTTCCCCTTCTGGAGACGATATTGCGGTGACACCGAGTCCACTCCGAGCTAGAGTTTTGCAAGATCTACAAGACAAATTGTCTTGGGATATGTCTAAGTACATATTGATACCGATACCGTCAACAGAAAACAAAATAAGCCCTGTAGAACATTTAAGGGGTGTGCAAAGCACAAAAAAAGGAGTGAGACTCGGTATATGTGTAAACATTGTCGTGTGGCTCTTCACAAAGGGAAATGTTGGCAATATTACCATTAATAATTAAATATTAAAATGTTTTAAACAAGCCCAAAAAGTTCATTTGACGCTTAAGAAAAATGATATTTCTTCGAAAATGGACCGGACACAAGGGTTGTTTTATCTTATTTTGGCCGGAGCTGATAGTGTTCAGATCATAATAGTACCATAAATATGGGTAAGTTTGCCCATCGATCTAAGATTCGCCCACTACATGTAAAAAGGTCATTGTGCTGTTATAATACCATGATAATACTAATCCGATTTGAATATTTTTCAGTTAACCAAAGGTAGACTACCCTCCGATTGTAAAAATATCAATTAATGCCAATTTGTTTTATTTTTGAATTTGTTACTTGTAAGCTTAGAATGATAAAAAACAATTTTTTTAAAAATTGAAATGAATTGGATTAGCAATATTTTCAATTTTTGTTACTAATCTGTAATTTGGATTACTGTATATTTTTTTCCATCTCAATTATGTACAGGATATATGAAAGCATAAAGAAAAAAATTAAAATCACGAATTTATAGTAATCGCAGTGATTATTACTATCGTGGGCCAAAGTTACCCGAACTGGATGAAAATTTTGCCCACCTTGTTTTATCTGTATTTATGTATCAATTATAACAATAACTCTACTTATGTTAATTAAATTTCATCTAAAGACATTAGTTCATTTATATGTAAAACAATACCACACATAAATGCAATGGCGAACCATAAAAATACAAGAACCCTCAGAACTGGGCTAAAGTTACTCAGATTGATCGCAATGTAAATATTCATATAATTCTTGTTTTTGTTGAAATTATTAGTTACATAATTTTACACACCATTGGATAAACTTTCATTTAAACTTTTTTGACGAAAGTTTTTGAATTTAGTTTGTAATTTGCAGCAATTATTTCTCGGTAAGATTTCATGTTGACAACGAGTCATTGGCTTTTCGATATATTTTTGATATATTGCAATATCATATGGGGATCGGGATATTCTCGATTCCTCTTTAGATTCAACGCGGAGAAGATTAAACTCTAGCGCTACGGCGAATTCTCAGTATACAGATACACAATACTTAAAGTGTATGATCTTATTTAAACTATCATAACTTATATTTGAGAGGGTAATTTTTGTAGAAAATTGGCTCAAATCGTCAAATCTAATCGCACTATCTTGTGGAAAAAGTTATAAATATGGCCATTGTAAATAATTTTTGAATGCGATAACAAAGAAGTCGACGAAACAACGTTTCAACTCCATTAATTGCTTAATACCGCGATGTAATCGATTATTATGTGGCCAAAAAAGCCGATTAGGCGTCTCGTTTAAGCAGCAGAGCGTCTATTCTGTATTTGTAGCTCATTCAGGATAGATGCGTTTTTGCGTTTGGCCGTCCATGGTATACGTAGCATCCTTCTTCAGCAACACATTTCAAATACGCCTAGCCGCTTGTCGTTCGCTTTCAGAGTTCATGCGCTTAAAAGCAATATACAATATAATAACTAATAAAATTTCTTTTAGTAAACTTACCCTGTAATTTCACTCAAGACGATTACAAATAAAAGTGTTCATACACTGTTTAATCAATATTAAAAATAATTCTTATTGTGTTCATTCCGTGGAAACAATAAGACGACTGACAATAACATTGGATTATCAAATGATAATACTTATCGTAAATCTGTAATAGAGTAAAATGTAAATAATTGGCGACTCGAGAAAATTTTAATCATTGATTATTACTAATATTACGTGGTAAACCATACTTGACATGTTGTAGTACTCAATAAGAATTGCTAACTTTAAATAATCAAAAAACACAAACTATTGGGGTGACATGTTCAAAATACTAAGATATTGCATTGAATATATATTATATTAACCACGTCTACTACAAATATGGAGCATATCGTCGCTGCTCTGGAAGAAAATATGAAATCGAAAGAATACATATTGATATAGTTATACCAAAATGTTCCTCATTTCAAACTCTACCGTATGGATGATCACACTTATTTTTATAAATTATACTTTTACTTAAAAACAGTTTTTTAGAAACAAACAAAATAAAAAAGGTATGGCATTTCAAACATTTGACGAACTTAAAAGGCCAATTACTAAAAACTAGTATTTTTCAGTTAGTGTCTTCTTCCAGAACAACGACGATATGGCTTCCTAATGGATGTATCACAATGGAACTTTTCTACGACGACTGCTGTTGTTCTCTGTAACATCTCTTTTTCGAAGAGAGTAGGAATAGAAGGATATGTCTAAGACAGGACTAGTGGATAGCTAATCTTTCTCGCTTTCACCTCGCTTTTAGGATTGGATGGGTGGGTGGAGGTTACTTTAGACCATCTACAGAAATAATTTGATACACTTGAAGAAATCCAACTCAAAAAACGTAAGTTAAATATTTTGTTCATAAAAAATCTGAATCGAAGAACCACATTCACCAACAGTGTCACATGACTTACGGCTTAGTTCATAATCATCAGTAATGGCTGACGATTTGTAGTGTGCGAGTAAAAACTTCCATGATTTTGTTTCAAAAGCGGTCAAAACTTTATATCAGAAATGGTCAAATTATTTATAATACAAAACGACTCAATATTAATTCACTTTACATGTAAATAAAAGCTGCTTTACTTAAAACTACATAAATAAACTTCCCTTAAAATTTGTATTAATTAATAAAACATTTTTTTTATATTTATCTCATTTTCTATAAAAAGGGATTTGACCACTTTTAATATCAAACAACACAAATAGCAAGGTTTCAAATATTTCAGCTTTTCATTAATCAGTTATTTAAATTAACTATAATATCGTTATAAAGTAAACGAAGGTGGCCAACATAAGTATCAGTTACCCTGCTCAATAATCAAACATGGACGCCAAGTTGCAAAGTTCTTCTGTCGCAATTAGCTAACTGGCTCGTTTCTTTGATTTTTTATTCCGTGTTCGATATAGGGGAAAGGTTTAATGGTATGCTATTACAGAGGACAGATGCAGTCGTTGCTGGAAAATACAGGTTTGGCAGCTTGTCGTGACCTGCACCAACGAGAGTAGCAAGGTAAAGTCATAGAGAATTAAACGCATTAACTGCAGATCGTAAAGTGGGTATCATAGATCATGGTAAGTTTTATCACAAGATTTACGAGATAAAGATTAAACAAACACCGATTAAGTAAATTGATGTAAAAAAATGTTTTTTTTTTATCTGACACATCTGTCAAGCGGTGATTTTTAATTGCATTTTTTACAACCATATCCGCTCATAATATTGAGCATATGGCCCCCTAATAGAGGTATCTCAAAGGAAGTTTTGTTGGGACAACTACTTGTTATTTAGTTGATCAACTTCTCTTTTTTTAGACGAGAGTAGGGATAGAAGGATAGAGTAGGGCAGGATGTTGTAACCCCACCACGGTCGTACGTTATGACATATTTCCCGTGGCGTAAACAATGTGAAGCGTATTATTTCAGCTTTTTTAATAGGATTGTCTCGGCAGCAGCTGTTCAAGACTCGTCGGCTTGCACTTATTGTGCTGATTGTTTAAGAAATGACGTAACGTTATCTGTATAGATCCGTTTGCTGACCGTAAGCTGCCGCAAATTTTCTGAATGCGCTATGGTTTGCCCTATTAGCTACCTAGCTAAGTCGATATGACCTGTCGATGCGCCAACTGGTTAGACAGCTTTGAGGAGCTCTTCCTGTTTATTTGACATTAAAGGACACTCCCAGAGGATGTGGTTAGCATCCTGAATTTCGCCACAAGTGCATGTTGATATTCTATCCGGCCAATCCTGAAGAGACAGGATTAGTGGTACACTGATCGCTCTCGCTTTACTAATTTTTGTAGGATCGGAACACACCATTAAAAATATGATACAGGTGTTGTTGTTTGCACAAACTTTAAAATTATCTCGCGCATTTGTGTGTTTGGGCGGCTCAGGTTATGGTTTTCCGCTCAGAGAATTTCTTGTTTTAGATGGCAACATTGCCTACTACTCGTATGAAAGAATCTATATTTAGAGCTCGTAGAAGGCACGTGAAAGATTTCCATTTTCTTGAATTCACTAAGACAATTGTTTATAATGATTTTATAAAGTGTACTGAATAATATGGTTTACAATGCTACTCTTTTTCTCCACTAAAATTTGAACGAACTAAAACAACAAATCAATTAAGTTCTGTAAGAAATTGAATTACGAATAGGAAATAGGTAACACAAGAGGCATCAGGGAATCAGGGAAACTAATAGTTTATGCGAAATACGAATGAAATATCAGTATGAAAAGTCTCCGTAATATATCATGGTTACGTATTTCGCATAATTTATCGATTTCTTTGGTTCCGATGTTTGGTTTTTGGCCAATATTCTATTCGCAATTAAATTCTATAGACAATGTCGTTTTTAGCAGCATTAAGTAATTTTTGATTCAGAAAAAGATTACATGTCATATTGTAAAACATAATTACCAATTATATTAATGTGTATTATAAACATAACTTAGTTTGCAGAGTTTTGTATTAAACCGTCAATTTTAAATAATTCAAAGTATATATTATACACATTTGTGTTGTTAGATAAAGTATATGAAGTCTGAATATTATAAAAAAGGATTAATAATAATGATTTTATTATTCAAAATAGTTTTTTATCGATAATGACGTATGACTAAGTGGAGAACAGTTTTTTACAGTCGTTTAAAAAATCGATATCATATTTTATAAGCATGAAATTCAACTAAATTATAAATATGGTGTGTTATGCTTAATTTTGATGATTTATTAATAGAAAGCTATTACTGTATATTATTATAAGTTATCACGAAAAGAAAGTCAATCATTGGGAAGGAAACATTAAAAACTTCACCGGTCTTGTTATTTTTTTTCCATTCATAACCATAGTAATGAAATAGCGTCCTTTCTTCTATGTCTAATTTTTTTTCACCCGCTGTGTGTCCGCACCTTTGTTGTTAAAATATCATAAATAATGACGTTGCAGTTGATTTGGCATTCACAGCTAAAAATCGTCATTTTTCGGTTTGTGGCGGAGTTGTTTTAGTAGTGCGACATCATTATACTGGCTGGACCGCAAAGATATTCGCTGTGGGCCGGAAGTTTGACATGCTGCTCGGCATAGAATATGAAGCATGAAAACATATCGGCGTCTCTAATCATCTTACTAAATCTACCACTAGAAATTGGTTGTTTTTCAAAACAATAGTTTTTTTTTTTGAATTTTGGGCTGAACAACCAGGTCGGTGGCTACAACCTAGCGATTAGAGCTCTGCTTATGAAAAAAAGGTCTTAGTTTGATTCCAGTCAATGAAAGTATTCAATGCTTAATTTACCATTTGAGATCTTTGACATGGATGTTTCTGAAGGTCTTTATTTTTTCATTGAATTGAAATGACATGTTAAAATTATTCTTTCTTATTAGAAATTTTAATTTGTATATTTTTTTTATTCTTCAATGTAAAAAAAATGATTTTTTTCTCCTAGTACCGTTTTACTATCATTGTCTGCATGATTGATTCACAACCTGTTATCTTGGAAAATTAACTGTTTTTACCCTTCATAGAAAGTAAAAAGTCATGTAGATTAGCAAATCAAAAAAAAAGAATACAGATGTCAGTGTCCGCATCAAATGATATTGACTTCATATTTTGTTACATGCCTTTTAATAGAAGCGTTCACTTGCAAAAAATGCCCAAGCTATAAAAAATATCGAAACTAACCGGTTCAATCTATTTTTTACATCTAACGAAAAGATAGGTACTTTTTTCAGTAGTATTAAGACAATCATAAAATTAAGCTGCTAAAAAATAAATAATAAGGTGACCAACCATCCTCCTTTTTTGAGTTCTGTCCTCCATTGAAAACTAATCTGTAAATCTCTGTATTCGATCGATTCTGAGCCTAGCCGATTTTATGCTAATAAATTGTCGACAAGTGAGAAATCTAGATTGAATGTTCATACCGTAGCGCAGCACTTGCTGTAAAATTCAATATGAGAGATAATTTTTATTCAGATATTTTCCGTATATTATTAGAAAATGATATTGATATATTGAAAATATTCATTCAGTGGAAAAGTATTCCTTTAAGTAATAGTTTATAAGGATGAAAGAATAATTACAAAATTAAATAGTTCAGGAGCGAGTAAAAACTGTTTTTTTTCTATAGATTCGGCGATAACTTTGTGGAGGTTAATTTTTAATATAAAATTAAATTTGATAACTTAGTTATTCAACTTGTTTTATCACTAACGTGACTCGTTTTGCCTCTTTAAGAAGCATCTTCAGTCTAACTATATCGCAAAGTTATTTATTTCCAAGGTTGATAATGATTCTAATCCTTAAATTAAAAATAAAGGGTAGGGTGGGTTTTATTACATTCTACTGGACGTACTGAGGGGGGTAAGACATTAACACTGATAGACTAAGTACAATAACACTACTAATTACTAATAAATTACTAGTGTTTGGATGTGAAAATCCCAAGGGAAATAAATTTAATAATGGTGAGCCACCTGTTCTCACAGAACGCGTCAAGTTAGTGATAAAACAAGTGGAATAACTAAGTTATCAATTTTAATTTTATATTATATTAAAAACTGTTTTTATTGAAAACATTATATGGTGAGTTGCGTTATGAATCTTCGAAATGCACTCCTGTAAATTCTCATGTTTCCCTATACGAGATTGTACTGAGGGATTATTGAAATAATAATGGCTTACATCAAGTGGCCGGGCCAGAATTTTGAAACCTAAAACCAACGTAAAATTATGTTTCCCTTCCAAAACGTGGTCAATTGATTTTTCTAATTTAGATCATTTGGCCGATTCCTGTTCTGTCGTCTTTAAAATGAGATCCAATCAATAGCTCATTTTTGTAATTTTTTAGGGTCACATCAATTGGCCAAAACACAGTCGAATTATTATATTATAAAATTTGGATTATTGAGATTTTGTACCCTTCCATACATGGAAGTGTACAAAATCTCAATAATCTAAATTTGATATTGAAATTCCATCAAGCACCCTCAGTCGATGTCTTAAATTATATTATATTATAGTTGATTATTGCAATGAATGAAATGTTAATTTTTTTTCTTCAATTTATTTATGTCCTCCTTTTCATTGTTGAAAAGTTGGTCACCGTATAAAAAAATCCATTTTTCTATCATTGTCAAATCACAGTTTGACATGAGTAGCAGAGAAAATCACATCACATGTTGTTTTTTTTTTGTTGAATTGATTACATTGGATAGATTAAAAGAGTTCACTTTTTTTATTAAATTAATAAAAAAGACCCTGACCATGCCTGGTGGTCATATAAAATTGTCGACAGTTTGTTTTTTATGTTTATATAGTGTAAGGTATAAGACAATTGCTTTGTTTAGTTGATAAGAAATATATTTATCATTTAGGTATGAGCATATTTATTTCAATTTTACATGCTTCTAATGTTATAAAATATTTAGAATTTAGATGTGCTAGTCAAAAACTTCAGTATACAAGGATGTGCAAGGAAATATACATAGTTGGAGTCCGTGGTGCAGTGGTCAACATCATTGGCTACGATCACTGACGTCTCGCATTCAAGTCCCGTTATACATAGTTTCATAAATTGATTTTTCATCCGATTTATGGATTTCTGCTTGTAGGCATGGATGTTTGTGATGTCTAGAGTTCCCTCCCACCCATTCGATCCTAAAAACGGGGAGTAGCTTGAGCGATTAACTAACCTTTAGTTCTATCGATTTGGTACAAAATACTATTTCGTATATAAACACTTGCGGATATAGACAGATATACACGTAATAAATTATTTTTGAAAATTTATAGAAAAATGTGCTACAAATTACTTAAAAATCATTAATATTTTAAATACCACCTTAATCAAAAATATTTTGATTCTATTTCGGAGTATTTTAAAAAAATATATTTCAATTATTGTTTACTGTTTGAAGTTTTTTTTGTTGAAACTGATATTGAGTATATATTTTAAATAAAAAAATTGTTGATAACTTTGTTATTCCACTGGCTGTATTACTAAATATGATACGTGATTAGTTACTTAGATAAACATCTTCAGACTAACTATATCGCAAGGTTATTAATTTTTTGCTGTTGAAACTGTTTACGTGGAATGCTTGCGTTTGCTCTTTTATCCTACTTGCTAAACACAAGTGAGCTTCCACCGCACGCCGATGGTGCGCATGTTATAAGTGATTGTTGTAAGTGCATTTATGTATATTCGCGCAATTATCAATGTGTCAATTGTCTTTTTTACATTTCGCCTGTTTATTTAGTCACTTTATTCAGCTATTTGGTGTACAAAGCCCAAACAACGTTGTATTAAAATCTTGGCAGATTAAATTCGACCTAGAAAAGAATTCATGCTTAGACATTTATTCAATAATAATTACAGTAACTATTACATAACTCTACCAATCCAATCAATATTTAATTGAGTATAATCAGTGAATGGAGTGACTCAAGCCATGACCTTTTGTGTAGGGTTGGCACGACTAGTTTTCTGTCTAACATTATAAAACACCGGTATTTTTCATGCATTGACAGTTTCATTATCGTACATTCAGTTCTGTCAATAACAAGTTATTTAGCCCGATGAACGCTCTGGACATGTTTACATGTCAAAGACTTCATCTCGTATTTCCGGCTAAGCTAGAATGAAACACTTGTGGATATATGCTTTAAAAATAATCCAAACATTTAGGTAGAAATAATAGGCAACAGATCATGAAAATGTCAAGTACAACACAAGGAAATATATTTGGAAAAGAGCTCTTGATATTCAGTCTTCAGAATTTCAGCTTTGAACTCCCGATACGCAGCATTAATCATCAGCACCATTTATTACACATACTTATGCGCTTCCTTGCGCACGTGTTGACGGTGTATATGAAGACTGACTGGCCAGAGTACTTTGGTTGCAAAGTTGTAGATTAAATATTTTTCAGCTTCTTCGTTTTCTTCCATTTATTTTGGCGAAAATACGACGTTCATAGTTATCAATTGACTGAAAATAAATTCGTGTTTTGAAAAAAAATAAATAAGGGTTAGAAGATTTCTATATTTATTGTAAAAGAAATTTCGCTAACAGGCGATTTCATTGGAGTTATAACGTCATTGAAACTTAATAAAAATATAGTGTAATATTTATCATGCTGTAATACAATACAATTCATCTATTATTGTTGATTACAACATTTAAAAATTATAATTGTGGTTAACAGAGTTCACCTTGAACAAAAATATGTACATTTATCTAAATTTAAAATCCAATAATGACATTTGGTCTTCATCAAGAGGTTTGTATTATGGTTACACATTAAGAAGACCTCGCTAACATCCCTTTGATTGAAATACTAAGTAAAACGACTAATCTGATCCATATTTTTAAATGTTTGATAATATTCTACTAAAATCCACGGTCAAGGACTCAAATACGCTTTTTTTAACATAAAATCAATTTATTTGTCGAGTAGAAACTTCATAAATGAGGTCTCTAGTATCATAAATCAGAATCTCCACCAACGCTTGTTTATGGTAAATCAAGAAAACCCCTTTATCATGGTACATAGTTTGATACAAATAAAACTGTGGAACAGACGCTTACACCATTATATGTAAACAAAAAACTGGTAGCCATGACAGTACAATGCTGCACTCTCATTGGCTATAATAGAGATCATTAGCTTAGAAAACCATAGGGCATTAGAGAATAATTATAAGTTTAGGAAATGAACAAAATTTTCAAATTCATTTTAGATGGGAGTTTGTAAATTTAGAAAGATATTTTATAATTAAAATGATAGGTGTCTGTCTATACGAAGAACAATGCTGCATTCATAACGCATTTTTGCATATGCTGAAGATTATGAGTTATGACACTAGACCCCTTAAATATAACTTATATATCCATTTTCTCTGTGCTAGCTGGAATAACTGGAAAATCTTTTAAAAACTATTACATACTTTTCGTTTACTGTAAATCATTGATAGGATCACATGTACAGACATCTTTCAATATACGCTGATTATAAATTTGCAGTAGTTTTATTTTTATTGTTTCTGCCACATAAAACTTTCAAATTATTTACTTTACATGGATATCAGTAAGCCGAAAAAATCAAAATAAGAACCGGTCACCGGATTTTTATGTGAAAAATACCGGTATTGTTAGCTTTATGTGGGATTGGTAACCCTAATTTTTGTATCAGCAATACCTTTAGTGTTATATTTAATTGGCTACATTATTATTGATTACGACTTAAAGGCTCTTGGATTGTTTATTTGACGTTAAAACGTGTTAACTATCATTTTTTGTTTACAATCATTAATTAGAATGTGTTTTGATTTTTGATTCACTTTTTCTACATACAATACATTATTAATCAATCGAAAATTGTTGAGAAATTTAATTTTACATGAAAACGAAAAACTGAAATTGTGATACTATACATTCGATACAGACAGAAATTACGATTCAACAATAGTAAGGAGATTTCATTTATTATCTTAAATTACCAGATGATTGTTTTTAATATAAAGCAATTAATTTTGTAATTACTAGTTTTATGGTAATTCATACTTTTATACTCCCCGCGTCCTGTAGAAGGAAATAATCCCACCACACCCTACATTTATAAATTGAGAATTAGAATCATTGCTTACCTTTTTTTTTTAATTCCGTAGAGTACTCAACGTTGTACCCACCACCACCCACTACGGCTTCACACTTTCACCGAGTGTATTCCGCAGCGTAACAACGTTATGCGTGTTTCAAATGTAACCTTACCTTAGAAATAAATAACCTTGCAATACAGTTTGTCAGAAAATGGTTCGAGAGGTGGAACACGTGTCACATTTAGTAACACATAGTTACCGCCGAATCCTTCGAAAAAAGTATTTTTAAATAAATAATAATTTCAATATCTCCTATCTTTCTATATATTCAGGAGGATATTTCACTAACATTTAATAGTCGATACCTTCGGAATACAATTGACATTAATGGAAATTGGTTCAAGATCTCCAAAAATTGCTTCAAAGCTGTATAGTTTAAAGTATGTATAAATGATGTGGTGTTTCTTTAGATTTTCCACTGTATTCTTTGAAAAACATTGTTTTAAATTTGTTTTTGCGATCATCACCTATCCCAGTGGCTCCCAACCTTTTTTGACTTGCGTACCTCTTGGCAGCCCATTTCGCTAAATTTTACCCCTCATAATATAATAAAAATGTTTGTATTGTAGTTGCTGTTATTTCAAATGTGTAATTTCTGTGACTACATTGACGTGGGTAGGAATGTGTGAGCAGGGTAGGCGCAATAGGCTCTGCTTCGTGAAGATTTGTAAAAAACGTTGATTTATACAAGGATAGATTAGATTTTGTTTGTGCCGCGAAACACTTAAGAAAGTAATTTTCCTTCTTTTTATACTTTGAATTGTTTAAGATATCATAAATAAGGGTAGAGCTCGTGCTGCCATTTGACAGCATTTTCTCACACACTACACAATTGGGCTAAGGACGGTCTTCATAGCCTGTGTACGAAAATCTATGTTTTATTAATCCATCATAGTGTTTTATTTTTTTACCTTTGTGCCTTTTTAGCGATTTGTACTATATCTTTAGACGTGTTTTGATAAGCACAGTTCGTTCGTTCGTATCCCGGGTTGGGAATCGTTGATCCATTCAATCAAATTAAGTTAGTGAAGTGTTAATTATAAACGTGTTTTATTATGTGTTAAATGTTAATTATTGTTGAAATAGCATAGAAGCACTGTCAAGCTTTTTATATATAAAAGGTTATCAGTGATTAAAACATTTTCTCTTAAGACAAAAATATTTATAAATGAATTAAAGCTTCAAAATATTGATGCTTTAATCTCTGTGGAATAATAAGAAAACCTTGTAAAGGTGCAACAATTGAACAATATATTCAAGCGTTTCGTTTATAGAAATCAATTTGCAAACCCGTAAACCAGTGATCGTAAAATTTAACCTTGTAATGCATTTGGCATCCATTGCTCAGCAAAATTATGCGAGATCATTGTAAATAAAGTCATTATTGTAAATTCTGGGAACGTAACTGATAGACGTGTCTGAATAGAATATTGTTAAATAACAGCAATATTTGCTACGTGTTTCTTTCTACTTATAAAATGTAATTTTAAAAATAGAAAGATGAAACCAAGTCGGCATGACCGACGGGGCCGACAGATCCGACTGATGGTCGTATCGTCTTGAGCAATGTTTCTGTCTCGACATTCTCAAAGGATGTGGTGATCAGCATTCTGAATCATATCGATGCTTTTACATATAGAATTTCGTATCAGTATTATATCTCGAAATCGCTTCGAGACGTTTGCGGAGTCCAAGCTGAGTGATAATTGCATGTTCCTAGATATTTCTAAAAAACAGCTGCCAGAGTAAAAAAAAATATTTAAAAAAAAAATCAAAAATGAGTAACCTGTAAAGAGCAGTAAATCGCGCAAAAAGAGCAGAAGCGTACCTATTCTTTATCTTAAATTGGGTCGATAAATTTTAAATTTCATGTACTTCTGACCCCCCGATTACAAGATTGCCGACAACTCGTTTTTTATTAAAATTTGCGACTGCTGCTTGATTACACGTAAAAATACTTCTGTACGTCATGCCTATCCTCTGAGTTTGTATCAGTATGATAGTCCCGATAGCCAGCTCTCAGATAACTCCCCCCCTATCTACCGTGCTATCTGGGAGTCTAATATAGTATATTTCGCAAAAAAAATGTTACTTATTTAGCTCTTGTGACGAAAGTTAAGTGACCACTGATTTCTTTCCTGTATTTCAATATTGGCTATATTTAATACCAGCACATTAAACATGTATAGAGCAAATACAAAAATCATAATATTTAGTTAGTTTTACTGACCAGGTACTATTAGTGTCCAGGCACTAATACATTTTAAAATAGGACCACAGGTGTACACACATATTATTAGATTCATACTGAAATATGTATTCAAATCGATACAACATGCTAATTTAATTTTGATAAAAAAAATTAGGCTTATATTGTGAGTGATTTTTGATTACATGATCCATTATATGCATAATACTAGCTTTATTTACCCGTTGGCTATAATAAGTTACATCAGTGATTCCCAAACTATGTTCCGCGCAACAACTTAATAAGTGTTAATATCAACGTTAGTATAATCCCATATTATACCATGGAACAATTCATTAATAGAGTATAATAATAAAATTTGTGGTTACCACCTAAAAAAGAATACGAGGGACATACATTTAATTATTTCTCGACAATTTTAACAGAACAGCAGTACTTATCAAAAACAGCATTTTTTTAAATTCATGTACGGCAGTATTGCAACTAAGCCGCCAAATCTAGCATTATTTTTTTTCCTGAATAAAAAACGTTTTAGAAAAATGTATACAATTTTTCATTTGGAACACCAATATTTTGGATATAAACCTGCATTGATGATTTAAATAGAACACTTTTTTGGTGTTAACTGCCAATTCTTGGAGGAAAATCACTATATTTATGAAAATAGTGCACATATTTTTTGCAATAATTTCACAATTATACATAATGTTCAGGACCAGTTCCACTCACAGAGAACTTATAAAAATAACAGTTTTCACCAGTTTGTGTAGTGAAATAAATTATCTTTTTGTCGATAGTTTGATATTTTTTATTACTTTTTAATTGATTTTTCATATGCAGTAAATATCCGTTTTCAAAATGCATATATTTGCATCGCAAGGATTAGTTTTTTTGTACTGTCACGATGTCATATATGTCAGCCTCTGTGGTCTAGTTGTAAGTGTTTTCCCTAGAGATCAGGTGAGTCCTGGTTCAAGTCCCAGCAAAGTCAATATAAAATTTAGATTTTTTCAATTTAAATTTGTGATATTGGACATGATGACTTCTAAAAATTCTCATCGAGTTTATCTCATAAGATATTCTAATTTTTAAAATATTTGGCGCATTGACTGTCAGTGGTAATGGCAGATATTTTTTTTAAAAAATAATTAAAAATTATGTGAAATGAGGATAACAAAAGCAAAAACGCCGCTGTCCATAAAAGACATACTGTTAGAAATCAAATAAAACCGATATTGCGGTAATGTCATTGCATATATTTTGCATTTAAATAAACTGATTTCATAAAATATTTTTTCACAGATTTATAGGGATATTGCAATTGATCTGTTAAGTTGTATACATACACAAGAATAAAGAGAATATTTGTGCATTCATATGTTTTGACTTTTTATGGACAGTGGCGTTTTTGCTTTTAACTTCCTCAAATATAAGCGGTATCAGTCAATAACTATTAGCCCCAACTAGAATTTAGGGGCTTGAAAATAAAAGTGTTACCAGTAGCCACCCATGCTTTAAAAGAACAGTATGAGAAACCCTGTATTATATGATATTAAAACGTTTTCTATGATACAGGTTATACGTAACACTCAACGCCCCCTTTCATAAACCGGTTCAACTCAAAAACCAAACTGCGTTCGGTTTTATTTTCGTCAATGTGTTTTAAATACATTTATAGAGGTTCAAAATCTTTTATGCAATACCTTAAACTTTCTCTGCACGCTTACACGTAACTTCAATATTATTGTTATTCAAATAACGTTACCTTTTCGACTGTGATTAAAATAAATATTGTCGACTAATAATATTGGCATTACACACGTGACGAGTTTAACTGTATGCCACTTGTCAACTGAAATTGCTTGGAATACTTTTCCACTCTTATTTAAAGCAAAATAATAATTCTAGTTTAGCTTTTACAATGTATTGAAAGAAAACATAAATAACAAGGTATCCTAGAAACGTCAAAAAACAGACGAAAACAAAAGAATGTCAAAAAGAATTTTGTTACTCGTTCCGATTGATTTGAATTTTAAATATCGATTTTTTAAATTAAACAAACTATCGCAAGCATTATCAACTGATAAAATATTCATCTTAAATTGACTACATATTGAATGTTAATAATTAAAAGGCATATCAAACAATTAATTCTATACTTAAAAAAGAATTTACAGATACTTGCACAAATTATGCATAAAAGAAATTAAATCTAATAACTACTAATCTGAAATAACAAATTAAGCCGTATTAAATGTCAATTATGTGAGTAAAATTTTCTCGGCCTCTCCAATCTAGAGGTAAGGGCTTTGCTACAGCGATCAGGTGGGTGCTGGTTCAGGTCCTAGCAAGTACAATATCAAATTTAAATTTATGATCTTGGATATGAGTAACTTAATTTTCCAATCTTGGAAATATTTGACGCATTGGCTGTCAGCTGTAATGACAGAAATATATTTTTTAATTTAATAAATAATAAAAATAATGAGTTTACAATTATTAATATTAAAGAACATTCATAATTTGATATTATATAATTTAACGTCATATAAAATCATCATGATTTTAAGAGAAAGCATAGAAAGGCGAAAAAGTTGCCTTTGAGCTATTTATATCAAAATCATTTTTTTAAGCTCTTTCATATTCCACAACAACAAATTAAAAAAAGTAGTAATAAAAAACATTTCAGGGTTACCAGTTTAAAAAATAACTTGTAATTAATATTAAAAATAGAGGTTGAAAAACTGAGTAACAATCAATTGTAATAGAAAACTTCTAAAGAGATACCTCCATTAGGTGGCCATATGCTCCAAACTGCGAGTGGACATCTCAGAACTTGTTTTTATGACTTAATGCGTTCTGTCAGTATACCTTTGAAATGTACTTTAAATATTCCAAGGATAGTTTTAACTCGTGTCTCATTGCAAACTGCAATGTGGTAAGTTCACGAAGAAGCCAGAAATCGTAACATTAAATCAGCTAAACAATTTATTGGATAGTTTGAGAACCGCTGCTATAAATATTTGTGAGAGTGATTAGCTATGTACTTTTTATCATATTTTTTTCTTTATTTACTCTATATTAGAAAGATATGTTATAACAGTGTTTCCGAAACTATAGGTCCCATAGTTTGTGCCGTAGAGTTTCTGCGGGAAAACGCAAAATGATCCAGTAGAGCTAAAACTATTCATTTTGACATTTTTTCATTTGAATAATCATATTTTATAACTTGTTTTTATGACTTGATGCCTTCTGTCAGTATATCCTCGATATTTTGATGAATAAATGCTTCGCGGAAAACGAGCGAACTCTGACATTGAAGCTAACGACATACATGTTAGTCACTGATTATTTTGAGAAATTTTGTTGTTTACATGCCTTCATGTAAAATATTATACACTCACGTCTCAAAAGTGATTTGTAAACTTCGATCAAATCAATTCACGGGCGATAAATTATGAGAAATGCGTGAATAAGTCGAGACGCTTATAAGTTAAGTGCGCTAATGTCGTAAACGTAAAGCTCAAAAGATAAATAACGACTTGAGAAATTGGTATTTTCTTCGGCGATTTATTAATTCAGAAATTGAAGCTCATGCAGTGGAAAAGCTTCAGCAACTCTGTAGCAACGACTTTAACCCTTACAGCGCGAGCCGTTTTCGCACGAATTTATTGTGTGTAAAAAATTGAGAATTATCTGAAATATATATTAGTTATCCCAAATACATCAAGAAGTAAATTAGATTCGTCGCACTCTCGCTAATATAAATCGAAGAAAAGGAAGAAGCTGAAAAATATGTAATCCACGACTTTGCTAGCAAAATGACTGTGGCTAGTCTTCATGTACACCGCCAAAACGCACACAAGCAAGCGCGTAGCCGTAGCACTATAAGTATGTGTAGGGCTGTCGATTAATGCTGCGTATCGGCTGTTCAAGGCTGAAATTCGAAAGACTGAATATCGAGAGATTTTTTCAAAAAAATATTTCCTCTGGTTCTACTTATTTTCATGATCTGTTGCCTAATTTCTCTACCTTTAAAGTTTGAACTATTTTTTAAAGCATATATCCATATGTGTTTCTTTTTATTTTTCCTAGAAATACGAGATAAAGACTTGGACATGTAAAATGTCCAGCGTGTTAAACTTGATGCTATGAATTAAAGGAGTTATATGCTGAACAATTTGACAGCTAAAATTTACTGTCTCGACAAAGTGGTTCAGTTCAAACATCCTCTAATTATTTGAGACATTTAAAGCAAAAACTGATATGTCCAGTTTGCAACATACCGGCGTTTTTGTGTTCCGCGCAAAATGTTTATTTTTTCCATGGTATTTTATTTCAAACTAAGGAAAGTATACATTAATATTAGTAGCCAGTCAACCACTAGTTGCAATAAATATAAGTGAAATAAAATTTGACATATCGGTATTTGATTGCAACTATTAAACTTATCGGATTCTGCATGTAATTAAAAGCTTGACCATTTTTATCGTATGTTTTTGTCAAGCTATTCAAGTTATATGTTGACACATATTGTTTAACATGGTTTACAGTTCATATACGTATTTTTGTTCAATTTTGACAAAATGTGGACGGTTTTTGCTCTTCATCACTTCAAAATTTAAAAAAAATATTGGCTCTAAGACATAATTATCATTCTTTGTAACCCTGTTCGCTCCCAATATGGAGCATTCTACATTGGGAGCAGACATGACTTACAAATCAAAAACACTCCTAACCTAGCCCTATCCTTCTGTCTTTACTCTCTCCAAAAACAAAAGGCTAAGTGATTGAGTAAACACTGTTGAGATAAACTCCATTAAGATGGTCACAAAAAATGGAAAAAGCTAATTGATGCCCAATGAAACAATAAAAATAAAAATGAATTGTAGAAATTTGAAATTGAATCTTCATCAAGCACCCTCAGTAGATATTTAAAAAAATAGATTAATTTCGCAACCTTATTCAAATGACATGATGTTATGATAGCTTGCAATCAAGTCAGGATAACTGTAATATAATTTTGATGCATTTGAATTTCTTCACAATGTACTAAAACTACAATATCATTAAATGAACTGTATGGTAGGAATTAAGTCTGCCACAGAGTGAAATTTTAACGATATTTTAAAAAATATAATAAAAACTTAATCAACTTAGGCTAGTTTATTTATTCACTTCCCCAAAACACGTATCGCTGGCGACGTATCCTAACCATATGACGTAACTTGAGCAGTTATCTCAGGCGAAGAGAACTAAAGACACATTCAAGCCACACTTTTATTTTGCATGTGTCTGTATACATTTTAAGCAAAAGATCTTACCTTGTTTTTCTTGTTTTTTAGTTGTAATCAATTTTAGTTTTCCATACATTCTTCATACTTTTTAAGCATTTTTTTATCAAATTACGTAGAAGTAAGCTCTTTTTTACGAGATACATTGATTACTGAAATTGAAGTGTGAAAGCAGGATTGGGTATATGTATCAAAATGTCGCCGAATATAATTTATTAATAAAAATTTCACTCAAAAATACTTTCTATGTCGAATTAATCCGTAAATGAAAGCTTTTTCAAGATACGTCACTAATGCCAGAACGATCCATAAACTACAGCGAAAGCAAATTTTTTAATCACAGTGTAAAAAAGATAATCGCACTACGTTTTAAATCGCTGTTACCATTTTAAAATTTAATTATAGTAATAAGCCAGGCAGGGTGCATCTTTCTAATATGGTAAATTTTAATTAGAGCCTTCGCTATTTTACAAAAACTCTATATCGTAAAAATACCACTTTGTGTTAACTATCAATTCTCGTTGGAAAGGCATTATATTTTACAAATTCATCCTGAGTGTTACTCATCAGTTATTTTATTATGCTCGCGATGAGCTAAACCGGTCCCATGTCATTATAAATATGGGAAGTTAGTATAAAACAAATTGTGTGTCAGTAAAAAGCAATGAAAAAGAGTGTTTAATTTTTATAAACAAAATTCTTCTTTTTAGTCGTTTTCTTCACCGGTGAGGGTCACCACCGCCTATCGCAACAGCTCAGTTTCCCTTGACGATAATCTGCTACTTGCTCTTGCACTCCGCTACTCTGAGGGTCATCGGTAAGAAGGGGCGCGTCGTGTCCTTCACTCGGTCGTTCCAATGATTTAGGGCCCAGCTGCGTCTTTTTCCTGTGACGATGAGTCTCTCACGATTTTCGATAGGCTTGAGGGCGATGCGGCCAAAAAACCGAGTTGGCGCTTTGTATATACGGCCCAGAGTTTATACAAAATTTGACACACGACACTTAAAAGTAAATAATATAAAATCTATTTTTTTCTTAAATCGAATTAAAAATTTACTTGTTTACATTGTTACAGAGTTTAGTTTATTTGTAATCGATATTATTCTGAAATACGTGAGCAACAGCACGTGTCCTGTCAAATGGGAATGAAAAACAAAACAACGGTACTGCCAAGCATTTCCAGACTAACATCTGGTGTTTTTCCCGGAAAATTTCTACTGCCGATCGATTTTCCTTCGCCATTAACGTTGTATATTGTAAAGCATTGTTTTTATTATACTGTTGGCTGGCTATTGATATGTCTATCGTAGCTATTGAACCAAAAGGCCGCAATAAACAATTCAGAACTTGGCATTAAGAAGATAAAAAAATATAGAAAAGTTGATTATTAATTTTATTTTTAATAACACAATTGAAGCGTCTAACAAAAAGTTCACACTTTGGTAAAATCTAACCAAAAATTTGTTTATATACTATAAGTCATTACACATAATAATCGACTTGGTTTTGGCCAATTGATATTTCCTCAAAATTGAAATAGTTCAGGAGAGACTAAAAACTGTTTTTATCGAAAACATTATAATATTATGAGTTGCGTGATGAATCTTTGAAATGCGCTCCTGTAAATTCTTATGTTTGCCGATACGGGATTATACGTAGGGAGTGTCGATATAATAGTGGCTTACATCAAGTGGCCGGGTCAGAATTTTTAAACCTAAGACCAATGTCAAATGATGTTTCCTTTCCAAAAAGTGATCAATTTATTTTTCTCATTTACATCATTTGGCCGAGACCTGCTCTGTCGTCTTTAAAATGAGATCCAATCAATAGCTCATTTTTGTATTTTTTGAGGGTCACATCAATTGGCCAAAACACTATCGAAATGTAACTCGCAAAAACCGACAAAATTATAACTCATACTGGAGATAGTGACAATAATGAATAGAAATGATTGTGATAGGGTAAAAATAGCCAAGTATTTAGTTGTGGGGTCCATGGCTCAATGGGCAATGTCTTTGGCTTCGGTTACAGATCTGACAGACATAAATCAAATTACAGACAGTGTTTCATAAATTGAAAAAACCAAGCAGCCGTTATATCCAAACAAAGATTTTTGGATTGTCCTACGTAAGTTGACTTTCATAACAACAGTCGAGTCCGTGGTACAGTAGTCAGCGTCGTTGGCTTCGGTTACAGATCAAATCAAATTACAGACAGTTTCATTAATTGAATTTTTATTCGATTTATGGACTTCTGCTCGTAGACATGGATGTTTGTGATGTCTAGAATTCCCTCCCACAAATTCGATACCATAAACGAGGCGTAGCGAGCTAACCTGTCCTATCCTGGTTCTATCCTTTTATACTTACTCTATTTGAAAATAAAATGCTTAGCAACGAAGTAACAATCAGTTCTTTTGGAAAAAATCTGTTGAGATACTTCCATTAGAAGTCTACATTCACAAATTTATTTAAAGATTTTCAACGAGCATACACTTCAAAGTTACATAATAGTTTTCTCCAAATAATTAATTTTTTCCAAAATGTAAATGTCGCCATTTTGGATTAGCAACCTCGATATTATTAGAACATATGAGAGCTATATCATGTCAATATACTACGAAATTTTTTCCATAATAACTATAATATAATTATTAATCTATACCTAATCACGATTTATGTTGCGTTACTATGCCAGTAATAAATAAACAATAGGACACGCTTGGATCAATGTATTCTGAAAATGTTTCCAATAAAGTATTAAACAATATATATAAACATTAAAAATCAAATATTGTATAAATGTGTTGATTTGCTATTGTAATTTTAAGCAATAAGTTCAATTTTCTCTTCTGTCTCCATTTCAGTTATAGAATATTTTTTTTTTTTTTTAATAAAACACAATTTGTTTTGCACTACTGTCACATTTTTGTAATGATCAGGACCGATGTTGCTCATCACAAGTGTCATCAACTGATGATGATGTTTGTCATTAGTTCTGAATCATTCGATAATTCAAGTTACAAAAATAGGAACATGAAAAACTCCTGGAATTTCAGAAAAATCTAATGTGGAACATGTGGACTTATAATGGAGGTATCTCAGCAGAATTTTTTCGAAGATAACAGTTTGTTACTCAGTTTCTAAACCTCTGTTTTTCGAAGGGAGTAGGAATATAATGATAGGGTTATGTTCGCTAATCGCTCTCGCTAAGTCTCGTCCTCTAGAATCGGATGGTATTAATAGTGATATTTGCGTTATTTTCTAGCAAAAATACTGTCAAATGAAAAAAAATAAAGTTGATATTACATTCTGTTTCACTTGAACTAGTTAACTTACTATAAATCTTTATAAATATAACTTGAAATCAAAACGTAAAAGGTAAATATATATTATTTCGCACACATGAAATGACAATGAAGTAAAAGATTTACAACATAAAAAAATTATTCTTCTGTTTGATAATACAGCTAAAATCAAACAATATAAAATTAAAATTCATAACTTAGTTATTCCACTTGGTTTATTATTAACATGACGCGTTTCGCCTGTTTAAGAAGCATCTTCAGACTAACCACATCGCAAGGTTATTCTTCTCTAACATAAACAATGATTAGTTACCGCCGAATCCGTAGAAGAAAAAAATCAAACATTCTTATCTCCATAAAAGTGTTTTTGTTTTGATAATGTTATTTTGTATAATAAATGTCCCCTATTTTCCATTTTCATTTTACTCCCTATTACTAGTTTATGACTCCATACAACTGTGCAAAGATATATTTAAAAAAATTCTTAAGTCCCTCAAATCAGCTCTCAAAAATATGGCGCTTTTCTAAAAATATACAATAGTCCAGGTCATTTTGTATAGAAACAATAGAGGTCTTTTACAGCCAATATAGTATGTTTTTACTCTCTCCTGAACAAAATGACATTTATGCCAACGTCTCCTATTTTAACTGCTTTCCGTTTTTTTCAAATTAAGAGACAGATGAAATATTGTGTCTACGCTTCAGTTTCACGCGTTAAATTGTTGTTTTGATCAAAAACTTATTATTTTCAGAACATTGTATTTAATACCAGAGATTTTGAACAATGTAGCCACTTATATTAAGTTTTTACCGTATTTCATTAATTTCTTCTTTCATTTTGCTAGTATTATAAAAATTATCATTAAGCGTGAAATCATAATTTGTGTAATGTAATATTTCTTACACGTGAAAAAGCAATCAAGACAGTACGTGAAATTTTATGAAGAATATACGATCGTTTGTGTTAGAATGTAGACAAATTTATAGGTCTTACTGTACATCGACGAAAAGACTTCTTTTAACACTAGAAAAGAAAAATATTGAAATCGATTTTTGTTACTATGAGCAAAGAAAGTACATTTCGTTGTGATGAATTATACGAACGCTCGAAGAGAAATATACTTGCTCAAGTATTTCTTTCGACTAACACTTGGCCAAAATATGAATTCCGCTACTTTTGAGAATGTCAAGCTTAAAGCTTCGATATTTTTTTTTTTGAGAAATCGATGACATGAATTGTTTGTTCTTCCAAAGTGTAGAACCAGCCTGCCAATGGGTAAGCCACTGGGAAGAGCTTTAACAACGGTTTACTTTAACATAGACGCAAGTGAGCTTAGACGAGCGCTATTTTTTAATGTATTAAAGTAGATTTTTTCTGAAATTACTAGACTCTAGACCAGTGTTTCTCACCTATTTTCCACGGTTTTCTAACCCAAAATTGCAATCAATTTAGTTAGCAAATTTTTATTTGACATTATAATATATATATATTAAATACACCTGCATTCTAAAATCGCCTCTAAGGCAAAATTTTAATGAATAATTTAAAAAGAAAAAATGCATCAATAAACTTTTTTTATAATTTAAGACATCGACTGAGGGTGCTTGATAGAATTTCAATATCAGATTCGGATTATTGAGATTTTGTACACTTCCCTGTATTTTGTCACTAACGACCCGTAGTTCAGTTCGTCACCCGTCAGTTCGGGTCCATTCGTGCGCTCGAATGCCTGAAGATGCCGAAGGCGAAACCCGGGTCGTTAGTGACAAAATACATGGATGTGTACAAAATCTCAATAATCCAAATTTGCATTAATAAACATTAGTAGCTCTACTGAATCATTTTACTGCCCCCCTGTAGACCGTGACCTACAGTTTGGAAAGCATATCTCTTTTTTAATGTTTTTAATGTAGATATATAAAATACATAAATCTTTAAATTCACCAAAGTCATAATATTCGCTCTGTATTGCAATGCCTAATGTTCTTTGGACTGGGTGACATTGATTGGTCCGCAGTTACCACGCAGCATAATATTCCACTTGAATGACTCCAGAACTGAGTCAATGTGTTTGGGTATGTGCCAGGTTTTCGAACCACGCATTACAACTGGGCGTATGAGAATGGTATAAGTACAAAATGCATTTCAAGTGTCGGTTCCGAGTCTAAGAATGTAAAAGCTTTATGAAATTAAATCGACACTGTTACCTAGTAAGCTTCATGATTTTTATTCTTAAAACATTTCACACGTGTATACAATATATTGGTTCGTAATTTTCCATCGTGGAAACATTTGTAAACTTTACTTAGTAACACTGATGCGGTACGTGTGCAACCAATGCGGTTTCGCAATCACGGTTGAGTGCGAAAGAAAAATGAAGTTAATTCGAGTTAAATATTCTAAAATAACTCTAATACATACATGCATATAACATAAAAAAGAAGATCAAATTTGGATTATTGAGATTTTGTACACTTCCATGTATTTTGTCACTAACGACCCGGGTTTCTCCTTTCGGCATCTTCAGGCATTCGAGCGCACGAATGGACTCGGAACTGACAGTTTTCGTGACTCGTCAGTCCGAGTCCATTCATGCGCTCGAATGCCTGAAGATGCCGAAAGGCGAAACCCGGGTCGTTAGTGACAAAATACATGGAAGTCCTTCAGTCGATGTCTTAAATTACTTAAATTATATAAAAAGGAATAGTCGAATCAATGCTGCTGAATTGGTAAAATGTATGTTTAAACATCACATTTTTCATTAAATTTTATACACATGCAAATCTTGTTTTGGTTCTCCTGAAACGTACCAATTTTAGACTTAGCGACCTTTTCCTTTCGCACACAGAAATAATCGTCAAATTGCCATTTATTTTGCATATATTGAGTTGGACAACTAATTATTTGGTTAGTAACTAATGCAACAAATAGCCAGTAAGTAATAATATATATTTTTTTAACCGTATCCGCTCCCTATTCGGAGCATATGGCCGTCACGCGGATCTTCCAAGTTTCTCTGTCCTCCGTCAATCTCCTCGCTTCCTCCCAGGTCATCCCAGCGTCCCGTAGCTCCGCCGAATACATCCTATGGATGGTTATCAGCGGCCTTCCAGGGCGACGGAATCCATCTGGTTGGTAGAAGAGACAGGCAGGATTGAGGCTCCCCTGGGGCCTCCGCAACACGTGTCCAAGCCAGGTCCATCGTCGCTTTTTTACTTTGGACGTAATAAGAGGCTGGTTCGTCCGCTCTCTTACCTCCGAATTCCTGACAAAATCAAACCACCGTACCCCTAGTATTTGCCGCAAGGATCTGTTTTTCAAAACACATTATACGGTTACCTTATGCCTTGGTGAGATGCCATGACTCGCAACCGTAAAACAACACCGTCAGAATGCATGCATTGAATAAGTGGCACTTGGTTCTGACCGAGTACAACCGTGAGTCCCAGACTTTCCGCATTGAATTAAACGTTGCTCCTGCGATCCCTAATCGGATTGCGAGCTCTTTACGAAGATTTCCATCTCCCGTCATGTGTACCCCCAAGTACCTGAAGTCGTCGACTCTCTCGATGTCTTGCGCTCGTCAGAGGGTAGTCCGGGTCTGGACAGAAACTGTTGCAAAGCACATTGGTTTTACTCGCATTGACTTTGAGGCTAATTCGATACGAGTTCCTCTGCAGCCTGTTTATTGTTTCCTGATGCTATATATTAGAATTGTGATAACTAATCAGCAAAAGCTCGGGTGACAAATTATTTATCCTAGTTAATTTGTTTAATAAAATATTTTTTCATGATTTATAATTTTCGAGAAATAATATTATGTATTTTTCTTAACTGTTTTGAAAGTCAAACCAAAAGTGTACCATTACTTCAATGACTTAGAACCACTTCGTCAGAGGTAAAGGGTTTTATTGGCTAATATTTAAAAAAATTGTTGCTTTTTTTTGATTCATAACACAAATATGCATATAAATTTTGTTATATTATGTTATTGTTTGCCATGAAATTCTAAGTAGTGTTTAGATGTGTCATGGATGAGAAAATTTGCGGAGCGCTGCCCTAAAGCGTGACATCATATATGAACGCCCCCCTATCTAGAAGGATTGATTTTTTGCACACTTAAGTGTAAATTACTAAGTCTTGGGTAATTGCTTCTAAGACACCCCCAGTTAAAAGAAAAAGGGAAAAGTCTGTACATACGCTTAAGGTTTGCTACGTCACTGAATACTACGGTATTATGTTAGCTGGTGGGAAACCAGTGGAGAGTGAACGAAGGCTAGTGAATTAAACTAAAACTCAGCCAAAATTCTAAGCAGCACTGCTGTGAAGTTATCACTAATCAACAATTTTTATTGCTACAGGAAGGTATTATAATATTATGATATAAAAAGTTGTATTATCGAAATATTGGAGTGCTATGTAAACAAAAACTAACGTACATAATACTTATGTTTATTAATGTGATAGGTAATGGATATTGCTTTATCTTATTTGGTGTAAAGATAAAAATCCTCATCTATTGACTGACTACAATAACAATTTTTCCTTTGTTTTGATGAACGATCAATTCTTATTTTATATATTTTTTTGTATGTACATACATTATTTGGTGCGTAAATATATTTTCTTCTGTCATGTATGCTCCAAGACTAGGCAACATCATCATATTTCACGTCCGTTCTGGCAGAAAACTTTAAGACAAAACGACGTCTTATATGTTTTTTCAGATATATTATAACGTCTCTTGTAGACAGGAAAATTCTAAAGAATCTGGTATGTATTGATTGGTAGAACTCCATTATAATAGGATAAAATAACAAAGTATTTAGTTCTACAAAATTTTTATCAGGTAGTAGCTATTTTGGCGTTACGCCATCGTCAGAACCACGGTGACGTAGTTCTGACGATGGCGTAAAGCTGAAATAGCTATCAACTACCTGATGAAAATTTTGTAGAACCAAATACTTTGTTATTTTATCCTATTTTAATTTGGTATGTGTCTGGATAGGCTTCCGAGGCGACAAAGCAGTGAAGTAACAACCTACTCTCGAGATTAGAAATAGAATTAGTATTCGAAAATGATGCTTATTTTCAGATATTATTGCATAGCTGATTTTCTTTCAGCTTCTGTTAATTTATTGGGAAGACACCGCCCTTTCGATTAGTGGTAAATCTGAAGATTTGCCATTTTCACTATTTCTACGAGCAGCGTTCGATATTCATCCCCTTCTGAGTGATCTGGAGTATACATGCAGCAGTAATGTTTTGAAATATCGAATGGCTAACTTTTAACAAAACGCAGGGCCATCCCAATATAATATTTATGTTTGTCTTATACAAAAAGTGAAATTCATACCTTATTAACTCGTTAAATGAAAAATGAACTGCTCATGTCAACGAATGGCTTCTCAATTACTCTCCAGACACTCCAGCCTTTTCTTTCCAATAAGATTATCAACCAATCTGGCATCGTTTTCCGCTTTGTCCGCCAATCTTGTGCAACAGCCACCCAGATGTCGGACAACTATTAAAGACCCTTTGGAGTGCCTGAAGCTCGCCTATCTGACTACGAGAACTACCCATTTAAACGTTCGTTCTCTCATCACGTTGGTGATGCTAAGATTAATGTTGAAGTACTCAGCGCTTACACCGATGCGCCATCCCTGGGGTTAATAGAAGATTGTATTTTAGACTTGTTTCACAAATATGAGGGTGACATGGATAATGTATCTCTCATCTATTATGTCATCCATTTCATACGTTCAAATGTTTCTGTTTATCACAATACTAATGGCAGAGCAAACAATGTCACACTTCTATATAGATTAACATGTTCTTCAAACACATCAACCATTGGTGAATAGTTTTGTGCTGGCCACCGCATAATAGTGAATATTAAACAATATGTACGTAAATAAAATAATGTGTAGTCCCATTTTAATGCAGTTTTTAAGTTATGTAAAGCGTAAAATAAATAATTATTTCGAACAAATTCAAGATCTTTCCGCTGTATGTACTATATAGTAGTCAACTCCCAACGTTTAACTTTTAACCTAAAACTGAAAACGCCATATTTTTGAAGATTAAAAATTCCGGATAATAAAAGCGCTGCCTAGCAACCGCTTTATACCAAATATTTCGTGATTTTCATTGTCATAACTTCATGTTGCTTAGTAACTGTAAATAATAGCACAAACGTCACAAATCATTATTGGTCGCTTGAATCGTAAAATTTGTGTAAAATCAAAAGATTGAGCGGAAACTTATCTTTACAATCCATTACTTTCGAAGATGTTTAATGACCACATCAATGTTAAATGCTGTGTCTACACTGCGCATTTTAAAAACTTTGATTGCTATTATTTACGAAAAAAGTCAAAGTTCCAAGTTTCAAAGATGTTTCCGAACCGTTGATAGAATTGAATGTAAAACGTAGCTTGGTAAATTCGTAAATCTTGATGTGCATCTGGAATCGTCTGGAGAATCCAAAAAATGTCGAGTTTTTAGGATTTTTTGAGCACTGCAAAAAAGGGTAGCTTTAAGAATACATTTTTATAGTGTAATGATCCGAAATTCCAGTAAAAAAATATTTTTAGTCGACGCAAGGAAGGTTGAATTGTGAAAGGAAATGACGGCATTTGATAATATGGCAACGGTCTTATAGTCTGCACTCCAGATACTTTTACCGCGGTTACATTCTATGTAATATGACTGATATTACACAACGTCAAAGGTTCAACGAGTTTTAAAGATCTCTGATCCGTCGATGGAATCGAATGTGACAGGCATCGTGAAGGACACATATTGGGATTCACATTGAGACTACTTGATAATGACAATCAATAGAAGACAACTGTACATATTGGGATTCACAATTGAAAAAATGAACACTCTTTGCATTAATCCTCTCATTTTGTGAACACAAAAACACTTCGGAGGAATAATAAGGACTGCATGTCTGAAGATATATTATTTTTAATATCTTGCGTCGAAAATAATCCTCACTTTGCCTTGAACTTTACACATGGCATTTACAACGAGGCAACCATCAAGAGTAAAGGTGTGGAAGTTTTTATCGTTTATTACTACTGGACTATATTTTGTGGGTAATACAAGAGGTACAGTACACGGTAATATTTTTGACTTTCAACCAAATTACGATATAGCTAGCCAACGTCTAAATAATCGTTTTTTATCTCGGGCGAAGCTGGGTAAAAAACGCTAATACTTAAATAAAATTGAGTGAATAAAGATTTGCAAACATTTCATTTATATTGTCCAATAAATTATTTAGAGATTGTCGTGTTTTTGAATTATTGTAATGCAATTTGGGATTTAGGCATCAAAAAATATTGGGAAAAGTACCTATTTCAACTAGCCACTGATACGAAAGAACTTTACCTAAAATCCGAAGTAAAATGTCATATCTGTAATATCTCGAATATTGTAAACTTTTGAGGAAAATTTTATATAAAATAACGAAACTGAATTTAAAATAACAGCAATGTCCCAATTTTGAATAAGATAGATGCAGCTGTTACTTTGCAACTGCGTTTTGAATCTTTAAAACTCTCTCTCTTGTAAAATGTCATGTTTGCAGATACGGGATTATACGTAGATAGTGTCGATATAATTATTTATCAAATTTCTCGCGTCACAGTTATTAAATGGGTTACTAAACTCGCTCCCGAAGGTTTTTAGAGTTTTGAGTAAATCACGAAAAACTGTTATGGGCAGTATGATAGTTTTAAGTATAATTTAAGTTATGTTGTGTCTTCCGGTGTAAAAGCAAAAGTAAAATATTCATTTATATTCACGTTTTTTCGGAGCACGCCAACCGTATAAAACGAGGATCGATATCGTTTCAAAAAACGGCATTTATAAGTTTGGAGAAAAATTGGATTTCGAACAGGGGACAAAATAGTAAAAAATTTTATACTTGCAACTGAAAAAATTGATAGATTTATTAACGAGCACATACGTACATCAAAAATTCTATTTTGTGAAAAATTGCCACGAGCGTGTTTTGTGACTCAGCGACTTGTATAACGTCTGTAATGAAATATAGACAATGAACAATATAAAATCTATTAGATAAGCAAACACACAAATTTAATCTTATAATATTATACAAATTCATCAGCTTATTCTTAGCCTTGCTAACTCATACAACAAATATTTAGTTTATGGGTAGTCAAGTTATTAAATATTTACCGTCAAGTAATTATTGTGTTCAATTTCCGTATTGCCAGTTTAAAGTTTATCAATATTGCATGGCCACCTTAAAACCGGCAGGCTGTCATAATATTTTTCTTTCTTTGTTTGCGCCTAACACGAGAGAAAAATGAAGCGCAAACGTGAGTCAATCAAAAGACTAACAATATTGACAAAACGGTTGAAAAACCGGAAGCAACAAGACGTGGCAGGAAGCTGCAGCCAGTACTCTTTCCTGGCTAGGGCTTCCAATCCCAGTCAATTAGACAATTCCGTAATCCCGGGATTATTTAAATATCAATCCTTGGATTTCGGGATTCACTGTAAAAGTTAAGGAATCATATTTCAAATTAAATTCGTAGTCGTATTCCTCACTTGTGAGTGTCGTGACCTCCACCTACCGCAACAACTCCATTTCCTTTGACGATCCTTCGCCACTCGCTCCCGCACTCCGCTGCTTTCAGAACCATCGGTAAGGAAAGGCCTGTGGCGTCTTTCACTTCCAGCGAGTTGGGCTCTTTCAGGATCTATTTGTACGCTTGGTCGTCCGTGGTATACAGAGCATGCTTCTCCAGCACCACATTTCATATGCGTCAAGACGTTTTCTTTCTTTCACTTTTACAACCTTTTCGCTATAATTACTGTAATTTAAAAGAAATCTGTTGATGAAGTCTATTTGAACTCGTTTGTTGACTGATATTTTTTATCCACTTTATACTAACGTACAATAAAACGTAAGCCTGTCCTGGCCATGTTTAGATTGTAATACAATACAATCAGATATTAGAAACTACAAAATAGGCGTTAAAAAAATTTAAATTTTATTTAGATTAAATTACTATCAAGATTGCTTTGAATAAACAAAATATCTTTTCACCTCGGTAGCCAAAATTTGATATTCTACTAAATGATATCTCACTATGCTTTTTTCACCCATGTGCTCTTCATATTTGAAGCATATGGCAGTAGTTCAGTCTAAAAATAGAGGTAGACATTTCTAGATCAATCGGATACAGTACTAATGACGGATTCAAACCTAACGGTATAGATACTACTTACAAAAAAGTGTTTCAATATTACCCAAAGAAAAAAAGAAATTACAAAATGACCTTGAAATAAGGTCAAATTTATTTTAAACTGAATTTAATGCAGATGCACTCGGATACACTAACGCAAATAAATTAATGGGCTCATCTCCCAAGGATTGTCAGATTGATATCACTATCAGAATATGAAACGATGCATTCACCCCCTTGGATGTCAGTAGCGCCCCCAAATTTTAACACTTTTAAGTTACCGTTAAAAAGCACTTCTATCGATTCATTATTTTTTGACACAATATTTATTCTGAAAAAAGCGAAACATATAAGTTATACAACAAATGGAATTATTAATCATTTTTTAATTATTAAATGCTATATCATAAAAAAAACCTGCGCGGATAGTTATTTAAGCTTCGACATTAATAATTTATCCACAATAATAATTTGGTACATTTAATACGTGTATATTAAGAAATAAAAGAAACAATATCAGATCATTACTCAATCAGCTAGTCATCTATGAACTCATAGGTTGTTACTAATACGTGTTCATTAAACGATAATTCTATCTACAATTTATAAAAGATGCATTAAATAATGCCAAATTGATGACAGCAATTCAAAGATGAATCATCATTGGATGTACTAACTAATAAGACGCTTCCTTTAAAATGATCTGAAAAAAGTGTTCTTTTCTTCGAGGTAAACAAGACATTCACAAAAAATGTTTCTACTACCAATACTTGACTAAAGACGTTATATTGATAAAAATAAACCACAATTTCACACTATTATAGAGACAGGTTCCACTCAGAAAACTAGTTTTGGCCTAAGACTGCTCTGATTATACAGAAATGATGATAAAGAAAATACGAAAATGATTGGATCTCATTATAAAGGCGACAGAGCAGGCCTCGGCCAAATGATGTAAATTAGAAAAATAAACTGACCACTTTTTGGAAGGGAAACATTGGTTTTCGGTTTAAAAATTCTTATCCGACCACTCTATGTAAGCCACTATTATATCGGCATTCCTTACGTATAATTCCGTATATGCAAACATGAGAACTCATCATATAATGTTTTCGATAAAAAGTTTTTACTCTCTCCTGAACAATTTCAAGGGTTCAAATTTAAAGTTTCAATCAATTGGCTAAAACACCGTCGATACAATGAAATTGTGTTGGACAAAAATGTCATTTTTTAACGTCAAAAAAAATTTAACGGTGGATAAATTAAAGAAATATTAAAACAAAAGATCCTTTATATCTTGAATTATTTTTTGTAATTCATCATTTTTTTAACATGTCCATGAACAATATAGAGTTTTCGGATTCCTAGGCCAATGGTTCTCAAACTTTTTCATTACACGACCTACAAAATTTGCAAGAAATAAATCACGGCTCACTGCCCCTCACAATTATTTAATTCAGTTATCAAATGCTTTATTTGACATTATATATCGACTGTGGAAAGGACAAAAGAATGTAACCCACACACAAAAAATATTTTGTATAGTCCAAACAAAACGTGTATTAAATTGTATACATTGTGATTCTCGAAAAAACAATATTTTGAAAAGACGAAGGGATAAGTCCTTTTACCTTTCTACAGTCGATATATTATATTTGTGCATATAAATATAGTGTATTAGAACGTTTAATATTTTGTTGTGTGGGTGTTTGCACAGTCGATATATATATATATATACACCTGCATTCTGCAATCACCTCAAAGACATTTGTTTTTATAAAATCACGAGTTATGTATTCTTATATTACAGATGTATATATTTTATGTAATAAAACAATAATTCATAAATAAATACTTGTAGCTCTACTAGAACATTTTGAGGCCCCCCGCAGAAGCCCTTCGGCCCATAATTTGTGAAGCACTGTCCGTCCTAAGCTACAACTGTTTCGCGAAATTAGTACTCTCGTCAGTCCATTACTGTTATGCCCTGTGTATACTGAGAAGACTAGAAAAGGATCATAATCACATTATTAGCATCATCATAGCAATCCGTACTGACTGCACAGTCATAAACCATTTAACAATCAATTCACGCAAGTTTCCAATTAGAGATTTAAGTCATCATCATTTGAGTGCAATATGAATTATTATCTTTAAATAGGTAGTCAATATTCTCCTTGTCGTATTTTATTATTTTTATTCCTCAGATTCATTGTATATTAAAAACTAATCATACAATAATTATGGGAACATAAATTACATTTAATTTGATCATTTATACTCTGACTTGTTTATCTTGGCAACACTAGCATTGTGAACAAGTGAACATTGTAAGCTGAAACGTCTTAACTGTCAAATTAACAATGTTTACTATATACACCAGATGTGGACAAAGTTACTATGGACAATATTTCTGAACCAAAGTAAGATATAATTAGATCGATTGTTTACAAACGAAATCTTAAAATGTTGTTTTCCCGTTCCCTATTATGCACATGGATTTGTATTATTATATATAATGGGTCAATTATTGCTTCAATTGGAATGAATATATCATAACTAGTGGTAAGGCCCATTGTAGATGATTGTATTGTAGTTGAAATACTGAATGTCTAAAGTAACTGTTCTTCAATTTCCATACTAACGGACTAATTGTTGTTTGTTTGCCTCGGAATTTGCATCACGTAGGAACTGTGTGTATTGTTTATATATACTGCGGACGCTTAGGTCATAAGAAAATTTCATACCTATATGTGTACGTGATAATAATAAAACGTCAACATCTACGCCTACAGACCGGTCTGGGCTATTATATATAATTTTAAAAAATAAAACACAATTTGTTTGTACTACTTCCACATATTTATAATGATCAGGACCGGTTTCGCTCATCACGAGCATTATCAACTGAAGTTCATCAGTTGATAATGCTCGTGATGAGCGAAACCGGTCCTGATCATTATAAATATGTGGAAGTAGTACAAACAAATTGTGTTTTATTTTTTAAAATATAATGTCGTTCCACCAAGAATTGACAGTTAACACCTTAAAAGTAATATTATATATAAGATTAATGATACAGTAATATTTAAACATTATAGTTAAAGATTTTGTATACATATGTCGTATTTGAACACTGTAAACAGTTTTTTTAGATTGAGAGATAAATTTATTTATTTTTGTTCGAATGTATGGATGTTTGTGATATCTAAAATTCCCTACCACCCACCCGATCTTGATTTGCTGACCATCCTTCTTTTCTATCCTTATTTTATTCGAAAAGGAGATGTGGAACAATTTAGTTATAAGCAGTTCTCGCAGAAAAAAATTCCGTTGAGTTACCTCCATTAGGGATTCATATACTCCACATTGGGCGGAAGGGAATTCTAGACATCACCAACATCAATGCCTACAAACAGATAGATATCCAAAAATCGATTGAAAAATCAATCTATGAAACTGCCCGTACTGTGATTTGAACCCAGGACATCCGTAACTTTGACTACTGTACCACTTAAAAATGCTCAGTACCAGTGTGAATTTGGGAAAACATTTGCTACATTCCTGAATTATCTGACTTGATTTTCAGTTAAGAAAAATAATCGAAACTTATTCATGTTCTAATAAATGCTCAATAACATAAATTATAAATCAAGCTAAATTTGACATCCATATCATAATGATTTTTTTAACTGTCATGTTGAAAGCTTAACTATTCCATGCTCTGCCCAATCTATGCATTTGGCAGATGAGATTGTCCTATTTCAAGGATTCGAGTAACATAATATCGTCGGTATAGTTACAGAAGGCGTAAAGTAAAAAACCTTGAGATAATCATGAAATTTAAGCCTTTCAATTTACATACTTTAACCGTTATTTATTAAACTACTTTATGAGATTCGTCAACCATTTACGAACTCGATTTAGGCATTAGTAATTCTTTTTTACAGTGTTTTTACCGCTAATACTGTAAACGAAATTGACTTAATTCATATTGATTTCTTCAAATTACGTAAAAAATACATGGAATATGGTTGAGTTTGTTTTTTCAGACGATAAGCCGTCTTAAAATCTATCGTAGGTACTGCATTACTCAAAACAGCCGATTTTAGACTTATCGCCATTTACCACTATGCCGATGATATTATATACAACGAATAATATACTTGCCATAACTTCTATACGTCAAAAAGTCTCAAAGTGTAGATTGAAAAAGAACCACGTAAAAAGTGCGGCGTTGCGTATAAATTTATAATTAATAGTATTATAGTTTTTATTCATTACAGTTACTTAATTACACTGCAAATAAAAACGCCGTTTTCAACAAATTGGATGGCAAAATGCTTGATACTAAAGACCTCGCATTATCTTGGCGTGGCCCCCTCTCTCTGCAGCATAACGAAATGCATTTCAATGTCTATCGTCTAATTCTGCCCAAGCGTTGCTGGTCGTTCGCCATTCCTGTCGGTTTCCAGTTGGTTAGTGTTTAATACAAACTTGTGTCGACCGCGCGTGCAGTAACTGCGTGGTGTGCTCATTTGCAAACAACTTGAACTTCTAAATTAAATACTTACACTCTCGGTTTCGACGCTCAAAATAATAACACAACAGCCATACGTAATAATAAATATTTAGTGCTAGCAACATTACAAATTGCAAGCATTGTGAACATAGACTACTATACTTTTAATTGTGAAGTTCTCAATTCAAAAAAAGTATTTGACGGTTCGTGTGGAACAATATCAGGTAAATAAATTGACTATCATCTAAAAACATACGAGTGTTTGTTACTTCAAACATATAATAACAGTAAAATATATATATATAAAATATTTTAAATTACTAGGAATTCACGTAATGATTTGTGTACAAATTCTTTTCAACTATGTAAGTAGGGCGTGCAATTATTGTGTTTACAAGAATTACCAATTCAAAGCAAACCAGTTTTTTGGCGTACTTCGTTTATTAAAAATCCTCGTTTGCGAATATTATAACGTCGATATACGTGTGGCAGAAGGCGTTAAGTCAAAAACCACCTTTAAAAATATCATGAAATTCAAGTCTTTCTATTTAAATACCCTAACCATTATTTATAAAACTAATCACTTTATGAGATTCGTTCATCATTAGTTACAATTTTTGTCCACTAACAATTGACTTAATTCATATTGATTTCTTCAAAATACGTAAAAAAATATATAGAATATGGCTGAGGTTGTTTTTTTAAACGATAGACCGTACTAAAATCTATCATACTGCATTCATAACTCAAAATAGACAATTTTCGACATACCGCCTTCTGCCACTATGACTACGACAAGATAAAGGTAAGCAAGTTTAATAGCAACGACCGGTTTCGCTTGGCTATGAATCATTGTAAACAATAGCCAAAGTTTCGTTATATTGAAATAAATAATTCTTAGACATTTTAAAATTGTTTAGTATTAAAACTGGGTGGAAACACATTTTAATATTGCATTAAAACTTTACAAAAACATTTAGATTTTTTCAAAATTGCAACGTTTTCGTGATTTTTTGTTATTCACATACCATAAAACTTATTGCGCTTTTTTGAACACCGTTACTAAGCTGCATAGATGTTTCGGTCATTCTTATCGTCAGGACTAACATGTTCTGTCAGTCCCATTTATTATAACCTTGTTCTTATCTAACAATAATAATATATAATATATGGGGAGGTAAAAGCATTATTATTTAACACCATATATTACGCACCTCTTAGTGTTTTATATAGTCAAATCAATACCTAGAGTAGTGGCTTCCAAACTAGGGGGCACAATAAAAAGGTAAGCCTCATCCGTTTAATCCTTCGTTGATTCGTCTATTAAATGTGCTACATTACTTTCACCATTTTAAAAAATGTATGTATTATTTTATAAAATAAGTGGGGTGCCAAGACTTTCTTCTAATTATGGGACGTATAAATATAAAATTTCGAAACCACTACTCTAGACAACAATTATGAAATATATTTTTGATGATTAAATAATCAATGAACACATCTTCATTCATTTAAATAGTACCTTTTTGATGAAGCTATGTTTTGTAGTTTTTAGTTTTCATAGTATTTCGTTTTAACACATAAATTAATATTTATGAAATTTACTAGACAAGGTTACATTGTAAGTTGTAAATGCCGAAATAGCTACATGTTTACATAGAAAAAATCCTCTATCTGAGACCACTAATGGGAATATATAAATGTGATATAGCACTATTAAAATTATATAAAAATAAAAAAAAGCCTGCTGAAGATTGGAATATAATAAAAATAGACATAAGAATATTTTTTATAGAGTATTAGTCCTTCAAAAATCTTTTGTGATATGACAAAAAAACAGATAAGAATAATTATAAATAAGTTATTATTTTTTTGATAACTTAAAATATAACAAAGAATATACGCTTACTAGATAAAAATTAATATTTTTTGTAATCCATTGAAATAAAAAATGAGTTATAATGATAAACACGTGTAGTGTCGTAACTTAAATACAGGGTACATTACATTTTATATAATATCGACGGTGTTTTGGCCAATTGATGTAAACCTCGAAAAGTATGAAAATGGTTTAATGATTGGATCTCATTTTAAAGGCGACAGAGCACGTCGCGGCCAAATGATATAAATTTAAAAAATAAATTGACCACTTTTTGGAAAGGAAACAACATTTTACATTTGTTTTAGGTATGACTGCTGGTATGAAAATTCTGACCCTCCCACTTGGTGTAAGCCACTATTATATCGACACTCACGACGTATGATCCCGTATCTGCAAACATGAGAATTCATGAGAAAGATTCATAACGCAACTCATCTTATGAAGTTTTCGATAAAAACAGTTTTTACTCTCTCCTAAGCAATTTAAATTTGGAGGGTTACATCAATTGACCAAAAACCGTCGATATATATTGCAATACACGATGTGTAGAGAGAGAGAGAAATGTATTTTTATTGTTTGTGATAATAATCTTCTAAATTATGTTGAATAGTTGAAATTGATTTTTATTTTGAAATCTATGTCTAATATAGATGCTAAATAAATCCTAAAATTACACTTTAAATGCTACAAAACGGTTTTATAAAAAATCAAAACTGTAAAAAATAGTTGCTCAAAATAAGGGTCTCCAACAATTACTTTTCAATTTATGTAGCACAAGAAAGTCAAAAGGTTGCACACCCATGATTTAATGGATAAGTTTATAGATAAGAAAAAAACATCAAGAGAGTTTTGCCTTTTTACTTAATATTATTTATTACTCAGCAGGAGATCAAACGTGATTTATTAAATGTGTTAATAGCCCAGATAAGTGCTGCTTGCAACTTTATAAGATTCAAAACTCATTTGATTATATTTATAATAATAAAAACAATTGATTGTTTTATTATTTTATTAATAAATAACATTTTCTTGTTATCTCCGTGGTGATGATATTATTGTAGTGAAATGTTTTCAATTGCATTTTTTATCAATAGACCAGAAAGGTGATGTTAGAAAATATTATTTATTTTTTTCTGTATTTTAAAGATACTATAATATAACATTACTCATATCGGTTACCGGATCAAACATAACATGACTAAACAGATTATGATCAAACAGAACATTCATAAGATCAGAAACAAACAAGGTTTTTCCCTTCCGAGATTCCAAGATAACGACGATTGCTGATCCGCGATTTTTTTGTACTTTGTAATTTTAACCTTCCCGTTTCCATGCTAGAAAAATCGCTTTGGATCTCATGCAGTCACATTGCGTTAACGTGTGGGTTTATCATATAAACGCATTTATAAAGTGAATTGACAATTTCAAATAGTGAAATATGGTTTTATGTAGTATTAAGGAATTATTTTAAGTCATAGTTTGTGTGTAAAACCTGAAATACATATAAAACTATGCGAAATTATCGAAATTCAAACAAGCTCGAGACGTATCTCACTGCAAGTTTGAAAAAAAACGTTGTCATGCATCTCGGGTCGATACTATACTACACTAATTGTTACTAAACTATATTGAATACTATACTGTAATGTTGTTTTTTTCGATGGTAAAATTGACGAGGTTTTTAAATTATGATTAATAATACAAAGAAGACGTTAATTATAATGTATTTTTAATTTTTAATTATATGTAGAACTAATTTTATTTACAAATAGCAAAAGTTTTAATTTTTGTATGACCTATTTCACAGATAATTTAAAGGTTTAAAAGCCGAGGTAACGCAATGTTACACCATGAGCTACGGAATGGTTAAATAATTGTATTTGAATTTCTAGAAATTTTATTGTCGTATGTAGTGATTAAATATATTATAAATTTCTTTTAGGTTTAATTAATAAATAGATAAGTCAAAAATATTATCTTCATCTTTGGTCATGAAAACCCTTATTTTTTTCTATACCGTCGTCCTAAAACTGCCAAACTCGTTATTATCAAAATATTGAAAATGACTCGTTTCAAATAAATTATTCTCAATTCAGCTGTATTTGTTTTCCTATCGAAGATGACTACATCTCGTTACAAGAAATTCTAGACGTTCAATTACCACTGGCTTTCCACGAATTTAATAAAGTAAAAAATAATACTGTGAAATAAATACCAAAATGAGACAGTACCAATTAAATATAATACAAGACTCCATCCATTTAAATTTGTATGGTGCTAACTGTCAATTATTGGTGTAAAATCTCACAATATTTAAAAAAAAAAACAATCAAAATTGACTGTACTAATTCCACAATATAATCAAATTATCAGTTCCAGTAATTGAAGACCTTGAAAAACAACAATTGTCTACTATTTTATATTTTCATTTTATTACATTTCTCGATTCTTTATTTATGACTCTATACAACTGTGCAAAGAGACATTTAAAAAAAAACCTTAAGTTCCTCTCTCAAATCAGCTCTCAAAAATATGCCGCTTTTCTAAAAACATACACTAGTCTAGGACATTTTGTGTGGAAACAGTAAAGGTCTTTTATAACCGAGATTATATTTTTGGTGAATGGATAAAAACGTACAGGAAAAAAGCGGACAGAAAAAAGCGAACAGGAAAAAACCGGACACGCAAAAAAGCTATATTGTTGATAACAAACATACCTCTTTCCTATCCTACCACTGCATCACACAGTCATGTCTTACCGCGTACTAATAATACTCTACATAAATGTCTCAATACAATTTATCCACGACTCAACACTTTCAAACAAAGATAGAACGCAACAAATGAATCTTTCGTCGTCGGAAGTTCTGAGTTTTTAAAATTATTTTTTCTTCTCTGTGTGCGTTTTTTTCCGTGTCCGGTGTTTTCTTGTACGGTTTTATCCTAGAACCATATTTTAATCCCCTTCTGAACAAAATGAGTTTTGTGATATTTGCTGTTTTTTTGTAAAGGTCTTCAATTACAATAGGAAATATAAAAGTATTCAGTTTTACGAACTTATTACGTTTTGATTCATTGATATTTTAGCCTATTATAATGGAGTTCTACCAAGTAAATATACTTTTTGTAATACGAACATATCATTTTATTATGATCAAAAAAGGAACGAACCGCTCTTACAAGGAAACTTCTCTAGCTAGTACATAGTAACAAGTATCAATGTGCACTTTCACGAATATTCCAAATATTTTTAATATGTTATATTTTTCTAGGTTTTTTCGTTTTGGGTGGTATCATTTATGTATTTAATATTGTCAATGCGCTGGCAGATAACGGACATTTGTTTACTCACACTAATATACGCGTATTTACACGCATAGCCAGAGATTAGGAATTCTAACTCAAATATTCAATATCCGAATATATTCGGTCCTTTTTTAACTATTCGATATTCGAATATTTGGACAACTATTGGAATAATATTAGTAATAACTTTTAATGAAATATTTTACGAAAACGACGAAAGATCACATCACAATTTCTCCAGATTTCAAGAACAATAACGACTTCTCCAGGTCGTGGCTATTTTTGCGTTCGCGCGACTCGGGCGCTTTCAATGCCTTGCCATAATATTTGAGTTTGACAAATGACTCGGGGCAAAAAAAAACCTTTAAACATGCCGTAATTTCAGTAATTGAAGAAATAACGCTCGAGTAATCCGACGCAGCTGAAAATTTTAAATATTGTAATACAATGGAACGTTATTAGAATGTGTATTTATATTGTCTTTATGTGGGATTTGACAGAAGTGGGAAAAGATTTAGTCGTAAATTGTTATAAAATGTAGGTTTTTCATTGTTAAGGAAATATTATTATTATATCAGTGATATAAAATTTGAATAAATGTGTCTTTTATTATAAATAAGTACGTTATAGTAAAATCCAATTTTCAACATTTTTGTCATAATTTAAGACATCGACTGAGGGTGCCTGATGGAACTTCAATATCAAATCTGGATTATTGAGTTCGAGTCCATTCGTGTGCTCGAATGCCTGAAGATGCCGAAAGGCGAAACCCGGGTCGTTAGTGACAAAATACATGGAAGTGTACAAAATCTCTATAATCCAGATTTGACTTTTGTCATACTTTAGAAACTATTCGAATATCCAAATATATTCGATATTCGAATAGTTGAAATCCCTAATAGAGATGCGTCAAACAGTGTAATAATAATTATATTGTAAATCATTACAAATGTGTACCAAGGGATTACGATTAGATACTTTTGTTATCAGTTAGTTAGTTGACCAACTGTCAAAATGACGAATTTGAAAGCGCTGTTTCGTTTTTACAAACACACGTCATCAGTTATAGGGAAATGATTTGTGATAATGGTCATATAAGGATATTGTCATATTATGAAGTATTATACATTGCATAAAGTCTGATAAACATCAAATTCTAAATAAATAACCTTAACCAATGAAGTCTCACATGCCTGTATTCCAATACATTCAATTTTATTTTCCCATACACTCCAGTCATTTTCCGAGTATCCTACCATCAACCAAACTCACATATAAAAGTTTTTGGAAACATTTTTTGTTCAGAAGTAATTCATGGTAGCTGTATGGTAGATTTTCAATTTTTGGTTAATAATTGACTCCATCCTAACAAATAATTATACTACTTAACTATATTATATAATAAGCCCTACATTAGCGGGCAGTACGACATGAGTACACGAAATTATGATGGCGTAGCGAGGCGTTTATGAGGAAATTGACTGTTCAGTTAATTGGGCCGATTTCGGGATACCATCTTACAGGACAATACCAAAATTTTTGGAGACAGTCTAATATTTAACAAACTTTGTACATTTTTATTTATTTCGTCACTCACGACGGGTCTCTCCTTATGGTATCTTCGGGAAGTATATGAATTAACTCAAACTGACAGTAGTTGGTAAATAGTTTATATCGTTTATATTGGCGGATCCGTGGTGCAGTGGTCAACATCGTTGTCTAAGGTTATGGATGTCTCTGGTTCATGTCACTGTACGGGCAGTTTCATAAATTGATTTTTCAATAGATTCATGGATTTTTGTTCATAGACATGGATGCATGTGATGCCCACCCATACAATCACAACAATGGGGCGTATCCAGAGCAATTAACTAACCACTAGTCCTGTCCTAGCCCTTCCTTATATCCCTATCCATCTATCCCTACTTTCTTCGAAAAAGAGAGTTGAGCAACTGAGTAGCACACGCAGTTCTCGTAGAAAAACTTCTGTTGAGATACCTCCATAATAAGGCCATATGCTCCACATTTGAAGAGGATATGATAAATATATATATATATAAAAAAATTAAGAAAAAATTATATCATTAAATTTTGGCGCTACACTGATATTTGAATTAATTTCAATACTGATTTGATAATAATGACTTTTAACCTTAATTGGGAAAATAATCGCGCAAACAATTACAATCTCATAATACTTTGGAAATTGAGGCGAAAAAAGAACTAATTGTCATTAAAATGCAATTCGGAATAAATATAGCATAGAGATACCTTGTTCGTTTTGTTTGGGTGAATATCAGACGTATTATTGCGGTGAATTTCATTAATTTAATTGCTGGAGTAATTTATGGTTATTTTCTAAACTCATCTCACGTAAAGGATACAATAAGGGGGAGTTAGAGAGGTTAAGTAGTTCGTTCAAAAATTGGTAGGCTAAACAATTTTATGGATAGGTAAACGCTGTTACATGGAATAACGAATTGATCTATTCGTTCAATATTGCAATTCCAGTTGCAACTCGCAACAGGTATAAAAAATATCTATATCGCAATGATGATAAAATATTCACAACGCATTCAATTTCAAAAACGAAAACAGAGTTTCGCTACATATCAAATTATAATTAACGAGTGACTGACCCAAATGTTGTGCAAGTAATTGAAACTTTGATGTTCAATTACATTTATTATGTTAGAATCCCGATGACGGCATAAAAGTTTATGAGCCTGCATTATATATTATATTATTATTACATATTTGCGGCAAGTATGCTGTATTTTATGAATGGTGGCATATTCGATAGTAAAATAACAAACTTTAAAAAATATTTTTAGTTTGTCATTATTTAAAAAATTTTCTAGGATGCATATCTGAGGCGTTATGGCAAAATTCTGTATACTTGCTATTATCAATGAAGAAATTCAATTGAATAAGTGTATTATCCATTGGGAGATATTCATTTAATTTGTTTTTTTGATAATTTACCAATGTTAATATTTCTTCATCTGCAGAAAACTCATTTCTTCCATAACACCACGGATATTATATTCAATGATATACCCACCACCAACCGTTGTCGCTTCACTCAGGGTGTATTCCACAGCGTAACAATGCTAAAAGGCATGTCGGAGAAACGTTCTAAATGTTTTTCTAGAATGTATATGATGTTCAGTGATGCACCCACCACCACCCACTGTCACTTCACACATGGTGTATTCCGCAGCGTAACAACGCTAAAAAACATGTTAAAGGAAAAGTTTTTATGACTTGATTTCATGTAATATAAAATGCAGATATAAAATGTAGATGAATATAAAACCTTTTGAAATCTACTCGCTCTTCGTATGACGCTATCGTTTTTTTAGAAAGATTTGTAATTTCAAAGCGTTCCGTCGATTGCGTCCTATTCATGGCTATCGACTGAGCATCCACTATCAGTATTCTTAAGGGGTTTTTTAAAAAGTTGTTTCCTAGAATCAAAGCCTTTAGCTAACAGAACCCTTGATATTCACCGCAAGCACATTTTTTCGAAAGTATATTTTAAGGCAATCCTTTATTATTGTAAGGTGGCATGGTCCACAACGGTAAAGTTGACCTTCAAAATGCACACACTGTAGTCTACAGCAAAAATACAAATTAAACAAGACAAATATACAAATTATGTTATGTATATTTGCACTGTCTGTAACTCCAAAGGTATCCACAACACGAGCACACCACAGCACATACACTCTCTTTTCATGTGCGCATTGACTGAATGTGGACCTTTATAATAAAAATAAAAATAAAATCATGTCAGCTTTCAATGTGTAGCACATAGGCTTCTAATGGAGGTTATCTGATGATAAATTGTTCCACTGGAACTGCTTATTACTCAGTAACTTAACCTCTCTTTCTCCAAAGATAGTAAGCATGGCATGATACGGTTTGGATAGGGTGACTATTTAATCTCTCTCGCTTCACCCGTTTTTCGGATCAGATTTCAGTGGGAGGGAATTTCAGACGTCACAAACATCAATGCCTTCGAAAGCAAATCCATAAATCTATTGAAATATCAATTTATGAAACTCTACGCGTTGGGATTCGACTCCGGCAGTTCCGAACCGAAGCCAACGACGTTGACCACCGAGTCTGAAGCATTATTACTGCACATACACATTTAAATAAAAAAATAGTCGCTCATCTTTCTTTTGGTAATTGTTACATCATAATAAAATTAACTAATAAAAAACACTGTGAAGTTAATTGCTGAGTTAATAGGTTTTCGTGACACCGGCAGCCGTTAATTCATGGTCGTAAACTTCAATACATATTTTCCAGTGGTGAGCTGCCAAAACGTTAACAAGAGGCTGAATTAATTAATCTTAGAGCTGTTCGAGGTGTTCAGAAAATATTCATTCTCAAAATTGTGCACAATTGTGGTAAAAGGAAAAAAATGTACACGTGTGAAGTATGAAGTATTATCGTTTAACATTATCTGGATACAATTTTATTTTTTTTCCATGTCCGCTCCCGATATGGAACAGAATTTTTCTACGAGAACTGCTTGTTACTCATTTGCTCAACTTCTCTTTTTTTCGAAGAGAATAGAGATAGAAGGATAGTGCTAGGACAGGACTAGTGGTTAGCTAATCGCTCTCGCTACGCCCCGTGAGGATAGGATGGGTGGAAGGGAGGACTCAGGCTACGAACAGAAATCCATAAATTGATTGAAAAATCAATCTATGAAAACCATTCGCACCGGGAATTGAACCCGAGATATCTGTAACCGTAGCCAGCAACGCTACCAACTGCGCCACGGACACCGAAAATACATAATATATCAAACATCAGCGTTTTAAACATTCTTTGACCATAGACAAACAAACGGTTAGGTATATTTTATTATCCACCCGAAATACATGTATATTACGAGAAATTTCTAAAGGCAATAAAGTCTTTCAACATATATTTAAACCATAAATAAATTGCAGGTTGATACCGATTTGATCTGAGAATATTGTTTTTTTTTAATTTAAGAAGGGGCTCACGCGAGCCCCTCCGAATCCATTCGAGCCCACCTCTGACACTATCGTAAATGAACTACAAGCTTTGATACACTATGTAATTAATAGCATAAAATGCAGAGAAGTATACTATTAATAATGCTATAACTCTAAATGGTCACAAACGCATTCTTTATACAAATTCCCACAATGCATAAAAGCTAAAAGTTTTCTGAGGAAAACACTTCAGAAACTCCTTACTTTACTGTCATCTACGCCAGGGTTGACGAAAACAAGGCCCGCGGTAGATTCCCTGCAAACCGACATTTTTTAAAGATATCAAGTCAGACACAAGACAAATTGAAAATCAAATAAAAGATACAATTTTTTTTCAGATCTTGCATTTAAGTATAACAAATATTAACAACCATTTCAATGAGTTAAATGAATATTACCAACTTACACCTAACATTGAAGAAACATCATTTTGAGCACATCTAAAGTGCATAGAAATAATCATTGAGAATTTTGAAAATCGACTGGATGTGGTCTTCGCATAAATGTTAATTTTCAATGCTTCCATCGTACTTGACTTGAATGAAGCTTGGACAGCCATAATCGACATCACAGATTCCCAACCTCTTTTGCCTTACGAAAAAAAAATAAGTTCTGATTTTTTTTTATTAAAAGATCAACAATATTGGTGTATTGCTGAAATATTATTAAAACATAATGTTATATTATTTGTGAGAGGGCTAAGCATTGACATGAGACATGAAACATTTTGTCATATTTGTCATAGTGTCATATTTGTCATTATCAATCTTAAATCGCCCCGTTCTACTATTGAAAATCAATTTCTTTTCTTTTTTAGTAAATTGCTGACTACGCTAAATCGTGTTTCGGCTTAGTATAGTGGTGGAAATACAATGAAAAACTTCTTAGTACTGGGATTTGCCTTTAAAGCCAAAATTCTTGATTTGCATTTTTTTTATTTTAAATATTAATTCTTCATTTGTTGACGATTCTATTTACACCTCCTGCAGTTGCGATTCTACTGTTTATTGGTTTCAGAAAGTTCTTAGGACCCAGCATGTGCTACTCAAAAGGTATTAGGAACAAAGCTTGCCTTGAACTAAGAAAGCCCCCATAGATTTCTTCAACGCCCACAGGTGGGCAGTACCGACCCCGTTGGGAACCTATGGTTTACATCTTAGTACGTAACCTACTAGACTAAAGTGACGCTGTACTTATAAGTCTATTAAATTGCCCGCAATTACTAATCAATATAATTTGGGAAAACCCTCGTGTGGTCAATCTGTACAGTATTTTTAATAAAATGTAAACAATTTATACTTATTTTCAGTTTTAAAATCTGGCGATGCGTAGATCAAGTGTTTGATCACGAAATGTTTTCTTTAAACAACCAAAATCATCATAATATTTCCAAGAATGTGTCATCGATAATCAATTAAAAGTCTATCCTCATTACTGTGTCTATACACACAATTACTTATTGTTTATGGCTCGTTAAATAAAGCTTTTTTTCTTTTAGGTCAGTCTTCATTGTTTCTTTGAATTGTATGTTGAGAGGCGCCTAGTCCCAAATAGAAATTTTAATTCAAAATACATATAAATACATCAGTTTTAATGTGTAATAACTTATAAACATAGTTCTGAGATAATTGCGTAACAATATTTCGTGCAGGATTAATCTTCTGCTGTAGATTTAATGGAATTCAAGGATTATCTAAAAAATATATTTATGATATTATAAACATAATTTCATAATAGCAGTTTCCTCAGGATTTTCCTAGTTGTTAGAGTTTGGATATAAATTATTCACAGATTATCATATGTTGCATTAATTCGAGGGGCTTAGTATCATAACTCATAATCTCCGACATATGCAAAAAAATAGTTATGAATGCAGTATTGTTCTTCGTGTTCACACCTACCATTTAAATTATAAAATATCTTTCTTAACTTACAAACTCCCATCTAAAATGTTTTTCATTTTCAAAACTTATATTCTCCAATGCCTTATAATTTTCCAAATTAATAATCTCCGTTCCAGACAACGAGAGCGCAGCATTGAACTGTCATAGCCACCAGTGTTTGTTTACCTATCACGGTTTAGGCCGACATTTTTTCTTTTAACATGAAAATGGTTTTCTTGTTCTGCCAACAACAAGCATTTATTGAGATTCTAAGTTATGATACTAGAGCCCTCGAATTAATGCAACATGTTGTAGGTATTGGTATTTTTAGCATACATAATTCAAAACTGCAAATTTTTGACTTGCTGAGCTGTGGAACTGAGGTATTGATATGTTAAACTCAAATTGCAATCATGTGAATCGTACAGTTATTCTGTTATGGTTTAATTAATTGGCCAAATGAAAAGCATGGATTAAATTTGTCAGCTTGAGTTAATTGTCCTTAAAATGAAATTGGGAAAAATATAACTTGGAGATATCTATTGAACGAACGACTTAACCTCCCTAACATATCCTTATTGTATTCTTTACGTGAGTAATCACGGTTTTCCCCAACAATCAAAACATTTTTATGCTTACAATAGTGCATCATCTGATATTTACCCTCACAAAACCCACCAATTTAAAATCATTAAATACTTATAAGTTTTATTCTTGCTCAATTACATTTTAACGATAATTAGTTATTATGACTACCTGCAATTGCAAAATCCTATGAGTTTGTAATTGTTTATGCGACTATTTTTCCAAATTACCAATGTGGTTCCTGGACTTGGTGATAATATATTTTTTTAATTTGTCTTATATGTAAACGATATAAACTATTAATTAACTGTCAGTTCAAGGTTATCCGTGTATTTGTATGAAAATGTACAAAATTTTTAAAGATTAGAATTATACAAAAATATTGTATATATACATAGATAGCTTCACAAAGAAAAAATGGAGAATTAAGTGAAATATATATTAGTTATCTCAAATATATAAAGAAGAAAACTCAACTCGTCGTATTCTCACGAAAATATGAATCGAATAAAATGAAGAAGCTGAAAAATATTTAATCTACGACTTTACAAGCTAAAAGCAAAATGGCCAATTCAAAGCTGAATTTCGAAAGACTGAATATCGCGTGCTCTTTTCAAAAATATATGTCTTTGTGTTATACTTGACAGTTTCATGATATGTTGCCTAATTTCTCTACCTAAAGGTTTGAACTATTTTTAAAGCATATATCCACAAGTGTTTCTTTCTAGTTTGGCCAGAAATACGAGACCATGGACATGTTAACATGTCCATCGCGTTCATCGGGTTAAATATCACATGAAGCTTAAATTGACCCGTAATTTAGTGGTTTTGCTGCACTATCCCAATAATAATTGAAAAGGCCGAAATATAAATTTGTCTAAATGTTTTTTTTTTCATTCCGAAACGCGCATCAACTTTTTATTGCCTATTGAATAACTGTTTACATTTAGAAAGTTGTTAATACTATTTATTATTATAGTCGCACCTAGGGATGGCAACAGCGCACGAATAAACTAACACCAGTATTGCAAATATCAATGTCGGTATTACAAAAATAAATATAAATACAGCCGATGAGAATTGCAATACTGGACAATCAAACAATCATTACTTGTAACTTGACATTTCATTGTCTGCTACTAATGGGAGCATATATGGCCCCCTGATGGATGTATCTCAACAGAAGTATAGTTGCTTTTTATTCAGTTGCTCGACGTCTTTTTATTGAAGATTTAGGAATAGATGGATGGATTGATCTCTCTCGCCACGTCCCGTTTTTTAGGATCAGATGAGTGGGAGGGAATTTTAGAAATCAAATGCATCCATGCATTAGAACAGAAATTGATAAATCGATTGAAAAATCAATTTATGAAACTGTCCGTGTTGGGATTTGATCCCGTGAGATCCGTAACTAAAGATAACGAAGTAAACTGCTGTACCGGATCCATGGTGACAATCATATGAAATACCGGAATTTAAAAAACGTTTATGACATAGCGACAAAATAAAAATAGTAAAAATTTGAAATTGGCGAGGAAGTCAACCTAGAAAGTTCAAAGAAAATCTACGTTAATACATCGTGCTCGTCTGAACTCACTTAAATTCACAAGGAATATGTCAACATCCGAAGCAATACCGTTGAAAGTTGTTAAAGCTCTTCGCAGTGGTATCCTCATCAGCTGTCTAGTTCTACGCTCTGGAAGAACATACAATACGTATCCACGATTCCTTAAAAACGATCACGAACATAAAGCTTGACCTTCTTTAGAATGGCGGAATTTTCATTTTGAGATAAGAAATATGTGGCCACGTACATTTCTCTTCTATTCAAACTATTAAACGTAAGCATGCCTAAGAGAAAGTCTGTTGGATAAAGCCTATACGCCTTAAAATTGGGAAGTCTCAGGATTTCCTTCTGAACCTTCTCCAACATAAGGGTATATTAAATTTCTTGCGTCCCAAACAATTGACGTACTCTCAAACCTACTTCAAACTACAGCATTGTACATTAATATCATAATTTCAACTCCCGAAAAGACCTTGATAGTACGGAAGATAAATTCTAATACTATATCAATTTAGATCGGATCTTCGTCCAATTTAGGCCCGAATCGATCCGTAGTTGAATTGTATATCGTAACAGTAATATTTTTCATTTAAAAAACGGGTATATGTGTAATATAGCCAAAATCCCGATTTCGGTAATGCCGATTTTGCCACCCCTACTCGCAACAAACTAAAAATTCGTGCTACAGTAATGGCAGCGATAGTACACTCTTCTTAAATTTTTCTCAAGCTATTCGAACGATCGGAATTCGTATAAACAAAATAACGTTTATGTAATAATGAAAATTAACTGGTTTATGTTTATTTTCATCTCACGTGTCTATTATAACTGGTTTTTTAAATTTTGTGTGCTCATAAACTTTCGTGTTCGTTTAAAAAATGTGCTGTTAATGTAGTGAAAGGAATCAATACAAATCCAATAAAATTAATGGCAAGAGCTTTTCTTTAGTAATCAGATGGTTTTGGGTTTTGACAAGTTCAATATATATCAAATTTATTGATTTTTAATATAATATCTGTGATCTTGAGAATGGGACAGGAGCGGGACCTAGGAAAAAAAACAAAAACTACCAAAAATTGTTTATTAAAATTTCCAAATTACAGCAGAACTTTAAATTATTTTATTTATTATACCAGTCGTACTTCTCGCTGGAGTCAATTTTTTCAATAAGTTTTTATTTTTTTTTAAATTGTTTCATAGAAGTCGTTGCATGTTATGTCAAAGTTTAGTTTACAGTACAGTAACGCTCGTACAGTAGAAAAATTCGGACGTTCCTCTCATCGTGACGTTAAACAAAAACCGGGACAAAATACCAAACCAGCCGGGACCAATGTTTGAAATCGGGACGTATGGTAAGCCTAGTTATATTGATAGCAAAAATGAATAACTGAAGAAGATATTTGAAAAATGACATTACGGCTAATAAAAGCCAAGGTGTCAGATATTTTGAAATATTTAATTATCAACTCAACTAAAAGTCACTCGAGAAGAAAATACATCAAATATACCCATATCCAAAATCTTCAAAATTAAATTTAAATTATCTAAATTTTATACAAACCCTGCCAACAATTCATACAAAATTGGAAAATTGTATAGAGTCTGATCACCGGGTACGATTAACTCGAAATACCCATTATGTTTTTAATATGTAGTGACACGGCACAATTATGCTTTGTACGACCCAGCGGTGAATTGTTCCCAGAACTCGACTCGAATAATCTCCCGCGAAACAAAGTTTTTATCGTTCATTTTTTCTAAATACAAGATGTATTGGTTGTGATGAATAGTAAAGAATCGTCGATTGTCGATAGCGTCAGCCCATGAGGGATCGAGTCGTCTTGGCCGCCACATTCCACCCTTTACAAAGAAAATCGGACCTTAACTGTTGCTGAATGTTAAATTATTTTTATGTCAGGCATTGGGGCTTCTTCAGGGGAAGTGAGTTAACCATTCCACTGCCACGCATCAATTTTACACCGTGGATATTTTTTTGTTTCTCCTGTAAACATTATTCTTGAATTGGTAAATTCTTAATGTGTAACTAACTAACTGCAATAAACGATTACTAGAACTGAACTGGCGTGTTTTGACTATTTCCATCGCACTGAAAGTTGAAAATCTGAGTTATTATGTCATCATCAGCACGCTTGATATATTTTTGAGGTTATCAGTTGTTAGTTGTGGTTATTCGAATATGTCACAAGACAAATGCGTCATTTTACGAAGTGATTTTCCCACATCTTGCCGTGATTAAATAACACACGCCAGGTGAAGTGTTTTTTTCTATTCGACATAATACATATGTAATCTGTTTTTAGTCCAAGGCCAAGAGCAAAATAAGTACAGTAGCTCGTTAAATCACGGTTCATAGAATCAAATGTCCAAAACACTTAAGCTGCCTCAAAATTTAATATATAATAATAATTTGTGTGATCTTGACGCAGACGAAATATTACTATAATGATGTGAAGCAAAGATTTCTACAATCATTATGTATTAAATTTAATAGTTTTGTAAATAATTAACACTGCAAGGTTGAATGAATATGATTTGAAAGTGAAAAGACTGGTCCGTGATGAATAGCGTCGGTTCCATGGTGCAGTGGTCAACGTCGTTAACAGATCTCACGCGTTCGTACAGTTTCATAAATTGGTTTATAGGTTTCTGTTTGTAGGCATTAGAGGTCTGCACGGACACAGGTAAGGAATTTAATTTTCAGAAAAATATTTTAGACTATCGTGGGTCATGAGTAAGCCATAAAGCAATACTATTGATAACTTAAATAATTTACTTCACATGTTTTATGAATGTAGTGAGAAATGCGGAAACAATAACATAACATATTATTTGAAAAATATAAATAAATTTACATATTGAGAAAAACTGGGTTTTTCAGGCAGAGAAAAATAAATATGAGCTTCGGGTAACAAGTGTGAAATTGACACTCGAACTTGGGCTGGGCCTGAGGATGTCGAGCTCGGACTGGGTAATTTTATAAAAGTTAGGCCCAAGCAGACTTTTAGTAGTCATGGATGTATGTAATGTCTAAAAAAAGATTCTTCCACATACTTAATCCTGAAAATGAGACGTAGTGAGAGCAATTAGATAACAAATTGTCCTGTCCTAGCACTATCCTTCTATCCCTACTCTCTTTGAAATATGGAAGTTGACCAACTCAGGAACAAGCAGTTCTCATAGAAAAAAACATCTGTTGAGATGCTTCCATTAGGCGGCCATTTGCTGTACACCGTGAGCAGACATAGTTGCAAGAAAAAAAATGAAAAGACTACTTGTATCGTAAATTTTCATATTCCACAATTTTCGTTCACTAGTAAGTCTATCAAATGCAAATTTAAAAAATAATCAATTTATGAAGCTTTTCATTCGTGAATTCAAACATTTGACTACGCAAAAAATGATGCAAATACCCAATAGCAATGAACACTCGGTAACGGACTGACATATTGAACACATTACAATTTTGCTTTTGCAACGTGAATTTCCACATTATTTGATAACTCGCCTATTCTTTCACCAAAAATAAACGTATGGCCATTTTTAGAGTGAATTTATACCAAGTATAGTTTACAAACAATGCACACGAATTTAATAACTCCCCGAAACACGTTTTTGTTTTGAAACTGTGAGAAAATTATGTTATATGCAATATCGTAAAAATAAATATTCCTGAGCAACAATGAACGGATGTCGGACCTAGATTGATAGCATCAGAACAATAGATTTTGAAATAGATCCGTTTTCATTTTTGACAAAACTAGAACAAAATTGGTAATATTTATAAGTAGGCGTATAATTTTAAAATGCTAACTGTTTTATGAGTGAAGTGAGTTTTTTTTAATTATTCTTTCCTACAGAAACCTAAGTGAAGTTCACAAAGTAAGTTTTTTAAGTTTAAGCAAAGTGTTTCCTGTCCAGTCGCGATGTAAAGCAAATGGAGTAATAGGATAAAATAATAAAGCATTTAGTTCTACAATTTTTTTTTTGTCAGTTAGTTGATAGCTATTTCGGCTTTACGCCACCGTCAAAACTATAGTTCTGTTAGATAGTTCTGACGGTGGCGTAAAGCCGAAATAGCTATCAACTACCTGATAAAAAAAATTGTAGAACTAAATACGTTGTTATCTTATCCTATTATAATGGAGTTCCACCAAGTAAATGCCAATTCAATCAATATTCTTTTTTTATTTACTGTGTTATTAAATACATAACTGTATTTCTAAATCATGTTCATTACTGTCGAGGAACTACTTAAACTATTACAAGAAGCAAATGTAATTACACATAATCAGTAAAATTTCAATACATTTATTTTAACGACTGATTAATAACACCACATAAGCTCTTTTTCTAAAAATTCAATTAGTATCTTGAATGATTTAATTTAAAAATAAACATTATGATGTTTGAATACGTGAGATGACATGATATTGTCTATCTCTTCGTAACAGTATATATAGCTAAGCAAAAATAAGTTTAAGTATAGTTCTGACGATGGCGTAAAGCCGAAATAGCAATCAACTACCTGATGAAAAATTTGTAGAACTAAATACTTTGTTATTTTATCCTATTATAAACAAACGAATAATTGCCTTTTGCCATATCATTTTCCTTAAATAGAGTATACAAACAGATAAAATGTTTTAAGTAGAGGACAACCGCAAATGAATAATAAAATGATTCCTCATTTCAATTGAAATATGATATATTACACAAAAGGAAAATAAATTGTATCCTCATTCGATTGCAGTAAAGGAGGAAAATTCTTTTCAATAATGTAAATACAAAGTGTTGATTTAATAAAGGTATGCATAAATTACCATGTGGAAAAATAGTTTATTCTGAACCATTAAAATAATATAATCCATTACGCTTTGTTAATTGATTATTAAAACTTACCGACTTCTACAATTACTGTAATTTATTGTAAAGGTGCGCGGAAGTAAAAAAATAAAATAAAAAAGTAATGACAAATGATATCAGTCCATAAAATAAGTAGGTGCTAAAAAACTTTCTTGCAATCATTGAATGATCATCAGTATTTATACATGCAGTAATTGCATGTCTTATATTGATTGGAGCATCTGGCTACAGCACGAAAACTTTTAGACTATATATTGTATAAAGACACTGTTTTACTTACTTCGTCATTTAAAAAATAATATTTTTTGTTTATATTTACAAAAGACAAGATCAGACAGAAAAAACTTCGTTTTTAATAAACTAAATTCAAGAAAAATTAAAGATACCCATTAATCGATTCATGGTATTAAAGTAAAAAAGTTTTAAATTATATGTTTTTTTGTAATATTCAGCTATGAAAAAGAGTTGAAACAAACTTGTGTTGTAGTAAATCTGAAGATTCTTCTTAAAGAGGCAAAACACGAGCCACGCGTAGTTACACACACAGTAGAATAACAAAGTTATCAACCTTAATTTTATATTACATGGTTTGCTTCTAATCGTATTTACACAATAAGCTAAATTTCGTACAGATTATCCTGAAAGTGAACTAAATCAAACATAGTGAAATTACTTAGTTTTTGTTCGTTTGTGTTTCATATTAATATGATAAACGGAGTACCCCTGGACACTCACTTCGCTGTCATTAATTAATTACCTTTACTTGTCACATTTACTGTGATTAATTGACATTTAATAAAAGCAACTTTCCCGGACAGTATACATTGAATACTTATCTTTAATAAGAGAGTGACTTACCTTCGCTAGCAGAATTTTTGTAAAGGAAATCACGCAGAGCCAGTTTCCTCTTGGGCAGTGAGTGATACACAACTTTAAATAATTGTTTTTATAACAAGCATTTTAGTGTTAGCTGTTTAGTGAAACTGTGTGTAACAAAAAGTTCGTCAAAAGGCTGTTTTTTTTGTATATCTTTTAGGAGGCAATTACATCCTTTTGCTAACATATTAAATAGTACGTAGAGCATTGATGCACAAACGCGGTCTTTGGGCCGCATGCGGCCTAAAAAGGCATTTGTTGCAGCCCAAAATAACAAGTAATAAGCAGTAAAATGATGGTACTATTAAATTAAAAATAATAAAATGCATAACTTAATCTAGTATGGTATATCATTATTTTCCAACATTTTTACTCTCTGCGGCCCGTGAAAGATTAGAAAATGGATAAACTGGCCCATCTTTCAAATAGGTTGTGCACTACTGACGTAGAGTATAAGCCGCATAGCTTTGCACTCCGGCACTAAGTTCTGGCTCTAGTATTTAGGATCACGGGATCCATACGTACACTGACCCACTCTTTGTATTATACAGTGTAAGTAAAAATTGCAAAGTTATACGGTTTATACTCTAATAGAAAGTAGATGAAAGCTAACGTATTTGGTGAATAGCTATTTAAGTAATCATAATTAAATTAAGTTAAAATTAAAAACTTTGTTATTCCACTGGTTGTTTTACTAGATGCGACACGTGTTCTTCTTCATTGAGAAGCATCTTCCGACTAAATATATTATTTTATTTTAATAAATCGAGACATTAAATTACCGCCGAATACATCGAAATATAACAATAATAAATAAAAGATACTTGCCATGACCAATACCGGTTCTGATCATCTGGTACAATAAATTGTGTAATTAAATAAAAAAATGTGTTTTATGTCAATAAAACTAATACTTTGTATTTATAGTACCTACTATGACTTCGGATAGATTTAACATTACATTTATTATCATAATCCACAAAACTTAATAACCTCAATGAGCAATTGGAAAATTAATAAATTTGCCCTATTGTTAAATAGGTTTTGCTTCACTGTTAGACTTGCAACTTTCCGAGAGATTCTTTCCGTAGGTAATGCAAACTGGTTGGGACTGTGAGAACATAACAATAAATTATTTTTGCCAGTGTTTTGTAGAATGCCTCGCTATTTCTTTATTGTTTTAAATATAGCATGGGTGGCTAAACTTTCAACCACTACGGGCGACCTGCTTTTGAAATTATTGGCGGCTGTCTACTAACACTAAAAGTAGTAATTTAAAGCCACAATATGCTTAAATTGAAAACAAACATAGGTAATATTAATATCAAGTTATTTTAACAACCTTAAATATATTCACGATACTAACCATATCAGTTAATGTTGTATTCTTCCTTTTAAGTTGCAAATTTTACTCATTTAGTTTTCCTGTAATGTCAAAGAGTAAAGCAAGGTCAAGTACCTACTATCATCTTCCGATTGAGCATAATTTATCAGCTGTTGCAGTATACACTTTTATTTCAGGTAAAAGACCCAAAAACCTTTTTAAAAATTCAGCCACTTTACATCACTGTGCAATAGTAATTCTCCAAGATCAGATTCACATTTTTCTAGTAATGCTATAAATTTCCGTCTTTGCAAACTGATTTCATAAATAGAATTAACTATTTTGAATGCGACATCATCACATTCAAATTTACCACGGAAAACTGTAATGTAACTTATGAAATCGAAAAAAATAATTCTTGTTTCAAAGCATCAGACAGAAGGGCGACTAGGAATGACTACGCGGTCGACCGGACGACCGCAGTTGACGCTTTGGCCACAACTGCAATATAGCGACAATAAATATTATTTAAAACCGTTACTTTGACAGCTTACTTAAGAACAAAATGAAATAAGCTCAAGATAAAAATACACTCGACTGTTTTTGTAAAACATATTGTATATTCACATAGAAAGTTGGCTTAGGTTTTCTGATAGTAAGATTAACTTACTGATGTCCCTGGTTACTGTATCGGAAGAGAGATTAATATTTGAATGACAGTTATATAGAAGTTTTCAAAGGGCAATAAAGGTCAACATTGGAATCTTTTTATTAATTTGATTGCCAAGATTTTTTTGCTTCACTTGTTTTATGCATCATTGTCATGGTATACCATTCATATGTATCATGTGCAAAACAACGTACAAAAGATTCATTTATCTAAGAAGAATTTAAGATATTAGTTGAGAGTGCTTGATGGAATCTAAATTCATATTTAAATCGTTCAAGTTTTATCACTAACGACCCGTTAAGTGCACTGACGATTCGAGTTCATCTATGGTCATTTTCCAAGTAGGAGACTTTATTTGAAGCTATGTTCATTACCGATAAAGAGCAAATTATAAACTATAAACGAAGATTATCTTAACAAAAGTTGTTAAGTATATAAAGATAGGGCTGAGGCAGGAACTATCGCTCTCACTGCGCCCCTTTTTCATGATCACGTGGGTGGGGAGATAATTAAGACGTCATAGACATCCGTGCCTTCAAACACACCTCCGTACTGGGATTTGAATCTTTTAACACCGCAACCGACCAGAACGGTGTTGACCATTCGACTACAGGCTAGCTAATTATGAACAGAGAATGTAGTTATTATCGAAAAGGTCTCAATTCCTCCAAGCTCGTCGTCTGATTTAAGTAAGTGACTCATCACTTTTAAGGTGTTAACTGACAATTCTTGGTGGAAAGGCATTATATTTTAAAAAATAAAGCACAATTTGTTTGCACTACATACTTCGACATGTTTTATTTTTTTAAATAAGTGACTCGTGTAAAGGCATTCCAATAACAATTGAGTACTATTGAAATATTCTTATTTTATTACACGCATCCTTAGTTATTATTGTAATCATGCTAAGAAAAAACCTATGTCAGTTTATTAAGACGCCCGACGTGGACGTGTACCTTCTAACTCAGTGCTCCCCAACCTTTTCACACCTGCGGACCGGTAAAAAAGGAAAAAAAATTCGCGGACCACTAATACTGAAATAAAAATGGTTTTTTAAGTAATATTTTTTAATCTTATGTTGTAGCAGATGGAAATAACTATAACTAACAAATATACATATGATATTCTTGGAAATATATTTAGGTAAGGTATTGCATCTGGGTTCACTATCGAAGAGCAAATATTTCCGTTCTTCCTGAGTGTACCTGAGAAGATTTATGACTCGATTCTGAGAAAACCAGCGACCATCGTGTCGCATCATCCTACCAATTATTATTATTTCACAATAACTAAAAACACAAGTAAACGTGCAAGCGAAAGAAATCCTGTAATTAATATTTTTGCATGGAGAATTTCTGGTAATTTGGCATACTATTCGCGGCCCAACGAAAAGTCTTTGCGGCCCGGCACTGGGCCGCGGACCACCGTTGGGGAGCACTGATCTAACTAACTGGTATATCAATGTATTCTAAGAACAATATACTACAATTGAAGTATTACTAATTTTATAAAACCCATCCTCAGTTATTATTGTAATTATGCTAAGAAAAAACATTTGCAAGTTTATTGAGACCCGTGTAATGCTTACCGTATAACAAACTAGTACCAATACACCTAAAACATTTTAGAAAATAATGTCTTGTCTCTTTTTATTTGCACCTAATAGCAATAATTAAAGAATTTTTAGGAGGCATTAATTTGAATATTTAATATTTTTATGAAAAAAAAATAAGCTAACATTATATGTCAATATTTATGTTTGTATAAGAAAAATATTATTATACAAAAACTGACCATTGTCCGTGGTTTGGCGGGTGCATTACGTTTGGTAAACAAAAACGGTTGAGTAGTTGGCACGCATTTGGCCGGAACGAAAAATCAACTGACTTAAACACATTTTCATTTTGGACTGACGACTTCTTGGATCTTAAATAATTCATAATTCACAAAAATATTTTCAACAATATAAATCAACGGATATTTATTATACTTAGCTGACCTCTGTGGGACACGCAATGAGTTCTGTTAAATGATCAGAAGCTCGGATTAAAGTCCAGTCAAGGTCAGTATTTATTGTTGATTTTTTAAATTTTATTTTTCAGATCTTGGACATGAGTGATGTCTTATCTCATCGAGTAAATATCAAGTGACATTTACGCATTGCAACACATATTTCTTGAATTATCTGCCCATCTAACCCGCACAGTAAAACAAAGCACACACACACACTATTCCTATGTCTGCGCATAGATTGAAAGTTGACAGGTGGTACTGCCATTTGTTATATTAAAAATACTCGTTGTATTATCAGCTGCAGACACCACCTCTGTGGAAGCAAGAAGGGTTTAAGAATGTTTATTATGTAACTATTTTATTACAGAGATTTAATTTAAAGATAAATCTACCGCCGACCTAAAGCGGTCAACGGCTAGTGAGAATTCATAGTTGTCCGTCCGTGTGAGGTAGTCCGGCTTTTCTGACGGTATTGTACGTTCCGCCCGTGTCAATGCTTCAGATCTTGTATTACCATGTCATCTGGATTGAAATCAAGAGTTTCAAGAATGGGTAATAAAGAATAAAGAAGAAGACAATTTTATTGAGTTATATTTAGAAATAATAGATATTATTTCATTATTATAACTTAGAGCGATAAAATAACTATTATTTTTAGGTGCGGTTTCTGTTTGCCGAATTTATTACATTTAAAATAATGTTTTGCCACCAAATCGAAGAAGTGTTCAGTGACCATAAATAATTGTTCGAAGAAAACCAAAGACGAAAAATCGAATATAAAAGATAGCGGTATTGAAACTTGTCTATTTCTTCTTCAAAATTCCGTTGTACAGCAATGTTATTACAAGTAAAAGATCGTTTAATCTTACACCGTAATATGTAATTAATTGTTCCATTTTCAAAAAGTTTTTTTTTTCTCTCGTTCATTCTCTTTATATGAATTAAATGTATGATTCTTTATTATTGTTTATGGCAATCATGTTCCATTTTTTAAAATATTATTACGCCAATAAATACTTGATTTATTGACTATTACATTAATAGCGTAAAGCTAGCTTTTAAAAACTGTAATGTATAGAAGAAGAAATCGTAATACATTTTTAAATGTTTTGGTTCACTGAAAGTTCAATTTCGTGGAATATTAGTTACCTATCAAATAAATATTGATTTTTACAATGAAACACTTGTTTAAATATGGGCATGAATTACCTATATTGTATATTTTTGGTGGAAAGGCACAGGTACACGCTTTTCTCTTTTTGCACGAATTTTTTTACACGGTCTAAGAAAACAGATTTTTTCGCATTTAAATAAATGGTTAAATATATATTTAAAAATCACTTTTCCCTTGTGATATATTGGAATCGCAAATTTTACCATTTATCGATCTTTAAGATGCAGGTGTTCATGACTCATGCATGACTTGTTATTGTTTTGGCACATATATATTGCTCTTCTATGTTTTGATTGTAATCCTTTTTTGGTTTTTATTTTTTAATGCCTGTTTACCGAATTGAATAAATAAATTTCTCAAATATTGTTTTTTTAGGTAATGCTACGAATTGTTTACAGCTTAGTGCAGTTGTATCTTACGAATTGTTTTTGAGTTCGAGAATTTTATATTTGGGGGTATTGAAGTAACGAAACGCATTTTTATATGGGTACCTTATCTTTTTTTATTCGGCTATTTTTTGCACGATAGTCGCTTGAACGTATCCACCGTCCAAAAAGAGAATCGGTTATATTATGTTTCTAAAAATAAAAAACACATTTTTAATTCCACAATTTGTCAGCATCAATCGAAAATGATTGAAATGACTGAAACTGGTCTTGATAGATTGATGAAATTTTGGAATTAATACATAGATAGATGGGTATCATTTGTGTAAATCAAGGATTTCATTTGCCTGTGGGGTATGTAATTTATTTATTTCATAATATAATATCTGGCGATACGTTTCACAGCCAACCCGACATATATCAACTCGGAGAAAACATCACAAACACCCATGTCCAAGATCTAAAATTAAATTTGGAAAAATGTCCATCGACCTTGCCAGGACAAGGGTTAAGCTCTCACCAAAATACAGTACTATCATTGATAATTAAATAAATTAACCTTAATCATTTTATTTCCATAGACAGTTTTAACAAACGGTGTCATTTTTGCATAGGGGCATTAATTGCACAGAAGTTTGATCGAGGTTAAATGCAAAAAATGCGAACATTGCCAAGGCAGCACTTTACAAAGGTAGCTCCCATAAACATTTTTTGATACGGGTACTGCAAAAACTATAATTATACGATTGGAAAGAGCTCCATAAATAATTTATTTAAAGTAGACCCCGTGTAGATGGTTTTCGAACTAATTTATGAATACTTGTCAATAGTCACACATAATTGAACTTGGCCTTAAATACCAAAGTAAAATGAAATATTTATAACTGCACAGTAGAAATCTTCGTTCCACCAACCGATGCGTATTGCAATATATCAGCGGTCGCCAACCGGTGGTTCGTGAGAAAAGTTTGGTGTTCTGCGGAGTCGTTGCAGTAACGTCATTGGGGCCAAGAATCCATAAACGTATTGTACTTCAAACATACAGTAAAAAATATCACGATAATTAATTTCTAATAATTAAGTACAATTTGATGTCATTTTTAAGATTGTTATTTAGATTCAAAATTGTGAGTTAAGTGGTCCGTGAGGCGAGTAATATATAACTTATTTGTCTTTCTACAATGTAGCTCTCTCCGTCTCTGCTAGCGCATGCTTAGAGAGAGTGTGTGTGTATGAGCGTAAGTGCTGAGTGAAATTTTAATTGCTCAAATGAATTTTTGTTAGTATCTTTTGAACATAGTTGGCTCTGACGATGGTGTGATTCAAGATATCAACTATATTTATTTTCTAAATGCGTGTGTTATTAAAACACTATTTCAACTTTTTTTGCGAATTTCAATGCTATTTTTTTTTATTATTCCTTCCTAATTTGTCAGTAAGCCAGAGTTTGGAGGATAATCTATCACAAATTTCATCACATAAAGTGAATTGTATGCTTTTAAAAATATATGACATTTTTATCCTTTGCTATTGCCATCTTTTGACTACCACGTGCACACCGAATGTCTTACTTATGGCAAAGTGTATAATTTATTAATTTCTCTTAGATTTAACAGTTATTTAATTCAATCTAAAACAATCAAAGGAAGTGGGATTTCATCGATACACTGCAGTGAGCCATGAGTGACCAATGCAATAACGCTCTCTAGTAAGACAGCGATATAGCTTGGCGAGTGAGAAACATTTGTTCTCAATATTTTAAGCCTACGTCTTGTCGTCCAAATTTACAGATAACCCTCGACTTTCGCACATAATTCGTTACTGAAAATGTAAAATAATCGTCAAGTGTATTTTAAAATATTTATTTATCAATGGCTATAATAAAGTTAACGAAGCGTATTAGCACTCATTTGTCAAGAGATAGTTGGATATCATTTTTTTTCTTAATTAAGAGTTCTATAACATGCTATGTATTTATTAACTATTGCCCTAGTTATACCCTAGATATACGGTGTCCATTAGAATCACGTATTTTCAATACAATCACAAATTTGTCAAGATGCAAGAAGGAATAATTCATATTTTTGATTGTCAAAGTCTTGACATACGTTCACAAATAAACAGGCAAACACAAAATGCATCGGCACGCGTCCTTACGCAAAACTAAACTTGTTTACTATTTGAGAAGTGACGAGAAGCGAAGTGGAAAGAAACGTCTGGATGGAATCACAGTGTTTCCATTATCGACAAAAATCAGAAATGTGTGAAATAGCGAATTGTGCGAAAGTCAAGAACCACCTGTACTGGCCAATATTATTATCCCTTGGCTTCTACCAGGGTCACGGATATTGAAAAATACTCTTCTTTTCAACATGGCTTTTAATTTTTCAAAGTCATTGCTTAACCGGAAAAAAATTCCTATCTCTATCCAAAATGACAGACGAACAACATAACAATAGATGTAATACATTTCGCATTCTTCAAGATGTAGCTGTCAGTCAAGCTCGTCGCAATTGTAAGAAGATCGTGTTGCGTAATGATAAGAAAAATAAATTCAAGGACTTTCAAATACAATCGAATTAATTTTGTAAAGCGTTTTTTGTGAGCATTTAGATTCCTTTAATTCAACTTGATTGATGAATAAATATGTTTTTATTTTATTTTTAACTGACGTCATCCTTTCTGAAATGTGAGCATTTATTTGTTATGATTAATTATGTTTAGATAAACATTATTATTTTTATCAATAAACACGTTTTTTTTTAACATGTGGTGCTATAGTTATATACAGCTCTGTTTGTGAAACTGTTTATGATAAATATATGTTATTAGAAGGCAAACAAAATCACAGATGTTATGGAAAAAAAATGTATTTTTTAAATGTTTGTTGTATATATTTGCAATAATAATAACCGGGGTAGTATCCTTAATTTGGTCACATAAAACACGTTCAGATACATACGCCGATCGTCGGGACTATGGGTAGAATTCCGGTACAATGCTTCAAATATGGATCCACGATCATGATTTGTTTCCCTGTATGAAGATTGGTATATTATACATTGTTTGTACAATCAATTTGTGGTGAATGTAGATAACCAAGGTTTTGACTCCTGATTTCTGGACCAGCTAATTAATAACTAACGACGGTCACTTTGCTGCCAAGCTCGTTCAGCTTGGTTGTTTGGTAGATAATCCAATATGTAAATGCGGTAATATGATCCATAATGCTGATCACATGCTTTGGGAATGTCCAGATCTCTACAATGAACGAGAAAAACTATTGCTCAAGACGATACAACTATCAGTCGGATCATCGGTCATGTCGGCATGGTTGTCTCTGACAAATTTCAAGCTTGTGGAAAGCGAATGGAACTGAATTCCTAAAAACTCTTTTATTACTATTATGTATTTCTTCATGCACACTAGAGTGCATGAAAGTAAGTCTTAAAAGAATTTCTCCTTGGACATTCCTGGCAAAACTTTGAAACACGCATAATGTTAAAGGACAAATATTTTAGTTGGGTTAATATCGCTCTCTCTACGCATCGTTTTTAATCCGGATCTCCACCACGAGCTAAGCTAAGTTAGTACTAATTCAACTCACACAGCTAAGAGTCTTTTTTCATAGTTACGTCGCCACCACAAACGAAAACATGTTTTTACATCGCTTAGGTCATGTCTCTTCGCTTGCGGTGGAGATCTAGCTTTAGAATCAGAAATTGGTAGATTTACAATTAAGTGAAAACACCACATACACCCATGCCTTCGGCCATACAAAACGAGTAGAACGAGGGTCCTAAATCCTTATCATTCGGCTACAGGACCGACAAAATAATTATGTCGGATCTACAAAAAAAGATAAAATTATTGTGCATCTTAGAACAGTTTGATTTCGGAAACTATTTGAAGTAGAGAAATCGATGCTGCCGTTTTTTATATTTTTTTTTTTGTACAAAAACTCGACTTAGTCAACATCTTGAAAAACTTGCCAAATACCACATTATTACGCTTTAGCAAATATTTACTTAGTTTACTAACATAATTGGTAAAGAAATGTGTAATTTCCGGTAAGTTAATGTTATAAAAATCTTGATTGAAATGAAATGTCAGAAAGTTTGGCAATTTTTTTATAATCGCCGCATTTTTGATGCATGAAAACCGTTCTGTTTTTTTAGACAGTGGTTTTGTGCGAACAAAAACGAACAACTGGAAGATAAAATCATCAATTCGAGCGCAAACAAAGCCATGTTTTACAACTGTTGATCGTGGATTCGAACGCCAATGACTTTATCGTTCATATCTTCGATATTTTTGTATAAATACCGTTATTTGCTTGGTAAAACAATAATTTTAGACATACAGAAACAAATTTTGAGTTTGTGCAATATCGTAGACAAATGAATTGGCACGCTACAATAATTAATAATAGACCAATTTAGTGACAATTTTTGACTGAAACTTAATAAAAACTGTCATAAATTGTTGAACAAATGAATTATTATATTTTATTTTGTCAGAAAAGTTATTATTATCAAATCAGTATCAAAAATAATTCAAATATCAATGCAGTTCCGAGACTGAGTGACAATATTTTTTCTCAATTTGTCTCATACATATAAACGGTAATATCGTAGATATAGTTGCAGAAGGCGTTAAGTCAAAAACCTTTTATGTATAAGATAATAGACTTTAAGAAAATCATGGAATTAGAGTTTTTATATTTACATACCTTATGCATTAATTATTAGACTAAAAAAACTTTGTAAGATTCGTTAATCTTTTACGAATTCGATTTAATTATTATATATTAATTACAGCTTTTTGCCATTAATAACTGTGAATGAAATATACTTCATTTTTATTGATTTCTTCAAATTACGTAAAAAATACATGAAATATCGCTGAGCTTGTTTTTTCAGACGATATATTGTCGTAAAATCATACTACATTCATAACTCAAAACAGCAGAGTATAGACTTAATGCTTTCTGCCACTATGTCGACGATATACACTATTTACAAGTTGTCAGTTCAAGGTCATTTGTGTACATACTCTGATGCCGAAAGGCGAAACCAGGGTCGTAAGTGAAAACACACACTAAAATGTATAAAATTGAGCAATTCAAACGACCCATTGCTTGGCAGACCGGTGCTCGTCCACCGTAATATTCTGCCGAATATGAAAATATTTTTAACCAGTCAGCAGGTCTAAAATGGTTGGGAAACACTGTATTATAAGATTGGATTTTCTTGTTTACAGAAATTTACTAGACGCAAGGATAGAAAAGATTGTCCACGCTTTGCAGTCATTCATTGAAGCAATAAGAATCTAAGGTAAATCATTGTTGTTCATGAATCATTGTTTTCATTTAGTGAAGCATGTGACTGCTTAATTTTTTTCACGATTAATTGATTTTTTCGCGACGCAGTATCTGCCAGGGCATTTCAACAATCGCGGGGAAAAATTAACTCGTTGAGTATACAATTATTCATCCCGATGACAATTGGATCATGCTATGCAGAAAGCATCCAACCCACAAACGGACAAGCTGAAATAAACGCGTTTTCAAAATTATTAAAAACAACATTGCATTACCGTGTTATACTGTAGAAGAATTTTTTTTAAATATGACACGTAAAGCATTGCTTATTATAGAATAAAATATCAATGTATTTAGTTCTACAAAATTTTATTTGGTAGTTGATAGCTATTTCGGCTTAAAGCCATTGTCTGAACTAGAGATAGTCGATGTCAATGATAAAATTTTGTAGAACTAAATCCCTGGATATTTTATTATATTATAATGGAGTTCTACCAAGTAAATACCAATTCATTCAATGCATTGTTTATTGTTTGCTATATTCAATTGTTTTATTATTTCATTAATAATAGCCATTTTGGTAGTTGGATGATTTCTACATTATTTAAAAAATGATAAATTGATATTAATTTACAAGACTTAATGCATTAATAAATGTACTTAAAAGGTGGCTTACCTTAAAGAAAATACTAATTATTATAAAGAAGAGTTATCATTTATATTTTATTTCCAGCATTTATTGGGTCAGTAATAATTTCAATTTTTGGTTGGTAATTAATTCAATAAATCGTTAGTGACAAAATACATGGAAATATAAAAAATCTCAACAATTCAAATTTGATATTGAAATTCCATCAAGCACCTTCAGTTGATGTCTTAAATTCTATAAATGGTCAGTGCACCCGTGATCAGTTAATTATAGTAAATCACGGATCGTCTATTTTATTAACTGATCACGTGTGTACTGACCATTTATAGAACTAATTACTGACCAAAAGTTGAAAAAGTTACTGACCCAATACATGCAGGCCTATTGATAATACAGAAAATCGAAAACGACGTGCAGATATACAATTTTGCAATGAAAACGACGATATTAGGACCAACTGATTGTGAGGGAATGTGAAGATGTTAAATATAATATTCTGTTCTATTCGACCATAAAACATGTCTTCAGAGGCCAATAAAATGGCTTGCGGTTGAACAAAACACACATTAGTTACTGAGTCTGCGGGATTGCGGTTAGGAAAGACTGTCAGCTGTCTGTAACTCAAAGCATTTGATTCGTTTAATAACGGAATCAAAACAATATGCAATCTTGTCAGTTGACCTCTATTATTGAGTCAACTGGCGTGAATAAAATTGTAGAAACCAGCAACTACAGATTTTCTGAATAGATAGACGCAAATCTCATTAAGAGGGTATAATAGGTTTTTGTCCCATTTCACAAAAATTGTCAATCGTTTATCGTCGCATGCAACGTCAAAATATTTCTATTTATTTTTTAATAATTACACTCTCAGTGTATTTATTTATACTATTGCATTTTTATTTCCATGGAAATAGTAAAGTTGTCAAGCCTGTCTGGCAAATAGTTGACACTTGCTTTTTTTAGATATATTTTTAATCACTTTTAATGGGTTAACTGTCAATTCTTGGTGAAAAGGCGTTGTATTTTATAAATAAAACACAATTCATTTGTACTACTTCCACATGTTTAGAATGATCAGAACCAGTTTCGTTCATCACGAGCATTACCAACAGATAAAAATACGTACAACTATAACAGAACTATCTATATAAAATTGAATGTTAACAATTACAAATTATGTATAAAATTGGTTCATTAAAATGTTTTTAAATACTTTAAGCCGTAACTACTAGAGTTTATTGTAAGTTTTATAGTATTTATTGAATATAACAATTGTATAAAGATTTTTTTTCGATGTCTCATGCGATTTAAGCGACGGTAAACGAGTAACGATTTTTACAAAATGGGAAGTAAACTACTATACCCTCTTAAATGGCATTAGTATTATAACATATATTCCATAACAGATGTTCCCAACCTATTTTGTTCCATTCTCTTCTTTAACATTATTCATAATTCCGCCTTTCCCAAGATAATTTAACTCTAAATGTGCATTCACTCCATTCTAAATAATATGCATATAATTTTAAAATAAAACGCATTTTGTTTGTATACATTCAAAACAAAACTTCCAAATTTTTTTATGATCAGGGCCGTTTTAACAGCATTATAAACTGATAAATATTAATCTTAACAAGACAATTTATGTGAAATTGAGTTTTTTTTTATTACACACATTTTTTGTACTACTTCCACATGTTTATATTGATCAGGAACGGTTTCGCTCATCGAGAGCGTTATCAACTGTTTTGTGTTTGTGTGTTAAAAATGTATATCAAGCAGCTGGTTCATACATAAACGAAATAATCTGTAAATTTGCACAAGCGCGCTGCCGTAAGCGTTATGTCGTATTTTATATTCAGACAGATAAATCAAGAGTAATATTTATTGTAATGTTAAATATTAGAAAAAATAATTACGCAATTTAATAGATTAAAACACACAAAGATTATTTATCTTTTTGTTATTCATTATAAATTTGTTTCGATGATGTAACTGACATACTTTCATAATATTTTATATATTTACACTTTATTAACTCTAATCTCATTGAAATATCATTCACAATCAATCATTTTGAAGGAATACTTTGAATTGAACAGTTTTTGCAACAAATAAATAAATAGTAGCTTTGTATTTATATTGATTTCTTTTACTTTCTACTGGGTCATTTTTTCAGAAATAATTTTACGCAATTTAAGCGATCATCATAGTTCAATCATTCGATGATTTCTTTTGAAATCTCTATGAAATTTACTTATGTGCAAATGATAACATCATGTTGAAATGCTATACTGAACGTGTGGCAAGACGAATGCGTACGCAATATTAATCTTTTTATACCATGGCAGACCAACGAATTGATCTCGAGCGTAATCTATATATATAAAAATGAAGATTTGTTTGTTTGTTTGTCCTCTATATATTCCTTTACCATTCATCCGATTTCGATCAAACCTTTGTGAGTTGTTGTGAGCACACCCGTGAAGGTTTCTGAAGAAAAAAATTTCAAATCTGAAATCTAAAAAACAGAATCAAATACGTACTACTAGCAACATCTCTGAACCAGACGAAAAAGCAAAAAAATATGGAAACAATAACATGTACTGTTTGAAAAGTATAAATGAATTACAATATTTAAAAAAATCGGGCTCTTTTTGTGCTGAGAAAAATATATACGGTCTTCGGGTCGGGTTCGGGTAACAAGTGTGATATTAAGGCTCGGGCCAGACCTGAATATGTCAGGCTTAATGTCAACTAAATAAAAGAGGTATAGAATTTCAAACATTTGAAAAAATTCAATGTACAATTAATCAAAACCAGTATTTTCATTTGATATTTTCTTCCAGAACAACGACGATATAATGAACAATATGACATAAAATTACTAAATAAAAATAATCTTTGATTTTGATGATAATCAACTATTGATTTTGGACGTTGGTTCTGTTCATTGCCGTGCACAGGTTCATATCACCGAACGGACACTTTCATACCTTTGTTTTTCGATGTGTACCCAAAGGTAGGTCTGTCTGTGATATTTGAATTCTTTCCCACTCACCTACTTTGCGATATGGTCCCATCTTAAGCACTACGGTGTAGGCAAAGCTAATATACAATTCATTTCCAATTTAACATTCAATTTTATATAAATAGGCCTGTTATATTTGTATTTTTATCAGTTGATAATTCTCGGATGAGCGATACCGGTCCTGATCATTATAAATATCTGGAAGTAGTACAAATTAATTGTGTTTTATTTTTTGAAATATAATGCCTTTTCACCAAGAATTGACAGTTAACACCTTAACAGCTTCATTATTGTTTTGTACTTTAGATCAAAACAAATAATCAATCTTAAATAATCATCTAAGATTTTCGATGGCTTGTTGTATTACCTCTGAAAAATACAATAAATCTTACGATTGGCTAACAAATTATATTCGTAATAAAAGATGCCTTTCGCATGCCTTATTGCGAGTCCAAAGGTCTTATTTAATAGTGAATTTAGTTTTATAAACAACATCAAACGCCATTTTTCATCATAAATATCGACTTGGCAACTTTGTTGAAGATCGTTGTGTCTCTTGAGTGCAACCTTCCGTTATACCTTATACCTCAAGAGGTCCCACGACATCAAGGGCACCGTTTGACGTCTGTTTTATATGGTATTTAGGCCTCCGGCATTTTATAACCATGACACTATGCACTGCCACGTTACTCGAATAAATATCATTAATATAATTTTTTGTTTGAGAATCTTATGTAATTATTGTAAACAGCGTATGGAAGTTTAAAAAGGGAGTCGAACAATTATTGCATTTAAACAAGATTGAAATGTAATTAATAACGAGAAAATGAATTTCATTTATGGCCTACGACAGATATGATTCATGAGACATTACTGAATTATTTTTATTTTTTATCATGTCCGCTTCCAGTGAGGAACATGTGAGCTCCTAATGGAGGTATCTCAACAGAAGTTTTCAACAAGAACTGCTTGTTACTCAGTTGCTTAACCTCTATTTTTTAACAGAGTAGGGATAGAATGATAGGGCTAGGACAGTACTATTGGTAAGCTAATCACTATGCCCAGTTTTTTAGTCACAGATTTTCATGCCTACGAACAGAAATCCATAAATTGGTTAATAAAATCAATTTATGAAACTGTCCGCACTGAGACTTGAACCCGAAACATCCGTAACCGTAGCCAACGAGGTCAAAGCGAGGTACATGTTGTAGTTAATCAGGAAGATTTAATTTGATAAACGAATTGAGTCGCTGAATCGATAGATCCATCAGCTTTTCCAGTAGCAAGTCTAAAATCTGAAGACACAAAATAACTAAAATTAGTTTTGGAAAATATATCTAGACTAAGCCCCTAAAGTAAGAATTGGATATTTATGCTATTTTAGAAAGACAAGAATACTTGGTTTTTTTTACCGAACGCGTAGCCTGGTTCCGGAGAACACGTTGGACCTGCTTAACACCACGTTGTATGTCACGTTTTTGAAGATTTTGTATGTTTATATAAAAGGAAGAAAACATCACAAATTTTTGGAATATATTAAAAGATGTCATCAGTTTATAATGCTCGTGATGAGCGTAACCGGTCCTGATCATTATACACATGTGGAAGTAGTAAAATCAAATTGTGTTTTATTTTTAAAATACAATACCTTTCCACCAAGAATGACAATTAACACCTTAAAAGTGATTATTATAATCGTCCCATTTTTAGGTATATGAAGAAAACTTGTACTTCAGAAATACAAAAATATTTCCAAAGAATAAAATGACATAAAAATAAATCAATGCAAATAAACGTATGAGTTTGATTTGGCACATATTTATAGTTTTATTGTCAAACAATGTCCCTCTTCGCTTCTTTGCTAACCATAGGTTTATATTCTCTATAAAATGGTTTTCTATATTCATATTCACGATTCATTAACCTTCCCGTCTTCATGCTAAAAAAATCCCTTTGGATGCAGCCACATTTCGTTACCGTGTGGGTTTTTTCTTATATACGCATTTATAAAGCGAAATAACAATTTGAAAAAGTGAAATATGGTTTTAAATATTTAGTATTAAGTAGTTATTTCACGTCATATTTGGTGTGTGAAACTTGGAACACATATCAAACTATGCGAAATTATCGTAGGAATCGAAATTCTTCATAGCAGAACAAGCTCGAGATGTGTTCGGTGCCGTTTGAAACAAAACGGTTGCATACGGTATGTCATGCATCTCGGATTGTTACTATACTATATATTATAATTTTGTATTTTTCGATGGTAAAATTGAATAGGTTTTCAAACTATGATTAATTATACAAAGAAGACGTAAATAGTAATGTATTTTTAATTTTTAATTATATGTGGAACTATTTTATTTACAAATAGAAATTTTTTGTGTGATCTAAATATTTCACAGATAATTTAAAAGTTTAAAGGCTGAAGTTACTCATCGTCACACCATGAATACGGAAGGGTTGACACATTAAAAGTGAAGAACTGTAGGAATAAAGATAATCATTTGTAAATTTCGCCCTCGATTACTCAACGATTACATCATTTAATAAAAAAAACTCTGTCTTATAGCTTAGAATATTTCTGAATCACTCTTGTAACACTAATTTATGTTAATCGTCACGTCTTATTCAATGAGTAGACAGAAAGAAAAAGGCTACATAACTTGTATTGCATATTTTAATTCGGAATATTTTGAATCAGAATATTTGGACGAAGTTGTTTTACTGGTATTTTTAATATACTATTATTCCTGTTATAGTATTCATAGTAATTCATAGTAATTTTCAATTTTAAATTTACGTTATAATCGTAAATAAATAAACAGTATTCTGAAGAATCCATTCGAAAACAATTTCATTCCAAAGAATTTAAAAGCGGAAATATAATGTAAATATTGACGTCAAAAATCGGATGTTTTCTAAAACACGATGAAAAGCAGTAATCTTCAAAGTGTTTTTTTTATTGATAATGTTTTTATTCTCGCATAAATCGTTTGGTTTTCAATAAACACAGATGAGTGATTTAAAATAAATTTGTTTCTTTTAAAACTGATTTAACAAATGCCAAGTAATAATGACTGTCGTGGTGCAGTGATCAACGTCGTTGGCTACGGTTATAAATTCAAGTCGCGATACGGACAGTTTCAAAAATTCATTTTTCAATCGATTTATGGATTTCTGTTTGTAGGCACAGATGTTTGTGATGTCTAAAATTCCCTTCCAGCCATCCGATTCTAAAACAGGGGCATAGCGAGAGCGAACAGCTAACCAATTGTTCTGTCCTAGCCTTATCCTTCTATTCCCACTCTCTTCGAATACGAGAGGTTGAGAAAATGAGTAACAAGCAGTTTTTCAAAGAAAACTTCTGTTGAGATCCCTTAATTAGAAAGCCATATGCCCCACATTGGCAGCAGACATGGTAAAAAAAAGTAATTATAACTAACTTCTACATTGAGAACAATCAATTATAATTATTGGTAACCTGAAAAAGTGGTCAACAAAATGATTTAATTTAAGTAATTTAAGACATCGACTGAGGGTGCTTGATGGAATTTCAATATGTGAAGTGTACAAAATCTCAATAATCCAAAATTGAAAATGATTTAAGTTGACTATTCAACGGAAAATCGTTTCACTAGGGCGCTTTTCGGCGTTTTTCAATTTACTGTCTAACTTTCAGCAACAGTAAGACCATGAATAACAGAAACTGGACAAGAAACTACATTTAAAATAATAGCACTCTCCCAATTTTGAAATAGATAGATGCAGCCGTTACTTTGCGACTGCGTTTTGAATCTTTGAGACGCTCTCCTGTAAAATGACATGTTTGCAGATACGGGATTATACGTAAGGAGTGTCGATACTAGTACTGCACTTGCCATATTGTTCTCTCATTACTCTCAGTAATAAGCAGATTTCATAGAAAAAACTTCTTTTAAGTTAAACTTCATTAAAAATTCATTGCTAACTGTCATGGTTAAAAAATAATAGCACTCGTACAAGACGTACGTTTCAAAACCTCAATTATTGAATCAAATTCACAATTCATACTCAAAAGTGTTTTAGCCAATTAATGTAACCCTCCAAAAATACAAAAATGAGTTAATGATTGGATTTCATTTTAAAAATGACAGAGCAGGTGTCGGCCAAATGATGTAGATTAGAAAAATAAATTTACCACTTTTTGGAAGAAAAACATCATTTAACATTGGTTTTAAGATTAAAAATTCTCACCCGTCCACTTGATGTAAGCCACTATTATATCGACACTCCCTATGTATAATTGCGTATTTCCAAATATGAGAATATACCGGAGCGCATTTCAAAGATTCATAACGCAACTCACCAAAATATAATGTTTTCGATAAAAACAGTTTTTATTCTCTCCTGAACAATTTCAAGTTTGAAGGGTATATCAAACGGCCAAACACCGTTGAATTATGAAGATACTGCACTTAATTAATTATCCTTGTTATTTGGAAATTTTAATGACTGTGAAAAAAAATTCTATGCTTGTTGCAAACACAATTAAACGAGTTAGCTATTACTGTGTTTGTTTATTTCATTGTCTGGCAATATTCCCATGATTGTGACAAAACAAAGCCGTGTCTCACAGAGTTTCACATGATTAAGCCATTCATTATATTTGAAAAAATCACTGACGGATTTTGAAATTAATTAACAGAAATTTATGATGTGGACAGACTTGATGGACATGCCGTTGAAACGTTGTTTTATCGATTCAAATTCAAAACGAAATTATTTCGTAATTTCAAACAGCCCCGAATGATTTTTCAAATATATTTTTATTCAGCTTTTGAGAAAGTGATAATCATATTTATTTATTCATAAATTTAAAACATTCGTCAATTCAAAATGTTTTAATTGCGTTGCTGGTCGCTAAACACGCTCCTGGCGACTTTTCAAAAATAAGTTTTTAATGTTCATATGTGCTCTATCGATAGATCAGTGTTTGCAGCTCGTCTGTGTTGCCGTTCGTATTTATTTGTTCCCCACATTACACTTTAAGACCCTACAACAAGAAAAAACGTCTTTAATTGCCGTTCTGATTATTCCTTACAATATAATGTAACTGTAATTTATAATTATTATTTAGAAATATCTATATCACGCTGTATCAAAAATAATTATATCTATCATAGAAGTTTTTTGCAGAAAAATGTATCCTTTATAAAGTACATATTTAATTATCTCATACCAAATTATAACATTTCATAAAACGGCAGACAGTGTAATTATGAAATAATAGTTATATTTATTTACTGTTTTTTTAATGTTATATTTAAAAGAATAAATGTTGATCTGTTATTTACAGATTATTAAAAAACAACATGTTTTTTTCTGAAAACTAGCATATCAAACTAATGTGTCTAATAGAAACCTAACCAAGTCTCCGTTTGCATTTTATCGGTTTAATTGGAATTTAATTGGTACAACTTCATTATTATAGGGTACAAATATCAAAGTATTCATTTCTACGAAAATTTTATCACTTTGTCGGCGGCAGTTTCGGCCTTACATATTTTTTTGTAATGAACAATTAGTAAATATGGAAATGAATCAATATTACACTTATACATTAACAAAATTTACATGTTTTTAATGTGACATGGGTACACCGGTGTCACGTCTTAAGGGGCGGCATTATCGAAGATAATTAGAAAATTTCGAAGGTAAATAAAAAAAAAATTTTACATTTACATAATCAATGCAAGTTATATTTCATTAATCATGTTTTCTTCTGTTTAATTTGTGACTCGCATACAAAAAATACTTTTCTAGTGGCGGCATTTTCGAAAATTAGTAGAAAATTATGTAAGTAATAAACAAATAAGATTTGTTATGCCTTGTGATTCGCTGACAAAATTTATTTCTTTATTAAAAGATCTAAGAATAATCATGAAACCTCAATGTCGCAAATATTGAAATGCTTTTAATTTATTTTCTCGCGATTGTGCTACTAGTTGTGAAAGAAGTTTTTCGAAAACGAAATGATTAAAAAATCAATTTAATATCAACAGTGAGCAAGTTGTGAAAAAGTACTTTCAATTGTACAGCAACTTGCAGATAAAAAAGATTTTGATAATTTGCGATAATTTTGAAAGTGCAAAGCGAGAAAAAATAAAATTGTCATAATTTTTTAAAATGTTATTTTGTATTTTAATAAAATCTATTGAACATTTTGTTATAAATCAATTAACAATTTTCAATTCGTTTTATGTAAAATATATATCTATTAATGTATTGTACATAAATAATTTTATATTTCTATATTAATAATAAATTTAAATTTATTTAAATGACTTATAGATTTTTTGACACATTTGAAAAATAAACCTGTGGGACTCTACAAATTTAATATTAAATATAACATTTGTAAATGACAGGATTGTAAAAATATAGTACATATTTTTGAAGATATTTTGTTTATGCATAATTTTTTTTTGCCTGCGGCCCAATCTTTAGCGTCGTCAATAAAAAAGTGTAACTTATTTAAAAAATAGCCTTGACCCGACACTTCTGTCAATATAAAATCAACATATTTAGAGAAAAATGCCAAGATTATAAAAATATAATATGTTTTCCAAGAAATTATATTTATTCTTAAAAGAAAATGCAATGTTTTCCGTCGTACTGGTTACAAAAATTTTTGGAGAAAAGGTGCAGGCAAATTCAAGGACAAACCCTAGTTACGCCACTGCTCTGGTATAAACCATTTTTTTAACCCGATGAACGCACTGGACATGTTTACATGACAAGACTTTATCTCGTATTTCCGGGCCAAAATAGAAGGAAACACTTATGGATATATATATGCTTTAAAAAATATTTCAAAACTTCAGATAGAGAAATTACGCAACAGATCATGAAAATGTAAAGTAACAAGGAAATATATTTTTGAAAAGAGCTCTCGATATTCAGTCTTTCGAATTTCAGCTTTGTACTGGCGATACGCAGTATTAATTGTTAGCCCTATGTATTACACACACTAATGCAGCTACGAGCTTGCTTAATGTGTATATCGTGTATATGGCCGCAGCCATTTTGCTTGCAAAGTCGTAGATTAAATATTTTTCAACTTCTTCATTGTCTCCGCTTTATTTTAGCGAGAATTCGACGAGTTTAGTTTACTTCTTGATGTATTTGGGATAATTAATATGTGTTTAATATAATTCACTATTTTTTACTGTTGAAATTGCCAATCTATTTTTAGCCAAAGTAATCTTTTAACAAATAAATTCGTACGAAAACGGCTCGCGCTGTAAGGGTTTATAAACTTGGATTTACGTCACCCTTATTCTAAGTGACACATGTTTCAATTAAATACATCACAAAATAATGACAACCATCTAGATCCGCTATTAGTTTAGGATTGTTCTAGATTATCTAAAGAAAATTGTTATGTGAAAATATGGTAGCACGCCGTAAATAATTTACGTGTTTACTTCATTTATCTTGGTATTAAATCATAATTACCGTGTATTGCAATCCAAATTGCAGCATTATTCCTCTCTAATAGTATTACTATTAACTTATTTACAGCATAGATAATTTGACATAATAAGATACTTATTTTGATATATATATGTTAGCGGTGTCTTCTAATAGTTATTAATTACGATAATCATTAAATACAGATAGTAAAAAATCGATGTACGTGCGTAAACACGTGCTTAGTAATTAAGTAAATATATCACTGCAATTAGTTCTCCGAGGATTGTTAAATAATGACATTATGTTTTTAGCATATTATAATTATTATAATTAAGGTTTATAAAATATTTAAATGCCAATCAAATCAAAATTCATGTATAGTGTAATATAGTAACGTATTTAATGCTGCAAAAATAATTACGCAATATTGTTGATCAATCATGTCAGAGACGGCGTTTATAGTGTGTTAATATTTGTTGACGATGAAACATATTAATTGTCTTTTGATAATACGTATAAGTGTCTAAGAGTAAAAAGCGATTCGTTCACATTTTGTCAAAATCGAAAAAAAAATACCCATCGATCGTTCAATTCACAATGAAGTTTGAGTTAAATATGCAGTTATATGTCAAATTTTGCGTTCTATCTGATTCAGTATTCGGATAACTCAAAAATGCCACCAAAAAAACTAAGACTGATAACATTAATAAAGGATTAAACAAAATTTTGATATTTCTGCGTCAGTAAAAAGATTGTTCTAAAAATCCCTCTGCTGACTATACTCGGAAAGTAACTAATTTTTAAACACCTGTTTATAGTGGCGGTTCGTGGATAAGATATCTCTGGGTGCTGCGGTTAATTAAAAATAAAAAAAATGGTTATTTGGAATATTTTAAAATTTTTATATTAATAGTGAAATATAAAAATTAATAAAATTAAACATTCGGTACATGTATTTTTATTTCATTATAAAATTCATTCAATCTTTTTTCCTCGAAAAATATTGCTTTTATTTAGACAGATGTCGCGCGCGGGGTCAGACCGATGCAGACACACCCACACGCAGAACACGAAATATTGTCAAATTCGCAGTTCACATAAAGCTTCTAACTGCGAGTCCCACCTCACCGCGCCCCTCCTTCGCCCACTCGAGCATATTCAATCGAAAACCGTACTGCACAAAATCATGAAGATGCCACACTTTCTGATATTAGTACCGCGGTGTATGATAATTATTGGATGTATCAGTGCAAGAGCGAGCTTAATATACGATTAAATAATAGTTATATTTTCATATAATATACATAAATTTATGTATATAATAATATTATATTTTCTCAACTTGCATGGGGTTGCTGCAGTTCCGCAGTGCGTATGGACTATCCGCACCTGTATAAAACTCGGGTACAAATCAATATTTTTTTATTTATGGTGATCATTTGAATATTACTTAACTGAACGATTGAATCTAAAATGAGGCGTAGCGGGAGCAATTAGCTAAATACTATTACTTCAACCCTATCCTTCCTTCATTACTCTTCAACAAACAGAGAGTTTGTGGACCTGCGTAACAAGCAGATATTGTAGAAAAAACTTCTTTGAATATTGCTTTTCCCAAAGGAGAAGTAACAAGACAAATCATTTTATCGGATTCCTAGCACCCAGAACATAACAAATGAAATATGCGGAAATGCTCATAAGCATTATATCATTGCATATTATTATATATTATAGCATTTCTTTAGTATTATTACCCTGAATATCAAATTAATTTCCGTCCAAATTAAGTTATTCAATACGGCACGCAGCCTTGTAACATGGCCTCGGCCTTCGTATTATATATTTTTTTAGATTAATATTATACAAAGAGGTATACTATTTAAAACTCGTTCAAGCAACATAATTCAAAATTGACAAAATATCATCCAAGTTGTAGCATAAATCTTTGATTGTAAAAAGGTATGTTTTGAGTTATTTATTTTTTATAAAATGTTCTTTTTACCAAGCTCTACTTTCAAGCAAAACACGAAGTGTGTCGAATAACGTGCAGAAACCCAGTGACTTTTTTTTTATATTGAGAAGAATTGTACTAAAACATATACAAAAAAACAAATGCAAAAAACATATGCTTTCATATTCATATTCGACAAAATGAGTGGTGACAAACAAAAAAGTTGGCTGGCACATTGAACGAATCTTTCCGAACGAATCGTCGTATTTTTTTGACTCATAATCAACTCACTTCACAGGCACATAAACAATAGATGAAATGACAGTTTTATATTTTCGTAGGGCGTGTGCTGCTTCCCAATTGTGTATTTAATTCTTCAATTCGTAAAATAAAGGAGAAAATGGTCGTTTCAGATGATAAATAGGTAAATCTAAAGGACGTATCATTGAAATAAAGGATTGTCATTTTAAAGCATTTACATGCCGAAACGCGTTAGTATAGCGATACGCGATTTTTGTAAACATCAAACGAAACTCTTATTATATAGATCGCTGTAATGTAAATATTGTTTTGAATCTCTCATATTTTAAAATTTCTACATCATTTCACGAGATGTAACGGTGTGTTAAATATTTGGTATCATCTGAAACACTTTTTTCTCACTAGTTAATTAAATATTAATTACAGTGCGTTTATACGTTCATATTATATAGCCGGCCTGATGTATTCAGAAATATAGAGCGTGGTAACTCGCTTGAGGCACATAAACGGTTACATAAAGGACGTATGATCATCGTACATATCATTTAGGCACAGCATGTAGGTAAACCATTTTTTATAACTGTTTATTGACCCCAATATCGAAATAATAAACAAAACAACACGGCGTGCTGATCTCGCCAATCATTAAATATTTTTAAATAATCATTGGCGACCTTGCCAAATCAGCAAACAAAAATTCTCTCTAATGAATGAATCACGGAAGCTGAACGTTAGAATCTAGCACAATAATACACACCTGGAAATGTTCACTGACCGTGACACTGTAGAAGATGAGAGTACAAAAAGGTGATAAAGCGTTTTAAATAAGCAGTGATGATATATAATTAAGACGGAATTTAGTATATCAATTTTATTGCCGATACGAGGTTTTTCCAGGATGAATAAAATTGTAGCAGCATTTTTTTGTCGCCTTTTATTCAAATTTGATTACAATGCATGATTCATATTTTTATTTATTTATTCATTTCATATATCGATGTTTTAGTGCAAAGATATTGTATGTCCAGTTTTTGCTCGGAATTGAGTAAACATACACAAAACGTTCGTCTGCATCATATCTGTGTGCTGTATAAATATTGCACGTCCAAATATGGTATTTGGGGAGATTTTGTATCATTCAAATGCATAATATGTCCATTTCGCCTGAAATACTTTTCATGCATCTCAAATATTAAAATTCGATTTCTTCAAAACAAACCAAACAAGACACACAATATCTTTACACTAAATCATCGATATACACATTACAAAAAGTACACACTAAATTTTTGTTGCTCTTGCAATATGAAAACGATTAAAACACAATAAAAACAAATAGTTAACATTTTGCAAGAAAGTCAATCTAGTATAGTAAGTATAGTAAGTTCAGATAAAATCTACTTTAATACTTAAAAATAGTACTCGTTTGCTCACTCACGTCCACGAAGAATATGTTGACATCCAAAGTAATAGCGTCGACCATGGTTCAAGCTCTTCCCAGTGTCATTCCCATTGGCGGGCTAGCTCTTCGCTTTGGAAGTAACAACAGTTCATGCCCACGTATAAAAATGTACTTCTGATATAATTATATATTTGTCTTGATTTATATGTCTATAACACACATCACAACACTGCGCTTACACACGATGCACAGTGTGAAAAAATAGAGAGCATATTTGTGAGTGAGTTTGAATGTTGCCAGATGGCACTGTCCCTGGACGAATAATATTACTACTAACAAAGTACATGTAGAGTTTTCTTATATTCTGTGATTTTATTTGCATGTTTAATAAACCAATTTACTTAAAATACAATGCATATCAACCATCCTGTTCACTCATACATCTCCAAATAACCGCCTATATTGAGATAATAGGAAAAGCAATGTTCAAATACTAGCCATAAATCAAATATTATTGATTTGTACCCGAGTTTTGTATACTTTATTAAACAGGTGTTTAACAATTAGGTTATATCCGAGTACAGTGACAGGATACTTATAAAAATCCTCTGATTCGGAAATATCAAGATATTGTTCAATTATTTATTTAGAAGCATATCTGTCTTAGCATTTCTTGGTAGAATTTTGAGTTATCTGAGTACAGAATCAAATATTTAGAGCGCAAACTACCCACCACCACCCACTACGGCTTCACACTCTTACAGAGTGTATTCCGTAGCGTAGCAGCGTTATGCGTGTTTCAAATGTTTGCCAGGAATGTCCGAGGAGAAATTCCTCAAGACTTGGTTGCATGCACTCTAGTGTGCAGGAGGTTATGTTTAAAATAAGTGTTAAAAAAAAGAAAAAGGAAAAAACAAGGGGATTTAATGTGTTAAGGAATTGCGTTCCAATCGCTTTCCATAGGACGCCGTAAACTCTTTAAATGCCTTGTAATTTGTCAGAGATACAACCAAGTCGGCATGACCGACGGGGCCGACAGATCCGACTGATAGTCATATCGTCTTGAGCAATTTTTCCCGTTCGTTGTTCATGTCTGGACATTCCCAAAGGATGTGATCAGCATCCTGGATCATACTGCCACATTTACATAACCAACCTATTGTAATCTATTATCGATGTTTTACATAAATTTTACATAATATCGATATTTTTACATAACTTTATGTAAAAATAACAAGTTTACGAGTCTCGCACTTGGCCAAGAAACACTTGCCTCCTACGGCTCTGGTAAGATACAATATATACGTACATTGGAGAATACATAAATAAGTAATTTTCAGTATACTACAATAAAGTCCTTCTCAAACTTGATAACCCTGACCTCAACAGTACCTCAAACATAATTATAAGTCCAATCTAATAAACCTTTACTGGAGCTGCATAAGAAGTGAAGACATTTAATTTATTTAAACTTAGTTATAATTCAAGTACAATTTTAAAATAAGTCAGGTAAAAATAAAGATAAATCAAGGTATTTTTAAAGCAAAAATCTATATGTCAACTTCACAATGTTAATAGTAAACGACGTTTTTGTGTCACGCATAATATTAGTTATAATGATAGCTTGTGATAGCCAGTGAAGCAGTATTGTTCGTCCGTGTGTTAGGTAGTCCAGCATCTTCTTGTTGTTTTGTGGGGATAGGGCATATTAGTGTTATTTTTAATATTTTATAAACAATATAATTTACAATCATTTACCCTATCCAAATTGCTGCCCTTTGAAACTTTTATCGTTTCATAATTATAAAAATCTTTCGTCGTAATTTTTTTAAACAAATTGACGCGTATAATAAGACAGTTTATAACATTTATTTGTTATTTATTTCTTTTAAGGCTTTGCTGATTGAACAAGGAAAATGCCTCAAGAATGGTCAGCGGAATTGGACATTGGTGAGCCACCACCAGAATTGCTCGAGTATGCTCGTGTCCACCTTGGAGAATGTCCTGAAACTCGTGCAAAATGTTTGGAAGATCTTAGAGATATGATCTATGGTAAGTGTAATATCTTTTTCCAGCATTAAAGTAAAAGACTAGATTTATATTCATCATTATATAGTTTAAAAATCATTATATAGTTAAAAAAACCAATACAATATTCACTGAGGAAGTGGGTAAATTGATTTTCATTTTAATAATTCCAATTTATTTAGCACATACACACATTTGAAAAAAATACTATTTAAAGGCTTATTGCTTTCGCAGTGTGAAAATTTACATTCAGAAAGTAATAAATTTTTTTTCAAAAATTACTAAAAACATAAAAAATAGCACTTGTCTGAACTCACTCTTGAAAATGTGATACATGCAAACAATTTTAAAGTTCTATCAAGGAGTATCACCATAACAAACAATTAATGTTCACGATTCCTCAAAAAATGATTAGGAATCTAAAGTTTAATATTCTCAACAATGACAGAATTTTCATTCGAGACTTGTATAAGCTTCTTCAGGTATTTTAAATTGTAAATTTGGTATTAATCATCAAATAAGGTACTATTTTACATAAAAAAATTGCTTTTTTTTATAATTAGTGAAATTGTATTAAAAATTAAAATAACGTAACTTCCAAATTATCTCCATAATATGCCTAAATCAAGGGTGCCCAATTTTTTTTTTAGCTTTGGGAGATACTTTTCAACTTAAATTTTTCTCGGGATCGACTTCTAATATGATTCTTGTAGGATTTTTTTATTACAATTTTCAAAGATATCACAATTTTTAAAAAACAAGTTATTTTTGGAGTGAACGAGAAAATAAAACTTCGTCTAAAATAATTTCACAACAATCTCTGCTCAGATCCACAGATGTGTACAAAACAGTAACACATAACAGAATAATGTATTTCTAAAATCGATAGTTTTTAAATGCAGTCCATTACTGGAAAACGTGATATGGATTAACAAAAATTTGAATAACGTTCCTTTGTTATAATAAAGATGATGTTTAACATTCTAAGAAAGTGCATTATCGAGATGTTTACAAAAAATCCTGAGAAACCTTGTCAAAGAATGCCGTGACCACGGTCTTACTTAGACCATTCGTTAATCCGATAAATTAGCACGAATCAAGTCGAGCCGAATAGTCCGATCGTCGGGATTTTATTTTTCATCGTCGACTATATAAAAAAATATATTTTTTTTTTAAATTCACTGAAGTTTTCGAGATCGGCCAAATTTTGCTTTGGGATCGACCGGTTGGGCATCCTTGGCCCAAATGTTGGAAACTTTAATTTTCTTTCGACGACTGCACTGCCGTCTATTGGCTTATCATAGATTTTAAAAAATTCTTTTCAAAATGTGCTAGTAAAAGATATCAGTAAAACAGAAGCTAATTTTTTTCTATTCCAGAAAGAGGGGAGTGCACACCCCACAGAATGGATGACGCTTTTCTTTTAAGATTCCTGCGGGCCAGAGCATTCATCACAGAAAGAGCACATAGATTAGTAAGTTCTCCAATATATATAATTAAAACTCAATTGAACAATAAAAATAATAAAATGTATAAATTCGAAACATTAACTACTCACCATGCCCTCATTATATTGTACCAATGTCTAATCATATTTGATTTTTTGAAATGTAAGTAAAGTCTTAATCCAATGGCATAAACTTTCGCAGACAGCATGCATTCATAAAGCCAAGTCCGTTATTCCCACAATATTGCGTTAAAAGAATAATCGTTTCACAATTGAAGCTGCATATTTATATTTAGAAACAATCATTGTAAACAGGGACCCGAACCGAAACCGAACCGAAAACCGGAAAAAACCGTTATTTTTACAGAAACCGAAACCGATATTTATTTCGGTTTTCTTTCAATTTACGAAAAAAATTTTACTGGTAAAAGCTAATTCAATTAATAAATTCTATCCAATAATTTTGATTCAATTAGTAAATTTGTTTTTATCAGTTGATAATGCGATCAGCGAACCCGGTCTTGATTATTATAAACATGTAGAAGTAGTACAAACAAATTGTGTTTTATTTTTAAAATAAAATACCTTTCCACCTAGTACTGACAGTTAAAACCTTAAAAATAACTTAAATACGAGCTGAACCGAAAACCTAGAACCGAAAATCGGAACTGAACTGACTGATATTTTTTTTTTTGCCGAACCGTAACGAAAAAAATAACGGTTCGCGTCTCTGATTGTAAATCAAACAGCATCATTGGTTTTCAAAAAAAAAATGCGAATGCCAGTGACATCTATTGATAGTATGATAAAGCTTGGTAGTTATATTAAACTTCTTGCCAAGCTTTTTACTAAAGAAAATTATATTCAAATGTCATTTAAATAAAATTGAAAGCATCTTTTCCTATGCCACGAAATTAAACGATTTTTTTTATTCTGAGCAAGTCAAATATAAAGTTAATTTTGACGAAAAATTATATAAATATGTATGCGTGAACATTGCTTTATCTAATTTCTTTTGAAACATTAAAAATGCTGTGAAAACATGTTCCGAAGCGCCGTTCCACCGCGTTACTCTCTCTCTCTCTCCCTCAAAAGCTCTGTTTTAAATATATTATGAACAATTTTATTTTTATGATTGTATTTATTTCTTTCAGATTGTGAATTACTACCTCTTCAAAGAAGAGAATCCCGCAATGCATGAAGATGTAGAGCCACTTAATCTAAGATACCTTGGCGATGCTGATGTCCTCGCAGTTCCACCTTACAGAGATCAAGACGGAAGACGGAGCATGATTTATAGAATCGGTACAATACTTGTATTTGTATACCATAAAACTAACTACTAGCTGCCCGTTATTGCTCCCTACAAATTATTCTTTGCAATTATTTCAGGCAATTGGGATCCCAGCGCATATTCTGTAGAGGAGCTCTTCAAGGCAACATTAATTGTTTTGGAACTGGGGATATTGGAGCCTCAGGCACAGATAATGGGAGGAGTAGCCATTTTTGATCTGGAAAATCTTTCGATGCAACATGCATGGCAGGTTACGCCATCGGTTGCATCCAGAGTCATCCAGCTCATGGTGGTAAGACGTTCAATAGTCGGTATTTTTTAGACACCAACCTTCAAACAGAGCAAAAGACAGCTTCTACAAATAAAATAAATGAGCCGAACAATATGTACAATAAAACTTAAAATTTAATAATGTCCCTCTATCATACAGAAAAGGGCAGCTAATCGTAAAACTCATATTCTTATCGAAGTTTGACTAAGGTATTTTTATGACAATTCCAAAATGATAAAAATAATAAGGAACAAGGCATTGTGACTTTTCACCGGGGACCCGAACCGTAACCGAACCGAAAACCGGAGAAAACCGTTATTTTTGCAGGAACGAAAACCGAAACCGAACCGATATTTATTTCGGTTTTTTTTTCGATTTACGAGAAAGTTTTTCACTTATTGAAAAGCCAGATTTAATTAATGAATTGCATCAAAAATTTTAATTTAATTAATGATTTGTATTTTTACCAGTTGATAATGCTCGCGATGAGTGAAACCGGTCCTGGTCATCATAAACATGTGGAAGTAGTACAAAAAAATTGTGTTTTATTTTTAAAATATAAATGCTTTTCCACCAAGAATTGACAGTAAACACCTTAAAAGTGATTTAAATACGAGCTGAACCGAAAACCGAAACTGAACTGATATATTTTTTTTAGCGGACCGGAACGAAAAAAATAACGATTCGCGTTTTAGACAAAATGCCTTGCATTGAAAATGTCTGAAATGTTTATTCATAGATGTCTCTGCAATGCTAATTTTGTTGAAAAATGATAATACTTTCAGATTTTTTTTTATAAATTCATGTAAATACATCAGCTTATAAGAAAACTTAACTCAAAGTTTCATAATAAAAATTAAGTAACATTGATTCCATCGAAAGAGTTTAAATAATGTTTATATTTTCAGACAAGCTTCCCGATGAAAACCCACGCTCTTCACATATTGAACCAATCGTGGATCTTTGACACCGTTTACGCCGTCTTCAAGCCACTAATAGACGAAAGAATGCGATCCAAAATCTTCTTCCACGGTTCAAACATGGAGTCATTACATAAACACATAGAACCCAAATTCCTCCCAGAAAAATATGGCGGCTCAAGACCTGACTTCTCGTACACAATTTGGTTGGATTCGCTGAAATGCAACCCAACGATAGTCAAGGAAATGCTGTCCCTTGGTTATAAGTTTGATCCGAAAGACATTCCAAAAGAAGATGGTCAAGATGAAATAAGAAAGAATGATACAAAAATTATTTCAAGTGAGATTAAAACATAATGTAATATAATTAGTCCTTATTGTTACAAAGCACATTACATTGTAAGCGATTCTATATATAAGTAATTAAATTCAAGATTATGTCTCTCTTTATAAGATATTTTTGTTTACTATTTTGAATTAGCTTTCAACAATGTATCAAACCACACAAAATTGTCATACCATTTTTAAAAATGATTTCATTTCACGTTTAACTTTCCCTACCTCTTTTTGTGCTGCTCAGAAGCTGAGAAAAGATTGAATATTCTTCAATACATTAAAAAACAGAACAGTCAACAACCAGTGGTGTGTTAGTGGTGTCAGTTGTGGGTTGTGAAGTCGCACACGATATATAATACTATAACTTTTCTAGTTACACATGTATTACTGTTATGCAATTTAAAAATGACTTGCAACTGATGACTATTTACAGTCAAGAAAAAATGTTTGCTTGAGAGTGTAAAACTGTATCACATTGAACTTTTAAATTATGGTAGAAAGCTACATGGCTCTGCCTTTTTTGTTAAAGATTAGACATTTAGATTTCTTTAAATAACAGTTGCATGCTGCTTGGTGGTTCCTGTTTTAAATCCACACAGTTAGTTATTACTGTAACTTTTATGTGCCACACTTACTTCTGTTATGTGATTCTATCAATGCATAAAATCAATGAGTGTAGTTAGTTAATACCATATACATATCTGTTTTAACAAACATTTTCAAAATGTAAATACAAAAAATCTCAATACACCATGGCATTAAGCGTTGATAATTTTCAATCAACTGTTGCGAAAAAGAGTCTTTCTATTCAACCTCAATGCGTATGAACAAAAATATTTCTTTTGGGTGTTGTACGATAAATAGTTTTATAATGAAATATTTCATTTAGTTAAATTAATGATAAATATCTATGTAAGTTATATTGACTGTGTACACTAAATATTTTTAGATCAATTTATAAATATATTCTAATCTACAATCATTGTTTTATTTTTCATTTTATGATTACAAAAAGAATGAATGTGTTTATTTGGAAACTAATTATTTGGTCAATAACTAGTTTTATAAATGGCCAGTAACTAATTAGATAAATGGTCAGTAATAAATAATAAATGGTCAGTTAATAATTGAAAAATAGTCAGGTTAGGTTAGGTTTTATCAAAAAACTGATCGTTTTATATCAACATCTGATGGTTAAATTCAATAACTGACCATTTTATATAAATTACTGACTTTTTATTTTATTGACTGATCATTTATAAAATTTACTGACCAAAAGTTGAAATAGTTACTGACCCAATAAATGCAGGTAAATTTATTTCCACTGGAATTATCACCTCAACCACACCTTGAACACTGGATGTAGAATTCTTGTAGAATTATAAACTAGTCGGCGTCCATGGTGCAGTTGGTAGCGTCGCGGACTACGGCTACGAATGTCTCGGGTTCAATTCCCGGTGTGGATAGTTTTCATTGTCACAGTGGTATTTCAATAGATTTATGGATTTCTATTCGTAGTCTGAGTGTTTGTGTTGATTGTGAAAAAGATATACATGTAAAAAAAGATATATATGTATAATATATATGGAAAAACCAAAATTAACCCTAATAAAATGGAGATTATTTGATGTGAAAATCAATTAATGTGAAAAGTAGAGCTTGTCGGTTTTTGCAAATTCCAGAAATATTGAGTCGATTATTTAGTATGGCTACACTCAATTCTTCGTCTAAATTCGTAAATGTTTCTCGTTTTTTAGTTTTCATGTTAGTTATTGTTAAGAAACCGAGTTCACACAAATATGATGTTGAAAATTGTAGCAAGATTTTCAGTGCCCTCTTTCAGAGAGCTGGGTATTCGTCATGGAGGGAAATCCAAAATTCCTCCATAGTTAGCTCAGAAAATTTAATTTTTAGATTACAATTCGTTGACAAGGTGATCAATTCTAAAAACCATTCGACGCGAGGCAACGCGTACGATCGATTTGTCCACTATCATAATTTGCGAACCATTTTTTCATTTTCATTTCAACATTTCGCGAATTTTAGTCTTATACCATATTTCCGCGGTGCATTTGCAACAAACTCACGGTGCAACAGATACACCGTGGTGCACCGATTAAGAACCACTGCTCTAATTGTTAAACCCCTGTTTATAAAATGTTTAAAGCTCGTACAAATCATTATTATTTGATTTATGGTGACCACTTTAAAATTACTTTTCCTCTCCATCTCGATATGGGACATATTGGACCGATTTAAAAATAGATAATATAATAATTATTACCTTCTTTACATATCCCCATTGCGGGCTTCAAATAGGGTAAGGCGGTTTGTAACAATAATCCTTGAACAATAATTTTCAACATGTGTCTCTGTTTACGCTTTGTTTTCAAACATACCAGTTTCTGTCACTAAGCCTTACGTTTATGCATATTATTATATTATGCACCATATGCATGTGATAAATAAATACCTTGCAAATGTAAACGCTGGTGATATTTAGGTCACGCTTTTGTTATTTGTTTTAGGGTTGCAAAATAACTACTTGTTAATTCAATATTACCAACCTTACTTCCAATGTGGAAAGTAAAGATTCCTAATGGACCATTTCTACAGTTGTAGTTGTTACATATGAACTGTATTTTAAAAATAAAACACAATTTGCTTGTGCTACTTCAGGACAGGTTTCGCTCATCACGGGCATTATCAACTGATAAATTACAGTTGATAATGCTCACCACTGATGTTTATGACGTCAAGTGTCTAGTAAGGCTAAAGACCACCTTTTTTCACACCGTGTGCATGAAAGAGATGGGGTATTCTCTAATATTGTCTATCGGTATATTGTTTTTAGTTGACCGGCTGACAAGTCTTGACAGTTTAACAACATTTGCCAAAATTGACAGAACGTTTACCAGTACTAATAAATATTGTTCGTAAATCTGATAAAAAAATAAAAAACATGAAAATACGTTTTAAATATTCGGTAAATCAGTGTATAAATTCTGGATGGAAAAGTCTGCGAGAAGTTTCAAGTGACTCCGTGTTGTTTTTTTTCAACTTTAAAAATTGATCGACTTTGAACGTTTTTTGAAACAAGCTTTTTTCCGTTTTCTACTTCTTATTTGCGCGAAACGGGATTTTATTATTATGCTGCAATGAAGTCAAAGTGCAGGAATAGTCTCGACACCACACCAGATATTAGAATACAACTTATTAATATTGTACCTGATATCAAGAAAATATGCAATTTAAGGACTCGAAATCATCAAAGTCATTGAGTGCTTTATTTATTCATATTGTTGTGCTTACATCATATTAAAGTTTTATATTTAAAAATAATTACTAAATAAATAATGTGTTTTAAAAACATTTTTTTCAACTCAAAAAATAAGCTCAGTGTGCGTTCAAATTTCCGGACTGCAGAAAAAGTTTGGGAAGCCTTGCTTTACAGACATCCATCCATAGGAAATCAAATTCATAAAATGATTGATAAACCGATTTACGAATATGCCCGCTCGGGAATTCAAGCCCACAGTCACCGCAACGAACATAGATGACGAACCACTCGGCTATAGGACTGGTAACAGTTACTGTGAAGTTTTTTTTAAGTTAAATATATTAGGATTATCAAAGGATAAGTAATTTTTTTTTCATTAATCTTGAAATTTCTGACAGTTTTCAAACGTATGATAAAAAGACTTTTTTTGTAATGCTCTTGGATTGAATTTTTAGTTTTCGTCTTATGCAATTAATGTATATAATGCCCTACATAAATAACTGTTAGTGCATGTCATGCAATGCTATCGCTATTCAAAATATGAGCTAGCTTGCCAATAATCCGATATTGGGAATTCGAAAAGAGTGTTCTATTGTAATACAAAATGGCTGTCAATCTGCTGTCAACCCTGCAGGGAGAAAATTTTATATTTGTAACTATTTTAGTTTCGCGGAAGAGAACGTGACAATGCATAGCCCGTACTACTTTGAACGAGCTATTTCCATTTCGATTACATTGTACATTGTAACCAGATATTCGAATCAAATATAGGAACACCGCAAATTTGTTTAATTGAAACCATAGACAATTACCATAGATTGCAAATAATACGCGCTGCGTTCTATTTATAAAATACTCCATTTAGTAAAACAAAAATAATATCGCAGTGTTCAAATTTGGAATCAATTAATTAAACATGATTGTTTGGAAATTGATAATTTAAACAGATTTGAATTATATGCTATTTTAGTAATAATCCTTTAGTTTCTATTCGGTTCACGGCTTACAAGGGCAAACGTGATGGCATTCTCTTGATAACTAATACTTAAATGCAATTTTGCTATTTTAGGTGCCTTTGTTGTCAATAAATATTAATTTTCTTCTCTCCTTCTACGACCAACATGGATTTATTAAGCAACAGCGAGTAATTATTGGTTGCATAATAATTCATTGTAAAAGGTAAAAATTATACGGGTATATATATAATGAGATACTTTGGAGTTAAAATCCTGGAATTAGGCTTTCTCATTGGCTTTCCGTTGGTTTGAATCCCAGTACGGACATTTTCATTAATTGATATTTTAATCTATTTATGGATTTTTGTTCGAAGACATGGATGTCAAAAACTCTTTCCCAGTCTATCGATCCTTAAAAATAAGACGTAGCAACAGTGGTTAGCTAACCAATAATTAAATCCTGTCCTAGCTCTACCTTTCTATCTACAATTTTCGAAAAAGACAGGAAGAGCAACTAAGTAACAAACAGTTATCGGAGAGAAACTTTTGTTGAAATACCACCTTTAGGAGACCATATGCTTCACACTGGGAGCTGACATGGTTAAAAAAGAATACCGGCATCTCAACAGAAGTTGCTTTTGCGAAAAATTGTTACGTTAGAGAGATACTTTTTACAGAGTGTAAAAATACATGGTTGAGCCTAGGAAAGGACAAGAAGTTGATTAATCGCATTTGCTATTTCCCGTTTTTGGTGAAGTGATGATATTAGCTTTGTAGATATCCATTTATAATAAACTAAAACACAGTAAAATAGTTGGTGCCTCCGACGATGGCATTATTATAATATATATACATAATTATTATGGAACTAAATCATAACAACTCGTAAAAAAAAAGATTTAAAAATTATAACAAATTTATTATCAATGTTCTATTGAAATTATTGCAAAAAAGTTTAATAACAAAATGTTCACTGTCGATATTAAACAGTTTTTTTCAACTTCGAAAAACTCCTTTTGTCTAGTAAAACATTTGTGAAGAAAAATTTATAAGCATTCAATATTTGGGACTGAGTCCCTTATATGTTGCAAAAAATCAATCTTCGCCGTCCTTCCACACATCAATATAACCATGATCTTGACTTAACTGACACTCGTAATTTTCACTCAACTAATTTGATGGAGTAAGAAAATCGTCTTTCTCAGCAAGCTCGATTATGAAGCTGGTGAAATCTCAAAGTTTTTTATGAGTCACTGTCCAGTAAAGTCCATTTTAATCCTAAGATCTTTCAGATGGAAATGTTATATGTATAATACCTTCATAATTAATACGGCTTCATGAATAAACAGAACAATTTGAAAATAATATTTTTCTATTATTTATTGAACATTTTCTATTATTTTTTCCATGTCCGTCCACAATGTGGAGCATATGGTCTCCTAATGAAGGTATCTCAACAGATTTTTTCTATGAGAACTGTCTGTTACTCAGTTGCTCAACCTCTCTTTATCGAAGAGAGTAGGAATAGAAGGATAAGGCTAGGACAGGACTAGTGAATAGCTAATCGCTCTCGCTACACCCCGTGAGGATGGGATGGGTGGGTGAGGAGGGAGTTTAAGACAACACAAACACTCAGACTACAATCGGTTGAAATATCAATTTATGAAAACTGTAATACAATGAATAAAATATTTAATAATTTATAAGAAGTCACTCTTTTCTATAATCATACATGTTCAATAAATAATAGATATGACAGAAATATGATCTCAAAATTGTTCTGTTTCGTCATGTTCTGCTTAGTCCGGTTACCAATTAACACATATTCCATCCATCTCATATTTCGTAACTGCAGTAGACAGGAACAGATAATTTTGACAGAACGTATTTTATAGTTTTAATTTTGCATTGTTTTATTAAGACTTGCATTTCATCGGTAAATAAAATCTTTTCAAGAAATAAAGAAAACCACAACTATGCCAAAACAAATATCAATTGATAAATATTCATTCCAATTGAAAAATAATGGGCATAAATTTCATTTTTATAAATATACAATTTAAAACACGAAATGATCCCGGGATTGTATAATTGTGATTCCCAAAATCCCGGGACCATAAGTTTCAACTGTAAGTGTTCTGGATTGGATGCCTTTGTACTTACTACAGGTATCACGGAAACGTGACGTGGAAAATAAAGGAGAGGGTAAATATTGTTATTTTACGATTGAAACGTGACCGTTACGTTTCCGGACAGGTGCCGTCTTCTCGATAATTAATACTGCCCACCCTCTGTATCAGGCGTATAGTGCGAATTCGCTTTATTGCAAACGAATTGTAATATTTTTCCGATGAAATATTTTTATGATGAAACAAATGCTGACACGTGAATTTGTTTCAGTTGAAGAGATGACCGCTCAAAGGTGTAATGTATTATAGCCAAAGATCGTCTAACTCCTGAGCAAATACATCAGCAGCACTAAAATTGAAAGTATTGTTGATTTTTTTTTGATGTCCGCTCTCAATGTGGAGCATATAACCTCCTAAAAGAACTATCTCAACAGAAGTTCTTTCTAAGACGGCTGATTCTTACTCTGTTGCTCAACCTCTCTTTTTTCGAAGAAAGTAGGGATAGAAGGATTAGGGTAGAACAGAACTAGTAGTTAACTAATCGCTCTCGTTACTCCTGGTTAGGATCGGATGGGTGGGAGGGAAATTTAGACATCGTAAACATTCACGCTTACGAATAGAAATACGTAAGTCTATTGAAAAATCTATTTATGAAACTTTCTGTGCTGGGACAACAACCGTTTTTTTTAGGATCGGAACACGCCATAAAAAATATGATATGGTTTGCAAAAAGGTTAAAATTGTCCTGCGCATTTGTCGACTTGAGCAGAGAATCTCTCGTCTTAGAGCAAACATTGGTCAGAACTGGCTTTGCTAATCGCGAGCATTATCAACTGGTAAAATGCTGTTAAGGCTATTTATATGAAATTGAGTATTAATAATTGCAAGGTATATCAAACACCTGGTTGATGAGTTTACAGATAACCAAACAAATTATACACAAACGAATATCAATAATCTACAAATAAAATGTTTATGAGCTCTTACAAATCAATTAGAAATAATCTGATATTAGACCACATTAAAAGTCAATTATGTGAATGAATATGTATTACATACAAAAAGCTTTATATTAAATTTCGTACTTTTTATGCCATGTCTATTAACAGTTTGACGCATATGGACTTCTCATGGCACATCTCAATAGAAGTTGTTTTACGAGAACTGTGTGTGGGTTTTTTACTTAAGGATAGAAGGATGAGGCTTGTAAATGAACCAACGAAAAGCTTGCAATTTGCATGCGATTCTTGTAAAGTGGTTTCAACCGTTTGCTTTACGTTGACATATTATCAATGTTTTAGCGCAAAGATATTGTATGTCCAGTTTTGCTTGTTTTGAAAAATCATATATTAAGATTTGAGATGCATGAAAAATATGGGCAAAATGCATATATTATGCTTTTGAGTGATACAATATCTCTTCAAATACCCTATTTGGACGTGCAATATTTTTACAGCATAAAGATATGATGCAGACGAACGTTTTGTGTATGTTAACTCAATTTCGACAAAAACTGGACATACAATATCTTTGCACTAGTGCATATGTGGCCAACCTTTTCAGCAGCAGGGCCAGATTTTAAAAGTGAGATTTCTTGCCGAGTCTCAATCTTCACAACCAGTTTTTTATTCGTATAATGGCAGAAGATGCTAAATAAAAATCTGACTGCTTTGAATTAGTAATGTCATCAGATAGCATTTATTGTCCTCTATTGCCTGGAAAATTTTTTTATATTATATACATTCGCATCGGGGGAAATATGACCAAAATACGCACAGCGGTGGGGCTGAATCGGCAAGAAATTAATAAAAGTGCATGGTCTTGTTTAAATCATCATAACGTATACTTTAGCGGGAAATATTTGTAGAAACTGGCTCAAATTAATATTGCTGCTTGTGAACAATTAGTGTTAGGACAATAAAAAAATAAAAAATATTTAATGAGTTATGAGCGATTAATGTCACCTATATCGAAGGACGCGGAAAACGCGTTCCCCACCACTACACAAAAAACTTCACGACACGGATTCCACATTTCCCGGAGCCAACAAGTTAAGTTAAACTTGAATTATTGAAATTTTGCACACTTCCAAGTACTTTGTCACTAACGACCCGGGTTTCGCCTTTCGGTATCTTCAGGCATTCGAGCGCACGAATGGACTCAAACTGACGTCATCCTGAGTGGTTAGTGACAAAATACATGGAAGTGTATAAAATCTCATCAAGCACCCTCAGTCGATGTCTTAAAATATAAAAGTCAAGTTAATTTCTGAGAAAGTATTTCAATAAAGTCAGTTATAACTACTTGATGAAAAAATTTTCCCGCAATAGAACAATCCGAGATATTTTCACAAATACTAATCAAGCATTATAGAAATCTTTTGACGTGCATAAAAGTTAACATTTTTGTTCAGCTACGCTGGCCACGCGTTGGCCACATATGCACTGTTATACAGTGGTGTTTTTCGCTAACAAGAATCCGTAATTAAAACATCTCCACGGGGTGCTTCCGGTAAAATAAAAGGATGGCGTTACATCCAGTGATAGAGAACTGAAAGCATTTTGCATAAAACTGTAATATTGTTTTCAGAGTAGAGGATCGATAATATTTGAAAACAACCATGTATTTGGTTGCCCAATAATTATTTAATGTAGTAATTATTTAACGTAAAAACTACCCATTAATCCACGATATCTGAATGCCAAATAGCTATTCACTACTTTCACATAATAATTCTTGTAGGAGTATTTTTTTGTACTTATTTTATATTATAACGACCGGTTTCACTCATTGCCGAACATTTTCAACTGATAAAAAATAAGTGATAACAGAACTATTTACATAATTAGCATTTGAAATGTGGTGCTGGAGATGGATGCTCCGTATACCATGGACGGCCAAGGGCACAAACGCCTCTATCCTGAAAGAGCTCCAACTACAGTATGGACTTTCGGTCGTCTATTATACATGACACCTACTCTGCTTTTTTGGCCACATCGACCGCAAGCTTATCGATAATATCGACAGGATCGTCGTCACAGCAAAGGTTGAAGACAGAAGGACCCCAACTCGCTAATGCAACCAAGTGAAGGACGCCACAGACTTCTTTTTACCGATGGTCTTCAGAGCAGCGAGGAGTGGCGAAGGATCGACAAAGGAAATGGAGTTGTTGCGGTAGGCGGAGGTCACGATCCTCACACGTGAGGAACACAACTGAGAAGAAGCATTTATTACCCAGCTTCGCTCAAGATAGAGTGCGCTAAAAATAAGTCACTTAAACGTTGGCGTTATTTTGATGCTAGCTAATGTTAAATGATTAATCGTTTAGAATCAAGGAACATCTAGCTTGTGCTAAAAAAGGAGATGGTTTGTCTACATTTGGTAACCATTTGTTTCCGAATAAACAAACATACGTTTGACATAACAGAAAATTTCAAAATCCTGCACTTAAATAACAAATCTTTAAAATTAGATAAACAAGAGATATTAGATATAAATTTTTGCCCAATTCAAATTTAATGAATGACCAAACCGTCTTTGCATTTTCTACTTTTTTGTATCCGATTCATTAATCAGTATTATACCTTTAATATTTTTTTTGTATTTTAACTTGTAAGAATCGATTCTGTCACTTTAATTTTTGTTTTTCAGATATAAAAATTTGGTGGATGCTCATAGCTGCTCTGCGTTCCCCACTTAAGATGACTGTTCATTGTTAATATTAATTACATACTTAATATTTGATTGTTTTTAAATGATTCACTAATTTTTTTCTTATAATTTTCCCAATCCACTATTTGCTTAATGCATCAGTAATGTCATTAAACATCTTTTCTCAGCTAATGGACATTTAATGTAGCTATATTTATGATTTCAGATTAGTATTTATTGATTTGTAAGAGGTCACATTTTAATTGTAGACTATTTTATTTGATTTATGTATAATTTGTTTGCTAATCAGTAATTTCTTGTCTTAAGTTCATGAACCATCAGTTTTATATGACTTCATTTTTACACTTAATTTTATATAAATAGGCCTGTTTTGTTTGTATTTTTATCAGTTGATAATTCTCGTGATGAGCGAAACCGGTCCTGATCATTATAAACATGTGCAAGTAGTACAAATGAATTGTGTTTTATTTAAAAAAAAACATTAATCATGAGGTGAAACCCGCAAAGATCGGATGGGATATTTTGAAGAAATTAAATGATCACACATTCTTTTTAAATTATCTCAGAATGTCGCATGTGGTGGTTGGTTCTTGTTTTCACAAATACGTCCACTTCTTCTTCGGGTCTGTCATATGACACGCCGGTTGCAATAGCTGTTCGGCTGACCAATGTATTACCTAGAGAGGTTGATTAAGCAACGAGCTTTGCTTATTGTTTTTGGATTGTTTATATAAATACTTTTATTATTAATTCTGTTCAAGATAATCGACATGGTGAAAATGGTTTTCAGTGGGCATGGTGTAAGAAATATAGGTGAGCTGGATGGTTGTTTTTGTAAAATATGTGACGACACTTCGACGAACCAAATTTTTACCGTCACCAAAACATATTAAATTGTAGTTCAATAAGCACGCAATGACGTCAACAAATGGAAAAATGGCTACTGTACTTCTTACACAATGGTCAGTGTTCGTTTAGCTTCACTGGAATATCTGCTGACATTTTTATTCTGTTAGTATGATGCATTGTGTCAGCATGCACGTGTGATGTATTTTTCCCAGATATAAAATTTTATTTTTCAAATTAATTTTCTAAATAATGACAACACGAGCGCGTGTATTGTTACTGAAAACTAATATTAAGCATCTATATCAATGCACTACACGTGGCAGGCTGAACCAGGTTTCTCGATCAAATGTATTTATTTTAAATTGCAGACTAAGCCTAAATATTGACTGGCATCTCATATGATGACAGGGATTCCAAACGAATATTCGAATATATTCGGCTCTTTTTCAATATTCGTATATTTGATTATTCATTCGACTATAATTAAATGTGGATTAAACCACTGGGTTAATAAAAAAATAATTTGGTGTTGCATTATATCGCGATATATACAGAATTCTTTTTTTATAGAAACACTATAATACTGTAATATGTTTGCGTAATATTGGCACTATGAAGTGACTATCACCAAAGACCTAGCGGTGGACACTGCGTCGGGTGTCTGACAGGGGCGGTTGAACGCTTTCACAGGTAACGCTGGTAAACCTAATTATTCTTCCTGAACAAAAAATGGCGAATTAAGATAACCCATATTATTGATTTATTAGACGGTGACTTTGAAAATTCATTTTAATATAAAATTTAAATTGATGATGTTGTTATTCCACTAGTTGCGTTACTAAATGTGACACGTTGTTCGCCTGTTTGAAAAGCATCATCAGGCTAACTATATCGCAAAGTTATGTATTTATAAGTATAAGGGATACTGGTAGAAATTTTAATATAGCACATATATATGTGTGTATATCATTTATTTGAAAAAGATCATAATTTTAACAAAAATAGTAAATTAAAAACACTTTATATATACGAATAAATCATTAAAAGTTTTTAGAACAGTATTAACAGTAATCAATTATAAGCAAATAACATTTGTAAATCGAGCAGGTGGCTCACCACTATTAAATTTGTTTCCCTTGGGATTTTCACCTCCAAACAGTAGTACATAAATTTTTAATTAGAACTATTATCGTTTGTGGCTAAACTTTTCCCCAAAGAAAGATAAATTCCACCCCACCCTTTATTTTTATGTTTAGAATTAGAATCATTGATTACCTTATAAATAAATATCGTGTTCAAATTTGGATTATTGAGATTTTGTACACTTCCATGTATTTTGTCACTAACGACCCGGGTTTCGCCTTTCGGCATCTTCAGGCATTCGTGTGCTCGAATGCCTGAAGATGCCGAAAGGTGAAACCCGGGTCGTTAGTGACAAAATACATGGAAGTGTACAAAATCTCAATAATCCAAATTTGATATTGAAATTCCATCAAGCACCCTCAGTCGATGTCTTAAATAAAAAAATATCATGTTGCCATATAGTTAGTCTGAAGGTGTTTCTCAAAGAAGCGAAACACGTGTCACATTTAGTAACAAAGTTGTCCATTTTAATTGTAAACCATAATACTCACTCAAGGCATGTGATGGTATCTAGGACATTGTGAAAAAATTAAGGCAAAGCTATATATTATACAACATTGGAAAAACCTGAGCTCAAGTATAGAGTACGACGATTGGATCGAATATTCGACTGTGTTTTGGCCGATTCATTTAACCTTCAAAAAATACGAAAATGCAATGATTGGATCTCATTTTAAAGATGAAAGAGTAGGTCTTGGCCAAACGGTGTAAATTAGAAAAATAAATTCACCACTTTTTTGATGGGAAACATTATCTTATATTGGTTTTAGGTTTAAAAATTCTGACCCGGCCACTTGTTGTAAGCCATTATTATATCAATACTCCCTACGTATAATACTATATCTTCAAACATGAGAATTTACAGGAGTGCGTTTCAAAGATTCATAACTCACCATATAATGTTTTTGATAAAAACAGTTTTTGCTCTCTCCTGAGCAATTTCAATTTTAAAACTTTTTCGAATGTAAAGTAACAAAATTATGATAATTATAATATCAGCAGTCTTTCGAAAAATGTTTTCAAATAAACAAACAATACATAAATCTAACTAATATATGGACAAAGACGAATTTGTTTCAACAAAATTTGAGCTTTGCTACGTAATTGCAGTTTGTTGTTTTTACCCCAACAAACCAATTCAGATACCTGGCTATATTTTCAGAAAATGAAAACAAACATGTGGGAACTCGGTTGATTTCCCCGACGGCTTAAATTATAAATGAACTAAATTAGTGTTGTGAAACAACTCCTTCTTGAAAATACGTGTTGTGTTTATCAAGTTCGTTTTTAAACTAATTTGTTACAGTTGAATTTGAACCGTTGAAATTTTGTACATTTCATATGTCTCATCACTGAAATAACATCATGAAATGCGGTACCCGTGCTTCGCCTTTCAGCATCTTCCGGTATTCGAGTACACGAATGAATTCAAACTGACAGTAAGTAAATAGTTTATATCATTTATTTATAGAATTTTTAAATTGAATGCAATAATAAGAACCAATTACCAATCAAATGTAATTTGAAAAAATATAATGTTGAAAAATAAAAAAATATTGAAGTTCTTTAATATCCTTTATTTTGTTTTAATAAACAATCTAAAAAATATGCATTTACGGATATATTGAAAAAAAACATTAATAACATGTAATAGAACATTCATTCTTCATCGCTATCACTTACAATTCCATATGCTAGACTATTTTTGATTCGGGTTTGAGATCGGCTGTGAGTTTTCATTATCGGAGGACTTTGAAGTATTCTTGGATTTAGACTTCAAAAATTCTGTTATAAGCGATTGTTTGCTTTTAGCGTATAAATCTTTACGTATTTCGTGATAAGGGGCCAAGATCTGTTGTAATTCTTTCCATTTTAGGATCTTTCCATTATAGGATCATTTTCTATAAAAAAATGCTGAAACCGTGTTGTACAATTTATGTCACACATTCATCGACCGTGTTATATTAAAACCGTGTCGTATAAATCCGTGTTATACGAGGCCCGGGTATACTTTCACATGTTTATAATGAGCAGGACCGGTTTCGTTCTTCATATACGAAATGTTTTGACTTATTACACTTTGGAACTGAGGTATTGATATCAGGGACGGCTCTTGTAAAGTAGCAAAGGATGCAGTGTACTCGCATGTACATATTTATTCAAATAATAAGCGATATTGTACAAATATACCAATTAACTATTTTTAAATTTTCCCGTGTGTTCTCCCCATAAGGAAATATTGCACGAAGCGATGATTCACAAAAATGCTGCGAACGTATTCCGCTCCAAAACAGTAATAATAATACATTTGTGTAAGTCTGCCTATGGCGAGGAGGTGCGATTTCCGTATAGCTCCCCCTGAATAGAAGGGATTTCGTATGGAACTTTAGTTTTTTGTGATGCCACTTGTGTTGCACATTCAATTTGCATCCGATATTTTTAGTTATCCAAGAGCAGAGCACCTCTTGCCAAATTCCGAATTATGATAACCGTTCCCGAAAGGATTGACAAACCTTCACAGACCTGTCGCATATGTTTAGTATTTACGTGGAAAGGGCCTGTAGTATATTGAATCTGTTCACAAAGAAAAGCATACCAACAAAATTATTTATTTTCTAATTACATAGGTACATCTAATATTTACGTGCTTCATAATGAATAGTGCATATTCCGTTTCATACATTAAAGAAAATCGTCGAGATTTTTTGAAAAGGATGGAAATTAAAACAGTAGGTCTCCTAAACCAAGTTTAAATTTATTTCAGAAGTTTACTGTTAATAATAATGTGTTTAATCGGAAATTTAATGTAGAAATGTACAAAAAAACACTTCGTAAGTAAGTTTTTATAGACTATTTGTACAATACTGATGACTTCAGTGGAAAATGAGCGTTTTTTCTCAACATTAAAGAGGATTAATTCATTTATGAGAAATACCATGACTCAAGAGACTAAATTCAAGAAACAATTGGTATCGTCAATATCAGACTTTAATTTTCGTGTTTTTGAATTGTTTTCAAAATCCAAGAATTGGATGATGGATTTCTTGCATATGAGTCTTTTCTTGCTCTACCTAATATTCTTTCACCGGCTGCCACTGATCGATATGTAGTTTGTTGTCAGGATTTTTCGATTAAAACAGAAAATTTAAACAGGACAGTGTGAATCAGCAGACTTTTGACTGCTCCAACAAACATATAATGTGGTAGATCAACCAGTCCGACTATGCTTTCACAGCCCTGTTTTAAAGTGGCATTATTTTTATCTGACATTTTAAAATAAGTTTTATGTATTTTTGTATATTGAATGCGTGGGTTGAGTAAACTCTTTATTTTTCCCACATCACTCATTTGTTTACTTTGGAAAGGCTATTTTTAAAAAATGTCTTTCAATTGTTTGCTCAAAGTTGTTTCGCGATTTAATATGAACGAAACTTTTTAAGATAAGACCATTTGTAATTAAAAATACATTTTATAAATATTCCATTTAAAAATAAATCCTTTGAATATTACAGTAGCTCAATTTTGACAAAAAGAATTTTATAGAGTTTAAATTAGAACCAATAGTCAATTAATTCTTTTAATAGAAAGCATCAGAAAACCTGCAGAACCTTATGAAGCTTAACGAAACCGGTGCTGTTTTGTTAAACTAAAAATATATTTTTGTTTTTTTTTCACTTTTCACACTTTTCGTATACACATGACGCCGGATATCACATTGATGAGCTTTTCACTTTTTATTCACTGGAGAAGAACTCTAAGAGAAAAACATCACAAAAACCCATTCCTAAAATCTCAAGTATGAAATTAAAAACAATCTAAACTTGATATTGACCGTGCCACAACTTGAACCCAGATACATCTAATAGAGTGCAGCTGTTACCGCAAATCTACAGAGGAAGAAGGTCACTCCTATGACAAAGTTCCATTCGATCATATTGAAATGACATAGTAAATGAGTCACTTAAAAGTGATCTGAGCATTTTAAATCCATTGCCCTTTCCGATTTGTTCATTCGAGTCATGTGTCTGGGTAACGAAAATAAACGCTTCGCGGTCCAATTTTATTTAGATTGAGACAATAAGTGACAATTCGAATATTTCAATAGAGTCAAACGTGTGACTCTTTAGAGCTACGCAATTCCATATTCTCAACGCCAGTGCTTCCTAAACTCATAGCGCCAGTGCTTCCCTAACTTTCCTAACTATAACTTCCGTGGCTCTCTGGGGCTTCGTAGGGCCTCTGTGGGAGGCCGTAAAATGTTCCGATAAAGCCACAAGTATTTATTTATACACTCTTACCATTTTAAATATTTATTTATTAAATTTTTGTTATGTAAGAACACATTATTCGTGATTTTATTAAAATGTTGGTTTTGAGGTGATTGCAAAATGCAGGTGTATATACATTTTTTCAAATAAAGCTTTTGAAAACCATAGTATGACACTCCTGATATCTTTGTGAACATTTATTTGTTTCTTGGAAGGTTGGAATGATCCAGAACGGCATTCGAACACTTTTAATATCGCAATTCTCAGAATCATTTCTAAAGAAAATTACCTGACCTGGCCGATTGACGGTCGTTAAACAAAAAGTGGCCGATATCCGACCGGTTTGCCTGATAACAGTGGTAGCTATTGTCAAAAGAGAAGGGGCGGCAATTTTGAGTTTTTAATTTTGAATTCTGCAGGCAGTCTGTTTCGGTCGTTTCGGCCAGTGGTCGAGCTGGTCGAGGCCTCCGTTGCATCGCAGTCATTATAAATTGTTTTTGTTTGTTTTGAAATTGGATTTCATTTAAATTTGAAATCGTTTTTTGTGTCAATTGTAATATCACTTATAGGTAAATTCATATGTTAATTAAACGTAAATGTAAACTCAATTTTATACTGTACTAGTAATTTTTGCGTATTAAACCACTACATCTTCAATAAATAAGAGATTAACCGGACTGGAGCGGTGTTCTGATTGAGATCCTATACATCCTGGAGGGTGATAACCAAGCATTCACCTCTCTTCAACCGGACATTCTCAAGTAATTTAATTTTTAGGGGAGGGAGCCGTGGTTTATTCATTGCTAATTTAATAGGCCGTGGAGTGAAAAAGTTTGGGAAGCACTGCTCAACATGTAGAGTGAAGTAGTTAAAAAAATATTTAGGAATTAAATCATATTAGTATGGGTAGTAAATATATTATTATATGTATAGATAAACTAGGTCGTACGTGTAAAAATCAAATTGAATTCATAATTTCGATCGATTTTCACAGTACGCCTTGCCATATAAACGTTTTCCGAGAATAGTTGAGTTTATCCGCCTGCATTTAATATTAAAGCTTTGGAAAATGGGACACGAATTTTTATTCCACGAATGTTATCGTTCGGCCCGTGACACCGAAAACACCAATTACTACTATGGAGAAGTGTAGGCAAAATGACATGAGCCACCAGCGGCATAGCTAAAGCATAGACGTGGCAGCATATGATATAATTTTATTTTGTAAGAATATTGTTATTGATTCCATTACAATTTATTGAGATCCGCAACTAATCTTTGTTCATAATATATTTAATAAAAAGACACTCGAAGCACGATATTTTAACGTCAAATAGGTAAAACATAATTCGACTGTGCTTCGGCCAATTGATGTAATGAGTTGACGTTGAGTACCCTAGGCCATTAACCACCCCCCCCCCTCTAAGTAAGTCAATATTATATCGACACTCCCTACTAATTCTTTAATTTTGTAATTTTTTTGTAACCATATCCACTCCCACTATGAAGAATATAGTATCATATTGAAACTTATCTAAACAGAAGTTTCTCCACGACAACTGCTTCTTACTTCATCGCCCAACCTCCTTTTTTCAAAATGAGTAACGATTGATAAATTCAATGACAATAACTGTCCAATTTTATTTCGCGTACATTTATTACAGTTAAGGTTTGATTGGCTAATATATTGTTCTTATTTGTCAGCCTCTGTGATTAAGTAATAGTGGTAAGTGTTTTACCCTAGCGATCAGGTTGGTTCCGATTCAAGTCCCAACAGGTTCAAAATCACATTTAATTTTTTTACTTTAAATTTTTGACCTTGGACATAAGCGACTTATAAAAATTCTCATTGAGTTTATCTTCTATGAATTTCTAATTTTCAAAATATTTAGCGCATTATTTGTCAGCTGTAATGCCAGATATATTATTTTAATTTTTAAATATTAATAATTAATTCTAAAGAAACAATAAAATATCAATATTTATAATTTAAGCGTGAAACAAAAAAACTTTACTACTAACACGCTAAAGTGGACATATCCGTTTTTGCTTTTGGACATCTCATATAGTAATCACTCAAATTATTCGTTCGCTTCAAAACTGTAATATAGACGAGCAAAATGACCCAATACTGAGGTATTAACGTCACCAAGGATCTCTGGTGACACCATCTCCAAATCACTTGCCAAATAAAACAAATTATCTTCTTAATATGTTTATTTGACGACATCGAGAATATGTATGAAGCTATTATATGAAAGCTCTTGGATAAATAATAAAATTTGGAACGTTTATATTTATAATGAAATGCTTTTAAAAATTTCAATCAGTTTTTTTTATTTAATATTTTTTTTGTACCATACACTTAAAGCGTTGAAATAAGTATATTTAGGTGAGCTGGATAAAAAAATTACAGTCACCATTTTTTTTTATTTTTTGACGTCATTGCGTGTATATTGAATTATAATTGAGCACTCGAGAAGCGAAGAGAGCCAAGTGGTAAAATGGTGAAACTTATTTAATGAAATTTTTAGTGGAATGACCTTCTAACATTAATTATCACTTTATTTTATTTAACTCATTACAAAATGAAATACTTTTACAGTATTCATTTACTAAGCTCAATTCACTTTTGTGATACTTCATGACGTGTAGAATACCAAAACGCACCTAATTTATTTTTTCTAAAATATCAGTTAGCTCACTTCACTTCTCATTGACTCAATTTACTATGTTTACAACAGTGTTTTGATGACAATAAAAATTTGGTTCGTCAGAATCAGGAATCTCCTAAAAACGGCCCGCGAGCCAACACCGGCCCTCGAGCACCACCAATCTGGCCCACGGTAGCTGGCCGGACGTGCCAGGTATCCGGCCCACCATAGTTTTTTTCACACAGATAAGTAGTGCCGAAAGCGGAAAAAATGTCACGAGTAAATTTATGCAACTGATCAACCAAATCTGTTGTTGAAAGGACTTAATATGGGTGTATAAATCAGGCAGAAGTAGGTTTCCCATTGTAGGCTATCTGCTATCTTCGCCGCAATGTAATTCATGTCGTTGACACATGTCCGTAAGGACCAACCAAAATTTGTGAGTAATTCTTCGCTAAGCGTGCAGCTGAGCCAGCGTACTGCATTAGATATCTCACTCGCTTGCTAGTTCCAAAACGAAAATTTTCGGTTAATTCAAAACTAAATAATATCAGTATGATGAGCTAACTAGGTCTTGGCCATTGAGACTTAGTGGAGGAGTCAGTGTGGCTCTTAACGATCCATCTCAACTTTACTTCTTACACCATGAGCTGGATCGTTGTTTTTGTAAAATATAAATATGACGTCACTTTGACGGACCAAATTTGTATCGTCTCCAAAACACTGTTGTAAACATAGTAATAGGAGAAAATAACATAGTATTTAGTTCTACAAATTGTTTATTAGGTAATTGATCAGAACTAGTTTTCTTTAACATTAGTTCTGATAATGGCGTAAAGTTGAAATAACTATCAACTACCTAATAAAAATTTTGTAGAACTAAATACTTTGTTATTTTATCCTATTTTAATGGAGTTCTACCAAGTAAATGCCAATTCAATCAGTAAAAATAGTAAATTGTAATTCAATAAACACGTGATGAGGCCGACAAAAGCAAAAGTGGTGACTGCCATTTTTTATCCAGCTAACCATGAAACTGTCTTAGAATGCATAAAATCTGATATGCGGTTGTCTAATTACGCTAGAGATGACGACAGATAATGAAAATCTCGAAGTCACAGCATCCCCTTTATACATTTTATCGACTATACGTCAGTAATTGATCATAATATTTTTATGGCCACTAAAGTTAGAAGGCGGTTATTTGATACCGTAACGACGTGGCATACATGTTGACATCTGGGAACGAGCGGTGAGAACTTTCACCTAGCGATCAAACAATAAATTTCCGTTCTAATCCCGGGTCCATGGTGCAGTGGTCAACGTCGTTGGCTTCGGTTACGGATCTCACGGCCTCGAGCCCCCGTTCAGATGGTTTAATCTTTGAATGGATAAATAAATCTTTCAATTGACATCGATTTTTATTCGTAGGTATGGATATTTGTGATGTCTAAATGTCCCTCCCACCTACCCGATCCTAACAACGAGGAGCTGCGAGAGCGACTAACTAATTACTTGTTCTGTCCTACCACTATCCTTCTATTCCTACTCCCTTCAAAAAAAGAGAGTTTGAGCAACAGATTAAGAAGCAGTGTTCTTTGAAAAAAACTTCTGTTGAGATATCACCATTAGTAAACTATATTCTCTACATTTTTTTAACCTTTCCAACAAAAATTTACTTTTGACACCTTAAAAGTGATTAACAAATTATATCTTGTGTTGGCTCTCTTGAAAAGTACCGATTTTAGACTTAACGCCCTTTTCCTTTCGCACACAGTTATATCCGTAATTTAAGAAAACTTTTGCACTTTGCTTACCGCCATATTTGTCATCATTATAACGACGGTGTTTTGACCTATTGATGTAACCCTCAAAACTGAAATTGTTCACGAGAGAGTAAAAACTGTTTATATCGAAAACATTATATGGTGAGTTGCGTTATGAATCTTTGAAATGCACTCCTGTAATAGTGGTTTACATCAAGTGGCCGGGTCAGAAATTTTAAACCTAAAACGAAACTGTAAAATGATGTTTCCCTTCCAAAAAGTATTTGACCGAGACCTGCTTTGTCGTCTTTAAAATGAGATCCAATAATTAACTCATTTTCTTACTTTTTGAGGGTTACATCAATAGGCCAAAACACCGTCGATAATATGCTTTAAATTATTTTAAATCAGCAATAAGTTTTTTTCATATTGAAACATTAAATGGGAACGTCGCCAATATGATTTCACCATAAAATTATAAACGTAGCAATATTTGATCCATTGGATAGATTTTAATTTATGGTTTAATTTAGTAACTTGCTTCTTCATCTCTCTGCCAATGATAATAACACTGAATAAATTTAGCAAAAGAAAATAAAATCAGTATCGATCGAACAGTTCAATCCCAGATATTTACAAATCACCCAAATTGAGATAGTGGGAAAATCAACATTGAAATAGTCACGATACATCAAATATTATCGATTTGTGTCCAAGATTTACTCGTTTTATAAACAAGTGATTGAGAATGAGTTACTTTCCGAGTATAGTCAGTAGAATGATTTGTTGGAATATCTTTTTACTGAGCCAGAAATATCAAGATGTTGTTTAATTCTTAAGAATATCTGCCTTAGCATTTTTGTGGCATAACTGCATATTATTTAACTCAAATTTTATTTTTCGTAGTTTTCTGACTAACGAACTAGACGATCGTCATCTATGTCATCAAACACAAATTAATAAATCGATTGAAAAATCAATTTAAAGAACTGTCCGTACCGGGATTCAAACTTGTGAACACCGTGCCTGAAGTCAGCGACATTGAACACTCGGTTAAAGGTGCGACAAGTATATTAACAACACATTCTTGCCTGTAGACGAGTGATCAATGTCATACTATTCAGTTGTGGTGTCTATGAGTTCGTACGAATACTTAATCGGAACGTTTCACTGGAATTTACGAATAGTTTGAGCCATAACAAGTTACTCTAGGATTGTTATTCATGACGTCACTGTCGCTAAAAGTTAGACAGTCAATAGAAAGACGCTGAAAAGCGCCACAGTGAAACGGTTTTTCGTTTAAAAGTCAAACTTAGACCATTATGTTGGTTACAATCGATGACTGGACAATCGCTGTGTATTCTATAATTGAACATGATCTTGAAATTAAATCAAATAAAATATCTAAAAATTAATTACCATACCTGATCAACACATCTTAAGTGAATTTAGTAGCGTATTATTTGTCCGGAAACTAAACTTCTAACATTAACTAAAAACAACTTAGCTGTGATTACTGCGATAATGCTGCATCCGCCATCTTATATCTATTGTTCTGTTTCCGTAAAGCCGGATGTTGTTGTATGATGGTAGTTCATAAACAGGAAAAAGACACGGGTGACCACTGAAGATCGAGAGCAACACACGCGTTAAGGTAATCACAATACGGGTTGGCAAAAAATAACACAAAAACAAGAAAATGAGATTATTATGCCACCTGACACGTGTCTTTTCATGAGATAACATATATTAGATTTTTATTTGTATAGTTCTTGTTGAGATCATTAACCTAGTCTTTAAGAAGGGAATGGGCAGAAGTATTTGATTAACAAACGAAACCATGAATTTGATAAGTGCCATAATTCAGAATAACAATGAACCAACTCCACTTTTTCAAAAATATGAGTTACTAGTATTTTTTTTCTGGTTTCACCTAAGATAGAGGACGCTTATATAAGGTCATCTAGACGTTGGCTAGCTAATGTCACAATTGGATAGAAAGCTGAAAATATCGCCGTGGACTGTACTTCTTGTATCACCCAGAAAATATAGTCCATGAATTAATAATAATGTTAAAAGTTCAAAATAGCAATAATAAAAGATACAAATTTTCCTACATTCATTCTTGATGAGTGCGTCGTTGCAGATGATCGGTATAGTTCAAGGTAACGTGAGGATTTTCTCGACGTGAGATATTGAAAATAATATATCTTCAGACATGCAGTCCTTGTTATTCTGTTAGGTGACATGATGCTAAGACGTTGAAAATAACGGAGTATTTGGTACGGAGCGGTTGCTAAGCAATCGTTCTCAGCTTTTGTTGATTTTTTTACTTTGCATTGAAACGTCATAAATATAGAGTTTTCAGTTTACAGTTAAAAATTGATTGTTGAATGTTGAAAATAGCACAGATGAACAAAAAATGACAGCTAGAATGACATGTGAAAATTTCACGTCGCTAGTGTACACCGCTTGGGAGGAGCTGTTGTGGCTGACAGACACACAAACAAACAAACATACAGATTTCGGTATGAATTTTGTGCTATATAGTAAAGGTTACTATCCAGTTATCCGTTTTAAACGTCCGTCTTCTCCATTATTTTTTTTTCTTTTTACAATAGATGAACTCAAACTGAATTCGACTTCAGTTTGAGTTCATTCGTGCACCTGAATGTCAGAGGATGCTAAAAGGTAGAACGCGTGCCATTATTGATAAAAATTTTAACGATTCAAATTTGATATTGAAGTTGCATCAAGCACCCTCAGTCTAAATCTTAAACTACTGAATGAGTTATTTATGAACCAACAACTTTGAACCCTAAATATTATGATCTATCTCTAAACATGATTTGAGCCTTCGAGAAGTGAAGTGAGTCAAGTTACAAAGTGGTGAAACTTGTTCGTTAAATTTAAGTTCTTACAGAAATTAATACTTTTGGACCCTGTATTTACTTAGTTCACTTCACTTTAATGATACTTATGACATGTAGAATACCAAAACGCAACTAATAGTTTTTCGAAGATATCAGCTGGCTCACTTCTCTTCTCATTTGCTCATTTCATGGAGTTGGTCCGTTATTATTCTGGCGCATCCAATTTTATATTGAGATATGAGCCATTAAGTGATTCAAGTGTTTTTTTTTAATGAAATTGCAGGATGAATGATTGAAATGTTATCTATCAAAATGAAAGAAAATTTCCAGACGGAAAAATTCTTTTGTTTGAAAGTTTTTATCCAGTTTTATTTATTATTGTCAATAATTTTAAAAATCATTAAATATTTTGAATTAAAAGTGAAGTAAAAAAATTTTAAGTTGTCTCAAATCTCAAGGTTTCCAGAAACAATTTGTTGATAAAAGGTATCTCGCATTTCATGAGATGAAAATTCTCGAGAAAATGTAATTTTTTTTTGCGTTTATCTGAAATTTCTCAATCACAACTTTAGGCTCGAGGACAAAAGGATTAAATTACAGATGTCTTATTTTTCAAAATATGTAATGAGGATTCAAATGAAAACTTAGCAGTTTATTCATATTCCTCATCGAAACAAAATCGTTAAATCGCAAGATATTCCTTTCAAGTTTACTGTCAATTCTTGGTGGAAAGGCATTATATTTATAAAAATAAATCACATGTGATAATAATTCCACAATTTTATTTAATGATCGGGTTGATTTTATTGTTCTATTATAAAGGCCTACGGGCCATTGTTATGCCAGGTGCCATGCCATGTTTGTAATGTCTGAATATCCCTGTCACCCATTCGATTCTAAAAACGGGGCGTAGCATGAGCGATTAGCTAATCTCTGGCCCAGCCCTAGGTCTATCATTCTATCCTTGCTCTCTTCGAAAAAAGAGGTTGAGCAACTGAGTAACAAGCAGTTCTCATAGAAAACTTTCGTTAAGATTCCTCCATTGGGAGGCCATATGTTTCACATTAGGAGCGGGCACGGTAATAAAAAAATTGTGAACGAAACCGGTCCTGATAAATTTACCTTCTAAGAAGAGAGATTATCTGCGCAGAAAATGCATAGGCTGATCAGATCAAGTCAACAAATGGGCGTGATAATTTTAACCTTTTTGCAAATCCCAATATGTCATATTTTTTTTCGTGTGTCTGATCCTAAAAAACGAGGTATAGCAAAAACGATTAGTCTTGTCTTAACCCTATCTTTCTACCCTTACGGTTTTCGGAAAAGATAGGTTCAACGGCTGAGTAACAAGCAGTTCTCGTAGAAAATAATTCTGATGAGAATCCTTCATTAGCAGTCCATACGTATTTCTTCAAAAATTAAACATGATTTTTTTGTATTGGAGATGACTGCGCGGGGGTTCTAAAACTGCTGCGAGGCCTGTTTATTAAATAAAATTGTGTAACCAGGACAAAATAAATATTTTTCATTTTGTATACTCGTAGAATATTCATTCTCAACCTTTGTACCCAAAATACTCATCTAACCTTTGAGAAACTATAGATTTTCATTCATAAAATAACAGTAGACCTAAATATTAGCAATTCTAAAATATTATCGCATAGTTTAACCTTTAAAATTCTATGAATCTCTAAAAATTGGCATCGTAACATTTCGATTGAAACACCAAAAGTTTATTATTTGGCAACGAATCCAACTTATTTCCGAGAACTTTTATGATATCTAGAACCTCCCTATTTACCAAAACGCCCACTGTTGTGTCCATTAGAAAAACAAATGTCAACTACTGTACAGCACCACATTGCGTCATCATTTTGCATTATTTTTCATTTTGCATCATTTTGCATCATTGTGCCCGTTAAGGGAAAAATATTTTGAATAAATGAATGAAGGATAGATTTAGACAGGTAGACCTTCCCGTTATCATGCTAAAAAATCCCTTCGAATTTCTTGCAGTCACATTGTATTACCGTGTGAGCTTTGTCATATAAACGCATTTTTAAAGCGAAACGACAATTTCAAAAAGTGGAATATGGTTGTATTTAGCACGAAGTAATTATTTTAGTCATATTTTGTGTGTAAAACCTGAAATACATATCAAACTATGCGAAATTATTGAAAGACGCAAGAAGCGAAGTTCTTCAAAGCAGAACAGGCTCGAGACGTGTTTTGGTGCCGTTTGAAACAAAACGATTGCGTCATACATCTCGGATCGTTAGTATATTATACTAATTGTTACTATAATATAATTTTGTATTTTTCGATGGTAAAATTGATGAGGTTTTCAAATTATGATTACTTATACAAAAAAGACATAAACGATATTATATATTTATTTGTCAATTATATGTAAAACTATTTTATTCAAGTACAAATAGCAAAATTTTAAATTTTTTGTATGACCCATTTCACAGATAATTTAAAGGTTTAAGGGCCGAAGTAACGCATTGTTACAACATGAGTAAGGAAAGCTTAAATAATGTTACCAACTAAAAATAAAACAGTTTAATATTGTACGAAACATAAAATAATAGTTGTCCCAAAAAAATGCCACTTCATGCAGTACTCCGAAGTCAGCCTTTCATTGGCCAGTAGTCAGCCTTCATTATCAAACTTTAGAAATATTCCGAACGGATTTAAGGAAAATAGACAGAATAATCAAAGAGAAATAATGAAAATACAATGATAGCAGGACAATATAAAGTATATTAAATTATAAGAAATTATTTAAATATTATTATTGCATTATAAAGTTCAATATAGTACAGACCTACTTTTGCAAGTGGCTGACTACTGACATGCAATAAAACAATGCTGTGTTTTTTAAAATGTATCCACTATTATTAAAGATTTAAGCTAAAAGACTAACATTTGAATATGTCTGACTTTAGAAACAGTCATCCCACGTTAAATAACAAGAAATTAGCTCATTAATGTCGTGTTTTATTCACTAATAATACTTTAAGGAAGAATGATATGCATAAGAAATTACAAAGGATTACACAACATAAGCAATAAATTGAACGAACAACTTAATCTCCCGAACACCCCCGTATTGTATCCTTCGTAACATGATCATAAATTACTTCAGCAATCAAAATAATTCAATTCTCACAATAATACGTCATATGATATTCACCCTAACAAAACCAACCAATTTAAATTTAATCAGTAGTTATCTCTATGGTATATATTTTCCCAGTTACATTTTAATGATAATTGATTCTTATGACTACCTGCAATCACAAAATCTTACGAGTTTGTAATTGTGTAGGCGATTATTTTTCCAATTAAGCTTAAAAGTCATAATTATCAAATAAGTAATAAAATAAATTGAGATATCAATGTAGTTTCTTGACTTAGTTATAATAAAAAACTTGGATTATTGAGATTTTGTACACTTCCATGTATTTTTGTCACTAACGACCCGGGTTTCGCCTTTCGGCATCTTCAGGCATTCGAGCACACGGTCAGTGTGGCTCTCTCCGGTATCAGTGTGGCTCTCAGACGTATAATATCTTACCTCGTAAATAATATTTGTCGCATTTGTATCTTCTATATAAACGTTGGACGCTGTTTACTGTCTCTCAGTTCGAGTCCATCCGTGTGATGGAATGCCTGAAGATGCCGAAAGGCGAAACCCGGGTCGTTAGTGACAAAATACATGGAAGTGTACAAAATCTCAATAATCCAAGTTTGATATTGAAATTCCATCAAGCACCCTCAGTCGATGTCTTAAATTAGTTATAATAATTTATCTAATAAATACACAATAAATAGGAACTTTATACTAACTCGATTCAGTTCATGCGTGTACTCGAATGCCTTAATATGCCGAAAGACGAAACGCGTTTCCTATATAGAAATGTACAAAATTTCAACTATTCAAATTTATGATGAATTGATGATGAAACACGATAATCAATATGTGGTTGGACAAAACAAATATTGATTATTGAGTCTGAAAGATTGCCGTTTCGAAAGACTATCAGCTCTCTGTATCTTTTTTAGTATCATGTCAAATGTCCAGGAAAAAAGCCGAAAATTATATTACAAATTAATAAAACAAACACAATCTTGGGTTTGCGAAGAATATGATATCACTAATTAGCCTGTTTGATTCGGGAAAACAGACTGAATTATTAATAATTATACAATTTGAACTTCCGACGAAAATTTATGAACGTGAGTGAGAATGTTATTTCATATTTAATAATATTAATTATTTCAATAATATTAAGTATCTTCTACCAGTTCTTCTCAAATTTTTTCATTCCACTGGGCACAAAATTTACAAGAAAAAAACCACACCCCCTTTCTTTTTAAATTAAATTAATTTAGCTATCGAAAGCTATATTTCAAGTTATATATAATATAAACATACATAAAAATGCAGTCTTAAATTGCCTCAAACACAAAAAATTAATAAAATCACTAATAGTGTATTTTTATATGAAGAATCGATGCAATAAATTCAATTTCATTTATGCACATCCACTCCGGTTAACCTATACTTATAACAATTTATTTATTATACATACTAATATGATTGAATTTTAATAATCATTTTAAATGTAATTCTGTTCCTTGGAGTTGTTATTGTTGTGGCTTGTCTATGGATTTTAATTCTTTGAAGGATATTTTGGAAATCTGCATTGATTTTACTAAATGTTTTTTTAACCGTGTCACTCTCGGTGTTGAACAGTGCTTCTCAAACTTTTTCATTCCATAGCCCACAAAATTTGCAATGAGTAAACAACGTTTCCGTACTCTGAAAATTTAATTACTATAATTATCATAAGCTTTATTTGTAATTACATATATGCACACGGAATATATCATACATAAAGAATATCGTCGCTGCACATGCAATTTATCCAATACAACTAAAAAACGATTTAAAAAAAAATAACGAAACATGTAGCAATTTTCAAACTATTTATTTTAATATGATTAATTTATTTATAATTTTACTAATCATATATTTTTAACATTAGTTATTATTTTAATAGAAAACAATAATTCTCCGTATTTTTTGCACATAGGACATATTCAATGCATTGGATTTCAAATTAAAATTGGATCACTCTTACATGTAATGTGACGATGTCTCTAATAGTACATATTTAATTTCGTCGTAATTTTGGATTTTTCCATTATTTTTAAATAAAACATATTATTCTAGCAAGTGAAGAAAAAATTTACCCTTCGAACTACATTATTTTCACCAAAAACCTCACATAGGACAAATAAAATGTGCAACGACGATATGTATGTGAGAGAAAAGAAAAACGTCCGCTACTCGAGGGGAAGGTCAGCACACTTCGACAGCCCCGAGTCCGGCGTGGCGACAAAGGATCATTCACAGGTTCCTTCGTCTTCCATTAAAACCCGGTCGTATTCAGTATATTTTCTCTTTAGTTGCAGTTAGTTTATACTTATAAATTCCTCGAAGACAGTTACACAAACACAAACAGATTTAAAATACACAATTTCAATTTACAAGCGCAGCAAGTGGTTTTATGATAGGGTCGTAAATCTCGGACTAAGTCGCCGCTTTGTCAGCGAACGACTCCCAGGGAAGGCCAAGTGACAGCATCGCTCGCTTTTTTGTTTACTTCTAACGGTAAACAAACAAATATGACAAATTATTTTTGAATGCCTTAAGAGAGATATTACATATTAAATTTGCACGAATAAAAAGAGTCTGCAGACAGGTTTTGAAGACCCCTGTCAGCCCTATAAGTACGGGGCGGTGTCATATGTTATATGACATATTTAAAAACAAAAAAATTAATTAATTAAATACCTGTAGCTCAACCGGAACATTTTGTGGAAGCCCTACGCCTTACACCCCCGCAGAGAGCCGCAGCCCATAGTTTGGGAAGCATTGTCTTATAACACCAACGTCACGAGTAAACAATACAACATGCGGATTACGAATTACTCAACGAACTCGTAAGATGCTCGTTTTTCCCTTGACGACCGGCACGTTTTAACGACGTCAAAACGTTTTTGACACACTTCTGTGCCAACTTTCCTCCTGTTTGTTTAGGCAGTCATTCAAACGAGGTATTGTGATTTAAGGATATTACGTAGTATTAAAATTCACAAAGGTTATGGTGTTGGTTATAAATTAACACAAACTTTTAAACAATACAAATAAAATATTTTCGTTTACAATAATAATTTTTGTTATACCAGAAAAAATATCGGCTTTATGTTTTTAAAAACGTTGACATTATAAAAACTATATCCGCTCCCGATGTGAAGCATATAAACACAAGTAAATTTGCTATAACTGGTTTTTATTTAATCACTTAACCTCTTTTTTTCTAGCAGGATTACGTTAGAACAGTGATGCACAAACCGTGGCCAGTGAATGACATTTTTTGAGGCTCAAAATAACAAGTAAGAAGTAGTAAAATTATGTAAATATTAAATTAAAAACAATAAAATGCGTATCTCGTCTAGTATAATATATCATTATTTCCAACACTTTTACCCTCTGCTGCGGGTGAAAAATTAGAAAATCGATAAATTGACCTTCTTTCAAATAGGTTGTGTACCTCTGCGTTAGAAGAACGGGGCTAGGAAAGGACTTATGAGTTGTTTATCGCTAGGATCAGGTGATTGGAAGGGAGAGGGGAACAAATTAATGATTAATTGAAAACTCAATTTATGAGTGCGTCGAACTTTGCAATTGGTATCGCAACCGAATAGCACGAACGCTTGACTATTCGGTTACAGCAGCGGCTTAAAATTAGGAATGGTTAATTAACTTTATACAGCTTTTTAAAAGTGTATGCATTTTATTCTAATGCAACTTGTATGTGGTAGGTTAGGGTTTCCCAAACTATGTTCCGCAGAATGAGAATAAGTGCTCCGCGAGAGCTTCAAATGATTGTATATGCTGCTGCAGCTGCAACAAATTCAAACATTTTTGACTTCAGATTGATATTATATACCCAACAATATAAACAAGGTGTTCGGTTAAAACTGTAGGGTTTTCAAAGTGTTCTATCGCAATAAATGTTTGGGAAACCCTGTAGTAGATAATACATATCGTAATCCAGGTTATTAGTCAGACAACTTCTCAAAAATGAAATTTGAGTTAAATATGCAGCTATATGTAAAATTTTGCGGTCTTTCTGATTCAGTACTTAGATAACTTAAAAATGCTACCGAAAAAAATACTACGGCAGATAGCTTTCTAAATAATTAGATAAAATGGTGAAATTTCTGAGTCAGTAAAATGATATTTCTAAATATCCTTCTATTGACTATGCTTGGAAAGTATCTATTTGCTTAGCACCTGTTTATAAAATGTATAAAGCTCTACAATATTTTACTTTTCTTACTAGCTCAATATGGGTTATTTGAAGATGTCTGAATAATAAACTGGTCGATCGATATGACTGTATAGTTTGAAATTTTTCTTGACATGTTTCAAAATTCAATCAATAAAAAATTGAGATTTTTAAATAATTTTAAGCCCACGGTTTATATTCTCTTTACTTTTAGTCGTTTTACTCACTGGTGAGGGGGGCTACCTCAACCTATCGCTACAATTCCGTTTCCTTTGACGATTCTCCGCCACTGACTCCACCGGTAAGGAGAGGTCTGTGGCGTTCTTCACTTGGTCGTTCCAACGAGTTCGGTCGAAGCCAGAAAAGGCCCTTCCGCGACCCCTTCTGCCTTCGATCTTTCCTGCGACGACTAGCCTCTCAAGACTGTCAGTAGGTTTGCGGGCGAATACGGCCGAGAGTCTATGATGGATTTTTAGCTAGTTCAGGTTCGATGCGTTTGTACGTTTGGCCGTCCATGGTATTTGGAGTATCCTTCTCCAGCACCACATTACAAATGCGTCTTTCGATTTTGAGTCCATGTCTTCATGCTGTAAAGGCATATGAAGTGGACCAGCGACCGTACTAAACGCATTTTGGTGTATCTGGTTATTTCATTACTTTTCCAAGTTTTCTCCAGAATAAGCATTTATTAAATTGAGTCTTTTTATGTTATTGAAAAATTTACATATGATCGTGTGTTAAATTTTACGTTTTGACTTATTCAGGTATATTCGAGTGTCAAAACATTAGTTCCCGAATATCGTTTTTATTAGTAAAACATCTTTACTTATGATGAGTAAAAATTCCTAGAGTTCCTTGTTTATCTTTTTCAAAATCAATACACTATTTTTCATTATTATAGTTCTTTGTGTTTAATCTAAGATTCGTCAAAACAACTAAGAAAGGCGGCACGTTTGGCACAAAATATGAATTTTAATGAAAATGTTATGAAGAAATTTAAAACTCGGACATGGAATATTAAAAAAAAACTTAAATAGAATAACCTTTAGAGCTGTATTGTGAAATAAAAACTCTATTTGTTTTTTGTACAACCTCAATAAAATGGAAAGCTTTTTGAAAACTACCCAATTAGCAATAACAATACAAAATCCTTGCGGAAGATAGCGTGGATTCATAACGTAATCATTTCGGAGAGAAACGATCGAGTAAATGTGGATGCACTTTCCAATAACTGCAACATTGTTTTAGTTCAAAGATCTTTTCTTTAAAAAATCTTGTACGAGTTAGGGTGACCATTTAGGTAAGTCATTTCTAAGCAATTAAATGGAATGATGTAATTACATTGCTGTAGATACAATAAACGGTTAAGACGACCAAACATATTTTCGTTTTAGGTAAATAGCTTTGTTATTCCACTGGTAGTTTTATTATGAGTGACACGATTTTCGCGTCTTTGAAAAGTATCATCAGATTAACGAAGATTTTTATTCATGTAGACATTGATTCACAAAAATGAATCTATCGTATTAATTTACGAACGTTTATCCATAGTTATAGAATCGACAATGACTTCTTTGAAATAAAGTTAAATCCTCTTTACTCAATATTATGCTGCAACAACTGAAAACAATATTTTTTTTATGAATCTTAAATATTTTAATTTTAAATAAATGTTATGATGTTGGAATAAGTGAGATGGTAGAATACTATCTATCTCATCTATAACAGTATATTTACCGACGGTGTTTTTTCCAAATTATAAAAATAAATTGACCACTTTTTGGAAGCGAAGAATCATTTTACATTGGTTTTAGGTTTAAAAATTCTGACCCTACCACTTGATGTAAGCCTTTATAATATCGACACTTCCTACATATAATCTCGTATCAGCAAACATAAGAATTTACAGAAGTGTATTTCAAAGATCCATAACGCAACTCACTATAATTGTATATTGCTTTCGATAAAAACAGTTTTTATTCTCTCCTGAACAATTTTAATTTTAATGGTTATATTTAAACATAGTTCTGACGATGGCTTGAATCCAAAATAGCAAGTAATCAAAAAAACTGATATAATTCTCGTAGAACTAAATACGATGTTATTTTTATCCTATTGTTAATTTACGCTATCCTACCTACTAAACAAGTCGCAAAGTATTTTACCCTCATTTGTATTTCCTTCCTTTTTTTATAATATATTCTTAAAACGAATCTTCCTAATATCATTTAAGATAACGAGTCAACGACATTTGTAATATCTACTCTGATACTTTTTTCAACATGACGGGTTGTGAATAATCAACCACCGAAATTCAAATATAAAATTGATTTTCTCGATTTACAGGGCGTTTTTTTAGGAACCAATCTACCGTGTAAGTCAAATGGGGATATGTGTATTAACTATAATACAACAGAAAAATTTTCGTTCAAGCTTAAGTAAGCATCACCCGATTGCTCACATCGCTTGGATTTTGTGCTAAGTAAATTCTCCGCAAAGTTTCGTTGTAAGGTTCTCTAATAGCGGGATGATTCGGTCATTGCCTCTCGCTGTTTTTTATCGTTACCATTTTTCTATCCCAGAAGCTTTACGGATGTGGAAATATCTTTTTTCTTAAGCCCTCTAAGGGAAAGGCGTATTAAAATCCCTCATAACAGAATACCGTAATAAATACACGAATTATTGGAGCGCTTTCTCTGAAATGCGGGTAAATATTTTACATTAGTCTTATGTACTAACTCAGTGATTTTCAAAGTGGTTCCTACGGACCCCCAGGGGTCCGTGTAACCGCCGAGGGGGTCTGTGGTAAATAAAAAATATTTTGGGAGTGCGTGGACAGTGTCAGGGGGTCCGCGAAAGGTTTTATATAAAAAAAATATTTCTAACACATCTTCATCATTATGAAAGTTAAAATAAATAGCAATAAATATTTTGGTAGCGATTTTTACGTTCAGAGTGAAATATAAATATAGTAAATGAAAAAAACAAGTAATTACAACCATCCTTTCCACGCCACCTTACAACCAGGCCGACCGCGGCCGTCTTTCTTATTCCTAGTTTTGAACAAAAAGTAGTATCATTTTTGTATTATAACGAAGATACTGTACGTTACGTAAGTACATTTAAATATATAAGATTTCTTCTTGACATAATATATTAAATTTATTTACGCTCAGTTATAATTTTGTTAATGTTAATTTATAAAACAGTTTTATTTATCAATATTATATTTTGGTATTTATTTGATAATAATACGATTTTTTGCAAAGAGATAATATGTTTTATTTTCTTTAAGTTGTGTTATTTTTTTACAGAAATCAGTATGAGTGAGTCAAGGAAAAAATGCAGACAATGTAGTGTTGAATATTTAAAATATGGCTTTATTCCATTACTAGAAAATATTACTTTACTTATGTGGCTTCTATGCATAAAATTTTGTCGAACGAATCAATGAAACCTTCCAAGCTTAAGGACCACTTGACAAAAGTCCATAGCGACAAAAAAGATAAAGATTTAATTTTTTTAAAACAGCCAAGGAACAATATTTAAAAACACCGTCATTTCGACAACTATTACCGACAACATCTGAGCGAGATGACGATGGACTGCGTGCTTCTTATAACATTTCATTACTGAATGCAAAATCCGGAAAACCGTACACCATTAACATTGGTTAAGAACTTATTCTACCAGGCGTAAGTGAAGTAATACGCACCGTGCTGCATAAACCATCTTTCGATATTATAAGCAGTATTCGACTGAGTAATCATTTAGTAAGAAGAAGGATTGATAAAATGGCTCAGTGCGTAGAAAATTATTTATGTGAGTACTTAAAAACATGTGAATTCTTTATACAACTTGACGAGTCAATTTTGCCAGGAAACGAAGCATTACTTTTAGCTTATGTGAGATTTATAAAATGAGAAAAAATTTCCCAAGAATTGTTATTAGCTAAATGTTTGGAAACTGATACGAAAAGGGAAACAATATTTAACGAAAAGATTTTTCGATTTAAAAGCTATACCCTTGAGTGATATCCTTTCTGTTGCTACTGACGGTGCTCCAGCAATGGTAGGACAACGCAGAGGCTTTTCTGGTATGGTTCCATGACAAATGGTCTAAAGGCAAAATGTGCACTACAAAATTTCTACGCGACAAATGGTTTACAGACAAAATGTTAACTCGGCAAAATGTCTTCGCGACACAAATTACAGACAAATGGTTTACCGACAATTTTTTTTCTATTAAAATTTTCTGATAGTGATAATAAGATATAATGTCCAAGTAAAATCGGAAACCTGAAATATGTAAATTTAAGACAAATGTAAAATTACGTCGTCGTCTCTGGATTACATTTTTACAAACTTTCTTTCAGAATGAGGTAAAATTCTAAAAAAAAACATTACGTTCAGCTATCTACGATCAAAACTCATTGACTGTTTTAGTTAGAAAAAGGCTCTATTCGGAACAAGGAGAGGAAAATTATATTTCATACTATTAATAAAAACAAATCTTGAAATCTCAAAAAGATGGCATCAAAAAACATGGCCTGGAGGTAACACAATTTAGTAAATGTCTATTTGCAGAGACAAATCCTAAAAAAGATATTTTTTACCGGAAACTACACACAATGATAGGTTACGTTGTAGTAGGTTATGTTAGGGTTGGTCTGGTTTGGTTTGTTCTACCCTGAAACATTGAATTTCGCATATTTTTGCGTACTTTCTGAAGCGATCGCAAGCTATCATGTCAGTCGCCATTGATATGTGGAGTTTATTTTGGTTAGGTCAGTACTTAAGAGACATGAAAGTTCCTCGTAACCTCGTTAAACCTATATGCCAACGTTTCCTTTCATGATTCACGAATAGGTAAATGTCTATTAGCAGGGACAAGGCCTAAAAATGATATTTTTCTCCAAAAACCACACAAAATTAAATGTTTTAGGCTAGTATAATCTTTTATGTACCTAAATATATGGAAAATATTCGTCAATCACGTAGGGAAACGATGGAATATATGTTTAACAATGGCATGTTGCATACTTGTCCACAGACGTCAGAATCATGGCAATTTTCATACTGAACAAAAAAACCAACCTAAAAACACGCTATAAGCTCACCGGTGGGCCCCAAGTAAAACACGGTATGTAAAGTAATTCGTAGTAGTCGGCTAATTCAACGTTTCAATTTACCCCGCCGCCCAGTAAACTTCGGGCGCGGCATCCCGTCACTCCGAATATGTTTGATTTCGGAATCAGAAACAAAAGCGCGATCAAATCTGACTCTTCGTTCAATTTCGCGTCAAAAAATGAAACTACACCCAACAAGAGCGGCTCTCCGTTCAGCTTTGGTATCAAGAACCTGGCCGATATATATTCCTTCGTCGACAGCGGCATCCGAAACTGGAACGATTCGCCAAAATCCTGCGGCGCTGATAAGCCGGAGGAAGATTTCAACCGCCACAAGAACAAGAAGAGTGCCACAAAAAAAGCGGAAAGCGTCTGGTTGGTAACCGGCAGCAGGAGAACCTGGCTCTTCAACAGCATGAACACCAACTCAATGGAAAGCAACAGCTGCATCTCGGAAATGGAAGACTGCATGCTGTTCGATATGGACACCAATAATTGCATGGACGATATCGACTATGGTTATGACTGCAAATTAGTGCTCGTGGAGACTTAAGAATATTACTCACAAATATAGAGCCGAACATAAATAATCTCACATCTTTTTATCAAGCTAACAATATAAATTTAAAATGGGTACCTTAGTTATTTCACTGGTTTTGTTACTAATGTAACGTGTTTCGTTTCTTTAAGAAGCATCTTTAGATACTTCTTAAAGAACTATATTGCAAGGTTATTTATTTCTTAGGTAAACAATGATTCTAATTGTTAAATTAAAACTAAAGTGTATGGTGAGTTTGTTTCTTTTTACTGGACGTGGGGAGGATGTAAGACATAAACAATAGTAGCACTAACTACCATCACACCTAAAACACTTGTAGGAACAGCATTTCGCCTTATCGGTGAAATGCGATATCCCACCGATAAACACCGAGCGCAGAATTGCAGCGTCACCCTTTCAAATATGCCATTTCCCACAATGGATGGGAAACATGAGACCGTCTGCGATTCAAGCTGAGATCCCGTCTGCAAGCAAACGTGGGAACTTTGGAGAATGAAAAGCTACGGGAAAAAGATTGAGCGTTTCCTCCGCTGTCATAATCAGCCGTTTATCCTAATCACGTCAACCGAAATACAAACCAGCTAGCAACACACATATACTTTAATACTTCTTACACCATGGGAAGGACCACAGCATTGAGATTTTCTCATTTGGCTTTAAGTGATAGTATATGTATTTTAACAATATTTAAAAGAGTTACATTTAACGCAACCATGGTCAAAAAGAAGTCCGTAAAATAAATAGTTGGTATTTCTTACCATAGACAATGAATGCAATACTTATTTAGCCACAGTAGCCGCCAAAATATGATTACATAACGTAGCATCGTCAAAAAATCTATGCTATAATCGCACTTTACCTAACCTAAGACAAAGACTCCACTTACGTAATGAAACAATGCGATGAATTTTGTTATGCCGGCTTGTAAATATTATTGATCTGGTCTTGGACATGTTGCATCTGGTGCTGAGTGAGTGACAGACATATTGTTAGCCATTTTCCGGATACAAATCGACTACATAAGAGCGCCATCTTACGAGTTGTATCTGTTATGATACACCTAATAATAAATTAAAAATAGTGCATAATATAATCATGTATACATTTTATTTACGGGAATTATTTTTGTTATTGCATAACAATGTTACATCGAAATTTTAAAAATAAAACACAATTTGTTTTGCCTCCACATTTTTAATAACGGTTTCGCTTATCACGAGCATTATTAACTGATAAAATATGAATTTTATTTGCTAATAATTGAAAATTAAATCAAACAGTTGTTTCAAGAAATATGACAAGAATTTACAGATAACCAAAAAAAGTATTTGTTTACTGACGTCAGTTCAAGTTCACTCGTGTGCTCGAATGCCTGAAGACGCCGAATGGCGAAACCCGGGACGTTAGTGACGAAATACATGGAATTGTACAAAATCTCAACAATTCAAATTTGATATTTAAATTCCAGCAAGCACCCTCAGTAAATTATAAAGAAAGTATTTGTTGTTTTCCTTCGAAATAGTAAAGTTTTCAAGCCTGTCTAGCGAAGAGTCGACACCTGTTTTTCAAATATTTTTATAACTGTTTAACGCCGTGACTTCTTAAGCGTTTATTATAAGTTACAGAGATTTGATTTCTAAGATCTAATCGCAGATAAAAGTTTGCTTTATATAGTGACTGAAGTAAAATTTAAAATTTAAAAAAATGAATTTACTGAATATGACTATATAAAGATTTTTAAATCTACCAAAAAGTACTTTTTCTTCCATGTTTTCCAACTGATATTTAAAGTAAAATTATACTAAAGATACTTCCACAAAAATATGACAGCAAATACATTCTATTATAATATTATACTTCTTTCAGCAAAACAAAATATTATAATAATATCTATATATAGTATCTAGAAACCAACTTTCGGGGATATGTTTTGTTATCTTTCACTGTGATTCAATCGGAGCCGTCATCTGCCTTGAAACCACGATTATTAGTCATTTAATTTATTAATTGGTCAGGTGCTATTATAATACGTTAATAATTTAGTGTAATATTATTTTATGACTTGTGATAAAATAATCACATCATAATTATTATTCAATATGTTTTTTCTATGGTTTATGAGATTTAGGTGACGGTAAATGATTGACGATTTTCACTGTGGAAAAAAAGACTAATATTTTCTTTTAATAATAAAAAATACTCCGTTCTAACAAATCCCCTCTTCTCATAGACCCATATAGTATATTTTAACCATCCCCTGTAAAACGAATGGGAGTTATGTGAATGTTTAATTACAATGGATAAATATTGACGAAAAATACATTAATGATCCGATATGAATAATTGACGTGACTTAATTAGCATTCGAAAATGATTTCAGAGATACGTTTGAACTTTACATTATTGTTTGTGGAAGCTTTATCATACGTTAGACGTTGAATAAAGCTTTCACCTAGAAACTCTTAGACAGTTTCCTAGAGAAGCCTTGAGTATATGAAAACACGTGTAACACACAGCGAATATCAAACCCCCTTGTAAACAAAATAACAGAAAAAATGATAATATAAAGAGCTATATATTATTTGTGATTCATAATTTAAGACATCGATTGAGGGCGTTTGATGGAATTTTTCATTTCCAAGTCAGTCCGAGTTTATTCGTGTACTCGAATGTCTGAAGAAGCTGAAAGGCGAAACTTGGGTCGTTAGTGACGAAATACATGGAACTGTACAACATCTCAACAATTCAAATTTGTTATCTGTTTTGCAAAAACTGATTCTAAACTCAACCCATAAGTCGCGAAGGAAAGAGGTAACGTTACACCCATCTATCATTCAAGAATCTTAAACTTCTGCTCTTTATATATTACTAGTGAGTACCCGGCATGTGTTGCAATGCCACTCAAAGAAAAAAAGGGTTTGTGTTTTAATTCTGTTTATTGAAGTAATGCACTGGTTGAAATTTCATAAAATTACCCGGTCCGAGCTCGTCATCTTCAGGCCCAAGCTCGAGTCTCAATATCACACTTGTTACCCGAGCTCGACCCGAAGCCCAGATTTATTTTTCTCAGCCCGAAAAAAGCCCGATTTTTTTTAATACAGTAATACCATACTATTTATTTTTCCGTCTCGTTCAGAGATGTCGGTAGTTGTTATTGGATTATTTTTTTATGTGTATGTTTTTTTTTTTTAATTTCAGATTTTAAAATTTTTTGGTGTGCGCACAACAACTCACCAAAGTTTGATTGAAATCGGATGAATGGTGAAGGAATGCATAGAGGACAAACAAAAAAACAAAACTTCATTTTTATATACATAGATGTAAGATATTAAATAATATTTTGACATTTCCCCTGTAAATTAACACATTTTCTATGGTGAAGACTGATTTCGAGAACGTTTTATTTTTTCAAGTTGGAGTTTCTTTGTGTTTTGAGCCCAGGACTGCTTCCAAAATATGAGTTCTAATATTATGCATTTTTAATAAAGAATATTGACAGACGTTTTTTAACGAAACTTGGTTTTTTTATGTGTTTTTCTGAAAGGAAAATGCTAGGAAATGGCTAGAATTTGGCTATTGTGTTTTATTGAAAAAAAGCCTTCTCCGTTCTTTATATAGAGCAATATATAGCCACTTAATTGGTGGAGGTATCTCAACAGAAGTTTTTCCTATAAAAACTGCTTGTTGCTAAGTTTATCTATCTCTATTTTTTTAAGAGAGTGTGTATTGATAGACAAGGTTAGGATAGAAATAGTGATTACTTTATCATTGTTTTTTAGGATCGGATAGTTGTGAGGGAATTGAGAAATCACAAACATCCACACCGTCGAACAGAAATCCATAAATTGACTGAAAAATCAATATATGAAACTGTTAGTACTGGGGTTCGATCGCTTGAGATCCGTAACCGAAGGCAACGACATTCACCACTGTACCACGAACCCGTAATTCTTACTTATAAGTAGTGAGAAAACCATGACTGCATTCTCTCCTTTTCGTGTATTAAATCAGTCAGTTAAGATTGGATCACTCGATTATTTTGACAAATATATTTAGGCGTTATGAATAAAGACGTTCGAAGTAAAAACGTGAATCGAAATGTCGGAAATCGATCTTATGTTTTTGACCTTTCTAATCGTTACGAGACGTTGACGTATGAACATCATAATTTGTGTTGTTATAAAACTCTGTCGTGGGCACATTCACGTGAAAAATTAACGCATTTTTTCTTAATGGCGATTTATTGTTTTTGTGAATCGTAAACTACCCGCCTACATAGCAGCTTTTCGGAAAACCGCAGGATGTTATAGGTATTTCGGTTGTAAATATGTTTTTTATATTTGTATTGATTTTTTTAGTACATTCCATAATTATTTTTAGTCTATGCTTATTTTAAACCGGATTTTATGTCCGTCAGTCACTAATTATTAATATTATAGAAGCTTTATTATTTTCGAACGTATCCGCCGCAAAAATAGCCATTATAAAGAATATTTTCATTCTGATAACAGAATTTTGAAAAACAAGCAACAATTAACAATTAATTATCTTCCATTTATAATTTAGAGTATCGTAATTATTATAGATTTATAAAATGGTAAATAAGTAGCTTGTTTTAACTATAATTGAAACTGTATTTATCTGGTATTTTTTATTAATATTTCTCAGTTATCATATCATCATACATTGATCAATTTTAATCTACTTAGGAAACTTATGTTTTAAAAAATAAAATACAGGTGGATTTATACTTCATCAACTGATGAAATTATATATAATAAGGCTATTTATATAATTACTTTTGAGATGTTGACTGTCGATTATTGGCGCAAAGGAATTGTTTTTTAAAAATAAAACGTGATGAGCAAAATCGAACCAAAACATTATTATTAAAATTTTATTTTTTAAATTTATTATATTTTACAATAAAATTTCACGGTATAATTAAAATTTTATCTTGAATGTAGCAACGACTTACAAGATAAAAGATAAAAACAATATTTTCGTAAATAAAGACATACTAGTTTTTAATCTATTGCCAATCATAAGAGTCGTTGTTCAATTATTTTTATGCTGAAGTACTTTTCTTAGCACACGTACATGTTTAAAACCTCTAACAAAAAACGCAATAGCAAGCACTCGATATGACGAGCTTTGATCTGCATTTATCGGAAAATAGGTGTTCGACAGAAGAGGCATGGTTCGGATTCCATTCCCTACACTATACAAAATGTTAAATATTGTATAATGTTGCGACGCTATATTTTTAAATTTCTTTATTTGCAATATTTGAAAACTTTTCTAACGTTTTCGTTTCGTCAAGTAAATTAATAGATGTAGAATATAACTTGTAGAAACTTTTTGAATTCTAGAATTTTGAAACTATTACAGTTCGTATAAAAATTTAGTAAATGTAAAAGTGTTTTTTTGTACATATTTTATTTGATTATAAGTCGGGTCCATGGATGAGTGGTCAACGTCATTGGCTTCGGTTACGGATTTATCGAGTTAAAATCTTGGTAGAGACAGTTTTGATAAATTGATTTATAGATTTATGTTTGTAGGCATGTTCGTTTGTGATGTCCAAAATTTCCCCACACTCATCCAATTCTTAAGACGAGGCGTAGCGAGTGTGATTAGCCAACCACTAGTCCTGTTCTAGGCTTATGTATACCTACTCACTTTGAAAACGAGAGGTTGAGCCACTGAGTAACACTGAATTCATTAGGAGTCCATACGCGCCACAATACTAAATATTCACATGCACAAAATGACCTTCGATCGATACTCGATTACCCGGGTATAATATAAAAAAAAGCTTGGAATTGGCTAATGCCATTGTAAAATTGCGGAAACAAACATTTTTCGTTTGTTTATAGATATCATATTATCATAACCCACGCATAAAAACTGAATTAAGTTCACATTCTTCGTAGTTTTTTTCCTTCCGGCTTTGCCCACGCCTTCATCACTTTTTCCCGTGGTATATTTTACGATTTAGAAGAAATCTACTTTTATTGACAACAAATAAACAATACCGAGTCTTACATTCAAAATATAGGATTTGAAACTATCATGTATTTATATAATATATGTAGTTTTTTTTAATGAACACTGACAAAATTGGGTAACTAAAAGCATTGTTTTTAATAAAACACAGTTTGTTTTGTAGTACTTCATATTTTTATAATAATCAGAACAAGCTTGGCTCATCGCGAGCACTATCAACATCGCTAGTTGTTGATAATGCTCGCCATCAACGAAACTCCTGTTCACTATAAAAATGTAGAAATAGTCAAAAAGAAATTATTGTAATTTAAGATATCGACTGAGGTGCTTGATGGAATTTTAATATCAAATATGAATTTTCCAAATTTTGTACATTTAGATGTATTTCATCACCACCGACATGGGTTTCGAGGTTAAGAGAGTAAGGATGAAAGGATATAGTTAGGGTAGGAGTAATGGTTAGCTGATCACTCTAGCTTTCGCCTCTTTTTTCGAATTGGATTGATGGGAGTGAATTATAGACATCACAAACATCTTATAAAACAAATCCGTAAACAAATTGAAAAATCAATTTTGAAACTGTCCAAACTGGGACTAAATCCGTAACTGTATCCAACGACGTTTACCACTGCATCACGGACCCGACAATTCTATTATTTTTCTCTCAAAAAAAAGACGAAATGCAACGAAATAATAGCCAGCTTTTGTACGACAAATTCTGTCGAGAAACTGTATCAGGAAAACATTAGAATTATGATGATTATTGAAAAAAATGACAATAAAGCATGTTTACTATATATATTATTAATAAACATTAAAGTTTATAGCAATTTGTATTATATTAGTTTCAATTATTTTAACCCCTTGTTTTTTTCAACGCAAAATATCACCAGCTGTGATAGAAGGTTTCTTGTATGCTTTTATTCTTTGACTCATTCAAAAGCTCAGCGTGCATTCATTTCAAACACGTGCACGAAGATTGAGCTGACGTAGTTACGCGGAAAATTAAAGAATAATATACTTAATCAAGGATGCTAAAAGAAATCTTTAAAGCTCGTATTATCATCACTGTCGACTCAGTAACTCTTATTGGATCATAATCTCGTCAACTTTATCTAATTATTTAAAGATACATTGTACATATTATCACACATCATCAATGTGACAGGTATTGACACCCCTTTAGGAATATCATTCCAATGTTGATTATGCACTAGGATGATGATGCTGACGAATGATGCTGTTCAGTCAAAATTTTGTCGAAATCTTACAAAAAATACGTACATTAAGTCATTTCACACAATATGTAATGTCAAATAACTTTCATAGCCTGACGAAAGCATACGAAAAAAAATGTTACAACTTTTAATTACATTGAAAATCCGAGTTACAATCAAATACCGATACATCCAATTTTATTTCGCTTATATTTATTGCAATTATCGGTAGACTTTTCACGAAAAATATGTATACTTTTTGGAAATACAATACGATGGAAACAATAAACTATCTCTAAAACTGATAATATGGCGTGAAACACAAAAACGTCATTTGCTATTTATATTGCAAAGTGGACACATCGGTTTTTGCTTTTAATTTTTTAAGTTAAATTCTAAGTAATGGGTTTAAATGTGCAGTATTTTTCCTTTCCGTGACCCCTCCGCCAACACACTTTCATCCCCCTTGATAAAGTTCACTCATCTAAACTCCGCCCTATGAAAACTTATTATTACCTTTTAAAGTGCATATCATACCTCGCCCTCCTTGCACCTTGTCCTGGGAAACTTTCAAACATAATTAAACCCCACGTCTGTATATTTCTGTTAAATGGCGTGACTAACAAGTGCATACGTTTGCAATGCTCAGTGGCCGCGAATATCTGAGAAGTTTAAGAGAATTTTAAACTGTATTTTGAGAAGTTTATATTTACACAACCAAATTTCTTGTAGAACTACTCTTCGTTTCACTCTTTTGAAGCTCAAGGATCGTTTTCGATTCTAAATCATTTCTTCTTCAAAGATGAGCTTATAATTCTAATGTTCTCAAGACTTAACAATACTTAATTGTCAATTTTTATCTACGTGGCTGAAAACATAATCAAATATTTTTTTTTCTTAATACTTGTTCTTCGCGTTGGTTATATGAGTCTCACGTTGCAAGGGCCGTTTGTAAACTAGGTGTATTGCTTTTTTAGTTATATTTTTCTTATATGAATTTGTATGTAAATAATATTTTTTGTTCTGTATTCTATTTTATCAATTCTGTATTATTTTTTTATATGTACTATTTAGCTATTAAACTGTGAGTCCGTGTATTTTTATTTTCATTTCATAATAAATAAATACATAAATTTTTAGACGAAAAGGAAATTGTCTTTAAAATATTCATAGGAACTAGATAACGAGCGTTGAGCGAGTCAATGTCATTATAAATATATAATAATTTTATTTAAAGGTGTGGCAAAAGTTTTATGTTCAGCCCTGATTTTTCCAAATTGCTCTGTAATTTATTTATAATCCTTGATCGCCGTTAAAAATCAGGTCAGCAATTGGGGAAGGGTAAAAAAATAAGTAAATGTTTTTCTTATTTAATCTTATTTATGAAAGATTTTAGAATTAATAAAATTGTTTGGATTACAGCAATATATTTGATAGGTTATCCTGATTATTCATCGACGAAGGATGGTTTACTATCGACTGTTTTTTTTATAGAATCAATAATGTTGATAAAAATGGATAAAGCCTATTTCAAAACTATTTTTTTGCAAAAAAAATGTATACCTAAATATATATTTATAATTTCCATAAAACTTTTTCCTCAGGGTACGGAGTGGAGTTGAAGTGTTGCAATTCAAAAAATGTTTGATCAAATCGTTCAGTTCATTACTCAGATATCTCCAAATAACCTTTATTGAGATAATAAGAAAATCAATATTCAAATGGTTAACATAAATCAAATAGTATTGATTTGTACGTGAGTTTAATACATTTTATCAACAGTTGTTTAACAATAAATTAGGTACTTTTCGAGTAAATACAGTCAGTATCAACTGACCCATAAATATCAACATTATGTTGTATCTTTAGATTCTTAAGCTTAGAAGGTTATCTATTTTTGGTGGCATTTTTGAGATATCTGAATACTGAATCAAAAAGAGCGTAAAGTTTTACTTTAAAAGCGTATTAAACTCAACTTTCAGTTTTTAGAGTTGACTGACTAATGAACTAGACGATCGATAATTATAATTTATTAATTTATACAAACATTATAAACAGGATTTTAAGCACGATAAAACGGACTAAAACTAATTCAGTAATCAACGGGTTGATTAGATTTTTTACTGTTACCACCAAAACAAATGCCGCACGATTAAAAATATATTATTTCACCCATTAGGTATGTTTTCTAGATTTCTTATCGTAAGTGTAATGCTTAAAATAGGTTTTTTTTAAAGTGAATTTTCTTAAAAATGAAATACACCACTGGTTTTAATATATTTTTTCTATGGTTATATTATTTGCATCATTACCGTGCTTAAAAAATATTACTGACAAATGTATTTCTTTAAAAATTGCTTGCTATATGATTGATAAAGTAAATCATATGTAACAGTTACACGCTCAGAATATTTGAGAAACCTATAATGATAACTCACATTCTCCAAAATTAGAGTTTTGAGGAAATCGCAAAAACCACTTGGACACTGTTTTCCATAATTAAAAATAAGACTATGAAATACCATAAATATTGAGGTTATACTGACAGAACGCATTGAATAAGTTTTTGTTAAAAATATCAAAATCTATGCAGTTTAACACTCCATGTACTGTTTAAAGATGTACCAATTTAACTTGACCGCTAGTGAGAGTGCCACCGTCACGTTAGAAATGTTGCCATTCTCAAACAGAAATGAGATTTCAATAAATTCCCAAACTGATATTTTAGCGACGAGTATAAAATGTAGACAAGATATTTATTTTGCATAAAATGGCAATTGGAGAAATTTATTCTAGACTAACAATTCTAGTTCCAAATTCGGCGGTGGAAAAGTAATGTTAGTAATACTATAGTCATATTTAATTTTTTTTATTCTGGGAAAAGGTTTGATATAACTATATTTCATCGACACCAAATCTTATGATTTGTATGCCAAAAACTCTTTATAATGTACAAAAAATCTTCTTAAATATACAATAATTGAACTTGGGAGAGAGATTACTTAGAGTAAAAAAATGCTTTAAATGCGATATATCAGAACTTGTTTTTATGACGTAATGTCTTTTGTCAGTATACTTTAATAAAATGTCATTAACCACAAATAAAATGTACAATCTTCTTACAATATGAAATACACCATTACATTATGAAAAAATACTTTTTAAAAATATTTGTGTGGACACACAGTGATCTTTGCCCATGATTTTTTCATAATTTTAATTGTTTTTTAATACTCAATTATATTTTTTTACATGGATTAATCCATTTAGCATCGCTTGTCACATTTAACTAGAGCGTTAGATCGGCACTTGGAGTAGAAGCACAAAGCACTGGAGCTATGGGGATCAGGATCACAGAAAATGTAGGTGTTCCACTGCTCCAAAAAATGTTTATTAATATCAAAACTTCGTCTTAAATTCCAGTATTTAAAAAAATACTAATAATTTTACGATTTTGACATACGTACGACAACAATATAACGATAAGTTAAACTTTGAAGGATTTATGCTGTCAGCCATTTTATTTTATACAATCAATAACGATGCAAGTTGGTTGCCCAACATCCACTCGTTATGTGTATACAGCCGCTGTTTCACGGCTGCCTTTCGTAACGCAATAACGATCAAGAAAAGAAACGAATTTATTCCTCGTGTTCTTCGCTCAATGCAGAGTTGCTAGGAACCAATCTTTGAACCACACATTATTGTGCTTAAGAAAAGAAAAGATAGAGAGATAAAAAAAAGGAAATGTAACTTGCTCAGCCACTTAGTTTAAATATCCTGTTTATCTGTTTACTGAGAATCCGCCGTAGCGCTAGAGTTTAATCTACTCCGCGTTGAATCTAAAGAGGAATCGAGAATATCCCGCCCCCCATATGATGTTGCAAATATATCGAATGCTTCAAAGTTGGCCTTGGTTGAGATCAAGTCAACGTGGCCTATAATAACGAAAACAATTAATAATTCTTATTTTAAAACTTTTTTCAACAATTACATACATAAGTCTTGTTTTAACTTTTTACCCGGATCACGGAACGAAAATGTTTTAAGTACTTTGATATCGAAGCGGAGAAATTTAAAAGATGACCCCTTCGATCCTCTGTATGTAACTCAAAAATGGCTTATAATTAAATGCACTTTTATTTAGATCATATTCACTTTCATAAAAATAGTTTTCAATTATAACAAATACATTCCACAAAAAACAAATTCTTTCACTAAAAATAAAGTGATCCCAGATAATAAAATATATTTTAACATTGAAGAAATATTTTCATTCAATATAAATTCTTACACTTTCAAATCGATAGTTGCACGAAGCTGTAATGAAATATCACTTATTCGTTTTGCCCTATATTAGGCCGCCTATATTGTCTTCGCGCTCTACTCCTTATAATACATTACATAAATCAAACCAACCCTAACATAACCTAACCAGCTTAATTAACTTTGTTAAAAGAATCTGTGACTAAGTGGAAACTATTATAACAAATTTTGAGTATACTTAGTTAATTCTATCTAATCCAAAGTGTAAACGTTCAAGTGTACCAAGTGAATACTATCTAAAAACAAAGTGCAATTATTTATAACCCCTCAAAAATTCAAAATGTGAGTTTCAATTCAAGGTGACTCATTTATTTGATAGTAGCGTGATTGAAGCAACCATTAAACGAATGAATAGACAACAAACACTTACTTCACACTCCTTTCGGATACCCACTAAACTCATCACCACTAAGGTAAATGTAACAGGAGTTGACCATGTACCAGTAATTAACCTTTTTTCAATAAAAGTGCCTAAAATCAGAATCGTAGACACGGGACTGTTCTAAATTTTAGAGTTCAGACAAGTGAAACAATATTCTGTCTAATTTAGGAACTCACATACCACCATATACGTCATTGGGGTGTCATATCGGCCATTTGAAAACAACACCTAAGTATTTTATTTTGAATTACTTAAGAGAATTGTTAAGGATATCAGTGAATGTAAACATATGCTACTTGAGTCAACCGAGAGTGGTCTTAGAGGAAGCTCTGAGGTAACTCTGATGAAAGGTTGGCATGAAACCCTCTGATTAGATATGGTCAACAACTGAAAAAAAGTGGTCAACTACTGGAACTTTCAATTTTTTAGATAGTCAACTACTGACACATTAAGATTCTTATTAAAGTTTGAATACATTTTTTTTGTAACAAACCTTTACCTAAATTTGTCTTATAATATTAATTAAGACATTATGAATACGCTTGCTTTGTTATCACTCGCTCTAATGCTAAACGTTAATCGTGATTTTTGTTGAATTTTTCTCTTAAGCGACCAACTACAGGCACGTTTACCTTAGCTGTGCTCCCATTGTCTTAAGCAACAAAAAGCGTTAATTAATTCACTTCTATTTTCGGTCTCAGCAATAATTAATGCAGCCCTTCACAAGAACGGGGGTTCGGTTTAAAACGTTTTCCCGCTTATTTTAAAAGCCTTCCACGAAATTATTATGCTAATTAAACGCCGATAAGTAAGGTCACGTCATGTTTCGTTTTCAGGCCGCGATCTAAGCACTTCTAACCTTCACGAAATACCGCGGGAATACCCTTATTGAATTTCACCAAGGATGTCGTGTTATTTCACTATTAATAGACCGTTTCATACGGTAATCATTTCTAGGTAACGTAATCGGATGTGTTCTTGGTAAAAGAAAACACGAGTTTTCACATTGTTTTAAATTAAAAAAAAATAGCTGAATGTGCGTGCAGCTAGTACTTAAAATGGCAAAGTTTAAAATAGTTCTCTAATAATACAATAAGTCTTATCGAGCGTCTCAACAGATTACTAAAAGTGAAGTTGATTTGGTCAGTAAACTTTGCTTTGTGAAGGGGTTAAAGATAGACGAATGAGGGAATGGCTTTCGCTACTCGCCATTTTTAGGGTCGGCTGGATGGGTAGTGAAAGGGAATGTGCCAAAGCAATCTTAAGCTACAAGCAGTGCTATTTAGGAGTAGTCCTAGGATTCCCAGTCTTTACCAACAAATTGTATGGTGATTATATGTAGATCGAAACTCAACTCCGTTTCTCGTCGATTATAACATATATTTAAAACGATTTCTTGTGAGCTTAATCTGTGATTTTTTAACATTATCATTATATAATTCAAAATTCATTTAAAGCCATCACATATGCAAACTAAATAATAATTAAATCGTCGCAATAAATTATATCGTACAGTCGTCATAATATAATATAATACAATTAGTGAATGTCACGAAATAAACTGCGGTGCGATGCAGGGTAGATTTATTAAAATTCTAGTTCATCGTAAAAAAACACATTTTGAATTGTTGATTAATTACAATCATTGATTACGACTAGACTTCAAAATTTTACTCTTTTAAAGTAAGCATACACCTTTATTCCAATTAAAATATTCAACATATTACACTTAATTACCCACTATTTCATTAGTACAGTATGCTAGAATTCATTGTAATTAACCAAAAGACAATAGTGAAAATCTTAAGAAAGGATATCTTACATAATAACAAATACAAATTCTCTCATGTTAGTTGTATGACTTCAAAGTAAATGCAACGGACCACTCGCCTGCAAAAATACCCACTGACTGTACAGTATGGCTTGTAGAAATTGTGTACAAAAATGTACAAACTTAAATATAAAATAATGATTCTGATGAAAATTCTTTTTTTTGTATATTGAAATAGCTGATTCATCTTTTGAATTAAAAAGATACTTTAATGCTGCCTATTTTAAATAAGTTTATGGATTCTTGGGTCCAATGACGTTACTTCAACAACAAATTTTCTCATAGACTGCTGGAGACCACTGCTCTAGTCTATACAGATGACTAGTAAAAAAAAATTTCCATTCATTTTTAAAATCATATCAATTTCGTGAAGTATGTGTTTTATATTTACAATCTTTTTTTCAAACATCTAACTGCGAATTTAATATAAAATAATTTCGAATAAATTAATCCACGTGTTTCCAATTATTTGCGTTCTATTTGCGTATTTTCTTTGGTTATTCTTGGCATAAAATTATTTATTTTTTGTGAAGTTTCAATGCCAGATAAATATTACACGCTAACAAAATGAGGGGGTGGTTCACCGACTCAAACACCATTACTGATAAGCCATTGCATGAAAGCCTTCGGAGGCTTCGGTTATGAAATTCAATTCCAAATGTTAATGTTGTATAATTAACGAGATCTAACATAAGGTACAGGATGGTAGTTTAAAGTGGCGATTATGTGAATCCGGAAAGATGTCTTCAGTTCGGAGTACGATGACAGAATATCAATCCTTTCCTATGGTTTTCCATTTATAGCGTTGTCGGAAGTATGTTTTCGGCCTGTCAAAACTTCATGGCGTTCACTTTTATTATTACGTATGCAAAATTGGCGTAAAATAAAATTTGCAAATATACAATTTTGCAATGGAAACGACAATATTCTCTGTTTTCGATGGATTCAGCGGTAACTTTGTGGAAATTCATCATTAGTATAAAATTAAAATTTATAACTTTGTTATTCTACTGGCTGTGATACTAAATGTGACACGTGTTTCACCTCTTTAACTAGCATCTTCAGACTAACTATATGCGAATGGATAACCAAAGTATTGATTGAATTGTCGTTTATTTGGTAGAAATTCATTAAAATAGGATAAAATATCAACATATTTAGTTCTAAAAAAATTCATTTGCTAGTTTAAAGATATTTCGGCTTCACACCATCGTCATAATAATACTGAAATTTATTTTAGCTTAACTATATATACTATTTAGAGGAAATAGACAATATTAAGTCATCTCACGTATTCAAATATCAAAATGTTTATTTAAAATTAAATAATTCAAGGTACTAATTGTGTTTTTGGAAAAGGAGCTTACGAGGTGGTATTAAATGATCGTTGAAATAAATGCATTTAAATTTTATTAAGTATGCTTAATTATGCAAACTTCTTGTAATGCTTCACCATTACACCATGAATAATTAAATTTAAAATAATTATTATGATATTTGAATACGTGAAATGACATAATATTGTCTATCTCTTCTAAACAGTACATATATCTAAGCTAAAATAAGTTATGACGATGGTGATAAGCCGAAATAGCTATCAGTTACCTAATAAAATTTTGTATAACTAAATACTTTGATATTTTATCCTATAATAACCAAAGTCGTCACATCACTTCAAATCACTGGTTGAGAAAATTTATTAGAAATTTTATTTTCAACACTAAGAATAAAAAATTATGTTCTTTTATAACTAAGGCCTTTTTCGTTCCAACATTTGACAACCTCACAAACAACAACAGTAATCAGTGTGCCGTAGGGATTAAAAGCGCTGAATCAACCCTGAAAGCTGAGAAGAATGAAGCAAAATTAAGAGAGCCACGTGTCGCATTATTAAATATCATTATGTACTAGTTATGTAAAAATAAAGCTACATTTATAAAGATATAATAATAATTAGAGAAAAATAGATATAATAATAGAAATGACTTCACCTTTGTTAACCTCTGCAGTCTAGTGTTAGCCTTATCCTTCTATCCCTACTCTCTTCGAAAAAAGAGAGGTTGGGAAACTGAGTAACAAGCAGTTATCATAGAAAAGCTTCTGCTTAGACACCACTATTAGGAGGCCATATGCTCAACTCATATTTAATTTAAATGATAAATTTTTTACCATACATGAATTGAAGATTATTTTACAATTTTAACTTGTGCCAAAATATTACCATAATAACGGCAACGTCCAAATGTTAGCGCGGTGGAACCCTAACGAAACTGGGTAGTAAATAATACAAGTATATTTTTTATACAATATACGTATATACTAGATAATAGATCAAATTCTTCTGTCCTCGAGAAGGACCTTCGAGAAGTGAAAAATTCTTTTTGTCCTTTCTACCGGCCCTGAATCTTATTTACCAAGCGTAAAGCTTGCCCATCATAAATTTGGTTCGATAATAAGGGGAAGACAATGCGCGTCTTGCCTGCCGATCATTTGTATTTTATTTCATGATACTATTTATGTATATTGTTTGAAGTCACGATAAATTTGTAAATACGGTTGAGCCTAGATATAACGAACATTTTTTGTATCACGTTTTAAAGGCACACTCGCCAACCTTTCTTCCGTTTCTTCCTTCTACATTTATTTATACTGTCGACCTACTTTTAATCGTCATGACTTGCTTTGATGAATGTTCACCTGTTACGCAGCGTCTGCAGAATATCGAATATCGGTCAAATATTATTTTCCAATTAATTATGCTTAGTCAACAATACTGACGAAAATGACATGCATGTTTCGATACAGGCGACGAGTATTACTTTTCGTAATATGCAGTATCATGTATCCTACACATGTCCGCTCCCAATGTGGATTATATGGCCTTTTAATGGAGGTAACTCAACAGAAGTTTTATCTGCGAGAACTGCTCATTGCTCAGTTGCTCAGCCTCTCAGTTTTTGAAGAGAGTAGGGAAAGAAGGATAGAGCTAGGACAGGACCAGTGGTTGGCATGCATTTGAAGAGAAATCCATAAATCGATTTGAAAATTAATTTATGAAACTGCCCGTAATGAGAGATCACAATTAGTTTTATTTAATTGTAACAAGTACATAAGTGAGAGATGTTTACTCAAAATATTCTCTGACATTAATTGATTGATTACATGCCCAATGAAGTAACTGCAACAACTACGTGGACCATCAAAATTTTCTCACGGTCCACTGGTTGGCGACTGCTGCTTCAGTGCATAGCAACCAAGTGTTGGCTTACTTTGTGCTCCGAAAACAATCCTGACAATCATTTAAAAACACTTAATACTACAGTGATTGTTACGGGATACGTCCAATAAGGGATCTACCTCCGTAGCGGGTGGTAAAGGATATAAAGTTGAGTTGATTGGGGAGATAGAAAAGTGGCGTAGGTATAATGTATAGAAACAGGTAAAGATTAATTAAAAGTATTAGCCTAATAACCTGTCTTAAATACGTTTGTAAAAAACAATTAAAAAATTCATTTCCCTATTACATTATATTGTATTGTAATTAAGTATATATATATCCTGATTTATTTTCTGTCTGTAACGCACAACATGGACAAACACGCATCCTTTCCTTGTGTTAATGCATTTGAATGTAAACAGGTATTATTAATATTAAATCTAGTGCACTCTATAATAAGTCTTTCACGTAAACTGAAAGATTTTACCGTGGCATTATACGAATAGTTCTGACGATGTTGTGAAGTTGAAATAGCTATTTTAGAACTGCATACTTTGATATTTCAAACATTTTAAAAACTTTCTTCAGTGTTTAAAATAAGTTATCAATAAATATAAAACATGAAATAGTTTTCTAAGAACCTCTTAATATTTTATTTTAAATTTTTTTATAATCGTATAGTTCACACTCAATTATTTATTCAAACCTACAGATGGCCCCAAAAAGACGGATACTTCTTATTGGAAAATACTTACTTACCATGAAGCACGTAATTATATTAGACCATGGTTGTTTGCCAAGTTTATTGGGCCATAGTCTGTTTTATTGATGCAATAAAGTGGTTAGTGGTTAAGGAAGTACTAGGTCCATCAGCGTCACCGCCCTGCGCTGAGGATTGATGCCTCACGTCGCGTAAACTAGGAGACAATCAATGGGTTCACACTTTCTGGGTTACCGTGTCACGGTTTTGCCTACGCCAGGTGTTTTCAAGTTAACTTGTGTATTATATTTTGTTAAAATACTACAGTTTTCCGAGCTTATTTAAATTATAAAAATTTAAATATTTCCGAGAAAAAATATAGCATTCTTTACTGGTTGAAACTATTTTTTTACCAATATATCTATCTTCTCAAGAAACTCGATTTAATAGATAAATAGCAGTCGGCTAAAAACATTAACTTTATCTTTGGAATATACTAACATGTAACTTAACTAGCAGCATGTTGAAAAATTTCCCCATTTGTTAATTATGTTAATTAATGAATTATTTTTAACTCATTTTATTTTTAGACTATTTAATTTCATTTTACATATTGTCGTTTTTCTGAAAGAATACACTAACTGATAGATTTGTCAAATTTTTGAAATGCTGTAACTTTTTCATTTTGTTTTACAAACTGTTTTTAATCAAAAGTATAATTTATAAAAATAAGTGTTTTCCTACGTACGATAGAGTTTAAAATAAGGAACATATTAATTTAACTAACTCAATATGTCATTTTTTCGGCTTAGTGTCGTCTTCAAGAGCAATATGTAAATTCTTTGTGATAATTTTTAAACCAATTGTTCGATATACATTATAAAAGCTCAATTACTTATAAATGGTCTTGTTAAAGTTGATATTTTATTTTTCGATAATATTCGCGATGAGTGAAACTCGGAAAAAAATGTCTAAGTAGTATAAAAATAATTTGTGTTTTATTTTCATTATAATATTTTGACGTTTGATATTTCCTGACTCGTGCTGCAGGATCGAGTTACCGCATCCGGTCTGCTAACAAATCTAGTTACTTTATAAACAAGGTTTTCCCAAGCTCCCTTACCCAATAACTCACCAAGCAACAGCAGAAGCACCGTGAAAAACGCATTACGTGGGTGAGTCCAACGAAAAGACATTCGACACTTACCTCGAACCGAAGGAAAGTCATTTACCAAAGGCAGTTTGTTTGCACTTGATTGGTTTTATGACTGCGTAATAAAATGAATTCAGCATTACTTTTTCCAGGGTAGGGGACATTTTGTGTTTATTACAAACAGTAGTGGACTAAGGGTGGTTTAAATGCCACGTATGCCAAGAATAGATGATGCAATTAAAAATCACTGTGCTAGTTTCAACAACATCGAGTATTACATAAATAGATAAAAAATACTACATAGCCACAAACACAAAAGACTTACTATAGCTCAATTTACTCACAACGCTAAATATTAAAAAAAACATAAATTTACGAGACTTTAACACATTCGTTACGGAGGAAATATGATCAAAATACGCGCAGCGGCTGGGCTGATTCGCATGAAACTGACAATAGGTCATAGAAAGCTTACCAACCGACAATTACGCGAAAACAAGTTTGGATGTGTTTCGTAATAAACTGATCAAATTATTTCAATAATATTATGAATCAAACACAATTATTAGTTATGAGCGATTACTGTAGCCTATATCGAATGACGCAATACAAAAAACTTTACGACGCGGAAAACGCGTCCCCCGGAGCTATCGGTCTCTGTGGTCTAGTGGTAATTGTTTGCCCTAGCGATCAGATGGGTCCTAGTTCAATTCCCAGCAAGGTCAATATCAATTTAAATTTGTGATCTTGGACATGAATGACTTATAAAAATTCTCGTTGAGTTAATGTCGTATGATGTTCTAATTTTCAATAAATCTGGCTTATTGGCCAGTGTAATGCCAGACATTTAAAAAAAAATATATAAAAAAGTATAGACCAGGAGTCGGCAAACTACGGTCTGATGCTTATTTGAAATCCAGCAGAAATTCGGCCATATGATGCGTTAATTGAGTCACAAATATTATTGATGATACCTAACCTAACCATGCGTCCTGGGTTGACCGGGATTGTTCTAGTTTTTGTTTCATGTCACGATGAGAGGAACGTTCGCATTTTTGCAGTAACAGCATTTTAAGATACTTCCACTAGGAGACCATATGCTCCACATTGGGAACGGATGTGGCTTAAAAAATGTAATGTTCCGCTGGATTCAAAATTATGTGTTTACACAAAAAATGTTCGTTTTATCGAGGCTTAAATTCTATTGAGATACCTCAATATTAGGAGTTCACATTGGGAGCGAATATAGTTTAAAAAAATTAAAAACGTGTGTCAAAAAATGTTTATGTAGCTACAAATAGTATCACGTAAAACCTATTTTTTCTGTATAAGAAGAGTCACCTAAATAAACATCCTCGAGTTTGCTTCTTGGCTCGCTGGTCTAATCTTTTTACGATTTGGCCGTTTGCGAAAAAGTTTGCATACCCCTAATAATATTGACATTTAATACTATTGTATACTAATTTCGGAAGTAGGCTGTTACTTTTGATGGCTTAAATCTGTCAGGAAAATACACAAATTATTCAAACAACCTTCGAAATAATTTGGAGTAAGGATTATTCAACAGACAATGAAATTTCTTAAATTTATTTTAGTTTTTGAGGTAGGTTACGAAAATATCTCAAAATTGTATTTCTTTTTAAATATTAAATAACTGAATTTCTCTGATATTGCTTCTTTTTGTTTGAAAAAAACTTAAACTACTCACCAGCAGATATAGTTAAAAAAAAAATGAGTTACAGAGCTTTGAATTTAAGACATCAAACGATCTATATGAAACTCTATAACTATTTTTTACGGGTCGTTACTGACTAAATACATGGAAATGTACACAATTTGAATAGTTCAAATTTGATATTGATATTGATATTTCACAAGCACCCTCAGTCGAAATCTTAAATTTGAAAAAATCTATACCTATTGTTTTTTCAATCTTACCAATTGCTTTTTTTAAATAGCCTGTTAATTTTATCAGTTGATAATGCGCGCAATGTGAGAAACCAGTCCTGGTAATTATAAAACCGCGAAAGTAGTACAAAACAAATTATTTGTCAGCGTTTGTGACGCGTTTCGCCTCTTTAAGAAGCATCTTCAAACTAACCATATCGCAACGTTATTCATCTCTAAAGTAAACAATGATTCTAATTCTTACATAAAATTAAAGGGTGGGTGGGCTTTATTCCACTCTACTGGACATGAGGAAGGGTAAGACATAAACACTGATAGACTATTTACAAATCAATTACTGGTACTTGGAGGTGAAAAATAAATTTAATAATGCTGAGCCGCCTCCTCTACGTAAAACCTTATTTACTAATTCTCCATTACTGTTAATGGTTTTATTAATCTCTAAAAACTCCAAGCTATTCATTTTAATACGTTTTTTATTTACTCGATGGACTACTTATTATTATTTTTATTTAGATTTAGAATTTCGTTTTGAATCTTTGAGACGATCTCTTGTAAAATGTCATATTTGCAGATACGGAATTATACACAGGGAGTGTCAACAAATTGAGTAAGTAGCAATCTCGGTCATAAAACAAATACATTAAAGCAAATTCTTGCTAACTTTAATCAAATAAAGATCAGAAGCTTCATTAATAATGAGTTACTGACAGATTTCATCTGCATTTGCATTTATTACTAGTTTCTTCCGCAAACAAACTTCTTGAGTCTGTCGTCGGAACGTTTATTTGCATAGGATGTCATAATTCAGTATTATTTTTGGTAAAAGTGATCTTGGACGTTGACATTGAAGCCATGAAGTCATGAAAAAGTCTGTGATGAAACGCAAATAAAAATTACGACTTCATATTATTTCATCGTGATTTTTTCAGCAATGCACTCAACGAAATACATTAACTTAAATAAGCAAATTGCATCATCGCAGTTAAATGAATTGAAGTTTAAAGAAATGAGTCGGTAAATACTAGGGCTTCCAATCCCTGGATCCCGACCAATTAGTCGATCGTCTATAGTAGTATATTTTCTATTTGTAATTTAATACATCAACTGAGGGTGCTTGATGGAATTTCAATATCAAATTTGGATTATTGAGATTCTGTACACTTCTATGTATTTTAACACTAACGGCCCGGATTTCGCCTTTTAGCATCTTCAGGCATTCGAGAGCACGAATGGACTCGAACTGACAGACAATAAACAGTGTCTAACGTCTATATAGAAGACACAAATACGACAAATATTATTTACGAGATAAAATATTATGCGTCTAGGATCCACACTGATACCTGAGTTAACATTTCAAGAATCGCCTTATTCTTTATTTTGTAAACAACACATTAACAGAGTGGGGAATTGCCGCTTTCCAACTACTATTAGAATTACTAGTGATTTTACAATTATAATAGCATTGTGGGTTTCGACGGGCTGTAATTCGACGAAAGGATAAATATATACAATCATTCCACATTTAGTGACATCTGTTAGGTGTTTCAACGTATAGGATACAGCAATGGAGAATTTGGGAGGTTCAGCTGTTCGTTCAAATTATCTATTTGTCTTGGATAGATAGATTATATACTACTACACCCAGCGAGTGCTGGAGCAGAGGGGTGGAGGTGGGAAAAACCATTCGACGCGAGGCAACACATGCGATTGATCCGTCGACTATCATAATTTCGTGCAGCATTTTTTCGGTTTTCAACATTTCGCGAATTTTTTAATCTTTTACCATATTTCCGCGGTGCACTTGCAATAAGCTCACGTTGTACCGGTTAAGAACCACTGCTCTAAATGGTACACTAACTATGATTTAGTAACACATATATATTGTCAACTTTCCTGACCATTTCATATTTACAATTTGGCTTTATTTATTTTTCAGTTTAAAATTCTAACTCCCGAGTGCGGTCGGTCATGTTCATTAAATAAAAATTGTTACATATGTAGTGTTGCCACATTATAACTTTGCACTCGGGGTCTAGAGTCCGACTCTAGGATCTAGGATCACGGGATATATACATATTAATGCAATGACACGCAATGTGTATTATACACAAACCGTAACGGTATAGTAGAAAGTGAAAAGCTATAAAGCGTATACTCTACTATATGAAGTAATATCAATTCCCTTTAGAACTTAGATATCGATTTGTTCACTTTCGTATGACGACTTCGTATGCTTGAACTCAATTATTAGTTCTGGCTGTAGGCGATTCCACGTCATTTTTGGATAAATGTAATGGAAATTTCCGTGAAAATTTCAAGCTGAAGACTTACTAGACAGAGAGATGTGACTGAGAACTGAAAGGAGACAGCCGCTGCCGACCAGCTGGAGACGTCGATCGCTTTAAAGTTTAACGAACACGTGGAACGTCTCCATAACACGACTTTTGTATCTGATGGCTTTTTAAAATGCAACACAGAATTGTGCGCCGATTATTTTTAAAGATTTATTATAATACATACTGTCGACGCGTTGTATGATGTAATACATTTCCCCGTTATTTGTAAAATACGCGTCTACATTTGAAAGAAAAATTGTAAAGTAAACTGAATATAATAGGGTAAAATATCAAAGTATTTCGTTCTGCAGTAAGTAAATATTCTAATAATAAAATGAAATTTCCGGAAAAAATTAGTCATGGAAAATAAAATATGAAAATAATTTAAACCAAGAAAATTGTTATTTTTGGTGAATTTCTGTCATTTATATTAGTGTCTCTCGTTATCCCCAGAAGAAGAGTAAATGAGTTTTTATGATAATATTTGTGGGGGACTAATCAATACGGATGGCAATACTGGAACATAAGCATAAACACGGGCAGAACGTGCCATACCGTCAGTAGAAATGGATGACAATACCTTCTCACTGGTCGTCGGCCGCTCTATTTTTAAATTAAATCTCCGTAATATAACAAGTTAGCAATACGATTCCTAATTAAATAAATTGATACTAAAGTTTTCCCACTCGTAACATGAACTAACCATGATATCTATAAAGTAATTATTTACTTACTGTTTTTTTATCTTTAACTGACCGCTGAAATAGCAACTAATATACAATTAATTCCTTTTAGTTATAGTTACATATTTAGTAAGTGGCCAAATAAACTGTTTCTTTTATAAAAAAATTTAGTATTGTTTAGATTATTGACGGTAATTATTTGCTTAGCGAATTGTCCAAGCAAATAATTATGCCATGCTGATTGTTTTCGATAAAATTAAATACCCAATCTATGTCATAACAAATTGTGAAATTGAATTCATTCTTTATTTACAGTTAACAATATATTTACACTGAAACTTGAATATATTTTACGTACTTTGTCAATCACGGGATATCGACATTTTGTCAAATATGCATGTACAAAGGCTGCTAAATGCTCAAAGAAATGTTTCATTCAATAGTATGCTGTTTTCGTTCGATACGCAATAAAGTCAAACGGAGCATGTCACTTTTGGAGGAGCGACTAAAAAGGTTAATTATGTAATTTTATAGTAGCAACACTGCAATTTCGAAAAATGAACTAAGTCTACGCCAATCAAAAGTTAATAAATCGTTACTATTGGAAGTCGTGATTGTGCTCACTGTCCGGTTAGTCGATATCAAGTCAGCTTGGGCTATTGGTCCCGTGTGAGCACGGACCACAGTAAACAGTACTGCTAGTTCGAAGTTCATCTCAGGCAAATTACGGAATTTGTGTCCTGATCCTAATGGTTTGGACTCAAAGAGCAATCCGACCGTTTAACTAACTTTCCATGGCCAACGTCTCGAGACAATCGCCGGGTGCAAGACTTTTGAGAGTTAAAAAAAATATATTTCACATTTCCGCAATATGGACCCGGAATATTCTGGTCGCATTTTCTTAGTCTAATTATTTAACACAAAAATTAACAATATAAACGTTTTAAGTTCAGTTACCCAACCGATATACGTTAAAAATAACGTGTTTATCAATCCCATCGCATACATCACCCTGAAATATTGTTCAATGTATTAAAAAAAATATTTGTACAAATTGATTTCACCGTGAAAAAAATGACAACCCCTCGTTCTGGAATCTGGATAGGACCAGAACATCCTCAAATGTGAAATACATTTTTTAAACTAATTTTTATGTTTCTATTTTTTTTAATTTAAATAGCATTCTAACTACCGATATTGATATTTTTCAAATAGCGGATTAAACGGGTGAAAATCAATGACACCCTAGTATTTTTTAATTTAGCACTACTTTAACACTGGTTCAATGCATTTTTATACTTCTTAAGTGCATCTCACCGAAGAATAACAGTAAGCAATCAAATTATTCATCAGCGTCCGTGGCACAATTTGTAACGTCGTTGGCTACGGTTACGGATGTCTCGGGTACAATTCCCGGTGCGGATGGTTTTCATAAATTGATCTTTCAATCGATTTACGGTTTTCTGTTTGTAGTCTGAGTTTTTCTGATGTCTAAAACTCCTTCTCACCCATCCGACCCTCACGGGGCGTAACGAAAGCGATTAGCTAACCACTAGTCTTGTCCTAGCCATATCTTCTATCCCTACTCTTTTCGAAAAAAGAGAGGTTCAGCAACTGAGTAACAAACAGTTTTCGTTGAAAAATTGTGTTAAGATACGTTCATTAGAAGACCATATCGTCGTTGTTCTGGAAAAAGACACTAACAATAAAATATTAGTTTTGAGTAATTGGACTTTGAATTTTGCCAAATGCTTGAAATGCCATATGTTTTTCATTTTGTTTGTTTGTACAAAGCTGTTTTTAAGTAAAAGTATAATTTATAAAAATAAGTCTGTTCTGTCATACGGTATAGTCTGAAATAAGGAACAGTTTGGTATAACTAAAAAGTGTTCTTCCAGAACAGCGACGAGCATATCTCCACGTTGGGAGTGGACATGGAAAAAAAAAATTGATTCTTCAATTGGTTTATCGATTTTCGTTCAAATACACGAAGAGTAAATAAGTGAAAGTAGTACAAATGAAATTGTGTTTTATTTTGTTAAATCCGTGCATAAAGTTTCTTAATAACTGTAATTATTATAGTTGGTCACGTTTCAACACTCGTGAATCTACATTCCTTGTAGGGTACATGTAACCATACAAACAGACTCATAATACTGTCATTGATTCGTCCTATTCTACGTAATTTGTTAATCGAAACACGTCATATAATACCGTGACGAAACAAATTAGTTTGTATAATAAATAGTTCCCATTAAAATATAGAGTTTAATCAGAAGATAAATTAAATGTTACGGTGAGATTTCTCTGTGGATTAACCTACGTTAGAGCTCAATCATATTTGATTTATTTAATAAATGTTATCTGTTGAACGTGTTTTCATTACATTTGACCTTCATTCACAGGGACACAGTGAACTAAGGACGCAACGATTATATCAAGGATATTCGTTCATGCAAACTAATTTACGAATCAAATATATTAAAATATTAAAAGGAATTTCGCGTTACATCAATTTATATTACAACCCTTTTTCAATTTTTAAAAATAATCATGTCGTCTTTTGATCTACGGTACATAGTAATTCTATGCAATTATCGTAGAGAAAAAACAAAAATATTGATTATGATTAATTAATAATGATATATTACGCATTCAAGTGTTTTTACAGTAAAAAGATCGTCTGAGTTTTTATTTCTGAATATTTTGAAATAAACATTGGATCGCAGGTAACTTATAACTCAAAGATTGAAATGTATTTTTTTTAATAATCTTTAAACTTTGGATTTTTAAGAAGTTTTAAGTTAAACTTCAGTCAAAATTTCACATCATTTAAAATTAATTATTTCACCCGCAAAGGTTTATTATTCAAAAATAAACCTATATATCAATATATACGTTTCAACTTGTAATATTTATGTTAAAAAGTGTATATTTTTGCCATTCATGAAACGAAGATTAGTTTACAGTTTACACAAATCACCTTTTTTTTTTTTTTAAATTGGGATTCCATAGATTTTTTTCAAAAATGTATTTTTGCTTTTTATAATAGAGAAAACAATCACGAATAAAACTGCATTTATAACTCCTAAACACCAAAATGTCATAAGTGATATCATCTTCAGCCTGGGTTGATTAACTGCTGGACGAAGGCCTCTCCCAGCTCCGTCCACTCTTCCCGTTTCCTTGCATTTCACTGCCACGAACCTCCACCGAACCTGACAAGTTCGTCAATCCAGCGGGTTTTGACGTGCTTCTCGGGTCCCACGAAATCATTGCACTCGTCCAGCGGTTGTCCGTTCACCGTGCAACATGTCCGGCCCACCGCCATTTCATCGATTTGGTGAGCTCTATCACATTTCTCACTCTTGTTTGCTTCCTTATCCATTGGTTTCTTTTGTGGTCTTTGCGCGTTATGCCCAGCATGCTCCTTTCCATGCCACGTTGCGCCACTCTAAATTTTTGGACCTCTCGTGTATTGAGAGTCCATATTTCGCAAGCATACGTTAACACTGGTAGCACACATTGGTTGAATAATTTACGCTTCAGGCATAATGCAAGGTCGCTTTTGAAGATGTTATTTAAGCGCCCGAATGCATTCCATGATAGTTTGGCTCTCCGAGCAATCTCGTCATCTATGCCTCCATCTACAAACACTTGCTGTCCGAGGTAGACAAAGCTTTTGACCCTCACGATTTGATTACCGTTGATGAAGATTTTGGGTCAACAAAGTGGTTTATAATAGGATAAGATAACAAAGTATTAGTATCAGGTAGCTGATAGGTATTTCGGCTCTACGCCATCGTCAGAATTATATATATATAGTTCTGATAAAAATTTTATAAAACTAAATACTTTGTTATTTTATCCTATTATAATGGAGTTTTACCAAGTAAATGCCAATTCAATCAATGGAGTGGTTTATCATAACTGTTTTCTTTGAGACATTAATCTTTAAACCTTCTTTCAAGCTTTCATTTGCCCTGGAGTTCTTCTTGAGTTTGTGAGTTGTTCTTCAGACAAGTGATATATTATAAAGCATTCAATCGATGCGCAGTCAATATTAAATGAATTATTTCAATAAAGTAACTGAAAGATTATTTGTTTTATACCAAATAGTGTAAGTACTATTACGTTTCATATGTTTTGCTATAGGGAGCAAAATCAGGCAACTAGCTTTATATCAAATATTACTATTCACATTAAAAAATTATAAAATGTGTATCGTTCAAATTTTGTACATTTCCATACGCTTTTTAAATAAAGACCCTGGTTTCGCATGCAACTTCAGAGATTTCAATTGAACTGAGTTAGTAAATAGTTTATATGTATAATAATGAAATAGTCGTTAAATATTTAAACAAAACAACATTGCATTCTTTATATCTTGGTTGGCTAGGGTTTTAGCATTTTCCACATCCCACTGTCCAGATAAAGGTGACCTTGCAACACTAAAGCAGTAAATGTGTGTGTTGCAATCTATACGACTGCAGAGTATATTATAACTCTAGCAAAAGAAAATGTTTTGCGCAATAGACTCAATATTATCAAAACGGAAAATATGATGTTTGTATTACATTATTGATCGGTGCCGTGGGGAAGTGGGTAAAATCGTTGGATACAATCACGAATGTCTCAAGTTTAAGTCCCGGTGCGACAGTTTCATAAATTGATTTTTCCATCGATGTATGGATTTCTGTTCGTGTTTGTGATGTCTAAAATTCTCTCCCACCCACCCGATCCTAAAAACGGGGCATAGTGAGAGTGATTAGCTAACCTGTCTTAACCATATCCTTCTATCCCTACTCTCTTCGAAAGAAAGAGGTTAAGCAACTGAGTAACATGCAGTTATCGTAGAAAGCTTCTGTTGAAATACCTCCATTAGGAGGCCATATGCTCAACACTAAAAAAATATTGAACTGTAATAATTCCTGTTGAAAATTCCCTATGTTACACAACATTGTAATCATTACCAACCGCTACGTTATCACACTTCTTTACAGGGTGTATTCCACAGCGTAACAATGTTATGCATTGCAATGCATAACGTTGCATGTGCAATGTCAATTAATAATGAAAATAAGAAAGTTTTCTTAAAAATCCAGTTCCATTTGCTTTCCATAGAACGCTGTGAACTTATGGAATGCCTTGTAATTTGAGAGGCAACCAAGTCGGGATTACCGACTGGGCCGAAAGATTGCGTCGTCTTTAGTAATTTTTCCTGTTCGTTATCCATGTCTGGACATTGAAAAAGGATGTGATCAGCATTCTAAATCATGTTTACAAAAATATTGCCCCGTTCACATATAGGTAATATCAATTGTGAGATTTTAATTCAATAAAAGAATACAGAGAGTTTAAAAAAAGTGGAAAAGGTACATTAAAATTTGTTTAATTTCCAAAATATACCTTTTATTACAAAACTAGTATAACCGTACCCATCATAGATGACGGTATTTAAATTCAAATAATAAATGTCTAAAGTAGCTAGTACGTCTGAACTGTGTTTGTATTATATAACATTTTATTTTATATATACACCCCAAACGCTCAGGTCATTTCATAACTACATGTGATATGTGATAATAATAAAACGTCCACAGAGCGGTCTGGTCTATTATATATAAGATGTGAAAGTATCTTCACGTATTCGTACTCCCTAAGCCTGGCCACCCTATTTTATTGACATCGCCCCCAAATGTTATTTATTGATGGATAGACGTAAAAATACGTATTTTTTTAACACAGTTCCATGTGCATCGCACATGGCATTTCGAGAGCACCAAATACTTCACGGTAATAATACGGCCCACCAAAAATAAACGAACCCTTTTCATGGCCATACAGCTCCGATTTGCGATTGTAAATATTTGTTTTCGGCTAAAAGAAAACAAATCTTTACATTTTTACGGCTGATTCCAACGAATGAAATAATAACCGACATTTAAACATATCCTGCCAATTTTAATTGTGTGAAATATGGACCGATGCCATGCATTTTCTTTTTGCATTTATTGCAAATCGTCACACTTTATTACTGCACAAGAAATCAATAGGAAGATTCATAATGTCTTTTCTCAGTAATTTTGTTTATTTAAAACTGTTTTGGCAATGTATTTAAATATCACATTTCTTTCCTTCACAAAACTCTGATTCATGATTGATAAATTCAAATATATGGCAATAATTATTATCTGAAGCAATGTCACACAAATGTTTACATAAGCATAATACTTTATAAAAAGTTTCAAAATAAATTGCGTGTTATGGGCATGAATCATCGGTTTGGTGACAAATCATTCTTCTTTCGTAGTCAAACTTTTTTAACGAGTTACCATAACAGAATTCATCTGTAAATTTAAGTTTTTATCTTGACAAACTGCAGTTATTATACTATATTGAATATTTATTTGAAATCGTGTTATTGTAAATATATTTAATGCATAAATATTTAGGAATATGATTCCAATGTTGAATGCTTGACGCGATTAAACAGTAGGACGGATGATGATGATGTCGATAATGCAGTTTAGGGTAGATGTTTCACGCTCGACGAGTGGCGACAGAATGATAGTCTCTTTGTTTTCTCTTTTACAATCACATATTTAGGAATATCACATTTTGTGACTCTGTTATGTGAAGTGATAACTTGATATAAATGTAATTTTATGGAATCTTTTTCTTTAATAACTATTATCAATTCTGCCAACGCGACATAATGCTCTGGCACAAAACAAAACTTTTCCTTGAATTTCACATTTCACAAATCGGCAGCGTTATGCATTTAATACATATAAATACGAGAAAAATATCATGTCTTTTATTTTTTCCCTGTGTTGCTTTGTCACTGTTCTGAGTTTGGATGCGTTGTTCTGTCACTGTGTTGTATTATCACTGTTCTGAATGGTCATGCTAACATTTACCATGTTCTAATTTATTCGGGTATCGAATCATCATTGCTCAAATTATTATAGAAGGAAACAAATATTAAAATCAATCGAACTCATCAAAAAAGCAATGTATTTTTCTGTGATTTGTCAGAAGACGCTGGTCCGGGCACATATCACGCAAATATGAGTGTATGCCTTCAAAATACTGCACATGTTCTACTCCTGAGAGAAGATGGAGCTTTTGGAAAAATATAATTTCACTGAATTAATGGAGTTGGCGATTGGCGTAGCAATGTGGAGGACCTAGTGGTGTGTGACGGGCAATGTTCACCCCGAACTGTACCGCCAGATTATATTTTAATTTATTTGGTCAAAATATGCATGTGTCCATATAAAAACCTAAAATTAAAGCTTTGACATGTACCAAAACGAGCGGTGTACCAAAAAGTCGGTTCAGGTAAAAACTCTCCATCTCTTTATAATATTTAACAAAAATATTGTCTATTGTTGTTGTTGCACCTTAGTATATGTTACCTAGGCATAAGCACTATTTTCCATTTAATCTGTAGGAGAAGTGGTGTTTATCTCTTCTAAAACAGTATACATGGCTAAGCGAAAATACGTTTAAGCATTGAGAAAAAACTATCCACTAACTAATTAAATTTTGTAGAACTGAATACTTTGCTATTTGTACCACATTAAAAACATTCCAGCTTATTACTTTCCAAAAATATTGAAACAAATTAAAACCAATGAAAGAAATTGATTGAAAAAATCTGCTGATTTAACCATATTTATTGAGCAAAAAACCGATAATACCTTAGAGAAAATTACTTGGCTTCTACACACTAATTTGTGCTGAAATAAAGCCAGTTTTTACTTGGAAAGCTCTGATGAGTTATGCAAAATGTTTCGCTCTTTTTACAACCATGCCTAGAATTACTGAATCTTTAACTAAATTATCATAATATTTTTATTTTTCATTCATAAATTTCAGGAATTAGATTACTTTAAGCACCTGGTTAGTAAAAAGTAAACACAACAACGTTTGTATAAACATTCACTTCTGATTCTGTAAGAAGAAGTAAACGCAGTGAAATATCCGCACGAGAAAAATAAATCGTGTAAATCAATTCCCAAAAAAACCGCATTATATTAATTGCCACTGGCGATGTTATGACAGAATCATGACTCATAAAATAAACCGCACCAGTAATGAAAAGTTTGTAAAAGCAAGGCGCGGAAAAATGCACAGATGTCTGCATGGCCGAGTTGTTCGTCTCGCCCATAAAGCTTCGCGTCCTCGCTACGTCACTTTCATCGACTTGTCAAAAATCAGGGTTGCGAGAAAATAAATGATACGTAATAAATTAAATGAAACACATACCTCACAATATAATTAATTACGTTTAAGGTGTTAACAGTCAATTCTTGGTGGAAAGACATTATGATTTTAAACATAAATTTTTTTTAGTACTTCCACATATTTATAACGATCAGGACTGCTTTCGCTCATCACGAGCATTATCACCTGATAAAAATACAAACATAACAGGCCTATTTGTATAAAATTTAGTGTTAAAAATTAAGCTATATAAACCAACTGGTTCATGAACTAAGACAAAAAATTACTGATTATCAAACAAATTATACATAAACCAAATAAAATAGTCTACAATTAAAAGGTTAAGGACCTCTTACAAATCAATAAATACTAATCAGAAATCACAAATATAGCTACATTAAGAGTCCATTAACTGAGCAAAGATTTTTAATGACATTACTGATGCATTAAACGAATAGGAGATTGGGAAAATTTTGAGAAGAAATTAATGAATCATTTAAAAACAATGAAATATTAAATATGTAATTAATATTAACGATAAACAGCCATCTTAAGTGGAGAACGCAGAGCAGCTAGAGAGCTGCTCGGCGTTCTGCTCGGCTAATTAAATATATCAATTTAACTTTTGCTTAACACAGTTACTTCTTTCGTACTAGTATCGTCAATCAACTCAATATTGATGACAGTTAATCAGTGGTGAAAAATCGTGAAGTATATTTGAACACATATTCCGCAAATATTATTTTAAATTAGAACAAGTTTCATTCGTGAGAAAACGTTGAACACATTCAACCACTTAAATAAAAATACACACATTTTTTTATTTATGTATGTGTTTATTAATATTTTGTAAGAGGGCTCAAATCAGCGAAAATGCGCTTCCAACTGAATAAAAATCTACTGAATATGTTCATAACACTACGGATAGTATAATCAGTATTGCTGAATAAATGACTTCTTTGAAATATAAGTCCGCCTATCATAGATATAAGCATTGAAGCTATTTTTTCAGTTTGATACGAATAAAAAAAACGATAACTGTATGTCGGTTCGATTTAAATCGATATATGACGAAAAGAGACAACTGATCGAGCCGTTGAAACGGTGTGCCGCATAGCTTCGTTATCTCTTACGTAGGACGTAACAATTGATATGTTCGAGCTACGCCGCACCGCCTCATGTTTGCAAAGACTTCGTCCAAGTAAGACGGAATGTAAGGTAAGTATAATCATTATTGCTGAAAAAATGACATCAGAATTTTACTTTCTTTTTTTCTCTTCTGAATAATTTTATTTTAGGACTTATATTCGAAAGTCCGCCCATTATAGTTATAAGTATTGTATTTTTCAATTTTTACATTTAATGTCCTTCACCTTTCAAGCAAAAATTTTTACTCCATATTAGTTAGTTAAAGCTATTTTTTAAATATGTACTTTGTTTTTGCTCTATTGAAAAATCGTAATTTAGAACTTATACTCATAGATGTAAGCATTGTAGCTATTTTTTAATTTTTATTCTTATATAACTGAAAGCTTAGTTTTTTTTAATATGTTTTCTGATTGCTATGCGGTGTATATTGTTACATTTTTTTTTGTCTGAGTAGCAGTTATTTGTGATGCCCTAACGTTGATAACGCAATTTCTGAAACAGCGTCGCAAAAGGATCCATTGAAGGCGAATTCTACGCCGCCCATACCGTGTCTGGTCCAGCTGGACAGGCCCAAAAATTTAGGTCAGTAGAACTAGTCTACTGCGCTTCTTTTGTATACACAAATAAATTCAATATATATTTCAACGTGCACTGACTGAGACTGTCTGCTGTGAGGTGCGCTTAGGCGATTAAGCAGTTAACATAGGGTGGTTGAAATGACATTCAAATACATCATCCAAAACACCTTTGAATGCAATACTTAAATCTATTTTAAAAATAAAACACAATCTGTTTCGTACTACTTCCACATTTTTAGAATGATTAAAACCGATTTCGCTAAAAGCGATCATTGTCGACTTATAGCGAGACCTGACATTATGCCTACAGTAAGCATTATTAATTTGCTAATAATAAGCCAAAAGACACGACGCTGCAGATTACGGAATGCTTGCAATAATATTTGACCGATATCCGTCATTATGCTGACACCGCGCAATAGGTCATCGCTCATCAATGTCTATCAAAATTAGATCAATAGACAAACAAAGCCCAACTGAAGGGAGTTCTGTATCGACTGCCGAGCACGATCTAATAACCGACTGAGTTCTGGACGGCACCAACCGTTCTCATCATCACCAGCTTACGTCATTCAGTCTCAATCACGTCAAGCAACAGCTTTGTAAAAGTATTCCTGCAGACTGATAAAATTTCGAGTTCGCAATTTATTTTTTATACCCAAAACTCAAATAGTACAAAATCAGTTGATAATGCTCGTGATCATCGAAATCGATCCTGATCATTATAAAAATGTGGAAGTAGTACAAAACAGAATATGTTTTATTTTTGAATATATTGTTCTGTGCTACTTTCAAATTTTTATAATGATCAAGACCGATTTCGCTTATTGCAAGCATTAATCATTAACTGATAAAATATAAATCTAAACAAGGTTATTTATAAGAAAAGTAAGTGTAAACAATTACAAGGTATATAAAACAGGAGAGGAATTAAAGCGATTGGCAGGAGAATCATGGAGGCGCCTCGTGGTGGCCATATACTCCACATAGGAAGTGAATATGGTCAAAAAGATGATATCAAACAATTGGTTCAAGAACTATGAGAAAAATTCACAGATAATCAACAATTCAAAATGAGTTTTTTTGCGATGAATTACGATTCTAATAAATCTACCCTACCACACGAAATAATTTATTGGAACGATTTAATTATTACTTAACTTCCATATATGGTGGTTTTCGATGAATCTTAAATTATATAATGAAAATGCTAAAGAATCACATGATAAACTCACAAGAAATCTTTTCAAATATACGTTATATTCGAAGAAACATGGAGTTGAGAGTCGATCTACGAACAGTCGTCATAAAATTTCTTGGTAGAGAGTGGGACTTTTAGGACTACTCTTGAATTGTGAATTTTCCTGTAGCACTACTTGTAGCTTAAAGTTGCTTTGGTGTTGTAATCGAGTAAATAAGGTAATTATATTATTTTCTCAATAATTTCTCATCGTCCTGTAGGCATTAAAAATCATTAGGCAGTGCACAGCTGGTATTTGAAAAGGTTGAGTCACACTATCGGCCGTACTATGGAAAAATTTCTGATGAAATTTACAACTAACTTTCATCATTGTTGATGTTAGGTGATCTTCAAAAAAAACTGTTCTTGTGCCAAGTTTCCAGAACACGGCACACCGTTGACGCCTAAATGAAACCAAAACAAACCGGGCTTTTCGCTGGTTTCAACATACAAGTGGATTGTCTTACTATTAATCTTTTCTCTGCTCAGCCACCAAACACGATTTACTTTTACTCTAAATTTCAAGAATTAATTCTATGTGCTAAAGGAAAAGGGCGTTAAGTCTAAAATCGGTACTTTTTAGCAGAGCCAAAACAAGATTTCCATTTGTATGAAATTTGATGAAAAATGTGATGTTTCAACGCTAATTTTACTAATTGAGCAGCATTGATTTAACTCTTATTTTTTCTCGTACACGAATGTATGTATTGAAGTTATTTTAGAATATTCAATTTGTTTTTCAATTAACTCGACTTAGCTTCCTCTTCCTTTCGCACACAGAACTAGGTAGTGATAACACGAAAATAGAATTTTACAATGAAAGCATGATAATACAGATAAATATTATTCGATTTCTTATTTATATGTCGAATGTCAGATTGTGCAAATATATACAGACGGACGTGTGGGTTCCAACTCTTGATCGCGTTTATATACGGAATGGGCAGCGAACAGGTTAAATTGTTAATTTAAGGAAAATTCATGTTCAGTTAAATGAATCATCAATGAAATTTGAAATATATCATTGACACATTTATCCGGTATTTTACTGATACGAAATATTTCTGCAGACGTGGTATTGTAATACTTTATTTGCACTAATATACAATTCTATACAATATAAATTAACGGGAATACTGTCAATTTACCTAATACCAATGTATTTTTAATCAATTAGTAAGAACGCCCAGTCGTCGTAATGAAAATTCATTCAAACAATTCCGTGTTGTTTTATTATGTTCCAGTTTATCAATATGAGAATCTTCATTTGGATAATTTTCCTCATCGATAACAATCACTCAAATTTTAGAAGGTTATTCACATTTTTACATAATTTTGTATTTAATATTAAAGGTGGGTTAAAAAAAGATTATCTTCAACTATTAAATGCGACAAAAATCAAACATTTAGAATTCGGTAATGCTGCCATACAATCAATTTGGTGTCTAAAACCTGTGTTGAGATAAACATAATTCTTTCTTTTTTCTCTCCCAAAAGTTGCGAGCGAACTTAGAAAAAAACTACATTACCATTTTTACTGTATTGGAAAAAGTTCTACATTTCTCATCTTCCAAAAATCTTCATCTGTGACCATATTGACTCCCTATGTGGAACAAATGAAATATATTCCATTTAACTTAAGTTAATACAGTTTCTAGGAGTATATGTGAACGACACAAAGGCTTGGAATCCTATATGTAGAAGTTTTGAGAAGTAGGTGAGATAATTTTGGAAACAATTTAATACATAAGTTATATATTTTGTGAACATTAAGTTTTTTTGTACTAAATATTGTATTTGAAGCCAATATGTAAATTGAGTGTTTTATTGTGGTTCTTGCCTTAAGCCTAAGCAATGCTTCGAGCACATGCCGCAAGATGGGACTAATGTACTTGAGTGGCAGCGGTGAAAAAATATTTTGCTTGAAGAAGTCATAGTGGTTCTGCTCCAGCATCTCGAAGACCAAGCAAGTGTGGGAATTGTGCTGGAAGCATTCGTACTCCCGAAATAAGTTGAACTCGTCGGCATTTTCCTGCGAGAGCCGGGACAGGATGTACCTATAAAAGAAACATGGGCCACTACACGGCGCTTCCATGATTCCGTGTCACCCGCCAATTGCTTTGTTTCCTTTCATGACATGCCAGAATCCTACAGCTCCGTCAAGTATATCTTGTGAATAATACATAACAGTCGTCCAGGACATCACATTCCCACCGTCGTAAGAGGCAAGCAGGATTAAGACTCACCGGAGACATCCACAACACATGACCCAGCCAGTTCCAACGTCTCTCCGTGATCACTGACGTAACAAGGCACTGCTTGGTACGTTCTCTAATCTCCGAGTTCCTAACGAAGTCAAACCCAAATCCAAAAATACGTCGCGAATATCGATCATATAACAAAAGTTGTTCATATAATGCAGTAGGTTACCTTGAATAACTGACTGTCAACAAAACCGATTGATAATCTAATCCCCACGTTATTTTTACATCGTTCTATGAATAAATCTTCACCCCATTTCCCATACTTTGTTACCAAGACGATGCAATTGTTGAACGTTTGGATGTGTTAGTGCTCAAAGCTATTTTCAGTTTTTTTTTCATTTGCACGTTATGTTGAAGGGCGCTGGATACAGAGTGTTAAAAAATATATGGTACACAATTTCAATCGTCAAAATTGCACAAAATTCCGTTTATTATATTGTATTTGAACTTTAAAAATACATAATTTATATTGCTTTACAATGCCGAATCTCTGGCCGAGTCAACGGTCTTGGTCATTTCACGTATTCGGTTGCAGTATTCACAGGCTTTAGCCCCGAACGAACGCTGTGATAAGTTAATACGTTTGTGAAAATCGCACGAAAAATTCATGGGTAAAACACCGAAGTATTTAGTTCTACAAAATTTTATTAGGTAGTTGATAGCTATTTTGGTTTTACGCCATCATCAGAACTATATTCTAGGTACCAACAATAATTAAATTTTAAATAAATACTACGATGTTTAATACTTTGATATTTTACCCTATTTTCATGGAGTTCTACCAAGTAAAAGCCAATTTGATTAATGTAAAGTTCGTGTATTTAAAAAAAAAAGCGAATGGATAAATAACTTTTAAAACCCGACAAATCTCCTAATGGCATCAATAAATTCAATAGCTGCAAATAAATTCTGACATGTTTAATTTTATTTCGCTTATATTTATTGCAATTTGCTGTTGACTGACTACTTAAAATAAGCATAAAAGGATATACAGTACGATGGAAAAATAAGCAACCGTTAAAACTAATAATCAAAGCGTGAAACACAAAAACGTCGTTTGCTACTTACATTGCAAAGTGGACACATCGGTTTTTGCTTTTAGTCGCCTCATAAATTGATTTCACAATCGATATATGAAATTCTGCTCAACGGTATGGTGGCAATGATGTCTTTCACTTCATCCCATACGCTAGATTCTGATTATGGGGGAATTGGGAGACCGGTTAGCTAACTATTAATCCTACCCTAACTTTTTTATTTTTTCTTCTATAAAGTATTTGAGTCGCTAAACACGCTCCTGGCGATGTTTTAATAAAATATTTTTGCAATATATGTATGTACTCTATCGATAGATATACCAATTTTTCCAGTTGCAAATCTCAAATCTCTTCCTACTTCGTCCCCTGTCCGAAATTCAAAAAAAAATCTAAACTTAAAAAGGAATTTTTTACACAATCTCGAACCTCGTTTTACACGGTCAACGCGTTTCAAAAAAACGACAGTGTAAAAGAATATTTTACTTTTTCTTATATATTGGAAGACACAAAATACCTTAAATTATACTTAAAACTACCATACTACCCATAACAGTTTTTCGTGTTTTACTCAAAACTCTAAAAACCTTCGAAAGCGCGTTTAGCGACTCAGCGACTCGTTGAATCTCGTAATGTTAATGGGAAAGTCGTAGAGCATTCTAAAAAAAAAACTTATATACAATTGTACTATATAAACAAAATGAGCCCCGGTTTGAAGTTGTTTATTTGGTATGTGCATTATATTGTATAATATAATGTTTGTTTAGCTCCTAAATACCTGCCATCTAAGACTAGACAATATCTGTCGTTGTTAGAAGTAATGTGATAACTCTTTTAACAGGAGTGAATAGACACTGCTTCAAAATGTCAGGTAAACAATATTATTATTGGCAGGTGGCACCGTGTCGATATTAAACTGCATTAAATAACACTGCAGAAATTCAATATAGTAACGAAATGTTCATTAAAAGCTTTTGTAGCAATATTGTCAAGAGATGCTTGTCTAAAGTAATAATCACGGTGCATAATACCTGTTAAAATATCAATTTACTTTGCCTTAAGAATTGTCGTCAAAGCTAGCAGTCAGTAGACAGTGAAGCTAGTTTACGATTTATTTTAACATATCATTTCCAATGTGGAGTATATGGACTCCTGATGGAGATATCTCAATAGAAGTTTTCTACTGAAGCTGATTTTTACTCAGTTGCTAAAACTCTCTTTTTTGAAGGGATAAAAAAATATTGCTGAGACAGGACTAGTGTTTAGCGAATCGCTCTCACTGCACACCGATTTTTGAGAATCGAGTGGATGGGAAGGAATTTTAGACATCACAAACATCCATAAATCGATTGAAAAATAAATTTATTTTATTTATATACATAACAACAATCAATAATTATAATTTTATGGTTTTTGCAATTTAAAAATAAGTTTAAAACATGATAACAAAAAAATTGTAAACATTACAAATTGGCAAGGAAATCAACATAGTGTGATCAGACGAAATCATCTTTGGTACAAAATTATATTAAAACAAAATATTAAGAACATTAATTTAAGTTATCGATTGAGGGTGCTTGATGGAATTTAAATATCAAATTTGAATTGTTAAGATTGTGTACGTTTCCATGTTCGTCACTAACGACCCGGGTTTAGTCTTTCGGCATCTTCAGGCATTTGAGCACACGAACGAGCACGTTAATTCGAGTTCATTCGTGTGCTCAATTTTCACAAATGTACTGTTGAAGCCACCGAAAGAGTCTTTGTATCATATATGAGTGTTGCAGATTTTATAATTTAAATCTAATATATATAATATAATATTCTCTTTTTCTTCTTCTTTGACCATATTTCCTCCTTACGTGGAGCATATGGCCAAAACGCCACGTCTCCATGATTCCCGTTCACCCACCAACCCGCTTTGCTTCCTCCCATGACATGCCAGAGTTCCTCAGGTCCACCGAGTACATGATATGAATAGAACCCGACGGTTTTCCAGGACACCAGAATCTCACCGGTTGCGAGAAGAGGCAAGCAGGATTGAGCCTTTCTGAAAGAACGTCTCTCCATGAAAGCTAATGTAGCAGGGCGCTGCCTGATCCATTTCTTCATCTCCGAGTTTCCAAGGAAGTCAAACCACCCCACCCCCAGTATCCAATGCAAGCTGATTCACTACCGTAAAGCAGCACAAAACCTCTTCACTGGGAAAAAATATATGAATTTATTAAACGTTCTATTTGAAATGCTCGATTAAGACATTTGTTCAAAGCGTCACTGATCAACCAAAATAACTGGAATAAGATGAAATCCCTTACAAATTCCAGTTTTGATGAATATTACAACATAATATTTATATGCCCTCTTCAGCTAAACTGTGTTGTTAGTACTTGGTTCTAGGGAAGTAAAAAGTTGACTCATCGTATTGTCTCATTCGAGACAAATTCTAGAAAGTATTACTACAATTTCCTTCTCTTATTTTATCATTGACAATCAGACTTAAGACAATGAAACTTAACAATCAGATGACCTTTGAAATTCTGAAAAATTAGTCATTCATTCAAAACATACAAACACAAGCGATATTTTGATGGCAACTTTCTTACGAAAACGTACAAAATGTGTTCTTTGAAGGCATGAATATTCTTGTACGTTGCTAGATTTTTATTTCTGGCAATGAATAGGAATCACTTCATTAAAACATTTTTTGCTGTCGATTTGAAATAAAATCGAGAAAAGAAAAAAAACATTCTTGCGTAGTTATTCAACATTCTTTTATTTTCTGCTCCGAGGTGCAGTGATCAACGTCACGGGCTCGAATCCCAGTACGGATTTTTCAATGGATTTATAGATTTCTGTTCGAAAGCATGGATGTTTGCGATGATACTGTTCTGTTCTAACCCCATCCTTCGGCATCATAAAATTATTATAACTATATATATATACCAATATACCCGTCACATATGACGATATTTAAATTGAAATACTGAATGTCTAAAGTAGCTAGTACGTCGGAACTGTGCGTGCATTGTATAACATTTTTTTTTATATAAACCGCGAACGCTTACGTCATGAGAAAATTTCCTACCTACATGTGATATATGATAATAATGAAACGTCTACAGAGGAATATAAGATACTGATTGTCCTGTTCATTACTCAGACATCTCCCAATAACCCATTTTGAGATAATCAACATTCAAATGGTCATCATAAACCAAATATTATTGATTTGTACTCGAGTTTTATACATTTTATAAACAGATGTTTAACAATTAGGTGACTTTCCGAGTATAGTCAGTAGAATGATAATTAGAAATATCCTTTTACTGACCCAAAAATATCAACATTTTGTCTAGTTCTTTAAACTTTAGAGGGTTATCTGCCTTAGCATTTTGGTGGCATTTTTGAGTAATCTAAGTGTTGAATCAGATACAGCGAAAAATTTTACATATAACTGCATATTTAAGACAAATTTTTTTTTGGATATGTCTGACTAATAAGCTTACCATCATTTGAGTTATAATTTGTTTGACAGAATTACATAGATATAATTAAAACAAAATTTAGATATAAAACATATTATCAGAATAAATCATGTAGATCAATCAACATATATGATCTAATATGTTGTAATTTAAATAATCAAAATATGGTATTGGCCTTATCACAACGTATCCCGAAACCTTTTGAGTGATAATCGGTGCTCTAACCGCTAAGCTAAGTCAGTAATCTTATACAAAAAAAAAACGATCATTCTAGCAAGCCTCCGGTGAGGAACGAAAACTGTAAGAATAGATTCAATCAATAGCAGTATAGAGATATCAATTCCCACATTATACAACGTCTTGAACATATTCCACACCATAGAAAAAGTTAATTTGCTCAAGAAAAAATATTTGTTAGAAACATTAAGTAATGAAATATAAGAAATAATATTAAATACTATTTTTATCTGCGAGCAGCAACAGTGATTAATGAAAACTCTTTGAGATTTTTCTCACAATAATAATGGGAAGAAAAAAACATTTATATAACGAAATTTTTTCCTCTCTCGGCGAAAACTTGTAAGTTTTCCGAAATTGAATAACATTTTCTTCTGCTCACAGCTCACGTAACAGTAGCTTTCAAGATCAACTCCCATGTAACGTTCACACCACAAAACGAATGTTTTTGTCATTTTATATAATTCGTTACCATAGTTTGGAAACTTCTTACTGATAGTTTGGCCTAAAATGACCTTTTGATTGGAAATTGGAGTCATATATTGTTCAAAGAGGGAGTTAGCAGTATTCTGGAGCTCTATCAACACATTTTTTTTTCATAAATTTCGAATCGATATAACTAATTATTATCATCTCACAGAAAAAACATACACATCACAGTTTTTTGAAAAGGTTTTAACGTCATGTCGAACATTCTTTGCTCGACGGTTGGTGTGTGTATCACCCTTTAATTCTATTATTCTATCGATATGGTCATTGACGAAAGTTAACTGAGTTCGTGCAAATATTCAAAGTTTGCATTATTATTCTATTGTATTATAATACTATTGTTAGCTTATATGGTTCAGCAAGTCAGAAAATTTTGTTTAATAAAATTCAAATATCCGATAAAACCCTTTCAAACAAACTAGTGTTGTCAGTTTTAATTAAAGCTTTAGGTACTCGTTATTTTCTAATATAAAGGCTTTAGTTAAAATAGATTGTATAAAAAACAATTTAACTATTTATGTATAAATATATGCTAACTCACTAATTAAAAATACATTTTCTCCTTCAAAATACAAAATATGATCAGTCAAAACTTCAAACGCTCGTATCTCAAAACATGGTCAAGTGCAATTGGAACCTTTTCAAAGTAAGGTAACAAATTGTTAATGGTTATAATTTTAAAATGCTTATTAAATAACTGGATAATACTGACCACCGTAGCTCTATTGGCAATGCTCTGTTATTTCATGGTGTGGTCCAGTGCACATAAGTCCAATTAAAACAATTGTTTTAATGATATTTCGATGGATGGGCTGTAACTTCGTACAAATTCATTTTTAATATAAAATTAAATAGAAAACCAAGTTATTCCAGTAGATATGTTACAAATTTAAAGCATTTTGCTTCATACTAACTATTTTGCAAGGTTGTTTATTTCTTAAGTGAACAATGATTCTAATTTTTAAATTAAAAATGAAGGAAAGGGTAGGTTTATTATATCCTACTGGAAGTGGGGAGGGGGTAAGACACAAACGATGATAGTACTTGTAGTATAGTAGTTTAAACAGGACAGGTGGCTCACCACTATAAAATCTATTTCCCTTGGGATTTTCACCTCCAAACACTAGTAATTATTTTTGTAATTAGTTGTGTTATGGTAATTATTACTATCATCGTTTATGTCTTACCTCCTCCCCACGTCCAGTAGAAGGAAACAAATCCACCCTTTCCTTCATTTTTAATTTAAGAATTAAAAGAGAAATCCTTGTTTATCTTAGAAACAAATAACCTTGCCATATAGTTAGTCTGACGACGTTTTTCAACGAAGCGAAACGCGTTACATTTAGTAATAAAGCCAGTGGAATAACTAATAGGACAGCACATGCTACACACTGGGAGTGGATATAGTTAACAAGATACAAATTGTAATACATATATGGCAAACTTCCAACCATCAGTTAATTAATTTTATTCTGTTATAATATATATTACGAAACCTTACATAACTTTCATCCATAACTCTGCATTACTGCGTCGCTTGCGTCTAATAAAAAAAAGTTTATATAATAATAAAACATCGATTATTTTCCTCAGTCGACCTTGACAGAGGTTTCCCTGTTGTCACGAAAGCCTTACAGCCCTGGTTATTTTCCTTGAATACTATCACATCTTTATTCAACAACAAAATAATAATGACGGTCGAATTTCCCGTGTAAAAATTATTATTTTATTAATATGCCTGTAAACATTTTTAATAATATGACAATCTTTGATATATTATGCTTTAAATTTAAAACAGATAGACTTATTATGAATAATTTATCAATATTTCGTTACCATGGTCACTCGATAAGACATTTATTCTATATTTTTATGTATTAAGAATTTTAACAACTTGACAACACAGTTATCAACAGGAGAAAATAAAAATAAATTATTGTTGAATGAATGGCCTTTCGTTTGCTGTGGCCACGGCTCAATTCCCGAATATAAACTTATTTTTAATGTAAAATTATTACTAAATGAGTCATGTGTCTCTTTGAGAATTATTTACAACATTACTATTGAGACAATCATCTTAATAATTTTCCAAAGTTTGAAAATCATTTAATTGAAAACGACCATAGTTTTAACAGAAATCATAACGTAGAAATACTCTATCGTGTAAAAATTAAGGAATCATCATTTTGGAATTATTAGAAATTAATAAAAACGTTAACCGCAGTCGATTATTCGCAAACAACATTTTAAATAAGACAGGTGGCTCACCACTACTAAATTTATTTCAATGAAATTTCCACTTCCAAACACTAGCAATTAATTTTGTAATTATTAGTACTATTATCGTTTGTGTCTAACAACCTCCCCACGTCTATTAGAAGGAAATAGTCCCACCTCATCCGTCATTTTAAAACTACTAATTATAATAAAGAAATAGATAACCTTATGATATATTTAGTCTGAAGATTTCTCTAAAAGAGGCGAAACACTTGCCACATTTTGTAACGCAGCTATTAATCTTTCAGCCACTATGATTCTGAAAATCTGGCCATATAGTGAGCAATTAACCTAATACAATTCCTTTCCTCGATAAAAAAAGAGGAATAAAAAGTCTTTCTATTCACGATTGTACCTATGTCTGACCAATTTGGAGCTTATGGATTTCTTATGAAGTATAATATAACGAGAATTAGTGATTAATTCATTTGCTCAAGCATTTGTAAATTTATAATGATAAAAATATAACACCAGAAGAATCTTAGAGTTGTTTAGGATTCCATATCACTTGACCGCCATTTTGTAACTTGTAACCGTAATGATCATTATTTAAAATAATTGAAAAATAAAAAAATATGTATTTTGGCAGACTACGGCAGTGGTCACCAACCTTTTGGACTAGGGTGACTGATATAGTTATTGGACGGCGATAGTTATTGGACACTTCAACTTTAAACATCCAAAACAAGAGTAGCTAAGCATTTCTTGTTGGTGTGACGGAGACAAATATATAGATTCATTCTATCTCTATGTAACTGCAGCTTTAATTATCCACTACTAGATGACAATACTAAGAAAACTTCATTTGTATATGATGTCAGGTCAAAGTCGTGAAAAATCGTGTCTGTGTTAGCAGACCCTTTAAGAAACAGTGATATTTTAGTGACATTTTCTTTATAAACGTTTCGTGAATTTCATAACGAAACTTCTCAGGAAAGCGTGAGAGACTACAATCTGTCAATATTCATTGAGATTTTAATAGTGGTACAACAACTAACCTAAAAAGTGAATGTGTCCAATTACTATGTTTTTCCATATTTTCCAGCTTAATAAAAATATCTAAAAAAACTTTTGTTTTTTTTGCTGTGGTGTTCATTTCCTTGAAGCTCATTAAATTCCTCATCTCTACATATTATTTTACATGTTTCCTACATACTTATTTTTTTTACTTTTACACTGTTAAAGGAAGGTACTTCCTTAAGTGTCCAATTACTATAGCAGTCACCCTACATTTAATACTAAACTTACAATTTTGGAACCCTTCGGACCACTAACTTAATATCGATGTATTAGTGCAAAGATATTGTATGTCCAGTTTTTGTCGAAATTGAGTTAAGATACACAAAAACTTCGTCTGCGTCATATCTTTATGCTGTAAAAATATTGTACTCCCAAATAGGTATTTGAGGAGATACTGTTTTATTCAAATACATAATATGTTCATTTCACGTATATGTTTTATGCCTCTCAAATTTTCTGTGGGGAACGAATCAATACCAATGGCAATCCAGATGACATGGCAATACAAGATCAGAAGCATAGGTACGGACAGAACGCGCAATACCGTCAGAGAATCCGGACTACCTCACACACAGATGGACAACGACAATTTCTCACTGGCCGTCGAGCATGATAGGCTGGCGGTAGATCTATCCTTAAATTAAATCTCTGTAATAATACAGATACCTAATAAACGATTCCTAATTCGATTTCCTCAAAACAAGAAAACTAGACATAAAATATCTTTTCACTAAACCATCGATCATAAAAATATCAGTTTGATTATTATATGGTAAAACACTTATTTTCGTATAAGAAGTTAATTAGTGTGACATTATTTGTTCCTGCACTTTTGAAATAACTTATGGCTTCTTGTCTCCAATGATGTCACTGATGTTTGTTACCTTGATGTTACCGCGGACCACCGGTTGGTGACCACTGGACTCAAAATTGTGATTTCATTGGTCGTCGGGGTTCGAAAGGTTTGCGACCACTGTTCTACCGAAAAATATAACACCGTATTTTAGGTACTCGGTAACAACCTAATTGTTTCGCATAGTAACCACAAACAGCGCAAGTGATTTTCCTAATGCAAGATAACTTAATTATCGGGTACTTGAAACTCGCAAAGAGCATGGCAACACTATATCTGAGAGTAATATTAATTATAATTGAATAGTTTGATAGATTTCGTGGAATTTTCCACGTTATTGTAGTCTAGCACTTATCTATATTATGGCAGTAAATAAAAGAAAAGAAAATCAATATTTATATGTTTTTCGCTGAGCAAATATTCAAATCAGATTTTATCAATGAAAGTTGTATTCAATATAGTTTCATCAAATTACAATTTCACGTGAAATGTCGGGTGGCTGGTGCAGTGGTCAACGTCGTTACTTTCGGTCACCGATCTCACGGATTCGAATTCCACTGCGGACAGTTTCATAAATTGATTTTTCAATCGATTTCTGTTCGAAAGTATGGGCGTGTAGTGATACATGGCGCTGCAGATTTACGCAACATTATGCTTGTCATTATTCTTCGGCAATATAGACGAGGCTAATTGGCAAATAACATTTTATTTCTTAATGTACTTAAAAATACAGTCAGCAAAATCAAGCAGTGACCGATATACCACACAGATTCTGCATAAATTGCGATAAAGGTGAAGTCATGATGACGAAAGTAAAACACGGACAATCGACGACTATATATGAACAAAGAAGGAAGGATCGGGCTCATTCTGAACGTGAACATCTCCTCTGAACTGCGTAATTGTCATCATCATCATCATCATTTACTCTACTGTTTAATCGCGGGAATCATTCAACAATTGGAATTATGTTCCTAAATATTAATTTCCTCTCACCCATCCGATCGTAAAAACGGAGCCAAGCCACAGTGATTAACTTAACACTAGCCCTGTTTAAGCCTTGTCTTTCTATCCCTACTCTCTTCAAAAAAAAGGAGGTTGACCAACTGAATAAAAGTAGTTCTTGTAATTCTCATTCAAAATGTTGATGACAATGTCTTCCCACTAATAATTGACAGTTAACACCTTAATAGTAGCTATTTGTCTACATTCATGGCCCATTGGCATCAGATATTATGCTATATAAATTCTTATAACTTTCTGTAATTTATTAATCTAATCTAAAAATTTACTTATCTGACGATATTGCAAAACGAGTTCGTTGACATTGAATATTTTTTTTTACGCTGAAATCGTTTTCATTTTTATAACACACGAGAAAATTTTGGGCATCACGTTTTCTTAGGCATTTCATTTTTGCGGTCAGGCAGCATTCTCTTACCAAATTTCATTAATCTCACCCACTTCCGGGATTTCCCTTTGTACGGGCCAAAAAAAGAAAACGTGAATAATCGGATACTTCCTGTACAATGACCTACGTAAGACCTCGCTCTTGGCTACGTGTCAATGGCCTGATCATTTATTTGGTAAAACATTTTTTTGGGTATAGTTAGAAAAATAGTATGAAAAAGTCACCATCATATAACAAATTGACCTTCTTAGAACAAACCATACAGCAACATATTAAAAATGGTGATGAAATACTTTGTATTTCGCCTTATTTATCGGTTTCCTTGATTTAAATGTTTGGTGTTTTTGCCAATTTCTGATCCGCAATTGAATTCCTTAGATAACGGCATTGTTTTTTAGCAAAATTCAGTCATTTTTGAGGCAGAAAAATAGTAGCATGTTGTAAATCATATTTACCAAAATTATTTACCCCGAAATCCCGGGTTAAATTATATCAATGCAAGCAACGTGATCAAGGTAAATAGTGCGCAGATCATTCCCAAACAGTTAGATATACGCAGAATAATGTATCCCACGTAACTCAAAGCTATTGCATCCATCAGATTAATACTAAGCATTAATATTCACGTGATCATTACGGCAATATCACATGAAGCTAAAATCTAACTGATTATCAATGATATAACAAATCATTTGATTCCAATTTGCTTCGAGAGAAAAATGTTATTTTTACCTTTAAAAAACTTTTCAACATTGGATTGATTATTTTACTACATTACATTAATTATTATGTAGAAGAATGAACAATGCCCTTAGGCGTTTGTCTTATTAGATTGTAGGATTAATGGGAATAAATCTCCAAATGGACTCTATTATAGATCTATTTTGTTATCGGTTTATGGATATGTGATGATTATATTCCGTTAGACCCATCTCCTATTCCATGAACCGTAGAGAATAAGTAGGCGTTTAACTAACTAGGCCTTTCTTAGCCTCGTCCTTGAAGAGCTATCGTAAAACAACTTATATTGAGACGTCAAGCGGATATTGATTTCCAATTATGTTAAAAGTAAAATTAAACCATAATAAAGGGATTTACTTTACTTCTAAGATATTATTTTATATATTAATATTTAGTTGTTTAATTATAAGGTACTCGCTATATTACCCGGCTTAATCCGGGATAGATTCAAACTCATTCTTTACTTACTACAAATACATATACCACGCACACTTTCTATCAAACCACAAACATGGAACTCTTAACTGGAAAACGGTAGCATATAATATACTACTATTCTATAAATAGAATAGTAGGAGTACTGCCGGCTTTGCCTTGGTTGTATACAACTTCCAAACGCAGACAACGGAAAAAAAATTGATTATAAAAACACTGTGGACCTCATCTAATGTAACACACACAAGATATATTCCATCAATTAACAATTATTTTTAAAATTGATGAATGAAAATAGCACAGTTCACCTAAAAATGGAAGCAAAATGACATGTTATGTCGCTACTGTTCACCGTTTCGGAGTGATTTCTTGTGACAGACAGACTGACACATTTATTTTATATTATCGACTATTCTCAGATTTCATTTAATTTACTGTTGCATTATGTAAAGTAAATGTATGGATGAATTTCTGATAATTTTTCACTTCAGTTATGGTCGAGCTTTCGAACCGCAGCTTTTATGAAGCTTTTTTTCTAGCACGCAATAATACTTCTGCTAATGACAAGCCGTCTTGTCGCTCCCTACACCGCTATTCAATTGGATGTGGTAAGTTCGCTTCGATTGGTCACGTGAATCTGACAGTAAATCTATTCCACCCAACGATAATAATTATTTGCAATAATTCGATAAATGTTACGAAGGCAATATTTCGCAAACATTTTATATAACCATGTCAAGGGTGGAAATCATATATATATATTAAAATAACATAATCCAGGTTTATAAATAAATCTGTCATAATTATGTCGTGCTAAATTTCTTTGGAAATCGGATGTATAACAATAATTTAATGCATAATATTGCACGATGACTACATCTATTATATCAGTGAGTAAATAAACCAACCAGTTATAGTAGTAAACAAGTGGGAAATAAACTAATTTGATTTTAAATCAAATGTGCAACACACAGTTTCTCCCTTGAGCAAAACACTGATCCAACTTGCCGTTAACTTGCGAAGTACTGAAGTCACACGTGAACGTGTAAGGAAGTAATTATAGGCAATGGTGATAGTGTAAGAAGCATAGGTGAGCTGGATTTAAAATGACAGTCACCATTTTTGTATTTGTTGATGTCATTGCATATTTATTGAATTAAAATATTTATAATAGTGTTTTGGTGATAATTTGGTTTGTCAAAACGACGTTACATATTTTACAAAAACAACGATCCATCTCACGTGTACTTTTTACGTCAAGGGAAAAGGTTATGCAGACCAGTGAATGGTCACTAACCGGTGGTTTGCGGAGTTGTTCCAATAACTTCACTGCAGAAACGTATTTCAAACATGCAGGAAACAAATATCACATTAATCAATCTATTTAACTAAGCAAGAGTGATAATTTCATAATTAAGAACTGAACTTTTGTATCGTTTTTTAACATGTTAGTGGTATGTGGGAGTCAAAATTGTAGATTAGTGATCCTTGAAGTCCAAAATGTTGGCACCCGCTGCTGCAGAAGACACACAGGACAGTAAAAACATGGGAAAAATTACATGGAATTCAGAAGTTTCGATTTTGTCACGTCTGAAACTCGAGACAAAAACACCCGGGAATTGCCTGGAATCGAGATAGAATGATTAAAAAGGTACAATGAACAACATCGAGGATTATAAGTTTAAATTGTTTAAAAAACACAATATTAGGTTGGCTAGCATCTTCGTATATATACTAAGTATTGAAGGTGGTAAAATAATACAAACAACATATCTTGGAATGCAAGTCATGAAAATCAAACAGCCTGATCGCGAATACAAAAACATAAAAAATAAATTTTCAATTAATTTTACAAATTGAATACTGCACACTACCAGTCTTTGATCGATGATCACATTTTTAGCATAGGCATTTAAAAATGGATGATAACTATTTCTGGACTGGCACCGGACTGTGGACCATTGGTTGGGAAATACTGCTTTATAGTATACGAAAAAACTTCTTATTTTATATATAATTTCTATCAGTAGCACAATGCGAAACCAATACAATTTATTAATTAATATATAAATTATAATTTAAAGTGTTCATATCGACACTGCCTACGTATAATTACGTGCCACACACGTGACTATACGTGACTCTACGTCGTTTGCATTTTCTTTGTCTACGTACTCAGTTCTATATGTAGGCATCAAACAACATTGTGACAAGTACCTACTTCACCGTTTTATAATGTATCAAGTTCACCAAGTATAAATACGTAAGTAGCCACTTATACGAAAGATCTTTACCTAAAATCCGAAGTACAATGTCGTATCTGTAATATCTCATAAACTATAAACTTTCAAGAAAAATTTTATATAAAATCAGAAATTAAATTAAAAATAATAGCACTGTAATAATTTTGAAAAAGGTAGATGCAGCCGTTACTTTGTAACGGTGTTTTGAATCTTTGACACGCTCTCCTGTAAAATGTCATATTTGCAGATACGGGAGTATACGTAGAGAGTGTCGATATAATGAAGTCATTTTAACAAAGAATAAAAGTAAACAATGTAAATTTATAAAGAAAAACATTTAAAAAATTCATACTTGACATTTAGTGTTAATTTCCATACAACTCGTTCTTTATTTACAGGGCCTTTTGATATTTTCTTATTTCTTTCCTTGAGCCATATCTATATTTATGAAGAAATGATTATCATAATGACAACTGCAAACGATTTTGAATAACGCAGACTCACCAGGAAGCCTACACGTGATTGTAAACAGACGCTAGTCTCCGAGATCTCGTGCAGAGTTTCGCGTTGCGTAAATACCCATCGTCAGGTTCAGGCTTCTTCCGATAACCCGATATCAACTACCCACCCACCCTCTCGTTTCGCATTTTGTCTGGCGATTAGATTGATTCAAGTAAAACCAGGCACAGTTACCAATAGAATTATTTTATATGAAACCATACGTGAACTATTAAAATGTTATCTCAGAGTAAACAGTTTTTTTCTCCTTTACTCGTATTATATCTGTACCTGAGAGGCTAATGTTCATTTTGTCAACTTTACAGGAGCAGCAAACGCGTGTTTTAAAAACTGTTTTTATTTGATATCAATTACCATAATAATTTTTCTCTTATTGTTTTCTTTCTTTTGCAATTGGATATATAAGGGGCTTGAAAAACTTCATTTACATGATTTAATCATTCAGTCAGTTCGAGTCCATTCGTGCGCCCGAATGTCTGAAGATGCTGAGAGGCGAAACCCGGGTCGTTAGGGACAAAATACATGGAAGTGTACAAAATCTCAATAATTCAAATTTGATATTGAAATTCCATCAAGCACCGTCAGTCGATGTCTTAAATTATGATTAAATCATGATTTTTTTACTCCGTAAATGCATTGTGACATGGTATTGATTTTGGATAAGGTTTTTTGTTAACAAACCCTCATACGAGAAAGTTTTATTTACCCATCTATAGATCTTAAAACTACAATTATGTGACAATTATAACTTAATTTCACTATTTTCGGACATAAGACTATTAGCCTCTGAGGTACAAGGTACAAGTATATTATAATACACCGAAGATAAATGTACCTGGTTACATATTTCTTTCGGCTTGCTAACTCTCGCATTTTGGAGTGTCAAAGTATATGTAAACGTGAGCATGAATTGTGTGTGTTTATTTTTTATTTAAATATAATGCATTTCCATCAATAATTGACAGACAACACCTTTAAAGTGATAAACAAATAGAACGCGATAAAGATTAAAAATACAATAGGCATGAAAAATATATTACATTTTCTTATGTCTATCATACAATTCGTGTAGAACTGAACACTTTGCTATTTTTCCCTATTATAATGGGGTGGGTCTGTAGTGCAGTGATCAATGTCGTTGGCATCGGTTACGTATGGGCTTGAATCCCAGTACGGAAAGTTTCATAAATTATCTTTTCAATCAATCAATGAATTTCTGTTCAAAGGCATGGATGCTTGTGATATCTAAATTTCCCTCCCACTCGTATGATCCCAAAAAAACTGGGCGTAGCAAGAGTTATAAGCTTACCACTGGTCCTGTCATAGATCGTTTTATCTCTACTATTTTCGATAAAGAAAGGTTGAGCAACCGAGTAAAAACAGATCTTGTAGAAACTTTTCTGTCGAGATACCTACGTATACTCCACATTGGGAGCGGACATGGTTTATTATTTTTTTCTCAAAAATAGGCTTAGGGCGCCACTTGCAGCTTTTATGTCATTTCTGCATACGATTAGATAAACTTTAAGACATCGACTGAGGGTGCTTGATGGAATTTCAATATCAAATTTGGATTATTGAGATTTTGTACACTTCCATGTATTTTGTCACTAACGACCCGGGTTTCGCCTTTCGGCATCTTCAGGCATTCGAGCACACGAATGGACTCGAACTGACAGACAGTAAACAGTGTCTAACGTTTATATAGAAGATACAAATACGACAAATATTATTTACGAGGTAAGATATTATACGTCTGAGAGCCACACTGATACCTGAGTTAAAATTTCGAGAATTTCCTTAATCCTTATTTTGTAAACACCACATTTACAGAGTGGCGAATTGTCGCTTTCCAACTTCTTATGGAATTACCAGTGATTTTACAATTATAATAGCATTGTGGGTTTCGACGGGATGCAATTCGACGAAAGGGTAAATATATACAATCATTCCACGTTTAGTGACATCGTTTCAACGTAGGATATAATAACGGAGAATTAGGAAGGTTCAGCTGCTCATTCAGAATTGGCAAAGAATTTAACTGGGCTCTATTGATTTCCAATAATATCAATGGATATCAAATACATGGAAGTGTACAAAATCTCAATAATCCAAATTTGATTAGATAAACAATTATACAAATTGCTGTACATTAATTAATTGAGACGTTGTCAACATTCTAGTGAGCTTCGTGCCTATTCCAATTGTTAATATGTATACAATATAATTTAAGACATCGACTGAGGGTGCTTGTCCCGGTCGTTAGTGACAAAATACATGGAAGTGTACAAAATCTCAATAATTTAAATCAAATATGTATATAATAGATTTCAAAATTACTATATTTTAAGCATTGCTCTCTCCTTTGAAATATGTGGTAAATAATTTCTAGAATAAATTGATTTCATATTCCAATTTTCCACTGTTTAAAAATATGTTCTCAAATTTAAAAAACTGATTGAATTATACCTTTTCCAGTAAACTTGAACGTTGTAAATGGTCAAATATGGCGAGTTCTTACGTTAGTCACTCATTTTCTTCTCTATGGGAGACCATCGACATGAATGTAATAAAACATCTCATGGCACGTGTCACTTAGTTTCGAGGTCTATAAAATTCGTATGAATTCTTTTATTTCAACAATTTCAAAAATAGAACTTAGTCAATGCACTTTTATAGCTTCAAAAATGTATATATTATAATAACTAAATCCATTAAAAATAATATGTATCACGTGTAATTCTAATATACTCTTTGAACAGAAAGTATTATTAACAATAACTCATTTAACGTCTAAAAGCAAACACCGATAAGTCCACATTGTGTCAAAATCTAACAAAGAATACTTACAAATACTGTAATTCATTTCACATAATAAATGTTAAGATGAACGTAACAAAGAAAACTTAAGAAAATATTCCAAAAAAGTTTTGTTTTGTATAGTGATTTGAGTGGAATTTCCAATGTATTGACTAGATCAGGGGTGATGTACCTGCGGCCTTATACGGTATCAAAAAATACGTAAATATTTTTTTTTTGTAATTTAATTTAATTAATTTAAAATATCGACTCAGGGTGCTTGGTGAAATTCCAATATCAAATTTGAATTATTGAGATTTTGTATATTTCAGTTCGAGTTCATTCGTGTGCTCGAACGCCTGAAGATGCTAAAATTACGTTAGTAGTAAAGAATGGAATTGTACGAAATCTTTAAAAATTTTAAATAATTTTTAATTGTTCTCCTTCATTTACAAAATTATCTGCATAAATTTTTATATATATGTGTTAAATACGGACTTATTTGATTTTAATATAAATGAATGCAACCTTGACTAGATTATTGAAATGTATTAAAAAGTACATTTACTCCCAGTTCTTCTGTCTTATATTAAAAGTAGAATTATACTAAACATATTTTTTTTATAAATAATAAGATATAGCGACAAACATTATTTATGATTATCTTTTTGAAGTTTGTCACACAGTATAAAAAATAAGCTCGAGCATGCTTCGTATAACACTTGATATTTCATACAACAATATTTCCGCTAACCGTTTTTATAAAGCTGACAATATATAAATGTCTGCGTGCATAAAAAATAACAACGAAAAACCACTTCTGTTTAATTAATCCATATTATTTAACGTCTTGATATAGCCCACAAAACATTATCCCCGATATCTTGCAAAGCATAACAATGAAAGAAAATTGTGTCGACATGTTGGAATTTCCATTCGTCCTTACAAAAATTGCTGTTTCCATGCAATGATAGAAACCAGGAAAATTCCCACATTACGATAAGAGTTTTTCGGAAAATCCCAAAGAATCTGTTTTGTAATATCTTTTATATCATTTTCTATTCATTTCAAATGAAAATATCAAAGCAATTTAAAGAGTATTTTGAACACTTATACAATTTTACTGAAGATTTTACAGATATTTCTTTGCATTTTAAAATAAATTATATGTTAATTGCTTACTTCTAAAACGAGTACAATTGAGGCTAATCGATTTTTAATTATATTCTATTTTTAAGATCGAATAAAGAGTAATTACTAAGAAGGATTAAAATATCACATATATATGAGGTGTCCAAGATCAAAAACCGATATGTACACTATGCAATGTTAGCAGTAAGCGACAATTTTGTGTTTCATGCTTAAATTATTAATTTATTTATTTTCTTCATAGTTTTGTGTTTCCAATGAACCCTACAGAGACGAGTGTGACCGTATGGTCACATTAACACCATCGCCCATATCTCATAATATTTACCCCATCGCTTGCTGAATATCGTTGTGTTTACTCAATTTCGGCTAAAAAGGATATTTACGTCAGTTTTACACCACCTGTTTTTGCGCTAAAAGCACACACGATTTTTTAAATTTAATTTATAAAAATCATGAAAATTCAACGAAAACTTTTTTTCACGCTCGTCTCTGGAGGGTTAAGACCCATAAACCTATAACTTTATCCGTGGCACAGTTGGTAGCGTCGTGGGCTGCGGTTACGGATGTCTCGGGTTCAATTCCTGGTGCGGACAGTTTTTATAAATTGATAATTCAATCGATTTACGTATTTCTGTTTGTAGTCTGTGTTCTCTATAACTCCTTCCTCACCCACCCATCTAATCCTCACGGGGCATAGCGAGAGCGATTAGCTAACCACTAGTCCTGTCCTAGCACTATCCTTCTATTTCTTATCTCTTTGATAAAGAGAGGTTAAGTAACTGAGCAACAAATGGTTCTCATAGAAACATTCTGTTGAGATGCCTCCATTAGGAGACCATATGTCCTACGTTGGGAGTGGACATGGAAAAAATCCTTAAATTGCAATGAATATACGCGAAATATAATTGGACATATCGGCATTGAATCTATTGGCTTTTGTGTGTGATTTCAGTGAAATGCAGAAAAGTTTAAATATTTTTTCGTTTGTTTTTGTCAGGTTTTGCAAGATATATGTCATTGCATATTATGAGAAATATAAAGGAATGTTTTTTTTCGATTTTAATAATGCATAGACTAATCGGTTTTTGCTTTTAAATTCTTCATACCTATGACTGAAGTCTAAACCGGTATTCAAAGTGAGCGATAAGTCCCAAGAGTGCTATCCACTGGGTTACGGAACTCACGAAAATAATAGTAGTGTAATTACAATTGCATATTATTTTGAAACTTAATCCAAACTTTAGCCGATAATGGTTTACGTGGAAATTTTATCTCGATGCCATTACGTAAACTTTGTGATGGGATTCGATTCGTGGAATTTGTAGCCCTAGGGAGTCGGATAACGATGTGGAAACTCTGATCGACAACAGTGGAAACACCTTAACCGCAGGCTACGAAGGCCAAGGTTTTTGGTCAAGACATTTTGGCTAGGATATTGTACGTGTTTATATCAGAGATAAAAGCTTCGGTGTCTATTTGACCAGTCAACAATCTACCTAAAAAATGTATACAATATTCAATGTTCAATCTTTTAATATGTATATATCTATATTTATAAAAAAAAATACGCCGCACAGAAAATATAATGTTTTCATTATATTTTCTGTATAATGTGTAAATATATGTATGTAAGATCATTTCCATGTGTAAATCATATAAAAAGTGTATTGACAAACGAAATAACCGATAGTAACTGTTTCACTTATTTTTACATCTTTAAATAATTATGGCATTATTCGAATATATTCGAATACTCAAATTCTCAATGTTTTGTTATTTAATGTTCGATTATTTGGTGGGTAGCGGATATTTGGAATCCCCAATCGTATTTACTGGAATTTAAAATATCAACAATAGCCAGCTATATATTTTCATTAATTTATTTAAGTTATTCGTATAACGTTCGCTTAAGAAATAAAATACGTATGTATACATTACACCATGATACTCTTTTTCTACTCAAAAATTTACTAAATGCCGCAAAAAATTATATAATTCTATGGAAAATTGAATTGTTAATAGGAAAATACCGAAAACTCAAACATTACTCGCATACGATACACAGCGAGTGAGACAGGGAGAGAGTGCGTGTGTTTTTTGCGTGAGAGTTGAGTAATTGTTACTGTATAATATTTTAAGTAATCAATACTATTCTCTTTATATCACAAAAAAACAAGCAATTGCTATAATTTCAGCGTAGAATATTTTCCCTCAACAGACTCATTCGAGTATTGGGCATAGACGCAGTGTCGTACGTAATGTATGTCAAAATCTTTAACAAAATACAGTGTTACGAAATGCTTAATACAGCATTTTGTAGGAATTAGTATATTTTTAAATTCACTCATCACTTTTAAGGTGTTAACTGTCAATGCTTGGTCAAAATGCATTGTATTTTAAAAATAAAACACAATTTGTTTGTACTACTTCTACATTTTTTAAATGATCAGGACTGGCTTCAATTATCACGAGCATTATCAACTTTTGAAATATTAACCTTAACAAGGCTATTACAAAATTGAGCTATATGAAATTAATAAATAATAAATATATAAACTAAATTAAATAGCCAACATTTAAAATGTTAAGGACCTCTTAGAAATCAAAAATTAAGCCACATTACAAATTTAAAATTACGAGTTTAAAAATAATTCATAAATATTCATTGGCCAAAATAGCAAATGTGGCATTTCAAACAATAACTTAAGAAAATGTGGATTTAGTACAAAATGAATTGCCTTTTATTTAAAAATTAAATACATTCGTTGGCATTTAGGACGAAGTTCGATAGCAATAAACAATTTTTGAAGCTCAAATTTGGATTATTGAGATTTTTTACACTTCCGTATATTTTTTCACTAACGTCCCGGGTTTCGCCTTTCGGCATCTTCAGGCATTCGAGCGCACGAATGGACTCGAACCGACAGACAGTAAACAGTGTCTAACGTTTATATAGAAAATACAAATACGACAAATATTATTTACGAGATAAAATATTATACGTCTAGGATCCACACTGATATCTGTGATTTAACATTTCGAGAATCGCCTTAATCCGTATTTTGTAAACAACACTTTAACAGAGTGGTGAATTGCCGCTTTCCAACTACTATTAGAATTACCAGTGATTCTACAATTATAATAGCATTGTGAGTTTCGACGGGATGCAATTCGAATAAATTATAAATATATACAATCATTCCACATTTAGTGACATCTGTTAGGTGTTTCAACGTATAGGATACAAAAACAAACTCTCCGTTAACAAAATACATGGAAGTGTACAAAATCTCAATAATCCAAATTTGATATTGAAATTCCATCAAGCACCCTCAGTCGATGTCTTAAATTTTTGAAGCAATGGCTCCGCTCCTGCTCCAGATAAAACTCTATTTCTCAACTGCTCCGAGCTCCTGCTTCGATCAACTCTCCAACGCTATGCGAAAAAAATATACCCAATAGTTAAACAATTAATAAATTGAATATTGCGGCTTGCATATCAATGTATTTTATTCCTGGAAAGGAAATACTGTATGAGCTTAATTAACTGAAGTGCAGCACTGTTTCTGCGTAAAATATTTGCGGCCGGAAAATTTATCTGCATTGTATGCTTTCAAGGGAGAATGGGGCTTAGTTTTTCTGCGAACGCGTGGGTTTTTCTGGTACGTTGTTCTGCCATAGCGTAGAGCCTTAATCGATGGGACGGCTGCCATTCAGCTTTCTTCTTATCGGCAAGTAAAAGAAAATTTAAGTCTCAAGTATCTGAATCATATTTAGTTCTGGGAAAATTTTATATTATTGTAAACCGACGGAAAAATATTGCAGATGGGTAGATTATTTTTCTTTTATATTTTTACAGCGAACACTAAATCGTTAAAAACTTTATTACGTAAGAAAAATCGGTGCGAAACGTACAAATTTTTTTTACCATGTTTGCTCCTAATGCACTCCTAATGCATGTATTTCAACAGAAGTTTTTTCTACGATAACTGCTAGTTACTCAGTTTTTTCAAGCTCCCTTTTTCAACAAATGTAGTGATAGAAGGATAGGGTAAAGACGGGACTAGTGGTTAAGTTATAACTTTTGCTACTCCCAGTTTTTTTGGAATCGGATGAGTGTAAAGTTTAGACATCACAAGCGTCCATGCCTTTGAACAGAAATTCATTAATCGATTGAAAAATCAATTTACGAAACTGTTCGTACCTGGGCTAGAACCCGAGACATCCGTTAACGAAGCCAGTGATGTTGAACATGATTTTTGCAATAGATAAAAACAACCAAAAATAACAAAATTCTAATTCCAACGTGTACTTGGTAGATATGTAGCGACAAACTATATTGACAGCAACTCAACGATACTGCGAATTTTGACGATCACCGGAGGCAATTTATTGTTGTCGTTCTATGCTGTTACCATAATTCCTTTTCAGAATGAAGGTTTCGCATCGCCGAGAGGAAATTTTCTTATACTGACTTTCCAGCAGTTTTAGAACAGACATTTGCATAATATGTAGGCTTAGTATCTAGAATCTAGACCCTAAAATATCTGCAACCCTTCTTATCAAATTAACGATAACAGGACATCTAAGCCTCAGCCTTGTAATATTACCTTCTTAGAAAAAAGAAAAAATAAGGGTGACCTCAAAGGAAGAAAGGAAATTCAGTAGATACAGAATTAATTTTCGAACATTAAATGTAAAGAAATGAAATAAGATATTTATCTGTCAATAAATATCAACTATAATTAATGCAGCCACTGATTGATAAATCCACTGATTCAACAATTTATTCAATAATTTAAGCTATCGAGTAAGGGTGCTTTGTGGAACTTCAATATCAAAGTTCAGTCGTTCAAATCTTGCACATTTCCATGCGTTTACCATAATTATGAAGCTCTAAACCGGGACAGGAGCGAGCGGGGCTAGGGAAATAAAAAACAAAAACTACCAACATTTTTTTATTAAAAGTACCCATAAATCTCTAAGTAGCAGCAGAGATTTAAATTATTTTATTTATTTCCAGTCGTACTTCTCGTTTGAATGATTTTTTTTCAATAATTTATCATATTTTTGAAGTTTTTCATAAAAGTCGTTGCATATTATGTCAAAGTATAGTTTACAGTACAGTAACGCTCGTACAGTAGACTCCAGCATGCGGCTTTGGTCATTAGGCTAAATACGTTTCATTATGAAGAGAAATGTCGGCCTCTGTAGTGGTAAGAGCTTTGTGAGTCCTGGTTCAAGCCTTAGCAAGGTCAATATCAAATTTAGATTTTTTCTATAATTTAAGACATCGACTGAGGGTGCTTGATGGAATTTCAATATTAAATTTGGATTATTGAGATTTTGTACACTTCCATGTATTTTGTCACTAACGACCCGGGTTTCGCCTTTCGGCATCTTCAGGCATTCGAGCACACGAATGGACTCGAACTGAGTCAGTTCGCTCAGTCAGCTCAGTTCGAGTCCATTCGTGTGCTCGAATGCCTGAAGATGCCGAAAGGCGTAACCCGGGTCGTTAGTGACAAAATACATGGAAGTGTACAAAATCTCAATAATCCAAATTTAGATTTTTTCAACTAAAATTTGTGATCTTGGACGTGAGTGACTTATAAAAATTCTCGTCGAGTTTATTTCGTATGATTTTCCAATTTTCAAAATATTTGGCGTATTGGCTGTTAGCTGTAATGCCAAGTATTTTTTTTTTTATTATAAATGTAAAATTATATCAAATTTGGATTATTGAGATTTTGTACACTTCCATGTATTTTGTCACTAACGACCCGGGTTTCGCCTTTCGGCATCTTCAGGCATTCGAGCACACGAATGGACTCGAACTGACAGACAGTAAACATATTGTATATATTTACCCTTTCGTCGAATTGCATCCCGTCGAAACCCATAATGCTATTATAATTGTAAAATCACTGGTAATTCCAAAAGAAGTTGGAAAGCGGTAATTCGCTACTCTGTTAATGTGGTGTTCACAAATAAGGATTAAGGCGATTCTCGAAATTTTAACTCAGGTATCAGTGTGGCTCTTAGACGTATAATATCTTACCTCGTAAATAATATTTGTCGTATTTGTATCTTCTATATAAACGTTAGACACTGTTTACTGTCTGTCAGTTTAAGTAATTTAAATAATTTAAGACATCGACTGAAGGACTTCCGTGTATTTTGTCACTAACGACCCAGGTTTCGCCTTTCGGCATCTTCGGGCATTCGAGCGCACGAATGCCTGAAGATGCCGAAAGGCGAAACCCGGGTCGTTAGTGACAAAATACATGGAAATGTACAAAATCTCAATAATTATATAATTATATAATTGTAAAATTATATAATTATAACAAAAAAACACGCTGAAAAGGTATGGACGTTCCTCTCATCGTGACGTGAAACAAAAACTGTGACAAAATACAAAACTCACCCGCACGTATGGTAAGCCTAGTAATGAACGACCTGGGTTTCCCCTTTAGGCACCTTCGTGCATTCAAGTGTACATTCGAGTAATAGAACAATGATAAGCTCCATGTGGTATTTGTCGTTTTTCTTTGAAAATTAAAAATATCAATACAAAACAATTATTTTATTATTCTCGAATGATTTTTTTTTTAACTACACGATTCAATTTTTTGAAAGTTTATCTTCTTTCGGGCTCAGTCATTGCCATCACCTTCACTAAAACACGAGATTGTTCATACTTTCACTTAAATTAAAATGCTGAGAATATGCTTAATGGGGTGGGGTGCCTTCAACTATTTACGCCACTATGTTTAATCTCATACGTAAGTAGGATAAAAATGCACATTAACTTGTTTTCCTTTTATTCTAATTTACATATTCATCATGAACATAACTCCAAAAATCGTACAGCACCCACATCCTTATTCTATCTTTCAACTCTTTACGTTAAAAATTCGGCGTAATTTTATGGAAGCATAAACAATAACGAATGAATAAACTCATAGAATTTTTCATAATAATGCCCGTGCCCCATTAGCCAGCTATACAAACGCTTCTGGCGAATATCTAATACATTATTCCGTTTGATCCGGCTGGAATCCCGAGAAACGAACAAATGAGCGTCGCGGCGACGGTCGGCGTCGTTTCTGAATTCGACAAACGACGTCGGTACTTTACACGAGTCGCGACGAATTGATACAGTCATAGTCTGTCATAAATGGGAATCCAGCGCACAGATGTAGCAAGAAAATATAGTATACATTAATATTAGCATCGCTTCGTACAAAACTGCCGTAGTTTACGATAATATAATATAATATATGTGTAATAAATCAGCTGATAAACTTAATTAATATTAAAAAATGACAACTTAATAAAAATGTATTTAAACAAATAAGTGCATGGGAAAAAAATTAATGTGAAAGAAAAAACTACCAACAGAGCTGAAAATTTCAACAATTTCAGGCAAAGCATTAATATATAACCAATCTTAAGAAACGTGCGTAGCGAAAGAAATTAGCCAACCACAAGCCGTGTCCACTCAAATTGGTTTTAAAATTATCCCAAATATCAATGTAGTGATACGAATTTTTTTTTATATTATATAAACTATTTACTAAATGTCAGTTCGAGTTCATTCATGTACCCGAGCGCTTGAAGATACCGAATGGCTGAACCCAGGTCGTCAGTGACGAAATACATGGAAATTTACAAATTTTTAGAATTCGAGTTTTGTTTGCCTAATGAATATTTTGTTGGCTCCGTGGCGCCGTTAGTAACGTCGTCGGCTACGGCTACAGATGTCTCGGATTCAATTTCCGGTACGGACAGTTTCATAAATTGATATCTCAATCGATTTATGGATTTCTGTTTGTAGTCTGAGTGTTTGTGATGTCTAAAACTCCCTCCCACCCATATATACTCTCTTCGAAATAAAAAGGTTGAGCGATTGAGAACAAGCAGTTCTCATAAAAAAATTCCGTTTAGATACCTCCAGTAGGAGACCATATGCTCCACGTTGGAAGCGGACATGGAAAATATTTTCTAAAATCAATACGGTATAGGAGAATATTTTTTGTGGTGGTCTCTAGTTTTTGTTTTAAAAGATAATACATACTTTTCGCTTTAGTTACAATAACTCAACTCTGACGTCTACGAACAGTTTTAGGTAGAAGTATTCAGGATTTTGTAAACCCACTATTAAGAAGGATTAAGCTACGCTTTCCACCAGAGCTAACTAATGCTTTAGAATGCATTTCCGGCACGATTTTTACTGTCTCATTTTATATTGTTGTCTTTATACAAATGATTAACCATGCATTGACGACAAATGCAACTTAATTAACAAACGGCTTCCTGCTGCATCATTCATTGACGCTTTTAAATGCAAGTACAGTGACGGTGAACCCTTATATTATTATGATATATTGTATAGAATATTAGGCATCCAAGATTTTAAGAATTTAATTTATTTTTCTGAGAAGACGCGATGGTTGGAATTAATATACACCCGGATCTCTTTTTGCGCGGATTTTTATACGGTGTTTTGCACGCTATAAAAATCGGAGCATTATTTTGTTTTGCTTTTACGCGGTTACAAAAAAAACAAAAAGTACTATTAAATATAGCATACTTATATATCGCCTGTATAGTGGCAGACCAAAAAAACCTTTTAACTAAAGATATCGACTGAGGGTACTTGTGGAATTTCAATATCAACGCTTTGTACATTTCAATGTATTTCGTCGCTAACGACATTCATCTTCAGGCATTCGTGCACACGAATAAGCTCGAACTGACAAACGTATCGTTTATATAATAAAATACGACAAAATATTTTGTCGTGTGTTACTGATTATTTTGACACGTGTTTTGCCTGCTTGAGAAGCATCTTCAGACTAACTTTATCGTCAGGTTATTTATTTATAAGATATACATATATACTAAACTTATAATTTACGAAAATCAAGGTGGGACTTTTTTCTTTCTACTTGATCTGGGGTCGGGGCTGAACACAAACAATAATAGTATCATAAATATAAAAATTAAAATCGATGACTTAATTATTTCACTAATAATAGTATCAATTAGAATAACACTGCGTGTTAGGAGGGGAAAACAATATTTTCTATGAATTCGGCGGTAATTGTGTAGAAATTCGTTTTTAATGTAAAATTAAATTTATTTCCCTTGAGATTTTCATAAATTTTTAATTAGTAGTGTTACGGTAATTAGTTCTATCATTGTTTATGTCTTACCCCCTCCCTACGTCCAGTAGAATGAAGCAAACTCACCCTACCCTTCATTTTTAATTTAAGAATTAGTGTTTAACTTATAAATAAATAAGTTTCCGACATAGTTAGTCAGAAGATTTTTCTTGAGGAGGCAAAACGCGTGTAACAATTAGTATCACAAACAGTGAAAAAATAAAATTATCAATTTTAATCAAATCATCCACAAATGTAATGCAGCGCAAATATCAAGCCTATCAAATGCTATGTTGATTTTAGGAACTAGCTCGTAACTCGTCCAGTTTTCTTAATTTTCCACGTCGCAGTTACACCGCATTCTTTCCAATAATATTCTACTTAATTGGTTCATCACACTAAAGCGAATACAGTCCTTCATTGTATCCCGACCTCTAAATTCCACTTTCTTTGACTAATACAAAAAATCTTCCTAGAATTTTCCACTCAAATATATTCGTATTTCTTATATCGTATTATATTTTATATATCTTGCGTCGCTTAAAGAAAAACAAATAATCGATTTAACAATCTACATAACTTTGTAATAAATTAATTTACATAATCAATAAATATATCGAAATGTAAAATATTTTAATTTTATAGGAGAGTATAAAAAGGAGAATTAATAATTAACTATGCTTCAGATGCCAACGTGATGAGATTAATTATTAACATCAATATTAATAATTTAGTTTTTAGCAGTATAAATTTGGAGCACAATAAACCATTTCAACTTTTACTGTTTAAAAAGAATTGATTGAAAATCATTCGCTCAATCTCACTTTGAAGACAGTTTTCTTTTGACTGTTAATGGAAGTATCTTACAGAAATTGTAGTACGAGAAGTAATTGTTACTCAGTTGGTCAACGTGTATTTTTGAAAAGAGTAGTGGATAGAGGGATAAGACTAGGAAAGGACTTGTGGTTGACATATCGCTCTCTCTACGCCCCGTTTTTAATATCTAATGGGTGGAAGGGAATTTTAGACATCACAAACATTCATGCCTACCAACAGATATCCAAAAATCAATTTATGAAATTGGTCGTACCGGGATTTGAAGAAGTGAATGACGTTAACCACTGCACCACGGAAGTAAAAAAGTAAGAATAAAAAGATTTTGTTAAGAAATGGGTAACAATTACTTCAACTCACTTTCCAGACCCGTTTTCAAGATCAACTATGTAATGTGGACGAGAAGGTATAAAAACATTAATAACAGCCATATATTTGGGTACATATTCATTTTTTAAACTATGTCTGCTCCAATGAAGAGTATATGGCCTCCTAGAAGTATCTCAACAAGAAATTCTAATAATTCAGTTGCTCAAACTGTCTTTTTCGTAAAGAATAGGGCTAGGACAGGACATGTGGATAGTCACTCACACTACGTCTAGTTTTTACCGAAGGATGTGTGGAAAGTAACATTTTTAGTCATTAAAAACATTCATGTCTTCGAACACAATTCTATAATTTGATTAAAAATCAATTTATAAAACTGTCCGTACTAGGATTTGCTTACTAACCTCTCGACTACGGACCCAGAATATTTTACATATTCATTAATCGATAAGTAATGCAATGTATAAATCTATCTTTTGAGGAATCTGAATGAGCTTTACCAGTCCGCTATGGTATCGACAATTAGGTAATTATAATTTCATTAGAGATTACTAAAAAACGCTTTTTTTGTTTATATTGGCGTTTTGTCATACTTTTTAATTCAATGTTTTTGTGAGTGTAACAAAAGTAAGCTTCCCATTTTTACTTGAATATCATTTTCGGTATAACAACTACAAATATTGAGTTTAAATATTCTACTCTGTATAAAGATTAATCATATTACTATCATTGGCTAAGCATCGAACCATTTTCGCTGAGCTTTTCAATAGCTTCCTCTCTTAGTGCAGTGAGCTTAGCCCCGCGTCGCGACGCCGAAAGCGCGCAGGCGTCGTTGCCAAGACGACCGCCCATCTTTATAAATACGACTGGAGCCAGGAGAGTCTGGTCAGTGCAGTCACCACCACGGAGCCACCACCCCGTCGAGTGTTTTATCATTTTGACATGCCAATAGTCTGCATTTACAATTCAATAAACAGTGTACCAAGAACATTAATATATTTCTCTGTTCCATTCAGCAGTTTTATATAAACAGTGCATTGTTTTTTTATACTGTGAAGTGATTTAAAACATTAGAAGCTTTCACAGATATTCTTTATAATATTAATGAACATTGGACAACGTGTGAAAAAACATTTCAGTGAATATTTTTAACACTTTATAGTTTATTCAAATGCTCTACGCTATTATTTCTAATTCATATATTTCGTGAAATCAACAAGGCTTGGTAAGTAAAATTTTATTTTATTACTATTTTAATCCTGTCCTGAAATTTCTTGTGCTTATTTTATAAAAACATAATTGATCATTCAACAATCAAAATTTGTTAATGAGTCGAATTTATAAATCAATGATGACTTAATTATCCAACACCCTGGCTTTTCTTTGTTGAAAATAGCTACATTGTCATTTTTAAAGCAACACAAATTAGAGCTATTCAAAGGTAAAAAACGTATTTATGTTTAATCAGTAAAACAATTTTTGATAATCTTAATAATCTACGTGTTTATTTTCTTTGTAAAACGCAATATAATCAACTCAACTTATATAGTTTTTATTACGCTAAGATCAAAATGCTAGATATTATCATGCCTAGCGAATAAAATTCTTGTTGTTTCCTCACAGGTCATCAATCGGGATTTATTTAATTGAGTGATTTTGGCGTAGTTTCAGTGTTTCGTAATTACATATATTTATTTAGACAGCTTTTGACTGAGAGATTTTATTACAGGGCGCCTCCGATCAGTTTAATAAAAGTGTAAAATTCAGTCCCTCTACGCATGTCCTAAAATCAGCTGATCAGCTCAGATTTTACGCTTCGCACGTTCCATTATTCATATTCATTCTATCAAAATTTATACATCTTTCATTAACTAAATAAGATACACGAATTGTCAATTCACACAATATCATTTACTTCATCAGTCGTTCATTAGATGTGCAATGTTTTTTACATTTTACCTTAAATTTCAGCATCCCTTAACCCTAATTTATCTCTGTTACTCCGCAAACAACTTATTGGACTTTCCCATTTTCATTCATTGCATACTATTATATTGACGTTCTGAATTTCAAACGCATATTGATTGTGTTATTATTGTGTACAGCAATTATTGTTTTGTTAATAATTGTATAAATGATTTCTCATGGCTTATTTCTCTATATCGTATTGATTTTTTCACATTTAAAGTTTCAACTGTCAATTATTCTTGCTGGAAAGATATTATATTATTAAAAACACAATACAGTTTTTTGTCTTAATTCCACAATTTTATATAATTATCAAGACCGATTTCGTTAATTACAATCATTAAAAATGCTCGTGGTGAACTATTGACTTAGTATAAAAGTTCTATTGTATTTTTAATAATTTTTTTTTATTTAATAAAAGACTCGTTTTTTTTTTTTTTTTTTTTCAAACGTCTTTCTAGACATCATGTTGTCAGATTTAACAGAATCTTTAACATCTTTCGTTGTTCCGCGAGTTGTCAAGGAATTCTACACAACACATTTTTATTGTGTTATATATCAGTCAAAGAATTTTGAAATAAACATAAGTCGTTAAATCGATTGACAAAATTTCAGACAAAGCGATATACAAAATGTAAATTTAATTGTGCGTTCAGATTATTCATTATATATTAAAACTTTTACTTCCACATGTTAACAAAGATCAGTAACTTTTTTCGCTCATCACCAATATTGTCAAATGAGTATTTTTTTAAAAATAATGTCATTCCACCAAGAATTTAAAGTTAACACCTTAAAAGTGATGTCTTTAGAGACCCTACCCCTGAGATAAATGGTATAATATTTTTCTGCGTCTCATACATTAACATTATTGTCCGTTGTTTTAAATCAACTTTTCAATTGTTTTACATTCTTAATATTTCATTTAAATTCTACGGACAATCCACATAGTTATTTAAGTGTTTATCCGATAAATATTTTGACTCAATTTACTGTATTTAAGGGGTTCCTCATTTTTAACATTATGTATAATTTATTGATTGAATTGGCATTTACTTGGTAGAACTCCATTATAATAAGCTAAAATAACAAAGTATATAGTTTTACAAAATTTTATTAGGTAGTTGATAGCTGTTTCAGCTTGACGCCATAGTCATAACTATACGTAAATTTATTTTTGCTTAGCACTATATACTTTTTATATACTAGCTTTATTTACTTGCTATATAAACTATATATACGTTTGTAGAACTAAATACTTTGTTATTTTATCCTATTAATATATAATTATTACTTTGATTGACGTAAACTTAATTCCAATCTATCTATTATTTAGCATCATATATTTAGTCAACTTACCTCACAATATAAAACTTTGTTTGATTAATTTTTTAGTTTTAAATTTTAACTGCCTCGTGAAGTTGGTTCATGTTGATTAAATAAAAATTGTTACACATATATAGTTGTCACTTTATAACTTTGCACTCTAGTTCTAGGATCTAGGATCACGAGATTCATACATATTAATACTCTGACAACCTCTGTGTACTATACTCGAAGCATAAAAAGTGTAAAGATATAAAACGTATACTCTACTATACAAATAAATATCAGTATATCACTATTTAATGCATTTCCAGCAAGAATTAGCAAAAAACAATATTAAATTTCGTAATACGTTACGCTATGTTATTCAAAACTGACATTTATATTCTCTGTGCTTTATTTTATGTTCGATTTCTTTGCCAAATCACAGCCTAAGTCATAAAACTAATTAACCTATTATCTTCTGTTTAACAGTAGAATAATGGCTGTTCTTCTGTTTGGAAGGAGTTAAATTCGATGTAGAAATTCTTCCCGGCATGTGATGTGGATGTAATGTAAATATAATTCGTCATGCGACCGGTATTCTATGATGAATGCATGCAGCGTCCTTGGGTGAATACCTCCGAATATAACTTTTCTTATTTATATTTTAAAATACCCCACAATGTTTGATCTAGTTGTGTTGTATATAGATATATGTCATCTTTGTATATCTGATACACAAGGTCAAAATGTGTGGTAGTTTTTGTCGATACATTTTTATAAAAATAGTAACATTCAACTTGTTTCTAAATGTTAATCTTATCATCATAGTATATGGTAGAAATAAAAAAGTTCTATAAGAATCAGTTTGGTGATATCTTTTCGGCTTCACACCATTGTCGGAACTATGTTTAAACTGAATTTAGCGTAGATACATACATATATTTTTTAACTATGTCCGCTCCCAGCTTTGAGCATATGAATTCCTAATGGAGGTATCAGAAGAGAAGTTTTTCTACGAGAACTGCTTATTACTCAGATGCTCATCCTTACACTTACGAATAGAGTAGGAATAGAAGGATAAGGCTATGACAGGACTAAAATTTAGCTAATCGCTTTCGCTACTCCCCGTTTTTAGTAACGGATGGTTGGGAGGAAATTCTAGACATCAAAAACATCCATACCTACGAACAGAAATCCACAAATCGAGTGAAAATCAATTTTTGAAACTGTCATACCGGGATTAAAACCCGAGACATCCGTAACCGAATCCAATGACGTTGGCCACCGCACCACGGATTCATCGATGTTATTAATGTTTTATAAGTTTTTCGTTGAAATTTTAACTTGACTTCAAATCTTCAATGCATTTAAATAAATTAAAAATTAACCCCTTTGCAATACTGTTGGCATTCCAATTCTGTCGTTTACCACTATGTCATAAAGATCAATTCAGTATTAATACTGTAGTTTAAATTTAATGTTTTATGCCACATATTATTTATCAGTAATAATAGTAAATTTATCTCAGGGCTTAATTTTGCCGTCGATTTATTTGATGCTTGTATGGCGGAAACAAAAATGAATAAAGCTAACCCTGATCTACTTTCAACTGTCTCAAATCAATATCCTATAATCATGTCATACTCTACGGCTATAATACAGTAAACAACAATAATTATTAAACTTGTAAGCTCGTCTCAATAGATAATATTTATTAGTAATCAGAGTTATCAGAGCTAAAAATATTACTCTTGATTTAACCCTTAAAAGGCAAATATTTAATAATTGAATACACCATCCCTTTGATTCCATAATTTATTAGACTTTTTATTGTTTTTGCTTTCGAAGCATGAATACAGAGGTCACTTTTAAAACCACACTGGAAAAAAATATATTTGGTTGATTAAATACCCGAAAATATCTGCCACTAGCTTGTGAGTATCGAATTCTCACGACGTATACCTACGTCACGGGCATCTAAAGGGTTAACAATTTATTTAATATTTATACATTACAAAAATTACCAACTGCAATTTTATGACTTTTGCAATATATATAACACAGTAAAAAATAGCAGACATTGGGAAGGAAGTCAACCTAGTAATTCAGACAAAATCTAGTATAATACATTAAAAAATAGTGCTCGTCTGAACTCACTCACGTCCGTGCACAATATGTGAACATCCGAAGCATTCCCTTGAACATTGTCAAAGTTATTCCCAGTGGCATCCACTTCAGTAGACTGTTTTAGAAGAATAAACAATTCATGTCTACGACTCCTCAAAAAATGATCAGGAATATAAAGCTTGACATTCTCAAGAATGGCGTTATTCCCACGCGCCTTGTAAAAGTCGAAAAAAATATGTAGCCAGGTATATTTCTCTTCGAGCATTCAAACTATAAAGCGTGAGCATGCTTAAGAGAAAGTCTGTTGGAGAAAACCATGCTTATACTACGCATCCAAATTGAAAAGTCTCAAAACATATTCAAATGAACCAAAAACATATTTGAATTAACGTTTTAATCTTTCTTTTTATAGATTATTATGAAACTAAGGCCGACTTAAAATCAACTCAAGTACAATTATAGTAAAGTTACTTAAAGACATCAACACTAAGAGAAAAAAAAACACAGATAATAAACATCTCAAATAATTAGTTCGCAAAAAAACAACTTTTAATTCTGAATTCCTCAAGAATTGCACTTGGAACCGTCTGATCGAAACGATCTATCCACAGAAACCATGAAATATTAAAACCCCGGATCGTAAAACAAAAATATTACTCACCGCACCCTTGTGATAGCCTACCGTAACTAAAAAATGTATATTTTATTAATACGCGTGACATTCAAAAGTTTGTTCTTTATCAACTTTGTATCGAAAGCTTAATACATAGTCGAAAGCTCTTGTCATTGACCGATTTCTTCCTCGTAAACTATTTTCGCTTTAATTTTAAAATAATAATAGCGCTGTCTGGAAGTAATAATTAGATAACACAGTGCTTGTATGTATATTAAACCAGTGTTCGACTCGACGAAAACCGGATATGTGTATATCATCGCTTGACACACTTTTCGCGAAAACAACTTGCTCTGACGCAAATTTGTCACTTTTCGTCGCAAACAATTCATTATAATATACATCGTGTTAACGTCATGATACTTCGGTATATAAAACTCTCGTTTACAACATAATAAAACGCTTCCTTATAATCACATGCCTAATTTCCTTTTAGTACGTCTGCTCTGAAGTTTTAATATTGTCTTTGTCTTGTACAATGAAACGTCTGCTGTGTTTTATATAAAATATTTTTTTATGAAAAGAACTAAAGTCCGGCTATTCTCTCTCACATTTACATGAATCAGTGCCTTACCTATCTACGCATTAAAATATTATTACACTAATGATAAACGTTAATTATGTATTGAATATTCATTAAAAACGCTGACCAAACAGAATTCATACTATAATCTATGACACTGTCATTTCAAAATAATGAATTTAAATATAAAAAAACATTCACTCAAAAGGTAAAAATAAAATGATGTGATTAGAATATGTAATTCTACTTCATTGATAACAGACTATTTCCATTCCGTTTTTTTAAGATTAACGTAGCTTAGGAAAGAGTTAAAATCAGATATCAATGCCTGTTGATACGAAGTCACAAATCTAAATGAACATTCTAACGTTTAAGAACGGCAATCTCAATTTGTTACCACTCAGCAATGGCGAACTGTATCTTTTGAACAGTTTCTACAGAAATACCACTGAAATTACAATCCAGCTTACATTTTACCTCCGGTAAGGGATATTTTTCAAGCATTGACTGATTTATCGTATTTGCCTAAAATTAACACGCGTTTGCTGAGCTAACCATCGCAGTTTATTTAAATGACTTAAATTCTCGCTGCGTTCCCTTTTTATTCGCTATAAAATTTAAGGTCAGCTAGATCTTGACACCGATTTCTCAGAAAAAGGACTATTATTTCTTTTTTAACCATATTCGCTCCCTACTCGGGGCATATGACCATCACACGGTTCCTCCAAGATTATCTGTGCCCCATCAGTTGTCTTGCATCTTCGCGTGTCATCCCATTGTCGAGTAGCTCCACCGAGTACATCCTATTGATGGTCATCAACGCCTTTCCAGGGTGACGTAATTCATCTGGTTGGTAGAAGAGACAGGCAGACTTCAGACTCCTCTGAGCATCCGCAGCACATGTCGAAACCAGGTCCATCGTCACTTTTTTTATTTTGGACGTAACAAAAAGGTTACTTAAGAAATACAAGAAAACTGTTTACTTTTTGAAAATACAATCAATTTATTAATATTAGAAGCATTATTCATTGATCAAATAACCAATGCATTATACTGTTTTGGCGATTCTTCCTAAAGTACTCAGAAAAGCAGATTCCGAGCATTTCGCAGGATGTTTATATCTGCGATAACAGACCGTTATTTGTTCTGCTCGTACAAAATAATATGATAGATTTCAAAATTGTGAGTGCATGCATTTCTGTGCAATGTGTTTAAGTATACAGATTTTGAATTAAAGCTAAATTACTTGTTTGACTTACATTTAACATGAAAGCTTTCTCGTTGAATCTTTTGCAATATGCGTTAAGTGATATCGAAAATATAACACTGAAACACGGTCAGTCTTTGTAAATAAAACACGCTTTAATTTGTATTTTATACGTAACCTAGAAGATATGTTAATAAATAAATAAATCGTGCTTTATTTTAAATAATTAAGTTCTAATTTAACATTTTAAGAGGTAACCGCATTACAAAAAGCGTGTCTTGTATCACATTCACAAATATTCGAGTAAAGTCGTAGCCATTCGGCTTTAGAAATAAATGTCCAGGCAATAAAGGAAAATGTGCAGTTATGGGTATTAAAAAGACATTAAAGATGGCAGTGTATCCGAGTGGACTACAATTTATAGGCCATACTTAATTTGCACCAGGGTCGCCGATAATAAACACAAGCCCTCGACTCCAGTCTACGCAACCACGCGAAACAAATTCGATAAAATGTTCAATAATTCAGCAAGAGAATACTAAACAGAAAATATTTTAGCATGACTAAGTAATGTCTTGATATTATGCATATGAACATATCGATCGTCCATTTCATTAGTCAGACAGCTCCAAAAAATTAAATTTGAGTTAAATATGCAGTTATATATAACATTTTGCGCTCTATCTAATTCAGTACTCAGATAATTCAACGCTAGCACAGATAACCTTCTTACTAATTAAACAAATTGTTGAAATCTTTCTACTGGACGATAGATGTATGCAATCATTCAATTTTTCGTGCCTACTCAGAAGCGATTTATGTCGATATAGCTTTATAGATTACATTTAATTTTCAAACAAATTCAAGTGGTACATTAACTTCTTGCCGTCTCGCTTCAAATTATTGTACTTTGACTTCAAACGTATGGCGTATTAAACATATGACTGCAATTTCAATGACACGATTACTTTGTAAATCATCCACAGTATAATCTCAAGCACACCGCAGTGACAAAGTGCCCCCCATAATGGTACACGCGTAAATGAGATACCCAACACATGCTCCGACGACAAAGTTTAAAATAATCGCCGCGACGCTGGCTTTCCGCCCCGAAATAAAGCTCGGCAGCGGCGTCCCGACGTCGGCGTCCGAGAGACGGCGCTCCCATGATATGTGGGCATAACTCAATTCATCTTTTTTTTCATCATGCGACATTTCTGATCAAAAAATATTATTTTATTATATCTCGCGGGGGAATAGAGCGACCTGTCATTTTATTGGTTTTGTTGGAATGCATAAAATTCTGCGGCAATTCATTTATCAAAAATATCCTTACATATTGTGATGCTGTTACACGTACATACAACATTGTAAACTCTATTAGCATATTTAATGCTTTATCGTTATTTACGAATATCAAATATGTAATTACATAATTTAATATTCCTCTAAGTAATTACTTCATCCACCGGGTTTGTAATTTCATACAAAATTACGGAATAACAAAAAAAATGTACAAGGCTATGATGAAAAGTTTCTTTTGTTGACGCTCACTTCATAAAACGATCATTATATTGTACACAAAGCTCTGTCTTTATAATTCAAGCATTTAATTATTTTCACTAACAATTATAAAGCAAGTAATTCTATTCATATCATTTTTGTAACATTTGAAACTGGTTTACTATTTGAGCCAAAACCGGTCATCTTATTTTAAGATAAAATTTGTATTAAATCTCATGCAATAACATACATGCAATAACTATTAAAATCTCAATGCGATTAGTTATTAATTTTTAATTTGTAATTGATACATTACAAAAATTACAAATTATAAGTTAATGATCTTTTCATTGTAATAAAACATACAGAAACATTGGCCATTAGCAAGGAAGTCAACTTAGTATGTTCAAACAAAATCTACTTAAATACATTAAAAACAGTGCTTGTCTGAACTAACTCATGTCCACGTTTCTAAGCTGTTCTCAGCGGCAACTGGGGTCCGCGGTCTCCTGGGGGACCGCGAAAAACGAACGCTGATTTACAATATTTATTTTCTATAATTATGGCATGTAACGTTTCTTGGGTTTTGGTTTAGGATTTATCTCAGGTAGGTAAAGTAAGCTCTGACTGAGCTCCATCGTTACCCCCACCACACCAAGATTCGACCACTCTCCCTTTCTCACACTATAATAATATTTAACATTTAAAATTTTCTGAATACGTGATTGTTTGTAAAAAAATATTTTATTCACAACAGTCTATGAGCAGTCCCGCGTCGTAGGTATGTGGAACCGCTGTGCAAAATATTTAGCGCCTCCGATTTCTTTAAAATAATACAGATTTTATTAAAGGGGTCCGAGAGCCATCGAGCAAGTTTGAGTCATATCAACATCTGAAACAATACCGTTGAACATTGTTAAAGCTCATCAATCTATTGGTAGGTTCTTCTTTACATTAAAAGTACAAACAATTCATGTCTATTTTCACGTTCTCTGATATAGACATAAAAAAGATGACGCTCCAAAAGAAGCTCGTTTGATTCACTTGACAAACGTACATGGCTTATATGAAATGCCTGAACTGCATGTATATAAAATGAATGATATTAAAAATACAGAACAATAAATCATCACAAGTTTTAGTATTCAACTGACCTTGCATAAATCAATAAAAGATGAGCGATATTACGAAATGATTTAAAGGCTGATCAAAAATAGTTATAGGTATATTTTGTCAAACCTTGGTTGGCAAATCTATTTTTTGTTTGTTTTTATAGCCAAAACTCAGGGCTTTTTCTGACATATACATCATTTTTATAATATAAAAGCCGCTAAAAATTTTATAACTTACCTTGCTTTCGTTATGACATCGTCGATTGATCTGTCCGGTTTTCGCTCGTATACGCCAACTCATTTTTTCAATTTTATTAAAAAACTAAAAGTGAATTAATCTATCTGCTGACAGAATTAAGCGGCGCTATTCAGAAACAATGGCTGCAATTGATTTATATCTTGGCCGATATTTTTTTTTATTATATAAAATTTTCTAAAAAACCAGTGGCCGAGACATTGAAATCTTAATATATCAAACAGTGCACACCAGTTTGATTATGTTTGACTTTTCTGTAATGATGTTGTGTCGCATTCTTGAAAAACTTCTGCTGAGTCGTATTTAAAAATATTCATATATTTATTATTGAATACATTATATTTTAAGAAAGCAATAAAAAACTTAGGGTTTATTTTAACACACTGCATTATCTCTATTACCAGACACATAATATAATAATTTTCAAAATAAAACACATTTTTTTGTACTACTTCCACATGTTTATAATGATCATTACCGGTTTCGTTTATCACGAGCAGTATCAACTAATAGAAACACAATCAAAACAGAGCTATTTATATAAAATTGAATATTAAAAATCACCAGTTATACAAAACAATTAGTTCACGAACTAAGATAAGAATTTACAGATCATCATACAAATTATATATAAAAAAAATTAATAGTCTACAATTAAAATGTTAAGGACCTCATACAGATCACTAAATACTTATCAGTAATCAAAAATAAAGCTACACTAAAAGTCCATTAACTGAGAAAAACTTTATTAATGACTTTAACTAGTGCATAATTAATTATTCATTAAGCATAATAGCAGATTGGGAAATAAGAATGTTAAAATATAATACCTTTCCACCAAGAATTGACAGTTAAAACCGTAAAAGTGATTAGAACAAATTCATTGACGAGTTCGCATAAAAATGGCTGGCATTATTTTGAATCTTTTATTGAAAAACAAATATATAGTTTAAGTAAACGCATTTAAATTTAGTTTAAAAAATCAATCTTCATTAATTTAGAACACATTACACAAGTGATCTTTTTAAAATTTTATCATAATTATCACGCTATAAATAAACTTAGCGAATAGTATAAACAATTGTTTGTTGTCATATACCTTGTAATTATTATTAACACTCAATTAATTTCACATAAATAGCATTGCTAAGAATTATATTTTGTCAGTTGATAATCAGTTCTGATAATCATTCAAATACATAAGTAATACAAAACAAATTTTGTTTTACTTTTAAAATACATGTATTTATGTCTATTACTTACAAATACTCACTTATGCCAATTCTAAGTCAAGTTATTCATATACAAACACGTCAACTTCCATCTTGCAAGACGTATCACGTGCGCCAAATATACTTCCAATAGATTAATAATAAATTCATGATGAAGTTTTATGGACCACCATTAGTGAATTTCATATTTTTAGACCTCTCCTGTCAGAGCTGGCTATTAAAAGTTTTACTTTTAAAGTAAGTGACAGTACTGCCCACTCATAAAATTATATAAAAAAACATTATTTTAAAAGCTACGTGAATACATATATAGAAATAGTTCTTTTGTAAATCACACCAAACTTTTTAGCCATGTTTTTAATACTTTTCAAATATATGTGTGCTCTAAAAATGAATATATTACTTTACGTAATGAATTTGAGGCTTTCTTTTTCATGAATTTGTATGTAGTTATTAGGTATTTATATATTATATTAATTTAATTTGAAATATATTGCTTAAGTCTTCAAACATATCTATAATATATTGTTGTATGCCTTCTCATGCTTTCGAAAAAGCTCAATCAATAATTCCGATTAAAATTTTTTTTGCTAGCCATTTGATCTACTAAATTTTTTTACGATATTTGAAATATTTTACAAGCCTTTTAATTGATTTTTGTTTCCGATATGAAATTTATGAATAAGTAATTCTTTTGTACTAGAAATTGGTGAATGATATCTGTGTGAAACTTAATACGGAAAATCAAATGATAATCAGATCAACGAAATATGTTTTTCTTTAGTTCATTAGTACTCAAAGACTAAACCTTGGAATATTCTGAAAGCAGTTAGTTATACCGATTTACATGATCATTATTCATTGAAGAAAATTTACACTTTACCAATACAAATTTCTCTTTGAATTTGCAAATTATTCAACCCGAGATGTGTTTCTGAAATAGCCAAGTTGCCATGCGACATAGTATCCTTTATCACTGGAATGATACCTCAACTAATTTACTTCCATGATACAACGCCCACAATTTAGCAACACATACACAATAATAATATCGTTAAACAAAGTATTTCACATTAAAACTTGATCCTAACTTTAACCGTTAAACTTTTGTAATTCACCGGTCCTGAAAACAGGCGGCAAAAATACATACAATATACAAACACGCCATTGTTTAAACTACCAACATTATTATTTTGAACACCTACTTGCTTTTAATTAATTTAATCTCTGTGAACTTTTATCTACGGTTTTATTTTGTGTTGTGGCTTTTTGCTTTTGCCAACTTAAAATAGATTATCGTAAAGTTGATTTTATGTTTTCATCTTTTGGTATAGTCGTTAATTTATGCCGGTATTTATAAAACCCCGATATTAAATATGCCTCAAAACGTAATATATCACAAATATTTACTTCACGAATGGTAAATTTGAATTACGTAAGCAAATATTATTGTACATCTTTAATAATCATTTTCATATACATAATATTTAATTACTAACTTTACAAGGTCATGACTTTGAAACAAACACATAATCTTTGATATTATGTATTAATTTAAAGACTTCGGAAAGAAGGTTTGTCGGGTTCTTTGTGCAGAAGTCAACATCGTTGGCTTCTGTTACAGATTTCTCCAGTTCAAAATCGTTTCATAAATTTATTTTTCAATCGATTTATGGATTCTGTACGTAGACATGGATTTTTATGATATCTAGAATATCTTCCCACTCATCTGATCCCAAAAAACAAGGCGTAGCCAGAGCTTTTAAAAAAAAAGAGAGGTTAAGCAACTGCGTAACAGGCAGTTCTTGTAAAAAAAATCTGTTGAGATAGCTCCATTAGCACTCCATTTGCTCCACATTAAGAGCGGAAAAAAAATTAAAGACACGAATATCTTTGTGAAATTTTGATATTTTTTCAATCAAAGCATAAAGATACAATTTTCAAGCTTTGTATTCTCTCAATGTGGAGAAAATAACCCGTTTTTAAGTATTTAAAATACGGGTTTTTGAACTAGTAATTTACACATATTATATTATATTAAATACATTTATAAACGAGCCATCTTTCTCAGTCGGCCATGTTTCATTGTGAACGATCCTCGTACGTAATTCCCCTGTTCAATAAAGCTACAAACGCAATAATTCTCGTCTCATATCTGTTAAATATCACATTAAATTTGACAAGAAGTGACGCCGGTGAGTATTTTTATCCTGGAAGGACTGCATCTACTGTTCACGGATACAGATGAAATATTCAGACACTAACTTGGATCATGTCAAATGTCGTTATTGTTGACATAGCGGTTAATTTGGAGGTGTTTTAAGTTGCCATTTTCCTGTGACTAAACAGCCATTAAGAGCTCAAGTTTGTCACGGTGTCAACGACAACTTAACCGCTATCGTCACTGGGTTTGAATACGTCAGATTGATCCTTGAGTGCATATAAGCCGCGCAAAAATAATCGTGTATATCCAACGCTCAATAAAACACATTATAAACAGCTTTGTGAGCATTGATAGATGTGTAAAAAAAACAGTTCCTGGATTACTTGAACTGAAAGCTTTCGCGAGATTTATTTTTATGATTCATGGCTTCGCGAACATGCGGATGCGAAAATAAAAATGTTACAGTTTTAAATAAAATTACGTAAATCGTTAAATGCAATTTCAAATCTCTAACTATGAAAATAAATTTCATTTATATTTGCTACATACAATATTCGTGACTGTCTTTCCCATATTTTGAATGTTAGTTTATTACCTTCAACCTAAATCAAGAATGACACTTGTGGTCGTATTAACCGGGCGTTTTCGGCAAACATGAGTTGTTTAATATTTTGTTTCCATGTCCGCTCCCAATGTGGATCATATGGTCTCCAACTGCCTGTAAGGCTGTCGCTCAACCTCCCTTTTTCCAATTAGAGTAGAGATATAAAGATAGGGCTAGGGCAAAACTAGTAGTTACATCACAAAACATTCATGCCTACAAACAGAAATACATAAATCGATTGAAAAATCAATTTTTTAAGCTGTCCGTATCGGGAATTGAACGCGAGACATCCGTAACCAACGCCAACTACGTTCACAACTGCACCACGGACCCGATTTCTATTTATTACATACAATTAAATATTACAAAAATATTAAAAATTTATTTGCATTAAAAGGGGTTAATAGAAGATACACTGTTCAATTTACACGTTGCAACTCTAACAATTTTGTTATCTTCTTAATAGCTAACTTAGATTTTTGAATATAGTATGTAAATGAAATATGTTTAAAAAACTTTCAAATATAATAATAAAAACATATGAACATCGATTTTGCTATTCAAATGTTTTGTTCTATTCTGATGGCTGTTATTTTAATTTTAGCATATTTCACGATTCATTTTTATTTTAGATGTAGGTATACCGTGTTATTGATACACATAATAATGACAATGTCCCGACGTTTTTAAGCAGATGAGGCTGTTAGTAAAAAAGACAATAGTTAAGTAAGAAACAATGAGAAAATTTGGACGAATGCCGCCATGCAAATTTTTTTTAAGCAATAATCTTAAAACATAAACCTTTTGACCTAAGCTGTCTATAAACACATCAATTTTCTTTTGATAACCAGTAAGCTTAGAGATTTCAGGCATAAAAACAAAGGTTCGTTGATTCTTCTGCACACGAATTGTCTAACATTCAAAATTGTTTAACAGTTGTTATTATTATAGAAAAAAAACAACAAACAATTAATGAAATAATCAGTTCAAATGAGGTTGGTTTACTTCTAAAAAGAAAGGTTAATCATGAAAGGTTACGCTAAAACTATAGCATATAATCTGAAACCGCAAAAGTTGTAAATTTTCCACACTTTCCACCAATGAAGTAATTTAGTGTTACTGAATTATATCTAACTACTATAACCGTACCCGGCATATTCGGGAACTGTGTGTGCATTGTTTATACCCCGAACGCTTACGTCATGAGAAAATGTCATACTTGCATGTGATATTTGATAATAATAAAGCGTCTACAGAGCGGTCTGGGTTTTTATATCTATATATATATATAAATTAATGTTTGTTTGTGAGTTTGTCCTCTATACATTCCTTTACCATTCATCCGATTTCGATGAAACTTTCGTGAGTTATTGTTGGTACACCCGTGAAGGTTTCTGCATAAAAAAATCTAAAACGAAAAATCTTATACGTACAGACAGGGACATCTTGGAAAAATCTTCTCATTTATTCATGTAACAATAACATATATCGTTTGAAAAGTATAAATGAATTACTATATCAAAAAAATCGGGCATTTTTAGGGAGGAGAAAAATAAATTTGAGCCTCGGGTTCGGGTAACAAGTGTGACGTTGAGACTCGGGATCGGGCCGGACCGGGCCTGAAAATGACAGGCTCGGACCGGGTAATTTTATGAAATTTCGTCCCGTGCAGACCACTAATCCAAAAGCACTTCAATAAATAGAATTAAAACACAAACCCTTTCTTTCTTTGAGAGGCATTGTACCTTGTACCCCATGCCGGGTACTCACTTGTATAAGATAAAAATGTATGAAATCTTGGTGACACACTGTAATTGCAATAGTATGTTTATAAAGATGGAACAGTGTCAGAGATAATTTATCATTTAAAAGATTACAATATGCCATAATTCTAATGTTTGTATCGTGCATTCGTATGCGAAAGAACCGCTCACAAAAATCAAATGTTGATCGATCTTATTACCAAAACAAAACAAAACAAAAAACTATTTGTGTATCCGAACCTTGCAAATCTAAAGTTTACATAATAATGTACTATGGATTAGTTTTTGTATATTATTCCAGTGATTCACTCGAGTCTGTTATGGTAATTTGCTGAAGTACATTATTCGTGTTTTTCTCAAAAATACCTGAGTAATGGCGAGCAATTACTTGAAGATAAACATATTCTCACTGTCCTTATTAAAGTTTTTATTACACTTCAAAGTAAGTTATTACATGAATATTCTGTATTTTTTCTGGGTTTGTTTTGACTGCCTATAATAAGTGTAACTCTTAGACATTATTATGGCAATGAATATATCAGGTGATGGCAGTGGCGTGCTTAGAAACGCTGCCATTTAAGATTATTTTTTATACATTTTTTTCGAAAAAGGAAAGTATAAAATATTTGCCACAACAGATATTAACAGCTAATGCGTTATTTATTTATCCATTTTTTTCACTCGAGTCACTCGAGACCAACTCGAAAAGAAAACGCGTCACAAAGCGCAATACCCGAGATCTCAAGGCCTTGCTGGGAATTGAACCTGGTTCCTACCATTAGAAACTTATCACTATGCCAACATGCAATAGAATATATACTCTTATATTATTCTCTATAGTTTTTATACTTAAAGCTAGCAAAAATATGAAAAAAACAAAAACGTTTGTTATATCTAAAAATAAATTCAAAAATATAATTACTGTAGTTCAACTAAAAATAAATTATTTCTCTACTTGTCTTTGCATTTCATTGATCAACTTCTTTCAACTGGCGTCTCATATTACCGAAAAAATATTTCCACGAGCAGCACACATTTACATCCTTACTAAATGATTTTCTTTCGGACTTGTGACTGTCCTTTTGCATTGTACAATTATAATTATAGATTTACAAAAACAAATCAATTGAGGATAAACTATCTATAAAATTCATTTATTTTATTTTGTGGATCTAGTAAGTGCGGGGGGAGTCACTGCGTATGAGTGTGCAAATTCCTTAGTCGGAGTATGCAGACGTTTGCAAGCAGTCGTCCGCGTCCAGGAATGGAATGTAATAAATTATTAAAAGCTCTTATCCTTCTCTCACTCTTGATATTGCCAGTTTTCGCTGAAACATTAAAGAATTTCTTAATATATTAGATCATTTGTCAACAAATTTAACTGCATTCCTAGGTGGCAATTGCTGCAGGGCGTAACTTTATAGCGATCGTATAATTATATCCAAAAATACTGAGGTATAAACGTACTTTACTAAAGTTGTACAGTTAAACATTTCGTAATTCCTTCTAAATATATAACTTGCATCACGCGTTAAAATGTGCGAAAATTTTCATTCATACTGCGTACAAACGAAATATAACTGATCTAATAAATAATCATCACATAATTTTCAAATACGTTGAAATTTTTGGTTGTCAGTTTTGTTAAACTCTTTTAAGTTACGGTTAGATAAAATAGCTTTGGGAAATTTTCATTTGGGGGAGGGAAACAGTAAATTTGTAAATAAAAATTTTAATTTTACATTATTTTGATAATAAAATACCACTTTGTTCGCAAGAAAGTATCAGGCGAGCAGATAATATTAAAATATGGCTATAGTGACATTGAAACTTTTATGAATGTGTTAACTGCATTTACAAAGATGCGTCGACCGACCTTCAACTGAAAACGATTGCAATGTTAATGTGAATAATTTAAATAGCTTTTTGAGTAATAAACCGATATACACTAAACCTTCAATTAGCACTAGTGATAATAATTGTCTTCGCAGAAAGGAATTTAACAATCAATTAAAAACCTTCTAATATCAAATAATACCTGTAGAATATTTAGAAATTAATACAGAATAAGAAATTCAAATAATTATTCCATCTACATGAATTTTTGTGTCATATCTGTAACTCCGGATATATAGGACAAATAGCAAAAAAATAATAAAAGAGTAAATGAACACAATCATGGCAAGTCTTTTAACTAGCCATTATTTTGGAGTTTCTGTAATTTTACGGTAAATTTATTATATATTCAAGATCGACTGCATTATGTGGTATCATCTATTGTTTAGTATAGTTTTTCTCGCGATTAAAAAAGAAACAATCGTAAATATCACCACTCGTAACATTTCCAAACACATTTACTATAAGATGTATATATTCATAATATATCTCACTAATTGGGGTCATATTAATCGGGCCACCTGTTGTACACAAAGGGCCAGATATTCACAAAGTTCAATGATTTCAGGAAACCATTCATCTATGACAAAGGGCTGATATTGTATTGAGATTTACCATGTACGAGATTTCCGCGAACGGGAATAATACCCTTTTCATAAAAAATACTCAATAATGCTTACATTATTGCTGCGATCGAAAACAGGAAATAACTCACAATGGAATTCCCGTTTCGGCGTGTAAACAACAAATACAATATATATGTGAAGTTCACGGTACATAATTTGCCAATAAAACGCTGTAAATATCGTAAAAATAATGTTTTTCAAAACAGTTTTCTGCGCATTAACGTGCCCATTGTATTTTTTAGAAAATATTTGATCGGGGGAAATGTTTCATAAAAAAATGTATTTATCACCTTGAAAGCTTTGTGATTTTCTGAAAATATTTACATTTCAGTAAAACAAATCTGTTATTTAACAATCAGGTTTCGTATTGCATTCCAATAATGTAATTTCTACAATTTGAGACAAAAATGCTATTGTTAAGTGATCATAAAGAGTACCGATTGACATATTCACTAAAACTTCTGTGCATACTATAAAGTGTCCTAATTAAAAACGTTAGCTCATTCTGTTCGTATAAAGTTAAACTTGTGAAATATTTAACTTCGAACATTTACAAGCACTGATTATTATTCAATCAATCGTTTAGTCTCCATTTTTCAATCAACAGCAGTTAAGCAAAAAAAATATACAACACTCTAAGCTAGAACTTGAAGCATCAACCCATTTATGCCCCAATTTCGTCAGATTACATTGCTTGTAAACAATGCTAATAAAAAAACATTCAGTACTCCGATAGGTTGAAACCTGAAAAATTACTACATCTGTCACTCCCGACGTTTGCTAGATTTTGATTGCTACAATCTCAATTTGTATTGGATATCGTTTATTGAAATGGGACCAAAAGGATTGTCGCTATACTGAAGCACCAGGAAAAAATAGGTTAGTGTTATATTTAACATTGTACCAATTCTTTTTACTCTAAATTATTTTGATAGCTTTCTCGGCACGCTTTCTTATATTGACAAAAAATATTATAATATGAATTAATAGTAATCAATAGGAAGTATTCAGAAAGAAGCATTTTATTATTTTCAAATAGAAAGATTTTTCTTTTACATGGCATTCAAACTGTTACATAACACGAAATAATTATTCCGCCCTGACATTGGAACATCTCAAGAATTTCATAACAGTGAAACTATTCATACAATTTTTAATACGTCTTATAAATGCATACGTACGAAACTAAATGTGAGATATTTTTATGACGCATTTTCATAAAAGAATGTCAAATATCTCGTACACAAGATTTTATATGAAAAAACTGAATATTAAAATTGAATTAAAAATGTATTACTATAGCTAACATTTATGTCAGATGCGGGAACGTTGGGATGAAGTAGATTCCGATAATTTTCACAAATTCATTGGCTTCTTGCCACACTTATTCTCATATCTCTAAGACCACATTACCGAGAGAGACAGTGTATTTGAAAATACTAAAAAAACGAAAACAAAATGCGAAATCAAGTACAAGGGCTTTCACTCGCTAATTTCTGAATCAGCGAACAGGGTTGGCAGTTGCATATAGAAAAGAAATGGTTTAGACTAATTATAAAAAGATACAATATCAAGGTATTTAGTTCTACGAAATTCTGTAGAACTAAATACCTTGATATTTTATGCTATTATAATGGAGTTCTACAGGTAAATTCCAATTCAATCAATACACTAATTATGTTTATCAATATCAAATCGTTTAATATGAATATTCGTCAAAATGGTCATCAGTTTTAGCATAGTTTCAAAAAACGATATTTTAAATTGTTTATCACAGTAAAAATATTTATCGTTAAGCTGAACCTCTCAATTGTATCTCTGTTTTAATTATTATATGTAGATAAGGTAATTCAACAAATATTTGCGTTCTCAGCATAAGTTGAACATATTTTTATGTGTTCTAATTTCTCTCAAACATAATTTTTTTTATACCATATTTTACAAAATTAAATATACAGGACTAGTTTCGCTCAAAAAAAGTTTTGTTCTTTGTGAACATCATTTAAAAATGCTCACCGAAAGCGATCTTTATTTTATTACAAATTGTAATGTTTCAATCGATGTACATTATGCTTCATCATTATAAATAATACAAAATTTTAATCATGTTGATTCAAAACACGTAAATCATGGAATTTTGGAAGAAAAATGGCGTATTGTTAATCTTTTACTTACCAAGATCTGCAAATATTAAAATAAACAACATTCTTAACGAAGTTTCCTATCGTTTGTCGGAAGCCTTTTAATATGCGTACCAAAAAAATATTAAGCTAATTAACATCCCTGTTAATGAATAATTTGCGAGTTTATAAGTCGCTAGTAGGGATCCTCGAATGCGTTTGTAACGAAAATGGAGCACGCCCTCGAGTTGACACGTGCTCCGTCCAGGCAAATAAGCAGGCACACCACTCGCAGGCGATCCCGAAACGTGTCTCTGGGCAAGTGTCTTCTCGCTATCACGAAACGTGATCGTTACGTATACGCATAGTAACGCAACTGATTGACAGCTGCTGTCCCTTAGGCTCTGACGCAGGCATTTCATCAATAGGATTAAATTTATGTGGCTGAGAGGGGACAGGGCTAGGGTAGCAACCAGACGCTAGATTGTGGCTGTAAATCTGGCCTATCTTATTTAGAGTTTCAATCAATATGAATGGAAAATACTCAGAAACATTCTTTACATTTTGATTGTAATTAATTGAATAAAAATAGGAATTTAATATTGCTAAATGGAGTTTTCTTCGCTTATATTATACTCTTTATGAGACGGGCAATATAGCAACATACTTAACTTTCTTACATAGTTTAAATTAAATGTACAATATATAATATTTAAACTGTAGTTAAAAGTGTTCTAGGAAACTCAATTTATTTTAACTTCGAACGCTCGATGTTGTGAACCGAAATATCTATAATAAATCTCTTTTCTTTAATATTAAAATAAAGTTCGGCTAGTAAGTTGTATTTCAATCGATGAATATACATTTAATTGCCATTTTACTGATAATACGGACTTCTATTAGTTGTTTCCGAAATTTGGTAAAGGCCACACAATCTACCATTATCATTTCTCTACCGTTTATGCCGCAATTGGTTGATAGTTATAATATAGTAGACGATCATTTTTACTATTATTTTGGTCTTGATTTTACGCTATATCTGATCAAAAGGTTAGCTGAATTTAATACCCATTTATTGACATGCAATTGATATATATAAGTAACGTATTTCCAGTGGAAACTGTGATGCTTCTTATGGCAATTCTACTCTACCTACACACGAAAGTTTCGCAAATTACGATGGACTATCAACTGTATCTTCTTCTGTCATTAACTACTCTGGGATCGGATGCGACTGATTTAAGAGTCTTCATTATGCAATGTATATATTTTGATTTTATGCGCCACAATTAGAACGCAAGTGATATTAAGTGTGAACAAAATAAATGCAACAGAAGAGGCATACATATTGAACAGCACCATCGATCCGAATTCAATAAAGAAAAATACATAAATTTTGCATTTCGCATTTCAAAATCCCGTGTGTTGCCAGGAAGAATTAATCTTTATATTTATTTAATTTCGCTTTGAAGAACTGTTTACATTTTATAATTGTTAAAAGTATATGTATATATAATTAAAATTCAACTGGGCATGTTCTTCGTTTAATAAACAGTGTTCATATTATCGCTTTCAATAATACAATTGTTTTGCTTTGTGTAGGAGTACCTTAAAGTTTACACGTCATTGAAGCTGTCATCCCACGCGTAAAAAAATATTTACCATTTGAAATCTCTGCTATGTCTTAAGTTAATGAAAGTATCTTAAGCTTTATAACATTCAAAAAATGCCTTTGAACGTGGAAGCTTATCACAAAGCTTTCGCTAAATTATTCGATGACTACAATTTTATAATATTTAGAAGTAAATACCGACATTTTCAATTTTCTCAACCGTTAATTCTTAATATTTATGAAAACATGATATTTATAAAAGGAAAAGATAACCAGAACCACTTATGTTAAATGAGTAGCATATTTCATTGTGTTTTAATATGCAGTTTACTCAATATTATTTGCAACTTTATGTAAATATGTACACATTCGTTACACAACGAATACTAATGTGAAATTTTATTTTTATACAGAACATGAAGACTGAAGAGAAGAATGCCAATATACCTCGTGTTAGGATAGCCGTTTTAGGGAACATCAACGTTGGAAAATCAGGTAATATTTTATTTTATAGATTGCCAATTCTAATTAACTAATTACACTCGATGTGATCATATTCTTCGCAACTCTTTAAAATGAAGAGTATGATCTATATCTTTTATTTAATACTACTTAACGCATACTTTGCAACGCATCTTTCATTGCATTCTCAGACTTTTAAGCAAAACAATCCATTTACATATTATCAATACATACGATTCTGGTTTTTTTTATATAGCTTTCTATCATAAGATCCATCAAAAAAACTTAACACACAAAATAGAAAAACAATGGTACAGAAAGTGTATCATACAAGTTTTTAATTTCATAATTTGCGAGCAACTATAGGCTGTTGATATCCAAAGTATTTTCAATAAATACTTCATAAATTGATTGATTGGCATTCTGGTCATTCAAATGAGTCTAAAAAATTTGTCGTTTGGGCAAAATGCGTGGGCAGTTTTTCATTTCCCTAATCTATCAATTATACCCCTCAAAGAAAAATGACATCTACAGAATAACGTTTCCATTTTGCGAGCACTACGCCTACTGAATATAAACAATTGCCAATACAGCAATAAAGCAAACATGTTGGTTTTAAAATTATCTGCAAGTAAAACTTTTAAAGTGGAAAATTCAATTATTGACATTTACACTGCGGGAAACGTTTGCGTGGGGCCGTAATGTCTTCCAGCTTCCAGTACATAGACACGAGACCTATCAACGATTTCCACAGACAATTTTACCAATTATATTTCATTTTTTGTAGCAGTTTTATGTGGAAACAATATCACTCAAAACTTTCATGTATGTTTTTGATTTTATACTCATAAATAAAATTCATTTTATAGAATTTTATTACCCTTAAAATTATGGTAAATTGTAAGATTGAAGTCGAGTTGCCAACTTTTTTGTGATTCTAGTCAAGGAATCAAATATAGTAAAGAAACTTCTATGCATTGTTACTTACATGGATTTCTTTGATTTCTTCCCAACTACTCTCTATCCGATCGTATAATCAAACACATAGACAATTTAAGATTTAAGACATCGACTGAGGGTGCTTGATGGAATTTCAATATCAAATTTGGATTATTGAGATTTTGTACACTTCCATGTATTTTGTCACTAACGACCCGGGTTTCACCTTTCGGCATCTTCAGGCATTCGAGCACACGAATGTACTCGAACTGACAGACAGTAAACAGTGTCTAACGTTTATATAGAAGATACAAATACGACAAATATTATTTACGAGGTGAGATATTATACGTCTGAGAGCCACACTGATACCTGAGTTAAAATTTCGAGAATCGCCCTAATCCTTATTTTGTAAACACCATATTAACAGAGTGGCGAATTGCCGCTTTTCAACTTCTTTTAGAAATACCAGTGATTTTACAATTATAATAGTATTGTGGGTTTTGACGGGATGCAATTCGACGAAAGGGTAAATATATACAATCATTCCACATTTAGTGACATCTGTTAGGTACTAACTGGCCACTAGTTCCATGCTTTTAACCTCACCGATTCTACAAAGAAAGGTTGCGCAGCATTAAGCAGCTTCTTCTGAGATACTCTAATTATAATTCACATTCGCATTGAAAAATGTCAATGATGCACAAATAAAATTTGCCTTATGTTAGTAAATGTTTTCTGATTGCAAAGTTGATGTTAAATCAATCGAAAGACTTCCACATTACCTAAAACAACATTGAAATTCCACCAAGTTGTACAGTAGTAAATTCTGCACGCAATTAAAAAGCTACCCTTAAGTTGAAACAAATATTATCAATCTCTGCAGTGCCAAAAGAGTTGTTAAGATTCTTAATCGTCTGGCAGTCGTTAATTTGCAATGCTATTCCCACTGCGGGTCATAAACTCTGGCGCTAAAAATATGCTAAAAATAATGTCCTAAATTTGCACTTTTGACGCAAAAGCTTCGTTTTTATTGTGGCATGCAAATCAAATGATTTCATTGCTCTTGTCAGACACTCGTCCTTCTCGGATGCTTTTTTTGTAATTGTAAGATTAGACACGCAATATTTAACAATTAACAATATCTCTAAACAGGGGATTAATGATTTTTTAAATTAATTATGTTTTACTGTTAATCTTTCGCAGAATGACATACAAATCGTCAACCAACTTCTATATTTTCTGTCAAATATGCACACAAATATATTTATGTATGTTGGGCCCAATACTTCCAATATAAATATAGTATAATATGAACTTCACATTAAATGAATGATGTTTAGACAGAACTAGTCAGTAGTTAATCTTTATTTGCGTCCCGTTTACATGATCGGGTAAGGTAGCAAAAGAGGACTACAGGGGATACAAATTGATTTAAAAATCAATTTATGTAAGTTTGCATCAAGGACTCGAAACATCGCAATACGTCAAAATTTTTATACAAAATAATCAATATTGTTGCACTAAAAATTTTCGACTGATACAACTGACAGAATTATAATACAAGTAAAAAATGTCGTACGTGTGTTGAACCATTACATTGTAATTTATTTTCACTAAGAATTAACAGTAAATCATACTCAATTTAAAAAGACAAAATAAACTCAAAAAATTCGTCGCAAGGGACAGGACAGACTTGAGGTTTTTAGAAAACGTTACATTGTACTGAATGCATTGAGGCTGAAAAGAAATTTAATGTCTTATCAGATGATGATGATGCACTAAATGTCAAATAACTGTCAGAATAGCGCTCTCACGGTGATTTCTCAAGAAAATATCTGTCGTTTAATCTTGCGTCAGGATTTCAGCGCAACAATTCTTCATGGCGAGTTTGGCCATGTAAGTGGGTTTATCGCTTTTTTGAGCAGATATGATAATTGAAGTGCTCCAGTTGAGGAACGAGCCAGGAGTAAATCTCGTGTTTTACGCGCGCAACAAAATCGCATGATGGCACTCTTTTAATGACAACGAATTGTAATTTTCTACAGCAAGCATTGTGTGAGCTTTAAAAATTTTTGTGACAAGTCGTATGCTGGTTTATTGCTCGAATATGTTATGCTTGTTGCAATTTAACTAATGTGTTACATTTTACGTAAAGACTCGTCATTTTATCACAGATTTTATTTTGTATTCTGATAAAATAATTAATACAAAAAAAACAGCTAACGACATACAATATATTCCGAACAATGAAACTTAAATGATTCTTATAACCTGATTTGTTTAGTAATAGAAGCAGTGAAATACGTAATCAATATATTACAATTATGAACAAAACACAAAAATTAAATGTGTTCCGTTTGCTATTTTGTTTTTAAACTTATGCTGTCAAATCCATTCGAATTCCGAACGAGTATTATTTATTTATCTATGAATAAAACAATATCAAAGTATTTTTACGATATGTAAGGACTGTATGTAACAAGGTTTTTCTAAAATAACTGAATACCAATTGTTTCAATGATACATTAGTGGACAATAATTATTTATTTGTGTTTTGTACTGAATAAATTAATTAACCTCGTATTTTTTCAGCGTTGACAGTTCGATACCTGACAAGAAGATTCATTGGAGAATACAGATCAAATACTGGTGAGTCACTTAACATTAATTTATCCAATAACATAAATGTAACCTTTTCCTTTTAAAATTTTATTACTTCAGTGTCTACGTTCAATAAAGTTTTATTTGTAAACCGAAAGGTCTCCTATTTAAGGGAGCACCTAACCTTTCAGCTACTATATTAAAATTCATTTGTATATTTATTTATCAAGAAAAGAGGGAAAGAAAAAGTAAACTTTCATTCAGTGTGACCAACAGAACAGTTTCAAAAGTTGCTCTGTGTTTTTACTTTTAAGAGGAATTTATTTATTCATAAAATTTACAACGTATTTCGATTAATTACTATAGCACTATGACTCAAGTCTGTCATTAAAGATAAACTAACTTTTGTACGAATAAGTCAATTTTTTGTCTTTATTAAAGACAATATTAATTTGATCGAAGTTTTTTGTATTTATTACATTGCGTATTTTTGTATCATCTTTGATATATTAATTAGTACTGAATATTAATATCTATTATATTTCTTACATGCAACATCACGTTTCTTTATCTTTGCCTTTATTAACGGCATAGAAATAACAATGACAGAAACATATTTTCCGGTAGCATTATGATTATGGTTACTTGATCACTCCTCAATAAAATTCGAAGTAATTTGAAATTATTGACAAAAACGAACACTTGTTCGAAAACGTACGCCAATTGCCAACATAAATCAAGCATGTTTTCAAATTTACTTTGTGAACCTAATCGGCTATAACATTATAAGTTATAAGGCATCACTTTATTTTCAAATAACGAATTTTACTATTATTAGATTCGTTTCATGAATGGATAAACGTCACGCGAACAGGTAGCGTTTGTTTTCTGAGAATCGAAATATATTTAGAAAAGGCCCGTCGTAGTTTGGCGACAATTATTATATTTTTATTTACTAATATTGCATGGCGATAAAGCCTCTCGTTTATTTTTATGACTCAAATATTTATGCTGGTAGGGCTTGGCAGCTTTTATGTTTACACCAAAAAGTCTTATACTTCTACGCCATTTCGCAACTAACTATAATTATTTATAGATAGATAGGTTTTAATGTAATACGTGAGATTAATTCGACATCTATAATATTTTTTTAGATGTTTTTATCGACAAAATGTTGTGAAGCAGATGAAATATTTATCGAATGATTTTATGATATACACACACGATTTTATCTCAAAATACATTTCTAAATCCACATTCATACTTCAATATACTTTATAAGGTTAAAGCAAAGTAATTATTTAGTTCCACAAAAATTATGTGTTATAGTTGATGGCTATTTCGGCACTACGTCAACGTCAGCACCATGACTATAATGGAGTTCTACCAAGTAAAAGACAGTTCAATCAATGAATAAACTTGAATTTTCACTTCTCAATAATAATGCAAATATTGTAAAATTATTTGTTTGGTTTTAATTTAATTTTAACGTTAACTATTTCATATATATAGGTATAGGTAATAATTACTAAGTATTGGTATTGCAAACTCCTCAAGCAATCTTCGTTATGTTTAGCTGTAATCAAAAAAACTACACTAGTTTAGTTATAAATATAATATCATTTTCTTGTGCTTGTAGTGTTGTTAATTATCTGGTATATTTTTTTATCAATACTACAAGACCATCATAATTACGTGACCAAAACAAAAAGTTTTGAAAAAAATCTATTCTATCAATATTTAATATGCTGTCTTTCAGAAACTGTGTTCTTTATTAAAATACCTCCGAAAATAATGTTGCCATTAACAAGAATTTACATGATTAACCTGAATAAGACCCAGCATGATACACCAGATTTAAATTTTTCTTTTAAATATTTTTAATGACTGTCCTAGAAAATTTAAATTTCATTACATTACAACATGCGCCAGGAAACAGATCAGCTGTAAAACCAGGAATGCTTTTTTCTTGGTTATTCATACGCGATTCGGCGAAACCAAAGTCAACACGATTGTGTTTACAACACTCATACCTTTAGAATGCTTTCGATGGACAAAGAAATGGCTTCATGGCAACACTGAAACATCTCAATAGGCAGGCATTAGTGCGAGCCAGAATTTTTGCGTGATTTTTGGCACTTACCAATCTTTGCGAGAGACGTTCGTTGTAATTTTGTATTTACCGGTATCCGGTGAACAAAATCATAACTGGGCTATAAGAATGACCGCCTCTTGGCAATGAGAATAAATAACTTAAATCTCTTTCGCCGGTTTGATCGCATAAATGATTATCTTAACTTTATTATTTTTATTGCAGAAGCTGGAATGATTTTTCGATCTAACTATCTCTAGTATTAAATTGATTAAGGTATACATTCTACCATACCTACCTATTCCATCCACATTTAAAAAAAATTTAAAAACAAATCATTGACATCCACATTTTGTAATCGTTCATTAAGGTGTCTTCGTATCGTATAAGATAATGAATAATCCCCAGACACACGTTCTATGTTATATATTTTTATAATTTGTAACTATAATGCATCTTCTATGGCAGAAATTTTATGCTCTGGCAGCAAATTGAGTCATATATTCGAATTTCAAATAAAATGCGCGGGAATGTCATTCATGACACGCGACGCGATCATCTAGTATGAATTCGCCATAACTTCGTGACTAACAATAATTTGTCATTGAAAAACATTTGTTTATTCGATTATTATTAAAACTGAACTTGACCATGTAAATAATAAGGGTCGACAGATGCATTTTCTCGTGACGGCGCCAGAATGAAATTAAATACTAATTGATTTCACTTCTGGGAAATTTCCGAACAGTTCAAATGCAAATAACATTACCACATATCAACTTGTCTATCGCACAAAATTCACGTGAATCCTTGCAATTTCATCAGGAACTTTCTCAGAACTATTAAAATAATCATATTCTAGTTTCTAATGCAATTGCCAATGTTAAGCTCTCAGTTTGTTTGTCGCCATATTGTTTTTCAGTTGTGTGCCGTCAGCTAATAATGCGTTTCTTATCATTGAAATTCTAAATTATTCAAAGAAAATATGTAATTCTCTTTTCAAATTTCAACAGATATTTTATTTGTCTTCATCTCTTTTTCATTTGTTTTATTGATTATAAGGCACAATTTTGACTTTCAATCACTATTATTTTTAATGAAAATCTTTGTGCAAAAGTATTGTAGAATGTTTCAACTTAAGCGTATGAGATTATAAAAAAATACTCAAAGACAAATCAAATTCAAAACATACAATTACGAAATCATATTCTAGATTTAGATTACTTGACCAAGTACGTGTGTCATAATCTCGGAAACAGAATTTAAAAATCATAATAAAATGGAAAATTGTTATTTTGATATCAGGCGAAGAACATTGGGAGAGGTTATTCATTCGCGTAAAAAATAATGACGCCAGGAATCAAAAACGTCATGTGTTTATTATCTCAGCGTGTGTACATACTTAGATCTGATATATAATAGTATCAAAACACGTTGTTCGTTCAACATTTTCACGCTGTTAATTTAGTGATTGTATCAATCGTCATAAAGTAGTAACATAGGTAATATTCGTTTTATAAAATTTATGACGTTTGGAACTTTGGGTCAGATATTTTTTGAGATAAAACAAATATTATTAAATAAATATCATTAATCCATTGTTTTCCATTGCTATACTATTCTGTATTTTGGATTACAGGATGTATTATTTTATTTCTCGATATGTACGGTGATTATATTGAATTAAAATTTTTCAGGCGCTACGCATAGACGCAGCAACTGACTAAAAAGATTTTTTTAACTTTTATTAATGATACGTAAATAGTGCGATCAATACCTGAGGTGGAAAAAAACTCCATCTATTGTATGCTGATAACTGTCATTTTTTCTCAATGGGATACACATTATATTTATAAAAATATAACATATTTTGTTTAAAATTATAACCGATTTACGTTGTCGATTAAGCAAACTGTTAAAAGTGATATTCAACACGGTCTTTAAACCAAATCCTTGTCTACAGTCGAAAAAAAGAAGCGGACAGAAAGCCCCGTTCAGTTCATTACAACGCGTATGATGTTAAAACCGATTTTGAGCTGTTAATTTATTCACAAATATAATTATAATTCTATGTTCAAATGATTATCAAAAGAGAACATCTTTTAAAATGAGAATATTGTTTACCTAATTACTTTCAGAATAACTTTGCAGTCATTAGTAGCCGGTTACCTAAACTTTCATTCATACTAGTTTGTTATTTTCTTGACGTCATATTTCCACAAAGTGTGTCCAAAGTATATCTTCTTTTTATTTTTCTCTAAGTTCATTTGTTATTTTGGTACGGAAGACACGTTCGCACTCTTGTATGTTTTGTGGAAAGCAGGGGAGCGTGTAATCTCTAGTGCAGTACCCCTCATTTAATAATCTATTATGTTTCGATGTATATTAATTAAAATATACAGTTTTAATTAAATGTCATAATTTCTTAAACATTCATTGCCAAGACAATTTAATAATAAGTTAAATTATCTATGTTTCAAAAATTAATTAACGTAAGCAACTAAATGACCAATTCGCTTAAATAAAAATTTTGCATTAACAAGAATTATTCAATGAAATAAAAGAATGTGAAATACCCAGCCTCTTTAAAAGGAGTGGAGAGCCCTTACATGTCAGGATCAAATAAGGCCAAATTTAAGACACTTCAATTACATAGGTATACTTAATAAAGTATGGATATGTAGATGAATGAAAACAATAAAATGAAAAATTGAAATTCAGCCAAAGGAAACCTAAAAGGCCGCACATTCTTCGCATCTGGTCGAGAGGTTCCATTTCCATCTTTAATCGTTTTCTTAATTCATTATTGTTTACATCTTTCTCAATTGATTCGTACTTTTCTTTTACAATTTTTTTTTTTATGAAACCTTTTATTATTTTACAACAGCTTTCAGTTACATAAGTCACCATTTTAAAATCAGCAAACATGTATATGTATTTAGTTAGTTATATGGAGAACTGGTTTAAATATGGAACCTTTAGCAATTAACCGTTTGAGGACCACTAGCTGGATGAATAAGAATGTCTATCCGGCTTACAATATGGCGGCTTTAGCGAGATTCCTCTTCCTACGCGGCAATGAAAATAAACGGGATCTCGAACGCTTTCCAACTTTTTTTCATGAATAGAATGAATTCCGCGCTATTTCGCACAATAATTCTCTGAATATTTCATCCACATGCATGCATCTGAGTCCTCAAAACTTTTCAAATGAATCACAACACGCAAAAATTGTCGCCTTCGCCTTAAATGGGGGCGCTTAGTAACTTCTAAATAAACCATGATGAATAAAATTGTACAAACAACTTTATTTTAATCATACCTGATCATTTGCTTTCACAACATTTTACACTATAAATACAATAACTAAAATACATCAACTTCATGCAGGCAAAATAAACGAATGATGCATGAATAATTGTCAACGTTCGGTTATGATCACTTCATTGGGATGTAATGCTGTTTAAAATTTATTTTTATTCACATAACAACTAATAGAACCTTTGGTTTTTTGACAATTCTCTGGATGCAGTACAATCATAGTACAATATAATTATTTTTCTAATACTATACCGCACTTCTTGCGCGGTCAAACATGTAATAATTTCAGAACTATATAAAAAGCTACGATTGTCACAATAAGGACTGAATAAATACTAGACAAAATGACAGTGTGCATATATTCACGCAATCTTTAAATAATATTAAGATATATAAGACATACAAAATATACCCCATTTATTTCGTATAAATTATTTACGTAAAAATAAAAAGAAATCCCGCAATATAACAAACAAAGAAGCAGCAGACATTTATACATGTACACGTATTCTGTTGAGAATTATTCGTGTTTATTAAATTGGCTGCGCAAAAAAACATTTAGATGGTGTATAAAGATATAAAAGCGAGCAAACATTCAACCAGAATTGTATTATAAATATGTTTTGTTTTTTTTAATAAAAACTACTCTTTAGTGCTGAAAGTCCAAATTATAACAAGCGATGTGGCCATTGCTAGTTGGAAATGTTTGTGTATTTTTTTTTCATTTGATACTTCATATGGCATAGCAATAAATAACCATGCATTGTTAATCTCGTTATAATATGTCAATAATGTTTGGAATGTTTTCAAAATGGCGTATTAAACGTCATGGCTGTCTTCGATATTAAAATTCTAAATTTGAATTAATGTTTTGCTGCACCACGTGTCGATATTTTTTAGCATCGCTAGCACCGGATTATCTTCGTATTCACCATAAATATATTCCCGGTAAACGTTAATAAACCTTCAAAATAAAGCCGCTATAATAAAGATTTTCCGATACTGAAACATTTATCTTCGATAATCCGCGCAAATAGATGTGATTCACCCATCTTTAACCTTAAAAATACCTATTAGAAATATTTCACCCTGAGTATTTTCAGATATATAATTTATTTCGTTGATGTCAAAAGAATCATTATTTAATGAGAAACTGCAGATTTTTACAACGTTTAAACTTCAATCAATCAACTTTTTAATTAATATATCATGTTTTTACATCATACATTTAAATTTTACTTCTACCGTTAACATAAACACAAAACATACATAGACACTTTGATATCATTGTAATAAATTTTGCTAAAATATATCATGTTTATATGTCAAGTAATCATACATGTATATGCTACTATTAACGAGAGATTGATTAGATATATTATTTTTTGTCTTAATCTCTAAATTCAGAGGCGAAACCCATTAATTTGAAAAATGCATGTCTTCAAAAAATGTGTAAGAATTTTCTTATTTTAAATTATGTTTTTAATGTTCTGTACATCAATTTTGAATTCACATTTTTAACAAATTAGATAAAATTTATTTGACACGAGGTTTAGATATTTTTTTCACCTCGACCGGAAGTAGGTCACGAAGCTTTTTTCTATATACAAATATCATGTTATTAGTTAGATCTTTTTTCCATTTTAGTCTGAAGAAAAAAGCTTCAAAAATAATATTTTAATTTAAACAATTTTATTCATACGACAATCATAGTGTACTTTATGAATAAATGTCAATTTTCATTTCCCTTCATGTGTTGCTATTTAGTTCGAAAACAATTTATTTTATAATAAAATCACTCTGCATTATAAAACAGTGAAATCTTTTTCCATCTTTGAACTTTTTTTATTTGATACTGTCTTGTTCTGACGTTTTCTTTTATTGTTAAAATGAAAATAATTCATACTTCACCCGTATCAAATGTTTTTATAAATACAAAGATCATATGAGATACTTTGATTCCTTATAAAACTTTAACAATAATTAGAGATATAAACGGAGGAAATATCAGCTTCGATTATAAAGAAAATCATTTATTAAAACAAAATTAACGTTTTCTTTTCTTGTATATCATTTTGTGGTTAAATTATAATCTCAAAAACTGTCACAGACAGTACTTGGGGCTATGATTTAAAAATAGAATCATGCCTGGTACCTAGTATATATTTTTTTATCTTTAAAATTTTGTGAAGATAAAAAGAACTCGTGGTGTAAACATGTCTTCAATATTATTTGAATCCTTAATATAATTATGTAATAAATATAAATGAAAATTAACTTCTTTTGCGTTCTTGATTCATTTAAAATTAACTCAGAGTTTGGCACTATTTTAAATGACCTCTAGTTTTAAATATTAATCTAACTTTTGATGCTAAAGCAACTGTATTTAATTAACATGGCGTCAAAGTTAAACCATTTTTTTCTGCCGCTTAATATATTTAGACATTTGTTTATCTTTACACTAATTAAAGCGATATTTTTATATCGTTAATTAATTTTCTATTTATAGTATTTATTTATAGAATAGGAAACCATTTCAAGACAATTTAATACTACAGAAGCAGCGTCCTGACATTTTGAATGTGGATCAACTTTCTTAGAATAAATTTAGCATTTTATGTTTCTAATTATTAAACCATTTAGTCTTTTTTTACAGTGTTGAAAATTATTACAAACATGAGTAAAACGTTTTTTAAATATGTTGATATATGTTTTCAATGATGCTGCATAAATATATATTGTCTATGGTATAAATAAAAGTGTATGAAAAACTTCTTTATAAACTATTTCTCGTGATCGACTGACTGTATCCCAGTGTTCTTAATCAAACATTTTTATACAGTTTATCATTCAACAATATTTAAGTGGATTTCATCATATTTTTCCAATGAATACAAAATCTTTTGAGTATCTAAGTCATGTCCACAAGTATCTATCTATAAATATACGATTTAATTTCATGCCGACGTATTTTCAAAACCAGTATTTTCGATTTTGGTCACGTTTTCCGGTAAAATATTCAGGATACAAACTCATTAAGGAAATATTCAATAGCCATAAACATCTATATTGGATTTTGAAACTGCAGGTCGTTGAACCCGAGCATCAATACATACCGTACCCATCGTAAAATTCATAAATGATTGTAAATTCCAAATTCAAATGTTAGTCACGTATCTGATCTTATGAACCATCAGAAGTAGATGGCCAGTTTGGCGTTGATTAAATGAATATTCGGATATTTAATCAATACTATGGATATTAACCCTTACATATTATGCAATTTAATCCATTTGCACATTTAAAATGGGCCAAATGTTACAATCCGAGAACACTTGAATGAAAAGTTTGTATTTTATTTACTTTATTATAACTGTACTCATATTTTCAATCACTGACAATTGATATATTAAACATACTCTAAAAAGTAGAATATATTGATGCATCTTTAATTAAAAATATTAATTAGCGGGAAAAAAGCAATGGCCTTGTTCTTTCACATGTTATTTGTTTATTTTAAAATTAAAAATAGACAAAACCAATCTTGAATTTATTTTCAATCAATCCTTGAAATAACGTTTTTGTTTAAAGTTCGATGAACTGTAAAATATAAACGATGTAGACAAACAATACAGGTTACACACTTGTAAAACATAAATATTATGTATTACACATCTATTTTCGATACGTGTGCCTATATTTTTAAAATACAGCTTGTTTGTTGTCGCTCTTTGTAAATAAATTCTTATTGAAAAGTTTTCTCTCTGACACAATATGGCAAACTTGAACTGCAATGTTCTGACTTTAAATATAGAATAGTGTGTTCAAAAAAACACGTGTACCAACAAAGGTATTTCAAAATTAGTTTCCTCTTGTCAAATTTAAACATGGAATAATACATTTCGTTTAACTAGGAATTGTTTATCTAGCAATAAGGAATACTAATAACTTAGCTTCAAAATCATTTCGATAATTGAAATCAGTTATTTGAAGAGTATTCTCGATTAGAAATCTCTTCTTTAAATCTGCTAGTGGTACTGGCAACACGTGTCATATTCTTCGCATGTAAAATATGCTGACATTGAAAATTTTACCGTTGCTAATATTTTTCATGTTTATTATTAATGGGTGCAATTAACTTTTACCTTCAAGTATTAAATCGATACGGACATCTCACGATAAAACCTTGGCACGAAAATCAATGAATGAAGTATGACAGCTAATGCACAAACGACATAATAAATGAACATAATATATTTTACAAAATCTCATATAGATATCAATGGCATTGCTCAGTAGTCAGTATATTAAAATAAATGAAATGATCATAAATCAACCATTTCATTAATGATCGATAAATCAACTTTCAAATTTTTATAAAAATATGATACGTCAAACTTTACCATATGGTATAATAATTATATAATATAATCTTTGACACAAGCAAATCGTTCGAAATTTAAATTTCGATCAGAACAACGCATAGAGTTTAATTTTTTCTCTTTTATTTAACGCAAACTTAGAGGTTTTTTAACATTACCATATTATTTCGAAGCCATAGACATTTTCTTGACCTTTTGGGGAATACAGTGAATCCGTAGCGTCGGCAACATCTCTTAATCAAAAATGGCAAGACAATTTATTTAATTGCTCAATTATTATTATTTTTGATGAAGTTGTCGTTGGGGGGATACTGAATTGAGAAAATTGCTTTCTGGGAAATTCCCGTTAATCAACTTAGTGTCACTATAATATTTTGTACGTTGGACACAAGACAGTCTTCCTGGAAGTATTGTGTTTCTGTCTTGCGTAATATTTCTTATAAATTGTCGGAATTCTCTTGCATTTAGAAATATCAAATCATTATTAATCAATACTTCAATCGTGGTGATCTTACTTATTAAGAAAACGATTACATGTGAAACGGTTTTGAAATAAATATTAACTATGTATATTTATTTTTTGAATATTTTTAAGGGCTATTGATAGCAAATTCCCCAAATTTACAATCTATATATAGGAGATCCCAGTTTAAAGAGTGAGAAGTTCTTTGTTCAAATAATTAATAATTGCATAATTTCCAAAATTGTCTTAAATTTAATTTGTTGAATAACTCAAACGATCCTAGTTTTACTTAATAATCGTCGTGAATTTTCTTCGTATCATAATAACGGCACTACAGACTCACCATAATATCTAACATTTTTACCAACGTGTCTCCGAATTCTAAATTCTTAAAGAGCGTGTTGTCTATAATAGAGATCTTCGCTGAGAAAATTCTTATCGGCATTTTAATTTTCCCACCCAGCTCGTGTCATATTTTCGTGACTAGGCTGCTCGGATTTTCTCTGGTGATCTGTGCGGTTAGATTATTTATTTACTTTAGTGGCGACCGACTCGGCAAAACACACAATAGTGTGCCAATTAAAACGGTAGCTATTTGAATCAGTGGTGTGCCGAGGAACTAGACTCGGGAAAATAAAAACAAACGAAACATTTCAACACTCTTAGCGTCCATTCACATATCCGCATAATACATATCAAAATTCTGGTTATTTGACTAGAAATTCTTGTTAATCAAACGTCAAACTTTGGTTTCATAAAATATAATTATACAAATGAACTATTTCTAATATCTTCAACCTGTTTCACGTCCACGAACATGTATGCCATGTAGCATTGCTTTTTAAAAAATCATTTTTTGTTCACTCTCTATTCCGTTACCGCTTAATTAGACAACAAAAAAATTCAGGGGGTTTTCCACGCCTTTGCTTGACGTTTTGGTTTGGGCCGTACAATTTGTACGACGTACTTTCAGCTAGAGAGTCCAGACTAGGTTAGACTCGTCTACTAAGCCCATTTGACCAGTCACAATACAAATAAGCGGTGTCAGTTTATATCGGCGAACTTCATGAAGAGATGTCAGTGAAATGGTCACGAGGTAAAGATAATTAGTTAGCTCTGCGTTATTGTTATTGAGAAATGTATGAGTGGCAACACAGAAAATTAAACGGCTCGACTTTTGAAATTGGAAAATGGAACGCTGTCGGTGTAGTGGTGGAATATATTTTTTTAAGTAAGTCACTTTTCCGAAGATGTTTATTAATTAAATATTGTAATGTGAGATATATTTTCATTATGATAATCACTAATATACATTTTTCATTCCAATAATTTTAATAAAACAAACATAAACAATGTTAATAATAATATACAGAATTAGGTAAATCATATCACACTTAAAATTCACATCTCATTCACAGTGACGTTAGCGAGTGAGAAATGCGCACTTATAGAAAACGAGACAGGATTGTGAATGCTTCCTTATATGATTTCAAACTAATAATATTCCCATATCTACTTATTTCTTGTCAAATGAAACAAAGTTAAAATTAGCATTTAAATTGTGACGATATAAAGCAAGTTCAGCCTTAGGGCTAGCCAAACAAGAGCAAAGCGAATCTGGGATGGCATGTCGGCGCCAGACACAGTTTAATTACTCGCTCGCTTGTGCATAATGACAATAAAGTTTGCACCGCTGAAACTGTTGCACGTAACACAAATGTTTTTGGGTCGACATGCACTACTATCACAGCTAAATCTAATAACTACTCGTGGAATGGATAGTAAACACGCCGGCCACTAATGAGTCATATGCAATACAAAGTTATATGTATATATATTAGAGAAATGATCTTAAAATAACTAATTCATACTTGTTTTATTTAATTCGAATAATAACCGTTTGATTTACAGAGCTACAGCCGAATAAAAATAAATATGTTAAGCATAATGTGGAGAATAACAAAAAACATCAAATAATAAGGTAGACATAAGATCGGCATATTACACCTGAGATAGGCAGCCATTGACTGAAGCAACGTTGGTAATCTCGGTAAATAATTCATTTAACGAATAATAATGGACCAAAAACTGCGAAATTGAAATAAATCACTTTGTCTATGATATGCTTAAACTTCTGAAAGACAATGAAAACTTAGTTAGATTATTGTTTAACTATAAAGAAAATTTTTATCAAGCATACCAATTACAAATGTTAGAGAAAATGGGTGTTTTAAAATTTCTGCGATAAAAATTAACCCTTTCAAAAAACATTTAAAAGGTCTAATGTGAAAGAGTTTCACAATATTTTAACTATCAACACATAATTCATCTTATTAATGATATTTTAAAAGAAATGCATTTTGGGCGAGCCGGGCGCATCAACTGATATTTCCGCATTTTTCTCCTTCTACTAAAAAGAAAGTTTACGATGTCAAATAAAAACTATCATGGCGCCTTCCTGACTTCATCTAGTTGACAAAATCATCTAACTAATCAAGATAATCAAGACGTAAACATTCAAAATAAACAAACGAAGTCACCGATAATATTTAAAATTCTTTACCACATTTCATCTTTTGTTTTACAATATTATTTTATTTAAGCTGTCAAAATCTTCTCATATCAATATTTCGTCATAATCAAAACAACGGAGAGTAGGGTTTTTATCTTATAAAAAGAAGGTATTGATAGTTAATGTTAATGTTGAGGGTAACTTCATAAGCTTGTAAAATCAATACAATATATTGAAAATGCGAATCATAAAAGATTACATAGTAAAGTTGTAACTGGTTAATAATTCATACTCTACAAAGAAGAATGTCGTTAAAGAAGATTGCTACTGTGCGAATGAGTAAAAGAACTTTCTACTGCATTTGGGGTTAAATGCGCATTTTAAATAATCCACATCGCTTATGTTTTTATTTGTGATAAACTTGTCAAAAAAATCATAATAATGTAAACTGTTTCAAAAGAAAACATTCAAAGGAGGCGAGTGTCATGACATTGGCTTCAAAATGTTTCTCAGAATCTCATGGGGACTACCAACAGGGCTGTGGCTAAAGTGCTTAGTCACCACTAGACGATTTTCACATAATATATTACTAGACAATCATATTATAATTTAATAAGTTATCCTAAGCATTAAAAACGAATTTAAGTTTACGCATTATTCTTAAAGTAAAACAATATACTTTTCAATTATTAGCAACAAAAAAAAATAATAAGTTTACGGTAATATAAGTTTACGGAACAAAGGTTTGTCTTAAGATAAACGAGACAAAAATTAAACAAAATTTGGAGAATCTATACTAATTAACTGATATCATCAATTGAGAATCCTCACTCACTGGGAGAAATCTTTTCAATAAAAAGACTTTTGATATTTTTTAAGTTTTATTTAACATTTGGCAGAATAATTTTCCACTATTTTTATACTCTATTTTCGTAGTTCTGCTTTTCAAATGTGAGATTTTACTTAGACAACTAGAAAATATTGTAGTTGATTTTTTCTAATAAATCTATAAAATCATCGGAAAAATAGGAACTGAAACAAAAAAATGTGCTGTATTTTTAGGGATATAATGCTTTTCTACTTATAATTAATACAGTAAAAGTAATAATAAAATAGTAGTTTTAAACATCATCATATCTATATAATAAAATACAGATTATAATTTTCCTAATTTTCTAATCCGGCGCGTCCCTACTGACCATAGAGGAATGCATTTTGCAGACGGTATTTCGCTTTGCAAGTTTCGTAATAGATCGTGTGCTTTCGTAAATATAAATAGAGATAGCCGCCGGGTCAAATACATCTGTCCCTGTCATACTAACGCATCGCCCGCGTGTCTCTTTCTTGGGCTATCCCATCTTGAGATGCGGGAAGACATCTGGGATGACACATCCAATTTGAATTTGGAATCTAGATGAATGACTCTGATATGTCAAAATGCTGAGATATCTATGAACTATAATAGTAATATAGAGGAAACGTTTAGTAAACTTAGTTCTGACATTATTTACATTCGTCAATTAATTATAATAGGAAAATCTTTATTAACATAATATGTTATATCAATATATTTGTCACATTGCAAACATTGAAAACGCTGCAATGAAAAGAATTATATCGCAGTTTTAATAAATCAACACGATAAGTTTTTGAGAATATTTTTCAGCTTTCAAGAAATAGTTTATATCGCGCGGGGACGTTGCCCGTGAATAGCATAAAGTGCTTACTTTTTGGATCGAACGTTGACTTTTCAATCTGCTCGAACCCGATAAATTATAGTTGTGGCTTCAAATATTCAAGTTTAAATAGCTTACGCTGGAAAACATTAAGGCCCACACTGGGCTCACAATCATCGTTCAAAAACGCAAGACAAATCACCAAAATATATATTTTTAGGTTTCAATTTGGATGTTAGTACTATTAATAAAAAAAAACTATAAATATTCTTTACTCAACTACTCTTACTATACACGCTTGTTTAGTTGCATAAAATATCGAGTGTCTACTAGATACCAGAGCTCAGTCAAATTTTAATTCTCAAAAGACAATGGACACTTTCGGCGATTAATTGAACCTTGATGTACTCAATTACTTATTCAATTTTCGTGATTTTAATACCATTTGAGATAGGTGCGCCGCGAAATATGGAAAATTAATTATCGCTCTCTCTCGTCTAATATTTATATTCATCGTTCTCAATTGAGAATACGAGCATACCTATCAAGAGAGCAGACCGTAAAGAAGTTGTTTTATTATTTAAGTATCTAGAGATGGCGACCGTGGACACCATATGTATACGAGAATATTAGAAGAATAATAAATAATAGCCAACAAAATAAATATTGCATACATGTGTACATAATTAATCGTGTACCACTGATTTTTTTCAAATTAAATTACATACATACCTTAAATTATTTTTATACAGAATATTACGCAGCGAAATATAAGGGAATATTTATTTCATGTGTAGTAACATTGTATTTGAAATACGAATCTTTAAATTGAGATATTCGAATGTTGATTCTTTCCCTCTTCTTACGGGCTGATCAACAATCGGAAAATTACCAGCGCTCTTCTGAAACTATCCTCTCCATCCAAGAAGAGAGTTTTAGTGACCGGACATCTTAAAAATGGATACTGTTATAGAAGTATGTGCGGAATACATAATATAATAACCGCTTAAGATCGGAATTTACAAAATATTTTCAAAAACAATTAAATCTGTTTACATAAATACATTCAAATAAAAAAATATATTTTATTTCCAACTTTCTTCATACCTAGAATACATGTTAATACGATGAAATAAACAATTCCAAACATCATTAAATTTATCTTTTGAGTAAATTAATTATTTGCAAACGACTCTTGAATCATTTAATTATTTTCAAGAAAACTTTCATGTTATAAATAATAATTTAGTATGGGTTAATTTTGTTAATTAATATACCGTTTCTATGCAATTGCCTGCAGAGCTTTGCGTTTAAGCGCCAAGTGTTGGCACTTACTATAACTCTGTGCAACATTTTTTAAAACTTACGAGCGCAATTAGAACGATGTCAATGAAAGGTCAGGCTGCGGTAGAAGCACAACCGTGCACAGGCTGGGTTCAACGTTTGCAATTTTAAAAGATTCTCGTCATTTTTAATATGTTGACCCCTCAACGAAATGTATTCCAATCATTGTGGCCACATTCATAACCATTTATATATTAATTTTCTATTGAATACCACAATCTTTTTTTACCAATTTGTATGGTAAATGTGTATTACTCGTTTTCATTGTAAATAATCAAAATAATTACCTTGAAGTACCGTACAATTTAGAGCAGGGTGGGAAACCGTTTCATATTTAAATACCGCATGCATTTATTTGTTCTCCTATAAGACTGTATTCAATAAACTTCAATTAGTACAAGTATTGAAAAATGTATTTACATTATTTTGTATATAAATAAAAACAATCAACTGAAAATTTTTGATTTCGGACATAAAAAACTGTAGTTAATTAATATACCTCTGATTGCAGAATTTAATATACTTCGGCAGTTTTGAAAAAAAATTGATGTATGCTTGGTAAGAAAGCTCATTTTTCATCGCGGTTTTGAACAAATTATCGTTTATCTTGTGTGTATGTATAAATAATAGCCATAAATCTGTCAAAACCATTTTATTTCAAAAAGATTAATCAATATTTATAGCTGGATAATTTGTTGGTGAGCGTTTATACCGATATATTTTATCAGACAACAAAACAGACGAATTCAAATTCGAATATTGATTTTAGTTATTCATCACTTTTACTGTCATACAATATGTATATAGATAACGTAGAAAGAAAATGGTTGCGGAGCATCGCTCGCTGAAATAATAATATAATATAACCGATACTTGACAAGACGTGAACGACCTGATTCGCCCGGTACGGGTGCGGTCGTTTTCTTTGTAATACTAAAATCTATTTGATATACCGTGAATATTTCACTTTGTGCCCATGGTAGGATTTATATTTTTCAGATATTTTTATCTAAACGTATTCTACGTCTTTTTTCGAAATAATATAATTCAATTTCGATTTAAGCTAGACATGTTTTATTAAATCTCATACAAGTAATAAATGCTTAATATACACATTTTTTGGGTGACAACACTTATTTGAATATTATTCGTTTGAATATATTTATTTCAATTCGAAATGACAACCGTAAAACTTTACACAATAAGATAAACACAATCGGCTCGTTGCGTTTTATAACATAAATTTAGAGAATAATTACACTTTTGAATTGTATTTATCAAATAATAAATAAATCGTTTTGAATTGTATCTAAAAGCATATTATGAAAGGTCGTTGTAGAAAAATCAACTACTTATAATGTAGAGATTGGTATCAACCCTGAATTTTATAATCTTATCATTAATAGGTAGACTCATAATTTAATTAATCAATCATATGTATCACCTGAAGAAAGATTAGTTAATGCACATCCTAGAAAACAAAACTGTATTTTCCGGGACAGTGAATAAGGCAAGCCTTGGAAAAATTAGACTCGCGGTTAATTCTAGTCAGCTGTTCCGACAATATCTTGGCATAACTACAAAATTGTAATACGCATTATAATTTTGAATATTATAAAAATAATATTTCCTTCATTCGTATGTAACGTAATATATATAACACCACGTAAAAATATGCTGGATTGCTTTAAACTGGTGCCAATTATATACCTATAGAGAAAAAAACCTGAGCATAATGGACCATAACCTTTCTCTATGCTTCGTCAAGTGAAAAGTAAATCTCCGTCAAGTTGTATACATGGCGTTATAAAATTTACATTTTTTAAATGAAACTATTTACTGCTCACTATCGTATTTGTTTGTAATTTAAAACAGACCATAATATCTAGACTAACTTTATTCATTGAATCTAAAGTAATAAACAATTAATACGTAAGCCTGATAATTTTTAACACTCGATTTTATATAAATAGTTCATTTATATTCCGTCAGTTGATAATGCTCGCAATGAGTGAAATTGGTCCTGCTCATTATGATAATTTGGAAGGACATACAAAACAAATTTTGTGTTTCTTTAAATTAAACACTTATTAACAGTTTTGTTTTAGCTCTAAATTATTTTTTCTGATAAAAGATGTTACGTTATAACGATTATGTTAATTTTATCTTACTACATTATTAAATCCAAAGAAAAACTAATAATTACAATCTCTTTTCTAGATTAAATATCTATAAAAATTTTATCATAAATTTATCTATGAATTATTTTAAATGTTTAAAGCCATTACTTTATGATCTCAATTCGACTTCAAAAGATGTAAAATATTCATTAGTTTTTTGTGTCACATTTGTTCTTTTTTCCATTTATCATTGTCTATGTTAAATAAATGGAACGTATGTCTTTGGTTACACAATAGTTTTATGAATTTTACTTTTCAAATTCCGAATGTCTTCCTTTCATTTTTTCCGTCCCGACGGCTATACAATATTATTTTGCCTTATGTTATTATTCTCTCTGGTCTCCCGCATTATAAACGCAATATTTTTTTAGTACATTTTCGAGAGCCGTGTGGCTTATGGAAAATGTATTTTATACATTGTTTATTACCTTGTTTTCTTTTTGATCGAAAAGAATTCCGATACGTTGTTCTACGCAATATGAAACTTTTTAAGCTCATATTGTTAAAGTTACTGCGTATGATATAAACTTCCATTATTGAATTTTCTACTTTACGTGTAGACTGTATTCCATAGCGTCCTTCAATATCGACAAAGTTGCATGTATTGTATATAATGACGAATCGACTAAGGGTTCAAAATTTAACAAAAACTTTTAATCAACATATATAACTTCAATTGACACTTACAATCAAAATAATATTAATGCTAGTATTTATCTATAAAACAAACATTCAATAACAGCTCTATCGGTTGGAGGCAAAAGCTTGTTCTCGGGCCATAATCACGCAAACGAATTTCCACGAATCAATTTGTGAATTGGATACCATAGATATTACATAGCTTCTTCTCTTTAATCAGAGAAAGAAAGCCAAATGTGTTTATTATAATTATCAAAACGTCTTGTTAGCAAGCAACAATTTGCCAGAAGTGAAACATTACCTTTAAGGCAAGGCTCCCATTATATTTGTTCCTGAAACCGATCTCGGCAACCTCACAATTGCCGAGGTTAACTTCTTGAATAAAACAACCGCGGAATGAGGTCAGGCTGACCCGTGAATCACACTAAATTCTGCGGGAGCGATTTCGCGATCTCTGTTTTCTATTTATTGCAACACAGACAGGTAGCCGATAAATTTAAGATGCTAATATAAAAAAGAAACTGGGTCTCCAAAAAGCTACATGTTTTGTGATTTACTGACACAATTAATCTGAGAGTCTCTGAGCCGTGATAAAAACATTAAATTTGTCGTACAAGCTTTTCTATTCGTATCCCTCTACATAAAATTATCACTCAGTAATCGTGAATGTTTCACTACCTGGGTGATTAAAATGAAGGACCGTGATGAAATGTGTATTATTTTAAGTAATCAGTTCGTGGGTTTTATGGAAGATGATAAATTATTTTTATTTAAGGTATGATCATTGAAGAAATTTTCCAAACTGTAGTTATTTTTAAACGGTTGCCATTGATATTATATAACACAATAATGTATCTTTTTATATAACATCATACATCGAAAAAAAATAATTAATTAATCATTAAAGGTTTAGTAAGATATGTACTCATTCTCTAGTATAAATAAAGAAAAATATTATTGTACATTTAAAAAATATTAGCCTCTATGGTCCGGTTTACGCTAGCGATAAGGTCTAGGTTCAAGTTGCAAGGTCAATATCAAATTTAGATTTTTTCAATTTAAATTTAATATCTTGGGCTTGGGCTATGTGATTTCATTTCTCCTTGCCGTAATGCCAAATGTTCTTTAAAATTAAATCTATTAACATTAGACGAATAAATTATCTGCATTTGAATATTTTATTTCAATGAAATTAACGGTTTCAAAATGCATGTCTTTATTTTATATTGTTTACTGCCAAGCCGTAAGGTGACTGACAGGCGTTTGTGACAATTTGTAAAATGTGAAGTACCCATGTACCTATTTTATTCTGATTCTGTGGTTTTCATCAAATTGGTTTGAATATGGAATCCCTTTGATTTCGCAAAATGAGAAAACAAAAACAAAAGCTTTCGACCTGTCAGTGAACGATAAGTACGAAAGTGGGATACGAAATTACTTTAGAGCGAAGTAAATCATAATAATATATAAAACATTAATATGTATTATCATTTCGATCGCATGAAACTTAATTTGGTTCTGTGCCAGATCAATACCTAATTTTTCAACACTATAAAAACAAACGATACATTCGGAAAATCGATGAATACGATAACGATAGATCTGGTTCCATAGTATGCTTTTATACAAATTTGTTGTATACAACGTTTGCAAAAATAGGATAATCTTTAGTTTCCTGCAATTCTAAATATAACAATTTATAACAAGATTATGTTAATAATATTCAAACACCTTAAACTTGCTCTTGTTTTTTAATTCTGTGGCGTTATGGCAAAAGTTTATATGTCAGTTTTTGTCATATTGGGTTTATTCTCACGATAAAATGTTTGTCAGCATATGATGGCAAAATTTGGTATGCTAGCCATTATCCATGAAGAAGATCTATTGAATAATTATATTATCCGTTTAACCTGAATTGTTGTTAACTTACCTAGGTTTATATATCTTCTCTTTCTTTACCTTAGCTTAAGGTAAAACTGACATATCAACTTCTGCCATAACGCCACAGAATAAGTATATATTCGTATAAAATGAATCTGCCTTAATAAATTACAAGTTTGCAGTACATATTTCAATGATTTAAATAATTCAGTAACAAAAGAATATTCAGCACAATTATTTTACAATAATGCTCAATTATATAAATAATATTCATACGGAAAGGGTCCATCATCGTGATTATCGCATTACGCTTTTTTTCTTTCTGAAGAAATTCTTAATGTCGCCTTCATAATGAGTTTTACAGATTATCAACCATTACGCATCATATGTGTCAACAGAAAGCTATCCCTATTTACGGACCTTGTTATTATTCCTGTGTTTAAACAAACACCAACTCGCGAGCTGGCATCCAGATGAAGTTTTTCAATTCAAACCGAGTGTATTAAACCCTTAAAATGTTTCTGAGATATTACAGAAAGAAATGCACATGGAGAAAACAAATCATAAAAACTTTGGGAATTGTAGTAATATTAAAAAACAATCTTATTCCTTATTACTTCATTATATATCTGTCTGCCGGTTACATGAAATACAATATTTGTGTATAAATATTAAAGTTCTTTCCAACATACGAGTTTTGTTATTATGAACTGACAGCTTATTTCCAGTTCATTACTCATAAATCTTCAAATTACCCATATTAAGTTAATTGGAAAAGAAATACTCAAATACTCACCATAAATCAAATATTATTGATTTTTTACCCGAGTTTTATACAGTTTATGAACAGGTGTTCAACAATTAGTTAGTTTCCGAGTATAGTCAGTAGAAGTATATGTAGAAATATCCTTTTACAGACCCAGAAATATCAACATTTCGTTTAATTCTTTAGATCGGTAGAAAGTTATCTGCCTTAAAATATTTTGATGGCATTTTCGGGTTATATATAACTGCACATTTAACTCAAATTTCATATTTTTGAGTTGTCTTACTGATAAACTGGACTATCGATAAATGTACACATATTAAAATTCGTTTCACTTATTTATAAATAACTGCTTTGAATTTTAAAAAAAATCGTCATCTTTTTACGTTTTAGATAAAATCTCTACTAGTCGTAAATTCAAATTGCTAACTAAACTAAGTATGTTGAAAACAGTCCATTCAATAAGTTATGCTGTAAGCGATGTTTCCAAAAATTGAATCCCTATGAACGTTCTTAACTTGCATCATTTAAAAAACATTATTTGTAATGTTTCTACCGTGTTTTTTTTCCGTTCATTTTCCGCTACGCGAAACGGCGGGAAATCGTACCGACATGTTTGCCAAACCACTCGCCATTCTTTTATCGCCGCCAAGTTTATAGCGGTTTTTGTAACCAAGCACGGCCGCCACTCGCCATTATAACGTGCCTCAATTGTGATTCTTTCCCCTGGTGCCTTAAACGAAGACTCTCACCGTCTATGGCAATAACGGTTTCCCATTTTATATCTTTTCAAAATCCCAGTCTACTTTTTCCTCCGTCTCTCTCTAGCTCCACTCTCACTCACGCTCCGTTGGGAAAACTTGCCATTATGCAAAATAAGACAGCCCAGTGGTGTTGTATTACTCAGACACAATGGAAGCATTAAAACAAGAAAAGAACATGTTTGTTCAATGATGGTTTGCTCTAATTTTCACCTCCTTTAAAATGCGCTAAAACTTTTCTTGCGTAACGATTTAATTTAGTACTAAAATTAACTAAAACACAATTTGTTTTATATTACTTCAATATTTTTTGTATATGTCAGGGCTGGCTTCTTTTATCGTGATCATTATGAAACAGTTTTTTTTAAATGTAATTCTTACAACAAGAATTGACGTTCTATTAAGTTAAAAGTAATCAAATACAAAACAACGGTTTAAGTGGTCGTAAACAAATTAGATGCATTTTTAGATAGTTTGCTGACTTTTTAATAAAATACTAAAATAATAAACTTATAAATTGTTTAAGTAGAAAATTGGTCAATATTTTCTTCGTCGCAAAGAAAATTTCATAAATATTTTGTGGGGCTTACAACTTTTATTCTAGTTTAAAAGTATAAAATATACGCTAAACTTAAATCATTTATTTCTATACATTGAAATAAAAGCGTAAATTTTGTTGAATATACAATATTATTTATAAAGAATTGTCTGAAATCAATATCATGGTTCGTTTCAGAATAATATTCTATAATTTAAAAAATTGAATCTTCTTTTGAAGGATCTGGTACGTCCTTGTTCATCGCTACCCTGTTATACGAACCGTGTGTGGAGAATGAATATTTATGATGGTCGCTGCATGGCAACACTGAATCCCTGTTTTTTATCTGACATTCTAACTTTTTTTATTCTACGATACGCTACGACAATAACGCTAATTTTTTGTGCAAATATTTTATTAGGAAAGAACATCGATAAACAAGAAAGCCTGAATGTTGAATAGCAAATGTGTCCGCCATATTTTCCTTACTGTTGTTTGCGACTGGCTTTTAAACACAAACGACTATTTTATATTCTGCAGAATAACATTATTGCCGGTAGGTTGGCAACAAATCTTTTGCTAAATTCTCGAATAATGTAATCTTTACAAATAAGTCATAGACATTAAATAGATTGAACATAATTCTCTCTAGGAAATAACATTCTGTTTACAAGACTAAATCTTAAACTATCAACCTAAGACAAGAAATAGTTTATGACTTCATGCTTCCCAAATTGGGAGTTGAAATGATTAAAATAAAATCATTAATATTGAAACTCAATGTTTAAATGCTTTGAAAAAAACATAATGTCTTTTAATTTCACGTGTTTATTTATAAAAAAAATCGATTGCAATTACAACACACTTATTGTATTCTGTAAATTCTTAGACCATAAAGGAAATTATTTTATAAATAGTGATAGTAATTAATGAGTGGAAGAAATAATACAGCGGATGACATAAATCTGAGGTAAGCACGCTGGATGTCGTGTTATTTATTTTATCAAATTATAGAGGCACATACAGGATGCGGAAAATGAGAAAAACGATACTGACGACATCTGGACGGTGATTAAAGGATGAGAAATCTTGAGCGCCGAAGGATTGACGTGACGCTAGACGCTAGTCACCGAATGACAGCTAAATATTGTATAATTACTAATGTTATATCTATAGTGAATATCAATAAATATTATATATACTCGTTTCATATTTCATTCCTTGTGATTTTAATTTTATACTCCTATGGTCGTTTCTTTTATATTTTTTTCATGAATAAAAGCTAACCCACACATTTTTAAATGTCAAGTTTATTTTATTATCAAGAGAGCGAAATACATACTCAAATGTAACATAATATAACACATAAACTCCTCACATATTATTTTTAATTAACGATACGTTTTATTCATGCTTATGAAAATAATTTACGTACTCTTATTTAAGTAAATAATTAGGGCAAATGTTTCAGTATAATTAATTTAAGAGTTATTTCATAGATTTAAATGCATGTAAGTATTTTATTTTAATGATGAAACTTTTTTTTACACATTCATTAGCAGTTTTATAAAGATGATGAAATCCACACAAAATTGATTTATTTACATTATATTATATTTTAGATAAAAGCTAATGCAATCTTATTCATTAGCAGAATATTCTTGAAGGCGAATGGTATAATAATCCCGGTCACAAAACATTTCCACTCAAACAGCGCTTACAGTATACGTTAGTTTATGAAAATCGTTTATCTTCCATTAATTTAATCACATCAACTTGTTGTTTCTAAGCCGGCGCCATAATCTTAGGAAAATTTATCAGGGCGTGTATTAGGAAAGCGCAGAGTGATAAATCACTCATCCCAAAAGCGGTGATCAAATATTTCAACGGCTGTTACCTATTACATTTTTATTTATTTGCCAGTTGCCATGACAGAAAATACATTGCTGTTTATAATACAATAACAACAGGTTCATTTCTGTGGTAACACTGATTTCTAGTTTGCGCCACAATATGACACCTGTCTAGTTTTTTGTGGGGATAAGTTTAATAGACCAAGGTTACTTAATAATACACTGGAGATTATGCACTTAGCATGTATTTATTTTTTGTCATAACAGATAAAAATCGTCACACTACGAATTGTTCAATTTATTTAACCCATTTACAGTAAGATGACAATTAGTGATATTCTTGATTTCATTTGTACGATTCTGCCATCTATCGTCCCGGTGCTGAAATACATTTAAAAAAAACAGAAAAAAACTTCGATATTTAAAATTGTTCATAGTGTCACATAACAAAACAACGTCTTTTCGACTATAACAACATGAAAAGAATTATTATAATAAATTTGATGTTCTGTCAGTAATTTTGAATCTAAATATAATATGGATCACCCAATTGTAATTAAAATTATTTATTTTCAATCGACTTTCTACAGTTTTATTATACATTTACGGTGAAACATGCTTTCACATGCTACTCATGAGTAATAATTATAGAATATTTTAAAAATGATGCAAAGCTATTCTCACTTTCTTCATTAATTTCACCATTAAAACTGGTTATATAATAAATCTAAATATATAACATTAGAATTGAGCTTTGGCTTAATAAGATTAAAGTATTCCATTATAATATATTGTGTTCTGACGCTCCAGCTAATGTATGACGTTTTAATCATGCGGTTCAATTCATTGTTATTATATATACAGTATAGATCAATCAGCTTATGCAATTAATCAACGCAGTGTTTCTCGGGAAGAACTTCAGACTCGCATGGGATGCTAATGAGCTTTTTGAAGTGTAGAACCTCATCACGTGCGAAATGAAGGGGAACGCTCTGGACGTCGCGGCGCGAGCTTTTCTCTTGAAAAACGTGCAAGTTCAGCGACGCCTATAAGCTTTGCAAGATCTGGCGCCCGCCTGTCACTTAACACTTTCATTACAAAGCCTGATAAGCTTTGGACATATCAATGGCATGCAGTAATAGAGCCACAGAATATTAACCTTGCAAATATATTCGAAACCTTTTTATCGGGTTATTTTATCGTCTACGCATAGGCTCGTTGTTATCGCTTGAGTTTTGTTTGCAAGTAGTAGCCTTCTTCGTATAATTTTTTATATTATAACTTCTATGTTAGGATATTTGAAAGATGTTGATAATATCGGCATTGGACATAACTCGTTACATTTTCATACGAAAAAAGATACAACGAAACTTTCTATTTTATCTGCTCTTTCAACAAAAAAGCACTTTACTTTATAAAATAGCCTATTTTTATTATGTAATTATTTATAAACTGTTTTTATATAATAATAATTGATTAATCTTTGAAATTTCCTAGTTGAATGAATCAAACATGGTATTCAACGAGCTCTGTTTTTATCAATCGATTCGATTAAATGATTCATTTTGATCGAATCACTTCATTTATTCAATTAACATTTTTTATGATTAGATGACATTCATGGATGATTAGTTCAAATAGATTGACTTAAAAAATTAGAACTCTCGTGAAAATCTAGGAAATATGAGAATTATATATACTTTAATTATATTATGAGTTATGTTTATTTTCGTTATATCAGCAAAATAAGACGACAATTTCGAACAGGTAGCGTGCGGAATGCAATAGCGTGTTCGTAACGATTTTATTTACAGTAAATATAAATAAGTACATATAAATAATCCAGCACTAATATAGAGTGGCGACAGTCTTTTAAAGAGTTATTCCGCCGAAAGATTAACACGATCCCAGGCGCCATCATCCATCCGCACAGACAAGACAACGTGTCGAAAATTTCGGCGACATTATCGCCCCGAAACATGGCCGTGTCGTCCCACAACTTTCGCATTATAAAACTATTAAATGTGACAAATTCGAGCTCTTTACACGGACATATTCACAGTCTGTCATATTAAGCGTTCGGCGGACGTGACGTATTTTTATCGGCGGCCAATTTGTTTCGGGAAATTAATTTAACGTAGCAATTCGCGACGCGAGTGTTTTGCCAATTTCAATTTGATGTTCCTTTTTTCTTTCGTGTTTGTAAACACATTTTTCCGCTTTCCGACACTTTATTAAATTTATCTGTGATGGATATAAATAAAAAAAGTTTTCGAGAAAACAAGCGGCATATGAAATTAATAAAACATAAATAATACGAAATTTCTTGTGTTTAAAGTGTGATTCTTTAATGGATCAAGAAGGTCAAATAATAGATTTCCTCTAAAAAAACTGATTCACCAATACTTTTCCTCTGATTATGTTGTCATAACAAAAATGTGAAATGGTTAATAATTGCTTATTTTGGTAAATAAGAAATAAATTGATTTATTTTCTCTTACATAGATTGCAAGCACCTGTGATTTAACTGACTCTTATCCAGCTAGCAGTTAAATAAAAATAGCATGGTTTATTTTTGGCAGTTTCCAAAATAAACGTTTGTAACAAAAGGTAATCGTTAATCAACGACCACTCTGCGGCCATTGCTCTTATCGACGTTTTCATTGTCTTCTTGTCTTGGCGTGTTGACCAAACATTTCTATGTTGTTAAATAATTGTTCATTTTCTGTGAAGACAAAACGTAGTTAAGTTTGTTGATGTAAAAACAACATAGCTTATTTATTTCATAAAACATACAAAGATAATTACTTTAGTTTTAAGAATGTTTATTACCACCATTATAATACTAAAACGCATATTATATTATTATTACTGACAACATTTCGCTTGATAAAAAGCGTTTCATAAATTTAATGATTATAATTTTTATTCAGTTATCAAAGCATCTTCAGGTCAATAGTGTGTACAGATTTTTTACAGTATTTATTACTACTATATGGACAAATTTTTGAATGAAAGAACATAAGTTAATATAATAATTCATTATATAATATTTCTTTTTTTTGTGATTTTTAATATAAAGATAGTATCATAAATCAACACCTACCTCAATCCATGCTAAATAAAACTATTTTTTTTTTTGATCGATGGCTTTGTTCATAAAGCTTCTAATGAATATTTTATCAACTAGGTACTAAATATTTAACATAATGCAACCCCAGCATCCAACATTTTAACAAGTGAAACACAATTATCAGTTTTATAATATATAATCAGTGTTATAGAAATCTTACTTAAGTACGCTTACCTGAGTCATTTTTGTTTATTATGTTACGATACTTTCACAATTTCTGTTGTTATACATGTCATGTAATTTTTCATTTAGTTGAGTTTTTTATTGACTCCATATACCATTGATAACATGATAAGAGAAAAATGTTAATAACACATGTTATTTAACCTCATAAAACAATTGTAAATGATCCGATCAAGTACGTTCTGATAACGATTATTGATTTTTTAGTTGATGTAAGCAATATCATGGAATTGTAGCAATTCAACATACTCTACGACTGCTACGAATACATCTACGAGATCAATATACAAGAAACGTTGTTATTAGTTTGACGAAAGTAAAATAAAAGAAGACAATTGAAAGAAAATAGATTAAGTTAATACTTCCGGTGTATGACGCTTAATTACACAGCTATTTATTTCAAAAAATCAGTCGACTTTCTCATAGCCTGGCAATTAATTACTAAGTCAAGATTTCCTCTTACTTCAGAATAAAAGAGGAGCACGGATTTATTACACGAAAAAGTTTTTGGTATCAATTAAAATCGTAATTACACTTCAAACGAATACATTACTTTTGCTTGTCATTACGCTCACGAGTCAAAGTGGTTATTCGAATATTTAAATAACTCCGAATCATATCGAGGCCAAATTTAACAATTTCCTGTGTATAACATAACTCTCTTAGGTGTGTTTAAAGTGTTTTAACCTAATAGAGACTAATTGTATAGGAATACCAGGAATTCAGCGATATATGCTCATTTTTACAAGCCAAAACTCATCGTAAATTGATGCTTCAGATAACATAAACAATACACACGCAAATGAACATTTAGTTATTACAAAGAAAACCAGGGTATTTTTTATGATTTTTTGAAAGATTTTCTGCGTAAAAAGTTTTAATTAATAATAATTACGATGTACGATGACAGTATAAATCAGTGGGTTTTTTAATTAAACATTCACTTTTACCACAAGATCGTTAAGCAAGCATTTATTTCGCAGAAATTTTAATCACATGTAATTATTTCTACTCGTGGAAATAAAGACATAGTTTTACTGATTGTAACTTTTAAGGTTATTACAATTTGACGCCATTTAAAATGGCTTTTACATAACTATTTACAATTTTCAATATTACTTGGTTAATATTTATTATTTCATTAATACTTCTAGTAATTCAATTATGTACCCATTAAAAAGGAAATAAAAACAAACAAATACTAGTTCTCAGTGTTACCATTGAGATAAATTGTTTTTTTTTTCGATATAAAACTATCGATAAATGATTTCGAATAAAGTATTCTCAATTCAAATAAAAAACGTTTTGTACAGTCATATGTGGAATTCAGAACTCTGTACGATTCAATAATACTTGCGTAAAGTAGATATAACAAGGAAACGAAAAATAATAATAATAATTTGAGGAATGTAACAATACACTTGTTCGAACATTGAAAACAACCTTCTACACGTATGTTCATTAATTGGGCGATCGCACAATAGACTGAAAAATGATACGAAATCTAGTCATTTTCTCTCAATGGAATTGGCAGATGAAAATAAAGTCAATGAACTCCAGAAAAAGCGACCTCCATAGAATTCTTCTTTTCATTTTGATACAGAACCTTTGAAAAGGGACGAGGGTAAATTCTTTACCAACACCTTACTCAGAATGTGACGGATAGATTGAGCCGTGGAAATGGACCATAAAGAAGGTTGTAAATTATTTTTCGAGGGTTAATATTATAGAATCCGGAAACCAAATATTTTTTTTTAACTAATTCAAATATATAACCTGTATGCTTGCATTTTTATTTTGAAGTGGTCTTTATACATAATTCTAATTTCTGTCTATTTTAAGAAAATGAAATAAAATTTATGATTAATTTAACGATTGACAGACAGTTGGTCTCAATGTGTCACAATATCATATGAGTCAAAGACTTCATATTATATTTTGACGAAACATCTATACTTAACCTCAGCCTTCTAATATCATTAAAATAATTGGACAGATTAGTATTAATATTTTTTCATCATATTGAAACATCTATCAAAGCCATACTTATATTAGACAGTTTCTTTCAATAATAGAAGGAGATTTTTCTAAACAACTTTTTGATCATCTGTACTTCTATAAATCCAACAAATTACAACTGAATACTCTATAATGAGTAGATAAAATATATAGCCAATGAACACAATTGGAATTGTGTATAAAGACTAAAAATGCTCGACTCAATAGAAACAAACTAAAATAAATTTTATCTCCTATCAAAACCGAATTATCGAGTAATCGCAGTTAATCGGGGGCTCGGGCATTTTCTCGCCCATTCGAAGTGCTTCCGGGAAACGAAACGTAATGAAATGATCAGTGGATGCTCTTCTTTTGGTAAGCGACTGTCATAATAATAAACGCCATCCCCGAGGAAATTGGAAGTTCAGCGCGAGCGTTGGCACACATTCGAAGTAGGCGGAAGTTCCATACTAGGAATCGTTAATCGGGTATTTTAAACGGGGGGCTCGCAGACACAAAAAAAAAATAATAAGCTTTCATGAAAAATAAGCTTTTATTTCATTCAAATTAAATTTACTTTTAATACTTACGCAATATCGGTCAAAATTTCTTAAAAACACTATCAAAAAACTTGAACGGATTTTTCTGTCTTAATAGTACAAACCAAATTGTGCTTTATTTTTAAAATGATTTCTCATTCGACCAAGAATGGCAGTTTACACCTTAAAAGTGATATATTATCTAGTTTTTAGTATTCACTATAAGATTTTACTCATTCTTAAACAAAACATGATAATATTTAATTTTCAATTAATTATCGTTCAAAAAAGCTTTTGCATAAATGGAAACCCCTGAAAAATATAAAGAATGAGTAATATAATAGAAGTAGCTGTTAAAGTTTATTAACTGGTATTATTTATGGGTCTGTTTTTCTCCCATCTAACTTCTACAAATCTGCTTCTGTTACGCCAAAAATTCTGAGAACTTCCTTATTTTCATTGTCATGTCGTGTTTACGCTCACTCAATTACGTCGGTTATTGTGAGTAGTTTAATGGTTTAGTTTGATTACAAGTTTTTTTCGTTTTATCAAAAAACTGATTTGGCAAATTTATCGTTAAATAAAACAAAATTAAGTTTTCCTTGTTTTACGATTCGTTTAGTACGTAAACCAAAGCTACGCAATGCGTTTTATATAGGAATATTCTTACGCCATAGTTCCTACGATGGCATGAATATAAAACAGCTATCAATTAGCTTTTAAATTTTGTAGAACTGAATACTTTCTTATTTTTATTCTAATAGGAAAAACATTAAATTTGTATTAAAGGCGTTATAAAAAAACCTAACTTCACCGTTCAATTCTATATTTGAAAATTGAACAATTGATTCGAATTGATTGATAAATTAATATAATTGTTTAATATGCAGAGATATTTTGAACGAATAACATTTATTTCAAGACTAAAGGAAGTGCATTTGATTGTCTTTGGAAAACTATGATAAAGCAGTCCAAATATAACTGTTAAAGTTTATTTCAATTTAATAGCATTTTGGAAATGACGAATTTAAATTGTGTAGGTAGGAAAATTTAACAGTAGAGAGAAACACGCGAATGAAATCTCTAAGATAATTATGTGTAATTATACAATGATATATATTGTTATCTCTTAAGCAATCTCTTGTTTGTGGTCACATTGTTTTCTTCAAGATCAACATTTTTCAAAGTTCACAAACCTCAATGTGTTTATAAAATGTCAACTCTTTTTGCTACGAAACGGTAGGTGTATTAACAAGAACGGTTTTTTTCAAACACGGAAGACATTTTCCGGCGCCTTTTGTGCGATATCACCGCCCATCCAGTGTGTCGCTAGCTTGATACTTTGAATTATTATTCTAGAAACCGGATGGCAACACATAGGCACAAAAGCAATAGACAGACGCAGCTCTTTTGTGCAGTGTGACCCTCAACCAGTTAATTCTAGACCAAATATTTTTTCTTAATCATCGAAAAATTACCTATAGTTTTTTAACAGTCATTTATCACTATCAATACACTGTATTGTAATACAATATTACTATACAGTACGTACGTTCTTATATTTTCTCGTCTAAAATAAAAATCTAAAGAATCATTCAATATAAGAATATTAGACAATCGATATATTATCGTCAAATGTACTCACTAACAGAGATATGAGTAAGAGTTGAATTTGAAATGAGATTTACATGTATGTAAATGTGATTAGTCCTTGTGTGTGTCCGAAATATTTTAAATTTAAAACATAACGCAATATATTTTTCAAGGGATAAGAAATATGGTATGAAAATTTCAGTTGTCTATTGATATGATAATTTTATTTTTGAATTGATTGATAAAACGATTACTCATTTTTGAGATATACACTTGACAGCTGTCCAAATGTATACTTTTATTTTGCATACAATCTGAAGTGTAAAGTTCTTTCTAAAATATGTTTATACTTTTTGTGCTTGCTTTAATAATACGATATTTCAAAAGCATCTCGAGCACCTTTCGCTACTGTTTGACACTGCTATTTTGAGTTCAACGCAAGAATTTCTTGTAGGTATTTCAAACAGATAAGTGAAAAGGAAAAAGTTGAAACGTTGTTTTAAAATAGCCCACTCACATAGCATCCATTCGTCCAGTTTTGAGTGCTACTCCTGAAGAAAGCAAGTGTTCATATTGACGCTCAATAGCCACAAAGATAAATAGAATTCGCAAAATGAAGAACAAGCTTAAAAAGTGGAATCGATGAGTATCAGAACACAAATAAAATGTCTAACATACAAATATGAGGAATGGTAAAACTACCACTTTTCCACCTATATGTTATATTTTATACTTAGTATTATTTATTTCAACGTCGATATTTTATAAAATTAAAATGTCACTGGCAATAGATTTTAATTAAATATAATAAAATTACATTCAATTCTTTGTGTTTACTATAAAATATCGTATATTAATTTTATGTTCTCCTTCCAATTGTTTCAGACCTTCTCTACAGACAAACCATTACCATAAACAACAACCCGCTAGAAGTTGAAATCATTGATGTTTCCGGAGAAGGAGAAGACGGGTTTCCAATCGAGCAGGTATAAACACGCATCATAGACAAATTATAATTTATTAGCTACTAGCTCAATATCAACACATTAAAATAAAGTAGCGATCACTGAACTTCGTAAACAACGATGTATAAATAATTTATGTAGCAGCATATACATTAGTGTTTTTGAACAATATGCTTCTGACTAACTTTTAACCTTATTCTGAAGATGGTTATCAAAGAGGCAAAACACGTTCCACAAAGTTACCGCCGAATCCATTGAAAATAATTTCGTCATTGTTCTGGAAGAAGACACTTGAAGACACAAAGTACTTGAAAAACAGTTTTGAGTAATTGAACTTTGAAGTTCGTCAAATGTTTGAAATGCTACCTATACCTTTTTCATTTTGGTTTGTACAAAGCTGTTTTTAAGTGAAAGTAATTCATAAAAATAAGTGTTTCCTTTCATACCGTAGAGTTTGAAATAAGAAACACTTTGGTATAACTAACTCAATATGTCATTTTTTCGATTTAGTGTTTTCTTCCAGAACAACGACGATATGAAGCTTTCTTTTTCAAATAGTCAATTTTAATTTATCATTATTTTTACATTTCTGTCAATCACATTACTTATTATATAATGGATTATTAAATACCAATTATTTTATTGTATCTTAATAAATGTAATAAAGTAAATGCGAAATAAATCAATACATTTCTTTTATGAAATATGCAATCTATTAACAATAGTTCATTCCTTTTGATGGATCTTATTAAGTGGCAATCAAAATTAATTTTATTCAGTAACTTGGTATTTTTTTTATCAGCTAACTATATTTATATATCTTTTCATTCAGAATGAGAAATTGTATTCACCTCTATTTAAAGGAAAGAGTTATAATTACTATATATTAATATAATTTGAAGATATTTATCAATCTAGTTATTTAATTGTTTTTTTTTTCTTTTTAATTTATCAGGTCCAGTGGGCTGACGCTTGTTTGGTAGTCTACGCCATCACAGATCGTAGAAGTTTCCAACACGCATCAGATACCCTCGCAGCCCTTCACAAAGTTCGACAGGGAACTGGACCTCTGGCGCTCTTAGCCAACAAAGCTGATCTCGAACACCTCAGAGAGGTAATGACCATTTTTTACAACTTATCATACAGAATTTAGAAAAAGCCTTATAGGTATATCAGCAATGTATTTCCTAAAGAAAACAACATTATTATATTGACATTCAATTGAAATATCGATGCGTAATAAATAATAAATACTATTGGTTTTAGCGTAATAACCAGTTTCGAATTTTGAAATATCAAAGACAATAAAACAGTTGTTTATGATGCTACCATATATTATGGAAAGTAATAAATCTATATTTAAAGGAGTCGACGTAAAAAGATACTTCCGCGTCAAGTGTACGTGATACTGGCCGTAAATATGTATTATAATAGACAAAATATTACGATTGTACTTAATTATTTTTGCTTCAATATCACAGTATAATAAAAATGATTTTTAAAGCCGTTGTCTTTTTCGTATTCGATGTTAGGCATTTTATTATTATCAATATTGTTTCCCCGCCAATAAATAAATCCCATACTAAAAGTCTATGAATTTCTGACTATTTTGGGGCTATATTATTCTTACTTAACAAATAAATAATACCACCTAAAAACAACATTTCAACTTCGCAGAAATTATATTGGTTGAATGTTATAAAAGCTTAGAAAGCCTTTTTTAAAAACCTGCGTCTGCCTTTTCTCTTTATATTTATGTTGTATATTTTTTTTCAATATTTATTAGATAACTCAATGAAAATAAAAATAGACGATATTATTTTTTTTGTTTGAGATCTGGTTTTTTTCTGTTGCGTAATCCCATAACTGACACATGTCATATTTTCTAAGACGGATATTATTAATGGGGTGAAAGAATAATACACAATGCTTGTGAGAATTTTCCATTTAAGATAGTTTTATAAGCCTGCGTGGGTTGGTGCATTTTCTTCTGGAAAATTTCTCTGACCTTCATAGCATAGCAACACGTAATGATTATTTAATATTTTATTCGAATGAATATCATATGTTTTGAACGACGCTTTTGAAAGGTTAAGTTAGTGAAATATATAATTTACGACATTGTGAATAGGTAAAAAAAAATCATTTTGGTATTTTAGTGTTTTGATAGACAAATTAACTGTTTTGAAAGAAAAGGTTATAATACGACACCGTAAAATAGACATATATTAATATCATAAAATAGTCTTTTTATAAAAACCATATGTAGACAAATTCAATAGAAAAACTATTTCCGAGAAACGAAAATAACTGTAGATAATTTGCGAATGGTGTTAACTTTTTCTGTGAAAGCGTCGACGCTTTCATCAAATATAATTTTAACTGTAACACGCGATCCAATGTAAGCTGTCTAAAAAATGAGCAAACCGCAAAAAATACTTGGAAACCGTTACACCAACTGGTTGAATAATGATATGTGTGAATGCCATAAAATACACATCGTTCATCGGAAATTCTTTAGTTCCACGAACAGCCGCTAGGGAAGAGGGAAAACTTTTTAATACCCTTTTTATACAACGATAAAAACAATATCTCGTGCGGCATAGTAACAGCTGAGACCGTCATTATTTTATTCATCTCGAACTATATTATACCATTCTACCGATTTTTGTTTTAATGAGGATCGTATATACCTATATAAGAAACCAGTCAAAAAAGCAAGTACAGTTTATTCTAACTGCTAGGTACAAGAATAATTCAATTTTGGATTACTTAAGAATTATTCACTGTTCATTTCAGTATTGCCATCCCAACTTTTTAGTAAATCTATCATTTATCATTATGAAATACTTTTATAAATTTAAAAATAATAATGATTTTAGTCAGAAATTTTGAATCTTCAATATTATTTTTTATTTTAAAAAATAAAACACAATTCATTTGTACTACTTCCACATATTTATAATGATCAGGACCGGTTTCGGTATAATGTCTTTCCACCAAGAATTGACAGTTAACACCTTAAAAGTGATTATTTTCAGTAGCATATATTTAATTATAAAGTATTTATAAATGAAATTTTTCCCGATATTTTACAGCAAAACGATTGCTGACTAAACGCACAAAAAAACCCGTTGTTACTTTTTGATTACACAAGAAAGTTGAATTAAACGTCCCCACAAAAAAATTGCAGGCCATTTCTTACAGGAAAAATATTTATTTTTGACTACTTTTTTGACAAATCCTTTATTCGAATAGCGCCCTGTTGCTACGCCGTTTTATATAAGTATTCCTTAGGGTTTCTTTTTTAATTACTCGAGTTGGATATATTTTCATACTTTTTTGTAATACGGTTTCATATAATTAAACGTTAAATTTCAGAATTTCGACTGCCCACTTATTAAAAACATATTTAATAAGGCTCATTATCCATAAATTATACCATATAATTATACCTCGTTACAAAAAGGACATCTTGTTAAAAGGTCCGTTCGTGAACAATACTTTATGGTACCTCGTTTTTGTGATGAATTTTCTAATAAGTCATCTCTTGTCATAGAGTAATTCACCAGCCATAAAGCATATTTTTTTCTTTTACATTTGAACGGCGATAAATATACCGAATATTATAGCACAAACTATACTTACGTTTGAATGATGCTTAATAATTTTGTACAATACTTTACTAGCCAGAAAAGTTCAATGACCTTTTATCTTTATTGACTTATATGTTTAATATATCAGTGAAAAATGAATGTGGGTATATTTTGAAGTGGGCGCACATGATGTTAGAAAATGTGCGTGTGAAAGGGAAAGAAAGCGCTGGCTTAAATATTTAAGCGTCAGCTATTTTTACAGGCCGCCATCAATCTTAAATTTTCCAACAAAGAAGTTTGGAGTATTTTAAGTCTTTGCTACCTTGTCATACAATTTTGATATATTACGTAATGCGAATAAAATAATGTAAGGCGTAAAATGAAAAATATTAATTGTGTTACTACACCTGCCCACTTTTTATAATTGAATTATTTTTAATTTTATTAAATAATTAATTGAATGTATATTTGCAACATAAATAAAACTCGTCAAAATACGATTCATAGCGTATATGATATATTCCTTAGTAATTAATTAATAAAATATAAGGCATTCATTTCCACATGCTGGGCGAAACCGACTTTTTGCTGTTTGGTTTCCCACGAAAGTAAGTAGCCTCTGATCAGGTGTAGGGAAAATGTCAATAACATAAAAACAAAAATACACTCGACGTCGTTTACACTCAGTGTGTTACGGACCTTTTGGTTAGGTGCATAGTTTGTAGATAGGGTTTGATTTATACACCAGGAGAGTACACCAAAACAAGTTATTTAAACTGTTTATAGCTAGATTACAGTTGTTAATAAGTTTTCTTCTCTCTTTGTTACAGGTCGAGGAAATAGAGGGTCGTACAACAGCGATCCAAAATGGCTGTCCCTTCTACGAAGTTAGCGTAGCGGAAAACAGCTCCGACCTCTATCAAGCGTTTGAATTTCTCGTCACCGAATGCAGAGCGCTGCAGTCATCAACAAAATCTAGAAAATTCTCAGTCTCCAAGATGATCGGAACCCTCATCGGGGGCGGCAACTCCACCGGAGGGAAAAATGCCAACAATCAGCAGCAAGGCGGCACCGTCGTCGTGTGCCACAAATCCGACTTGCACCGGTCGCGCGTTCTGAAGCGGCGGCAAAACTTCACCGCCACAGCATCTCTGTGACTGCCGGCGGGGGGCCATGCTGACCACTGCGCCACACCGGTGCCGTGAATTGCTACTACACACCTTATTTCGAGCGAAAAGATATTTTGACGGCGATTATAGCCCGAATCAGGACGCGTGAATATACCCTTCAAGATGGAAACTTTGTCGTCGAATAAAAGCATTTGAAAATCGAATAAAATGTGTCGCCCTTCTGAAGTATCTTGTTCAAGCATACCTCTCAAAGTGACAGATTTGTTTTCAAATCACTCCACACTTATATTATTTATGACCCAATGATAAAATATTAGGTAGGTATACAAGCTGACACCAATTGGAAAATTTTTCTTTGTTGATTGATTTTCTAAATGTGTTTTCTTAAGCAAAATTTGGCATAAAATCATTAAAAATACTTACCTGAGTCGTGGTTTTAATTTTCCGACATATTTCGATGAGCAAGTTTAACGCAATTGTCTCATATAAAAATTATTGCTGAATTTTTGTAATAATTAACAAGACGGCATCGCATTAAGACAAGGGTAAAGGGAAGTTTTTTTTAATGGATCCATTGGAAGACCAGTAATGTAATATGGATATAGTCAATAGGTGTACAGATCGCTCCGTTTCATGGCCCCCTGCTCGGATGATATTTAAAACGGAGTGATTTCTTTTATATATTGAATGTTACAATAACAATAAAATTTTATAGGACTCAAAAGTAAATACTCTTAAGATTTTATACGAATTAAATTATTAGGTTATAATTTTAGACCAATTAGATGTGTTAAATATTGAATTTTTAAATTGACGAAGACACGGTGGCAATGTTAAAAATGTTATTTCTTATGACATATCGAAGTTGTGTGGAAAAAAAGAAGTGTGAAAAGAAAAATTTAAGATTTATAGGTAAATAGACAAATCTTATATGAATTTGAAGGAACGTACATATTTCGTAATAAAGTTTGAGAAGAGACAATTTTAGTGTGTATTTATATGAAATTGGTTGCCATTAGCTATGTAGTATAATATAAATTGTTTACAATTTCCTACTTTTCACACAGCAATTTGATACGCAATCGAAAATTGTTTCAACAATTTTATTACATTCAATGATGAGACATTTAAATAAACACAATTTCTTAATTTGAAAAAATAACCAAAAACAAAAAAGTAAATGGTATTAAATTGGTTCCATCGATTTTCAATTCAATTCATTTTTGATGTGGAAAATGTGTCTGTTTAATATTTATTCATATTTTATGATAAAAATATGTGGGCATGTACATTAAAGCGTATTGTATTCTGTGGAAAAGTTTTTAATTGATTGTAATAGTATAAAAAAGCATTACTAAATCTATATATGTAAAAAATGGCAACGATTTCATGCTTTTGAAATCTCAAATTTTTTAATAATCCTTTGGCAGCGAATTTAAAGAACGTGCTCCAGAATCTTAAAAATAAAATTTACAAATCACCTTTGTAATAAATCATGTCAGGCTAATCTTGACACATGACGATTTCAATTTAAATTAATACTCCACCCACAATGAGATTATTTAATTTCATAATATTGTGTAGTCATGACTTATTAAAAGAAAATTTTAGTTTGAATTATTACATTTTTATCTGTTCTAAATATTTCTAATGCTTCAAATACATTACAAAATTATATCTGAGGCGAATGATATATAAAAATGGGTTATTTAAACTATTTTATTTTAGCACATCCATTAATTATACACTTTGTTATGTTGAGAATGTATACAAAAAAAATAATCAATCATATTTCAAATACTGTTTGTACAAATTATTTGTTGAAGATTCAAAATAATCTTCCTGTTAAATTGACAACAGGAATCACTATTAGTCTATCAAGCATAAATGTTATATATTTTGAACTTGGTTTAATCCATGCTCTGTGTATTTTAGAGCAATTATTTCACCTTAATTTCAAAGAAAATTTTTAGATTCTGGAAATCATCATGTCAGTAGTGCATTTTTATCATACCAACTTAAAAAAATCACCTTAACAAGTTGTAAAATTTTTATTGATGAATTCATGTATTTAATAGTGTATCTGTACTGTTTTTATGTGTATTGTTAATTCAATTACCGGAAAAATAGCTTTTTTTCAAACTAGAATATTTATAAATAAAATATATATTAAAACCCTTGAGCTACTACCTTAGAGGCGATATCCATAGCTTAAAAAAGTATATTAATGTTCAAACTGTCAACAATTTGACAACTATGAACTTTATAAAAAAAAATGTCCAGTCAGATAGTCTGACATCTGCCAGCAGAAATTCCAACTTTATTTTGTTCTTTTCTTCACAACTAACAGTTGGTTTGAATGACTTAAATAAGCAAAGGTGCTTCCTAAGTAGTGGCTCAGTGATCGATAGCTAAATTTAAAAGAATAAATATTAAAACTGATGTTGCACTTATATTAGACTTGGAAATTCATGGTATTTGAAGATATATTTAGTATTTATATTATTATCTGTCGGTTAATGATCCAGGAATGATAAAGTTTATAATTCTACCTGTATCAGCCGAATAAAGACAATAGAATAATTAAACACATTCGTTTTGATATAAATGTAAAATGTAATTTTCAATGCTGTTTTCAATTTGAAAATATGAAAATTAGTAATAAATGAATGGCCTAAAGTTGTACTCTATGATTGCAACTGAAGATATTTGCGAATGAGTTAAACAACTGAATAGACTAAGGAATGAAGAAAATACTTTAAGAATTTGCATGTTACATTTTGTATGTAAATGAATTTTGTAATGAAAAATAATTGTTGATACTGTTGCGAAGAAACTCGTTTGGAGAATTTGTTATTTAGTAGAATACATACGAAACAATGATTTTTATAATATAAATCTGAATGTACGCACACGCAATTTTTTCAACATTTTTCTAATATGTCTATTAAAAGAAACGCATACCATCACTGTTCTAGCTTAACATCATTGCTGTTTTTTGCATGTCTTCTTTAAGACATGATAAAGAAAGTAAATGCAGTAAAACTTCGATATAATATGAACTTCGAATTTATTAATTTTTAAATCATATGTTGTTGGTTTGCATGCAGCAAACCAAGGGCCACAGCATGTAAACAATATTCTGCCTGTGATAAACATGTGATCACACAACTCGCGACAGTTTAAATGCGTGTCAACCGAGTATTGGCGAGATGTGGCTTTCTTTGTCTATAATTGTATTGTGTCATTTGATTTCACAATAAATGAATAAGCGGACAAACTAAGCCTACCTTTCGGTTTGAATGGTTTAGGACCGTACCGTCGACCGTGTTAGTATATTATATTGAGGTTTTACTGTACTTTTAAAAACTTGAAAAAAAGTTGAAGTTAAAGCAGTTATCTGTGCCTAACCACCCAAATTTGATTTTCAATGATACAAGGTTGTATCAGAACATTGAAATTGTAGTATATTACGCTGACTGAAAACGTCCTAAAATTTGGCACAGTAAAACAGTTGGATGAATATATCTTTATTGACTGTTTTTTTTATATTCTACTTTATAAGAAGTTGGTTTTGTATATATTTATAAGGGCTGTGAAATTATTTATAAAATCCATGTAAAGAGATACTAATAACATACTACAGAATAATTATAATTAATTTAATTAATAAGTATTATAGATTGTCATAAATTTTTGTACCGTCGCTAGTGATATGGGACATTGATGAATTCGAATGCGTCGCCGGTGTATGCAAATTCTAGAAATGTGGATAAAACAAAAGTTTAAAACTGTATCTAAGAGATGTGTGTTTGATTATGAACTGCAATCATAATCGATGGAAAGCCGTCGCATATGGTTAAATGTTCTGATCGTTTAATAAGCAAACTCTTTTAATCTGAAATATCGGTCTAAGATTATACAAAATACAAATTATTAATTACATGAAAATTTGTACAGAGAAATCTAGTCAATACATTTAGTATCATGAATGTTCACAATTGTTTGTTTTAAATATTATATTTACAGTTTAAAATGACCATAATGTAATGATACAAATATAAACAGTGTGAGAAATAAAATAATATGTATTCAAAATAACTTCTTTTATTCTAAAAAATATAAATAACCCTTATTCCTCAAGTGTATTCTGCAGTACTTGGGGTAAAAGTGGGATCTTCGTAGGCAAGCGCAATATAAGTCAAATTATGCTTTTATCATCGGTATTATTTAGAGGTAAAATACACAAATTTAGATACATTTTAGTTTCATTAAATCTTTAAAAGGCACTATTTTGTGATCTGATTTATGCAAAAAAATATTGTAAATATGCTACTGTTTATCTACCTGAAAATTTTCTAAATGCCGCAAAAACAATGCAATGTAATCGCAAATAGGAAAATACCAAAAAATGGAAACAAGGAAACCAATAATTCATGCAAATTACGAAATACTATTACGAAAATTTATCAGGTTTATTCTGTGAATGAACCATTTGTTATGGCAACTTTTTCATACCTATCTTATATTCGTATTTCATGTAAATTATCGGTTTCCCTAATTCCCATGTATAATAATTTGGCATTTCTCTATTCCTAATTAAATATCCTACAGAACTGCATCACTATTTACCAAAAATATAAATTCATTGTTTTTATTAAATATTTAAAAAAATAAACCAGCTTGTTTTAGCGTACGAGGGTTAACAATAAATAAATTTACAGACTACACGAGCAATCATTGACAAGCGTCAATCAGTAACATCAAGCATTTCCTTATTTTGCACCAGCATGGTCGCAATAAATGTAGGGATGTCTTCAAAGTATGGCGCTATTGAGGAATCTAACCACGAAGACACCTCAATACTGGCAGCCACATCCGACGGCATGTGTATGTATGTCCACGGCGCGAATGCAATATGGTGTCCGATATCCAATAGATTGTCAGTTTCGCTAATGTTGTTGTCGAGATACTCGGCGGCACTGTTCGGTAAGCAGCTCAGTACGCTGCCCTGTTTCCTTCCCTTGACGAGATCACCGAACCAGAGCGCATTCATGTAGTCAGCGCTATAAGTGAGAGTCAATGTAATCTGCAGCTTTATGGCTTCTTTACCGTGACTCGCCTTTATCTTTTCATAAATCAATCGATATCTGAAAGAATTATTTCACTAGTTTACTCTGTATGTAATGAGATAACACTCGAGTGAAAAAAGCAATTAGTATAACACACATTATTTTTATTATTAGTTTCGAATGGACAAAAAAATGAAAAGAATGATTCCAAAGATTTACCTTTTTGGAGAAAAGGTAAATCTTTGGAATAAATCTGTAACTATCCTATTCTAATACTGTGAATAAAACTACATTTCTATTTGATTCTCTTCCTGGAATCAATGGCAATCCTCACGCCCAGAGGTGAACTCAGCATAAATATTCAATATATCTATCAAACCCAATTTCATAAAAAATAGCTCATAGTTTTCCACTGTTCTTACTCGAACTCTTTTCATATCAATACAACAGAACACAATAATTTAAACAGCGTATTCCACTGTTGTATAGTATTTACCCACTGCAGAAAAATATTTTTTTTATCATACCTTAGGATCAGTGCCAGCATTCTGTTGATTGAGGACCCGTTTAGGGAACTCAGGATATTATAAGCTAGACACTTGGGAACAACAGTCCAAAGCGGGAGAGAAGATTTCTCTTCCATTTCTGCAATCTCAATGTAAGTATCCAAAAAAGCGTGTTGTAGCATTGCACTATCTGTTGATAAAAATAGAGATAAAAACATTTCATCCTCTCTCAAAGGGCAGATTGAGCAACTCTTTTACAACCATTGTCATATAATTCTTGTGGAACTACTTTGATATTTATACCTTATAATAAAAACCACTTAAAATAGTATTGAAATATTCACATTCGAGATCTGGAGATATAAAAATGCATGCCTGGCCTGACAGGTTAATAGAAAAATTCAGCTGGATTCAGAAGTCCGTGTTTGAAATTTCCAATAAAAAGTTACATGCATTGGAATTTCCAATGTTATTTAATTGAAGGAATATAGATATAAGTGAATAAAATGTAATATTTCAAACCTGGCAAACTGATGACTGATTTTTCACAAATTTCATCAATAAAATTCGATATTTTTGTCAATGCGTCCATGAAATTAATGTTATCATCTCTGCTCAGGAACAGCTGTTTTCTACCGGAAGTCGCTGTCTCATGCTGTAAAATTAAACACAAAATTTGTATGGTGACAGTACCACCTCTATTTACATTTTGATACAAGCTTTGTATTTAAAATCATTGACTCCCCGATAACACAATTTTCGACATTTTATCGAATTAAGCTCCTGCGCCGAATATGCATTGTTTAATGCATATGCATCACCATGAGCTAAAGCTCTGACTATCCCGCTCCGTCTTCATATTACAAGTAATCAAACAAATTATGTATAAACTATTTAATTTCGTTTATACAATGAAAATATTTCAGTTATGCCAGAAATGTTACATATATAGAGAAGTGCTGTGAATTTATCTCCCGCTCACTACATAAATTAATAAATAAAATATGAATAGATTAATTTACCACATCTATTACTTACACATTAGCCGACTTTACGGTCCTTCCATGCAAGACTGGGAGGTGCATAATGTTTTTGTTTTCAAATTTTCTTCTGTTATCTTTGTACTGAAGCCAAAGCAAGAAAGAGTGAGAATCTAACTAACTTCATCAAAATGGTTCAGGGCCGGATTAAAAGTAGTACAGGGTCAGGGGTTGTCTATATATAGTTTAAGCAATAAACATCTCGTAACAATATAAAGGAAAATAAACTTACTATATTTATATACATCCTCTTGATTGTGTCCAGTAACACGCACCGATATGATGCATCGCTAGTCATAAACAATGATTCTATTAATTCCAAAATATAATCATAGAGCTTATCCCCCGACTCAAAGGTAATCCATTCTAATAATGACAGGATCTGAAAGAAAAATAACAGCTCTAAAACATGCAACCTCTCAGTTCGATATTCGAAAAAGAATATTCAGACAAAGCTCTTTCTGCGACTAATCTTACCTGTTTCTTTGATTATAAAATACATACAAAAACTTTATTATTACCAACCGAGCCATACAAAAATAACAAAAAGTAATTAAAGTAGGTATATCGATTTTTCAGTTCATTACTCAAACATCTCCAAATAACCCATATTGAGATAATGGGAAAAGCAATATTCAAATGGTCGCCATAAATCAAATATTATCGATTTGCACCTGAGTTTTATACATTTTATAAACAGGTGTTTGACAATTAGGTAACTCTATCTGATTCAGTACCCAAATGACTCAAAAATGGCACCAAAAAAATGCTAAGGCGGATAACCTCCTAAAGAATTAAACAAAATGTTGATATTTCTGGATCAGTAAAAGGATATTTCTAAATATCCTTCTGTCAAGAAGCTGACACACTTCCTGCCACTTCCTACTTCCACGGGTCTTCATGACAGCTGAATTTTGTAGTGATTGTAAGACAGCAGCAATTATACGACACACCCAAAATTTAAAGACACCAAAAAAAAGAAAAACCTATTATAATCCTAATATTTTCTATGGATTCAGCCGTAACTTTGTGGAAGTTCATTTTTAATATAAAATTAAAATTGATAACTTATTTATTCCACTTGGTTTATCACGTTAGTGATAAACCAAGTGGAATAACTAAGTTATCAATTTTAATTTTATATTATAATCCTCTTATAATCGCGGCAATAAAGTGATAAATAATAAGCATTTGTTAACAACGAATCTTACCTCATCGAAGAAATCTACACCATTCCAGGCAAAAATATACAGCCCCAAAAACTTTGAAACCACAGGTATACCTTGAAGAAGGCGATTTTGAAATAGTGACACACGTTGCAAAAAATACTTCTTTTCGTTATATGACAGAATACTTTTGTTGCGTAGAAAATCTGTGAACAATAAAATACAAATATTGAAGCGCCAAATAAATATTGTCAAACCTTCCAAAAATTAAGCTCAGCGCTAAGTTGAAGAAGCCAACTTTCGGGTCGACAACATTGAGGAGAATGATCATCAACCAATTTAACCATTTGCACTCGACCATGACGCTTAAGCACACAATTAATGGTGTCACTTCAATAATGACTGAAAAATTAAGAAATGGCACACTCAAATGCAAAGGGTTAATATTATATCCCAAATAAAGATTGATATGTTTAAATGTAAAGTAATAGTGATTTTAAAACTCCATTTCTAGATAAATATATTATAAAATATTGAATTGTTCCCACTTACTATTGTACAACACTTGATACAATGTGTATGAGAATCTTGATTGGACTTCGGGACTGGAAAATAGGATAATGTGTGAACCAGCATCGTTGACCAGCAACGATAATACATTCGCAGGTATATCAATATTTTGGCCGAGGTGGTGGACCATTATCTCGTGAGTACTGAAACAAAGATAGTCACAGGTAGATAGAAAGATAGTACAAATATTTAAAAACAATAGCCGAACCCAACTTGCAGAATGTCCGGCTGTGAGTCAATCAACTGCCCTTTTCGGAGAGAATAGAAGCTTGAAGTTAACTGACCATTGGTTTCTAGATCCCCTCCATTTTCCAAATATAATATTCTGTCGGTAACTGTTGCTGAGGTTACACATGGTGTTTCCTTGACAATATCTAAACTATCTGTTGCTTAATAAGATCACTCATTTTAGGATTTATTTTCGTTTTGATATACAATTTATTGATCCATCTAACGTTTTTATTTTCACTATTTCACTTGGCAGCAATTCAATACCGTGGAATAATGCCATATCTCACATTATTTTTATATTCGTGCTCAACTTTGAAAATATAAAACATATAAATTGTTGTCCTGCTTCCCACATTTAGCAAAATGAAGATGAAGTACCATTATTTGTCATAAGCGAGCCAATTGGGGTGCCAGTCTTAATAAAACAAAAGATTGCCGGCCACAGCTTGAGTATTAGCACTCCATGGTGATAAAACTGTTCATTATTAATATAATTTTTATATTTTATGTCGGCATCAATTAAAATAATAGCAAGCAAAACCAAATCCTTTAAGACTATATAAGATATACAATCGGAAACTCTACACTTACATATCTATGATGGGCCGACTTGAGTATAAGTCCAAAAAGACGATTTTGTAGGAGAGCAAAAACAAAGTTAAATTATGAAGTCATTTTATCGGCAATAATGATTATACTCTCCATGAGGTTATCATTTTTACTATTCTTATCACCAGTGTTCGGATGTATAACAAAATGTCATTAAAAGAAGAATTAATGGACTTGTACTTCTGGGCATGCAGACATTAATTTTATGAGAAAACTTATACAATTAGAAACAGAAAAAATATTAATTATATCACATTTATTTCAGTTATTAGTATAGTAGCAAGTTATTCTAATAGACGCATAAATTTATTATAGTTTTTATGATGTGCACTGTTATCTATACAGCGGTGTATACTGCTAGTCCCACTGAAGCGTTCTAATATTTGGAAGAGTTTTTCTTATTAATCACAAAATGACCAAAAATGAAGTTATACTCATAAGTCCGCCCATCATAGATATAGCAGTCTAGTATTGACCAAATTACTTGAATGCTACAACAAACTAAGCATGATATACTTTGTGGAACAGCCATTCTGTTTAACAGGGGAAAAGAATCATTTCACTACACCAAGTATCTTAAAATTAAGTATTTCAGATGTATACTCACGTTAAGAAATCAAGGCATGTCTTGTTTTCGGAGTGTTTCGAATATATAGCGGACCCCAGTTGAATATATTCTAAGTCAGGTAAAATGTGTTTTGCATTCTGTTTGACTTGAGACAGCTAAAAAATATTAAATCATTATTATATAGTTATTTATCTTCTCTGTCTATGCATTTAGAACAATTTCATGAGAAGAAACTTCTACTCACTTTTGTGTAATGCCCTGTCCACCAATTCAATCTGTTTTGAGGAGATAAATCAATCTGTGCATTACACCTATCCTGTAAAAAAATAGCACACTTTTAAAATTATCATACGAAAAAAAAGTTCACCAGATCAAAAATCATGATAATGTATATGATAAATTAACCAGTTCTGTAGCCACTGGTCAATGTTAATGCTCTTGGACTTTGTCTAGTCACTTGCGGGGTCACGTGTCCAAATCTCGAATAATTCTTTTTTTAATCTAAACGCATGGATGTCCGTAATGTTTTCATCCCTATTACTACAAGTCTTTTCCTAGCCCCATTCTTCTTTAGCTATCCTCCACAAAGACGGGTCGAATGACTCATTTATAATTCTCATTGCACAACATCTATAAAGATGCCCCATTAAGAGTCCATATGCCCAACATTGGAATCAGATATAGCAGAGAAATAGTCCACCAAAAAAAAAACAGCATTGCTACATTGGAAAATTTAATAATAATCAAAATTTACTTACATTGGCTTGTGAAAATCCTTCAGAGAGCAATCTATTGATTCTGGGAAAAGCAATGTCGATTGAGACAGAAGAAATCTTTTCTGGAACGCACTCTGGTCTATACGATTTGAAGAGTCCCAGCAATGCAACTAAGTGCAAGGCGTACTGAAAAACACAATCGTAATTTAATGTTTACTGATATAACATGCATTGTCAGATGAAAAGGTTGGTATTTACAGGTACAAATAAAACTGAACCAAGTAGATTGAAAAATTTCACCAAAACATGAGAAAAGGGCAGAGATAGAATTTTCATACATTTATTCTCGTCGCAGATACAGGAATCTACACATTCATTATTTTTATTTATTACTTACTAATTTAAAAAAAAAACGGTCGAAGTCGCTTTTCCAAAAACACCTTAACACCGAATCCGCAGTCCTGATAACTTCCATAGCTACTTCACTTATGCTGTTGAAATTTCATGCAATTTTTTTGTCATAATATAATTATATTTCAACAATAAAGATTAGCAGCTTGCTGTTAAACAATTACCTTAGGTTGTCTTTTTGTCTTGATTAATTCCAAAATACAACACGCTTTAGCACGTGAAATGTCTTGCGCCTTTGTAAAATTGTATACAAATTTACTTGCCACAGTACCCTAAAACAAAATTAACTATTAGTGTCCAGAAGTTATTTAAACAGTGAAAGATTCAAACCATGCTAGGCCATATCAAATGTTATATTTATATGTAAATTGAATCAAGAAATATATTCTTTGTAATAATATAAATTTAGTCTATTGTACATATACTTACAAGACTATTCGAAAGAAGCATTGAAAAGAAGAATTCATAATAAATATCCAATACAGCGGAATTCAACAAATTGTAATCCATCAGACCTGTAAAAAATAAACAAATATTAATAAATATGAATTTTAAATCTCCGATTCTGAAAGTTTAAATTGCAGATATGTATATGGTTTAATACCGCTTTCCTTGAATACAATGATTGAATGGGTCACCTAGAAAAGATTGTAACCAACAAAAGCTGACTTTTTCAACGGAAAACCAGTTTCACTGGAGCGTTTTTCTATTGACAGTCCAACTTTCAGCTGCAGTGATGCCATGAATAACAGTCCTAGAGTAACTTTTTATAGCTCAAACTGTTCATAAGCTCCAATGAAACGCTGTATCATTGATAAGACAACTTAGACCATTTTTTTGGTAACAAAATCTTTAATGTGACTCATTCAACTATAAAAAAAGGTATTTTTAGAGTTTGATATCTTTTAAAAACCACACTTGGAGCTGGCTTGGCATATCATGTATCTTTTCCTCCAGTCAAAATTTAATTTCCTGCTTTCTGAAATTCCGTGGTAGACATTAATTCTTTGAAGCACCTTATGGCGACCAAGTGTTTCATATGTGGATCAGATATTATGACTATAGGAGAATGTATAAAGAAATTTAGATTTGAACAAGACTTATCACATATATTGTCACAGAAGCTTTTACTTAATATTCAGGCCTAGATATTTGAGTTATCTGTGGGCATTTGGTACTATTGATATTGATCCCAGGAAAATAATCAAATAGAAATAAATTTACGCTTAATAACGGACATTCTTCTAAATATTTACATATTTTTTTGTTCATTTGAAATAAATAGATAGTAAAATTAATGTAACTGCGAAAATTATGTAAAAATGCTGATGGATATAAGCGGTATCTATTTATAAATTAAGAGCCTGGCAAATGGTAAAAAATTAAACACTGCAGCGATACCGCTTAAAGCTTCACTGTTGTCTAAATACTGCTTACCTGATAGCCAATGCAAAGCGACCACGGCTTTTGGACCATTATCTTTTGAAGTATGATTACTAAGAATCCAATGAAATACTTGAAGTACAACATCATCACTAACTCTTTTCTCCGGTATGAGAGAATATCCTATTGATGACCATTTGGCTAAAGCTAGAAAAAAATTAACAATTATCATTTATAACAATGTGTATGGTAGGTAGGGTTGAAAATGTTGGATATTGAGAATTAATTACTTGGTTGTTTATACGAAAGTGTAGAATTGGAAACTTAATAACTTTTGTCAAATGTCAATTCTTAGTGAAAAGACATTACATTAATGGTAGTTATTGGATAATCGAAACATGGCATAAAAATTATATTTTTCACCGAAAACTACACAAAACCATGTATTAAGTTGGGTTAGGTTTGGTCTGGTTTGGCTTGTTCTACCCTAAAACATTTAATTTCGCGTACTTTCGCGTTCTTTCCGAAACGATTGCGATCTGTCCTTTCAGCCGCCATTGTTTCTTGATACAAACTGTGTAGTTTTGTTAGATTGATACTTTAGAGACATGAAAATTTGCGACATATCATCGTTAAACCAATATTCCAACGTCTCCTTTCGACATTCACGAATATTTCCCACATACTTAGGTTCATAAAAGATTGTTCAACCCTAAAACATTTCATTTTGTGTAATTTTCGGTGAAAAATATCATTTTATACATCTATAACCCCGGGTTCGAAACTTGCACAGCACAGATATAAAAAAATATATAACACTTAAATACTAAGAAACCTTATATAATATAAAGAAACATATTTAACCAAAGTAACTTATATAGGTATTCCTACGGTTATGCACGTGAAATGTTTTTAAAACTTTTCTGTTGTGCAGCAACAATGGCTTGGGCGAAACCGGTCATGTAAGATTTTCCGTTCTCTTTTTCATATTCAATAAGTAACAACGACTAGAGATATTCTCGGAGTGAATTTATAAAATCTGTATCTACCTTTACCGACAGTGTCTGATAAATATAAAAGATAAATACAACTTCCAACTTTTAAAATACATCGAAGTCAAGGTGTACAATTCAAATCTATTTTCATTTCCCAACATAAAAAAATAATTCATTACTACACAAGGAAGTACTCACGTATATTTAATTTCAACCATGATTTAACTATGTCACCGAGAATTTCTTCTGAAAATCCTTTCCGCTTAGAATATGACTGTATTATTTTCAAAGTGTCTTCAAATTTCATACGATTAAACTTTACTCCTCGGTTTAAATCATTGAGATATTCAATGGCGTCATCGATATGTGCCATCTTTAAATAGATAACAGCAAAACTTCACAATTCTTAAGCTCAAAAATGTTCCATTATACAATTTAAAGTTGATTTTTAAAATTTATTATAAACAATAACATTGCAATGACATAAGAAAGACTTGTCGGGTTTGTCCGTTGCTTATCGTATTTCAAATAATATTGTCTATAGATTATCGCTTCAAAATTCAAAAATAACTTGGCATAAGCAATAACACTTATGTTTTTTAATAAAATGTCTATTTATCAGTAGCTAATAAATGTAATGATAGGTAGGTAATGAAGATTCAAAGTTTTGTGTAATTTTTTACATAAACATTAAAAGAAATAAAAAAATTATCCCAAATTTAACAAATTACTTTTAATGAAAACATCTTTAATTTAATTGGCCGTCTTTCAGTGTGATGATGAAACAAATACTTTGAAATGACATGAAATGAAATATATGCTTTATAGTAATGCTTCGCAAACGGTGTGTCGCGCCACACCAGTGCACCACAAGAGGATTTCAAGTGTGCCGTGGCGCAATGAGTCCAAAATGAAAAAAAATCGTGCACTTTTATATAAGAAATAATTAAAGCCATTCATTTAAATTATTCTTGTTGAAACAAAAAAAAATTGTTTTATTTTCAAAAACAAATCCTACCGTGAATCAGAATACCAATCTCGATTATTTCACACATAAATATGTTAGCTGTTCCAAGGCTAAGTTTTGGTAAGATTATTATTTCGAACTTTGCTATGAGACTATTTACATAACTAAACCATGCTAGAACTCTATGAACTCTTTTAAAATAATGATTAGATGAACTTGATGCATTGCTGAAATAAATATTTGAGCATCTGAATAAATTAAACAAAAAATAAAAGGTTGAAATGAAAAGTTATTGATACGTTCTGATAAATAAAACGGGTAAAAACAAAAACTCAAACATTCGCAAAGCAAGTTTCGACAGCAATCATTGAATGTTTCGAAAAACCAACGAGGCTATTTTTGAACACAGAAAGATTATTTTGGTTTTGGCTAAACAAAAGAATGGGCAATACTTTCATACACTTGATTTAGCTTAGTAATTTTTTTTAGTAATTAAGCTTAATTGTTATGTTATGTGTAATATACTTACGCACACACCAAAAATAATGTTTCACAATACTTGAAATTTTAAATGCTTAAAAGATTCAGTGTGATCAACTTATGAATTTTAATAAAGTTATAAGCAAATATCTTGTGTACTCGAATTTTAATAGAAGTTAAGGTCATTTATATATATAAGACCATCAAAATATTTTTTATTTGGCAGCATTATACTTGATACGTGAAATAACCTCAATTGACGGTATATTTATATTACATATCTAACGAATAGAAATGTTTCATAGTACCGTCTTTTTTCAAAAATAAGACACTGTCTTACTTTCTTTTTTGGTCCAAAATACGTGCTAAGACTTGTTATCGGGGGAGGGCTTACTTTTTAAGCACAATTCATAGATTTACATATTTAGGTTCAAAATTTATTTGTATATAGAAATTTTATATGTATTACTTTTATTTTTGGTAACATATGTACATTTAAGGCAAATACACACACTAGATTCCTGGAATTAATTTTGGCGCCGGCGAGTGCATTGCTTGCAACGAACTGTAGACGTAAAAAAGGTATTTTTTGGAATTTTTTGTCCAAACTGTGAAATTCTCGAAAATATCAGGCCAGTTAGATGTACTAAACTATAACAACCTATACATATATAAGTTAGGGGTATAGTATAAGATAAGTATAGGAGGCTTTGACTAAGCTCAACAGCATTTTTTTACGAATTATGTTTTTCACATTATTTTAACTAGGGCTTATTTTTAGGGGAGTGCTTATATTCCAAAAATCCTGAAAATCACGCTAGAGCTGTTTTTCGGAGGATGTCTTATTTTCGGAAAAAGATAATATTTTTATTTTAATTTTCTTAAGTATTCTGAGAAGATTATTAAATAACATTTTTATAATAGGTAGAATTAATTCAAATATTTATTATAATTATTTGAATTAATCGAATAAACAGCATTTAAATAAGATAAAAGAATATTTTTGTTAAATACCAAACTTTTTTTGTTAATTTATTTTTAAAAAATATTACCTTACCTACCTATTGAACGAGGATTAAAAATTTAAGCACTTAGTGTAGTTTTTTTTGTAAAGAATATACAATTTGTTTATTTTTATTCATTTAACAGATCAATAATTTTAATGGCAGACTAACAAACGATTTTTATATCAAAAAGACTTGAGAAATATCAATATACGGCTAACTATTTCAACTTATTTTTTGTATCACTGGCCGCGTGTAAATAACGCTTGATATGAACGCATCCCGTTATTATTCCGCATCCAAAGCCGAAGTGTCAAAGATGAACGGATTGGCGTTTGAAGTAAACAGTATGGAGGTTTGCCAATTGTTTCTCTTCTAAAATAAACCCAATTCTTTTTAATGGAATTTGTGAGAAACCGAAGGGATTTAGCAAATTTGTTATAATGTGGCCCATACTGCATGACATGACGCGAGATGACTGCAGACGGGCGCTTCGAAGACTCGGTAATATATTGCTTTTTGCACAAATGATATTTCATTTTTCCCTCCTTTACTAAATGAAACACGAATACTTTATTTATGTCTAAAAATCGCTATAATATGAAACTATAATGCATTGAATGTTACTAACATGTCTTTTTACCCGTGTCTATGTAGAATTGGAGGCATATACGAGTATGATAAGCGTATTTAGAGCTCAAGGAGCCTTAGCAGATGACAGAAAAAAGTTACTGGAAGAAATTCGCTCTGCCTTGAGTATTAGCAACGACCGCCATTCGGCGGAGGCCCGTCGTGTTTCAAACGACGAATTACTCGGAACAATAGCTCAACAGTAAGTATTTTTTCCCAATATTATTGTGTATATCATATCAAAATATTTAATGAGTGGAAATTTTTTTGCAAGGCATCACATTGAATGTCTGTTTTTAACGTATTGTTGCGCATACATGATCGATTGTAATAATAATTTTTGATTTTTTTATTTTAAATATGGAATAAAAATTGTATTATTTGTACTGTAAAGATTTTGTTGTGATTTTTTAGATTGTCAGGGCCAAATACAGATATGGGTTGGTTCACTGAAGGGAGACGCGAAATACCAATATTGCCGCGAGGTATACCGCAGACAATGTACACAGCAATAGCAGATGAAGCAATTAAAGAAGTAGTTGTAGAAAATGAAAAATGTTCACTTAAGGCCGCGGAGCAACGTAAAGCTGCCCCGGTTTCTCCTAAAAGTCCAGTAGACTCCACAGCTGAAGATATGGAACTTGATGAAACTTCCGCAGCGACTGCGGAGAGCGGGAAAAGTCCAAATGTGTACACACTTAAAGGAAAAAATACTTCCGAAGGAAACTACCCACCTGTTGTAATGTGGGACCAATGGCTCAAGGTGATTATTCAGATATTCACATAAGCATGTCAAATTAATGAGGAATCCATAACATTCTATAAATTACATCGTTTATTAACCCTTTGAGCAGTGAGTTATTTATTATCTGTGGAATAAGGTTTTTTTCAATCTTTAGACAAGTTTTACTATTAAAAAATATAAAATCATTTTTCTTATATTGTGGTCTAACTAGAAAAAAATATACTTATTATTTTTAAGTAGTGAGTAAATTTTTGGAATTTTCATATGCCTAGTAAAATATGTGATTTATTTCCGAATTTTTGTTCGGAGAATGTCTGTGATATCTAAAATTGCCTCCCACCCATCCAATCCTAAAAAACGTAGGGAGAGCAATTAGCTAACCGCTAGTCCTGTCCTGGCTTTATCCTCCTATCCCTACTCTACTGAAATAGAGAGGTTGAGTAACTGAGTAACCAGCAGTTCTCGTAGAAAAACTCCATTGAGATGAACTCCATTTGTAGTCCATATGCTCCACATTGGAAGTGAACTTAAAACGCATATATATGCATGAATATATTGCTTTAAAACTTAACTGAGTGACAATGCGTTCTAATTAACTTGCTAACTGCGTTTGATGTGATGATAATTGTACACCCATGATTATTGTATATCTTTCAATTAAATCACTTTAAATAAAACTCGTGCTGCTAAGAGTGAATCTTAATAAAATAGAAAACGGAGAAATACATTTCGCTTGATACTAATTAATAAATTAAATTAAAAAAGCAATATATATATATATATCGTATAAATTATTCAACTGGGCTACAAACCCAGCACTATTAGCATTTACACATTACTAGCGGTAGCCATCAACGGCAGTAACCAAAGTCAAACAAATTTCATGAAAATAATTAACCCTTTAAACCTCAGAGCCAATCTATTGGTGCAAACATTTACTTATCATGTCGTAAATAAAAAAAACATCAAAAACCTTTGTTGTCGTTTTTAATATGATAAATCAAAGATACATTTAGAGACATTTCCATAGAACTGCTGATGTTTATGAAGCGGCCATTGTAAAATTTTATGTGAGAACTGCTGTTCTAGGTGCACCGATAGATTAGCTATCTGAGGCTAAAAGGGTTCATAAAAAATGAGAAACTTTCAGTATAGTCCCCGGAAAAAACCATTTTTATTTGACAGTTATTAGAATATTTCTATCATTTTTCAAAAGAAGCATGTATTTTCTTTCTACCTAATAAATATAAAACTCTTTTTGACCTTTTAAAAGCTAATTTTGTTCCATACGCTTCCAGATTTCTAATTACAAAAACGGCAAATCAATAGTTTGCTAACCTTATTTTTTGATTTAAATATACCTTGTTCTGAACAAAATCATTTCAATATAAAATTACCGAAACGTATTAGAGTTGTCTAGTGTTCCCATTATCATCTGAATGATTTTCGTTGACTTTGTCTTTTGAAAATTCTCAAAACTTATAATTAATATGAATATTCGATTCCTCAAATTGGAATTATATAAAGTGATGAAATGTGAAAACATCACCCACTGATAATTTCTGTAAAATTGTTTTTTTTTTATATCAACTTGATGTAAAAAATGCGTTAAAAGAAAAAAGTAACTTAATAATGATGACAGTATTTTAATGGGTCAATATTGATTTAATTTTTTTCGTCTCACAGTTATTGATCAAGTAAAACTATACTGTTTTTATTTAAGAGCGTGTCGAAGAATTGATGCGCATATGGAATAAGCATAGTATTACATATTCCTGGCAGATTTCATCGACCAAAGGTCCCTATAATTGTGGAAATCATGATTTTTTCCCCGGATACTATCATTCAATGTCAACCATTATGAATGTAAAATTATCAACATCAATTATTGAATCAATGAAATATATATATTCTATTGAAGGGTTTCAATCTTTTGCCAAGAAAATGCTTTATTTATATTTAATTATTGTTATGAAAATACAATTATTTTAAAGAATACCGAAAGTATATTCATTTTTGTAATAAACAATTTCACATGTAAGCGAGTAAGTTGGATTAATATTAAATTAATAAGAGAAGGGTTGTGCCTATTCACAGTTTTTAAATATAGATTTAGTTTAACTCTGAAAGAACTGAACCCTGAATATATTTTAAAATTTAATTTTAACGCTGTTTAATAATATATCGAAATGTTTTTTTTAATGTTTTTTATTCAAAAACAAACGATTTTTAATGAAGGCAACGGCAATTGATACCCCTCCGTCAATGTGATGCTGTCAGGGCTTAATGAATTAACCGACATAAAAAAAATCTGTAGCTGGTACCGCAGTGATGCTTTAATGTGATTTGAAAAAGTGAGCGTTATCCTGTTTTGCATTTCACACTCGATATGATAACATTGTGTATGGAAAATTTTCCTCATTGCCGTTTGTCTTTTTGCATAGAAGGTATCAAATGATGATGGTCCTCCACGCAAAAGAAGTCGGGCCGACAGCTCAACACAACACCATCGTCCAACCCAACAGAGATACCTCAACATATCACAAGTTTATTCAAATTATTCAAAAACACCTACAGGTATTTCAAAACTACTACTATTCCATGAAAATATATAATTAAACTATTTATGAATCTAGAAATAGATGTGTAAAAGTGCTATAATCAGTATTGTTATAATTTTAAATTTTGTTGTTTACAGCGAAATCAGCTAATCAATATGGAAAAAATTCTTATGGACAAACGGGAAAAATATCAGGGAAATCAAATCACGCTTCTAAATCGAGTATTTCCAAACAGAGGTCTTTACAAGCGAAACATAATAAACATTCGGGACAGGTTGCTATTCCTCATCATCAAGTTCGAAGCGGAATTAAATCACCGAACGATCATCATATGGCCGGATCCCAAGCTCTAACTATTCAAAATATACTAGATACGAATACTATGAAAACGCAGACGTCCGATTTTCAGGCAAATTTCATACAATCGTTGGGGAAAAATGTCAACCTCGAAGAACAGAATGAAGCGAAACAATGTAATGTCACTGCAAATATGTTAGAATCTCCCACCATGCAGCTACTTACCCAGCCTCCCCCCGCTCTGCACGAAAACGCATCCTCCCCCTCCCCGTCTCATGATGAAATGCAGCACGTCCCGGTGAGCGGACAGGGGACGATCCTGACCTCACACGTCTTGTCCGCTTCCCCCGCTATCGCAAAAGTACAACAGAGTGTTTCCGGAAAACCTTGTCACCTGATAATTAAAAAGAAAGGAGACGCCCAAGGGGACAGCTCGTCGCATAAGATACAAGTGAGCAACATGCAGGTTATATCGAAACCTTCAGAAATAGGAGGCATCAAAGTGTTGCAGAACCGTCAAATGGTAGTTGCGCCGCCTCAAAATGTCTCTCAGAAGCTATTCAATTCTAGTGGAAAACTTATAACGACCAAAATAGTTCAACAGATACCGCAGAAAGCGCAAACTCCCACTCCCGTTTCAAAATCCCTCGCCACCAACACTATGATGGAAAAGATAATGATAGTCTCTAAAAGTCACACGCCTTCGCCAGTTCAACCTGGCATTCTACAAAGGAGTCTCAGTAACGCGTCGACGAAAAACGTCATCATCTCTGGCCAAAATACTTTTAATACCGTTAGCAAAGATGTCGATTTAGGTAACCAAATAAGTAAAAACGTTGATTCAGAAGGGATGCCAATGAAAGGAGTTTCGATAAATAACTCCGAAATGAAGTTATCTACGAAAACTTTCCTTCTCAATCCTAAGAGTGGTCAAAAAATGGTCGTCGTTCCGGCAAAAGCCCGCGGAAAAGGCTCACTTATGGGTCAAACGATGCCTCTGTTGCAAGTGAAAGGCATCCACGGTAGACCTACCATGAAACTAGTTCCTGTCAGCGGTCAGTCGGTCAGTGCTCCGTCGAAATCTAGCAATGTCACCGTGGTCTCCAGCGCCGCCAGTTCAAATATTCTGACGACAAAAATTATTTCCAAAGAATCGTTAATGCATATCAAGCCGAACGTAATGAGTGGCGAAAGCCCCGTCAATAAATTGCCCTCAAATGTACAAATGTCAACGAAGCCTCCGGGTCAGGCGATAATCCGCCCTGCCGGTGCAAAAGGGAATCTTATTCTGGTACAAAAAGGTAACTCGCTGGGCAAAGGCCCTATCACTTTAACAAAAAATGGAAAAGATCTTTCTAAAATAGTTATGTCAAGTAAACGGGTCAACCCTCCCGTTTCGCAGCCGGCACTCGCCGTCTCCAATAGAGATCTACAAGAGGCTTCTACCGTGGATAGCTCCGTTAGTAAAAATCCCGGTAATGTTATAGTATTAGAATTGAGAAACGATCAGTTAGAACACGGCAGTGGCGGACAAGAATACCTCGAAGGAGACGAGGGCACTGTAGCTTTAACCCCCAACGATCACTTAGATTTAAAAGCGAAGCACACAATCATAACGGAGGATACGCCAGTATTATTTCATAATCAATTATCCGATGACGTTTGCAATGCGGACTCCATGGAGTCCACCGCTGACAGTCTGATGGGGGTCGTTCACATAAGAGACGCGCTCAAGTCTAACGATTCGTTCCCCGAAGAGCAGGAATTGCAGAAGATTACCGACAGAAACAAACCGGCCAGCGACCAGACGGTGTCCTCAGTCATTACTGACTGGGATATGGAACTAGACAACGCCACCGACAAATCTAAAATCAATAAAAGCGATGAAGCCAATATGGAATTAGAAGAATCAAGTGACAGTGACACAGATGAATATATGGTCGCCTCCCAAAATAATGAAAAGAAAATTATTCTGCACACGACTGGGGATGACGTGCTCATCAGAGATCCGGTAAACACAGGTGTGAATGAACCAAGATTATAGCTATTCAGAAACATTAAATTTACCATAGAACAAAATTTATAATACTGCTTCTCAATAAACTCTACGAGTTCGTTAAGTTTGATGACACTACATGTCTACGATTGGTAATTTGCTAAATTATAAATTCCTTTGTAAATATACTTTGTTTTAATTATTTTTGACAAATAATTTGATTTTTATTTTAACATTAAATTTTGTTTTAATACTGTGGTTTTTATGTTTTTATTCAAACTGACTACAAATTGGTAATTTGATATGGATCATTTCAATTGTGTCTAGTCATATTTTCTTATCTCTGAAATGTAAATGTATACAAACAATGCCTACCATCTTTATAATACGCAAAGAATTTTTTTTTTAAAATTATACCTGATTATTTATTAATTTTACAAAATAAGTCGAGATGGAGAATTCTAACCATGCTAATTATTATTATAAATTTATGCTTGCTTATATTTCCAAACAAAATAGTGTTGACATTCATTAGAGATCAATCGTTCAGTTCATTACTCGGACATCTCCAAATAACCTTTATTGAAATAATGGGAAAAGCAATATTTGATTTATGGTCACCATGAATCAAATATTGATTTCTACCCAGTTTTATACATTTCACAAACCGGTGTTTAACAATTAGGTACTTTCCGAGTATAGTCAGTAGAAGAATATTTAGAAATATCAACATTTTGTTTATTCTTTAAAAAGTTATCTGCCTTAAAATTTTTTTGGTGGCATTTTTTAGTTGTCCGAGTACTGAATCGGATTGAGCCCAAACTGTCTTGACTAATGAACTGAACTATCGTTATGTACCAATTTGTAATCAGTATGAATTGCCATTTCGTTGGGGGCCTTAACTCGATTGCATAAATAATTATGTTTGTGCATTATCAATATTTTATTTATTATAATATGTTGTTCATTCCTTTTGGATTTTTTTGTAATCTCATTCATTGCAACTCTTATTTTTTTTTAGATGCTAATGAGTTGTATACTCCGCATACCTCAATTAGCCAAGCCAGTAGAACTTTACTTAGTCAACTTCAGGATGAGGGATCATCTAGCAATGATTCACCGTTTATCTTATCTAAAGATTTAGGCAAAACACCTAGCCGACTTTTGAGCAAATTTAAAGTACAAACCGATCACAATGTGCAATCATTAAGTAAAGCTTCCGTTAAGAACAAAAGCGCACAAGGACCGAAAGGCGAAGGCAATCCGGCGACTGATTCGGAGGGCGCACAACCTCTAGGCGACACGGGGCAGAGCTGTTCAGTGAAAAACATGAGTAGACCCGGTGGAATGGACATCTTTCGTACTGCGTTAGTATCCGCCGACATTAATCTAGAATCATTTGAATATTTGGAAGACGGCATGATGTCCACGGAAGAAATATTTCCTTTGAAATGTTCCGAATCTATTCCCGACAAGGATAAAATTCACCAGTCTTTGGAACAACAACTTAGCCAGTTACTGAATGAAGATATTGGTAATTACTACTTTTCTTATTTTTTATCTGGATCTGTGTTCAAATCCCGGCAAGGTCAATATCAAATTTAGATTTTTTCAATCTAATATTTGAGATCTTGGGCATAGTTTGCGTTGTCTTTTCTTATCGAGTGATCTCGAGTGGTTCTACTTATATAAATACAGTTCAGATTTTGATAGTGGCATTATAGATTTTCTTTTGTAAATTAACCCGCAATAAATGATATAACATTTCTTTCCTTTGCAAAAAAGTGCATTTTATAATTGCCGCTATCGTCAATTCCACCGACAATTATTTTTTCCCAGTCTGCTTATCGTAGTGTACTTACTTCAAAGTTTAACCTAATCAACTAAACCCTCATTATCTCTAAACATTGTTGATGTGGGTTTGTGCAAATGCCAAATGCCGTCTAATTTATTCATGTTGCTTAAATTAAAATACAATCGGTTGCATTAATGTTTCCAATTCATAAATGTATGTTAAAATATTTTCATTATTTACACAGGTATTGTTTTCTATACACCTGATATTATTTTTGCAAAACAAAAACCGTACTAATTTAAACAACATAATTACGATTTCTAACTAAAAAGTTTTTTTTGTTTTTATTTATGCATAGGTACTAATATTTTTATAATGAAAATAATGCACACGGCTTTTTCAAATTTGAATTGAATCAATTAAAAAAAATTGTTTCGTTTTCTAACAATAGCAAGGTCATTATTTTTTATAACCCCTTTGAAACAAGAAACAGTTTTAAAAAGATAATTATTCCGTTTTCTTTGAACGTGTTATTTTGAAATTGTGTAAAAACAAATCATCTGTATATAGAATACTCGCAGTTTTCGAGGATAGATGGTGAAAATAAAGTCAATAGTTTCATAAGATTTTGCTACCCAGGATAATTATAGATTCTTATTTTATTTTGTTCAACTCATAACGCTTGGAAGGAAGGGAAGGCTAAAAATAGTCGCATTTATCTGGATTTGTCCAGCACAATAAATGTGTAATATGACCCAGGGTTCACTCTCAGAGAATTTTTGTGTGAAAGATAGTTGCAAATATTTTTTGTTGTACAGTTAACATTTTTTCAAAGTAATTCCAGTCCTGTTGGTTAATAAATCCATGTGAGAAAGGAAAAGGGACCAGCCGAATCAATGCCGCTGAATTAGTAAATTTCACGTTGAAACATCACATTTTATCAAATTTCATACAAACGCATATCTTGTTCTGACTCTCCTGAAAAGTTCAAATTTTATTCTTAACGCCCTAAGAACCCTTACGAACGCTAAAACCAAATTGAAAAGAATGTGACTTATGGAAATATGTGAGTTTGAATTTGATCAACTAGTATGTGGATAGTTTTCATGCGACAATCTTTAACTCGTTTGTTTTCATTTCCTTTTCAGATTCTACAAGACTGGAGGTGTTAGAATCCCCCCAAATAGGTAGCGGTGCCATTGAGTAATGATACTCACAATCAGATATTTTTGTATATAATAGAGAGTAACACTGTTATTTGGAATAAGTTACTTTTGAACATTTTATAAGTAGACAAATCAATTTTTTATGTGTTATGCGAATCCATTTTTAGCGATAGGTATCGAGTGTCATGTATATATTATTATTTAAACTTTATTTTGGTGTTATCAAAAAATATAAATACATGCATTGACATATTATACTAGTTTTAATTAAAATTATTTAAACGGATGATTAAGCATGAGTTCACTTGTTAAAAATGATATCATTTCACTTATATGTACATAAAGACTTTTCTTCACCATTTCTAATTTAACTAACATTAACCGTGTATTTTTACATCAATTTGTTTTACTACTTATTTTACCAATAAAACATTTTTTTATAAAAAGTTTTATTTTTATTACAAATAAATTCAGGATACTTGATATTGTTTTCTGGCAATACTAACTTATAGGAGCATAGTAGAATGCTGTAAAAAGTTTGTTAAAAGAATGTATTTATGATCATATTTATTTGACAAAGCTCTTGCAAGAGCATATTACATTACATAAAAGTTTTCATCATGTTTGTTGTTGGTAATTTTATACTTTTTACAGTTGTTCTAAATTTTTACAAACAAATAATTTTTAAATACTTCAAGAAACTTTGAACATTAATTAGAATGGTTGAAAAAATTGTAGCTCATGTTTTGACAAGAAATAAATCATTACGACATATGTGAGAGAATACTTCTTAATAAGGGTTCATTTATGGGTATCATGAACCACAGGTGGATCGTTAAAGATTAATTAAAATATAAAGTGAGAAATTTATTATCTTTATTAACATTTTAATGAAAACCTGAAAAAATCTTTGTTCGGCCATCTTGGAAAGAATTGTCAAAGGCAAATATTAACACATTACCATCAAATAATCATTTTTTTTTGACCATAGACAAATTATGTCATAGTTAGCCTATTACACTATCCCATTTAACTGTGTCAAAGATGTGTTATAATAATTTTGCCATGTAATATGACAGTTTCAATAAGTTTTGTTGTTATGCACACTTCTGACAGGTCATGGACCTTTTTGGCTATGATCGCATTACTTGCTTTGGTTTGATTTCTGCTCTTGCATAGGGCAGTCGGGAGTCAAGCGATTTGCTACATGTTAGAATTAATTCATGTTCATAACTTCAAACTAGTTTTCACGTAATCAGAAGGAATATTAATGTGTATTGACTGTAAATCATAACGATACATGTAAAAATGAAAAAAAACAGCCTGGATTATGGTAGCCAACTTTAGATTACTTAACAACAGTTGTAATTTGAAATTTATTTTTGTCAGAGAAGAACAGATATATAGAGACTCAACAGTTGAATGCCCTATCAGTGTTTCGCAAACTTGTCATGCGATTTGTATTATTTATCTTATTATGTTTTTTTAGGTTTCCTGATACTTAATTTCAGCGTTCTATAAATGTTTCATATTGTAATCTTCAGTGCTGTAGTTGAAGGTATACGGGGGTATATGCTGTATATTTCTTCTTTATTCGTAGAAATAGCGTATACCCTCTAATTAAATCAAAATATTCTACCAGACAAAAAGTAAAATGATTCTATAAACAATATATTGTAAATGTTTCCTTTGGCTTTCGGCGGATGTAGCCAGAATTGAAGTGTCATTGTTTTATTAATTCCATAAAATTGTTAAATTGTTGTGATCTTTAAATAATTCATTTTTCTTTTTCTAACCCACGGTACGGTAAACTAAAATACGGGAATATGTTATACGGTATAAACATAAAGTATACCCCCTGCAATGTTTACGACTACAGCACTGGTATTCTTCCACAGCTTAGAAAAGATTAAAAACCACTGGATTACAGGAAAGGTTGAGTACATGTCAGAAATAATCACATTAGAGTTCTAGAAGCAAATTAATGTTTAAATAAATGGTCGGTTTTCAACTGTGCTCTGCAAAATTAATTCGGAAAAAATAATAACTGAATATTGGTATTGCCGTTATGTAGAAAAAAAAAATATTTATGTTTTAAATTCTAAAACAATACAGAACAAAACTATTTAAATATTGCATGTTATTTGGATGAAAAAATGAAAAAAACAAACGCACATTAGGAATAAATGGTTTTATTTAAAAATATTTAATTTATCTGGCAGGTAGGCAATGTAGATTTATAGAAAAATATGAAAAGAAACAAGTTTCTCAAAAATAATGCACTGTCTGAAATATATAAAAAAAATATACATAAATGCTTTCTGAAATGCTGAAGTAAACAAAAAAATAAAAATATGTAACAAGTATTTTTTTTGTGCATTTTAAATGCTTAGTTATATAATATATGCTAGCTCTGTTTAATTATATTAAAAGTACTAGTACCAAAAAAAATAACTACATAACAGTATAATTTCAATTTTTCCCTAATTACAGCACAGTATCATAATTAAATTATTTTTTCGACGAAGAAACTGTTACAATATGTGACAGTTGTTGAAAATTTGTAGAGTATTTCTTAATGTTTTATAAACTAAATAATCCGTGGAAAAATCTATCCACATACATGACATTTTAACCCTGTGAAGCATTAATTTCGTCAAATGTTTGAGTTGGTGGTATATCACTCATCGAAAGAAGTAATAAAGGTTCTGCAATGAATTACTTGGTCACTTCGTGAATGGCATGGGCCAAGTATTCAACGTTCTTGCTGGTGACTCCAGCAACTGAAATGCGGCCATCTTTGGTCAAATAAATACTGAATTCCTTTGTGATTCTCGCGACCTGAAATGAAAGTTAGCCATTAGTTTCCAACAAATCATGAATATATTGTTGCCTGACGTTCAATGTCTTATAGGTCATTATTATTTACAAGGACTCGTATGGTAGCCTTTACTTCCGAATTCAGAACTAGATCTTAAGAGTTTATTTGTGGGCATGTGGCTCTATTGACTTTGATTGTAGGAAAGGATTGAATAGAAATGGTTTTTTTATGCCCAGTATTATGTTACCTTGTTACCAAATATCTACCACAACATTTACCCCTTTTCAGAAAATTTTACATATTTATTTGTCCATTTGAAGCATATAATAAAAATAATGCGACAGTCGATAATAACTGAGAGATATGTGAAGTATACATACACAAAAAATAATGATAGTTGAATAAAAATTACAAGAATAGCATAAGAAAAGAATCAACACAACACTACCGAAACCGTCCGGCGATACCGCAAGTCCGTTGATGAGATCTTCAAATACTAAAATATGTATGCATAGTTACGAGTGTGAAGAATGGTTGCCAAAATAAAATATGCCACTAGTACTAATTTTGCTGCAACTTGCCTGGTCTTTGTTGAGGCCGGTGAAGCAGAACATTCCAATTTGGTCGGTGATGTGAGACCAGTCTTTCTGGCTGCCTTCTTTCTTCAGGTTGTCTTTAAGCGATTGACGCATTGAAATAATTCTATCGGCCATCAGTTTTACATCAGACAACCTTAAAAATAAATGTATCGTTATGCAGTTGCCAAGACAAATAATAATTACCAAATGCAGCAACACAAAAATGTATTAATTTAAAAATATAAAGTTTATTCACCATATTTTCTTGAGGTCAGCATTGCCTAAAATTTCACTGACGAGACGGGCTCCGTGGATCGGTGGGTTGGAATACATGGGGCGAATCAAAATCTTGATTTGAGAGAGTGTTCTCTTAGCCTCCTCCGGGGAAGCGGTCACCAAGCTGAAAGCTCCAGCTCTTTCACCGTACAGTCCTTAAATTTGAATATTCAGAATCAACTATTAAAACCTACAATAATTTCTTCAATGATACACTTTAGTATTTAGTGAATTTTATTAATTTCATAAGATGCAAAGAAAAGAATCGATGAATTCAAATAAAAAAAAACAGACATTTAATGATAGGATCTTTAAGTATGAAATTAATCCAAGACAATTTCAAGATACCTATAGCAACAAATAAATCACACAATTTTACATTATTTGCCATTCCAAATAAATATTACATTTGATTTGCATATATGATAATCCAAATACATATTTCAGTAGCTACATTATATTTGCATAGTAAATAAATAAAGATATTGTTCCTTTTAAATTCTACTATAATCTAAGAGTGGTCACATAAAGGGTCATTATATTGGTAAGTCTGTGTGATTATTTAATTTAACGGAATGATATTTCAATAATTTAAACCACTTAATAGGAATATTGCAATGTGATAAATATTTAAGAAAAAAATTTATTCATCGACTGTTAAATTCAATTGTCAATTTTATTGGCGGCTACTTTCAATAAAAATTCACAATACATTAATAATGCTCGAACACGTTGACTAGTCTGACCTCGTTCTCTGATATAAACTGAATTGTTGACAAATATCTAGAGTAATACCAGAAAGATTGATAAAATATTCAGAAAAGTATTGTTTGTACAAACAAGTCGTTTTATACACAAAACACGGCTGAATCAATATTAATTATTCATGTGAAAAGAAATTTGCAGTGTGCTTAAAAAGCTGATCCAAATGCAGCCAGTTTGGTTAAGCTCAAAATAGATCTAAAGATTACGGAGATCTACAAACCTACTTGTAAAAACTGGAAGGGTATTTATAAATTTGGCACGGTTCCAAAAAAAGTATTTCCTTCAGCTCTCGGGCAAAGCAAAATATTTATGGAGCATATTAATAAATTACCCATGTTTTTGGCGAAACTTTGAGCCAAGGCGATGTCATGTCCATCCTTAAGGAACATCCTGACAGCCTGAGCGTCTTTGGCGACATCTCCGCTCGCGAATCCTTGGTAAGCCATATCGAAGAATGGGAAGATTCTACGCTTCTTGATAACCTGTTTAAAATAGTGATATTTTTGATAACTATTCGCAATGAATTCATAATATACGAGTAATAAGATTTCAATATATACGTACGTTGGAAAGTTCAGCCCATTGTTCAGCAGTGGGATCAACGCCTGTGGGATTATGGGCGCAGGCATGAAGCAGAATGATGGATCCGGTGGGCATTTGCTGCAAATTTAATAGTCGAAAGATTGTTTTATACAAAATATAACTGAAAAACACATTATTAAAATTTTCAATTATCTAAACATTATTTGTTATAGATACATACTACCAAATATTGTCTTCATTCACCATAACTATGCATCATGGAACTGTGCAGTCAGTCATTTCTTACAATTAAATGATCCTTATTCGAATACCATAATCAGTAATATTGTGGATCAGATGATAAAATTAAAAACGATGCAAGACATATTCCTAGGAATGAAACTGTGATTCCAATGTGAGTAATTTTATTTTTAAACAAAATGCAATTCTTTGCTTTAACCAACAACATTGTCATGAATGGTAGAAGTGTAGAGTTACAGTATTTATTTTTATTAGAATTTACTGAATTACATTACAGTAATCTGAGCTAGTACATATTTTATCTATAGACATTTTTATTATTTTGAAGAACAGTTTTCGTGGTTGTTTTAGTTTTGCGTATTTGTTAAAAATATTGCAGGAATAATTGTAAAAAAAAAACATTGATAACGTTAGAAAGTTGTAGCTAAAGTAAGACAATTTGGCGGTCAAGTAAATTGTGATAAGAAAATGTTATCTCATCGCATATATTATATTATTTATTATTGTAGATAAAAGCACTCTTTCATACATACGTTGATATCATCCAGTGCTCCTTTGAAATCAAAGCCGCAGGTCTTTGGGTCATAATACCTGTATGCCTTGGGAACCAGACCTGAATGTTTGATGATCGGGGTGTGGTTTCCCCATGACGGTGTCGGTAAATATACTCCACGGTCGACGGTGTGGAAAGCTGACAGGAACGCGAATCCTACTCTGAGGGCTCCAGTTCCAGAAATAGCCTAAAACGGAGATAAATTAAGCCGATATCAACACAAAATATATACTGGAAAATAAATGTTTTTCTATTTAAAAAGTTATAGGGAAAATTTATGTTATTTTTCATGATAATAATACATACTTGGACAGTTGATGTAACACCAGCAGCAATCTGTGGACAGTCATCTCCGAGAGCCAAAGAGATACTTTGTTTGCAAAAATCTGCTGCTCCGGATATCGGTGCATATTCATGATCGAGTGACTTTGATAGAATGTTTTGTTCAGCCTAGAAATTTTAAAATTATAATTTAATATTATTATAATCTAAAACTGTTTAAAATTGTCTTTAAATAAAGAAAAACGATTTTCATTTTTAATATTATCGTATTGTTATTTTATTAATCTGGATTTATTATCATAACATGAAAATTCTAAATCTATGAGAAATAATTTACCTTCTAAGGGTATTTAATACTATAGCCACTACCACCCGCTACAGTTACAGCCCATAATGGGCGTATTCCACAGCACAGCAGTGTTAAGCGCTTTTGAATGATTACCCAATACTTGATTTCTATGCACTAAAGTGCGCGAATCAATTTATGATGTATATTGCATGATACATATTTTACCACAATATTTGTAACCACATTATAATTCAAGTAATTTTTAACTTCCTATCCTCCTTAAAATAACTGAATAGAAATATTTTACTCTGTGTTTTTTTTTTACTATAGCATTATTTTTGTGGCAGAATATTATACAACCTCCCCCTCTCTTTTATGTTCATCACAGATTGTCACACTATATAAAATTTCCCCTACCCCCATAGTTTGTGACTTATTATTATATGGATGGCCTCTTAGTGAATAATAATGCAATTTATTAAATCATAAATGTTATATAAAAGTGTTCAAAGGATATAACAAATATTTATTGAAAAAGATACGAAAATCCTTTATAGAGATGTAAAAGGTATGATATTATAATTAATGGTGTTTTATCTATGAAGTTGAGTGCAAATATTATTCAAATAATGTGAAGTGAGTCTTCATATAATAGTTTATTATAAATTTGAATCATTGAAATTCTGTACATTTCCAAATGTTCTGTCACTAACTTCTTCTTCAGGCATTTGAGTACTGAACTGACAGTTAGTAAATAGTTTATCTCATTTATAATATAAAACAAATGAAGAAAAATGATTATCACTAAGTCTAGGAGCTGCACTGATATCTAAATTAATTTTAATACTCATTTGATAATAATGACTATGGGAAAATAATTGCATAAACAATTACAAACTCAAGATTTTTGTAAGAATTAAATTATTTTGATTGCAGAAGTAATTTATGATTATTTTTTACTCATCTCATGTAAAGGATACAATAAGTTTATTTTGTTGTAAATACTTAGAGATTCACTGATAGCATTTATTATGGTTTTTAATCAATCAGAAAAAACATGTTCTAAGCTCAAGGCCATTATCAATAATTTGATAATAAATTGGCTTTGGTGAAATTAGGTGGACAATTATTGCTTAAGTAGGAAGTGATGCTATGTATGCAGGAGATAAGTGGTTATGCATTGGATTCGATGTATACTTTGGTGGAGTCCAGGGGAATTTCAAATTGCATTTGTAGATAAAAAATGAAGTGTAATATAGTGCAATCATTAGACAAGTTAGTGAAGTATCTCTAAAAGAAACCTTAATGGGTTTGATAATTAATTGGAAGAGTAATTTCATTATTTATATTAAATAGAAATGCTGTTGAATACAATAAAAACCATTCCCAATAAGATTTCAGTTTGTTTTGTTTAAATCTGGAACATGCAGAAAAAACTGCTTAATTTCAGTTTCATTTTTTCACAGACCACAATTACCGTATATATTATTTAGTTATTATCAACGAAAGTATTTATATATAATTAAATTTCTATTGTAACTTTTAAATATTATCATCATTCTGTTGAAGTGATGTATCTAGATTTTACAATTTTATTATGCCTTTATATAAATAAAGAATTGCAGATTCAAAATACAGGATGCTTTTCATAGACAAAACAACTTTATGAATTTGAAGTTGTTAGGGATTTAGTCAAACACCAAGAAGGTGAATTTTTTCCGCAATCCGCAAAACTACAGCTTGTTTAACTGTGTTTGTGAAAAAGAATTGTAGCATTGTTTATAGATTCAAAATATATCTCCGATTGCCTTGTTGCTTAGCTTATCGTAATTTTTCTGACACAACCCGATTTTCATTTTTAGCCACGTTTTTCGTTATACCCATGATAACAAAATAAATCAATGCATGTTATTTATCTATGCCACATTCATTATCATCTTCAAAAACATGAAACAATCGAATTAAAAATAAATCAGAATTACTCATGAGTGTAAATATTCCATTTACCGATCTAAAGATTTCTGGTTGGTTTGACAAAATTTTTGACTTTTCCCATAAAACGTTATTTGTGTTTTAAGTCGCATGGAATGGATGAGAGGCATATTTTTAATCTCGAATGGTTAGTCATATTTTTCTCGACAGTTATTCAATATTTTGGACACTGGAAATTATTGAAAAGCTGGTAATATTTAAGTAGTAAGAATAGTGTTTTTATGTACCTTTTTTACGCTGGGAAGTACAAAGGGTTTTCCATTATCGTCACGGTACGCACCGACTCCTAGGTTAATCTTCTTAGTGTTTGTGTCTTTTTTGTAGGCTTCCGTTACTCCCAAAATGGCATCAGGTGGTCCCATTTCAACATGGCTCCACCACGAACTAGAAGTATGTATAAAAGGAAATTTATTGACACATACATAAATATTTGATATAGTGGCCAACAAAGATGAATGCTACAATTATAAATGCACTATATGTATATATATAGTTTAAAATAATTCAACCAAGTAGCCACACTGTTACTCCCTAAAATAACTAAAACTTAGAAGCTCCAAATAGAATAATCTTTGAATCCAATGGGAATTATTTGAATTTGGAATGGATCAGAATATTGAAATGAAATAGAAAAGAACAGTATTTGGCAGCGTAGAGTTAACTGCGTGATGAAGATCGTTTGTTCCTACTAAATTCGTATTACTAAAAAATAGTGTCATCATAATGTGTAATAGTCATCTGCCCCAGTCGACTGAGCCAATGATAAATGACTGCATACACGTTAAATTATATTGACAAGATCATAAATACAACATTAAATAATAATAACAATAATTATCTGATTTTCCACATTTCAAATATTTTCTGAACTTTCAACTTGTGTGTATTATTATTACAAACTGAAAAATTATACAACGTTTTTTATCAGCGAAATTTGAAAAAATATTTTGACCGGGAAGAGGTCAAAATATTTGAATGGCAGTACTCTGATTTATATATATTAAATATTATTGTACCTGGCACGGCTGATGACAACATTGAAAGGATTGGTTTTATATGACTTCAAAGCCAAGTTCGAGATATTTTTCACAGACTGTGCCATGTCGATGAATTTACGGAAGTCCACTGAAACTGATAAGCACCGACGAACACCGGCAATAAAAATAAAGTGAAAATGAAGTATGTAATAGTTAACACGTAGAGCGCTCAATGTCAAAAGGTTATTTTGCAATTGCCACTGAAATGAATAAAAAAAAAGAATATTATGTTTTTTTCATACAAAGTTAAATAGCTGTATCAATAAAGGATAGGTACGAATATTTTCATGATAAGAGAATAAAAACAATGTTTTAAATTTTATTATAAAAAATTGAGTTGGCACATTATTGAACATAAGTAATCAGGCAATCAATGACTACAAATATAATATTAAAAAAAACAGTAAAATAAAGAACATATTCAGTTTTCGATATTTTTTATACTTAACGTTAGATACACATTATTTACTTCTTACTAACTAGTGCGGGTTCATCTATCTCGTTGTCTACGGCAGTGCTTCCAAAATTACGGCACGTGGCACCCTGGGAGGCCGAAGGGCTTCTGCGGGGACTGAGAAATAATACAAAGTATTTATATTTATGCATAATTATACTTATTTTAAATAATATTAATATGTATAAAGTTGTAATATAAAAAAATGTTGTGTTTGTGGCAATCGTAGTATGCAGGTGTGCATGTATGTGACGTGCGTTGACTTTTGATACAAGGCATGCTGTGGGGGTGGAAAATAAGCAACCTTTCTCTAGCTAACGAAATTCAACTTTATTCGTTAATCTTTCTTGCAAAGTTCACTAACAACCGCAACATATTTTCCAGTTTTAAATTTTCTTCAATTAATATTATCGCAAGAGCAGAAAGCCTCTCCTCAGTTTTACTATTTCTAGTACATTTTTAATTCACTTCATTGAAGAAAGTGATATCTCTGCAGAAGCGCTGGTAAAAAATAATTTAATTAAATGTTTCCCCAAAAATATCTTTTAATTCATTTTAACAAAGAAGTTTTTAATTAAATTTACGGACTTAAAATAAAATTCTAGTGATAAATAAATATTAATAAGTTCATCCTTAAGTCTCGTGAAGTCGAAAATAGTTTCCATACGTGTGTTTGTCAAAATGATAAATATGGCCAGCAATACTCCGATAACGTAATCTTTTCATACACTTAATAATTATTGAAGTTTCTAGTGAATGCTCTTGTTTTAGTTTGAATAGTCGATCAAGAATTAGGTTTCGAGATTTTAATTACGCTTACCCTTTGAATTCTTTAAATGGAATAGAACAAATTTTTCTTTTTAACAATGATTCAATTAAGCAATTAAGATTATTTTTGAGATTATTAAATTCCCTTACATTGTTTTCCTGTTTATCTATATTAAAGATAGCTACAAATTTAACACGATTTATCTGACAATTCGAATCAGAATACTATTGAAAAAATATAAACAAGATATGTGCGATTCATCGTACAGATTGGACTTTCATCATTTGCGCATGTGCGAAAAATGCAAACCTGCGGACGCATTTTGAACGAATTTCGACAGACGCTACAACGCGCATTTACGGTAGTCGGCGCACGTCCGATTAAAACGAAGAACACTTCTCTCGGGTTGCAGCAACTGTTAGAATTTAGTGCATAAATGCAGAACTTAGAAGTAGCTTTGTTTCATCGCTACGTAATATAAATATTTAATAACTTAACAAAGAAACACAGAGTTAAAAGAATTTGAAGGGTTCCGCCGCATCTACCGCATGTATGGACGGCACGTCACTGGTATATACCTATATATTTACAATATACATAATATACAATAAGCGTTATTTTGACGAGAACCATAAATATATATTAAATACCTAATGTCGACAAAAGCTTACCGTTTTAACATTGATTTGTCATGTAAAAATATGCAACCACATAACTTTTCATTGGTTTTTGCAGGTTTCAAGTAAAGTATGTTTTTTTTATTTTAATTAAAACAAATGCTTATCAGCAGGTTCTCATAAAAAGTATTACTTTCGTTTGTAATTTATATGTATTTGTGTGCAGTTATAATTAATGCAAAATAAAGCTTTTTATAACAGAATTTAAGTGGGCCTTGGTTGTCCTTCAGATTTTGTGGACCATATGAAAAAGCTTGAGAAGCACTGGTCTACAATATTTTCGATATTTACCGCTAGGTTTCTGTGGATTTGAATCTTCCTAAAGATACTCTTCTATGGAAAATATTTTTCTATTATGGCAATGTGTGGAAATTTTAGGTTGTCGTTTCGATTCGGCGTTTGATATTTTTTGTCGTCGACGAATTGTCAGTTTTGTACGGAGAAATATGGCTGCTGAAATCAAACCAGCTCCTCGCACTGTCAGTGACAGGTTTTCTACAGTAAAAAAGCCAGCACTCTTGAGTAAATTGGAAGGATGTAACGACGATATAAATGCGGCCGTCCTCATCCCTGGCGAAGACGGTGTGATTAGTGTCAGTGATGACAAGTAAGAATATCCCCGTTTGACAGTTGTCATATAATTGTTACTCTTGCACAAAATTTGGACATGGCTTTCAAACAAGTTAATTATTCAGAAACCCCACCCCCACACCGTTTCATTTCTTATCAATAATTCAATGCAACATTTGTTTCATCCATTTACGTGTCTATTTTGCATTATTGCATTGTGATTGGTAGATACGTATTACGTTTTATTTTCCATAATAAAATTTTTCTTTATTTTTTATAATAATTATTTACTTCACTTTCCATATAGGATTTTTTAAAATTTGTGACATCCAATTTAATAACGACTAAGATTAATACATGTATATATAGCCAGCTATAACCCACTTATTCTATTATATGAGTCAACAGTTTAGTGGCGCAAATAGATAGTCATTTAGTAAACCTTCAGACTCTGCATGCGGGAAACGGTGATTACATTGTATAGCGCTTTGATCATAAATAGCGGGACACTAATCTTTGTTTTGCGATTAACAGTGAAAGTCGACTTTCACAGATCTCGAGTAATATTACTTGTGATAATATTGAATTATTTTATATATTATGTACACTATAAAAATTACATTGTACAGTTACAAACCGTTCAACATTGCTAAAGCTCTTACCATTTACCCACTCCCATGGCCATTGCATAATAGATACATATGAGTACCTTGGTATCAAAGTCGAACAAACGCCACATCCACAAAAGTCATGTTTTTATTGTTTGTGGTAGTGCAAGTGATACTCTTTTCAAAAAACTCATCAAAAGTATCAGAATCTGATGGTTTCATCTAGATTTTTGAGTTTAAAGATCGTATATAGTAACAAAAGCGGACACTTAACATCCATCTTCGCGAAATCAATGAACTTGTGCACATTGATCAACCACAGGGCTATCGGGCTTAATGCAATGTGGAATATGTATGAAATGAAAAATCACCTCTGTCATACATTTTCGTAGATGGCTTATGTCCCCCTTTGATACCAATGTACTCATATATATCATCTTTCGGCTTGTAACTATATATGAATAATATTGAAAACGGATCTATTAAAACAACTCACATGTCGGCAATGACCATTTTGTTGCCAGCGTACTGTAAACTGTTGAGCAGAACCCCCATTTACTTTGAATCCATAAGGGCTTCGCTGAGTATAGTTAAACATAATCTGATATGCTGTATGTTAATTACTGTATCGTGGATCTCACTTCAAAGCTTCCAATCCGTTTATAATAACCAAAATTAGCTATTATAAGTATTGAACTCAATGTTTACTGATTAGAACACATCAAACACAATTTACAGTTTATATTCACAATTGTGCCTTCTCCTAAATCATAAAATCAACCTGACAATTGCGATGCCACTGGAAAGAGTTTGAATCAAATGCTGTTTTGCTTGAAAAGTATCCGTTGTATAAAAAGAGGATTGAGTATATTTAAAAATTATATTCTACTTGCGACTCACCGTTCATTTTGAATTCCTTATTTTATTGATTAAATATATACATTGCAAAGTATTATGCCTTTTTTAATGTAAAAAATGTTTAAAAATTAAAGCTCTTCTCAGTGGCATCCCCATTGGCAGCCTGGTTTTACACTATGGAAGAACAAACAATTCTTCAAAACAGAAATATAAATCTTGATATTCTCATTTTGGTCTCGTATAAGTCAAAAGAAATATGTGGGCAGTTACATTTCTCTTTGAGCGTTCAAACTATTCAATGTGAGCATGCCTAAGAGAAAGTCAGTTGGGCAAAGCCAGGGGTAGTATCTGTACTCCCTCAAATAGAGAAGTGTCAAAAATTTTTTCTGAACTTTCTCCACCATATGGGTATATTTCAAGTTTCTTGGGGCCCAAACAATCGACCCACTTTCAAGCCTACTTCAAACTAGAGCATTTATCCTGGCCTGACTCCATGACCAACACTTTGGGATTCCACATTACTTTCTAGAAATTATTAATGTTTCGTTTTTTAAATTGCAGGACTGTTAGAGTTTGGTTGAAACGTGATTCGGGACAATACTGGCCAAGTATTTGTCAGTACATGCCATCGGGGTGCACTTCAATGTTTTATACCCCGGAAACTCGTCAACTCTTCATCGGGCAAGAAAATGGAACCGTATCAGAATTCACCTTAGCTCCAGACTGTAATAGAATAAACCCTGTAAGTGAAATTGTCTCTTAATTAAACTTAATATTTGATAACGCTTCGCATGAAATTGCAGTAAATACACGTAGAAGCCATTAATAGTATTGACTCGTGCCTATAATTTCTTTTGTTTTGGTTTACCTTTGTATAAGTAACTGTAATGCAATTCCAGGTTAAGCTGATGTGTCATTTTTATTCTAAATCTATTTTATTTAATTCAGATTTAGTATTTAGTATTATTTTATCTGTGAATCATTGGTTATGATTCATAGATAAAGAGGTTGACTTATTTAAAAGACAAAAAAACACTATGGATAATCACTTCCACTGCATTTGTATTTATATTTTTTTCTCCACCATTTCATGTGGTTTTTATTGTTGTATTGAATAAAAATAAATAACCATGTTGATTTTTCACTTAAAATTTTATTTTGAGAAATAATACTTATTTATATATGTAATTTCGCCTTTGAGAATGCAGCATTGTTTATGAATATTTTAATATAGCAGTAATTTGTCAATCACTGGATGAATAAAGAAGCTGAAACGTAAATATGTTTTAAATTTATGGTTGTGTGTCATAGGGATAATGGCAGCCTATTGAATTTTGTTGTTAGATAGTGTTAACAATCAAGTGCCTATTAAACTGTATTAACATCATTTGATTATTATTTTCTTGATTTATATTAAAAACAAACATTCTTCTCTGGGAATAGAAAAATTATGAAGTGCATCTTTCACTGAGAGATTATAAATCTCTCTGTATTATAGTAGCGTCGCAATATTATTTGGATATCATTTCAAGCACACAAGGCATTCAATTGAAAGAATATTTATTCTTTCTTTATCTGAGATATTAAATATGTTACACAAGATTGCCTGAGATCTTATGTAATTGGTTTATATTTTTTTAACAAAGAGGTGTCATACTGTGTCAAACTACAGTGAAACCTCGATTCTTTGTTTTCCAAGGGACAACAAGAAATGCGGGAAGGTCTTTTCTGTCTCTCGACTACAGTCCTAGCTTTCTTCATAGGGGGCATTTTAGTTGCAAGTCAGAATAATTCATAATGTGAAATACGAGGCAAAGATAAACACTGACTGACTCAGTGAGGGGTGCTCAGTGGGTGAGTCAACAGGGGAAACATTATGTGCGGGCATCATAACAGCAAGACGACACTGTCAGACTTGCAGTCTCAGTCTTTTACCGATAAAGCGAAGAAAACGATCGATCGGGAAACGATGGATGCGGAATTATATAACATTGTTTTTATGGGTGTTTCGCGGGATCATACAAAATGAACGTTACATGCGGGAAAACGATGAAACAGTCGAAAAATTAATCACTCCAACACATATTTTGAAATGCAAACACATCATATTAATCCTTTTTTTTTTTTTAGGTAAAAGAGTATTTGGCCCACACATCCAGAGTTACTGGCGTAATATTCTCGTTGGCCTGCGAATGGGTGCTCTCTGTAGGAAGAGACAAACTGTTTTCGTTCCACTGCAGCGAAACCGGCAGAAGACTCGGGGGTTACACATTCGAAGCCTGGTGCACATCACTGCAGTATCCTTTTTAACTGTTGAGCTATGTAATATATATTTTTGCCATATTTTTTTAAATTTGCAGCACATTTTTTACATCAGCTTGTTCATCAAAGATAAACGTTACCTAATTCAAAAGGATTTTTGGTAGTAAAAATACTTACTAGTTCACATAAACAAAGACAATAATGATTAAAAGTAGTGCAAAAGGAAAACTTTAAACAGCTCGTATCTTTATGTACAATATTACATTCACGTTGAAATGGACAATACCAAAATATTTTCGATGGATTCAGTGATAGCTTTGCGGAAATTCATTTTTAATATAAAATTAAAATTGATAACTTAAAAGGCAACAAAGCAGCTTAATTTTAAATTAATAACAAAATGATTCCAAATTTAGTTTACCCAATATGCCTGAAATAATCATTGATGATACTGCCAATGAATTTTACTGCCAGGTAAAATGAGTTAATTTTATTGTCAGTCTTCACAAATCATCACCCTCTCCCGCCTTGGTGTGATATCATTTGTGGATGTCCCCTTAATACTTTTTTTTTTTAATTAACAGAGAATGCAAAGAAAACTTCTCAAATTATTTAGATATGAAGAAAAACAAAGATTTACCCTCATCTTCTCTAGAAATTTGAATCATCAGATACGGCATATTCAGTATTAACCTACGGATATCCATTCTGGTATTTTCATTGTATTTTCGAGTATAATAGATTGTTACTATTTCCTTAACCTTTCAATCAGGTTTGATTCTCAATCCAAATTAGCGTTTATCGGAGACTACAGTGGACAAATCAGTATGATTAAATTGGACAACAATGGCACCAGCTTAGTCACCACTCTGAAAGGTCACACCGGGTATGTTCTATGGCTTCCGTTCAACAGTGTTTATTGAAATGAAAGTTATTCTTTATTTTTCTTATCTAAATATTCGATTTTAATTTATGTAAACAATTTTTTTGTGACAATAACTTAAAACGATCGATCGTCATAAGATAGTTTAAACCAAATATTGAACAAAACATAGCAGGTACTTAAACAGCTGAAAAATAATATTGTCACCCAAAAATAAAAATGTACTTGTGCAAAAATAGAGTTTTAAGAAAAACGCATATTAAGTGTTTTTGGAGTGAAAAACTCGTGTGGAAGTTATTTCTTAGTATTTTTAAATGAAGATTGGTGACATTACTCAAAGATTGAAATGCAATTTTTTTTACAATTTTTGGATTTTGAGGAGGTTTTAAGTTAACAAATACACAAGTTGCCTTTTTCCTTTTTTAAATAGGTCATAGGTGTCACATTCACAAATGCTCTTTTTCCTATCATGTATGAGCAAAACTGCATTCTTAACTCTAAACCGAAAAAAATTTTCAAATGCCTTTTTGCTTTTGGGGCAACGATATAATGTATTTGTTGGTTTACCCCAAGTTTTTATGCTCTGTCAGAAGCTAGTGTATCGCTCTATAACGGTTTTTATTATCAATTACTGTTATCCTTATCTGTTCTGTATTGTTTTATTTCAGTTTATCATAATTTTTAATCCTACGCATAATTGATTATATAATTTCATAAAAATATTTATATTTTTCGATAACAATTTAAGATTTTGTGTGATCCTTGAAATCATTTACATTTGAAGAGTTGATTGCGCTCGAAGATTACAATGAAAACTAATTTGCGATTTATTAATTCACTACTCTTAGGTAGAATTGTGTATTCAGCAAAGCATTACATTTTTTAGGTCAATAGTGCTAAATACGGTATAAAAATGACAATTTTATCTTTCTTCGAATCAAGTGATACTCAGTAACTAGAAATGGGAAATGAGTCATGTAAGCGTGAATCGTTCTGATTAATTCCTGCTGATTCCTTAATTATTTCAATTAAACAATCCTTTTAAACAATTCATATGTTTTGGATTCGGTTGACAAGGTAGTTAGTTACAGTGGGGAAATAAATGAATCGATTTTTAAAAACGTTCACTGAGAAGATTAGATGGGAATTTTTTCATGTAGGAAGGCCGCATTCCAGAAACTTCAATTAGATATACTTCAAAATATATTTACATTTTTTTGTGAATGAATGCAAACAACAAAAAGAAAAATGCCGCACTTGAGGATCTTGAAGACTGCATGTTCCCCACCTCTGGACTAGATTATTAAAGATATATTCATTAATTGTAGACTATTTAATTTCGTTTATGTATAATTTATGAAAATTTGGAATTAGTAGAAAACAAATGGTGTTTCATTTTTCAAATATAATTATACGTTTCCACCGAGAATTGATAGTTAACACCTTAAAAGAGATTTATTATCTTTTTTCGCACACCGATTTGTGAGTTGCGATCCCGTATGGTTTTAGTCTGACAATGTTCATTTTAACAGTTCCTCTGTTTCATGAGTCATTCCAACGACGCATGTCTTATGCCTTGTGTGTTTTCAGATCAGTTCGAGCTCTCACATGGGCAGCCTTACCCCAGTTACTTTTTAGCGGATCCTTTGATCAGTCAGTTATCATTTGGGACATTGGAGAGCAACGAGGAACTGCTTATGAATTACAAGGACATAGGTAAAACGATACAGATTTATATAATTACGGTTATCCATAACCAGCACATCATATTGATGGAATGCCGGGTCATGTTTGAATCGCGAGTGGGCTCTCACCATCTGTTACAACATGGATTAACGTAAGCATTCGGTATTTTCTGTTTTATATAACTAGATTCTTGCACTGAAATCACTAATAATTCTTTTTGTATTTACAAACATGAGCTTTTTTAATTAGTTACTATATTTTTAGTAGATGTAGTTAATAAAGAATTTACTCACAATGCAAGGGGTTAAAACGATGCACTTTTAATTTTCAGCAACAAAGTGACAGGGTTATGCTATGCGGGTGGCTGTCGACGTTTACTGTCAGCCGGTGCAGATGGCGCTGTCGGCTGTTGGGACATGTCGGCTCCCCGCCGGGAGACTCCCGCTTGGCAAGAAGCCGACGCTTGTCATCTGTGCCATAAACCATTCTTCTGGAATATTCGAGCCATGATGGATCAGAGACAGCTCGGTAAGGATGTGGCATGAAGCCAAAATAGCTATCAATTGAATCTTATAATTCTTGTAGAACTAATTAATTCGAATTTGCGAGTCCTTATCTCCATCCCGGTCAATGGTGAATCCCCTCCCATTTATTTGATAGTATTTCAAATTATTTCAATCAATCATTATCTACAATATATATTTTTTAACTATGTTCACTCCAATGTGGTGGCACATATGGACTTCTAATAAAGGTATCTCAACAGAAGTTTTTCTACAACTTGTTACTCAGTTATTCAACCCCTCTTTGTCGAAGAGAGTTGTGTTAGAAGAATAGAACAAGACTAGTGGTTACCTAATCGCTCTCGCTATGCCCTGTTTTTATGATCCGACAGGGGAGAAGGAATTTTAGACATCACAGCATTGGAACATAAATCCATAAATCAATTGAAAAATGAATTTATTAATCTGTCAGTAATGGGATTCGATCCTGTAGGCACCACACCCGCTGACTACTCAACTACGGACCCGCCCACCTACAATATAGCTGATATAGCATCATTTTTACGAGACATTTACTCAGAAGATGCTTATCAAAGAATTGAAACCAGTATCAAGGTTATTGAATGGACAAAGTAACCAATTTTAATTTAAAAATGAATCACCACAAAGTAATCGCTGAATCTGTTTAAAATTACAGCTGACGCCAATGCGCCATGCATTTACACAATAATAACAACAGTACAATAATAAAAACAATAATAGAAATTAAAAACATATTTAAAATTGTAAAATACAAAGAGAACAAGACATTATTAATTTACATTTTCAATTAAATTATGACATGGTCTCATTATCCTTGTCTGAGCTGTGGACATCTCAATGTTGACATAGTAAATTATTTATCGTATTGTGTTGCATGAATACTTCTTATATAAATTATTGTTCTGTAATATATGTATGTCTTGGTATTATAGGTCTTCGCCAGCATCATTGTCGGTGGTGCGGTATTGCCGTGTGCGACGCGTGTTCACCAAATCGCTTGCCGTTGCCTGTAATGGGATTCGAATTCCCGCAGAGAATTTGCAATTCTTGCTACAATACCCTCAAAGACGAGCCGTAAGCATACATTATCATCGTCTCATACTTTACAAGCCTAGTATCCTGAAGCGGCATAAAAAAATCTCGACTCATTCCAAGGAAGATATGAATTCATATGAGCCAATGAGAAATGAGCGAGTTAACAGATATATTCAAACAAAATGAGTTTGGTGCATTTCATTTTTCTTCATGTCATAAAGTATCATAAAAGTGAAGTGTGCTTAGTAAATACATGCTGCAAAAGTATTCTATTCTGTAATAAGTTAAATTAAATGTGTAAATTAATGTAAGATGACCATTTGACTAAAACTTTCAATAAACATGTTTAGCCATTTTATCACTTCTTAAGGGTTCATATTTTCAATGAAAACAATGTAAATTTGGAGATTATCGGTATCAAATTTTTCTTTTGTGAATATTTATCACATTCATTTGGTTAAGTCAATGTCCAGAAGGACTATTCTCAAGTCTTAAAAGTATCCAGTCTATAAAATTGTCCGGACTGTTCATTTAGCAAAAGTTGTCTGACCACCTTTCTGTATTACAATATTGTCTTTGTTTCTTTTTTTTTAAGCCATGTCTGCTTCCAATTTGGAGCATATGGACTTCTAATGGAGCTCATTTCAACAAAATTTTTCTACATAAACTGCTTGTCACTCAGTTACTTAACCTCTCTTCTTTGAAGAGATTATGGATAGAAGGATAGGGACAGGATTAGTGGTTAGCAGATCGTCAATCTAATAAGCATGTTTAGAGCGAATATAACAAGAATTATATTCGGAATGAAGGTGTTAAAAATAGTTTATTAGAGACCAGATACGTTTAAAACGTGGGAATAGACCTCTGAAATAAAATGATTACTTCTGTAATTCTGTTTTTGATTTCCTATGTGATCTCATTCTATCACAATTCACAAGGATACCAACGTAGAAGAATTCAGGAAATTATAAATGTGCTGCATCTTTTCATGCCAAATCGCAAATCTTAATATCGCAATAAATGAATTGTGTCAAATGGTATTGTTTTCAGACGAGAGTCGCTGGCATCGTTCCATGACGTGAAACACAGCGTGGTCCAGATGCACCTGGACGAGTCCACCGGCCGGCTGTGCACCACCGGACACGATCACGTCATCAAACTGTGGGATGTCACCCCGCTGCTCGCGCCGAACACCAACTGAACCGGTCAATCTTTCCACGCACACAATTCCGCATCACTTGAAATCATTTTGTTTACTGTAATGTTATATAGTAGCCTTTTGCCAGGATTCCTGCATAACAGCTAATGTTTTGGGAGTGTAGGCTTACAGATCGGTAATATTCCTGGTTATTTTTACTACTAAAAAAACATTTCCCATCACCTTGATTGTAACGGAAGTGTGTTTTTGTATAGTCATTTCGATTTCAACTTCGATCATACATACTTTATTCAATGTGTTTTTTATGATCAGTAGCAAATTTTTTAAATGTATCCTTTCATACTTGAATGATTGGGTGGGATTTATTCTTTCTGTTCACTACCATACCATACTTAAATGTAAAGCAATCGCAAATACAGTAAACTCCCTCATAGTGTAGCGTAATTTAATACAAAAAATGGGGAAAATGTTTGGTTTGTTGATTTCGTTCAATTCACAAAATACAATATAAAGAACCTAGCCTCAAATTTTGTATGGGTGCCTAGTTCTTTGTAATGCAGTATTCCTATAGCATAGTCCCAATCTCTACGCTATAGGGAGTCGACTGTATAAAACTCGTAAAGGTAGTTTCATTGCAAATATATAGTGAGTTTAACCCGTTCCCTGCTGAGCCGCGCAAAGGATATTCCGACACCGAATATTTCAAAAATTAATTCAGTCGTTAAGTGTTGGTGTTAAACAGACTTATGAAGATTATCAGGACAAATCGGGCTATATTTTGATATAAAAATTAGCTTCCTCATGAAAGTTTTAACACTTATACTTACTGAGTATCAACTATCAACACGCTGCAATCTGCCATCTCATCAGTTAAAATGTTAGCAGTCAACGGGTTTTAAAATCATGGTTTTTCATGGCATTTATTGCGACTTTATATTTAGGTTGATAATCAGTGCTATTCTCAAATTTATTGGAGTTTGGACACTAATAGAGCCTGGTCAGTAATTCTCGACACCTTTACGTTGAATGCAATGATTATTGTATTTGCTCTGTACGTGTTGATTGTGTTAGTGCTAAACAAAAGCCAATATTGTAATACATGAATCAGGTCAATTGTAACTTTTTCATCTCGAGAGCTAAATGATTTTAATTATGTTAAATGAAAATCAAATACAAAAATCATTATGTTTGGCGTAAAGGTGTCGAGCATTTCTGACAAGACACTAATAAATTTCAGAATAAGACCGATGGTATTTAATTTTTTTCAGTTATTTCTGGCCAATTGGTGTTTTTTTAGTTGTCAAATCATCATGGCTGCTTGTTGGCAACTATTATGGTTTATTCAAATACTTACGTGGACCATTTCAACCATGTTAATACCGTTGAGAATAATAAAGCTATACTCTGTTGAAAATATAAATATCTAATCCACTATTGGGTGATTCAAATTATATTTCAAATATTACATGAAAATTGTTGTTTTAAATTTATCATATCCAGTTGTAAATAAATAAATGAAAATTCATAATTTATTTACATGGTAGTTTTAAATAGCATCATTATCTACTCTATTATTTTCTCTTTTAGTTAGTAGCTTTCTCTCTAACGAAAAAAAACAAAGATTATAATTGTACGAAATAAGGATGGTTTCAATTTTATTTATATAAATCCTATGTTAGCCCTTTGGTTACCATCTGCTTTTGTTAACTTTTTTATAGACTGACAGCCATTAACAATTGACACCAACTTGGTGATGATTTAATTTTTAATAATTATTGTTACAATAAATTTAATACGAAATGAATGATTTGAAAGTTAAATTGATAAAAATAATGTTCAAGCAGAGTAGATTGTATCATTTTAGGTATCTGAAGAGGTGTCAAATGACAAAAACAAAATAATGCATTCATTTGTTAAAAATTATTATATTATTTATGTTTGACATGTCAGCAGAAGATAAGTTTACGTGATTTTGAAGTATTAGCTTTTCCACATAGAGTTTCAATCATGCATTACGGTTTCGTTTTGACAGTACTGGTTTGAAAATTGTCTACATTTATTAGAAGACAGTGATGGATAACCTATCGTTAATGCAAACATAGTGAAATGTTAATTTTTAAATGAAGCCATCAACTTTTGACTAGGTATAAATTTCTTTGTTAATATGTACTGCCATTCGAAATAACGCCTTACAGTCTATTTGGTCAGGGCTGATAAAACAAAAGTTGACTGTATTAAAACCAGCATTGTCATTTTAATGCACCTATCTTGGAAATGTGTGATTCTGTAACACCAGTGGTCAGGGGACTGGGGTAAATTACCCCAAATGGAGTAACAATTAAAACTTGAAGGTTATGTAGGCACAATAAACACCTGGATTACTTGCTCTGACATCTGTCTTTCTTATTCACAGGAATACTTTTAACAGAAACCTGTCGAAAGATAATGATTGAATAGCAACTCCAGAGATAGATTTGAATTGACATTCAGCATCAAGAACTAGCGTTGAAGTTGTCATGTTGATTGCCCGAAGCAAGACACTACATTCTATTCGTCAGGAGTTAGTCAAACTAGCAAATATCATTAATATGTAGACAGAAAAAACCGCTACTATTTTCTCGCTTTCAAATCGAGGGGTAATATCATTGCAAACAGATATATTTTGGTGTAATACCCAAAAAGTTACCTGATCTCTGTGTGTTACACCAAGAAAAAGTGCACGACGCTTCCAAAATTATCTCATTCTATATAAAATAAAAATGTATTTTTCCGTGGAACAAAACAGAAGTGTAAATCTGCTAGCTAACCAAAGGGTCTATCTTTACTAACATAACAGATATGCTATATAATTAATATGTTAATACAAAATGATGCTTTTGTATTTGGTTAAATAACTTCACAACGCACTGAATTTATATATATTATAAGACTGCTTATTGGACTAACTCAACCTGTCAGTACTATATCGATTATTTGGAAATATGCAATGCAGATCATAAAGTATGGGAGTTCTTAGAATCTTTATCACATAAAAGGCTTGTGATATATTTACTTCTATAAAGAGAGTGAGGGTTAAAATACTTCACACAAATTATTTATGTTTTTTTTCTCGTTTATAGCTATATACTTTTCATATTCATATTGTTAATAAGTCGCAGGTATTTTCTCTTGTTGTTTTATTTACTTTCGATAGTACGACAGATAGGTCTCTTGCTATGTATTATGTTTGATGGAACATTTTTTTCTTCTATGTATAAAGGATCTACTGCAAGACCGATGAATGTTCTTTTTGAGTTATGTTGTTCGATAACTCACAGCATCTTCGTACATTTGTTGACTTCACTTTTAAGGTGTTGACTGTCATTCAACTGGTTCTGATTGTTGTAAAAAATGTAGGGTAGTGCAACACAGTTTGTGTTTTATTTTTTAAAAGAATAATTATTGTCTTGCAATATCACTCTTAAAAATTAGTTTTTCTAAAAACGAGACACGGCTATAATACTGGATGACTACATAACTATGTTTTTTTGCAACCATTTAAACCTGACAGATATGTATTTTGTAATCACTTTTGGACATTCAACGGTGTTGCAGTGATCCTTTCGTATATAGTTTAATTATTCAGTTGCTGAGCCTCAAAAAAATAACATATTTTAGTCGAAACATTTCACTTTTACTAGTCAGTAGAAAAGAAAACGTTGAGGTGATTTTTTTTAAATTTCATATTGTAATGAATTAAAACATTGAACAAAAACATAACATTCCAATTTTTTTCTATATAATCATTACTGTTTCATAATCTCATTCTCATCAAATATTTAATAATCAGCACTGAAAATTTCAATTGCTGTAAATCACAATTTAATCAAACTCGATGAAAAGATTAATTGCAATTGAAATTTTAAATGTTTATCATATAGGTGCAGTGTTAATTAATGCATGTATTAATTAGTAAAAATAAACCTGTATGATATATTTATTTTGGTGCAAATATTCTTTGGCAGTCAAGATGGAGGATCTGTTATTGTGGCCATCTTTTAATGATGTAATATGTATTTTTTATTTGGCGTTTCCAATTCTTTTTCATTTAGGGGGAATATACCTCTGAAGCTTCCATGATAGTGATGTCTATTGATGAGAATGGTTAGATAATGAAATCACATTGATATTAGTTTAATTCCTAGAATCTAGATCGCTAGAATTATAGCAATGTCTCAGCTGATTTAGGTTTTACTACTGATACCACAATAATTTCTCTAATGTCTTATGTAAAGATAGGTTGATGTATTCTACTGAAAATTCTCTTGCGCTTAGCATCAATACAGCAGATGATATGTAAAATTTAAATCAAACGAGGCTTTGCCAATATTCCAGTTTGCGGTTCTAACAATTGCGTTTAAATTCATGTAAATTTCAAATGTTAGTTATTATTCTTATCCAGAGTAGGTTTGGTACACGAGTCGATTATTGGTGACTTGAGAGTCAATTAGTCACAGCAATTCGTTCGGATAGATTCATGCATTCGAGTCCAGTGTAGGTAACGGGTATGAATAATGAATATAGAAGCATTTTTAATAAAAACGCTTTCATATTATACATGGAATCAGGAGTTTTGCTATTCCTTGTGGTTTTAGTATGATAACATTCACTTTAACGGTTTTTCCGATTCGCGATTCGTTCATGACTCGTTCATTTCAAAGATTAGATCTGTTGGATTCGTTCTTTCGCGAAAAAAGCATGTCTAATCCAGAGTTATCGGTATCACAAAAGCTTCATTGTTACTCTTCCCTTTGGCAGAGCTGTTGTAGTTGTCATTGGCTTGTTTACAATGCCAATAGTCTAAACTATTTACAGAAAACATTCAGCATTTGATTGGCTGTTGTTCTTGATGGTGAACGATAATTTTCTATTATCATCGAGAACTATTCTTTGTTAATATGAGTATTTTTAAACTTCTAAGTATGTTCATGTGGAATTATCAAAGTGTAGGTTTCTATTGAAGCATTTGTTTTCGAATGCACCTTTCAACTTGAAATATTTAATAAAGTTTATATTTTTTACTATTAAAACCTTAGTGGAAAGAAATAAAATATAATAAAAGCGACTATTTTTATTTAAACTTGGTCCTTTTCATTATATTGTAGTAAATATTTATTAAACTCTCCATAAATGTCCGGGTTGATGTTAAATATACATAAATTTGTTAGATATTCTTTGGTGATTTCATATGTTTACTAGCTGTCGAGCTCAGATCGATAGTTTGATTCGCCTCCCACAATCTTGAACTTCACACTATTAAGACTGATAAATCTAAGAGTAAATTTTGATTTCTTGCTCAGATTACTAAGTATATAAATTCACCTTTCGCTCTAATTGCATAATACCTGTTACTGTAACACTTTGATTATCAATAAATTGCAACCTTAGAAAAGAAAAGAAATATTTGATAGGAAATTCATAGGATGATTCATGCATAAACGAGCTAATCGGATTCAAGCTTACATCTGTCCTTCAACATTAAATAAAAACCGATTTGAACTGAACCACTTGATAATCAAACTGGGCCGTCGAGAGGTAAAGTGGACGAAGTGATAAAATGGTGGAACTTGTTTATTGAAAGTTTAGTTTAATGAACTTCTAACATTCATTTACACTTTATTTAATTTAATTTCTTACAGAATAAAATACTATATATTTATATAGCTCACTTAATTTTATGATACTTTATGACATGTAGAATATAAAAATACATCTAACTCATTTTTTTTCGAAAATATCGGTTGACTCACTTCACTTCTCATTGACTCAACTGTCAATGGTGTTGTAACCTTTTAAATTGTATTTATTTCATTTGAAGAAGTATCTAATATCGTCTTTATTTTTAGTTTTAATTGGCATTTTTAAAGGCAATTGTATCATTGTGTAAAAGTTCTTGATATTTTAAGACATGAGCTGAATTCTGATTACTTCAAATATACATGGATTGGCACACTCAGTGGTGGATTACCTCATAAGTGCACGAGGCGGGCGTTTGGAGCCTTAAAAATAACTACTTATTATAACCTGCATATTTTTAATTCATTTTTATGGATTTCTTATAATATCGCCGTAATGGTTTTTGTTGAATAAATAACTAATGCAATGTATGTCAATTTATGCTTGCATCGAATCTCCTTCTACATAAATAATGAGATATTTTTTAAATCATAGAAGTTTTATAAAAATCTCGAATTAATTTTTTTGTTACGCAATAAACGGGGCCCCTAAGTTATATTGCGCCTTGGTTCTCGTAAGTGCTTAGTCCGCCACTGGGTACACTGCGAAAAGAATTGGTGACAAAATTGAGTTAGGCTTCTAGTCTCTCGATTAATCAAAAGGCAGAGGTTAGCACAGAACTGGTATGTATGTTCACATAGGTTGAATTATCAGAAGACATAACAATGCCTCAGTTAAACTGTTTTTCTTGACTGTAATCGAAACTGAGAATCAAGGGCATTTACATAATATAATGCTTAATAATTATACCAGTTTTTTCAGTAAACCAGTGGGTTCGTTTTGTAAAACACAACCCAATTATTTAAAACAAATAAAACTTATTAAAACATATATTTATTATTTATCAACGTTTTCTGTGTTGAAAATATTAATTTTCAGTTTGTTTCTTACAATGCAAAAACGAAATTAAAAAAAATTAATAATACATAATACGTTAGGACCCTGATTGTTCAGACTAATGAAGTCTTTTTGATCCTAAAGTCAAACGAAAGTTGCCAACACATCTCATCACCTCAAGACTAAAAATAGTTTAATGGGAACTAATTTTTCTTTGACTTGCATAAAAAAATATTTCGGTCCCTATGATTTCATGTTGCACGATATTCTCTATACTTTATCTAACTCATTGCTAAAATACAGTATATTATTTGCGGTGGTTAATGGACAAAGCTGATATTAAATACTATACATGTCCACATAATAACGATTTTCAGACAATAATTGTCAGGATAATTTGTGTTCTAACGTAGAATTGTTTAAGTTTTATTTGTAACAAATTTCAAGATCCTAGTCATCCTTTTTCCTTGTATTTCCTTCGCAAAATCAATGTTCACTGATTGCTCTCCATGATGTGTTGATAAAAAAAATTGACTATGTAAATTAAGAGTATTTTGATCACATAAAGTGTTTCTTTAATGTTAATGATAAATAACTTATTTCTTCAGGATGATTTTTTCTAATTTACGAAAGGGACAATAAAACATATGAAGTAACCTTGTAAATAATGTAAAATTGTTTAAACATATCTAGTGATTCTTGTTAGGACGATGCAGCTGCAAAAAAAAACTAAAGGAATTGAGAAATATTTAAATTATTATATCGCTTTGTTACATTAGGATATGCTAAATTCTAAAAATTAAACTAAACTAAACGGAAGTCGCGCTAGTTATTGTTTTTGCTTAAGTGTTGGACTTTGTGAATTGTGTAATAAATAATAATTTTTATTGTTATAGGAAAAAATTGCACAGTTTTCAACATTTTTTCAAGTAGTTAACTCTAATATGTCACGGTAAATCGTAATCTATTTCATCTTTTGTTTTCAGGCATTGGAGTAGTGTTTTTTAAACTAGAGTTGATTTGAGGCGGATATTCATCTCTCATAATCAATAGTAAGACTGCAAACGCAAGACTTCATTCAGCTGCTATTGCTGTTTCATCACAAATTTTATTCCGATCTTGTTGAACATTTGTGATCCCATTCACCCACTATCGTAAAGAAGACCGAAACTGCGTAGTCTTGTTGTTGCATTGTCAGGCCATACTATTTCCGCTGCTGACTGTTCAGTAGTTTTGCCTCATACATTGCATCGGTAATTATTCTGACTTGCAACTAAAATGACCCCTATGAAGAATGCTATAAAACTGAAAAGACTTTCCCGCATTCATCGTTCCTTAAAACAACAAGAGTCTTACTGTATCTAAAATTTAAATCATCTTAGAGTAGATGCCATGGCTACAAAAAACTATTTGTATGAACTGTCATGGGTTTATCAAGATTTATTGCAATGTGCTCTTGCAGGTAAAAAAATATTTTTCAGAAATAAAGTGTAAAATATGATTAAAACTCGATTACAACGCATCTAAAATCTAATACTACTCTAAAGCCAAAAGACAAAAGAATGATTTTTTTGATAAACATAAATAATCAAGTTCCATATGTAATTTATTTAATATTTTCTTACTTTACAACAATAAATACTTCTGTCAAAAATTTCAAAAGAAAAAATGCCAGCATAGTTTATTTAATGCATTAAATTGTTATTTTATTTTATTCATAAGCATGCAAAATTCCAAAAAAAGTTATCATTTTATCTGTGTCATTGGCTCGTTAATATATTATATTTATTTAATAAGCAAAATTATAAATGTGTTAGATAAAATATCAGAAAATTGTCATTTTTTTCATTATAATTGAAATGCTATTTTTCATTTTATTTAGTATATCATTGCATCCATGGCAAAACGACTTTCTTGTGATATTTTTTAGATGATTATAAAACAACGGTTTGCTTAAACGTTAACTAATATCTGCTAACCAAAACATATTAAAAAAAGTAGTACATATTGTCGCCTACCTAACTAAAATACAAATTGAAAAAAACTGACAAAAGGTTTTGCCATGGGCCTGATAATATTATATAAATTTGTTTTTAATTCTTAGAAGTAACATTAAATATTGTTGAATCAATGATATATCTTTTCTAAATGTATATAGTAGCTCATAATATTGTATCGTATTCTAAAATAAAACAATTAAAACACATGGTGTTGTTTACTATTTCGACACTCTCTACGTATAATCACGAAGTGCCACATACGTGATTATACGTCTTTTGCATTTACGTTATCTACGCACTCAGTTTTATAGGTAGACAAAAAAAAATATTAGGAAAAATGCCTATTTTACCGTCGTCCAATGTCGTATCTGTAATATTTCAAAAACTGTAAAATTTTCAGCAAAAATTAATATAAAATAAGAAACTTGATTTAAAATAATAGCACTGCCCCAATTTTAAAGAATATAGATACAGCCGTTGCCTTGCAACTGCGTTTTGAATCTTTGAGACGCACTCCTGTAAAATGTCATGTTTGCAGATACGGGGTTATACTTAGGGAGTGTCGATTTATGTAATCAAGTAGAACTAAAGTCACCAGTGGCGACGATTCCATATTAGGAAAATATTTCCTAAGCACGGGATTGTAACCTTTTTTTTTCTTATCACAGTCCCCTTTTATAGAAGCTAAGGTGCTTTTAACATTTTCATAAAAAATTTTTTTAAGAAGACAGTTTCATGGGCGCACACAGGTGGGCGGTCCAGTAGGTCCGAACCGCCCCAACGCTTTTGAAAATATTTAAATTTTTTTCTTCATCACTTCCCTGTGCTCTAATGGTTTTATGACTTCTTGAAGTGAACCGGTCACTATTCTATTGTTTACGCTATCCCAAAAACGGTCAAAATATTGTGGTTTTCATTGATTTTTGGTGCTGAAATCGTACGTGACTCGTTTCCGCTGATACTGTTTATTTGACAATGTTACAAAACTCTTATGTAATTTTTGCTTATAATCGGTATCGCAGGAGTGGAACATACGATAGGAAATACAAAATAAGCATTAATGTAGAATGTAGATAGATGTCAGGTTATGTGGTAGACGTAGCGATTTGTTCAATTCATAAAAAACACTGAAAAAAACCTGCCTGTGGCGTAACTTGTATGTGACGGTTTTTCTCATTTAAGAGCAGGCTACTTTGGTTTCGGTCTTCTTCATTATGTTTTGAATATGTAGAATAAAGCTTCCATGGAAATAAGTTTGTTTTAAATTATAATATGAGGAGACCGACAAAATTCCGTCGTTCCGTTGCAATTTTTGATGTTTTAGTCAGAATATCATAATTTTAATTGTCGAATAAAAACTGCCGAGTAAGTAAGTAAATTAAAAAAAAAATATGCGGTTTTACTTTTCTTATCACAAAAAATAGACCCTGAATTAAAAAAAAACCTCAAGTCAGCTGGACCACCCCTAAAAAAATTCTGTGTGCGCCTCATGACAGTTTTATTGAATCAACATAATGCTGGTCGTAACACATCTTTCGTGTTCCTGCTACAACTCTATTGCTCCGACGCTCTGGTGTTTATTACATTAGAATTAAATAGGTTTTATAAAAAGTAAATAAAAAAATCTTCATAATTTTTCCATTTTAATTTGGGTTTAATTTTTTTATAAAACATTGAAAAAAACATAATTATTCTTACAACTATTTATATACATACTTAAAATTACTAATTATTATGATATGGGCACTTAGGAAATCAATATCATCGAAAACGTCATTTATACATTTTATTATACATACAGGTGATCGGAACTTGATGAGCTTAAGAATTATAAGTTCCAAATCACTCAGCATATGAGTATTTTAGTTTAAAATTAAGTAGTGACTTAAGCTTGAGTAGTATAACTTTATAACTTAGTTAAATTATATTAATTGAGTTATTTAATTTACATTTCCTAAATGGACTAATTTCTGCCAATACTTGTTGAAAATTTGTCAACAAACGAATTACATAATAGAATTTATAGTCTCGCCAACATATTTCATTGATTACACATTTTCATATTAACATAATTTGTATTTAGGAACGTATCGACTTATTCTAATAATAAATACTAATATTACTTTAGCCTAAACGGTTGTACCCTTTGAATAAATTAAATAAAAAAAATAACATCACTTAGTATAATAACGGACCTCACTTTACCGCAAGTTGAATATTATCATCATGTGCCCTACTAACTATCCGGTTTCTAGGGATTTATTTATAAAATAACATATTCAAATGGTATTTTTTATTTCCAGAAACTGTAATTAATCGAGTCAGTGAGAAGTGAAGTGAAACAGCTGGTAGTTTCGAAAAACATAAGTTACATGCGTTTTGGTATTCGACATGTCAAAGTATCATACAAGTGAAGTGAGCTTAGTAAGGGCTGTTAAGTATTTAATTCTTACAGAATTAAAATTCATGGAAGTGTAAATTAGTGTAATAAGTTCATTGAACTAAAACTTTGAATAAACAAGTTTCAGCATTTTATCACTTGGCCCACTTCATCTCCGAGGGCTCAATTTATCACATCTATAAGGTGATATGGTACGAATTTGACATTTCTATTTTGGTTATTATTTGACAAATGGCGTTAGGAGTAAAAAATCACGTAGAAAACTAAGTGCTGTAATTATAATTTGTAAGATACAGTCGCTGTACATTTCGAAATTTGAAAGGCATTTACAGAACACGAACCCGTTAAATCAAATTGCCAAGTTAGGTCTGTCAAAAATTGTCGCACAAAATCTGCAAATTTGTAGTTTTAACGGTTATTGAGAGATGTATCAGGACATGTAAAGAAACTGTTAAAATATGTGAACAAATCTTTAGTGTCGATTTCAAGCACAGACTTGATAGAACGGCACATTTATTTAATTAACGTGCGCAACCAGATGCAACCGCAATATATATTATCACACGAAATTACCAGATATTTTTTTATCGATCGTATTTTTAAAGATTTGTTAATTTTGAACAACAGTCGATTGCTAAAGCTACAAGTGGTATAATTAAATGGCTTAAGAAGAGCATTCACGCCCTTCACACGGAATAACAGAAGCTTATTTTATTTCAATAAATTTATGAGACACAGTGTGAAATAACATACGATGAGGCACATTGAACATTTACGGGCGCTCCAAATTATAGTTACGCCTCTGCTAGTGTGTGCACTTGCGGTGAAGCGAGAACTTATTTCTATCGATTCACTCTCGCTCCCACGAGACTAGAATAAACTTCCTTTTGTTTTTACTTCAATAATCGTACTGAGGTAATTCAATTATTATTTGATTGTTTTTCCCGTCAGATTCACCGGGAATTATTATGGAAATAATTCTACTCAATTAGTCGTTTTAAAAATTCAGATATCAAAACTTCGATCTTTACATTTTATACAAAACATACATAACTATTTTTGATATAGATGAGATATTGTGAGATTTCTTGCTACTATAATGTATTCGAACTAAACAGTGTTTTTACAGTGACTCTGAGAACATTCATCAGGGCAGGGGAACTTATCTTCAGGAACACACAGCTGTCCGTTGAATACTTTTTTTCCTTCGCAGTGTAGAGTAGTTTTCCTTTTGTCGATGCAGATGTGATAAGACTTGCATCGGGTCGTTAGATCTGGGAAAAAGCCATCTCTTTCGCAAGTGACTGTGGGCGCTGCACAGTTTCTCACCGCGCACGAACTTACACCATCGAATATCTGCCCGGGCGGACAAATGTTTTGAGAAACAAGCTTGTAGTTAACGCACTTGAAATATTTTCTGCACTTAGATCCGTCTTGGACGTAAACACCGTCTGATTTAAATAAGCAAGGGTTTCCGTCTTTTCCCACAGGGCATTGGTAGTCTTTTTGACTTACGCAACCTTGGCCGTTGTATATCTTGCTCCCAGCGCATTGTATTGTGGTTAGTTTCTCTTCATTATCGCAGAAGAAATATTTTCTGCAGTTTGATTTGACATCCATGTGATATCCGGTGGATTTTCCTTTGCACTCGTCAGATTGAAAAGGGCATTTGTAGCTGTCGGCGCTCACGCATTTTTCTCCATTGAAAACATGAGATTCTTCACATAGATAAATAAATTTATAGTTTTTTGAACACATGTAATAAGCTCTGCACCCTCCAGTTGTTTGCTGGTAAAAGCCGTCACTTTTGAAATCACAAGCGTCTTTTTCAAGACTCGGGCACGTGTATGTTTCAGAACGAACGCATTCTTCACCGTCAAAAACGTGTCCTGGATGACACGAGAATATCATCTTTAAATCTTTGGCGCAATGGAAATAGCTCTTGCAGTCGGAGCCTCGCGCGCGATCTTGGTAAAAACCTGATGGCCGTTCCGTGCATCCTGACCACTGTACGGGATCTTCACAATGAAATTCATCACTGCCAACACATTCTTCTCCGTTCCAAGCTTTTCCGCTCGAACATGATTCGCGGTAAGCTAGTTGTTCGTTGGAGCAGAAGAAGTATGACCGGCAGTCTTTAAAGTCTCTGTGAAAACCATCTTTTCGATTCAAACACGGATTACCTTTAGTAGCGGCCGGGCAAGTATAAAAAGAAGCAGATACGCACATTGATCCATCGAACGCTGAACCCTCAGAACACGATGCACCAAATAAGCTTACGTGATTTTGGCAGTAGAAATACCTTCGACAGTTTGAGGCAGCGTCAACATGAAAACCGTCTTCGCGATTGCTACATTCGTCAGGACAGGTGGTCGATGCCGCAGGCGAACATTTTTGCCCATCAAATCGATACGAATCGGGACAAGTGAGAGACGCTTTTGTTTCGCCTCTTTCACACACTACATAATCACTACAACGAGTGGCCAATATGGGATGAGGGCCATCAGCAAGTCCAGCGCATCGATCGGTCCCTGCTACAGGAAAAGCGACGGCTGTGGCTCGAGGAGACGGACATTTTCCTTCGTCTGAATGATCACCGGTTTCAACAGCGGCTAGTGTACCGCCGGAGCAGACCAAGGACCGGCGGCACCCCTGAGTGGTATCCGGGTGTCTACCGTCCGCTTGTCCTGTACATACCGGTTCAAAGCAAACTCCTGCTGTACGACTGCACTCTTGTTTTTTAAAATCAAACCACGCTCCCGTGGGACAAGCCAGTTCGATGGCCACTCCTCGTTCGCATTTGTAATAGAAACGACATTGAGTTGATGGTGCAGTGTAAAGAGAATCGTCTCCGGGTGCGCAACGATGTCGCACACAAGGAGCTCGACTGCGCGGCAAGCACTGTCTGGCAGCTGAGTTGAAGGCCAAGCCTTCCGGGCAGAAATATGTAGCAGTAGAAAATCCACCTTGGCAGCGAAAGTAATCTCTACACTCGCTTTCGTGGTCAGGTTGTAAGCCTTCTCCAGAACACGGTGAACCTTCTGGTAGAGCCCATAGTGATCCTGTCGAGGAAAAGAATAAGTTTCATTAGATAAATTCGTGCCATGATAAACTTTTTATTTAGCATAAATGATTATTAAATTTCCAATGAACCATCAATGCAATTGCATAGTTTTTCAGGGAATATGGTATTTGACTTAAATCAGTAAAGACAAAGCTTGTAAAAAATATTAGTTGTAATATTTATCAAAATAATATTTTAAGTAAATGGGGCAATAAATCATTTAAATTATATATCCATGAAATGATGGTAATGTAAATAATGTAGATTTCGAGAGTAAGAACGTATTTAAAAGAAAAATTATCGCCTTTGGAACTGACGATGAAAAAATGAGGAAATGCGCCAGTAACCTCTTCGTTTTGAGTGTCGGCTTGCCACAATATCGCTTGCGGCCGTAAGTCGTTCTCCAAATGTGGGAACAATACGAAATATGTCACTAATACAAACATTCATATTGTATTTGATTGTCAACAGTTATTGGCGCCTAGGCAGCACCACTTTCTAGTAATGTAATATCTTCTTCATAGATTACTTATTTAAAAATAGATAGTGATATAAGAAATATTAAATGTTGAGCATTTTCTAACAAGTAGTCTACATTACGGGATACTATGGGAATGACTCTCAGCATCTGGCACGTTTTATTTAGTGGCATACGACGCCTTCTATCTATTGAAATTGACCTCAATTATTCACTAGAAGATTGACACATTTGTTGCAGAGGGTTAGGGAAAAATCTTTTTTTAAACCATGTCCGCTTCCAATATGGAGCATATGACATCCTAGTGGAGGTATCACAACGGAAGTTTTTCTACGATAACCGCTTCTTACTCAGTTGGTCAACCTCTATTTTTCAAAGAGAGTAGGGATAGAAGGATAAACTTAGGACAAGACTATTGGTTAGCTAATCGGTCTCGCTATACCCCGTTTGTAGGACCAGATGGGTGCTGGGAGAGAATTTTGGACATCACAAATATTCATGGCTTCGAATAGAAATCCATAAATCGAATGAAAAAACAATTTATAAAACTGTCCGTGCTGGGACTCAAACCCTTGACCACTGTACCACAGAGGAATCTTTTAAATCTGCACAATTATTATGCTTGGTCCATGGTCAACGTCGTTGGCTTTGGTTGCGGTGCTTATAATATTTTTTCGAATGTGTGTGATATATATTATGTCTAAATTCCATGCCACCCATCCGATCCCAAATAACGGGGCATAGCCAGAGCGTTTGGAAAACTACTAGTCATGTCTTAGCCCTACCATTCTATCCGTACCATATCCGAAAAAGAGAGGTTGACCGATTGAATAATAATCTCGTTGTTCAAGTTATGTTCAGATGCTCCATTCAGTTCTGTATTATACTTCACATTGTAAGCGGCCATGGAAAAAAGACATGCTTGAATATACGATATGAAGAAATAAATAAATATTATGACATGTTCAATCATATAATTTAAACTGATTTAATTATTGTATACTGAAAATTTACCAACAGAATAAATTGAAATTATATCGCGACCAGTGAGAATAGTATAGAGAAATTCTGACGAAAAGTAAGTTGCAGAATCGTAGGCGCTGCGCCGAGGCGGAGGCTACCCGCTGGCGCTGTTGGTAATTGACTCGTAAATGTTGTTAGCTAATCACGTTTTAAATATTAATAGCCATTTAAGCATTATTGATAATCTTTTTTTCGTGAGAGGACACGGAGGGGGTCCCGCGAACCGATCAGGCGCCTCATAAAATAAATAAATATATTATTCGGCGTGCCCCGCGCGTCCGGGTCCGGGGTCGGCCAGCCGCGAGGTCGCCCTGCATCGGTCAGTACAGGGATAGCAACGAACCGTTTCACCGGGGATCATATTGACTAATCCACTTCCTGATACCATTGTCGTTTCAAACACAACTGTATCACGTATGCTGTAATTCAACATTCCACTATGCATAGATTGTACTCGAAATATATACATTCAATTTATCCGTCATGTTGGTGGCCTATTTCTAAAGTTGGACATTAACATGTTTTTGGAGAACTTTGCTATTTGCGATGGCTACTTAGTCTTTAAATAAATACTCCAGATGGCAAGATAAGAACTTCATATTTGTCTAAGGTTTTTTTTATATTTATAACAGTGTGGTAACATATAAATATAATATTTTACGCTTGGATTTAGGAAGTTGGAAAAAATTCTTGATTGTTATGAAGCGTTTGATAGTCGGCATCGGTTTTTTCAGTAGGACAGAATCCCGGCCATGATTGCAGCCGTAATCAAATGCCTACATGAAGGTAGCGAGTACTGCATAAGAATTAGTGACATGGTAACAATTGATACGCTGTAAAGGAACTTTCGTTCAAAAATCTATGATTTCTAGCTTATTATATAGTTCATTAAAAAACGGCGACGGACCTGACGTGGGCCTGTTTCTTTTTCGAACTAGATGGATTATATCATAATGGATGGCTCGGAAATAAGCGAGGAGATTGACGGAAGTCAGGTCTTACACCTCCCGGTGAAGGTAGAAGAAACTGATATAGTCAAAAATGAAGAAAAGGGTCAAAGTATCCCCTTTCTTAATCGAAATTTATTTAAAGCCTTTGGTTATTGATTAAAGTGTGTTATGATATTTATAAAAATTATGTGCTGTTTTTTAGATAAATCTATTATGTAATGAACGTAATAATGAATATATTTTAAAATTGTAAGCCCCTGCATTCCGTGACGTTGTTAAAGCTATGTAATTCAATCCGCCTCGATAAAGAAGCGCAAATTCTTTTAATCAAATCTCACATCTTTTATAATTAATGCTTTTAACAGTAAATTGTAAACTGATAGCCACTAAAGATTTTTATATCAAAATATATAGCACAAATTCCGATAAACTTATTGTTAGAGCAGGAATGGAAAGAATGGTTTTTATTTCCCGATATATTTGAATAAGAATCAAATATATTATAGTATTCAAAGATTAAAATAAATGATACTTGAAAATCAACTACGGTATGACGTTGTTTTACTGAAAAAATACTAAATTCCCTATTGTTTTAATTGAAATAATCATTTCGATCATAAAAGCTATACATTGCGTTGAAGAGGTATGAATATGTTAATCAAATATTCCATTTGTAGAAATAGTAAGTAATTTTGCTTAATACATTATTTTAACGACGTGCGGTGGATGTTTCTCTATCTCTATCTATATCACACAACATCACGTGCGTATAAGCAAGTAGGACACAACGCATGTGTCCGCATGCTCTTGTATCTCGCTCGGACCCATTTGATTAAGCGAGAAAGTGAGAAATCCACGGCACGCGCCAGTGTGCACATAATTTTTTTGTCCCATCTTCAAGATCGATCAATAGCTGTGACAGTGTGATCGAATAAATAGATCTGTATTACAGTTAGTACGGGTTAAATTAATTTTATTAAAATCAAGATTGAGAATAAATTACTTGTTTAAAAAAATGTATGCTTAAACACTGTTCTAAAATAAAATTCTAGTTTGACATTTCAATGTCCGATTGCAAGAATAGGATCCCTAAAGTACGTGTGATAGCGTAGAGGATGGGTGACAGACACAATTTTGGTAGACCTTCATTATAAATTATTGTATCTAATTGACTGATGATGATAACGATGAACTACAATAAAATCAATTTCCGCAATATCAAGCGATGCCGAAAAAATATCACATAACATCTATACATTATCACACGTACCCTACCTAAATTCCTCTACATCTGGCATTTCAATAATTCATAATCACGTATTGCTATATTCGACCGCCTTGACAGTTGATTAACATGGCAACACTAAATGATAGTTAGTTTAATTATTAGAGAACACAAATTCTTTCTGGTATCCTGGCGCGCGAATATTTCACAAGTCGACCACTAATAGCGTTCAGTTCGATTATAACGGCTACTGATCTACTTATAAAATAAAAAACAAGTGCAAGGTCGACGTAAAACTAGAACTGGGTTCTTCCGGTTGCCGCGCGGTTTAAAGCGGATATTGAGTTCGGAAGGCACAAGTCCCGCCTCGGGGGTTTTGGTTTATCATAATATTATTATATCTGACATTCTAATCGTAAAACTATATTATCGTGAGCTATATGACAGATGTTATTTATGATATCGAAACAAAGTATGCACGTATAATCGATAACGAAAGTCTACGTATGAAAATTTCAATCCCTCGTAAATAAAACTAATTAAATGAATATTTTTTTAAAAAGTAGCATGTTTATGACTGATGAACCGGTTGACAACCAAGCCCCAAAGATGAAATACATATTATCTAAGAAGCACACATGGATGACATATTATATCGACCGTGTTTTGGCCAATTGTATAACCCTCAAAATTGAAATTGTTCAGGAGAGAGTAAAAACTGTTTTTCTCGAAAACATTATATGGCGAGTTGCGTTAAGAATCTTTGAAATACACTCCTGTAAATTCTCATGTTTGCAGATACGGGATTATACGTAGGGAGTGTCGATTGAATAGTGGCTTACATTAAGCGGCCGGGTCAGAATTTGTAAATGATGTCAATTTATTTTTCAAATTTAAACCATTTGGCCGAGACCTTCCCTGTCGTCTTTAAAATGAGGCCCAATCATTAACTCATTTTCGTATTTTTTGAATTTTACATCAATTGGCCAAAACACCATCGATTATTGTATATTATATGACAATTTCAAAACAAATGAAATCGTCCACATTTATCATATGTATGAAATTGATATTTGAGTTTCAATTACATTAAATGTAGTGGACAAAACAATATATCGATTAAAATGGCAAATACTTGGTGGAACTCCATATTAATTGAGGGAAAGGTATCCGCGCGAGGATTCATTTTTCTTGGCTTATAACATTTTTTCTTTTCTATGTACAAAAATAAAAAAATTTTGTCCACTAATTCTACAATTTTATAAAATTATAAATACTGGTTTCATTCATCTCTAGTATTTTCAACTACCATTCTGAATTTTTTTATATATCTAAGAACGAAAGCAAAACGTTTACTACACGAATTTGAAATTTTCACGAAACATGCTGCGGTCACCAACATTTAATTATAATACAATACAAATAACTAAGTCAAGTAAATAATTAATATTTTGCCAATTCGCCACTGTTTTTTCTGCAAATATTAATAAGGTCATAATTTTGTAATAGGTTGTTCGGGCCATTATTCACAACGTTACCAATCGAATAAAAATAAAAACACAACTGGCTTGCCTTTCATTGTCTCTGACAATTGATTATTTATGGGCAACAGTGTGGCCACCCGTCGTCTCTGCAATAATAAAAATTCCTCACCATCCAAATATTTTAAATATAACTTGGAGGACAGTTATCACTGTATATGGCCTATTGAAAGGAACAGTGTGACCATGCGTATGTGGAAATTTACCAATAAGGTCTTTGACATGCTTTGCTTTAGTCTGGATAAATAAGTTTCTTTTTAGGAGAAAACACACTATTTTTTGGCAATAAACTGTTTTAGTGAACACTTATAAAGAGTGTTTACTTCGAGCCGGAGCGTAAAGTTATACGGCCACACTACATGTACATATTTTTTGTTCGATTTTGATAACATATGGACCTCTCGGTTTTTTTTAGACCCCTCATAATTTACTACTACACACGATGTGAACAAAACATCATTAAATTAATATGATTTTCATACAAGTAAACGTGTGTTTTCAATTGGTTTACTGTTTGAGAGGCAATTGCTCAAGCTGTAATATTGATCGCTTATGTCAAATGTCAGATAGGATTAAAATATCGTTGACACTAGATATGGAATTTTTTCCATGTCTGCATATACCAATGTGGAGCATATGGTCTCCTAATGGAGGTATCTTAACAGAATTTTCTATGAGAACTGCTTGTTACTAAGTTGCTCAACATCTCTTTTTCCGAAGAGAGTAGGGATATAACGATTGGGCTAAGACAGGACTAGCGAATCGCTCTCGATACGCCCCATGTCGATCGGATGGTTGGGAGGGAGTTTTTAGACATTAAAAACATTCAGACTACGAACAGAAATCCATAAATCGATTGAAAGATCAATTTTATGAAAACCGTCCGCACCGGGGATTGAACTCGAGACATCCGTAACCGTAGCCAACGACGCTACCAAATGCCCCAAAGACGCCATTTTATTTATGGACTAGTGTAACTGTACCCGTCATAGATGGCGGTATTGAAATTGAAATACTGAATTTCTGAAGAAGCTAGTACGTCGGAACTGTGTGTGCATTGTTTAAACCGCGAACGCTTGCGTTATGAAAAAAATTCATACCTATGATATTTGGTAATAACAAAGATTTTGTTTAAAAACTACAATAATAGAGCGTAGACACAAAATCTCGGTATTTAAATCTTCATTAAAAGGAAGTAAAGAACTAAATTTTTGTTTTTAGACGCCTCAAATGAATGTCCTTCAATGTGAAAATATTTCAAATAAAACAATAAATATTTTTTATAAACCAAACTAACAAATGGTCACCCCAGTAAGTAATATGATACTATCGTTTATATGTAAGCAGGATGTAGAAACAAAACGTCAATAGTGTCATCTCATTTTTTGTTCATTCACTCAAATGCTAATTTGAATCTGTTTAATTTGTCAAAACATTTATTCAACATTGCTTTTTACATTTATGATTTTGATTATGCCAACATCATTACTATTTCGCAATAAATCAGACACCAAGTCAATTGACCACAATTAAAGCATCCTATTTGGAAATTTTCGTTATATAAATAGATGACAAGCCGTGTCTAAAAATAATGTCTAATTAATGAGGCAAAAATATCAAAGTATTTAATTCTACAAGAATTATATGAATTTGTTGATAGCTGTTTTATTATATAAGCCATTACTACAGAAACCAATTCTTAAAAGAATCACGTAGCATAGTTTGTAATTCAATTCTCATATACCTACATTTTTGCTCTCTGGACTCAATGCCTTAAAACAGTTAGAGATTATTAGTATTAATCAAGTAAATAACTTCCGTAGTAACCAAACTAATATCAATGCATCAACAATACTTAAACCAGTGCTCCGCAACCGGTGTGCCGATCCCGGGTGTGCCGCGGCGCAGAGCGTCCGAAACGAGAAAAAAATCAAGTATTTTCGTTTGCTAATAGTCAGTATTTATCTCAGCACTTTATGAATATCAACCATAAAACGTGCGTTTAAGATTATTCTCGTTGACACGATTATAGTATTATTTTGATATTGAATGGAATAATTGTGTTAGTGTTTCAACGGATAGTGCAACTGCAATGATGAAGAATAAAGTGGAGTTTGTCTCGTGTGTAAAACAAAAAATCCTACCGTATAGATTACGAATTGTTTCATATATTGGGATGCATTGATGGCGAAAAATTTCCCAGTGGAATTATTACAGCCAATGAATTAAGCGATGCTAATTTTTGATAATAGATGACTTTTTCATAATTATTAATTGTGTTGTAAGCGGTCCGTTACTTTGGAAAGGTAAAAGGATTTAGTTGGATTTTATGAAAAAAATATATAAGCTTCCATTTCAAACTCATCAAATAAAAACAAATTATTAAATTGTAAGTTTTATTTATGAAATTTACATATTTTGGCGGCGGGTGGTGTGCCGCGAAATAATAATGAGTGCTTAGGTGTGCTGTGGGTGAGAAAAAGTTGCGGAGTACTGACTTAAACCATTACAAAAGCTTTTAAATTTTCAACATATTTGCTTTTACGGTTAATACATAATACCGTGATTGTTCCTTTTTCTAGAACGAAGCAGACCAAAATTATTTAAAATTACTTTTAAATAAAATTTAGTGTATCAGAGTAAGCATGATAATATAGTATCTATTTTTCTAAACCATTATACATTTATATACAAGCTAAATTCAGTTTAAGCATAGTTCTGACGATGGCGTGAAGCCATTAAAAATAAATATATGCATGTACGAATCACAGCCACATTTAACTCAATGCAGATCGTCTGGTATGTTGGGGGTAAAGTGGTTTGACTTCGTGAGGAACTCGCAGATTAGGGAACGTACCAAACAGCGCCCAGTTACGACAGTGGCCATGGAGAGACGTTGTAACTGGCTAGGTCACCTGCTGCAGGTGCCCCCCATGTGCCTTAATCCTATTTGCCTCTTCTTCCAGCCTGTGGGATTCTGGTGTTCTGGATGACCGTCGGGTACTATCCACAGGATGTACTCGACGGGGCTGAGGTATTCTGATATGCCATGTGAGGAAGTAAAACAATCATGTAGACGCCGCGGGGTGGCCATATGCTCTAAATAGGGAGCGAATACTTCCAAAAAAGAAGACGAAGAAGACGAATGACGTATTTATCCCATGTAAGCCTGTATAAATTGAAAGATGCAACTAACTTTCAAATTTTAAATTGTTTATTGTTATAAATAACTAACGGACAATCATGCAATATATCTTGCCTACTAAAAAACAAAAACATTTAGAAATTCTTTGAATGCCTATTTCAAATAGCTAGTCGTAGATATATGGGTCAGATTTTTTTATTCACATATTGAACAAAACCGACAATAAATATCAATTAACCAAATGTAGATGTAATACGTTAGCATTAAACGAAACGTTTGATTAAAGATAATCTTATAAGGAAGTCAATGGATTTTTATATGTGTGATATATGATTTTTTTGGACACCGTCTAGACATGACATACAATTTTAAAATTAACGAAAAGTTAATTATTATATTTTTGTGCAATAATCATAATTTGTGAGCGATTTTATTCGGCGGTAAAAACATACGTGGGAATGGATTCTTACCCGGGGAATTTCTATTGTCGATGTGTGGCAATTCATACTTACCAGTATTTTCAAAACAAAATATACAGTAAAACGATTTTCCGTTTATCAAGGGAACCTGAAAAAAACTGTAAATGCGGGAAAGTCTTGAATAAATCTTTCCAGTCTCTCAGCTAGAGTCCTAAGTTTTTTCATATTTCAATTACAAGACGATGCTAAATACTAGGCTAAAATGAAGACCGACTCGGTAAAATGACCAAACAGTCTGTACATGGGTGAGTCATCAGCGGAAGTATTATGTGCTGTCGTTATAACAACTAGACGACGGTTGCAGGCTTGCAGTCTCGGTATTTTTTTACGATAAAGCCTGAATGAACCCGTACAAACTTCTAAGCGGGATGACAAATTTTCGGGATGTAATATTTTTGATGGGACTACGATATTAAACCGATAAATCGAGGAAAACAATAGATCGGGGAACTACGAATACAAGAACGATAGGTCCGGAGTTCCGTTGTACCGCATTTGCTATGGCTATGGATAAAAACAGTCGCTGTGTTTGTGTGGACGGATTTAAACTATATTCCAAGCTTAATAAAAGAATTGGATACGAAATTGATTCATTTACATGAAAACGGACCAGAAATACTAACATTGGGATTTCGATAAATAAAAAAGTGAAATGGACTCTGTTAAAATTAATCGATTAAATACTAATTTGTTTTGGTGATTTAACAACCATGTTAATTTCATTCCAATAAATAATGTTAATTATATTACGACGAACGATGTAGACATACATGTTTTGGAAATAAAAACATGTTTTGACCCAATAACTTGATTATTGAAATGTACCAACTATTGTGCTAATGTACGGTATTGTGGCAGATGGCGATAAGTTGGAAATCGGCTGAATGCGTTATGGATGTAGAACGGTAGATTTTAGGAGGATCAGAAAAAGTTCAACTATAGTCCGTTTACTTTTTACGTGATTTAAAAAAATCAGTACGAATTAGGCCAATTTCGTTCACAGCTATTTACTGACAAAAAACTGTCATTAACATTATTATAAAAATGAATTACTTATTCCTAAATGTTCAACGAATCTCATAAAGTGGTTAGTTTAATAAATAATGGCTAAGGAATGTAAATAGAGAGTTTTGAAATTCATGAATATCTTGAAAGTCGATTGTCTCAGAATATTAAGTTTTTTTTAAATGAACGCCTTCTGCCACTATTAGGACAGTATTTTTGATGTTGATTGAATTGGTATTTACTCGGTGGAACTACATTTTAATAAGATACAGAGTATTTATTTCCACAAGAATTGTGTAATACAGTTGCTAGATATTTCAGCATCGCGACATCATTAGAATTATGATTTATTGTTCCTCCGTTGATAAGCGTGATGCCGAAAAAGCTATCAACCAAATTTAATGATTCCTATAGAACTAAATCTGCGGCAAAAGTTTATATATCCATTTTTGTCATATTGGGTATATTCTCAAAGAAAAATCATGTGGTCAGCATGTGGCGGCAAAATTCGGTAAGCTAGTCGTTATACATAAAGAAGTTCCATTGAATGAGTGTTGTATTCATTAGAAATTATCCATTTAATTTGAATTTGTGATAACTTACAAAGGTTCATATTTCTTCTCCTGAAAGCTAAGGTAAAATTGACGCACAGAAATATAATTTCGCATTATTCAAAGATGGTATTTTAAATTCATCAAACTGCAGAAACAGCTCTTACTTCAGCAAGATTTATATATAAACTATATTTAAACAAGCGGAGGCAAATTTACACGGATGTGCTCTTGTCCACGCCACCTCCGTAAGTGCCCAAATCTATGAAGCGTCGGTGATCCAATAACACTGGCCCATGGTATACAATAAATACAAATTTAATTTCGGTTTCCAACCATCGGACAGATAGATTTAACATGTGTTAAAATAATGGCACAGAAATATAATAATATGGTCTTACTGATTTATAATATATATATTTGTAACTTTGTTCACTCCCAACGTGATGTATATAGTCTCTGAATGGAGCTTATCTTAAGTTTTTCAATGAGAACTGCTTGTTACTCAGCCGCTCAACCTTTTCTTTTCGGGGATAGTACAGTTAGAAAGATGGGGCTTGGACAATATACATGGTTACAGAATCACACTTACTACGCCCCATTTTTAAGGTTCGGATAAGTGTGAGATAGTTAAGAAATCACAGATATCCATAACTTCAAACACGAATCAATTTATTGAATTCGGATTAGAAGCCGACTACGTTGGCCACTCGGCTGCGGGGTCGGGTTATTAATAAGCTTGTAATAAAAAACTATGTAATGTGATAATAATTTAAGATATCGATCGACTGAGGGTGCTTGATGAAATTTCAGTATCAAATTTGAATTGTTGAAATCTTGTACATTTCCAAATATTTCATCGCTAACGACCCGGGTTTCACCTGTAGACGTCTTCACCATATTTCGGCATCTTCCGTCAGTCAGTTTGAGTTCATCCATGTCCTCGAACGCCTGAAGATGTCGAAAGGTAGTTAGTGACGAAATACACGGAAATGTACAAAATTTCAACAATTCAAATATGTTATGTGATTTTGATTACTGCACTTTTTTGGGTCTGTAGTACAGTGGCAAACGTTGTTGGCTTCGGTTACGGTTCGGACAGTTTCATAAATTGATTTTTCAGCCGATGTATGGACTTCTGTTCGAAGGTATGAATGTTTGTGATTCATTAAATTTCTTCCCATCCACCCGATCCCAAAAAACAGAGCATAGCGAGAGCGATTAGGTATCCACTAGCTCTGTCTTAGCCCTATTCTTTCTAGCCCTACACTCTTTGAAAAAGAGAGGTTCTCGTAGAAAACTTCTGTTGATATACCTCCATTAGGTATCTCAACAAAAGAAACCTGAAAATTAAATTTTACCTTTAAACTACTTCTGGAATGAGTTTTATAAGACAGCTACTCGTGTCTTAGACACTTCTATTTATTCATACTTACACTTTATGACCCATTGTTCACCATAGTCTGATTACTATTTATTGAGAGAGACAACTTCTCGTAAGTAAACACTGTTCATCGAGGCAAATCCGGTTGGCTAACAATAAGGTTTAACTAGACGTTTTCCTTGACCCTGCTGTGAAAAATTAAATGCACACAAATACATTAAACTCGTATTCTCTGCCATATCTCACTCCATCTATATATATAAAAATGAATGTCTGTTTGTTGGTTTGTCCGGATCTTATAGGCTCCTAAACTACTCAACCGATCTTGACGAAACTTTCAGGAAGGACTTATTGTGATCATGCCGGGAAATATTATATTAAATAAATGTTTGTTTGTCCTTTACGCGTTCCTTTACCATTCATACGATTTCGATGAAACTTCGGTGAGTTGTTGTGTACACACCCGTGAAGGGTTCTGAAGAAAAAAAATTGAAAATCTAAAATTGAAAAAAAGAATCAAATACGTACATACAGCGACATCTAGGAAAAACCTTCTGATTTATTCGTGTACGCACCAGACGAAAAACAAAAATATTGTGTTATAACAAGTGTGATAATGAAACTCGGGTTCGGGTCGGGCCAGACCTGAAGATGATGGGATCGAACCGGGTAAGTCTATGAAATTTCGGCCTGTGCAGACCTCTAATCCAAAAGCAGTTCAATAAACAGAATTAAAACACAAACCCTTTCTTTCTTTGAGTGGCATTGCAACGCATGCCGGGTACTCACTAGTACATTATAAAAGGACCTTTCAACGTGATATTTTTAATAGCCAGCAAAAAGGATTGACGCCCGAGAAGGGGCGTTTTAAAGTTCATGCGCATTTGACCCGCAGTTAAATACACAAGGAAGCGATATTGTATTAAACGACGTATGGCAATGAAACTGTTGCAAAGAAGCCTATTCTTTCTAGCGTATAATTTACACCATCTTAGCGGAATATATGTGTTTCAATTAATTGCTTCAATTATTTTACCATTCATCGACTCTCGTCTGTAACTATATTTATAATTAAAAAAGAATTTAATCACACGAAAGTGATCTTAAACTTTATGTAGTCGATGAGCTGCGGTTGCAAAATTTAGATTGAAATAATTACAGTACAGGTGAATGAGACATAAATTGTTGCAGGTATTTATTTATTCGTCATTACGTATTTAAAATTCGTAGCACTTTGATTTAGTGAGAAGAACATTCTCTACTTAGAAAAAGAAACATCAACGCTAGGTAAAACAAAAAACCCGAAAGTGCTCTTTGCTTGTTTTAGTATCGATAAATACAAAATTTATTTTTTTATTTATTTCAAAATACATTTTTTTAGCCATGTAAGCTTCCCAATTCAGAGCATATGACACGGAGGTATCTCAACAAAGGTTTTTAAACGAGAACTGCTTGTTACTCAGTTGCTCAAAATCTCGTTTTTTTCGGAGACATAGAATGTTCGAGCTAGAACAGGTCTGGCGGTTAACTAATCGCTCTAACTACGCCCTTGTTTTAATACCGAATGAGTGGGAGAGAATTTCAGACATCAAAAACATACGTGTCTTGGAACAGAAATCCATAATTCGATTGAAAAATCAATTTATGAACCTGCCTGAACTGGGATTCAAAACCGTGAGATCTGAAGCCAATGACGTTGATCACTGCACCACGGACCCGAAAATACCGGATCAGACGCAATGTAAGTTAAAATATAATTTTTATTATAGAGTTATACTATTTATTACTTATGGTGTGTTGGCATTATCGGTTTCGTGTTATCAAAGAATTAATGAATAATGGATTGAACGATAGTGCCTATCATACTAAAGACACATAATTTAATAGGATAAAATATCAAAGTATTTAGTTTTACAAATTTACAAAATTTTCGCCAAAACAAAATTGAGTTTACATACGACTGTTTTAATGTTGTATAGAGAATTATAAGTGAAAAATGAAGACGATCTGGTTCTAGGGTAGTGATATATTTACGATACAAATTGTTGCAATAAATAATAACTATTAAAAGTCGGCAAGAGAGATCTGTTAGGAGTATCAACACGGACTAGTTGATTGTCAGTCAGTGTGTTTATTTGTCAGTAAATTTTCCTCAAACGCACGTAGCTGATTTCCTACCTTGTTGCCAGAAACGATTAAAAGTTATTTACAAGGTGACTTGTATAATAACTAATATGTAACCCAAAGTAACACAAATGTGAACAAAAATCTGGGTTTTTTGCCAAATCGAATGATATTTTTTCAAATCCTCGTAACATTGTAAAAAATTCCTTATCAATAAATTCGAATGGATACTCATTTTCATTAACAAACGTTAATTAGGTCTATCACACTGTTTTGTCAACTAATTGTGTACAATGATCATCATCCGTCCTACTGTGTAATCGATTCACGTATACAACAACATTAGAATTAAATTCCTAAATAAATATTAAAAAGTTATAATAGAGATTACTTTTATTATAATTATATGTGAAAATTATTGGTTAAACGATTAGTTTTATTGTTGAACACTTTAAATAGGATAATTAATACATTTTTTTATAGAGACAGAAACAAGGATATCAGCATGGGGTTATCGATAACACCTAAACGGCTAAAACGGCACCATATCGCTTTACAAAGAATTTTAAAAATCTTCGACGCAGGCCGTAATTTAAATATGCTACGCCAAAAAAAAAGCCCCATATGAAAGTAAATATTATCGTAAACACATCTAAATAATATTTTTTACGGCTACCGGATTCAAAAGCTGTCGATTTTGGGATTTCCACGAATCGCGCGGAATTCCCACGTCCACTGTCCATCATAAATTAATATTAATTGCTTTTGTAGGCATTCCAAGACACAGTTCTTAACAGATGGCGCTTAATTATTCGTAAATTATGGCTTTTTTAATTTTACGTGCGATTAATAATAAAACTTTAATTTCTTGTCACAATGAATGATGAGTTTTTCCCAGCTTTAAATAAACGCATTCATGTTTGTTTCTAACATGCTAAAACCTTTCCGGTGAATATTTATAGGTGATTACAGGTTTTTCCCGCGTTTATATTAACGCAATATGAGCTTTTATTTGTAAAAAGCTTATGTTAGCGCTAACAATAATCATATAAATAATTTAAAAATGCTATTAGAATATAATTATTATATATAGATGTTTCTTTTGTACTGATGGATTATAGCGGTATTGTAAGATGTATTTGAATTTGATAAAGTTTATTAAGTGCTGATTTTGACGGACAAATTTTAATCGATAAATGCAGTTGTGACCATGCAACTTAGGGAAGAGCTGGACATTATTATGAACTATGAATCTTGATAATATTGATTTGATGTTGAGTTTTTGTGCATTTCCATTTATTTCGTTACTAACGAATAAACTCAAACTGATAGACAGAAAACAGTTTATAGTTAAATTATTATAACTATGTCTAGAAACTACATTGACAGTTGGACTGATTCCAACAATGACCCTTAATCCTAGTTGAAAAAACAAACGCATTATGGGTATAATGGAGGGTTTTAAAATGCAATTCGAATAACTACCTACTTATTACAAATTAATGAATTGATTTCAAATGATTGAATTTATTAATTAATCTGCAAAAATCAAGATGATGGTATATTGACATCCGTAATAAATTTGGTGAAACATTTAATATTGATTGCTGATGAAAATTCATTGACAAGCGAGTTAATGTATTCTAACATTTTCTAAAATAAAAGGCGCTATTTTGCCCAATGATTTGAATTGAAATCAAATTTATCATTGTATTAGTTCATATTACTCATTTGTCAATGATTATTTATAGTCTGTTATAGATTGATTGACCATAAAATTAAAATTCCCTTCTTAAAACATTAGTTCATAAGAGCCACGATTATCCACTTGGTTGAATTTATTTATGTGTAACTACATACACCCGATAATTTGAGATATTTTTTTACCAAATATTGATTACTGAATGCAATGCAACGTCAACGCGCCAATGTAAATTTATATGCCCTTTCCATGTGACTTCTATCATATTATATTTTAATTTACATAAATATAATTTTTCAATTATTAACTTCAAATGATCGTATGAAATTCTTTCTAGCGTAGCATTAATAAATGACCACCTTCGTAAGCCATGACCATTATCTGGTTCCACTAATTAATAGATGCCACTCTGTGTGATCGGGGACGAACACACGACGTGTCATTTGAAGTAATCTAGTAAAGACTATTTAGTTATGAATAAGGACCACCAGAGATCACCACCCTACCGATACCGCTGTAATTTGTGCTGCAATCTGTGTTTTAGGTGCTGTATTGATGCAATATCATGAGACAATATATTTTCTAGTGAAATTGAATTCATTTATTTACTCCAACTATAAATTATACGTATTTCTCACTGAGCAACTATCTTATAAAAATATACGTATTTCTTCCAGTTAAATCACTGAACGAATGAAAATGACTTATGTTCGAAAAAAGTCCTGACATACCATCATATGAGTTGGTAATAAGCAAAACCGCCTCTGTCCACAAAAAGTTGAAAATTACCTATTAATGCACAAATATTTTCCATATTCTTATGTAATAAAACCGTGAAAAATGAAAATATACATTGCGTTTACATGCAAACTCTTCACTATAAAAAATCATTAAATTTAGTCACTAGGATTACATTTATATGTTCTATTCACTCAAAAGTCATATGTTTGTAAAAGTATAATAATTACCTCAAAATCGGTTTTATTTGATTTATCACGATATGACTTTGAAGGACAGTGGCGTTTTTGCTTTTACACAACTCATATTATGAAGTGACGTATGACATTTCAATCGATTCGTTACCAGCAAAGGGTGTGTGAAGTTGTTTTTAATAACAGCCCAACATTGAACCATCTGACGTAATGAAATCAAAACGGATGCTGTGATTTTAAATACTACAAAATTAATTGCCCGTTGTAATTCTTACGTCACAGAGTATCGTAACATAACTTCAACATACATTAAAAAGCAATTTTGAAACGGTGTAATGCAATCATGACAGTGCTTATTAGTTACTGACGTCAGTAAGAATCCCCTGCGACCCTAAGGCGCGTTGTTGGTTATCAGTTATGGAAAAGTTTCATTGAAAGATTGTAAACAGTAATTAGGTGCACCTCAAATAGCTTTACCTGACTAATTTGCCGTGCAATGTTGGGAAGTTTTACGATTCGATAGTTAGTTATTGTTATTCATAAAATGTTGCACCATTCATAATAACATTTATCTTACAAACTTATTGAAAAGAAAAACAAACGTACAAGGAAATGTTCTGGTACATGTTTCAAGAAATGTTTACAACAGTTTGTACACATGTGCATACCTGCATACTAATTTTTAAATTTAATATAATGTAATGTCGCATTAGGAAAAAATATGATACACACCAGAGAAGAAAATTTGACGATTTTTTAACCAACCCAACTATGAAAAGAATACTTTGAAATAATGTAGAAATACCCCCATTTGAATGGATCCCTACATGAAACATTCGGAACGGATATAATTATAATTATGTATGACAAAAAACATATGTTGAAGGTTTTCGTAAGATTTTGTAAATTAAAATATAAATGAAAATGTACATAGAAGTAAATTCTATGTAAGATATAATTATTTCACCGCAAATTCAAAATTATACAAAACATAAGGTTCTTATTCCTGTGCTTACAAGACAGATTGCAATATGTATTAAATATTTACGATGAATTCTTCATGGAATGACGTTATGATTTATAAATCAATACCTCAATAACAAAGTGACGCAAGTAAAACAATTCAAAAATTTTCAGTTTTCAGTATATTATGAGAAAATGCTTAGAATAGCGATATATACCCACCAGATACAAATTATAACAAGTGGTGATCTGTGGTTATTTTAGAATAACAGTGAATATTACTACTTTATATCCAAACTGTAACAACTACGGAAATCTGGTGGAAACCTCTGAAAACTCCGATTATTAATATTAGAAAAAAGTGAAATTAAGTTAATAATATCATTGATATAAACTATAAATCTATTTCTTAGATAATCCTAGAATTTCATTAAAATCTACAAAAATTTGATGTAGAGTAGAAGATTAAGCTTACACGCAATCTTGTTTCCTAATTATCTCAGAAATCTGCTTATTGGATTGTTACATTTTGAAACTGAGCCATCAATATAGTAGATTTTTTTTCAGTTTTTTCAAGCAACAACTTTGCAAATGCTATCTAGATTAACGAAACCGTTATATAAAATGTCTAATATGTCTTTTACATGATTTTTCCATTGCATCTTATAATTTTATATCTAATTCAGTCAGGTGTATTTATTTGTAACCACTGAAATACCATATTATTGTGATAAATAAAATATCAAAAATAATTTATCATTATTATTAAATCCATTCAAAGATGATAATAAAATCGATTACAATAAACCTCATTAAATTACGGAAAGACGTATACTGAACTAAATATAAGCTTTTTGTTTAATAGAATATATATATAAATATGTATTATGTAATAAATATTATTGGTTAAAAAAATGTGTATTAAACGGGAAACTAATTAATGCTTACAATATGCCGTCGGAAATGACATGAAAAAAACGCTATTGATTTCAGTTTCGGTTGTTGATATTGTGAGAATCAAGTAATTCAAACAAATTATATCATTTAAGATTTAATATTTATGTCACACTTATTTAATTAAATGTGTAATATAGCTGTATTATTTATGTAACCGAATCTATCGTTGCCGTCACCTGAGGGCAATCAATACTTGAATACATTTTTTTTTCGTTTTGTATAAGTTCTGTCATTTATGAAACAAGTCAAAAGTTTTTGTATTTAATATTAAGGATGCACTGGAATTATAGTTTCTGTCATTAATTTCTCTAGTAACTAGATAGTCAAGTAAAAGTTAAAGTCGTTTGCCGTACAAAAAATTCTTACTGAAGGACCTGAGTGACAACCCATTGTATTATTTCCTTCACTCATTGTGCATATCGATCGTCCAGTTTCCAGATTCAAAAATAAATAAAATTGAATCAAAAATTTAGTTTAACGTACAATTTTTCACTCAATCTTATACAGTACTCGTATAACTTAAAAATGCCACCAAAAAATGCTAAGGCAGATAAGCTTTTTCTAATTTAGATATATCCTTCTACCGATTATATTCTGAGAATACCGAATACTTACCATTTGTTTATAAAATGTATAAAACTCGAGTACAAGTCAATAATATTTGATTTATGGTGACCATTTGAATATTACATTTCCCATTATCTCAATAAAGGTTATTTGGAGATGACTGAGTGGACGATAGATGTACACAAAATTTAGCAACCAATTCTCAACGATACTTTAAAATTATTACCCAAGTATAGATTATAAATTGATACTTTTTCCATATCTTTGATTGTATTGAGTGAAACTACATTAGTGTGGCAAAGTGAACATATTCATATCTTTGCAAACCATACTTAAATAAAGTAACGTTTCAACTATTATATTATACACATTTCGTAACTCTCCATTACTATAGTTTTATACTGAATCATGTACATTATTGCAGTTACAAATAAGAAGTATCTGCTACATTGTATATAATACATTGACGGAAGAAACAGTGCCTTTTGTTAAATTCGGAAGGTTAAACTGCAATGCTATAATTTTGATTATTTCATTAATGATATGATATAAATACGTATATGTATATCTAGAAAACAAAAAAATTAAAATATTACACTGTAATAATCACAAATATAAAATTATTTCGTGGCTATGATAACTTGATAAACAGTTACAAAGGTATTTTGACCAATTAATCTTTCCTGCTGAATTTTAACCAAATACTATATCACTTGTTTAACCTTTGTTTGTCTGTAATTATTTTACAAATCACATGATTTAAAGTAATTTATAACAATAACCATATTATTACTCTTTACAAACCGGACAAAGTTAACAAAAAATATATTTCGTGATATTTACGACTTGAAGTAAGATTAAAAATAAGATGATTTTTTGGCAGTTAGGTAATGTTTGGATAAATTCGCAAGAAGGCGGATGCACTATTATTGTGATTTGAAGTAATATCAAAATTATTGTATTACCTGTATATTATTATTGAAGATTGAAACCGTAACTACGAAGTTTATTTTACATAACTTAATGTAGGTTTTACGACTTAAACTTCTCAAAACATCCTTCACTTGAAAGACAAAACTAATTTAGTATATTATGGTTTATACTATAGAATATTGATACCGTGATCAATTGTATTATATTTTTCAAATTTATGGCAAAAAGATTCGACAAAGAAACAAATATGGAAACTATAAAGATGGGATAAGTCACTATAGATATTTAGCAAGAGATTACATACGAAAAGTAAAAACCAATAAGTCAACATTTTCTTAAAATCTAAAAAACATTACTTAAATATATACAATATGTGATCTTGACAAAAATCTTGTAAAACCTGAGAAAAACGTACGAAAAAAAAATGCTGAAACTTTTGACGACATGCAGACCCCGATAAGTTTAATATTACGGCACGAAGGAAAAAATAAACTATCGCTAAAAATTTTGCCTGCAACACATAAACTTCGTTTACTGCTAATATTACAAAGTGGACAAATCGGGTTTTTGTTTTTAAACGCCTCAATTGTTTATTTACGTAAATATGCTTTACAACATGATACTGTTTTTCTGCGCCAAAAATACTTTATGCTGCTGAAAACAATGCCATTCTTTAGAGAATTTAATTGCGGATAAGAAATTGTGAGAAATACGGTTTGTTTTAAGATGTTACATTTGACGTATTATGGTTTCTTTTTCATTCTGATATTGTATTCGTATTTCATGTGGATTATCGGTTTACCGATGGCATTTTGATACTTGTAATAAAATTTTCTACATAACTGCATTGTTTTTAGCTGAATTTAGTACATTTTCGCGAAGAAAAAGAGTAGCATGTTATAGAGCATAAATTTAACTTTCAATATAACGATTTTTTTTTTGAAAACAAAAATTATAGTCTTTCATCCAAAAACTGACATAGATAAAATTAAAGATATTGTTTTACAAATGAGATTAACTGTCGATATATGCGTGAAATAATTCTCAAGAGGTAAGTTTTAATTATATTTATAATACATTCTATAAAAGTGTCTTTTCTACGAATATAACAATTTTAACGTATTATAAATATTTGCTTAAATTTATTTAATGTCAAGTCAATAATATTTTTTTAAGGTTACTAAAATTTTAACTAAACTCAATTAATAGTCGTGAAAATAATGTCTGATTTATTTTTTGAAAAACAGTAATACGATAATTATTTAAAATTTCTGTATGCATTTCAAAACATTACTATATTCGTATAGTTTCTAATATATTTCAATCAAACTCTACAAAATATTATCTAAATTCACTGAAAAAAATTATTTGTTGACGATATATCAAAATATAATAGTTAAGAAAACGTCTAGGTAATATTATCATCGTACAATACTTTAAAATCTTTTGATATCATAATATTACTGTCCCTTTTTCAACTGTGTTCTAATAATTAAATATTTAAGTGTCTATTAACTATCAAAGTTACAGTTTATAAATTGTATATTTGAAAACATTATACAAAGTAAACTATACAATAAGCGAAATCGATGTTAAATAATTCTGATAAGAAAAATAGAATTAAAAGAAAAATTATACGTATGTTTTTGGTTGGAATTCATTTTTGTAGCTTCTTATTAGTAATTTTAAAAGATTAATTTATCGAAATATTATAAGGTTTTGATAATTTTGATCTGACAAGAAATATTTTAGTTAGGTTGCAATTTTTAATATTACTCATTGAAATTTTGCTAAAGTGATGAAATAAAAAGAAACATTGCGTATGTACAAAATGTATCTGAAGTTTTTTATTTTTCTTTGATATAATATGTATCTAGATTGATTTGAATAGACGTTATCTGTTATCAAGTAAAGCAAACGCAATTCCAAGAACCACGTTATGCTTAATTGGATTATTATATTCGAACTATCTAATTTGTCTACTTGACTTTTATATACGAGAAATATATAATTATATTAAAGACCTTTAGGCACATCCTGGAAGGATTTTGCGGATCTTGATTATACAAATTTAAACAACGGCTATTTATCCTTGTAATAAAAAAATGCAAGGCTTTCTTATTGAATGAGTTTTAAATTTGGTTATTTAATGTAAAAAAACCATAGGAAAAATGTTGTATGTATTTATATAGACAACGAATATTAACAAAACGTTTCAATCATGTTTTTATTAAAAACAAATGTTTTATTGCGGTTAAAATGTACGTTATAAAATTTACCTATAACCTATTTAAAAATAAAAAGCTTTTAATATAACTATATCAAGTGTCAAATAAGATAAAAAATATAGAATTTTATTTTACTACATAAAATGAACATGGGCAAGTTGTCTGAAAATGCACGAAAATTTTAAAATAAATAATAAAATTAATCGATGATAATTACTATAGTAGTATTAAATATTTAAATTCAACTATGCCTTATTAAAACAGAAAAATATATTGTAACAAATCTTACCAATCAATGTGAAGTGAATGACCGTCGCTAAAAATCTTCCCGCCATTCTCTTTATTCTTTTTTTAAATGTATTGTTGTTAGCTGTTTTTAATAATATCACTGAAAACTTTTCTTTATGGCTGCCTTAAATTTACAATTGAAGATTTCCCACATAAATATTTTCGCAGTAAAATAAATCGCGTCGAAATAATTCGACTCGTCAATTTGAATGTATACAAACGGATGATCACTCTCTTTTAAAATAGTCTTATACGGTTGGTGTTCCAAACCAAACTGCCCGTTTTTACCAAATTACACTTTTATATATCGGGCTGAGAATACACCAATAGGCCAATATGCCGGAGGGTGTGCCCACTAACAGACATTAGACGAATTTCGGCCGAGCAGATAAACGCTTTGTTTGACCTGCAACATGTCGAAAGTCACGCGATATAGGATGCGGCGTAATTAGATTGCATTTATTGCATCCAGACGCAAACATTTTTAAATACAAAACAATACAAAAAACTATACATCAATCCGTCTAGATTCCGATTGGTTTCAAACGTCATTGTTTAGTTTTCGAACACACTATAAAATCGAAGAGCATTGCTCGACATTCTATTTTCAAATATCAATTCCAAGACAAATGATTCACAGTTTTGTTTTTAAGGTTATGTTGTTTTATTATTGTTTCGTATAGGTTAAAATAACGAGCAATCTGTGAGATTCCTCGGGATTTATTCACATCACGATTATCGGCGTTCATTTTATTGTAAGTCACGAGAACATTATTATGTTTACTTTTTTATAAATGGCTATAAAATACTGGAATGATAGTTGTCGCGAATCGCGTATTTCTTTGCTGAGTATCGAACAATACTGACTTAAGGCGAACACAATCGCTGCACTTTTATATAAGGTAGGCGGCTGATACGATGGCAATGCATCGCAGGGTCACGTTGAGATCACTGTGATCTTAATACTGCATTATCTTTTTTTTCCAATGAACACCTATTGTATTTAAAACTGCAAAAAAACAGCTGAGGCTGTAATGTTGTCACCCTTTTTATACGTACATTATTTCCAAATGAATACTCATATAATCAAAGATTAGCTTTATGTATTCTTGTGAGACAATTATGATTCACATTTTACGTTTAAATTGATTATCTTTTACTTAAGAAGAACGAAAGAATTGTCAACGAATGATAAAAAATTAAACGCAAAAAATGAATTTGAAAATGAAATTCTGTTCTCGAAGAAAACACTCGACGATATATTGAGTTAGTTATATTAAGAAATTCCTTATTTAGAACTCTACCGTATGTAAGGGCACACTTTTTTTTATAAATTATACTTTTATTTAAAAACAGTTTTGTGCAAACAAACTAAATGAAAAAGTTATAGCATTTCAAACATTTTAAAAATTTGAAAGTCCAATTACTCAAAACAAGTATTATTCATTTAAGACATCGACTGAGGGTGTTTGATGGGATTTCGATATCAAATTTGAATTATTGAGATTTTTTAAACCTGGGTCATTAGTGACAAAATACATGGATGTGTACAAAATCTCAATAATTCAAATTGAAGTATTATTCAGTTAGTGCTTCTTCCAGAACAACGACGATATTTCTTCTTATTATTATTGTTACAATTATACCAAAACGTATTATTCAAATAACTACAAATACATTTATATAAAATTGTTTACGATAGTTCCTACAGCGTTTCCCAATTACATGTAGAGGTTGAACCCCATTTATATTTTGGGAAACAGAATGTAAGATATATGTTACAATATTAGCCGAGAAAATTCCTGTTCAAATTTAATGTATGAAACGTTTTCGCTATACATAATTATTGCATGTGGTGCAATCCATGGGCTAAGCAGATGCAATTTGGAAAACTATGGTTAGATAAGTTTACTTGTACCATTGATTATGCATACATTCAAGACTAAAGAAAGCGATTTGAAAATCATCTAGAATATCTAGATGAAAGAAACTTATCAGTGTATATCAGTTTTGACCAATTATTTTCGTTGTCCGTCGAACTCCCGTCGCCTTTCAAATTTTGATTACATTGCAGACTTGTAGACGCTAAATAATTGAGATGGAAACTGTAGCTCGAGTCGATGAGTCAGACTTCATCCGCTTTGTATGTTGTCAGTTAACATACTCGTTAATAATCTCAGCTGACGTTTCAGTTATAGACTTGCGTTAGTATATTTTATATATATTACACTTTATACGTATGTATTACGACCAAACTAGTTGACTATATTTATATAACTAGAAGTGAGCCAGTCGAATTATTAAATGATCGTGATCTTTATAAATATGTATCGGTGCAGAAGGAATATTTAAACATATATATTTGTACGAGTGCCAATGGTTGATGACTGTATGTGCCTGAAAATAGTAAAACAATCAGTTAAAGTCGGTATTAGTGTTTAAGGTTACCTCAGAGTCTGCATGTTTTAAAATAATGCATATTTTTACAATGAAATGAAAAACAATGCCCAATTCGCCTTTTATATTCTTAAAACATTTATAATATAGCTGGCCATGAATATTACAATTCGATCTAATCTTATGTGTATTGAACATGTAAATTATCATTTCAAATATAAGGGTAAAGCTGATTTATTTTTCTTAAGAATATATAGCCAAGTGGACAGTATAGAGGTGCAGGAAGCAGACCTTCAAATATCAGAATACAATATTTGACAGTCTATTTTTATTTTCTTATTCGTTTAACAACAAATCGGCTAGTACATATTTTTTTTTTTAAATGGCGACTGAATATCTTCACGCTTTTTGAATGAAATGCGGTTTTCGAGTCTGAAAATTTAAATGAAATAACTAACCTTAAATACAGAATTAACGAGAATCTCAAATTTTTGTATTAATATACTGTGAGTGAATATAGTCTAGGTCCAGCCGGAAGATGAAGTATTCGCTGTGAGGAGAGGATCAAGAGAGTCGTCAAACACCGTCTCCAAATGATTAACTGAAGGAGAGAAACAAAGGATCAGGACGGCTGTAGTAGGCTGTAGAAGACGGCAAAGCCTTACTCTGGTTGTATCACAATATAAACAAACGAAGAGAACACCAAGTGAAAAGACTTACATTATTAAAATGAGAAAATGTCTTTAGCCACTAGGCAACTATTGATGTAAAAATTTAATAATAATAGATTTCTGGTACATAAGATAATTTATTTAACAAAATTATATACATATCTTTTCATTGTAAATGATTTCAATGTAAACAATCTCAATATTAGTTTTATCGCACCCCAATATAATTTAATTAAATTAAATTAACATAGCTAAATAATAATTCGAAAATTGCTTGATTTTCTCTTGTTCGATGGATTAAGTGGCAGCTTCGTGGAAACCCATATTCAATATATACCAATTATTAAAAATGATAACATTTTTATAAAACTGGATGTGTTTCTAGGTGTGCCATGTGTTTCACCTCTTTGACAAGTATCTTCAGACAAACTTTATGGTATGATTTTTTTAAATATTTATAATAACGTTGACATTAATTCTAATTCTTGCATCTTACTAGCTTCCCACGTCCAGTAGAAGAAAATAAACCGACCCCACCATTCGTTTTTAAGTTGAGAATTAGAATCATTGTTTACATTAGAAATAAATAACCTTGCATTTCAGTTAGTCTGAAGATGCAGATGCTGAAGAAGAAGAGAAGCACGTGTTGCATTTAGTAATACAACCGGTGGAATAACGAAGTTATCAACTTTAATTTAATATGAATCTTAATTCAGAAAAATCGTTTGATTTTGTCAGTTAGACGATTCAATCGATACGGTGACGATACGTGGGAAAATAGCCCTAACTCAATTATTACTTTGCAATTAAATTAAATATACAAAACTGTGAATAAATCATCATAAATTACATTCATTTCCATTGCATTACAAATCTTGTGCAGATGAATAAATTCTCACGTGTTTGTTTTTTCATCAAACCCGTGTGAACTTGAAAAGAATGATCCATCGTCTCATGGAGTGATAATAAACTGCGTTCTCTTCAATTATCATTGGCATCAATCTACATTCTAAGAGTGAGCACTGGAATACGTAATCCGAAACCACTACACTTTATTACTTTACCAGGTAGGAAGAATTTAGAAAATGTGTTGAATAATGATGGGCGACCTGCAGTAGCGTAGTAAGCGCAACCTGTAATAAACAATAAATAACAAAAAATTCCAATTAAATAAGAAGATAGATTAATTTTCTATGACTGTATATTTATGGTTTTTAATTCACTCTCAAGAGTACCTAGGGATATGTCACTTTAGGCACTTTATGTTTCCGTTTTCAATATATTTTTAATTTAATATTATTTTTGTTAAAGATGTCTAATTTATTAATGATAATAGCTGTAAAACAATCTTAAATAATTTTAATATCTGTTATGTTTGCTATATATATATATATATATAAAACCTTCACGTTGAAAACATGTAAGAAATATTTTGAAGGTGACACTGACGTTGGAGATTGCAGAGGCGGTTTCTCGATAGCGACGGGACGGGTCTAAGAAGACCCAGATTCCTGACATAATTACCTTTCTAATTGCCTTTCTCAGCAAAATTTTAATGCATTAAGAAAGACCAAAAGATTCACGGAACACAACCTATGAGCCATACTAAAAGTTTTCGTAGCAAAGATGGAGTGAATAAGAGAAATAAAATACTACGTAATATAAGTTTTAGTATGGAGATTTCTGGAAAAAGATAATCAATCCAGACTAATGGTATGTAAATAACTGAAAGATATTTGGGAAATTAAGTTGGATTGAGGTGTTTATGTCATTGCTATTGTGTTTGTCTATTTTGATTTGTACATATTAAAATATTGTGGAAATTCAATTGGTATGCTAGGACTGCGCCTTTAAAAATCTACTTTCTGAAAGCTTCAAAGTACTCACTTTTTGCATCTTGATTTGTCTATATTCCTGTTCATGAAAGCAGGTCCAGAAATCGTTTTCCGAAATAGAGTATAATTATGTCTCATAATCTGTTGGAATATCATACGAAACCGTCAGAAAAGGAAGCAAAACGTACATATATCGTTAATTTAACATTATCCTGTCGAAATCGCAAAATTTCAGTCCTTAAAAGGAACAATAGTATACTAATTAACAAAGAATACAAAATAATGTTTTATGGTTGTAGTTTTCAAAAAAGTGTAGAATTATTTTTACTATGTCCGCTCCCAACGTGGAGCATGTCGCCTCCTAATGGAAGTATCTCAACAGACTTTTTCTATGAGAACTTCTTATTAAGAGAGTGGGGATAGAAGAATAGGACCAGGACAGGACTAGTGGTTAGCTAATAGTTATCGCTACGCCCCATTTTTTGAGAATCGGATAGGTGGGAGGGAATTTTAGGCATCACAAACATTCATGATACGAACAGATATCCATAGATTGATTGAGAAATCAATTTATGAAACTGTCCGCACCGGAACTTGAACAAGAGATATTCGTAACCGTAGTCAACGACGTTAACATCTGCGCCACGGAGCCGACAACGATTACTTTGTAGTAAAATAGTGGATGTATATGAATGCGTTTAAGAAGAAAAATCGAAGAAATCGATCGTACATTGACGATACATTATCGTTTTTACTAGATAGTTCTGTGGATTAAAACAAAAAAAATTGCGTTTTTATTAAGAATCTGTGAAAGAAATGCTTTGTAATCATCACTATCAAGGTTCCTTTTATATTTATGCGTATAATTTCATATTTAAAATGTAAATCTTCCAACATAAGGCACGCCATAGTGTATGACGCCTCGGAATACAAATCACAACGTGTTGTTTTCACTTGGGCTGAGACAACTTCTCATCAAATTCCGTCGATTCCGCATTCACACTGCCCTCAAAGTGTTTTCATGTAACCATTTCATTATCGACACTTGCGTGTACGTTATTGAATTCATCGTACAAACGATAAGCAAACTATTTACATAGATCATGCGACCATTAACACTCTCGATTCTATCGCGCAACCGGATGTGCTTGCTTTTAAACGTAAGAAGTTTTATGCTCAAAGGGGGCTCACGGAAATTTTGCCAGGTAAACAGTAACTAATTCTAAGTAGACGCGCCTATTTACATTTAACTGAAGGTTAGCTAGTTGAAATTAGGTTTAATATGGACGGTGTTTTGGCCAAGTTAATGATTTGATCTCATTTTGAAGACGACAGAACAGGTCTCGACCGAATGATGTACCACTTTTTGGAAGGGAAACATCATTTTACACTGATTTTAGATTTAAAAATTCAGACACAGCCACTTATTTAAGCCACTTTTATATCGACGCTCCCCACGCATAATCCCATATCTGCAAATATGAGAATTTACATTAGTGCAATTCAACGATTCATAACGCAACTCACAGTATAATGTTTTCGATAAAAACAGGTTTTACTCTCTCCTGAAAAATTTCAATTTTGAGGGTTACAATCAATGGACAAAACACTGTCGATATTATATACAAAGTTTTAAACAGCATTTATCAACCTACTAAGAAACATATTTGCCCTAATTTCAAGAGATTTTCGAGAAACAATCAGCGGTTTTAAGAGTCATAAAATAATTAGTTCTCTGAATTTTTGCAATGTGTTTTACAATCCGTGTGGGGAAATGCAGGAGAAAAATTTGTATCACTTTTAAGGTGTTAACTGTCAATTCTTGGTGGAAAGACATTATATTTTAAAAAATAAAACACAATTCATTTGTACTACTTCCACATATTTATAATGATCAGGACCGGTTTCGCTCATCACACAGAAACAGTTGATAATGCTCGTGATGAGCGAAACCGGTCCTGATCATTATAAACATGTGGAAGTTTTTATAGATTATTTTAAAAATAAAACACATTTTGTTTATACTACTTCCATAAGTTACGTTCATCACGAGCATTATCAAATGTTGAAGATAAAATCGCAACAAGGCTGTTTATATAAAATTGAATGCTAACAATTACAACGTATATAAAACTTTTGTTTTACGAACTATGACAAGAATTTACAGGTAATCAAAGAAATTATATATAAACGAAATTAAATAGTCTACAATAATTTAAATGTTAAGGATCTCTTACTAATCTGAAATAAAAAATACAAACACATTAAAAATCCATTGCCTGGGCAAAATATAATAAGATATAACTTATTCGTAAATTTTTATTAACCAAAATATCAAATTGGAAAATTTTTAAAATAAATTGGTGAAACATTTAAAAATAATGAAATATTAAATATGTAGCTCTAGACTATGACAAAATAATCATAAACAGTAGGGTTTGCTAGATTATTTTTAATGTCTAATATTTTTATTCATTTAAAAAGCAGGCGTATTATGGTAACCAATTCATTATCAATCATTCATTCTATTGTAGATGGAATCGGTGGCTACGTCATTTAAAAATAATTAAAATTAATAGTTTCAATACATCACTTGTGTCACAACTAGTTACACAACAAGCGGCATGGCAAACAAATTTAATTTGATTTAAAATCAATTTTTGTTATAAAACAAACGAGGAAGTAGCGATTACAACATTTGACAGGCCCGTTAATTTGACAATCATAACCCGTTCAGCACGATAATTTTTAGTGAGTATATTTCTAAATCGATTGAACTTCGAACATAAGTTTCACACGGCTCGATTTTTTCTTTGTCTATGGATCAATGATCTATGGTCTTTATTCCGTATTATGGCAACACATCCCGTTAAAAACTGATTTATAAGCTTTTGTTAGTGTTTTTGTACGTCAAGGTAAAAAAATAAAATATTGTTTTTGTTCGAGAACACCAACAATTTGGGATCGACCTCTGACATTTGCAAACAAGAAATACGCTATCCCTCGAGTTACACGACAAATTGGTTCTTCAAAAACACCATGCTATTCAGAACCGTATACACCAAAACTAACTTTTATATGTTAAATAATGGAAAATTGGTAGCGTAAGAGTATAATTTTAATATATTTATCAATGTTTACTATAGAAAAATAATGATACAAAGGTTAATGTATAAATAAGACACAATTCTTCAACAATATAGGCAAGAACTGTCAGGTACTTTGAGGCTCCCAATAAAAAATATAATGAAGAAAATTTAATTGTAAAATAAATAATTATAAACAATATTAGAATATTATGTATCGTTTTGAATATATCAAATGTGAATCCTTTAGCCCCCCCCTATATATATCCTTGACTACATTTATATGAAATATATCAAACTAAACTCGTACCGCTGGCTATGTAAGTTAATTTTCATTATGTAGAGGGCCGCATGTTTTCTCTCTATTAAAAAAGTGGCCAACCAATGACATTGCTTCAAAACAAAAATATTTCTCATTTATTTGAAATATATTAATTGAATTACTCGAATTCAGCACTTAATTACGAGCAAATAAATGAGAAATGATTTCGTTTAATGTGTCTCCAAAGTTGGAGGGCGGTGTGTTTGACATGAATGGTACAAAGCATTATAAACAATCTAATAGAGACATAGTACACATAACTCCACTAGGAATCCATATGCTCCATATTAGGAGCGTACATGGATACAAAAAATAGTAAATGAAATCAAAATAATATATTCTAACATATATTTATTAAATTTGGATTATTGAGATTCTGTACACTTCCATGTATTTTGTCACTAACGACCCGGGTTTCGCCTTTCGGCATTTTCAGGCATTCGAGCACACGATCGAGTCCATTCGTGTGCTCGAATGCCTGAAGATGCCGAAAGGCGAAACCCGGGTCGTTAGTGACAAAATACATGGAAGTGTACAAAATCTCAATAATCCAAATTTGATATTGAAATTCCATCAAGCACCCTCAGTCGATGTCTTAAATTATATATTTATTAGTAAACACGATATGAAACGCATTCAAGATTTAGTTTAGACTTCTTAGAAATTATTAAAAATCTTAAAAGCACTTAATGTATTCTTGGTAAATAGTGGTTTAAATAGAACGGATGAATATCTACTAAAAATAAACTAACCTTGGGACTTTATAAGAAGACTTTATACGGTTTTATAAGAAATTATCAATGTTAAATTCATCCCCACTGCGCTCCTTGTCAATGGTGAAAATCCTCCTTCATCGATAAATATAGAATAAGTTCAATAATTAATTGTCTATATTCAATATCTACAATAAACATATGTTATACGATAGATTAAGTTTGAAGACGCTTTCCAAAGAAGCGAAGAAGTTGTCTCACCCGTGGAATAAAAATGGCTACCAATTTTAATTTTACAAATTTTTATATATAAAAATGAAGATTTGTTTGTTTTTTGTCATCTATGCATTCCTTTACCATTCATCCAATTTCCATCAAACTTTGGTGAGATGTTGTGCGCACACCCGTGAAGGTTTCTGAAGAAAAAAGAATAAAATCTAAAATCTAAAAAAAAACTCTAAAAAGAAGAATCAAATGCGTACAACTAGCGACATCTCTGAACCAGACGGAAAAACAAAATAAATATTGTATATCCGAAATTGAGGTCTGCACGAACCTAGGCTTGACCCGCGGACCTTTATCCGGTCCGACCCGTCGGCCGAGCTCGAGCGAGTAAAGACAATTCAGATTTGAGCTCGGGCCAGGCCCGGGTAAAGAATTCAAATTTAAGAAAAATATTTCATACTATGTTCGGGTCATGAGTCAGTCACAAGGCAATAGTTTTCATAACTTAAATAATTTATTTCACATGTGCTATGAATATCGTTGGATGTATGGGAACAATAGCGTGTTGTTTGAAAAGTAACAATGAATTACTATATTAAAAAAATATAAAGGCTTTTTTCGGGCTGAGGAAAAGGGCTTCGGCTCGGGTCAGATAACAAGTGTGATATTGAGACTCGGGTTTGGGCCGCGCTGGGCTTGAAGATGACGGGCTAGGACCGGGTAATTTTATGAAATTTCGGCCCGTGCAGACCTCTAATCCAAAAGCACTTCAATAAACAGAATTAAAACGCAAATTAATAAAACACAAAATTAAAATATTTCACATTACAGTTTATAACCGCACAGTAGAAAATTTTACTCACGTTGTGGATCACAGATACACACGTCCAAGATTTCATATGTTGAATTGAAAAAACATGTAATTAACACTGACCTCACCATAATTTGGACGCATAACATTCTAACCGCATAGAAGATCCTTAACCGATAGTCTACAATTCAGAATTTTACACGTACGGTACGAAAACGCATTGATCGATTTATTTCCAGCACTTGTCTTAAGGTGGAACTTTAACTCAACAGTGTAATTCAATGATGCGTGTAAAAACAGACGCCATCAGTTAACTAACAATTAACTGGCATAAATACCTCACTTTCGATTCTTCCGCGCAAAGTGACCTTGGCAAATTTTCTCGTGTCTCATAAGAATTAATACCTTACCGTGTAAACACATCACGTTTCAGAAAAATTCCGTCGAAAATTCTTGCATTTTTCTTTGCCAAATTTACGCATCAATTCGACTTCGGTGAGATAAACACGATAACTGATACAATTCTTACAATTTATTTTCGTAACATGATCATATTTCTACGTAACTGCAATGTGAGTCAGTGTAATAGAGTTTCCCCTTTTCAATAAATATTTTTATCCAGAAAAATCTGTATGTAACAGAATCATCAGTAATTCTATTAGCTCATTATTGGGCAATATTCGCGATTCTGCTTAGTGAAAGAAAAAAACATTTTTATTAATTAAATTAATACTAAACGTTTTTAAGCTTAGTCATATCATGTTTACGTTTTTGAAGTGTTTGTAAGTGTTATTTTAATATATGTAGAAGCACGAAAGTTGCAGGTGAAGTTGAATCAATAGAAGTATGTAGAAAATCTTGTACAGAATGGGAAGGAAAACCAATTTTAACAGCATTCCTTTCTTGAACCAGTACGAAGTGGTTTGATGACAAATCAGAAAAGTGATATAACAACACAGTGACAAAACAACTGTCATTGTTGTGTCCAATCGATTTTTTAATTAAATGCAAATACAATACAATTTAAAATAAATATTTAATACAATATAACAATAATTACAGGTTGTTTAGATAATATATTAAACTAAAACATGTATTCCATAATTGAAACGCGTTAAGAAGGTCGTACTTTTCCAAATCATCAGTTTCATCAGTTTCATCAGTTGATAATGCTCGTGATGAGCGAAACCGGTTCTGATCATTATAAATATGTGAAAGTAGTACAAATGAATTGTGTTTTATTTTTTAAAATATAATTTTACCCAAATACCGAGAATATTTTTACTTTACTGCTGTGAAAAGGAAGTATTTAATATTGATCCGAATTCAACAACCTACCAGATGTACATCGGAAATCTTTCAAAAAAAATTGTCTCTAAAATTGACTTCAAGATTGTCAAGATTTGCGAATTACAACATAGCATAGAAAAAATTATAGTTTAACATTTGTTATCGTTTGTGTTACTACTGAATATATAATCTAGGATAGATCTTTGCGTTATAAGTATTAAATTCGAATACAGGAAGTAATAATCACATAATTCAGACTTATATAATCAAATATGTAACAAATTTTTGTTTCTAGCAATATTCTGTGTTTCTACTGTTAAATTTTGGTTTAAAAATAAAAAAAAAATGTCACCAAATAGAAAAACTGTATCCCGAAAACCTTACAATATTAACGTATGTGTTTGTTCCCCCCCCCCTCACCCATCCATATAATAATTAGATTTTATATATCCATTAAAATTATAAAAATAAATCTGGTAATTATCAAAATCATAAGTTAAAACGGTTTGTAAAAATTATACGTACCAAGTTAAGTAAGCAGGAGAGTTGTCCTGGGCAAATTCGTGACTGAATGACCCGTTTTTAAAATATCATCGTAGGGTGAATAGAAAAACTAACCTTTCATTATTAACACAAGAGTTCGCAACCAGTGGGAAACTAACCTAGGAGGTGAATTTTAAAGTTCCAGAGGAAGAATTTTTGCCGTTTATGAAAGATTTTCAATATTACATATCATTGTTGTTTTGGAAGAAGACACTAATTGAAACATACTAGTTTTGAGTAATTGCACTTTGAAGTGTTTCAAATGTTTGAAAAGCTATACGTTTTTTGTTTAGCTTGAAAACTATTTTTAAGTAAAGTATAATTTATAAAAATAAGTGGTTTTTTTCATGCGGTAGAGCAGTGCTCCGCAACCGGTGTGCCGCGAGACGATTCCAAGTGTGCTGCGGTGAAATGCGAACAAAATGAGATAAAAAAAGTATTTTTATCTTAAATAAAATTAAAGCTATTCGGTTGCTAAGATCTACGATTAAATCATTCTTGTTGAAACAAATATTGAGTGGTTTTGATATTTAATGGAATAAAATTTGGATTATTGAGATTTTGTACACTTCCATGTATTTTGTCACTAACGACCCGGGTTTCGCCTTTCGGCATCTTCAGGCATTCGAGCACACGAATGGACTCGAACTGACGTGCTTGGGTGACTGAGGGTGCTTGATGGAATTTCAATATCAAATTTGGATTATTGAGATTTTGTACACTTCCATGTATTTTGTCACTAACGACCCGGGTTTCGCCTTTCGGCATCTTTAGGCATTCGAGCACACGAATTCCTGAAGATGCCGAAAAGCGAAACCCGGATCGTTAGTAACAAAATACATGGAAGTGTACAAAATCTCAGTAATTCAAATTTGATATTGAAATTCTATCAAGCACCCTTAGTCGATGTCTTAAATTATAAGTTTTGTTTATGAATGATGTATTTTGGCTTATGGTGTGCCGCGAAATATTAATGAGAGCTTAAGTGTGCCGTGGGTGAGAAAAGGTTTTGGAGCACTGCGGTAGAGCTTGAAATAAGAAACATTTTGGTATTACTAACTCAAAAAGTAATTTTTTCGATTTTTCTTCCAGAACAGAGACGATATAAATGCACTTTTTGAATTAGAGTTAGAGTTACACTATCTTGGGAAGTGGGGATTATATTCTGAAGATTGGTGAAAGGGGGAATGGAGAAAAAAGGCTTGGAACCCCTTTATTATATCCACTCGAAACATAGAGCACATGGAATCCAAATTTAGTTAATCAATAGTAATTATTTCATGAGGCTGTACCCCTGTTGGTCTATTTGACTTCTTATCAGAGGTGATAACTTATCGCTTTGTCAACACTGTGATGTCAGTAATAATTATCAAAACATCCAAGAAACAATGTGTTCCGGATACACATTATGTATATATTAAAAAAAACAATCTTAATAAATGAAATACGAAGCCTTGATCACAAAGTGGCAGTGGGATGGAATCCTTTAAACTTATAGTTAACAATTTAACAACTTTTAACAACTTGACATCAACTATTATTAAACTCAAAATTGATAAAAGAGTAATAATCGAAGAGTATAAGCAAGTAACCCGGATTTTATTCAATAATTATTAAACAAACACTTATTGAATACTAATATTTACGTATTATTTTACAAGGCGAAGAACTGACCTGACATTTCAAAATGAAGTTCAATTGAAATAGTTAGTAAATATTTACTAAAATCTGTTTCCGTAAATGAATAATTAAACATTATCTTGATGGGATGTCATTTTGGATTTAGTAGAATGATACTTAAAAATAAATGATATAATATAATCAGCAAACGCGTGTTATCAAATTTATAATTGTCCTTAACCTTTTTTGATTTTCAATAACAATATTTTTATCCAACCTAAATATAATATCATACTGAAACTATGTAGAGAATGAAAAACAGGCTCTCGGTTTCCTGGGTATTTTTTCTTTATAGGGTGGGTACAGACTGAGTATATATATCCTTTTCCCGCATGTATTGTAGCTAAATACTATACTAATATAAATTCTAGCAGCTGGAGGCTTTGAATGGGGGGAAAAATAAATAAAAACCACTTACGAATACTGATTATGGATATGAATTAAACAAAATCGTTCAATTTTTATCAGGTATTGTTCGTAATGAGATATTAATCTTATAAAAATACTTAACCTGCTCAGTCCACGTAAATAGTGTATTAATGTGGCTAAACTAAAATTATGAACCTCTTCATAAAACACCCTATAATAACTAACAATTTCTTTCAAGTCACAAACTCTAATAACTGGAAGAATACTAAATGAAATACGTCAGGCCCATCTTGGTGGATATGGTGGACTAGACTTATCACTGCCACTTGACATTCTAATCTTTTTTAAGCACATTTTTCTGCGTAGCAGCCAAGTCTAGAGTTATTGAAAATTTCTGAAAATAATTTGAAAGCGGTTAACGTTTCCGTTTTACAACATTGATATAGAGATTCTGCAACAGTTACTATAATAATAATGTGCATTTTGTGAGGTAGCTAAGTGAGGTGACATCTATGTATTTAGGGGTTATTTCTTCGTGAGCCTGCCTCACTAGTATCATTACATTTCGATACTGTGATAGCAAACTGTTATTGTTATTTTCCATGCTTCTACCACACATTTTTAGGTTCCAAAATGTTACAAGTTCTTTGATCTGACAAACTATTAGAACAGCCATTTTAATATTAATTTATAACTTTATGAAATGATTAGTTTAAGTGATATTAACTATACTGTGCTTAATTTAAATACTCCGTGTTGAATCAAGAATATTTCGATCACCATATAATCTTGTAAATGCTTCAAAGTTGGCCTTGGTTGAGATAAAGTCAGTATGGCCTATAGTAGTATGTTTGTTCGATTTTGATAAAATATGAACATTGTTTATAGACGCCTCATATTAACTGCCAATGAAGTCTTTAATTTATCCCGATACGTACCTATTCTCAGTGTAAAACGAAGAACAAGTTTATTCGTAGAAAGGAAATATCAATGAATTTCCCGTTTATTTAATATATATTTTCATGATTTTATTGCATTAATAAAGGTTAAAAAAACCGGTATAGTAATTAGACAATTTTGTCATTAGCAATAAAAATATTAATTAACGAATTTACAAAATGACAACTTTTTTATAAAACATTGTCGGTAATTTCATCGTCGATATGTATATTTTGATTTTAATTAAGCATGGCACGATAAATGTGCCAACAAGTAAGTAACATATTGTAAAAAAAAGTCCGGGCTTTCCCATATGAACTTTAAGCCGAATTGACAGGTTAAAATACACTTAATTACTTACTGATGTTATTTCTGTATTATTACTCTTTTTGGATTCATTTATAAGTAAGTTTTCTATAAAAATATCAGTGTATCTTTAAAATATTATGTAAATATGAATCATTGATATGACGTTTAGTATTTTATAATGAGATGTGTGAAAAATCATCGATGATTCATAGTTATATTATATAAAAAAAAACTCACTTTATTCTTACATTGATAATTTACTTGTGTGTATAGTTGATAATAATAAAAATATACGGATGCTAAAATCTTACAGAAGTGAATGATTGTTATTTTAATTTGATTATTATTGCAAGACATCCGTTAACCGGAGAAGTTAACTTAGTCATCATGTTTGTTATCTGATTATCTTTACATTGGGTATGATTCTCAAACTTTACAAATAATAAACATTCCGCTTTGCGTTTTAATTTTAATTCGGGGTTAAATGCAATCACGTGGTTCTGTAAAAAGTAAAAGTATTTTATTAATAATGTCCTCCGCTTCTAATTCCTAATTGATAATCTCAACAATAATGTTGCTTAAGCGAAACTTCTTCGCTCAACCTCTCATTTTGGAGAGTATATAGAAAAAAAGATATGTGTTAAAGAATGGACGAGTAACTAGGTAATAACTATCTCTCTACGTCAACTTTAGAGCCTTTCAGGATCGAATCAGTGAGTGCGTGGGAATAATTTAAAATATAACTTACTATATTGTTATATATATTGTGATACTCATTCAGAAATCAATCGAAAGTGCCTCTTCGGGAATTCAAACCTAACACTAAGAGACCGAGGAGTAGGATAATAGACTACGTGTGATGTCACTTGGATATGGACTGGAAAATATTCATATATACGGTCAATCTGGGTAACTTTGCCCCAGTTCTGAGGGTTTTTGTATTTGTATGGTTCGCCGTTAAATTTATATGTGATATTGTTCTACATAGAAATGAACTAATGTCTTAAGATAAAATTTATTTAGAAATATATACAGCATTTGGTTTACAGATTAGTAATCCAATTTATTTCAAGAAAAGTTTTTAAATTGTGTTTTATCATTCCAAGCTGACAGCTTACAAATTCAACAATAAAACAAATTATGTTGTACATTAATTCATATTTTTACCACCAGTGGCTACTCAATACTTTCATGTGGCAAATATTTATAACAGCACCTTTTTCCATGTAGTGGGCCAATCTTAGACCGATGGGAAAACTTACCCAAATTGATGACACATGTCTGCTTTTTTTTTCGTTATAAGAAAATTTGAAAACAAATATATTACAGTGAATTCAAATGCAACACATATATTCCGGCTAACGGCATCTCAATTAAGTTAAAAGTCACCTAACGATAAAATAATGCAAAGATTTCTCGATGTGTCAACTAATCCGTCACTTTTGGAAAATCCAATATCATATGTCACTGTGAAAAAAGGTAAAATTTTTTCTTTACTTTAGGATTGACTCGTGAGCAGTAAAATTAACATTTTTAAGGATGTTATTTTTCATTCCGACTCGCTAACCGCAAATATTTAAAGTGTATTAATTCAGTGTTTCACCACAACAATAAATAATGAGACATGTGTTTCCTTTTAGGTTTGATGTTACTATTGTGTATGGTTAACAGTGATAAACAAAATTATCTTAATTATAATATTTTGCAAAGGAGGCATAGACTAGTATTTCTGTTTAAAAATCTATCATCCATTCATACTAAATGAGTTTTTTATTCTTTCATACATAGCTAATAGATGAATCATACTGGAGTTTATACATTTTTTACCTGTGAGTTGTGAGTATCACAATAATTTTAAGATGAACAATGATAAGTTAAACTTAAAAAAAACATAAATTCCTATAAGATTTAAAAATACATCCCTGATGAAGAATCACTACTCCTAAAAAATTAATAAAACAATTATCAGGTATCAATTATTAGTAAATAAAATTTTAAAAAGGCCGGGTGGCTCATAGCTATCAATTTTTTTTCCGTTGGGATTTTCTCCTCCAAACACAAGTAATTAATATTGTAATTTTTAGTGTTATGGTAATTAGTACTATTATCGTTTGTAACTTACCTGCTCCCCAAGTCCAGTAGAAGGAAATAATCCCACCCCACCTTTCATTTTTACGATAAGAATTCAAATCACTGTTGACATTAGAAATAAAAAATAACCCTGCGATATAGTTAGTCTATAGATGCTTCTGAATGTGACGTAAAACGTGTCATATTTAGTAACACAGCCAGTGGAATAACAAACGTATCAATTTTAATTTTATAAACCATTTTCTGATTGACTGCGCGAAGCATTAAACTATGAGGATCTTTTAAGCTAAGTGTGAGAACATTTCCAAAAAAAAATATTTGTCATCGCTTTTCGCGAGTCGCAGAGTCTTCATCCTCCAACCTTATAAAATAAATAAATCATTGAAAAACGAATTTATAAGCGAATTTATTTTATTATAAAAAAGATTCACAACATATTTATGATTCGGTGGCGTAATGGTTGTCTTGTCAGAGGTCATCAGAGCCGTATTGGAAAAATAAGACGACTTAAATTAAAGTTTCTTTTATATATAAAATTGATGAGCGTGAAGTCCTTAGGCTCATTAGCGTTGAAGTTCTTCGAGTATCCTTTTCTCCGAGATTTATATGTGAAAACAAACGTAACGGGTCCCTGTTGTTTTAAGTATAGTTCTTAAAGTAATTTATAGCAATCATGAAACCATGTGACTCTATCATGTTCAGAATCTTTAAATGATTCTCCTGAAAAATAGTCTGTTTTGCTCTTGTGACATTATACGGATGTGTAATGTTACATTCATGTTCTTAATTGTACTCTTCGATTTCTATGCAATTATGAAGCAATTCAATCTCCAATAAGTTAAATCAATGTCTTGACAGACAGACAATTGTCTTGATTGCTAGTCAAAAAAATTCTTAATTCAATACAAAATATATGTCATGATAAAATTAAAAAAAAAAACAACAGTACATCTTTTGATGATAGCGGTAATTTTTAATCATAAATAAAACAAAACTCGACAATTTGGTTTTCTACATGATTATGGAGAATTTATTAAAAACTATTGTTTATTTGAGTTTCTACCATTCCAACACTGTTTCGGGAATATAAATTTACAAATATCATAAGTTTTATCGTAAAAGAAAAAATGTGACACGTCTCCTCAATAGAAAAGAAAATTGGCAATTCCGTCATACGTCATAAATTTCGTCATGTTGGTCATTGATTATTTTTTTGAAAATTAAAATAGACATTCTAGAAATAATTTTGCATTTCTACATAGGTTATTTATAAATGTTTAATGGAAAATTAAAACAATTTGTCGGACTAATATAAAAAAAAACAAAATTATTCAATGATTTATAATTATTTGCAAATTTAGCAGAAATTCGAGGTTATAATTTTTAATATTTTTATATCAATATGATTGTGATGTCTAATAAATGATTGTATACTTTAAAAGTAAGATCAATTACTTAATTATTTATATAAATAACAAGCGCTTGCCACAATTTGTATCAGTTTGGTTATATTTCAACTGACAACTGATTTAAAAAAATACAAATTTATTTACAAGTTTATCGCTTTTGCAATGTAAAAAATGTGTAACTACAATTGGAAATTGGCAAGGAAGTCAACCTTGTAGGCTCAGGCAAAATCAAATTTCATACTCGTACATTAAAAGTAGTAATTGTCTGAACTCACTCACGCCCACGCAGAATATCGATGGTTACGTAGAAATCTACAAATAACCTATGTTGAGATAATATGAAAAGCAATATTCAAATGGTTACATTTATATTATACATTTTATAAACGACAAAATCTCAGCACGGACAGTTTCATAAATTGATTTTTCAATCGATTTATGGACTTCTGTGTATAAGCATGGGTGTCGCGATTAAAGCGATCAGCTAACCACAAGTTCTTTCGTAGTCCTATCCCTCTGTCCCTTCTAAAATAGCGAGGTTGAGCAACTGAGTACCAGGCAGCTTTCGAAGAAAAAATTCTGTTGGGAGGACATATGCTCCAAATTAGGAGCGGACCTGGAAAAATTGACGATATTATAATGAAATAACTTTTATAATATCGACTAAGAGCGCTTAATGAAATTTCATTATCAAATTTGAAATTTTGTACAAAAATTCAAAAATGTAATAGCTCTTAGAAAAAATGTGTTTATATTTGAAAATTGTTAAAATTGTTTACTGAATGTGTTAATAGAAGTTGTCTTCAACGAGAAGTGGTGATTCAATCGCTCTATGTAATTTTTTGAAGGGAAAAAGTTTGGGGTTAGCAAATTATTAGTAATAAGCTAATCGTCATAATAACGTTTTTTACGAACGGATGGGGATAAATGAATACGTCTCAGCAAACCTTTCCCTTCGGATAAAATCAAATAAACCTATTAAAAAATCAACGTGCATAAAAGTTTCCATTCGGGGATTTGGACTTTCAACCACGCAAACGAGAGGATGAAAGTGTGAAATATGCACAGCGATTTCGTGGCAAACAGGACAAGTGGTATATGTCACAATTGTGCAGGAGAAGGATTTTAAGCATCAAATTTTACTAGTATACCTTACAAGTTGCTTGATTTTCCCGGAAAACACACACAGCACCGCATTATTGTACACTACATGTGAATTGGAAGTAAAAGTATAAGTTACATTGACACTGTTTTCAATTTTCAATAAACAATTTTCAGGGATTTTTTGATATATCGTTGTTTTTAGGACATTCAATCTCGGACCCTTTTTACGATCCCGGGATTTCGGGATTCAGAATTTCTAAATCCTGGGATCTCGGGATTGGTCATTACGTTTAATTTCATGTGTTAAATTGTACATTTAAAATTTAATTTGTGTCCATTATTACTTCAATTGGAATTTATATATCATTAAATATTTTTTTGAGCATTGGAATGATTTTTTTGTTGATTTAAAATCAAACAGTCATTTACAAAAAAAGGGAAAAATATTTGATAAACTACATAATGATCAAAATAATTTTATTTTATTTTATGCATTATTATGGTAGGTTTTACCATATTTATCAAAAAAGGGGGCATGTCGGTCTTAATTTGTCGTCCATTTAAAATTATTTAAAAACTGCTGTTAGAAAATATGAGAAGGAAGGAAACTAAAATTAATTAATTTTAATTCTATAGGTTTTTTAAAAAAACTATGTATGTACATGACAAAACTTTAGTACACGTTGTAGTCAATCAGGAAGTTTTGATTTGATAGATGATTTTTTAGCATTTTCAGTGAATCCCGAAATCCCGGAATTTACTGAATCTCAATCCCGGGATTATAGAATTGAATAATTGAGCGGGATCCAGGGATTGGAAGCCCTAGTTGTTTTGTAAGAAGATCATCACAATTAAAAACTTTCGTTTATTTTTCGATTTATCAAATTTGAATTATTGAGATTTTGTATAATTTAAGACATCGACTGAGGATGCTTGATGGAATTTCAATATCAAATTTGAATTATTGAGATTTTGTACATTTCCATGTATTTGTCTCTAACGATCCGGGTTACGCCTTTCGGCATCACACGAATGAACTCGGACTGACACAAGTAAACAGTTTATAACAATTATATACAAATAAAATACTACAAATATTATTCCTGAGTCTAAGAAATTAGTATCTGGACTAGTCACTATATTTCGGGTGAAAAGAGGGAGTTTTTAATGCTGTTCGAATTGTCTACCCAATCTCGACCAATGGGCTCTGTCAAGGTGACTATGGATCGATGTATTAATATGGGAAATTCATTACTTTGATTGGTAATTCATGTTTTATTTTTTACGGACTCATCTCACGTAAAGGATACAATAGAGGGGAGTTTGGAAGATTCAGTTGTTCGTTCAAAATTGGTAAGGAATTTAACTGGGCTCTATTGATTTCCAAAATTTCTTCATAAAATAATTTATGATCCCCTATGTTTTGATGTAACATTTTAGCCCCATCATCCGCATTGAAGGTATGGTTCTCCAATAACAAGTGATTTGAATAGATCTCTTAGAAGATAGTTCCAAAATATAACTTCCACAGACTCGCATGTTTTTATTATTTATCTCGGTCAAAATATGGGAGTTTTATTATAATGCATATTTTGAAATGCTTATTCTGAAACTTTATAAATTTTACGTTGTGAAAGTCGTATTCCAAAACAAATATAGACCAAAATAAAGTATATAAAACGGGAGATGGCAGAAATAGTTGTACAAATTCGAAACGGCGCGGCCATCCTTGTACAGAATGTCTACGCCAAATGATAAACGCTGTGTCGTCGAGCAGTCTGTGAGACTGCGTCGACTGTGGCCAATAAATCTCTCCGGCCAGAATTAAATTATGCGTTACCTATAATAACGAATCGACCTCTCGGAATACACCTGTAATTTTACGACCGACTCGTGGACAGCGTGATGAATCATCGCCATAATTCTAATTCATTGTTCGAGTCGTCAATCTGATGTTAAATTTATTATCGCCACATTCCTCACAATTTATGTATTTGATAAAATATACATTCAACACTTGATACTTTTACATGTCATCTTTCAAATTCAATGCCCAATAATTTAAAGTTTATAATCTTTTGTTCGATTAAAGGTTTAGTCTTAATACTAAAATTCCATGACGTAATATAACTCTTAAAAATTACTATAATACAAATTTGTCAAGTCATTAATTAAAAACAAATTTGTGCCTTAATTCACAAAAAAAGGATGAAGAAAAGGTGGTTCTTCTTATTTACCAATAAGGCTTTCATTTTATTCGGCTGTGCTGTTAAGTGGTGCAGCGCTTAATAAAAATTCTGGGAGCGCTGATTAATTATAAAATTACCGCAGTGATTCAATTTTTACATCAACATGTTTCCAACAAAACGTTCTTCCAATACAAAGTTACAAAAATCCTTTTGAATTAATATTTATCCAACCGATAACTATCCATGTGGTGACTGAATTGCTCGACGATCGAGCTTAATTTTTTCATTAGTAATTAGCACCAGAAAAAAAAGGAGTAAATTATTTTATCGCGTCTTTTATTTAATTTACGGAAACCATGTGGAAACAGATATTCCAACATCACTGATATGTTCGTATTATAACATTTTTTTACGCGTTTTAAATAAACAACATTTTCAAGACAATCCATTTTTGTGTCATAAATTTTTTTTTAGAAAAACTTTACAATATATATTAAGCAAAATTTCCAAATCTTCTAGAAAAAAGCGTAGCAGCGCCGAACCCACGTACCCCCTCCCCACTACACTACTTGCTGTAAAGGGTTTCCTAAATAATAGATTCTTTTATAAATTTATTTTTTAGTCGATATATACACAGATTTCAATCCAAAGAATTAGATACAGCGGAAGGGAAAGGATGACAATATAGGGGACAATGAATATATAATCACATAAAATATATTGTAAATATGGCATTACAGGTAACAAACCAAGCGCGAGATTAAAAATCATATCTGACCAACTCAAATGGCAATTTTCGTAAAGTCACTCAAGATCAACTTGACGAGTAGAGAAATCGCAAAAATCCATCTTCATGATGTCAAGCAGCACTATTTCCATGATTTATATTACTTGTTTTATGACCTCCTTTTCCCTGCCATTTTACGTAATAGGGTAATTTTGCCAGTGGTCGGCCATTAAGCGACAGGTGTACTTTCAAAAGGGATTTTGAGTCAATGAATGATAAATACATATTTTCACTGTTATTCCATTCGTCAGGGATTTAGTAATATAACCAACCAAAAATGAAATAGTTAATATTGTAACAAGCATAAAATAATAGAAGTTTACAAAAAAATGCTAATTCTCCCAGTGGTCGGCCCCCGAATCTAATGGTCAGCCTTTCGTTGCCCAGTGTTCGTCCATCACTATGAAAATTCATAAATAGAGAGTAGACAGAACAATAACAAACATTATGATGCAAAGCATGACAATATAAAGTATATTTTGTTAGCGATCCTCATACAACATGAATTTGACGAAACTTGCGAGGTAAAAATGTGCTTTTTTTAAATTGCGTATTGCATCATATAGGTCAGAATAGTGCAGATATACATTGGCAAGTGGCAAGTCTACCTACACGTATTTAAATAATCAGTTTTTTTTTGAATATATCCACTTTTATTTAAGTATTAAGCACAAATGGTCGACTTTAGGAACACTCTCTCTAGATGCCCTTTGTACTTTTGAAATCTTGATAAATTAACACACCGTAAAATATTTTATTATATTGACGGCAACGTTATTGTAGTTATTAACATGTTATGCGCATACAGATTATGATTAGCAATACATACTAATAAATTTAAAATGCGTACGAAAATATATATTATATGGTAAAGTTACTATATGAATACCTAATATAAATATTAATTATTTGAACAGTAACTTATTCCATAATTGGTCAGTAAATGATTGCCAAATAAATAAAGGCTAGGTTAGTTTCAATTAAAAAAACTGAAAGTTTTATATAAATATCTGACGGTTTAATTTAATAACTGACAATTTTATTGAACATTTTGATTAGTTACTGACTATTTATTATTTCGTACTAAGGAAAAAATTAAATAGTTACTGACCCAATAAATGCAGGCCTATAAAGCACTAATAACACAAAACAAAAATTGCAATACCCTCATCCCCTGATATACGCGGAAGATACGTTCCGCGATTAGTCGCGTAAATGGAAACCGCTTAAAAAGTCTTAGAATCCACACATAAACATGGGATAAGTTCCAAGGTAAAATTAATCGCATAAATAGAGACATCAAATCGCACGAAATGAGAAGATACTTTATACATACTCAGATAACTCAAAAATTCCAGCAAAAAAAAAAAAGCTAAGGCAGATAACCTTCTAAAAAATTAAACAAAATGTTGATGTTTATGAATATACTTTGTCTGAATATACGCAGAAAATACCTAATTGTTGAATACCTGTTTATAAAATGTATAAATCTTGAGTACAAATCAATAATATTTGATTTACAGTGACCATTCAAATATTGCTTTCCCATTATCCCATGACACACCCTGGTTTTTGTTAAGTATTAGAGTCACTAATGTCCAGAACTGAAATCACCCAGCGGCAACAGCAATATTTCGCAGAATAGGTTCTTTCTTGTTGCCAGGCGTTCAATAGCCGCCGGCTACGTCCGCTGGACGAGTCCATTTTTACGGAAAGGGGTAGCTCCGACTTTGCAGGGAGTTTTTTTAATTATTTGTAGACAGTCGATTACGATCCGCCGAGCCGGGCGAGTTGCGGCGGAGGTAACGATGCGAGTTGTTTGTGTTTTGATTTGCGTTGGACTTAATTTAAAATCGTTTGTCGTGCCATTTGTATTATAACTTAAAGTAATTTCAGTTGCTAAGTAAATTTTAATGTAGAATCAATTTTATGTGTTAGGATTTATATATTTGTGTAATGTAAACCACTGCATCTTGAATGGAAAATAAATAAGTTTGAACCGGATTTGAAATGGTGTTTGTCTGAGATCAGCCCTTCCAGGACTCCGGATAACCAGCCACTCGCCTGTCTTCGATCCGGGGTCTTCTCACCCAATATGAATTATTTGCAACTATCTGAGTAATTGGACGATCGATATACCTATGATATTCTATATCTTTGTATTAAAGTAAGGGTTATAAATAATTACACTTTGTGTTAGATAGTATTCACTTCGTACACTTGAACTTTGATTTTAATTGTTTCCACTTAGTCACGGATTCTTTTTACAAAGCGAGTTAAGTTGTAGTAGGTTATATTAAGGTTTGTCTGGTTTGGTTTGTGAAATGTATTCTAATGCGTGGAGCAAAGACAATATAGGCAGTCTAATTTAGGGTAGAAGAATAAATGACATTTCATTACAACTTAGTGCAAATCGATAGCGATGTCAAAACGAGAGTATTTATATTGAGTGAAAACTATTTTATCTATGTGAAAATATTTTTTAGTAAGTGTAATTTATTTATTCAATTTTAACATATATTTTATTATGTGGGATCACTTTATTTTTAGTGAAAGAATTTGTTTTTTGTGGAATGTATTTATTATGGAAGAGAAAACTATTTTTATGAAAGTGAATAAGATCTAAACAAAAGTGCATTTAATTGTACGCCTTAAAGTAATAAAGATTCTTTGTAAGCCACTGGTAGTTATATTTACTGCAAACTTGGCAAAAAGCAATGATCATTCTAGTTTATGTAGTGGCCGGATCCAAGTGTCGACAAAATGTATGTCGTGGTTTTTTGTTTATAACTTGTCAGTCACCATTTTCTCACTTACTTACGTATTCAAAACGAATTAAACTGGGTTATATCGTGCAACAGCATTTCGATTCCGTTAGTGTACACTTTGATAATAAACATCAATTATAATTATTCCAGTACTCAGCAAAAATGGCAGGCTTCACGGATATTTGTATAATCTTGTTTAAATTTTTTTTAAAAATGACTGAATTTCGTAGATTTTCTTTATAACCCTTATTCAGGCCATTGTGATATCACATACAATTTGGCTATGCAATGTTCAAGTATTCCTCACATTTGTCACAATTCAACAACGAATATAATAATGTCTTAGATTTAAACCTTATGACGTGGCAATAAGAATGCACCCGCCACTTTGACAGTTAATTGTTTTACACTGTGATACATTGTATGTGAGAATGATATTAACATGACTTCATTTATACTAATAAATAGATTTCCATGAATTATTCATTTCCAAGCATTTATTATATATATATATATATATATATATATATATGTATAAATAAATATCTCTCAAAATCAAAGATTTTTCTACGTGACGATTTAAAAATTCTTGAATGTAGAACTATTTGTTTCAGAAGAATTTCGTCAGAACCAACTCTGACCATGGTACTATACGACGATAGAAAATAGCAGTGTTTAGTTTCACAACAAATAATTATAAAATTGGCGTGATGCCGAAATAGCTAGCAACCATATTTTATATATTTTTTAAACCATTCCACTCCGAACTGCTTGTAACTCAGTGGCTCAACATATTTTTTTTTGAAGATAGTAATGGTTGAACTATAGGGATAGGGTATGGACTAGAGGTAGGCTAATTACTTTCGCTATGCCCTGTTTTTAGGATCGTATGGATGCGGCGAAATTTTAGACATAACAAACTTGCATGCTTTCGATCAAAATTTCATAAATCGATTAGAAAATCAATTTATGAAACTGTCTGAACTGGGTCTTGAACCCGTTTGATCCGTAACCGAAGCCAATGACGTATCTTGGAGAGAGAGTACCTTGAAAAAAGTAATGCTTTTAATGCGATTATCTCATAACTTGTTTTTATGACTTAATGCCTTCTGTCAGTATACAATCGATATATTTGAAAGATAAAAGAAATGAATTAATTTAGTTTTTACGCATCGTTTTTTTGGTGATTCTTGAGAGTACATGATTTGTTATATTATATCGACGGTGTTTTTGGAAATTGATTTAACCCTCAAAATTGAAATTGTGAAAACTTTTTTTTATCGAAAACTTCATAATATGGTGAGTTGTGTTATGAATCTTTGAAATTCACTTCTGTAAATTGTCATGTTTGCAGATACGGAACTATACGTAAGGATTATCGATATAATCGTGGCTAACATCTAGTGGCCGGGTCCGAATTTTAAAATATAAAACCGATGTAAAATGATGTTTTCTTTCGAAAAAAAAAATCATTTAGCCGTGACCTGCTCTGTAGTCATTAAAATGAGATTCAACAATTTACTCATTTTCGTATTTTTTTAGGATTACATCAATTGACGAAAACACCGTCGATATATACACATCGTGAAATAATAATCCGTAAGTACGGATCATCAATAAATTTCCAGGGTCACACAATGATGGAGATCCGCCATGCACCCTCATATAAAAATATAACTAAATTGCGATTGTATATTACCATGTCTCTACGTAAACTTGTTGGATATAATATTTCAATATCGACCTTAAAAAGAGTTCATTTACATTCCGCTCAAAACATCAATTAAGGAAAGAACATCCTTAATGTCGGCGAGTTCTACGTCACTGATACATAACAGGATAACCGGAAAGTGTAGCACGCTCGAATATTATTTTATTAATATAAAATTAATGTTGATAACTTTGATATTCGACTGGCTGTGCTACTGAATGTGACACGTTTTTGCCTCTTTGGAAAGCATCTTTATATCATCAGTTCTGCGGAACGGGAATAGGTGTTCGGCAAAAAACTTGGAATGGTTTCATATACTGTTGCAGCTGCAAGAAATTCAAAAATGTTTGAATTCCACCAACCAGTAAAATAAACAAGGTGTCCGTTACAATTTTCGGGTTTTCAAAGTGTTCCTTCGCAATAAATGTTTGGGAAACTCTGGTGTAGAGATTAGGACAGAGCACTAGGATACGAAATTTTATGCTAGGTTTTTTCAATTGTATTTTTCGAATTGAAAGAATTCAGCAAATCAAACATTTGTCCAATTTATTGTGTTAAAATACTCTACGCTATAACGGGTTTGCTGAAAGTACATTTATTATCTATTAAGGCTACTTATTTCTTATTTTGTAATGAATGATGCGAGGGATATTTGTGTCTAAAGTTCCCTGTCACCAATCCGATCATTAAAACTATTAATATCGTAGTCCTATAATTTTAACACTAATTTCGCAAAAAAAAAGGGATTGAACGACTGAATTTAGAATATATATACGACGCATTGGTTGAAAAAATGAGAAAGTATACTTTTAAACCATGTCTGCTTTCAATGTGGAAGTATATGGCCTCACAATGGAAGTATCTCAACAGAAGTATTTCTACGAGAACTACGCTTAATCTCTTTTTTTCGAAGAGATTAGGGGTAGAAGGAAAGGGCTCAGACAAGACTAATGGTTAGCTAGCTTCGTACAGAAATTCATAAATCTATTAAAAATTTAATTTATAAACTGTCTGTATTGGGATTCGAGCCCGTGAGATCCATAACCGAAGTCAACAACGTTGACCACTCACCATATGAACAATTGACGTATGATTTAAGACATCGACTGAGGGTGCTTGATGGAATTTCAATATCAAATTTGGATTATTGAGATTTTGTACACTTCCATGTATTTTGTCACTATGTTTAATGTGGATGTTGTTTAATGCGGATGATGGGGTTAAACTGTTGCATAAAAACATGGGGGGTCATAAATTATTTTATCAAGAAATTTTGGAAATTAATAGAGCCCAGTTAAACTCCTTGCCAATTTTGAATGAGCAGCTGAACCTTCCTAATTCTCCGCTATTATATCCGATACGTTGAAACACCTAACAGATGTCACTAAATGTGGAATGATTGTATATATTTACCCATTCGTCGAATTACATCCCGTCAAAACCCACAATTGTAAAATCACTGGTATTTCTAAAAGAAGTTGAAAAGCGGCAATTCGCCACTCTGTTAATATGGTGTTTACAAAATAAGGATTAGGGCGATTCCCGAAATTTTAACTCAGGTATCAGTGTGGCTCTCAGACGTATAATATCTTACCTCGTAAATAATATTTGTCGCATTTGTATCTTCTATATAAACGTTAGACACTGTTTACTGTCTCTCAGTTCGAGTCCATTCGTGTGCTCGATTGCCTGAAGATGCCGAAAGGCGAAACCCGGGTCGTTAGTGACAAAATACATGGAAGTGTACAAAATCTCAATAATCCAAATTTGAAATTGACGTATGATTATGAAAACAATTTGCAGATTATACAACAAATTATACACAATTAAATTTGCCCTGTATCATCGTAAGTTTCACTCTTTGGAAGCTGTCGTCAAACCAACGCATATTTTTATGTGATTTGCCGCGTTCTGGGAGTAGCAATCATACGCGAACTATCCTGTACAAGACTTTGTGAGATTGCGTGTATGCCTAATCAATTATTTAATTATATCTACATTAGAAAAACTATGAACGACGAATCAATTAACGGCACACTAGCTCACGTAACAGTGTATCCGGGTAAAGTTAGGTATGGGACACGATTTGCGATTTTTTGCACAAAACGTACAACTTGCAACGTTTCTCACGTTTCGACGCTCTGACTTTATTCCGCTAAGAAAACGGGTCCCCACAAGCGGACCAACGAAAAAAAAAATTTCCACCTTCGGCACAATTAAATTATTAATTATTTTTACAACTGCTTTGAAATGCAAGCAATGTTTCATGAATAGCTTAAGATATCGACTGAGGGTGCTTGATGAAATTTCAATATCAAATTTGAATTGTTGAAATTTTATACATTTCGTACAGTTTCGCACATCTTTGTACAGTTCGAGTTCATTCGTTTTCTCGAATGCCTGAAGATACCGATAGGAGAATCCCGGGTCGTTAGTGAAATACATGGAAATGATAAAATTTCAACAATTCAAATTTTATGTTTCTCGTGTTCTGTTTTAATGAAAATTAAAACGCAATGCATACCTGTTGTAATTATTCTAATACAGAAAAAGTATGAAATTTATCACAAGATTATTATGCTCATTGGCGTGGACGAGTGGTGGCTTTAATAGGGTTTTCATAATGTTCGAGTGGAAAAACATTTTTATACTTAGTTTTTGCAGTTTTATCGATCAATTATTATCTAAAGGAATAGATAAAGTATTTGTCAGCGTTATTGGTCTGACAGGAAAAGAGCGGGACCAAAGAAATCCTTATTCCTGAAATTTTTTCGTCATTCAAGATAAAGTGACCAAGTGTATTTTTCATTAAAATGAACTGAAAAACTATTAACTAAATAGTTGACTGGAAAATATCTCAAACATAGCATAACTTTACCCACAACTATAAAATAAATAAATAATAGAAAGTTTTATGCAATATAATTGATTAAAAATGGTCAAATTGTTCCCTTGAACATTTTTCTATTTCTCATTTGGTCACTTTTACTTTTACGACGACGAAATTCACTTTCTTCCCTTTATTACAGTACTTATGTACTTTTATTATAGTCTTTTCAATAAGTTCAGTAACGCTGGCGTTATTACAAGCCTTTATATCGATGTTTGAAAATGTTCGTGAATTTATAATCCTTTTCAACCTAACTCAATTCGGAAAAAATGGGCGTAGATAAACTGACTGGTCAACAAATTGATATTTCTAAATGTCAAGACGTTATCATAAGCCAAAATGAATTGAACAACTGACTTGTAATCGAACTGTCAAAACTCTCAATTAAGGGTCTATATCCTGCACATTTTTAACTTATACTATGGAAAAAATTATGAAAAATTTCTTCGCTTCTAATTTCGACAATATGAACTCAAAATAGAGCTTCTAAACAGAATTTGTTTTTTTACACGAACTGGTCACTAGCCAGTCACTAAAAGTTTCTCTTTGGGGACGGTAAGGGAAGGAGGAAGGAGTAAGGAAAGAACTAGTTGTTTTCTAGTCGCCCTTTGTACGCTCCGTTTTCAGGATAGAATTCCATATTATATTGACAATAATTGTTGTAAAAATAAAACATAATTTATTGTACTAATTCCATGTTTTTAATAATGATCCGAATCAGTTGTTAATACTTGTGATGAGCGACACCGGTTCTGACTATATATATATAAGTGTTTTCTAGCATAAGAAATTTTGCTTTATTTTTATAGATTCATATTATAATGTCTTTTGATCGGAAAATGACAATTAACACCTGAAAAGTGATTTTTTCCGGGACGCGAATCCGTAGCCTCGTAACCGAGAGGACAAAAATTCTTATTGCAAAGTATTTGTGACTTCTCCACAGGGCCGAGAATACTGTACTTAACTAACCATAAAATAAAATTCAAAATTTGCGCACCGAAACATGTTAATCTCTCATTGTATTCAAGCAAAATACGAATACAATAAATCCACAATTTTTGTTTTATTTTTGAAGATCCGGGATCATCTTTTCAACAATTGGTTGGCGGTCCTTGCTGTCAATGAAAATGATTCTTATTTTTGAACATATTTCGATTTCATTGTGTCTTTCTACTATTTTAAAATAATTCGCCTTTTTTGTAAAACCGTTAATATCGAATAGTGATCGTTAAAAGTTTCTTTTCAAAACAATATTTTTTCCGTCTGTTGTCCTACTTTTTTGTGACACTATTTTTATTCGATTACGCAGTCAAGGATTCCAATCTCGTATTGCCACTTCGTTATACAGGTTTTTAGATCGAGTTTTAATTCAATGCTGTATTCATCCCTTTTCTTTCACCCTATCTGCCGGTATTCAGAAAAAACGATTATCCAACGACTAGTCTTTTCACAACCTAAATCGTCTATCAGTACCCTCTCTAATTACTTAATATTATCCAAATATTATGGCTGAACAGACCAAACCAACAAATGCTCGGTATAATTTTAACCTTTTTGCAAATATTATTATGTAATTTGAATATTTTTTAAATATATCAGTGTTTTTTATTTTGCTTTACAAAGTTAAAATTGTTATTATTTGTTCGTGTACACTATTAGGCGTATAATTAGTATTTTAAATTGAATTAATTATTTATTTAAGCTGCATTAATTTTGAATGTATATTTCTTCAAAAATTATCAGTAACAAAGTGCGCGACAACCCAAAATGAGTAGCACTTGAATGCCTGAAGACGTTCTAAAGCCGAAAGCCGGATTGTTCGTGAAAAAACTTCTGGGCATGTATAAAATTTGAGTGATTCAGAAAAGGGAACGAATTTTTTGTGTATTGTAGCATAATTAAAAGGAATGAATGTTGTTTTATCTATTTTTAATAAACATGTTGAAATATAGAATTTCACTATATGTGCTCTACCTCTACAGCCTAAAAATACTATTGATACTATGAACTATTCATTCTATCAAAATAAGCGTTTCATTTAAGTTTATTCTGGAGTGTTATATACTATAAAATTATTGTATGTGTCAATTTTAGTTCAGATATTACATAACATGGCGGTTGAGACCAATGCATTGAATAATAATTTTTAATTACATTCAGATAAAAATAGAGATGATGTATTAAAAGGAAATTGTTGGAAACATTGACAAACACAGATAACACATGCAGATAACATAAATGTTTTCATTGAATAAGCAGTGAACAAATCGTATCGCTTAATATAGTATATGTCAACTTAGCTTGAAATTACGAAATCCTTTACAACTTGCATCTTATATAACCGGTAAGAAGTAAAAATAAACACCTGACGTCAAATACACAGGTTGTTAAAAGAAGCAAAATACTGATGAATTCCTTTTTCAACAATGTCCTCTCCCAATGTGGAGCATATTGACTCTTAAAGGAGTTTATCTCAACAGATGGTTTTCTACAAACACTGCTTGTTACTTTCGAAGACGATAAGAATCTTATAGCCAGAATAGGATTAGTGGTTAGCCAATCGCACTAACCAGTGCTCCGTTTCCGCTCCGTTTTAAGGGTCGAATGGGTGGGAGAGAATCTTGAGCATCCGTACCTTTGAACAGAAATTCATAAATTGGTTAAAAATTAGCTTAAGAAACTGTCCATACTGCGATTAAAACCCGTGGTTACCGCAACAGCAGCCAATGATCTTGATCATTCGATCACGGATCTGGTTATGAAATCAATTTGTCGTCCGCTCCTATAGCGAAACATATGAAATCATAATGTAACATCTCAACATATCATGTTTTAACTATAACTGGCTGTAAATCACTTGCTCACCCTGTCGTTTCGTATAGGACCAGGAAAGAAGAATAGGTCAATCCTGTACTGTTGAAAGTATTACGACTAGTTAGCTAATCAATCTGTGTACGCTTTAAACCTTTCATTATCGAACCAGGAAATGTGTATGAAGTGTGGAAAATATTACATACATTAAAAAATTTGTTACGAATTCATAAATATAATGAAATATTTGGGGATTTGAATCCTTACCGGCAAACAAATAGAGCGAAAGCCAAATATCATTATCCACTCTGACACTGGGCTTGAATTGAATTATGTAACGCGGTATATTATGTTTCGTTTTATAATTAAAACATTTATGTATCCACAAACGCTGTCAAAAATATTTCGAATTAAATTGTTAGAAAAAAAACGAATATCCTAGTAAATAATGCCGTCGTTTATTTACTGAAGTTTATGTTTATCTTTGAAAAAATGTACACTAATAGCTATTTAAATGTTTTTTATATTCATTATCGGCCCACTACCCGCTACTGAAGTGGGAGTTCCGGGTTCAAATCCTGCCTAGGCGCCTTTACAATAGCAGTGCAACGGTTTTACTCTTTGCGGCTGTTTACTTTCCACATTCTCGCGCTGGTATTTTTACATTTGGGAAAAAACTGATTTTTCTGAATTAATTATCTTAAACAAAACAATTCCAATAACGGCGTGTAATAAATATTGTAATATATTAATTTCATTGTTTAAATACACGGGGAAGTCTAAAGACGAATCGATATAGATGAGCGCGATTTTATTGATTCTAATAATCCGATTTTTTTTGTAAAATGTGTTTTTCAGTTATTTAAAACAATTAATTACAACAACAAGAAAGTAAAGTTTGCCCTTACCTTTCGCCCTTTTTGAGAAACGATGCTTAGAGAGTTTAAAGACTGACGCGGAGTGGTCTACGTCGTTGGTCTCGTCTCATAAATTGATTTTTCAATCGATTTATGGATTTGCATTAGATGGTACGGATGATTGTAATATTTAAAATTTCCACCCACCCAATCGATCTTTAAAACGGGAAGAGGTATAGAGGCGAGAGGGATTAACTAGTCATTATTCCTGCCATATCTGCCTCTTTCTTTCTTACTCTTTTCGAAAAGAAGATCAGTGAGAAACAGAGTAAGAAGCAGTTCTCGTAGAAAACTTCTGTTGAAATAATCTTTTTTAACTAAAGAGCCATCTTTTTTCAAATGTTAATATCACATGAGATAAACTCAATGAAGTTTTCGAACGTCACTCGCGTTTAACTCTAGGAGAAAAGACATCACAAACACCCATGCTTAAACTGTTAAATATTAGAAAGACAAAAAATCTAGATTGATAGTATCTTTATCGTAAATTAATCCCAGAAATTTTGTACTTTTCCTAATTATTTACAAACGTATCATTGCCGATGTCAAGATTTATAAGATATGTAGGCTAAAGTTGCAACTTTTCGATCTAAAACTTATGATGGGGGCTACTAGAAAAATAATAGGGGTTTACCATAATAAAATATGCTGTTGATTGGTTTGGCATTTACTAAAAAGAGCTCCGTTATAATAAAGTAATAAATAGCAGTGTACATAGAGTTGTACAAGAATTACATTATCTAATTGAAAGGTTTTTCGATATCAAGTAATCTTTGATAACGTTTGGTATATATTTAATATATCAATATGGTATATAAAGAATATGTCGATAGTTGACAAATGCGTGCCGCATTGACGTCAACTGTAATGACATGTACTGTATATTTTTTTACAACAAATAAATAAATATATAACCGAAACACTTAAATAAAACGAACTATAATTAGTCTGTTTATGAAAAACATAGCATGTGCCGCAGGAAAAATTTGATTGTATTCTACATTGTTGTTACCTTCTCATACTTGAATGCATTATTATCGATACTATGTTTCTAAATTTTCTTAACTGGCTTCAATTCAACACGATTTGCGCCCGGTCCCAAGTCACAATTTTCAATGATTTCCATTATCCTTAAGTTTATCAACCTGATACGTTAGAGCAGAGTCTGCCAAACTGTGTTGCGCAAGAAGTCTCAAAACTTAAAATTGAAATCTTTCGCTGACAACTCAGACCTTTTCTCCATAAAATTGAACACTCTTGGACTGATTGCTTCCTAGCCGTAAACACGTCATTAAAAAAATTGACATTATAAATCCGTTTTGCATCATTTTATTAACATTGTCCATCACTTGCTTATCAAATATACTGGTGGATAATCAATTCTTTTGCAAGATTTTCAGTTCACACCTTACATTTAACAGATGAGGACATTTTAATAGATCTATAAAACGACCCTGTGCAGTGTGAGTCTCATCTTCTAGACTAGAGTTGTTAGAATTTTGAATGTCGTCGTGGAGTCACTGCAGCAAATAAAACTATATTACCGATTGGATATTCGTGCCTTACTAATTTGGCTTATTGGCGCTCACAAAAATTAAATTTCAGAAAAGAGAATTATTACGCATCGTAAATAAGAAGCTACGTGTATATAATTTAGATTTTGACATAAGTCATTCTCAAATGAATTGGGTAGAATTAATCAACCTCACGTGTCCACCTCTACATACCACTGCATTCCCATTCGTTAATTGTATACGGCTGTATCAAGTGGCGCAACAAGCGTTAAGCGTATCTAGATTTTTTCCCTTAATTGTGAGGGTCTTAGGAGCAACTGCCAAAGACTTGGTGGTACTTAAGTGTGCAGAAAATCAATCCCTCTAGATAAAAGAAAATCTTATATGAGTTGAGGTCTAATCGTTTTCCGTATGACGCCAAACATTTGTTAATGGACTGGTAATTTGCCTTATTCGCCACCAATTTAGCTTGGCCGATCGGTTCAATGGAAGGTAGGAACAACTTGCGTAGCTCTTCCCTATTAGTTATTCGACTTATGTAAATATTATACATGTTTTTATAAAACATTTATACTAATAAGATATGGTTAATAAATATAAGCATATTTAATTGGTGTCGGCGCGCTATAAAAGCTGAAAAAGTTTGACAGACACTGATCTAGTGTGACGAAACGGATACATCAAACAATGAAACGGTTTCTTTAAAACATACCTGGGAAATCTTTTTTGATAGAAGGGCTTCATTAGAGATTCAAAAGAAACGGTGGGCCGCAACTAGCATAATATGATTACTATGTTTGGATAAGTAACTATACTTTATTTATTGTTGTAAAAAAGTAGTATCAACATTAAAAAAAATGGATGATTCCCAATTAATTGAAATTAATTAATTATATATATATAATTAATATAATAATATATATATAATAATATACATAATTAATTAAATTAATTAAAAAAACAATTAATTGAACGCAAAGTCAGCCGCATAAAAATATGTGGTAGACAGCATGTTGCCCAAGAGTCTAATACAATGGAGCCAATAATGAAAATATTTTCATTTTGAGATAATATGAATTGAATTACTTCTATAATATTCTGTCTAATAATATAATAATATCTAATATGATACAATATCAAAGTATTCAGTTCTGCAGAATTTTGTTGTTAGATGATTGCTATATTTCAGCTCCTTGACACTCGTCAGACGATTGCGTGAAGCCAAAAAAGCTATCAATAAACATAAAATATTTTATAGAACGGAATACTTTGATATTATATCTTATTATAATTGAGTTCTAACAAGTAAATGACAATTCAATCAATAAATACAATATCTCGTTATTTAAAATTATGCATTACAAAATTCATGATTTAAATATATAATGTAAACAAGAGATATGCACAATTAACTGACATTGACAGTCGCGTCGCTTACTATTGGGTAAAAAGGAAAGTTAAAGATTAAATCAGCACTCATACACCGTGATTCACAAAATTATACGTATTTTGTATCCGTTTACATTATACTACTGTACATAAAAAATTGGGCATTTAAAAAAACATTTTTTTTTAATTTTCTTAACAGTTTTATGTTTAAGGTTAACGAAATAAAAAGATGCGCTAATTCACGGTACCGTATTAAATACTATTATAGTTATTTTTATTGCATTAATAGATTACTATTTTAAATGTGAGGTAAAACTTATTTATTTTACGGATGTATTTTGGTAACTCACTATCGTCAAGATACTGGGCCTTAATTAATATTATATAAGGATTGTACTAAAATGTTTTTTTATAAGAAGGTCTGCTCCCAATATGAAGCATAACATAAACTCGTAATGGAGATATCTAAACAGAAGTTTTTCGACAACAACTGCTTACTACTCTAAGTGAGTGAGAGGAAATTTTTACATATAATAAACATTCTGTACCTCGGATAGAAATCCATAAATCGATTGCAAAATCACTGAATATTCTTTACTGTGACTCGAGCCCGTGAGCACCGATAGCGTTTCCAACGACATTGACCACTGCACTAAGGACCCGTTAATGGGATAATGGAATAGTAATTGATTACTATAAAATTAATATTGACAACTTTGTTATTCCACTGAGCGTGTGAATAGTTGTGACAGGTGTTTCGCCTCTTTGATTAGCAACTTCAAACTAACTCGATGACGCAGCTGATTGTCATTTATTTATGTCAAGAATCAGAATCAATGTCTAGAAAACAAAGTTATCAATTTTAATTCTTATTTGTTCCATCCAAATCAGTATTCGGGTGTTAATCTATCGTGATTTTTGTGAAGGTAAATATAGGTGTAATCACCAACAGTTGAAATTTAAATATACTTATCTAAATAAATGTGTATCAGCTATCAATTATTGTAGCATATTATGTTACAAAAGCAAAGTTTAAGATGTCATTCAATTCTGGCATAACGATATATGCCAAAAGGGCATATTTATATAGACACTTCTTCACTTCACAAAAACAATATTTCAAAGTTGTCTTTTGAACTATTTGTTCTAAAATGTTTCATTTATTCAACTTATATGTTGTATTTTTTAACCGTTATCCGTTCCCTGTATGGAGCATAATATATTTCTACTTAATGGAGTTATATTAACAGATTTTTTTGTGAGAACTGTTATACCCCGTTATTACGATTGGAAGGGTGGCAGATAATTTTATACATTACAAAAATCCATACCTTCGAACAGAAATCCGTAAATCGATTGAAAAAACAATTTATGAAACTTTCCGTAACGAGATTCAAAGCTGTGAGATCGGTAACCGAAACCAACGACGTTGACCGCTGCACCACTGACCCATGACTAGAAAATTTTAATGATGAATTATTTTAATAAACAACTCATGTTATTCACCGTATGATTGCGGATCTTAACCTGTCAAAACTCTGAATAAACTGTCTCCATACTAGAGCATTTCCTGGCAGTTGTCGGACACTAGCCGTTTTTCAGCGATATACTTCACCTGGTCGTCACCATCATCAGTCATAGTGACTAGGAATATTATTATTTTAACGTTTTCAGCTTCTCGACGACCAGTGCACAAAATATTATCATAATACGTCTTAGACAGACTGAAGACGGTCTTGTCCCTCGTGTCCTGCTCCTGTATTATCAATTTCAGTTCTGTTTTCGTCCAACTCTCGACATTCGCCTCCTACTAAAACAGGATGCTATTATTCTAATTTATTCTCAAAAAAGCTCCGTGTCATTAGCGTTTGTGAGAATTAAAAAACAATTTTATCATGGATATCATCAACAATTAGCATTTATTTATACTGTGTCATTTACTAAAGATTACTCGTGCAATTCCATAGTGAAATCAATCAGATTGTTTCCGGAATTATGGGTATCTTTTCAATCACAGAAGGTCTCTGATTATTATCTACTATAATGAAAATATTAAATAACAATATTTAACGTCTTTTCACGATTTCTAAGAACAATTATTTGTTTAGAATCACGTTAACATTCAAGTATAATCTATCTTTAGACGTCAATAAAAATACGTAAGACTTATTTCAATTCTTGACAATATTACATTGTATCAAACATATTATTTCTTACTTTTGATATCGTAACGACGTTTTATAGTTAATATTATGTAAAATCATTAACTAACTTTCAAGCATAAAATTGACAATATGTCGATCGTCCAGTTCATTACTCGGACATCTCCAAATAACCCATATTAAGAAAGGCTATATTCAAATGGTTTCCAAATATCCCTTTTTTTTGATTTGTACCCAGTTTTACATATTTTATAAAAAAGTGTTTAACTATTGGGTACTTTCCGAGTATAGTCAGTAGAAGGGTATTTAGAAATATCTTTTTACTGACACAGAAATACCAAAATTTTGTTTAATTCTTTAGAAAGTTATCTGAGTACTGCATATTTAACTCAAAAATTTGTTTTTGAGTTGTCTGACTAAACTGGACGATCGATATTTAATTAAAACAAAGAATTCAATATTTTGTTCTTAGAGAAAAGAATCATTGACGTAGTTTTATTGAAAATAAACATGATTTTATTAAATTAAAAAATAAATAACTGCATGGCATGACAGTAGCACAAGTTAAAAAATTAAAAGCGGTACACAAAATATCTTACTACTTCAAATTTGAATTATTGAGATTTTGTACAATACCATGTATTTTGGGATCATAAATTATTCTATCAAGACATTTTAAAAATCAATAGAATCTCAGTTAAATTCCTTACCAATTTTGAATGAACAACCGAATCTTCCAAACTCTCCTCTATTGTACCCTTTACGTGAGATGATTCCGTAAGAAATAAAACATGAATTTACAATCAAAATTAAACATAAATTAACAATCAAAGTAATGAATTTCCCATATTTATACATCGGTCCATTGTCACCCGAACTTGAAATTGGGTATTTCTTGGAATTGCATTTAAAAAAACCCCTCGCCCTTCTGTTCAGTCGTAAGGTGGTCACTAGTCCAGATGTTAATTTCATAGACACAGCGATAAGATTTGTCCTATTTTATTTTGTATGTAATCGCTATAAACTGTCTATTTGAGTTAATTCGAGTTCACTCGTGTGCTCGAATGCTTGAAGATGCCAAAAGCCGAAACCCGGGCCGTTAGTGACAAAATACATGGAAATGTACAAAATCTCAACAATTCAAATTTGATGTTGAAATTTCATTAAGCACCCTCATTCGATGTTTTAAATTATATCTTACTCCTTACTTTTCCTATCGAGAATATACTGACAGAACGCCTTATTTCAATGTATGATGGTTTTCTGTTTAAACCCTTTAATACATGATGTTCTCTTTTGAAAAAAAAAATTTTTTTCTTGTTCTCTTAAGGGAAAAATAATTTTAAAAAATCAAAAACCACTTTTTTGATATAATTGGTTAGAAAAATTGATTGTATTAAATTTAACACATTATGCAGTTAGGGTATAAAAGTGAAAATATATAGTAACATGACTGTGAATACAGACAACCTACTAAATTCGAAGAACTGTCAGATTGATCTCTTAAAGTATGAATAAAAGCTTATGTAAAGAGTTCACTATTTATAAAAAATGAAATTAATTCAAAGTAAACATATTGATTTCAATTATTGGCTGGAATCAACAAAGTTGAAAATTGACAGACGAGACATATTTTCTCAGAAATTTAATACAGTATGCATTTAAGGGTTAAATGACAAAATGTAGGCATTTTAAAGTTTTACATACTGATAGAACGCATACCATAAAGAAATAAAATATAATGCCCTTTAAATAGGAAAAACACTATCGTCATATTTATTTATTTGTATTCTGGTAGAAAGCATGATATGACTATTATCATCGATACTAGGTCTTATGCCAAAACGGTTATTCTTTATAATGTACTTTTTACAATTAAGTAACTACAAGCTTTTCATTATAAAACTACACTGCAGATTTATTCGTTTGTTCTGAGAAAATCGTATTTACATTGTTAATTATTATGTTTTAACGATGTCATTTTATTATATTTTACGACATTTTAACCAACAAAATAACCTCAGGAACAATTTCTCATTAAAACATTGACGTAAATAAAATTATCAGGCCATCATCATGCCAATTTGTAATTAAATTTCTATAAATAAGTTATTTATTTAATAATTAATATAAAATATGCGCTACGTGTTTTTTTATCATTGAATCGACATAGCTGCAATTAAAATATCCAATAATTAATATAAATATTAAAAAAAAAAAAAATTGCTTTATTAGAAACATAAAAGGAAGATTAAATTTGACGATTTGGTTCGACGGCATCACATTTGTCGATTACTTTGTTGCCCTACACTCCTTATTATATTAAGTGACTGGCCAATATTTTATGAAATAATAAAAATGATTTTTCAATTAGGAAAGTGATTTCAGTGACCCAGTTTAAATAAAGATTGGTCCACCAAATGTGTAAAATAATCAATATTAATATATAAATTATTTAAGTGGTTAGCAATTTATTGTAAAATTTTCCCATTTGCTATTATTTTTAAACTCATTACATAATTTACTTTTAATGTGGCTAATTTTTTATTTCAGATTAGTAGCTATTGATTTGTAAAATATCCGTAGCATTTTAATTGTAGAGTATTTAATTTCATTTATGTGTAATTTTAATGATTAATATGTTTCATGGCTCTTGAATCAATTACTTGATATATCTTGTAATACACTCAATTTTATATAAATAGCCATGTTAAGATTCATATTTTAAGAGTTGATAATGCTCACGAGGAGCTAAGCTGGTTCTGATCATTGTAAAAATGTGAAAGTAGTAAAAAAAATATTTTATTTGTACAATATAATGCCTCTCCACCAAGAATTGATAGTTACAGCTTACAACTTAAAAACAGTATTAAGAAGTTTGTGTTCAGTTTTATCAATTCTCAATCATGTTCCGGTTTTCAAGCCCCTGATAGTTCGTCATCCAATTTATCTATGTGTGATTATGACCTACAAATCAATTTATCTTCACACACGCAATAACAAATTCGACATTGATTGAATACAAACTGTATCAATGACGTTGCTAAATTACAAATAAATTAACACGGTGACGAATGCATTGGCTGTCTCAGTAACACACAGTAACTTAATGATGTTTCAACATATATATTATGTTTTATCAAAATAATTTAAAGAAGTTAGTGCGTAGTAATATCCTAATTGCTTATTGTACTGCATCATCATATCAATTACTTCTCCATTAACATAATATACACCAGCTCAATCATGCTATATCATGCTCAACCCGGAGACAGCTATGAATGAATTCAGCAGCTTTTTTTTTAAATTATTATTCAATGAACTTGTTTGTATCACACCGAATATTATATCTATCCACTCAATGTGGGGTATATATATATAATAATAACAGCACTAATAAAAAATATTTGAAAAACAAGTGAGTAAATAATTAAAGTTATCAAATCACAATTAACATACATATACAAAAATGGCGATACAAAAATTAATTTAAATAATTATTGGTTGTATTAAAGGTTTATAAATAATAAATAGAAAGACTTTTTTATAATCTTTCATTCGTAATGAAGAGCCAAAGTTTGGGAAGAGGAGTGACAATTTTCCAACTAATTTATGTCCTGCCTCCCCTCCGATTTTCTCCCCAAAAACGATCATTTTATATTAACAATAGTGACGACTTGAGCATTTTCGAAGAAAATCTACTCGTATTTTCTTAATCATAAATCATTGCGACGTAGAAGATTGCGCTGCAGGCAAAATTTTTTAATGCATAAATATAATTTCTTCAAAAAATTTACTCTTCGAGTTGTTCCAATTTTAAGATTATTTGAATAGTTGTCTTGGAGTGCGCGCAAATCCTAGACGAGTGCGTGGGGATTTTTAAACAGCTTAGATGGAACATTGCATACAAACATATTTCAGTATTTGAAATTGTTATTTCACTTTATAAATGCGTTTATATGACAACACCCACACGGTAACGCAATGTGCATGAGATGCGAAAGGACTTTTTTGACATGAAAACGGGAAGGTTAAAAGCACCGTGGCCGGTGATAAATTTGAAGATCCAAGAGCTATGGGGAATTATATAACTAAGAACTTTTAAGGTGTTAACTGTCAATTCTTGGTGGAAAGACATTATATTTTAAAAAATAAAACACAATTCATTTGTACTACTAGTAGTACAAATGAATTGTGTTTTATTTTTTAAAATATAACTAAGAGTCTTACAAAGGCCCGGGCAAACTTTTTATCTGAAGTGTCACACTGAGAACTTAAAATGAACCTCAAGTAAAATATTATTTTTCGATAATAATGTATTACTATGAAAACGAATTGTCAACATAATTCTCTAATAACCAATAATTCAAGACGAATGAAACTGTTAAACATCTTCAGGTGATAATTTTATTTGTGTGCTCGGATGCCTGAAGAAGCTGTGTCCTCATAATTTTGTAATTGAGATTCACGATAGAAACGACAGTTCACATAATAGTATGTAAGTTGACCCAAAATTAACCACAAGTTTTACACCAAAATTTTTTAAGTTAGTAGAATTTGTCACTCACACTCAATTGACTCAATTTCTATTGCAAGTGATTCGCGAAATTTCGTTTTAATTGGAACAAAACCAGAGATGATAAAACAATTTACAATTTGACGAATGCATTACAATGCATACGCTTATTAAAAAAGGCGGCAAAAGGAAGAACACCGTTATGTATTTTATCAATACGATTATAACTCGTGAGCCTAATGGAAATACACGGCGGGTCGTAGTTTGACCAAGGTTGGTCTAATGGGCTAAAAGGTAATGAGACTTCGTGTCTCATAATATCTCCCGAAAAGGGACAAAAATGCTTATTCGATTCTGTTAAAGAAACAAAGTAATAATTGTTAGAATTAACTTTGTATTTTTTAACTTTTTAGTGTGTTTTTCCACCGTGGTAATGTTTGGATAAGTATGATTGTTCATTAAGTGCCATCAAAATTGGGATTCACCGCACGCTTGAGCTCAATTGAATATTGTATGACACTCATGTATGTATTGAAACATTAATTTAACTAAGTGGCTTCTCAAAAAACAACTACATCTTCATTGGTGTGCTTATTCTTTTTTATGTAGTAATAAATTGAACCGTTCTCCGTTTTACTCACTATGTTTCAGTAACATAGTAACTTTTTAATGTCTACACATAATCAAAAAACTTTCTATAGTTCTTTCTATTACATCAACTAGAGTTGTAATTTGTGATTTCGTTTAAAACCCTATCGACTACGGTACAACCTTAAATATCGATTTTAAATATTAAAAAATCTAGAATATTTTTCAATTGTTATTTCAAAGGTTTCGTTTCGCAAATGTCCTTTTGTCTATCATGTAGAGAAAAAAAATACGAATATTAACACTGTAGTTATAACTACAAATTGTCGAAATTTCAGAAGCACCCTTTTGTTTTTTGCGTGACGATATAAACTAAAAGAATATCATATTATTTCCGGACGAGGTAAAAGTGTCCACGCAGAGTCTACCTGTAGACAAATTTAATACTAGAATAAATCAATCATAATTGATGATAAGGTTATTTATTATCTCTTCTATCATATTTAATTTAATTTATATATTCTAACTATTACTGTCATTTTTTCTACATAAATGAAAAAGTATTTAAGACTGATTTATTTAATGATTATTTTAAGTATGTCCCCCAATTTTAAGCGTATGAATAATATATAAAAAATGTATTGTACGAGAAGGATTATAATTTAGTCACTAAGCCATGTTTTTCTGGATACAATTACATGGATATGTCATTATCTCTACATCCCGCTTTCAGGATCAGTTAGGGTGGGTGGTAGAGGATGAAAATCCATTGAATAATCATTATATGAATGTATGCATTCTAGGATTCGATGTCAATACCGCGAAATCGAGTTGAAATAAAGCCCCAGTGTATCGGTAGTTATCACAGAAGTTTTGTTTTATCGTTCATTTAATTCATGTTGCCCTAGTTTCAATGACAAAGACAGCAATATTTTAAATATTCTAGATCAGTGTTCCCCAACGAGTGTTCCACGGCCCAGTGCCAGTATGCCAAATTTCAAGAAATTCGCCATGCAAAAATACAAAATATAGGATTTTTTCGCCTGCGCATTTACTTGTATTTTTAGTTATTGTTAAATAATAATAATTGGTAGGATGATGCGACAGGATGGTCGCTGGTTTTCTCAGAATCGACAGTCATAAATCTTCTCGGGTACATTCAGGGAGAACGGAAATATTTGTTCTTGGATAGTGAACACAGATGCAAAACCATACCTAAATATATTTCCAAGTATTTCATATGTATATATGTTAGTTCTAGTTATGTACATCTGTCACAATATAAGATTAAAAAAATATTATATAAAAATCATTTTTATGTCAGTATCCGCGAAAAGTTTTTCCTTTTTTTACCGGTCCCAGGTGTAAAAAGATTTGGGAACACTATTCTAGATGAATTCAACAGCAACTTTGTGGAAATTCATTTTTTTATATAAAATTAAAGTTGATAGCCTTGTTATTCCATTGTCTCTGTTACTAAATTTGACAAGTGTTTCGTCTTTTTAAAAAGAAAGAAATATATAGCCTTGGCATATAGTCTGAAGATGCTTCACAAGGAGGCGAAACACGTTGTCACATTTAATAACACAGCCAGTGGAATAACAAAGTAATCATCTTTAATGAAATATTAAATATTTTTAATATGTATTTAAATTTTACGATGCACACCACTGTGCACGATGTATTGGGTAGTTACAGTAAGCGGTACGAGGGTTCAAAGAGCACGCGTTTTCTTCGCAGAGACGTGCTTCTTCAATCCGTGAGGCATGACTAATGACACTTAATAAAATTATATAATGTTATACCGGACACGGCAAAAAAATAATTTTACGTAGTACAAAAAAGCGACGTCTCACATATGCAGTGTTTTTCTCATAATGCTGGAATCGGTGTATCTTAATAATATCTTCGTGCAAATAAAAACGACCGCAGAAAAAGCACTCTCAATTTCAAACTTTATTTGATGAACAGTCATAAAATAATAATTGTACTGTAAATAGGAGTAATACAAGAAAACCGTTTTTATCAATTTCAAAACTGGTATTGTGGCATTAAAAAGTTCCGGCTTAGGTTATACCGGTATTACACCTCTAATCCAGTGTCCCATAAATGTATAACATATATTTTTAAGCATTCACGGGTTTTATATGTTGACATATTTTTTGGGGAAGATACCTTGTTTTGGTAGTGTTTTCAAGGGTTGTCTTAAAATTATGACTAAACTATAAACTATGACTATGATGAATGGTACGGCTAAACACTGTCAATGATTATGTTAAAATATAGTTGAGATATTCATCGCTTTTCCAATACCAGCTGTTCTTGAAAATAGTGATAATAAATTTCTGATTCATGGCCCGCTTGTTGCAAAATAATATTTTTCTTCTATCATCACTGTCCTACTGAAACTATATATGGGGTCCACGAAGCGGGCTCCTAGTTTCCTGGCTAACGTTCTTGCTAGGGTGGGTAGAGTATACGCCGTATAACTTTCCACTTTTTACTACACTTAACGCTTTATGTATTAATACACAGAGCGTGTCGGTGTATTAGCATGTGTGGATCCCGTGATCCTAAAGCAGTGTATGGATACTTCACGAATAAATCAAAAGGTTTTTCCGAGATGTCACGGTATGTACCATGATTTCCAATTTTTTTTTTCAGAAACCTTCACAGACGTGTCTAGAACAACTCCCCAAAGTTTTATCTAAATCAGATGAATGGTAAAAGAACGCATAGAGAACAAACAAACAAACAAACAAACAAACAAATATACATTCATTTTTATATACATAAATAGATTATCTCTTATAGTGTAATAATGGCTGGTATGGCTGTTGGACTTTTCTCGCCTCCGCTACAGAATAATTTCCTGTAAGAGAACCTCAAACCTTCCTTATCTCATGTGTATCATCCATATTTTCGTTCAGTCTGGTTCAAGCGTACCTCCAATCGGAAGAAGGGTGTGCTGTGTGCGTCTATTTACTTAAATTTTGTTTTTAAATAAATAGTATGGAATGACGACAGTATAAGTAACGCTAAATTCAAATGACAATTCTGCCAATCTATTTCAGTTCTTAATTTTAAAATAAGTAAAAGTTTCAGTGTGCCATGCTATGATCTTAGAAAGCCTGACCATACAACTTTAATTTATTGTTGGCAAACGAATATAAGTAGTATTTATACTCCAAACTTTCGTAACACCAAATTCATAATTCCTTTCATAGGAAGATAAAAAATAGTTTCATTATTTTTAGTCTTCTCTTTTCAAGAAAAAAGTAGACAAATTTGTTATTATATCATTATTTTGAATGACAACTATGAAATTGAATTATGCAGAGAATTTTGTGGACTTTAATTTTGAAACGTAATATAATAGCCATCGTAATATGAGGTTATAGCAAGTTATCATCGGGAATTAATTTATTAAAATAAGTACGAATCAATTAATAAATATAATTAAAAATAGTAAATAATAACATCCTGCGACGATGTAATTTCATATAAGTAATTCTTTATTCACAACAAACAATCCAAATGTTTTTGGCTGTAACGCCTAATATATAAGTTTTAGGCAATTGTCTTTCACGATCAAATTAGTCTGTTTTATCACCGTCCTCAGGTGTGCAATAGAACCACCTGTAGATGTAGCACCTGGTTGGCCGTGTCGGTAATGCAGATTCCGCCCCAGCTGATGACACGCAAGCGAGACAGGGAGGTAAACTTTTTACGGTCAAAACTGTGCACAGGTACCTACTTAGCGGTTAGGGCCAAGTCTTGTATACCGGAGTTATCGTAAACTTGTGTGACAAAAAGTTAATATGTGGTGTTGACCTGTGTGAATTGTATGTGACAGCATTTTGACAGTGAACTTGTGCTATGGATTATTGCAGGAAGGCCTATAATACGTAAGTAAACCGACGCTAATTTAATTTGTAGTTTGCGGCGATTTGAAGCGGCGTAACCAACACGTAGCCCGTTTCGGGCAGGTTAATAGTGCTCGCCCATCCGTTGAAGCCGCTTCGTTGGCTTCTACCATCGTCCCCTTGTACAATCAAACCGAAATACCAACATAATTGCCCTATTATATGCCGAAAATAATACAAAAACAAATTCACAACAAACACTTCTAGAAAGAAAACAATTCCCAATACCTACAACATAACTGTAAATTTTTGAATTATACCCACCCACTTTTGATTCAAACGCTTTAAAAATACTTAATAATTACATCAAATAAATATGTAGTAATTATTTGTAGAATATATAATTTTTTTTTATTGTTTATGACAATCGTTTTCCGATTTATATGTTAGCAGTTATTTTACGTAAATATACAGTTTTAAATACACACCCACTTTTGAGTTAAATGCATATTATTTCTTATTAATTGACAAACTATAAAACTAATAAAAATGTATTGTTTATAATAAATTTGATAATTTATGAAATAAACTGGTAGTTTGTTGTGAAGAAGAGAATGTATCTGCCAAATATTTATTTACGTGCATTTTTCACATTGCCTGAGGAGTAGAGAGCGAATATATTTTCTAATATCCATTATTATAATTTATGAGAATAAGTCATGTACATACGTAAAACATTTGTGGTTTTATATATCTAATTTTAAAAGGTGGCTTCAAATTATAATCTTCTTGTTTCATGTATTATCATTTTTTCAGTCTTTGGTTGGTGTATTGTTAATTTGTGTTTTTTTTTTCGTTACTGTTGTGCCGCTCTGTTGAAAGTGGACCGTCTGTAATCCGCTTCATTAAAATTGCTCTAGTCTTTAAAATGTACATAAATTAAATACCAAAGAAATATTGTTGTAGAAGTTTTAATGGGTGCGTGCTTATTGCAGCGGTTAAAAATATTATCAAGTTGGATTAATTTACAGTAATTTGTTTCACTGCCGCCACGATAGCTAGATTCTAACGCCTTTTATAATAAACAATATAGGTAGGTATGTAGCTCATTTATAATCGATTATTGTTGTTTTGTAACGAATGCAAAAAAATAACAATTATTACTATCTAATCCATTCTATTTCATTAGTAAAATCCATGGTGTGAAACAACAGACAATGAAACAATCAGATTGTTAATTTGGGAAATATAGCGATAAGATTATGAATTGAAATCAATTATATTCAAATAGGTATCTATAATTGTCTAATAATTAATAAATAGATGTCAATTTTTATGTTAGTTCTGAAGATAATAAATGTAAGGATCACTTGGGAATCCATAGAATGGGGAAAACGTCCCCACAGTAAGTTGAAAGCTTATATGGTCGAATTTGAGTCGCTTTCAAAAGTCAGTTAGAGGGCTGGGTCAGAAAAAGTACTTGAACCATTAAAATTAAAAACACATTACAAACAATTCCTCATAAGAATTAAACACTTTGCATTTCTGAACACCCACAATTGGTATTCGGTAAGGATTTTCTTAATTATTTTACCCATTAAAACGTTCATTTGACAGATTTTTTAGGAAGCCATTATTTTAGAATTATTCCATATATAATATTTATTATATATTTTTTTCCATGTCTACTCCCAATGTGGAGCATATGGTCTCCTAATGGAGGTATCCTAACAGATTTTTTCTCCGAGAACTGCTTGTAACTCAGTTGCTCAACCTCTCTTTTTTTTCGAAGAGAGTTGGGATAGAAGGATAGGGCTAGGACAGGACTAGTGGTTAGCTAATCGCTCTCGCTACGACCCGTGAGTATGGGATGGGTGGGAGGGAGGACTCGAGACTACAAACAGAAATCCATAAATCGATTGAAAGATCAATCTATGAAAACCGTCCGCACCGGGAATTGCACCCGAGGCATCCCTAATCGTAGCCAGCGACGCTACCAACTGCGCCACGGACGCCGACAATTATATATAACAATATTAAGGAAACTAAGAGATCGCATTGTTTCAACATACGCACACTAAAAAGAAAATTGATTCAATCTCACGAACATGTTGTTTAGTTGAAAAAGCAAGATTCATTTATTGAAGGAAGATGTTAAAATGCATTAAAATATTAATAGTTTTATCGCAGTAAATATGCTTAATCATTTCGCGAATTATTGTATTAATTTGCAAGATGGCTATCGTGAAAATTAACATATTTATACTAGATTTACTTTCCATATAGGCAAAACTTTCTTGTTGTCACATTTGATGAATTATCACCGAACGTGGCGTTGATGAATCTATGCCAACGTGAATATTTTTAACATAATTAGTTATCTACTGCATCGTTTTATTAAAGCAGCTTAGAAGTATACTAGTTGATAACTTACCATTGTGTATGGTAAATCAAAGCATTTGAAATTGTATTTTGTTTACTCAGAAGTAATTGTGGGATGAAGTCATAAGATATGATAAAAAAGTGAGCCAATGAAGTAAAGTGAGCCACTCATTTTTCCGAAGAATAATGAGTTAGCTGCGTCTTTGGTATTCTACATCTCATTAACCCTTACGCTCGAGCCGTTTTCGCACGAATTTATTTTCGGTCAATCGATCTGTTAAAACGCTCACTATGGCTAAAAACAGATGAATTTCAACAGTAAAAAATGAAGAATTATGTGCAATATATATTAGTTATCTCATATACATCAAGAAGTAAAATAAACTCATCGCATTCTCGCTAAAATAATAAAATGAAGCACTATTTAATCTATGACTGCATGCAAAATGGATGGCTGCGGCCAGCCTTCATATACACCGCCAACACGCACACAAGCAAGCGCCTAGCCGTACACAGGGCTGACGAATAATGCTGCGTATCGGCAGTTCAAAGCTGAAAATCGAAAGACTTAATATCGAGAGCTCTTTTCAAAAAATATTTCCTTGTGTTCTACTTGATATTTTCATGATCTGTTGCCTAATTTCTTTACCTAAAGGTTTGAACTTTTTATTTAAGTACAAATCCACAAGTGTTTCCTCCTAGTTTGGCCAGAAATACAAGATAAAGTCTTGGACATGGAAACATGTCCAACACCTTCGTCGGGTTTATTAGTTTTGAGTTGTGTTAACTCAAAATATAGGGAGTTAACTAATCGCTAGGTTGGGAGGGGATGGAAGCGTTCGTGCTTTAAAGCACAATCCATAAATCTATTAAAAATTAATTTACTGTCAATCAAACAACTGAATGGGACAAAAAGCCAAGAACGTTAAATACATGTTTTTTCACGAACTCCTCGCTTAATTATATTTAGTTTTAAAAGTTTAATCAATTGTAGAAATTGCAAAAGATGTACTATATATGCATGTGTTTTCATTGTACATTATAGAGCTTATCTGTTATCATTTTTGCATAGTTTGAATATTAGCAGATCTTTTAAAAAACACTCCTTTTTTAACCATGTCCACTTCCAATGTGGGCCTTCTAATGGAGGTGTCTCAACAGAACTTTTTTTACGAGAACAGCTTGTTACACAGTGGCTCAACCTCTCTTTTTCGAAGAGAGTAAGGATAGACATCATAAACATCCATATCTCAGAACAGAAATGCTTGAATTGATTGAAAATTCAATTTATGAAACTTATTTTAAGTATTATAACTGAATACTTCAGCCTCGGTAAACCTTTTTTCAAACATCGACTTTGTAAGTATAATTTCATCATCATAGATCTTTCGTTAAATAATTATAATATTAACACAATTCCAATTTAATGGTTTTACTTTAATGGCTATCTGCGAATCAATTTCTTGATATAATTATAGTTACGACTGCATCAATGACAAGCGTTTTAACGATTCGCAATCAAAGAACTTTTTGCCCCCTGGGTCACATGGTAATCATTATAAGAAGTAGTCCTTCATGAATAAGTTGATTTAAGAGTTAGAAAATTCAATTATCCACAGCTATAAACATAGCAATATTATTAATTAATAAATACTCAATCTTCGTATGTGGCTTCAGTTAACTGCTTTGCTATAGTTAAAGGGAATCATGTAAACGCTTCTTTAGCTTAAATTACGTGTTATATATTCAATTGGCTACTTATATCTTCAATTATTGACCGCTAAATATGATGAAACCTGCTCACTCTAAATATGTAATAATTAGTTTAATAATTTGGCATAGTCGCCTTGGTGATGAACTGACCTATTCCACTCAAGCTTCAATATCGTTTATATTTGGCCAAAATATTTTTAAATCACTGAATTTTCTGGTGATAAAAACAAATAAGTGATAACTATAATATAATATAGTATTTTTTTCTGTTTTATAAAAACTATGAGAAATGCTACGATCGTTCACAAATTCGACGAGATAATTATTTTTGCTTTATCGTGTATCTCTCTCCTGTTTTGACTGCTGTCTCGTCACTGGGCACAGCATAGCGCATGCCACGGAGTCGAATGCTACCAGAAACGGCCAACGACCAATACGCAGGAACTCGTTTTAACGGTCTGAACAGGAATCGAAGGAAAACGTGAGGTTTTTTGGATTAAAAGCTTTCGCATTGGCCATTTAATGTCAAACAAAGTGTGGGAGCTGATTTTATTTATTCCATAATGTGTTAACTCAATCCGTAGATCGTGGCATGAAACGTTTCAACCTTAAACTAGATTAATTATAATTACGCTATTGACACTAGTTTAACACTATCTTAGATCAAAACTACAACAGCTTCGAGCGATTTCGTGTTGCGGGTATTTAAAGATTATCAAAACATTGTATGCTTAAACGTTGATATTAGGGATTCCAATCGAATATTCGAATATATTCGGCTCTATTTTGTTTTATGGATATTCGAATATTTGATTAATTATTAGTTCATATTATCAATGTACATCATTTAGCGTCGCTTATATCTTGATATAAACCCTATTTTTTTTAAAATAAAACACTTTCTGATCATTAAATTGTGCCTGTATTTATTGGATCATTAACCATTTCAATTTTTGGTCATTAAGAAATAATAAATGGTCAGAAACTAATTCGATAAAAGGCCAGTTAATAAAATAAACGGTCAGTTATGATTTTCAAAAATAATACACAATTCATTTGTACTACTTCCACATATTTATATTTTAAAGGAGTGGAAAGTTGAGAGTTTATGTGAAATATGGTGTCTCGAGGAATTATTTATAATATTGTCGCTAAACGTCTATAAATGCTGAAAATATGGCGTTTTAAATGAAATGTATTTTATTTTTAAAATATAATGTCTTTTCACCGAGAATTGACAGTTAACACCTTAAAAGTGGTCAGTTATGAAATTAAATGGGCAAATATTTACATGAAACGGTTAGTTTTTTAATTTATTAGGTAATTATTTGCTGACCAGACATAATTATTAACAGACCATTAATTATTTCTTACTGACCATTTATCGAATTTGTTACTGACTAAAAATTGTGTGTTTTTTTGAATATAATGATTTTCCACCAAGAAATGACAACTGTTAACCACTTTAAATTGAATAATCCATTTTACTTATTTAAAACCATAATATGTACACCCTCAAGACACATGCGGGCACGTGCTAAAAATAACGAATTTACGTGATCAAAATTTACATTAAGTATATGTTTAATATTATTCGAATATTATAACGTTTTAATATTCGATATTCGAATATTTATTTTTAATGAATATTTTAAATTCCTAAGTAGATACCACTACTCGCCTATTCTTATTCATTCATGGAAATCATATCGAAGCTATTGAGATAAGATACGTTTTCGTGAAATTCCTTTTGGAGCGTCAAATTCGATGTGATCTCATTTCAGCTTGGAGTAAAGATATCGTCGAAATAATGTTAACATGTGGAATTACATATAATATTTATTAGTATATTTACAATAAATGATATGACAATTTTCAAGGATTTTTAAAAACCTATTTTTATTGCCTTATTGAAGAAAAATGATCACATTGGATAAACTCAAATATTTTTTTAAATCACTACAAATCAGCTCGAGTAGAAAAGACATCAGAAACACACATGATTTTGGATCTCTCAAATTAAAATTTAAAAAATCTTAATTTGATATTTGACCTTGCCGGATCTTAAACCTGGACCCATCTAATCGCTAACGTAAAGCTCTTACCATTAGACCACAGAAGTCGACTTATATCACAGATAATATTGTTTTCATAGATGTGTCCTTGGAAGACACCAGTATTCGACTTCTCAAACAAATTGCAGGGCTCATTCTCAATGGGAAATACAATCTATTTCAGAAGAATATTTATGCCGCCCTCTCCCTGTTCAGTTAAGCGTGTCAAATTCCCAATGAATTTAAATTTTAAATATTTTTTTCTATCATGTAATAAATTTCCCAAACTACTAATCTAGTAATCTGGTATGCCTTTCAAAATGGACAACAAGATGCAGTTCTTAATAATTTATTACCATAGTTAGATTAAAATTATTTTTTTATATTTGTTTAAAAATACAGCTAAAAATCTCAAATAATTTGATAATGAATAATATTAACCTCTATAATACGTGTAATGTATTTGAGGGGCGTGTCTGAAGTTTTACCTCACTTGACAAATTTGTCGATACACTGAATTTCATTACAGTATGCAAGGCCCCTTAGTATTATATTCATATCGAAGTTATGTGTACATCGCTCTTGCAAATTCACGCTAATTTCTGCGATCGATGCATTGCTTTGGTCAATTTGTTTTATTATTATCATATTATATGTGTTATGCGATGTTGTATCGTGAAAATCGCTGATAGCTAAAACCAACAAATCAATGTGTTTTTCTAGAGAATCAATATCGTCACATATAAAAATAATTCCGAGGAATATGCCATATGTGTTCACAGTCCATATTTATTATAAATTACAGTTATGCGGACTGTTAACTGTTGTCATGGTGCTATTTGTAAAAGCTGACCGATGGCTATAATATTACAATATATTCTTAATACTAACCTTAAGTTTATTTAATGAATTCAGTCGTTAAACCTCATTCGTTGCAGAGGGGAACGAAATAGCGGTTAAAAAGCATAATACAGATTCGTGTGACAAAGTTAAATGTGGTATTATAGTCTATAATGTCTCTATGTTCGTTCTATTTTTTTGGAGAATCGTTGACATCAATTGTTTGTTCTTCCAAAGGGTAGAACCAATGGGGATGCCACTGGGAAGAGTTTTAACAATTTTTATCGCTATTTTGGTTGTCAACATATTCCGCGTGAACGTGAGTGAATTCAGACGGGTATTATTTATTGTTTATTAAATCACAGTCAAGCTGGGAACCATTACCTTTGTAACTGGACTGGTGATCACTGTCTGATGACAGGAAGACGATTCATATAATGGAAAGTACAAGTAGCATCACTTGTATACATGTGGCCACATTCCAGTTGTGCATGTCTTTAAGTTATTAAATGCGATATCTATGATGTTGTCATAACAACTAAAATTATGGTTAAGTCGCTTAGCAGCCAAAAATATTATAATTGAAAAGTTGATGTTAAAATCTTAAATTTTGTTAGCTTTTATGCATAAAATTTATATGTTTCTCATCTAAAAGATTATTTTAAAATTAAAATAAAAAAAACTCTGAACCTCATAGAGAAAACATCAAAAAACATGCGTGACGTTACGTGCTATATACATCACGAAATACTTATTTTTAATATTATGTGGTTTTGGCGCGAGATCTTTGTCAAATCAATTTTACCAAATCTTTTATCACAACTATGACCCCACGTGACAAGGGATTTAAAAAATAGTGTGTTAAAATTTATAAGCATATCGCAGTGTCCGCCATTCTAGCGCATATTCTTGGTTGAAGAAATGTCGAAACGAAAATTGAGGCAGAGCTTAGTTGTTGTGAGTTGACCGTTGGTCCAAATTCTTGATCGAATGTAGGTACTACGCGTCTTACATTTTTAATCATACGCAAACCTCTGAATAAATATCTTTAAGCACTGTTTTCATTGATCCGAGAAAGAATTTACGTGGGACGTGATGTAATATTGGCGACTGGAATTTGTATAGTAGAATTTCATTACAATTGCATTCAACGTCTTGTATGGCACAATTCAACCCTATTTGGCCGTCGCAGGGTAGACTTGGGTCTTATAATTTTAATAAAAAAAACTACCGGAAAGTTTTCGTTTTGCGTAACAACGTATTTAAAATATGAAAATCAGATATCAAATTCTGACATATTAAGAAATATTATTTTCTTTATATAATTTAAGACATCGACTGAGGGTGCTTGATGGAATTTCAATATCAAATTTGGATTATTGAGATTTTGTACACTTCCATGTATTTTGTCACTAACGACCCGGGTTTCGCCTTTCGGCATCTTCAAAGGGAAAGGCGAAACCCGGGTCGTTAGTGACAAAATACATGGAAGTGTACAAAATCTCAATAATCCAAATTATTTTCTTTGATTGAAGGATCAAAACAGTTTTTCCAGCGGTTTAGTTTTGTTTTCATTCAACTCAACTGTGCGTATAAAAACATTGTTCAATTACATTATTTTGTGTAACATAAATTTCTCGTCAAATCCAAATTCATCTTGTTCAAAAGTTCAAAGAGTTACATTATAAACAAATTTTGTTTACTCCAAACATTGTTTTTATTACTGTCTTCAATGACCATGTAATATTCCACCAGTACGCAGAATAAGGAAGCTTGAAAGCCATTGATCTAGAAATCCTATCATTCTTTATTTTTGCGCGCGTATATAATATTATACTACTGTGTGCGAAAATAAAATGGCGTTAAGTCCAACATCAATACTATTCATGAGAGACGCAAGATTTGCATCGCAAAATTGGATTTGTATGAACTTTAATGAAAAATAATTCGATGGTGTTTAGGCCAATTGATGTATCCCTACGAAAAATACGAAAATCAGTTAATGATTGGATCTCATTTTAAAGACGACATAACAGGTCTCGGCCAAATGATGTAAATTAGAAAAATAAATTGACCACCTTTTGGAAGGGAAACATCATTTTACAATGGTTTTAGGTTTAAAAATTCTGGCCGGCCACTATATGTAAGCCACTATTGATTCGAAAATCCCTACGTATAGTCAGGTTTCTGCAAACATGAGAATTTTGGAATTCATTTTAAAGATTCATAACGCAACTATATTTATGCATTGTGGTTATTTTGCCATGTTTGATTCATTTTTTAGGACTTAACGCACTTTTCCTTTCACGCACAGAATATTGCAGAATCATGTTTTCAATATATTCGGAGGTTACCTTGTGGAAATTTGTTTTCAATAAAATAATAAAATCGATTACTTTTTTATGTAATTTGTCGTGTAAATAGACTTTTTACTATAAAATAAATAACAACAAAATAAACTTATTAATTTTATATATTATGTATAGTTATATTCTAAGAAAACAGAGGATTTGTGCAGTGAAACATTTTCCTCGCATTCAAACTCAACTCTCTGTTATTTACAAAAGATTTACAATAATCGCTATCATTTTGTAAACCTGTTTAAAAAACTGTGTCAAACAAGTTTTCAATTTTCAAATAATTAGAAAAAAATAACGATTAAAAAATAAAATTGACATATTTATTCATTTGCTCTCTTTTGGAATCATATTGACTTTAGAATTGCAAAAAGATGTAACCCAAACAACAATGTTTTATCACCCTGAGGGTTACGTCCTTTTGCCTTTCTAGTGTCGATATATAAAGAGAATATTAAGTATTGATGATTCAACAGTTAGTTCTCCAGCTTCTCAAGAAAATTAAGACAAAAGGATGATGTCAGGATAGGACACTAATCGCATGTCGATCCATTTCATGACAATGAGGATTGAAAATATCATGTAAATAATGTGTGCATTGAAATAGCGCAAAATGTTTACTCTTTTATAAGATATACCTAAGTGCCTTTTGATATCTTCAGTCGCACGCACATTCAAGTGCACTGATGAAATCCTTCATTATATCGTATGTAGGGAAAACAACACGCACATTAAATATTAGAGTATCAGAACAAACTGTCAGTTCTAGTTCACTTGAATGCCAGAAGATGCCGAAAGGCTAGCCCGGGGTCGTAATTGACAACAGTTGAAAGTGTAAAAAAAAGTATATTGAAACACCTCAGTCGGTGTCTTAAATTGCACGTTTATATAATAACTAGTCAATAGATAAATTGAAATTCTAAATGTCTTCAATAGCTGTTCTTTAGTTTCCATACTGGCGGACTGATTGTTTTTTGTTTGCCTCGGCATTTGCGTCACGTCGAAACTGTATGTATTGATTACATACACCGCGGACGCTTACGTTATGAAAAAATTTCATACCTACATGTGTATATGATAATAATAATACACTTACGCCTACAAACCGGTCTATTATATGTGTCACTTAGAATAGTAATGATGTAACTCCAGTTTTGAAGTTTTGAGAAAGTCAAGGTTTTTTAAAATGTTCTTAGGATCAAATAACAACCATTAATAACTGTTTGTCAATCAACTGAAGAACTGAAACGTTAGTGTAGTAGTAAAGTCTGTCCGGATACTTCACTCTCATTCTGATATTACAGATATTTCACTATTATTCTGAAAAATATAGTTGAATATGGGAATATAAAAACGAAAAACAATTTTTTAAAGAACTTAAGAGTATATATGGAATTGTGCAATTATTAAACTAATAGAATAATACCTGTTGAAAGTGTTTGTGGTATAAACTCATTTTTTGTAATTTTGGAGTTACACCATTACTATTCTAAGTGACACATATATAAGATGTGTTGAAAATTTTATGGATGCAATTTACCTGTTTTGGATTAAACAATAAGCCACTGCCGGGCAAACTTTTTGACTGAAAAACCACATTGAAAATTCAAAATGAAGTAGAATATATAAAATTTTTAGGTAAATAGTAAAAAATGAATAATTCTCTAATAACAAATAATTTATTGACTGCACAGTGGGCCTGCGCCAAGCCATTGAAGTTGCTTATGCGTACTTACATGATTTTTATTTCAAATGTGCAGTTTGATTTTGATATAAGTGAAATCATTCTATTCGAGATGAATACATGTTTCTTTTTTTATCTTACCGTCAAACAATTCGCTAAAAAACCTTCTGTGTGACGTACAAAATAATATATAATAATGAAAAAGTCATTCGCGTAGGCGTGTACCCAAACGGAAGGGAAAAAAACAATGGAACAAAAAACTTCAGCCAATCACAATAAAATAAAACAAAAAAATGTAACATTCTCTTTTAAAGAAGATGAGCAAAAAACAAAAGCAGTCCGAATGACAATGAAGCAGTTACAGAAGAAGATTGCTTTTAAGTGTCGAATTTTCCCACCTTTCTGTATAATTTGAAAAAAATTATATTCTGCGAGTAAGTATATTAAGCGAAATTATTTTTTTCATTTCTTTTTTAATACATATTAGACATGTTTCTTTTTTTTATCTTAACAACAGTAAAATCATAACACAGACGACAGCCAACTAGCACTACAGTTTTGTAGTTGGATAGTTTTTTTTTTTAATCTATTTCAAAAATATGTAATACTAGTATAACCGTACCCGCCATAGATGACGGTATTGAAAGTGAAATATTGAATGTCTAAAGTAGCTAGTACGTCGGAGCTGTGTTGTGCATAACACAACATTTTATTTTATATAAATAACACCGCGAACGCTTAGGCCATGAGAAAATTTTGTACCTACATTGTGATATGCGATAATAATAAAACGTCTACAGAACGGTCTGGGCTATTATATATAATAATTTAAGACATCGACTGAGGGTGCTTGATGGAATTTCAATATCAAATTTGAATTATTGAGATTTTGTACACTTCCATGTATTTTGTCAGTTGGAGTTCATTCGTGCGCTCGAATGCCTGAAGATGCCGAAAGGCGAAACCCGGGTCGTTAGTGACAAAATACATGGAAGTGTACAAAATCTCAATAATTCAAATTTATTATGTATAAGATTATATTTGACGATATCGTTTTGTCTTTTTAAGTGTGAGTCTTGTAGTAGTGCATAAGATTTCATCGAAGGTTGATAGCAATAGTGAGTCTAATACAGGGGTGGGGAACCTTTTATATCATTTCCAGGGAACTTCATTTATCTATCTATATCTAAAAATGTATATAAATTATTTTGTTCGTTAATGAACACATTGAATTGAAAAAGTTTTAATGACTCAAATAGTCACAGATTCCCCGCCCCGGGATGGAATTTTAAAATTTACAGAGACATTCAATGAAATCGATTCACAAAATAGGCAGTAACAACTCACAACTCGTTGCTCCGTTCATATGCACAGAAACCAGTCTTAAAAGAAAAAGAAAAACTTTATACCATTTCAACTCGTTCAGATTAATTAAAACTGGGAAACTTTCACACAATTCCAAATTCAAATGACATTTCAATCATCAAAGCAAACAGTTGAATATTATCGAAAGTGCAAAATAATAAAGCATCGTTGTCAAAAGGCGAGCTATAAAAATGTCAAGTACTATAATCAAATGCGTTATATATATGTAAGTATAATGATATTTTTATTCTGTTCTTATCCATTTAAATAAAACTTAACATGAACAACTTTTCGTTTGCTGTTTTCATCTGAAACACAAAACCAAAGTGTTAAATAAAATGTGTAAATTAATAATGTCAATAATGATGTTAATTTTGGTTTAAAAATGAAATTTTCTACTAGATGTCATAAAAATGTAATAAGAACTGAATTTACGGAAATTTACTTACATAATATTATATAAATATGAAACACATTTTTTGTACTACTTCCACAATAATTGCTATAATGATTAGGAAAGTTTCGCTCACCGCGAGCATTTTCAATTGATGTAAAATAAAACAGAAGTGAATTATTTATACAATATCTAATGTCTAACGAGAAAGTGTATAAAGCAATAACTGCATGATTATGAAAAGAAGTAACAGATTATCCAACAAATTGTAATCCTACACAATTTATTTTCCTTTGCTTTACCTTTCATTAGTTATTGTATGTTTCACTCTTTGGAAGCTCTGGTAGGATTAGGGCATTTAGTATGTCATTTGATTGGGATATGAATTTTATTTGGTCATCATTATAAAAAAAATTGGAAATAGTGCAAAACAATGTTTTATTTTTATAAATAATATCGACTGTGTTTTGATGTAACCCTCAAAAAATACGAAAATGAGTTAATGATTGGATCTCATTTTAAATACGACGGAGCAGGTGCCGGTCAAATGATGTAATTTAGAAAAATAAATTGACCCCTTTTTGGAAGCGAAACATCATTTTACAATGGTTTTAGGTTTAAAAATTCGGATCCGGCCACTTAATGTAAGCCACTATTTAATGACGCACCCTGCGTCTAACCCCGTATCTGCATGAGAATTTACAGGAGTGCATTTCAAAGATTCATAACGCTACATGCCATATAATGTTTTCGATAAAAGCAGTTTTTACTCTCTTGAACAATTTCAATTTTGAGGGTTACGACAATTGGCCAAAACATTGTCGATATAATGCTTTTCAGCTAAGTATTGACAGTTTTAACCTTAAAAGTGGTTAACTTACACAATAACTGTTTTTTTAATGACACCCAATCGTTATAATCGAATTTAAATTAATCATTTTTGTTGACTTCTATTCAAATATGATCGCAATAAACTTAATTTAATACGCATGTTATCTCAAAGACCTGCAATTAAGTGTCTCACCCAAAAAATACGATACAATTCTTTTAACTACCTTACCCATCACGATTCTTCATTTTTTCATGTTGTGAACAGCATTCACTTCTCGTTGATTGGCATATTCAGTTTTGATTCAAAGCCTACGCAAATAGATCGAGTGTACAAACTTGACATTCAAAAATCGTGTTGCCAGTTTCGTAAGAAGAATAAATAATTTGTTGTGAAAAAGCCGTACATTTTGCCGCCAGGCGTGTGCACAATACAAAGAAAAATTTTGTTTGCCAAACAACTTGACAGAATAGATAGCGTATGAAAATATAGATGAACCGATGAATTATGTACTATACTGGTAAGCTTATTTTTCTTTGGTTATTTAATATGAATTGTAACGTATGCCTAGCGTGTAAATATAATATATTTATTTAATAATGCACTTATTTTGTGTACATATATATTTTATTTAATATTGGAGTAAGAAACTTTTAATAACATCAACTGTGATTTTTATAAATTCAATTATATAGCAGCGTTTTCTTTTTCATGTTTTTTATCTATAGTCACGGACTATTTTTATAGCTTTAGTGCATTTTGGCGCCACCACTGCACACATCAACAGCCGTTTCCCATCGATTCAGATCGTAAACATCCCTGTTAACAATTACTTTTCAATACATAACTTTTTCAATACCAATGTTTATTAAATTTGTATTATTGAGATTTTGTACACTTCCATGTATTTTGTCACTAACGACCCGGGTTTCGCCTTTCGGCATCTTCGAGTACGTTCGTGTGCTCGAATGCCTGAAGATGCCGAAAGGCGAAACCCGGGTCGTTAGTGACAAAATACATGGAAGTGTACAAAATCTCAATAATCCAAATTTGATATTGAAATTCCATCAAGCACCCTCAGTCGATGTCTTAAATTATACCAATGTTTATTATTTTACTTGCTTCTAGAATACATAAGATATAAATTCAATTGTTATAAACATCACTAGTTAAAAATAGTTGTCAAGCAAAACGTTTCCTTTATAATTTACTAATTTACACGAATAGTGCAACATGCGATATGGTAAACTAAAGGTTCTTATAACTTTATATATTTTATTAGTGGAATATTATGTTCATATTGTTTGCTGTTAATCTACAGTAGGATATTTTTTAATGAAATCAACAACATTTTCACTTTAAGATCATTCTTTAACGGTATTCTTTATACCTCAACTAAGTATATTAGTAATCATCGTAAAAGATACAATTAGCATTATAAACATCAAACTGTTTCTTCTTTTGAAAGCACAGTGAAAACATGATTTTTCAATATTGTTTATGGGACAAACTGTTAATAATTTCCAAAGAAAATGACAACTCATCAGTGCATAATTACAAAAACTTCTTGATTATTAACTGTAATTCAGTAATCTCCTTTTAGTTATTTAATGCGATTGTAGCGGCACACGCTAAAGAACTTAATTTTGGAATCAAAGCACTTACGTACCTATCTAATTGAATATGATTACTGATAAAAAAACACTTTTCGTATATCGCTTGATATCTTTATAAAAGCATAGTATCCTAAATACACAATACTGATATATAATGAGTTAAGATAAGCACATTATTAGATTATCTGAAAATAAATATTTGGATACATCTTTGACTCATAATATTATCATAATATTTCTACGTAAAGAGTATTGTAAATTGCTGGTTTTTATCATAAAATATAAACGTTATTAATCGTGTGCGATTTTACTCCATATTGGATCACGGGGTATCACAACGTAAAGCTAGCTAATGGCAGGCACATACTAATCGTTTAGCAGGTCTGTCTGCAATTGCACAGGCCTTCTTGAATGTCGCTGCTAATGATAATCAAAATTTGAACTCAAATTAGCTCCAAATACTATTTACGCGAAATAGCATATTTTCACTTTATTTTAAAGTAGAAAACAATCAATCAATGACTTGCTATTTATTCAGTTCTATTTTCCTCGCTCACCCAATCAAAACAACTGTTTATACATGGAACTGAAATTTAGTCAACAGATCAAGTGTTGCCATTTACGAAACATTTCCCTCCTGCAAGTGTTTCTGGCGACACCTTAGTAGGTTTATGTTTCTACAATGGAATATAGTCAATGTCGACATCATACACAGCGAACAATATCATTTTCTTTTTTAATATTTGCGCGCAAGGTGAACGCCCGGCCTTTTGACGTTTTTCTACCGTTCAACGTTCACAAGTCACCCGCAAAGATGCTGCTGCTACAATCCACCAATGGCGTGCGTTGCCGGGACAATGCCAATGTCATTTTTGAAAATCGAACTATTTAAAAGAAATAATACAGTAAGACAGCCAATGTCCTGTACTTACATGAAATGAAAAATTACATAAGAGCTTAAAAACGAAAGTACGCTATAATGATATTTAATTTTCAAAGAAAAACGAAAATCCACATCATTATTTTTTATATTTATTTTTGTGTAATAAAATGTCGTAATTTTTCGTTTACAATAAAAAATAGTTACTTCAGTTTTATTTGGGTATTGTTTTTAGTTTTAGGATTAAAACATACCTGTATTTCTCACGGAATCTGCTTGAATGGTTTTACCGAATTGCGTGAGGACCAATATACGTCTTCGGCCGTTCTTTTGTAATAATCCCTCAGAGATATTGTCATTCTTGTAACGTGAAGATTTGTGTTTTTTCTAACTGCTATTTATTTTCATTTCCGATACTTCGCTGAATTGTTTACCGTGCATCGTTCAGTGTAAAAACAGTTTAATTTGATTAGCTGTATAAACATGCATAAAGCTTATAAAGAATGCCACTGCAGTAACAACATTCATATGAAAAATGTAACTGAGAGGCCATAAATTTCAACATTCTACCGGCTGTCGGTTTAGGGCAATATTCCAGTTCATGCGAGAAAAAATAAATCAAACGTCTGTAGTGGAATTTCCGGCGACTTGTATGAAATCTTTTTCCTACTAAAATGCATCAACTAATGATAACTTTCATCTTTTCATAGGATATTCGTTTTATTTGTTTTTCGTTATATGACGGAAGTAGACATTTGTGGTCGTATAAAAAATATCATGTTCTTATTTTAAATTCCTATTCCGCTAAACATGTTGGATTTCTGTGATCATACGATGTTGGTGTTGCCAATCTGAAAAAAAACAGTTTTGGCCGTGTTTTGAATTATTTACATCGAAATTTTCTTTGTTCTATCGTCTGGCAAAACACAAAATGGATTTTGGATTAAAAAATACTAATCGTCATCATACAAGCGAATGTGACTAAGCGTAAAATAGTAAAATGTCCAAAAGAACCGTTTGAGTATTGTTTATAATCGACCTCTCATATTCATTTCTGATCTAGTTTTTAGGAATTTTTTGTGAGTATACGTATGTTAATGTTATTTTCGATATTTTCCCAGACAACTACATTATAGTCGCAAGACTTCGATACTTATTTAGTCTATTTTCGTGAAACATGAACTTGGTCACTTTTTCTTGTACATCGTTATGTGAAAAACCTTGAAGAAATGCGAAAATAATACAATTTTAGTGAAATAAAACATCATTATGTTAAAGATGTTTGAAAATGTATTCATTGCTAAATTATAAACGTTTTTTAGACTTTCGCGTTTAATATTAGAAACAATACCGATTTCGGCATAAATAATGCTATGACTGACAATCAGATGGCGTTCATGGCGATCAGATCTGGGTTCAAGTCACAGCATGGTCAATATCATTTTTTTTCTATTTAATATTTGAGATCTTCGGCACTCATTTGTGACGTCTTTTCTACACGATTTGATCACGAATGACATTCAAAATTCTTTAATATTAGACATGGATTTACTCAACACTAATATTTCCATTTTTAAAAAACTGTTCTAATTAGTTGGCGGTCTACCGTAAATAGTTCCGAGGGCGGCCGTTAGATTGCGGGAATCCCTGGTATAGTAGATATAATCATAATGGCTCTAGACTCGATTTTGTGTGTGCATGATGAATTAATGGGAAGGAAGTTCTATGATGTATTTATAACAATGGCGATTCGAAAAATACTTATACTTACGGCATTCCGGGCAGCCATTACAGCTGTGCGAAAATCTCAAGTGAATGTTGAACGTTTCCTACTTCTTGGATTCTCTAAATGACTACAGGTATCGTGAAGTTGCGACCCGCGGTCAAAGCGGCTTCTGTGGTGTTGTGCAGCGTTTCTCAACCGGTGGTTCGCAGACCACGGACGGACCGCAGGAATTTTCTATAGTCCGTAAACAGTTAGCACCCATTTTAAAATGCCTATACAACAATTCCAAATAATAATCATCATTAGAAACCAGTGCAGCTGCAAGTGTTCATATTGTATTCTTATTATTAAAATAAATGAAAGGTTTCGCATGGCAAAATCAACCGCACGTAGACGTTTTGTTTTGGTATAACGTCGTTGCAAACCGCCTCGCTGAAGCACTGGGCCATGACCTCCATAAACCCAAATATCTGGGGTGGTGACAATCCAGCTCGTACTACATACAACATATTTTTCATTTCTACGTTGGTGATCTGCATAATATTTCGTCTAATTTTAGTGGTTCCCATGTGAAAAACGGTTGAGAAACACTGGTATATTCAAAACTGTACCCTAAAGATCAGATGGGTCTGGGGAGGGCCGTGGTGCCTTCCATAAAATGTGTTTTCTATTTTACAATGTACTGAACGTCTACCTTTTAATTATTATGTATACTTAAAGGTATCCAACCTTTCTAGGTTGAAAGTACCTGTTTTTATTTGAAGAATCTTACCAGAATTTCAAAATATATATATTGAAATTAATATAATCCGACGAAATATTTATGAATCAAATTATTTAAAAGCTTTTTTTACATCTACAGGTGATGAAAATGATTGCCTAAGTCCTCACCGACTGACTATACAGCAGTAAAATATTAAATCGGTTTATATAAGAATCAATAAATGCATACAATTTTCGAAAAAAAATTGCAGAAATATGTAGAATGTAATATGTAATGAGATAATGAATTTCATTTTGGGCTTACGACAGACATGATTGATGACGCCCTTTGTTAGCTGTACAGTTGTTTATAGTAAATGAAGATTACTTATTGTTGTTTTTGCCGGGCGCGGGTCTCTGGGTCTGGGTGTAAGTACCAGCAAGTGTAATATCAAATTTAGATTTTTGTCATTCTAACATACTATTTGAGATCTTGGGCATAAGTGTGATGTTTTTTTATCATCAAGTGGTTCTCGTGTGGCTTTAAAAAATGCGTGAATGTCTGTGGTGTCTTTTCTTCTCGAGTGGAACTTGTGTGGCTTTAAAAATTCTCATCGATTTAATCTCATGGATATAAGTCAAATATTTTTTTTCTTAAACTTAAAACCAGTGAAAATGGCTTCATAAAACTAATCTTTACTTTGGTTCAAAACATGTAATCAAAACATATAATTTTACGAGTAGAATAAAGGACTATATACATATTATTTTTTTTGTCATTATATTTATATACGAATATATACGAATCGAATACCCGCATGGAGATTGGCATGTTAATCAATTCAGATAAAAAGCAATTATCTTCATTTATTTAACGGACTACAATTAACGATTTGCAATTATTTTGAACCTACGTTCGAAATAATTGCAAATAATAAAAAAAATGGCAATACAGATATGGATATAAACTTGGTTACATTTTTCACATTGAGTGTGTTCTCTGACTGCTTACATTTGCGCAATTTTGGTTCGTACAATAACGTATGAAGCAAAAAAAAAAATTTCGTAAAATTACATGATGTGTATTTCTTGTTTCATTATTATAATTCCTAACTGCAGATTTCTATGAGTTGTCAAATATTTTGCATATGACAACATTGATGTGACAAGAATATTTAAAATTGGATCGTTCTTTCATTTGAATTTCCCTGAAACATTGTGTGTCACAAAGATCGAAAAACAGTTCCGATGTTGGCAAGATAGCGGCAATAGCCTTCGCGGCGAATATGCGAGTACGTAAATATATTATGAATGTACCTTCTGTGGCACACGCGATCTCAGCGGCTCGAGATTTGCGATCCGCGTAGCCATTTTAATATTACTGGCCTGCTCGCGAAACCCGCCAGACCGGATACCAATTTTAACGAGAAGAAAATAAATGCACACTTCTTTTTTCTCTTCTTCAAACACAATTTTAGCCACTACACACTCGGCCAGCGTGAAAGGTCGTTCTTAATTTTAAAATTTTCGAATATGACGTGATCGTTTGTTTTTTAACACAATTGGAAAAATTCTATTCCTCATACAAATTTGACATTTCATGTGTTTTGTTTGTTTTATTATTTAGACTTTGATTAAAACATCTATATTATTTATATTTAATATTCATGATTACTATATTTGCTAATAAATACACAATGATGACAATAAGCATTTGTAAAAATATCTCTGACGATACGTTGAATTGTTTGTGAGATCATTTTACCTCTCACCATTTTGTGAAGGCTTCAAAAATAGTGAAGCTATTATTTCTAGTCTATGCCTTTAACAAACATGATGTAATCAATATGGACACGTAATGGAGCTTCTTCTACGAAAACTTCTTGTTACTTATTCAATAAACCTCTATTTTTTTAATAGAGTAAGGAGAGAAGAATATAATAAGACCAGAGCAGGACTAGTGGTTAGCTAACTGCTCTCGCTACACCCCGTTTGTAAGATCGGAAGGAATTTTAGACATCACAGACAACCAAGCCTTCGAACAAAACACCATAAATATTCTGAAAAATAAATTTATGAAATTGTCCTTACTAGGATTTAAACCCGTGAGCACTGCAAAGTAAGCCAGCGACGTTGAACACTCGACCACGTACCTGGCATTAATTATAAATATGAACATATTTTAAGGCGTTCATAATAAAGCATTAATTTACTATGTATTATAGTTGTATTTGATTTACTATATATTGAGAGACCAACATACGCAATTACCGATACTATTTGCGAGCTTCATAAACCAGAAGAATGAATAAAAAAAAATGTTTGAAGCATGCATGTATCGGAATTTCTATCAGATCAAAACATATAAAGACATCTCAGAATCCAATAGTCAATGTAAAACCCTGAGAATAATAAGAGCTCTAAATAGCTCCCGGCTCTTTGTGTGATTACCATTTTTTAAATATAATGTCTTTCCACCAAGAATTGACAGATAACACCTTAAAAGTGGTGATTACCATTATTAAAAACTCCCCACATCTTTCGAAAATAGTACATAGTTCATTGATTGAATTGGAATTTACTTGGTAGAACTCCATTATAATAGTGAACAATAACAAAGTATTTAGTTCTACAAATTTTTTATCAGGTAGTTGATAGCTATTTCGGCTTTACGTCATCGTCAGAACTATCTATCCACATAGTTCGCTAATTAACCACTTTTATATTTTACTCAAGAAGTTAATGTACTAAGCACCTACATTAAGTAATGTTGAATCCATCATAAATGATAGTTAAAATTTGGTAAAAATTGTAAGCATTGTTAAGATTGGATTTCATAAAAACATTTAAAAGATTTGGTGCTAAAAGGAAACAGTTATAAAATGCCTAAGGTCAATTTCAGCTGAGTTGTTGGAACAGCTTTTGCAAAACTATTTTTTCCAACCTTTCCGTTGTATATTATTATTTTCGTGATGAATGATGAATAATATACTGTTGCGCCTCGCCATTTTGTTCGCTTGATTAGACCAATAGAAAACATTAATTATAAACTGATTATTTTTCTCGTTGAACGGTGATTAAAATGAAAACATACTTAACCAAGAAAAAATAATTCGAAAGTGTTAATGCTTGGTATGGAAACTGGAATAAATATATTCTTTTTATTTAGTCTTCTTTTGTTTTATCCATACTAACTAATTAACGGTGTTCCATTGTTGAAAGTTTTTTAAAAGCTATGATATCCTTGCGATTGTTTTATATGAAGCAATACAAGTACATATATAAATCGACGGAAGCAATGTTGATGAATCCATTTGCAAATTTATTCGTTTATCGACACGTTGATCATTTTTGATGAACGACAAAAAATAAGTGGCTCATCGCAATTCGTTCAAAAAATCTCGAATGGATGCAAGTGAAAACTGGCTCAAAACGTCAAATCGATGCTACGTGATGTAAATACAATCTACGTCGTTATTATTATTACGAGCTATAACGACATCGCACCACACAACGAGAGCGATGACTTTTTCAAATTTATCGGTGGTCGCATAATAAAAACAAAAGATTTTTAATGCGGTTATATTAATCGTTTTTAATTCGCATATTTTTGATTTATAAACGTGCGTCATATAAATTTTTCAGAAACATCTTGCTTACTTTTAAGGTGTTAACTGTCAATTCTTGGTGGAAAGACATTATATTTAAAAAAAATAAAACACATTTCATTTGTACTACTTCCACATATCCACATATATATAAATGAATTGTGTTTTATTTAAAAAAAAATTATTATTAAAACATCTTGTAGCTCAGTCGTAACCAACAAATTGAATTTTGAAATGTATTCAATTGTATGCAAAACAAATAGTTACCACTAAGTAAGTTAAAAATCCACCGAAAAAAGTAGATTTAAGAAACCGAGAAATTTAATTACTTCAATCCTGTATTTGAGTGTTTGATATTTAAAATTGCCAAATCTTCCCCAATGGTGAATGAAAGATTTTCCCTAGTTTCAATATTATATCGTCGCTGTTCTGGAAGAAAACACTAAATCAAAAAAATGACAAATTGAGTTAGTTATACCAAAATACTTCTTATTTCAAACTCTACCGTATGCAAAAACACACTTATTTTTATAAATTACTCTTTTACTTAAAAACAGTTTTGTACAAACAAACTAAATGAAAAACGTATAGGGTTTCAAACATTTGAATATCTTCAAAGTCCGATTACTCAAACTTTCTTCGTATATTTTGCCGATGAGCGATCAATAAGTTACTGTGGCACCGATAGTTGACAAGGAAATTTTACTATCAACATAGATAATGTGATAAGGGTAAATAAAGTAAACTGCAATCAGAATATTTTTAGCAATGTGAAAATGAACTTGTCATATCAACCATAGTGTAATATATATTTTTAAAACAGATCGGTTCTCTCCGTGATAATATTGTAAACCAAATCAATCAATAAAAGCAATACCGTGATTTTGATTAAAATCACTGTATACGTTTCCATTATTCAGAACACTTGTTTTGTCGTTAACTATGTTTTAATTAATATAGCCAGAATAAACATACTATTTAACAAGTAAGATATGTTTTTTTAAAAGAGAGATTCGATTATTGGTTTTACTTGATTATAATCAGTCGTTGTTCATTGATTGAAGCAGATGATCATGAAACCAAAAGAAGGTGTACTTAACGGTTTTGTGGTGAACTCTGTCAGTCTCTAATAAACCGAATATTAATAATGTTTGCTACCAACAAACCATATCTGCTATTTTACATTCGCAGTTAGCTTTTATAATTTACATTTCGACAGATGTTTTTGGCTTTGTGGCGTATAGTTTTTCCGAATTGAATAGCATTATTCATTGTGCTATACAGGTTTCAATCCAAGGCTGAAAACCTATCTTTTAGCAAAGGTTATTAAGTAAATATATATTGGTATACCGATATTTTAGCCGAGTGGCATATTCTCTAGGACCTGGAAAAAATAACGCATTTCTATTTCATATTTGTTCCAAAATTCGTTCAGTGTTTCGTTATAAATCAAAATGAACCCTAAAACGCATTTTTGTCGGCTTTTTATTAAAAATAACACCTCCGTTGATTGATATGAATTAAACCAAAAAGCAAATATAGTTGATAGGTATCACGCTATCTATCATATATATGATATATCTATCAACTAAATTGTATTATATAATTCTTGTAACATTAAATATACAATAATTTACTATTTTTTACCTTATCATAATGGAGTCTACCAATTCAATCAATGGACACAAAAAATTTCTAAAAACTACTTCTTGTTCAATAATAGTACGTTATATTTTTTCTCGTATAACCAATAATTATTATTATTATTAATATAAAGCTTTTACTATTGATTCGTCGTAAAATTATAAATATTTAGTTATGGATGACAAAAATCTTTACCTGTTAATATTTATTCAATTATAAATGCGGTAATTAATAAACACAACGTTTCTAAAAATCCCTGACACACAATAATAGTAATTATCTGTTAATGATGAAGAATGCAGTTTTTTTGAAGACCTCGTCACAACCTGTGCACTCTGTTCGGCGATTACAATTTTCTTTGTTTAAAATTATTCTCCATAATCATAAGTATCCATTAACCATAAACAATATAAATGAAGTATTTTTAATTAACATAATTATATCCTACAAAATTTTACGTTCAAGGGCTAATCGTGAAGAGAAAATTACACTAATTACTTACGTGGGATTTTCTGTTTAAAATATTCATTTTCTGAACATGTTGTTTGCAATTAAGATAGTAAAATTATACTATACGAATCTAGGCATTACATTTGTATTTTTCTTTTTAAATGTTTTATTATATATCGTCGTTATAGTGACAGAAGGCATTAAGTCAAAAAACCTTGTTATTTAAATACCTTAACCATTATTTATTAAACTAACCCTTATTTGAAATTCGTTAATCATTTACGAATTCGATTTAAGTATCAGTGAGTCTTTTTTATAGTTTTTTGTCTCTAATATTGTGAACGAAGTTGACTTAATTCATAATGATTTCTTCAAATAACGTAAAAAATACGATATATCGTCTTAAAATTTATCGTACTACATTAATAACTAAAAAGAGCCGATTTTCACCATCTGTCACAATGCCGACAATATGTATGTTTAGATCAAACAAGAAAAGCTTCAGTGAATGTCAATTCAAGATAATTTAAAATTAACATTTCACCTCTACAAAACGAAAAAAATGTCGGTGTCGAACAAAATGATGAGTGTGTGCTGTAATTGTTTGCTGTGGACTTAATTTGTGTAGTAAATGGTTTATTTTTTTATCAACTATGAAGGATATATTACAATTTTGGTGCATTTGAGTATTTTAATTTTCCAACAGCATTCCTAACGGAGTATATCAACAAAAGCTGTTTTACAAGAACTAGTGGTTTTCAGTTTCTCAGCGTCTCTTTTTCGGAGAGGGTAAGAATAAAAAGTATTGGAATAAGAATGGACTAGTAGATGGTTTATCATTCTAGCTATACCCCGTTTTAAGGATTGAATGGGCGGGGATTGTAAATATCTCAGACAACATGCATTTGTACATACATCCATAAATCGATTGAAAAATCAATTTATGAAATTATCCATAACGTGATTCGAACCATTGAACACTGCAGGCGACTAGTACGAAAACGCATAACAGCGTTGACCTCTTGGCACTTGAATCGACTGACAGTGATTTAATAAACTCAAACATTTTACAAAACGGTCGTTCGTTCTGGTCAAGGTATATTTAATTTTTTTTAAATCCAAAAATAAAGAGTTAAACGGTAAAAACACTATTAATAAACAGACTTTCGATTTTGAACATTTCCAAACAAGTTTTTAAGTTATTCTACGTAAGTAGCGTGATCAAAAACAAATAAGAAACCCTAACACCCACAGAAGTAAACTGCAGTAAGTCAAAATCGTCAATTTTTCAGAGCAGCAAAAACAAGCAATTAGAACTACGTAAATGCTCTTGATTTCATGTATTATGACTTTGCTGAGTCCATTTTTTGTATTATATTGTAAAATGTAATATTTTGAGTGTTACTAACGAAGAGATAAAAAAAATACTGCAGTGTTTTTCTGTGTATTTTACTTAATTCGTTTAAAAGAATGCAGAAGTTTTCGGTATAAATATCTTTTTAAATAAAAAGTCTGTAGATACTGCAGTATTGAGAGAAAAAATATAATTAAACTACATTCATAACTCAAAATAGCCAATTTCAAAATAACGGCAATGTACTTCTGGGGATGCGATAATATGAAAATTTCTCGGAAATGATTAACCTAATATTTATATCAGTTTCACCAGAAATAGTAAATATAACACACATTCTTGAATGTCATCGAAGCAAATGGTCATCGCACGTTATTTACTTATTATGCGGTATCCATAGAGGTAGTTCCGCGCTATTGGTTACAACCGGCTCCAAACAACTTCCACCTCACGGCTATAACGGAACAGGTGTGTTGCGTACAGCTTGATTCCTCCCTACCTAATTTTAAAATACCCACTCTCTTGACACTGCTGGTATGTGCCCAACCTTATTCAAGCAGACAATAATATTTTAGACGAATTTGATAGTACGTTTAGTATAGTATTCAAAGTGAAAAAAAAATCACGCACTCGCGTAAATTTAATAGGATTATTAATTTAAACAATTATGCATATTTTACCCATGATAAATGTTCAGTAAAATATTTTATAATCGCTTACATTACTGAAAGATAAGTTCCAACGACACTATACCATGGTCAGCATATGAGTTAAACTAATTTCAGAAATTGTGGTAAACTATAAAAAGATTAAGTAAACCAACATCACTTTAATTTTTTTATTTTAAATTACAATTCAATACGAATACCAACAGTATGTAATTAAATTTAAAAAAAAAAGATTTTTTTAATCCATATCCGCTCCCTACATGAAGCTTATGGCCATCACACTGTTCTTCCAAGATACACTGTCCCCCGCCAGTTTTTTTGCTTCCTCCCAGGTCGTTCCAGCGCCCCGTAGCTCCTTCGAATACATCAGATAGATGATCATCAGCGGCCTTAGAGAGCGACGAAATCCATCCGGTTGGTAGAAGAGATAGGCAGCCTCTCCTGGAGCAAAAAAACATATATATAGGCATTTGGTATATTTATATTATGTTTTAATGAAAATGCCTGTCAACTAGCATATTTATTTAGGAATGTAATATTATCTAACGATTAACAATAAAATAGAAAATAACTCTTCTTACGGTGAGCTTTGGCGTCATGAAATATGAAATGTATACAGTTTACTGTGTTTCACAAATTCGAATGAATGTGATCTTTTTCAGATCACTCTATCGTTCCCTAACTGAATTATGAGTTGAGGAATACTATAATTTAAAAAAAGAATGCTTATTCCAGGCGATGTCCCGTAGTATGTTATATTCTATTTATGTATGGCGCAACACTGAAGGATCACTTGCAGAAATCTTAAAATTCGAACATCCAATTCAAAATTTGTATGTTATGTTCTTTTGTTTTTGACATCATTCTATTGATCATTTCTCGCGGATCTGTTTACAAATATCATTTTCACAGTAGTATTGCGTAAACAGATCGAATGCTAGATTGCGGTAAATGCCTTCTTGTTTGCGGTAATTTAGTTTTGAATGTAAACATGACCTCTCTGGAGCACAGCGCGCTTCTCTCGTGTGAAATTTACCTAAGTGAAAATGTGAAAGAAGCCTTTTGAAAATCACAATAATTAAACAATAATGACATAATGAATAGTGATTTTGACCGAAATAACCATAAGGAGTTGGCATTCAATTTAATTAAATTCGTTTCTTAAAAAGTTTCTTGAAATGGTATTATGAAAATAATTAAAAATATTATTATAATTACATATAAGATATACATATATATAAATATGTATATATGTACATTGTAAAAGTGTATGTTTTATTAAGAACAATATTGATTCCATCTAATAAATTAATAACATTTATAAAATGAATAATATGAATTTACTGTATTTTATTGACCAGGACAGGTGTTTATTATTTTAAAAAAATTCACTTTTACTCCCAACATGGACTCCTAATGGAGTATCTCAACAAAAGTTGTTTAACGAGAACTAGATTTTATGCATTCCCTCAATCTATCTTTTTTCGATTTTTACGATCGGATGGTGGATGTAAATATGTTTCACCGTTTTTAATGGAGTAAATTAAATAATTAGACAGCATTTCGTACTTTTGTATACAAAATTCTGTATTTTATTGATAATGACCAGGACAGGTGTCTCCTCATTGTCAAATGTTACGTTTCTCTCATTATATTTAAATAAATTAATATCAGTTTATTTATACTTATTTTCGAAAATTAAAAAAAGGTAAAAGTTTTATTTGTGTAATGATTATATTATTTGTCCGAATCATTTTTGTGTGTATGCTTTTGTTATAAATATTTTCTACATTCGCCGATTCTGAAAAAGTATATAATTTTTTGAATTTCGGTGTTTAATTAACAAATAACTAAAGTCAGTAATCACTTTTAAGATGTTGACTGTAAATTCTTGGTGGAAAGGCATTATATTTTAAAAAATAAAACACAATTCTTTTGTATTACTTCCATATGATGAAGTGATCAGTTGATAATGCTCGTGGTGAGCGAAACCGGTCCTGATCATTATAAATATGTGGACGTAGTACAAATGAATTGTGTTTTATTTTATAAAATATAAAGCCAGTACATTCAGAATTATTAAATCAGAATATAAAAATAATTATGATAAGTTAATAAAGACGCAAAAAATAATATAGGTGGCAAAGAATTTATAATACATATACTTTTTTCCACCAATATGAGAATGAACGGTAACATTATTTCAATCAACGAAAAAGTCTGTGATAAAATTCCACAGCTAAAGATTACAAAACATGCGATTAAAATTATGTGTTCAATTTTATATGACCCAGCCTACTTCAAAATTTATTTTTTCACAATTTGACAGCTTGACGAAAACAGAAAGAATTAAGTAGGTAATAAAGTTTATCTCAGATTAACGTATAGTAGTAAATAGTAAATTTAATGAGGTACCTTAACTAAGTAGTCAATAAAATATTTAACCTTATCGAGAGTTTTATAGTGTAATATCCGGCTCCCTAATAGTTTCCTAAATAAAATAACTATATTTTTAAGTGTTGATATTGTAGATAGATAACATTTATAATCATTTGTTTCCAATAATCTCCTATATGCCATTTTACCAATCTAATATATTAAAATCAATTTGTGTTTGTTCGTATCTTATGCACTGCTATACCGTTCATCCGATTCCGATAAAGCTTTGTCAAGTTATTGCTTGCAAGGCGAAGGTTATAGGCATAGCCCAGCTTTCAATGTTTTAATCTTTAACTTACAGTAGGTCAAAAATCAATCTTACAATCCAGATATATCTAAATCTAACATAAAGAATCAAATTCGTACAAATAGCGACATCTCGGAAAACCTTCTGTTTTATCCGTGTACGCACCAGACAGAAGAAAAAATATTGTGTGCAAAAAGCACTTCAATAAACAGAATTAAAACACAAACCCTTAGTGTCTTTGAGTCGCATTGCAACGCATACCGAGTACTCACTAGTGATCAATAAAACATAATATATTTGTTTGATTTTTAAAGAATGTCAGCTCCCAATATGGGGCTTATGGACTGCTAGTGGAGGCATCTTAGCAAAAGTTTTTCTACGAAAACAGCTTGTTACTCAGTAGTTGCTAAGACTCTCTTTTTCGGAAAGAGTAGGAAAGAAGGATAGGGCTATTGGTTAGCTAATCGCTTTCGGTACGTCGCCGTTTTTAGGATCGTTTGGGTGGTGGGAATTCTAGATCTCAAACATCCATGCCAACGAATAGAAATCCATTAATCGATTGAAAAATCAATTTATAAAACTGTCCGTGAGATCCGTAACTGAAGCCAACGACGTTGACCACTGCACCACGGACCCGACAATGATATTTTAAATTAGCCTGTCAAATGAAATTAATATTCAATATTGAACTACAAGATAGGTAAATAGTAAATATTATATAAAGAAATAAAAACCTACATTTTTAATTATGATATTAAAAATTAAATTAAAAAATCGCTTGCAAATAATGCTTTCCATAGAAAACCGTGTCCCCTCTCCATGTGGATAAATTATTTGTTAGACAAAAGCAAAAATATAATTGTAAATGTGCATATTTTTTAATCATTTACAATATGTGGAGTTGTAACTGAACATTTCAACATAACACGTTTTTAACGAGAACTGGTTGTAAGTTACACACTTAACACCTCTTTTCTAGGAGGAAAGTAAGGGATTCAATATTCTGGATTTGATAGAAGATTTGAAGATTACGAAAGGATGATAACATCATAGCCATAGCAATATTTTGATAAACCAATGTTTTAACTTTTTCACTCACAGATTCGAGCCATTGATTGTACTGCCAGATAAGACTGCCCACATGATTGTGGTGACACAAAAGTTGTATAGAATAAAATTCCGAGTATTATTTACAACTCGATCAATATCCCAATTTTCGCAACGCGGTATTAATACCATGGCTTTGTTTTTGGCAATCTGTAGACCTAAGACTTTTTTATTGTCTCATCGATGATTCGCTTAGTAAGATTTACGATGTTTTCGAAGTTATCGCGACAGTATAATGATCGTTAGAACGACTTGTAACACCCACATTTAAAATCTTGTTTCGGCAATGCCAAGTAAAAGTGAACAAATAAAAACGAACTTTTTACTTTTAGGATATCTTTAATGGACCATTGCCATCTTTAGAAATGCCAACACACCAATAGGCTGACCAATGACGTCGTAACCATATAGATAGCGTGTTCTTAAATGCTACGAAAGTGCATTAGAATAATTAATATTCCATATAAAACATTTCGCTGTTGGCAACATTCTTCGATAATAACTTGTAATTGAAAGCCATTCGATTTTTAAATATTTTTGACACTTCATCTTTATGAACTTACTAATAATATATGGTAGTCTATTAAATATATGTATACTTCTATTAAAGATATTTCAACACAACATTTCTGCAATAATACTGACAGACTTGTAAGAACTAAGGCAAAGCCTCTTTTTTGCAGGTGCAATCTGACTTGATTGATTGAGATACAAATTGAAAAAACATAATTATATGTATTATAAATTATGATGGTTTCTTTTTCTTCGTTTAAAATGCTTACTGTTAAACTTCTTCATGAAAGAGTTCACGTACTCCTTACGTTCCATAATATAAATATCCGTATCTGAGGTAGGGATCCTGCAGCCGTCTAGGTATTCATGTGCGGCCTTTGGACTGAACCCAAATTTTTCAATCATTTACAAAATAACTTACATGTAGATTTTAGATGGATTCGGAGGCAACTATGTCGAAATTGTTTTTTTTTATTATTCCACTTTGTGGAATACGTGACTCAACCACTGGAATAACAAAGTTACATACAATTTTCAGTATATCTATAATAATTTAAGCTTCTTGTATGCAGCCTTATCATACGAAAGTTCCCCCTCTGATTTAGAAACTAGATAGATAAACTGCAATGCGCATTACGTTGCATTTTATATATCGTCGCATGATGACTGTATTGCGACATCTGAATTTTTAATTTTGAGATGACGTTTAAAGAAAATGTCATGTTAGATTTCAATAATCAAAGAATATTATTTCTTAAGCGCATGCCTATTTACAAATGTAGTGTATCCGTATTAAATGAAAATGGTGTATGGTGTATCCCTAAAAAAAGACTCATTATGCTTTGTGGTAATAAAACAACAATATAATTGAAAGAAAAAATACGTTTTTTAAGTTGTCGCAGTACAGTTCATATATAGTGATAAATAAATCTATTAAGCCAAACTCTAAGTGTAATAAAAATATGTATAAAAATGTACAATAAATCAACTATAGTAACGCTAAAATATTAATCGACTACAATCAATGATAGAGGTAAATGACCTCCAAAAGTATAGGAATTATATTATTCCACGTACGTAAAGGAGATAACGAAGAATAAACACATTCGCAACGGGGGAAATATGACCAAACTACATAAACTGATCAAATTCTTTCAATAATATTATGAATCAAACATGATTTATTTGTTATAAGCGATTAATGTCACCTATAATCGAATGATGCAAAAAATGCGTTCCCCGCCGCAATACAAAAAAAATTGCGATGGGAAAAACGCGAAAACGCCGGAGCTAACGTGTTAATATAATGTAGGCATTACAATACCATACAAAATTATCAACACCAGTATTGCATAGATAAATATAATTACAGGTATTTGGACTAATAAATCAATACCGATAGTGTGATATTTCATATTATATTACAGTATTAAAAAAACATCTATACCACACGCATAAACATCTGATTTTCATAAATAACTTAAATATATTGTTTTTTCAATTAAAAAATGACCTTACTAGTTCAGGGAGTCACAATCTTTTTTGCTTCATTCTCCCTTTCACCCATGTTCAGAATATAATTCCTCCTTTTCATGATAATCTAACTCTAACTCAAAAAGTGCTTTATAAATATGAACATGTGTACTATTGAAAATCTTTAATAAGCGGCAGCAATTCGCCTCCCTGGAACTCTAAAATTTACCACTAGAAAGAATTCTCCACTGATTGGGAACTCCTCGGCTATTTCATCAATGCTGGAATCTGACAATTTTGTTTGGATATTCGTGCGAATAAGTTTGGCTGCAAAAAAGCCCTCTCAAATTCAACGATTGACAGACAAACACATAATTTTACTGCAATAATGAAATTCAGGGATCCCGGTTTCCGTAATACCGTCATTCCAGTCCCTAGTTGTATGTAATTTTGAGCTTACTCGTTAGTCATCTGGGCGTTTCTGAGTCAAAAAAAATCTCGGATTGCTTTTAAAATAATATCTTACTCAACTTTTTGTATGTGTAGTTGCGTTTTGTGTCTGTGCAGCTGTCCCGTAACCAACTGTCAATGCTTTTGGTCTCGGGCGTCTACTCGGTTGCTCGGTCAAGGGCCCGAATCTCAGAATGCTAACTTTCATTCGCTGATTTTTCAATCAAGAAATAAATATTGAGCACCTCGCCTGACTTAATATTTTTCATTCAATAATTTACGTTAAGATGCCTCACGGTAGGAACGGACCAGGCTAGAAAATAGTAGTAGGTAGTATTGCAAAAAGTACTAAAATTCAAATTACTTTGCACGAAAGCTCTAGAATACTTTTAAATCACTTTGTGCATATATTATCATACAGTAGATTGTCAGTGAGTGATTCATTTGTCATCGAAATATGTCCCATTTATTTTGACATTATATTACAGTATTTAGAAACAACAAAACTCTAGGTCAGCTTGAAGTAAAAGGAAGAGAAAGATATTGAAAGCAATCACGTGCATAAAATACAAACATAAATTTTGGCGATACAATTCTCAGCCTTCTCGCCACCAAGCAGGGTTTTTTGGCACTAGAGTTTTATCTCATGGAGTTTTTTTAATGCTTTTATTAGACATTCTTAACGTTAGAATAATTATCAAAAGAACAACTGTTATTATGTTTTTTTACTATGTCCACTTCCAATGTGGAGCATATTGATTTCGAATGTAGGTATCTCAACAAAAGTTTTTCTACGAGAACTGCTTGTTACTCAGTTGCTCAACCTCTCTTTACTCTCTCTACTATAAAAAGAGTATGGATAGAAGGACTATTAAATGGAGATATGTATTTTTTAAAAAGAATATGATAGTTTTAAGAAAGGTTTTTTTCATTAATGTTGTCAATAAATTGGTTTTCAAAATAAGAATAACTAATCACATTTAAGGTGTTAACTGTAAATTCTTGATGAAACGGCATTATTTTTTAAAAATAAAACACATTTTTTTGTACTAATTCCACATGTTTAAGTAATTTATTGACAAAATAATTAATACCGATTACCGATAAAGGACGCCACTGGCGCCTTTTTCACTAGACGTTATACGAATAGTATAATATGAAATACCCATCTCAACTGAGCAGTTTTCATAATAAATTTTCCTGCCATAGAAATGTCAGCTTTTCTCTTACCGTATTCAGTTAATTTAAATCGTAATTAATGTTGCATCCAGTTTTTTTCTAACACCGCCCTTCTTGATTGATTGTTTCTCGTCATTGTAAAATTGCCATTGTTAAAATACTCCTATCACATTCTAAATATTCAAAATTGATTTTGACATATATTGCTTTAGAATAAAAATTTTACTTGAGTTGAGTATAAATCCCCATCTACTACACTACTAAATTGACATAATAATCGAAACGTAAATTTAATGCATTAATCTTTCAAACGGACTATACTACTTAAGATCAAAAGTGGGCAGATACATACGTACGTAGCTACCAACAAAATAAAAATTAATTGCAGGCAAAATTCTTCTTTTATTAGTATTGCCATTGTTGGAACAAAAACAATTCGTGATTAGAACAAAATAAAAATAATAATAAAACATTATCAAGTGACCATTGTGAACGCTGACATTGATTTTGTTTTTATGGAAAAAGTTTGTTTTAGTTTTATAGGATTTTTTCTTGTCGCTTCATAAAGCGAAATTGATTCTTTACGCGCTTCAGTTATCAAGTATAGGCTTCAAATTCACAAAGTAAATACAAATGAGAAGTTATTATATGATTTTAATTCAAAAAATATTTATTCAACAAATGAGTGTGTCACCTGAGAAAGGTTGTAACTATCAAAATAGTCTAAGTTGACTTTGCAACGGAAAATTGTTTCACTGGAGAAATGATTTTTCGTTGAAAAATCAACTTAGACCATATTTTCTATGGATTCGGCGGTATCTTCGAGGAAATTCATTTTTAATGTAAAATTAAAATTGATAACTTTGTTATTCCACTGGTTTTATCACTAACATGACGCGTTTCACCTCTTTAAGAAGCATCTTCAGACTAACCATATCGCGTCAGGTCAGTGATAAAACCAGTGGACAAACAAAGTTATCAATTTAAATCTTATATCAACGTAGACCATTTTCTTGGTTACAACCTTCTCCAGGCGAGTCATTCAAGTATCTAAATATGAAAGGAGGGCCGACATTTACAAACGTGTAATATCAAATGCATGTTGTCGTCTTACTCACTCAAATAAAAATAGTGAATTTAATCTTTAAGCTTGAGTAGTAAAACCTATCAACTAGTAATATTTTTCACCAGACGGCAGTGCCACCCGTCAATATCTGCTCAAAATTCATACATGCGCGCACACTCTTTCTCCCATATCTTACGCAAACGCATTGTTTTGTTGTACTTGATATATTAAATACATAAATATGCAGTGGAACTCTTCTTTGTATGAAAATATTTTTATTGAAGAAAATACAATTTTTTTAATATTATGACCGGTTTCGCTCTGCGGGCGATTATTTTTCCGTCTTAGTGGTATTTCTCACGTGTGAGGGTTGCGACCTCCACCTACCGAAACAACTCCATTTCCTTTGACGATCCTTCGCCACTCGCTCCTGCACTCCGCTGCTCTGAGGGCCATCGGTAAGGAGAGACTTGTGGCGCTCATCACTAGGCCGCTTCAGTGAGTTGGGGCCCTTCTGCATCTCCTTCTGCCTTCGACCTTTCCTGTGACCACGAGCCTCTCAAGATTTTCGGTAAGCTTGCGGGTGACGTGATCAAAAAAAGCCGAGTAGGCGTCTGGTATAAATTGGAGTTCTTTCGGAATAGATGCGTTTGTGCGCTTGGCCGTCCATGGTATACGGAGAATCCTTCTCTAACACCACATTTCAAATGCGTCTAGCCGTTTTTTGTCTTTCACTTTTAAGGTCCATGTCTAAACGTCGTAAATGCATATAGAGTACACCAGCAATCGTACTAGACGCATTTTGGTATGGGGCTATTTTTCTGTGATGTACAAATACGATTTAGCAGAGCTATTTGTACAACTAAAAGAAAACCAACTACAAATCAGTTTTAAAAATCTTATTATTTAAGAAAACTGTTTGCTACCAAACTTGTAAAACGGCAATTGAAACAGTTTGTTCAAGATATGCTTAGTTCACTTACTTGCACTTCGATCCGACGATAAATTTTGTAAAATAATTTCTTAAATATTGAAATACCAATGCATTTTCGAACATCGACAAAGTTGGTAACATTTCGTGTGCTTTTTATATTAGACACAGATAAATATATTAAGTGTTAAAAGTCGTGCCGGATATTAAATTTAACGCTGTTAATGCATTTGCCCGATCAATGTTTTCCATGAGCTGTTCCTCTTTTGTCCAGTGTCTAGCAAAATAATTCTACTATGGCTTCATTGTGAAACAGTAACCGGCCATTCACTCTTCGCTAATGACTTCACATTTTAATGCTAAGCAAGGTATAATATATAATAATAGAGAATTGTATTGATTGGCAGAGTCGCCAATACTCAAGCTTAAAGAGCATAATATATTTCCACTGAATTAGATTAAATATTGTGTGCATGTATGTGGGATTTATTTGTCTAATCCAAAGGTGTGGAATTGTTACAAAACGTGACTACTACCCTGACTTCATCCCACAGTCTTCTGACCTTAACTCCCAGCTGAGCCGTTTAAAGGATAATCCAATACCAAATATATCAAAAATTAATTCAACAGTGTTGATGTTAAACAAACTTATGAAGATTATCAGGACAAATCAGGCTATATCTTAATACAATAATTAGCTTGTATACAAAAGTTTCAACACTATTAACACTCTTATATTGTAGAGTATTGGCTATCAACACATTGAAATCTGCCGTCTCAACGGTTAAGTCACTAGCAGTCAGCGGGTTAATATATTCTGCAGAATAATCAACACATAATTGTTATAATGCAAAGCGAATTAGTCAAGATGTACTTATGTCAAATATATTTTAAGTTTACAAAAACCTTTTAAAAGTAATACATAATTGCTTACTTAACTTTAAATTAATAATAGCATACAAGAAAAACATATCTCGCATTCACTCGACTACTTATAATCTCCGTTGAATGAAAAAAAAACAATTTAACGGAAATCATGATGTCACTCTTGATTTTCAAATATCGTAAACAAAAGAGCATCGCTAATGCCCGAGCGAACAAAACATCTACCAGATACATATTCGAATATTTTATAGCAACTTTTACTATTTGGCTGTTCCCAACATTAATTCAGATTATCATTAAAAGCACATTTATTTAAATAATATAGAACAAATAATACTCTATCATAATAATTGGATATATTGATTGAATTGGCATGTACTTGGTAGAACTCCATTATAATAGGATAAAATAACAAAGTATTTAGTTTTATTAGGTAGTTGATAGCTATTTCGGCTTGACGCCATCGTCAGAACTATACTTACACTTATCTTTGCTTAGCTATATATACTGTTTAGAAGAGATGGACAATATTATGTCATCTCACGTATTCAGACATCATAATGTTTATTTAAAATTAAATCATTTGAGGCACTAATTGTGTTTTTAGAAAAGGAAGTTTCGTGGTGCTATTAATTAGTCGTTAAAATAAATGCATTGACATTTTATTGATTATGCGTAATTACATGGCCTTCTTGTAATAGTTTAAGTAAGCCACCATTACCACCTGTAACAAAATTTTGTAAAATTAAATGCTTTGTTATTTTACCCTATGATAATGATTCAATTAAATTCATTTGATAATTATAATTATTACTTAGTAAATTATTTTTGACAGCCCTCCAAAACTTTGGAAATTTCCATTTTTTGTCTATCTTTTCGCACGTCTGTATTTAGTTTTGACGTTATGTAGGAAAACATTGAGTATATCAAAATTACTGGCTTTTACATTGGTAAAATTTAGTTGAAAGCGTTTAGTCGATAACCAAAACAGGCTCTGGATGCTTAAATACAATTTTGACTGTTTCCAATGAATTTGGAAATTGTTGAAGATACTTTTTTACCGTATAATTTAACATTGTATTAAGTAAAGATGAAGTATATATAATCATCCAGCTGTGTATGAAATGATAAACGTTGATTAATAATTATTATTCTATCAATAATTTCAAAACACCAAATCGACTTAGTGCGTTTCCATTGTCGGCTACATAGGTCGATAATTAAATAAAAATGCCTGCGGAAGTTAAAATACAGGTCCGTCGGTCCAATCGTATAGAATCTAGTTAATCTCTCTCTCTCTCTCCTTGTTGCTGGAACATTCCGTTATATCTGAAGTAAGTAATCAGAGTCATCATAATGCTATCATCATCGACGGCAACTTGCCATCTCAGCTGAGTTTTCTTGCCAAACCACTTTAACTCTATACGTATACACGTGCGAATTTCCGTAAGGTTCGACCGCTAACTGTAATCCTGTTTAAACAACTCTCGTATAAAAGATATTGAATCATTTGAAAGGTGAAAAGTTATTTAAGATATTACTCTTAAGAGAATATTTATTTAAATCGAAAAAGTAATTCACCAGCTGTCAGATTATTTTTGTAGGTGACGCCATTTGTAAAATATTTGAATTTCGAATTACAACGCCTCCCCTGAAAAAAATTCCGCGCGGCCCTTCCCCTAATTTTTTTAATCGATATTATAATAAAGATACGTTTTAAATAATAAAAACTTTATCAAATTAAAACTGATAAATATAATTCAGAGAATAATAAGATTTTGTGGCGTAGCAGGGGTTTTTCTGTCCACCCACCATTTTTCCTCCAAAAATGATTTAATATTTACAATGGTGTTGGATTGAGGGTATCTTTAAAATTACTTACTATTTATTTTAAATCTTAAACTATCACAGCACAGAATATTGCGCCGTGTTTACAGTGCGCAAAATTTGTATGTATAAACATAATTTCTTGAAAAATATGTACTTCATTTTTACAATTTGTCATTTACAAATGTTATATTTAATATTAATACTGCAGAGTCTCGCAGGCTTGTCCTTGAAATATGTCGAAAAATCTAGTCTTTAAAATAATTTTTATATCAATTATATAAAATATATTATTATTATTATATTTATATAAAAAAACTGTTGATGTACAATCTATTGATATATTTTACATTCAAATTATAAATTAATTTAGCACATAACTAAAAACACTAATTCAGCAGATTTTGCTAACACGACGTTAATTACATATTCGCAAAAAACATCAAAAAACTTATAACAAAATTATTTTTCCTTGGTTTGCTCTTAGCAACATTATCAAAATCTATTGTATCTTCCAGTTAGTGTTATATTGAAAGAATTGCAATATATTTTTAGTCGCGAATTGCTCACAGTCGATCTTAAATAGTTTTTTTATTAATTTCAACCGCAAAATGATAATTCAGCACCTTCAACAATTTCTTCTTTCTGTCTCGACATTTAGGCTTCATGATTATCCTTAGATTTGTTTATTACCTACGGAATTTTCTGTTGATTTTCAAAAACGCTGCTTCCATGAATATATTTTCTCAATGAGAAAAATAAACATTCATTCACTGATTGTTTACTGTTATGCTACGATATGACGTTTTATTTATTTGTTGATATGATGTAAAAATTATTTTTCAGTTACAAAATTTTGGCGCTTTCTCTGTTGGAAACCACTGCCCTCAACTATATAAATATGTTCATAAATTAACTGAGGAAATAAAAAATAATTTGAATGAAAACATAATTTTTTGGAATTTTGATGGCATCAATTTATGCAAATTTAAGCTAGTTAATTTTTTTCACGTAATACGCTATTTGAGAAAAGCGACCATTTATTTAGTTACGGATTATACAAAATTACGAGTGAATTAAATTTTGACTTAAGGTGGGCCAAGCCCCCTGAAAATCCTCCGATTTAGATTTAAATATATACGGATGTCTGTAAGAACAGGTATTCTGCAACGGAATATCACATACCTACCTTACCACCTTCCAAGCACCATTCATCTCTTTATATAACAATCTTCTAAATAAAAGTGCAGTTAACACGTTATAATGATCATACTTATTTTTTCTCTGATGGCATCACTAATAAAGTATTGCAATATTAAATAATTTAAAAAATAGAAATTAAATCATAAATGCCGTTATAAAACGAACTATACATCATATACTGGCAAAATGCATTAAGTGAGTTTTTGATGATTTTCTGTTTTAAATGTCAAAATGTATGCAATTTAATGCTCTACTTACTGATAGAACGCATGAAGTCATAGGATATAATGGCTTTGAAATAAAACAGTATCAATTCATATTGTTTTGGAATTAAAATCATATTCTTTTAAATTCTACATCAAGAATACTGTTGATAACTTTTTCAGTTTAATATTTTTTACTGTTTATTATAGATAGAAAGACATACTACAATATTTGATGACATTATTATTGAATAAAAGACTGATAAAACAGATCACTTGAAAGTTCTCAAAAGTTGGACGAGACCGTTCCTAAATATATGTATAAATTGATAAACCAGTAGATTATTTGTCAATTTCAAACATTGGATTTTGTCAGATTTAAATAATGCGATCATTTGAATGGGTGTTGGCGATGTTATTTTTCCTCGAGTTGACTTAATCGGGAATCTTCAACGTAGCTTTCCCAACTGATCAAAATATATCCGACACATAAGCAATTAGTTGCAATACAACATAATATGTTAATAATTTCAACACGAAGAATTTTTCCAAAAACGCAAATTCACAATGGTTTTCTGAACACAATATTTTTCATCAATAAGTTTTTGATTATTAAGCACCTCACACACCTCATTCAATAAACATACATGGTTAAATAATGAAAACAGTATATCTATAACATAAGTTCTGCGTTAAATATCGATAACTCGTTCGCCTGTTGTAAATTGTTGTACATTGTTGTACAGTTCACAGGTGATTACATACTATGAAAAACAATTCAGTGGATGCTAGAATAATAATACTACACATTAAACCTGAGTGGACCATTGTTATATCTTTTATAGGGGAATCCTTTCACTGTATTTTTGAATCACACCAATTCGTTTTGCATCAATTGAATTTATTCAAATTAGTTTGTGGCTAAGTAAGAATGCTCTCATCCGCCAATCAAATTACGTGTTCTTAGTAAAAAATTGAACTGTCACTTTATAGCCGAGATGAATATGATGTAACAAGTTAATTTATAAATCAGTTCAAATATTCAATCTCCGTTTCCTTAATTGCTAATTTATGATTTATATTGAAATTTTCATAAATCAATCATTCTAAAATGACCACTATTATGAAACCGTTATAATGTTATTAATACAATAGTATTAATGGTTTGGCTTCTGTCAAATGATTTCGCATTTTGAAAATCATACATTTGCCATTAAGGTAAATATGCCCTTCGTACTCTTTTTCTGCCTGAAAAATTACTTTATGTGGCTGAAAACAATGAAATTTCATAGGAAATTAATTGCGGATCGGAAATTGTCAAAATATTAAACATTGGAATCAAAGAAACCGATAATTTGTGGGAATAGCGAAGTTTTTTGACATAAAAACCGCCGTAATTTTTCACTGTTTTGTTCTAAGAACGACATTTTGTCATTGCATTGGTATTTCTCGTAAACTATCCGTTTCGTTGATTCCCATCTATGATAATTTGGCATTATTCGATTCGTAATTATGTTACCTACAGAACTGCAATGTCGTTATCGGCATTTCGTAAATTTTCGGAAAGAAAAAGAGTAGCATGTTGTAAACTCATATTTACCGCCATTAACAAACTGCTGTAAATAATTGAGTCAAAAATCATACGAATATTCAGTAGCCCTAACATTGTTTAAATCAAAGATAATTATATTGTGTCAAGTTTATTGACAATAAAGACCATCGTTATCTATTTCCTCATTTCGATCATTCATCGACAATGTGACGTATTGTGGCGAGTCTATTCTAGCGTGTATGATTAATATACTCTTTTTTTGTGAGAACAAACCAACGAATCGCGGTAGTTGCACTCAGTCATTGCCTTTTGTATTTCTCAACTGGTGCATGCCACCATTTCCAATGTACAGCTTACTTATTTACCTATTGTGTGCAGCAATTTGTACCGAAGTGCGATTTGCGTACGATTATTTAAATCACATTAAGCTACGTGTTAAAAGTAAAAGCCCCATGCATTATCGAACACGACGAATAAAATCGCAAATATCTTATTTAAGATATTAAAGATTGTATATCTTACATTATTCAATCAATTGTACGATATTCCAGAGCAGTCTAACACGGCGCAACTCAAATATTTTTGGTTTGCGGACTGGCAGATATTTTTTAGTGTAACCTTAGAACTGACGTCGTTTTGTGAGATAAAATAAGCTATATAATAAATATAACTCCAATGAGTTTAATGAAATACAATATGTAAATATTTAGAGGTACATGGGTAGGTATATAGTATATAATATACCCAGCGTTGTCGTCCAATATCCGCTAGATATACGTATGTTAAAAACTTATAAGATATTTATTATTAAGAGCTTGATTGCTATTAGATAACGGCTTACAATTAAATGCACTTTTGTTTAGATGATATTCACTTTCGTAAAGATAGTTTTCTTATAACAAATACATTCCACAAAAAACAAATTATTTCACTAAAAATAAAGTGATGCCACATAATAAAATATATTTAAACATTGAAGAAATATGTTGCACTTACGAATAAATATTATCACATATACAAAATAATTTTCACTCAATATAAATACTCACACTTTGAAATCGATAGTTTCACAACGCTGTAATGAAATTTCACTTATTCTTTACTACATAGGATTTTCCGCCATAGACTAGTTTACTTGTCGCAACTCTATATTAGGCCGCCTGTATTGTCTTTGCTCCACGCATTAGAATTTATTCACTAGTATATTATAGGAGTGGTATTTATGAAGAAGCAGGTTTCTAAATATGGCAAAAGAGTTTTCAGTGAGGGTTCACACAGATCTAAGAACTATACTCTCAATTTTGGAGACTCCAACACGTGTAAGTACGAAGTGTGGTGGGAAGAAATAAACCAAAATTGATATGCACTATTGTATTATTATTATTTTCAAGTAGGTATATATTTATTTTGTTCACCGCGGACCAACGACTCTCAGAAGCTACAAATGTCGGGGTGAAAGATTTTCGGCCATGTCTGCGAGGATGGCATTTAGCAACGTCCACACAACCATGAGCTTAATACCCTCTACGGTGAGCCATAAATTGACAATTCTTTTAAAACTCAACGCCTATGCTGGTCCGGACATTTATTACTCATGGGTGAGTGGAAAATTACAAAGTGCCTCACATGTTCTACTCCTGAAAAAAACGGAGCGTTGGTAGACCGCGACTTCGCTGGATAAACGAGGTGTCACAGGGTTTACAACTGATAGAGATCAGGGGTTGGCGTATGAAGAAGAATTGAGACGGTCAAGATTCATCCCGGACTGTAGCGCAAGAAAAGAATAAGTAGAAGATCGCGGACCGGCTATTGGCCGCTTGCGGCCCATTAGCATTTGAGTACAACTGGTATAGCATGCGAAAAGCGCGCAATAATAATATCTAACAAATTATGCCAAGTTACTATTTCGTGACACTTATTATTTCGTTTCTAACCGGTGTGAGTGTGTTTGCACAATTTTTTCAGGTTAGTTGTTCAATTATTGTAATCTATGACTTCCATATTTGAACAAATGTACCAAAAACCCACTTTATTAAAAAATGGTATACTAATGCATGACACGGCGCGCTGTGCGCATGTTGTCTTTGATTATATTTAAAATATGCATCGTCTAATTATTTACTTTATTGTCTATTTCCTTCGTGGAAGACATAATGACAAATTTAAAAATATGAGTATAATCTATAATTTAAGACATCGAAAAAATTTTGAGATTTTGTCCACTATTCCATGTACAAAATCTCAATAATCTTGACAAAAACAGCATAAGTTGAAATCAATCAACAAATATAAATGAATGAAGTATTACCGAAAAAAACATGTGTTTTCAAATAATTATAATATATGCAATCTTAAGAATGTTAATGTTCCTTTTGTTGATGTTGTCCATTATTCCTTATGTAGAAAAGTAAATTTGCTTGACAAAAACAGCTGAACACGTTGAAATAAATCATTTATTTTTCACAAAACAATGCTAACATTATTAGTCTGAAGATGCCTATCAGTTTTAATTAACTGATATTATCGAATCCATCGGAAAAATAACCTTTTTATATAGTGCACGCAGTGGATCGTATTTACAGCTATTTTCATGAGAACTGGCTGCTATTCAATCGCTCAGCCACATTTTACTGAAATGGTTAATTCGATTGAAAATTCAATTTCTGAAATTTTCCACACGGAGTATTTTCGATGAATTTGGCGGTAACTTTGTGATATATATTTTTCACATAAACCTAAAATTGATGACTTACTTATTCCACTGGCTTTGTTACTAATGTAACGCGTTTCGCTTCTTTAAGAAGCATCTTCAGACTGACTATGTCGCAAGTTTATTTATAAGGTAAACAATGATTCTAATTAAAAATGGAGGGTGGGATGGGTTTATTTCCTTCTACTGAACGTGGGGAGGTGGTAAGACATAAGCAATGACAGTACTAATTACCAAAACACTACTTATTACAAATTAATTACTAGTATTTGAAGGTGAAAATCCCAAAGGAAATAAATTAAATAGTGATGAGCCATCAACGACGTGGACAACGAGACCGAAGAAGACAAACGCTGATAAGTGTTGAGCACCAGATACGTCATTTCAGCTTTTTTTCAGGGGCAGCAAAGTTTGCCAGATTGTTTTTTTTATTCAGCTATATGTGCGATACCAATTCTATTATGGCAGAATTTTGAAGTGCGTTCATATTGAAAATGGCTACGTTGTATTGTATTATAAGTCGAGAAAAATAGTATTATTATAAAACTGACAAAATAGCATTCACTTTCACTTTTCTTTGCGATTTTTCCACAGTTTCAAGTAAAATGCATACCAAATTGCATTATTTTTAATGATTGCATCGAAAATCTCTTAAAGCTGAATAGCTAGAGATTTCTTTAAAAGTTACAATCGGTTTTGTGAGAGAGCGTAACCAAATTATCGCATTAAATGGAGAGCAATGCGAGATTTAATTAATAACAGCGAGTGAAAGAAATGAGTGACGTTATTTATCATGAGAATTAAAGATAATAATTATAAACCAATGCCATGACATTACGAGAAAGAAAATGAAATTATCAATATCATTATATTTACACATTTCGATCGTCCAGTTCATTCGTTATACATTCCAGACATTCCCAATAAGATGTCAAATATAAGCACAGTATAATAATTAACAACAAGTTGTTCATATCAACTGAAACTCAATATGTAATTTTGAATTACTAGCCTACAAAGCATAAATTATTTAAATTTTATAATAAAAGACATTAATCTCGGAATTTATCTTATATTTAAAGCCCAGACCGCACTGTATACATTTTATTATTATCACATATCACATGTAGGTATGAAATTTTCTCATGAACTAAGCGTTTACGATGTATATATAAAATAAAATTTTATGCAATGCACACACAGTTCCGACTAGCTACTTTAGTCATTCAGTATTTCAATTTCAATACCGTCATCTATGACGGGTACGGTTACTAGTTATAAAAGATTCGTAAATTATTGCTTTTGCTTTGAAGCTAAATTTATGAAATAACGTCTTCCATGTTCTCCTCTAGATGAAAATTTTCTTTGGGGCAAATTTATTTTAGAGTTAATAATTAATGAAAAGAAATACCTACCTTAATGTCGCTGAATCTTTTTTTAATTTATGTATGTTTTCATTACACATACATAACTCATTATAAGTCAAAATATCAACTTTACTGTTGAATGGAGCATTTTTAAATTTACGAAACAGAGTCAGTGATTTGACGCTATTTTTCTTCGTTATTAATTTCCAATAAAACTACGTAATCCTTTAAGAGTACACAATTATTTAGTCGTGGTTTGAAACTTGTTCCCACAGTGTTTTAGGAATCACAATAAATCGAGGATATACTGACAGAACGCATTAAGCCAAGTTTTCATGATTTTCAGTTTTAAATGTAGGCAATTGAATGCTCAACGTGATTATAGAACTCATGTAGTCATAAGATGTTGTATGGCAATGAAATAGAAATAGTATTGTCCTATTGTTATTTTTTTATTCTGGCTGAAAGTATGATATGATTATATCTCATCGATACCAAATCTTATGATTTGTATGCCAAAAAGATTATTCTTAAGAATGCACAATTTTTTTTTAAAAAAACAAACAATAATTGTACTTGGCAGAGAAAAATAAAATAAAGTAATGCTTTAAATGCGATTATCTCAGAACTTGTTTTTATGACTTCTATCCCTATAATCCCGATACAGTGACAATACGCTAATGTTGAAAAACATGGAACATAATAATATGAATTAATTAGATTTACTTTTATTTCTTTTTTTTAGAGTACATACCAATTTATTGTATGTGTAATTACAGTCTGTTAAATCCACATCCATTTTGATTCCTCTGGCAATCTTTGGTTCATCGTTCTAATGGCTCAAGAGGCACGACAAAGCGTTTAACGTTTCTTGCCACCACTGACCAACCAATTTAATTAATTATTTCAATTAGGCCTAGATTCAATTATATAGTACCGTTTCAAATTTTAACTGTATTATATGTCTCGCTCGATTGCTACTTTAACGCCAATCAAAACCTACGGAAGAATTCTCGTCCATGGTTGTTGTTTAAGAAAAAAAAACCAATGTTTAATTGCTTTATAATACGCATTGCAAATATTGAACAAACTTTTATTATTTATTTCTTGTAGTAAGATAGATATTATTTAGTGTCTGTGCATGAAAAATTATATATATTTAATATACTTTTTTTTATTACCAGCAACATTCTCTATCAGCTGCCATTCCTTATCATATGTCTTTTGGTCGGCTTATTTTACATGGTTTTGAAATTGTGCGTTCCAATGTAACGGGACCATCTTTTATTTATCTACCTATGTTCACCCCATCTTACACAGCTGTTTTGCGTGGTACATATTCCGTGTGTAAAAAGAGGATTTAGTTTATGTACAAGGTGTCTAATTGCCATAAGTTTTTAAGCTTTCAAGCAGTCGAGTTTTCTAAGAATCATCAATCAATATAGCGAAAAAGCTTATATTTTTGAGTAATTTGTATCTGGAAGCTGTTTGGTTTTGGATATTCAAATGAAATTAATAGACATGGCATAATACTGCATATCTATTCTAAAACGGTTTATTATATAGATAAGCTAAAATAAGTTTAAGCATAGCTCTGACGATAGCTTGAGGTCTAAATAGCTATCAATTAACTAATAAAATGTTGTAAAACTTGAATAGGTACTTTGAAATTGTATCCTATTAAATTAATTAAATTCAGCTGTTAAGCCTACCGGGAAAATGTTGTATACACTTAATTTAAATTATGATAATTCTGAATTGCAATCGGTCGTATACTTTAATTATTTATTTTAATGATTAAATATCATCTAATGATGCTTTCCAAAATCACAAAACACTGCGAGTGCCCTTTTATTAACTTAAATCAACTTGTCGGTTAAGTCTTACTCATTAAATGTCAGGTTTGATCGTGGGACTCAAGATTATTACTCTATAATAAAGTTTACGATGTAGTTTTATATAAAATCTACAAACCGTGTTGTTAAATGTTGTTTTATTTCGTGTTTAATTACTGATCATACACAACAACATATAAAAAGTATATTTTCAACGCTGTTTTCATTCACTTCCGCTATACAATATAATTATTCTCAAAAATGTACAAGATTTATGAAATATCAAACGAATGAGTAACTGTACCGTACTAAAACAACCGATTGAGTTTAAAATGATATGGGACTACAATTTAGTAAACCCTTTCCACGAAATTAAATCTGAATAGAATATATTTTGCACATTGCAGTCAAAGGATTAATGTTGTTATTTTGATGTTGGTGTTTAAATTTGCTTAAAGTAAGAGCACAGTTATCACATTATGTAGTCTGCTTATAAATAAGTGAGAAGACCCGAATCGAAGAGAGGCGAATGGTCGGTTATTGACGTCCTGGAAGGTCTGGGATCTCAAACAAACACCATTTCAAATCTGGTTCAACTCTTATTTATTTTAATCGAAGATGCAGTGGTTTAAAATACACAAAATAATTCTAACATTTAAAATTGAGTCTACATTTACGTTTACTTAACACATGAATTTACTTTAAAGTTATAATGCAATTGACACGACAAACGATTTTAAATTAAGTCCAATTTCAAAACAAACACAAACAAGCAGCTCCCCTCTTCTCGATGGCTGGTAGTCGACGACTAACTCATAAAATCAAAAGGACTCACGCACCGTCAGAGCCACCCCTTTCCGTCAAAAATGGATTCGTCCAGCGAACGTGTCCGCCAGCGATTGCTAATCACCCTTCACGACAAGAGTCAGGTCGATTTCCACGAATCATTGTCATTAACGCTGTGCGTTCTTAGATTCGGACCCTAATAAAACTTAAACTTAACAAAAAAAACCAGGGTGTGTCATAAGGTGTTACATGGCGGTGTAATTTCGAATTATAAAAGGAAACATATTTTGCACGTTTGATAGAAATTATTTAATTTATATATATTTGGATGATGTCCATTGACGGATCACGGACGCATTCTACAATAATAATTGTAATAATATATATTACTTTTTGATTTCTGTTGTATTCGTTAAATTCTCCCTACCAAACTTACCCTACGGCGGACTATTTAATATAACTGCGTCGTTTAAGTCAAGGTTTTCCAACATTTTTTGCTCCATTTCCCCTTTCACCATTGTTCAGACTATAATTCCCCCTTTAGCAAAATAGTCTATCTAACTCTAAAAGGAACGATCTTTTCTTACAGCAGAAATTCCCCACCAGGTTTTAAAAGTTTCCTAAAATATATTATCGGCGTGAAAGCATTTACAATATTATGTAAAAGGGAAATAAAAATATTTTGGCACTGGACCAGTTTTCATTTAAATATTACAAAAAAAATATGAAAATCAAACAATCTTTTGTAATCATGTGGAGCAAATGCACTGTTTATGGAGTATAATATGCTATATTGCATCAACATAAGTTTTTCTACAAGAACTGCTTGTCACTCAACCTCTCTTCATCGTAGAGAATAAGCATAGGTGAAAGGGACTAGTAGAAAGGTAACCTCTCTCGATACTCACCATTCGTAGAATGGCATGTATTGGGAGGGAATTTTAGGCATCACAGACATTCATGCCTTTGAGCACGAATCTATAGATAGATTGACAAATCCTTAAAAAATAACATTTTCACTTATAAATAAATTTGAGTACCCTAAAAATGTAGTGATTATATTTTTGAGAATAAAATAATAAAAAGTAGGTATTTTTTATTGCTAGGTAATTATTTGCATTTAATCGATTCTGCTATATTTTTGTAACTGATTGCTCAAGATTGGTTATCTTTGATATCAACTTCTTCCACAGTCCAAAAACAGCTTTAAATACACCTGCATGTTGCTAAGCACTCTTTGTGGTTATAAAAAAAATGATGTTTTTAAGTACTATTAAGGTTTATTACTTTCCAACGGTATAAAGCAGACGATGAGATTTTTCGAATCAGGGCTCGTCAATAAGGGTCCTTGTTTGATGACACCGATCGCATAATATATGCAATAATTATTATTTGTTCAATATTTTTCGAAAAGCGTTTTAAGTAGATTTTTTATTATATACTTACGTAATTATAAACAACGTTGGTTATGCATAATAATGAATTGAAATTTTCGTATTACATCACCTCTGCACATGAGATCACTATCAGATAAAATATTTTGTTTGTTGTAAAGTTTATTGTCATTAAAAATTATTTCGTGACATTTTCCGGTCGACTTTGTTTTTTCATTGTGAGCTTATTTTTATGTTTTGCCCGTAAGGAGTGACGATTAACTTATTATCATCTTAAGCTGATCAAAGTGACGTATATAATATGTTGGGTACGTGGTGCAGTGGTTAACGCCGTTGACTTCGGTTACGGAGCTCATGGGCTGGAATGCACGTTTCATAAATTGATGCATGAATCGCTCAGTAACCTTCTATCCCTACTTCGAAGTTGACCAACTCAGTAATAAGCAATTCTCTTAGTAAACCTTTTGTTGAGATACCTCCACTAGGAGGCCATATGGGGGCGGACATGGTAGAAAACAGGCAATAAAATCTGATAAAGCATGTGCACAGACAACAATTTGATAAGAAATTGTCTATTTTCGGACCAGTCCTTCACAAATGTGTTAATCCCGTTTTTCGGTAATGTCCACTCCTGAAAAGGAATCGGTGTGACAAATTGGCATCAGTTCTAGTTTTTTTTTATAATTATTAAACTATGGGTGAAGAACCTTTTAGTCTCTGAAGGTTGCATTCAAGAAATTTTAATAAAATGCATTGAAAAATGTATGCAAATTATATTCTAAATGTAATGAAAAATTTAACCGTATGTTGAGGCCGGAGGTTCCTATCTTTGCAAGAAATCATTAAGCACTTATATATTGTGTACTGTTAAATACTTTACACTAAGGTAACATAATAACATTAGTATAATGTATTAAATGACTTACGTTTTATAATGATTACATCCTTAGTAATCACGGACGTGAGAGCAAAAATAATACACTTAAAACATTTTCCCCTAAGTAACCTCTGAATATTTGTGCTTTTTTTTTCTACTGAAATTATATCAATAACTCAGTTCCAAAGTGTAACATGTCAAAAATTTGCCATTTTGAGATAAGTATGAGGAAATGTTTAAATATCTACCAATTCCAAAATGTAACAAGTGGTAATCTGTGGTAATTTTTAAATGACAGTGATAATTGTTACTTTACATCCAAACTGTAACAAATACGAAACTTGTGGAAACGTCTGAAAGCTTCATTTATTATTGATTTTTTTTTAAATTATGTAAGTTTATAATACATTATATATATAGCTTAAGATAATCCTATAATTTTATTCAAATCTACAAAAATTAGATGTGCAGTAGAAGGTTAAGCTAGCCCAAATCTTGTTTCCTAATTCCGTGTGCGAAAGTAAAATAGGATTAACTCTAAAATTGATACTTTTCAAGAGAGCCAAAACAAGATTTGCGTTTATATGAAATTTGTGATGTTTAAACGTGAATTCGATAGCATTGATTCGGCTCGTCGTTTTTCTCTTATTGCAGTTATTTTGGCATATTCAAAACTCATTTTCAATTTTTAAATATAAAATTGCTTTTTCTTTCGCACACAGAATTATATCCGAACTATGTTTTTTGAGATGTTACACTTTAGAACAACTGAGGTATCGACGTAGACCCTTCAAAGTGTAGTTTCAATGTAATGGCTTATTAATATCTAAGATTGGTGTATAAATACATAGACTAAGTATTAATATTCATTACTCACATGTCTGTTCAGACACGATGTTTTCCAATCTATTATCTATTTCGATATTAATATTTACTTTTCGTATAAAACAGGTACTGTTGAACTCCTCTGTATTGGGTCAATAATTATCTTCAGGTACAAACATCTCGCGGAACATCTCAAACTTTCATCATCTCTCGACGAACACCTGTTATGTTACCTTGCTTCCGCTGTTACTGTATTATCGACTACAGATATAATAAAATCACGTTTATTGAGAAGCTTTATAAAAGAAAAAAACATGTGGGAATGTTTAGTCAAAATTTTCTACTGGATATTATACTGCCCCCATAGTGCCAACGGAAAAGAAACAATTTTGATAATAGAGATATTTTGAATTTTCGATTTTTGAGAAGTTACGTATCCTGTCTCTAATTTCAATTTTAATAAATGTTTCCGTGTATAATAGATAATTTAAAAATCGATATATTTTTATACAAAAATGGCAAGACTACAAAAACAGTGATAGGTAATAAAACTTAACAATTGTCTTTTTATTTAACAGTCATAAGGAAAAAACAGTTAATAATTATACTCTTTTTTTGTTTATCCTTAATAAAATAATAACAGTCACTGTAATAAAATTAATAATGGAATGAATTTTTTTGAAAAATGAAATACATTTTGATATTTTTTTCCATGTCCGCTCCCAATGTGGAGCATATAGTCTCTTAATAGAGGTATCTTAACAGAATTTTTCTACTTGTTACTCAGTTGCTCAACCTCTCTTTTTTCGAAGAGAGTAGGGATAGAAGGATAGGGCTAGGACAGGACTAGTGTTTAGCTATTCGCTTTCGCTACGCCCTGCGAGGATCTGATGGGAGGAAGGGGCTTTAAACATCACAAACACTCAAGACTGCGAACAGAAATCAATAAATCGATTGAGAGATCAATTTATGAAACTGTCCGCACCGGGAATTGAACTCGAGACATCCGTAGCCGTAGCCAACGACGCTACCAACTACGCCGAAATTTTGATGCAATGGTATTTTATTCATAAGATAATATTAAAATGATAAGAATATATATATGATTGGAGGACTTATGAGTATAAGTCAAAAAGACGATTTTTCATGAGAGGAAGTGGGTCAATTCAACAAATAATGACGTTTAACCAAAACGGGTTTTAATTCAGTCATTCAACCTCTATTGGATAGAAGAGTAAATGCATTGGGCTGGTAGTGGACTAGTATCCATTTAGCTAATCACTCTTCGCCCCGTTTTCAAGGTCGGATATGGGTTGGTTGAGAAGGAATGAATATATCACAGACAATCGATTGAATACCTGATCAATACATGAAAGTGCAAGAATATTTACCACTCGGCTACGTTACCGGCATTACGCTCTTAGCTGTCGATATTAAGTAAGTTAATACAATGTATACAAACGTTACAACTGTCGGCAGAACTGACGAATTTTATACTATTCAAAAAAAAGAACTTTCGAAAATATACAACAAAAATTTACTGTACAAACTGTGTATTTAAACAAAAATGGTTTTAAAGCAACATACTTTAATTATTGTGAGTATATAATAACAATGGATAAAACATCAAAGTACATATTTAGTTATATTGATAGCTATTTCGGCTTAACGACAACGTCAGAACAAAGCCGGAAAACTATCTAATAAAATGTTGTAAACCTAAATATGTACTTTGATATTTTATCCTATTATAATGAAGTTTTACCAAATTAATGGCGATTCAATCAATATAATATAATCGGTACGACAGTAGAATTTTTTAAACGGTATAACTCTATATATAGTACTTTGGATTCTTTTATGACCGTGGCCTTAATTAATATGCATTTCTTCACTGTACAATCCTTATCATCGGTTTGTTTACACAACAACAACAAAAAACCTCATATAACGAGTAGACAATGTTAAATAATGAACAATTTAGGAAAACAAAGCTGGTTTTTAACACAATATGCTTTCAATCACGTGTTGAAATAACAACATACAAACTGGAATAATTTCACGTTTTCCCTGCAGCTCAACATCAGGTTTAATTAATTAGTATATCGGCTCATCAACGAATAAAACAACCAAAGTATTACTTTATTTTCCGGTTATATTGGGAACCTTACAATAGTATATTACAAACATGCAACTATGCATATTGTAAGATAGTATGTAAGGTGGTATTGTCTGTTACGACGGTTGGGGCTGAAGAAAATGTTATGTAACAAAATATCATATCTACTCATTTTGTCTGACAGTTAAATATTTCGTGAAAATACGGCCATATTCAAGTGTTCTTTTGTGATGGGAATGGTTTAAAAATGTGACGTAATTTAGAGCAGGGAGTTCAAACTTTTATGACAAAATACGGCAATATGGAAGGCGGTTTCAAATAATATTTAAACACTTATGAACTATTTGAATGAAATTTTCCAAATACGGTTTTCATTCGTGCACAGTTAAATAAACAGCAGCAACTACAAAAAAATATTGATCAGAACTGGATACGCTTAATAAATAAGTATGTGTCTGTATTAATTCGTATTCACAACTAAAACTGCCATATTATATCGTTGTCGCTGAGTCTCTTAACACGCTACCGAGGTTTTTAGAGTTTTGAGTAAATCACGAAAAACTGTTATGGGCAGTTTAATAGTTTTAAGTATAATTTACGTTAGTTTGTGTCTTCCGGTGAATAATCTTTAACACTATCGTTTTTCTGGAGCACGTCAACCGTGTAAAACGAAGATCGAGATCGTGTAAAAAACAATATTATTTGTAAGTTTGGAAAAGTTTTGAATTTCGAACAGGGGACGAAATAGGACGAAATTTCAGATTTTTAACTAAAAAAACTGATAAATTTGTTGATAGAGCACATACGTACATTAAAAACTTTTTTTGTGAAAATTGACAGGAGCGTGTTTAGCGACTCAGCGACTCATATATGACACGAGTTTGGGGAATGGCGATAACTTATGCTGGAATAGCACACACCCAGAAATTTACGTAATTTACATTTTTTTAGTGGTTGGAATACATTGCTTCTCTGTTTTCTATAAAAAGAGCTACACAAGATAATTATAATAATTGTTCTCTGTATAAAACTTAGAGTGCGGTGTTTTTATATATTTCGCTTTGACTAAAATCTATAGCTCTATCTGTTGGTTTTATTTAAATGAATACAAATAAATAGCCTAATTCATGGATTCATGGATCAACAAAACTTCCCTCCATTTAGCGTTCTAAGAACACGCGTGTATAAAATAAAATAATTCATCTCATTAAGTAGTTACAAAATTGACCGATGGATTTTTAAAGTTTCATTATGTGCATCATATATTGCATAATAGTATCTGCTTATAAGGAGTCATCGGGCTATTCAGTTTATGAATATCCGGCGGGATCTATTCAATTCAATAAACAAAGATAATAATATCGCTGCCGTCCTTAGTGAAACAATAAGCCCATGTCCAATCCCACACACTATTAGCTTTTTTATTATTTCTTACTTCCAATGACGTAGACTACTTACTTTGCTTTAAATTAATACCTTCCTACATACGTAGCAAAATAAAACCTCGAGTATTTTGGAGGTATCCAAATTGTCATTGAAATTTGAATTTGGAATAAGTATGTTCGAATATGACTCGTATTATTTATGCTCATTTATTTTGTAGCTGTCAATACCAACGTTGTGGATATTTCGAAATCTTTTCACGATGGTACCCATGCATTAAAATAATTGACCGTTTCTTCTTCTTTTAATATATTTTAGGTCATGTTGAAAAGTGAGTTTTACGACACGCTTTTTATGTTTTTTTCGCATGAAAACACAACAGCGGACTATTACTTTAAACAACTTCAATTTACAATTATACATATTATAATAGTTACCACATATTATGTAGATATTTTTTCTTTTCTATAGATTCACCATTTAATTGGCACAATATAATATATTTTATTTATTGATCGCTAATTTTTTGCTACAAATCAGAAAACGCATTTTATCGAATTAATTATAAACAATGTGTACGTATAAAGAAGTAGTAGTATTCATTTACGAAGACTTGCTATTAGTCAAAAGCCCAAATTTATTCTTAATACTAAATGGGATCAAGTGATTGTGCTAATTGAATTGAATATTAGCAAGCGCGCAACCCATTATCTTATGTTCCAAAAAATATAAAGCATTAGTTACAAAATAGTGTATTTTGTAAGTAAGTTGCTATATATATAAGATATCAGAAAAAAAAATCGACAATAATAGTATATCAAATATAAAACTAATAGCTTTGGAAACATACAACACTTGCACCATTTCAAATCGATTTATTATTAACTTGTAAAAAGACCATACATCAGAAAAAATCTATTGAATTCGCTAATGAATAATTAATAATTTGCATCATATTTAATTGCATTTAATTTATTTGATGTATATCTAATCTATATATTTGAAACATTCGCCTACGTATTGCTTATTAAATACACCCACACGTCCCCTCGTTGAGAAATAGTATTAATTTTAAAATAGAATAATCGAAAGTCGATAAAACAGGTATCCATGTAATCATTCAATCACTTTTTATTACAACCATGAGTCACGAACAGCTACTGTAATCTACCAACTGTCAAATTTAATGCAGCACATTAAATGCAACTCCATGATTTAGTTCTTTAGTTATTGAAAGGGAAAATCTCCCTTCTTTAGAGTCCAGACTCCTGTTTAGTTTTAACTGTCACAGAAGGAGCACGTTTATATTCATTCAATATTTTATTGAACTAGTAATATGCTATTTAAAGTTTTAATTGATCCTTTTGATGATTAATTTACCAAAAAGATTTCCAACATTTTGATGTTATTTTAATGTACCAATATTTTTGAATCTGAATGCATTAAAATAGTGAAGTGAAAGTAGTCACAGTTTTTATCGCAAATTCCACTTATTAAATTAATTAAAATAAAGACTTATATCACGTAACGAAATTAATCGTCAACCATTGGTGAATTTCGAAACACAATATGATCCGGTCTGTATAACTAAGTGTTTGAGTGTAACTTTTTACTTCTTTTTTTAATGTTTACCATCTAAGTTTAGAAAGAGAAAATATTCATCATAATATATATAATTATATTAAGTACATGTTGTTTAAGCTACATTAATTTTTTATCATTTATTTTGTTGTCTACTGCCCTTTTAAAATAAGAATATTTATTTTTTCAAAAACACAATAATAAATCAAAAATCGTTGTAACTCTCCGTCTAAATTAGGTCACATTTTAAGCCCACCCTGCTTAACAAAAATGAGGAAAAAACGATGTAATTAAGAAATTTAAAATTAAACTGAAATAATATTTTTATATTTCGTTGGTTTTTTGATTTATGTTTTATTTGATTAAGTTGTCCTTCGTCACAAAAATTAATTACGTAAGAAATAGTCCCTCCCCCTTTTCCTTAGTGTTAATTTCATATTACCTAGAAATAAAAAACCTTTTAAAAAAGGTCGCTTTAATCATGATTAAATCTGTGGCGTTATGGCAGAAGTTGATATGTCAGTTTTACCTTAGATTACAGAAGAATAAATATGGACCTTGGTAAGTTATCAAAAATTCTTATTAAATGGAAAAACTTATTCAGTGGATCTTGTTCGTAGATAATGTCTAACTTACCGAGTTTTGCTACCACACACTAACAAATATTTTATTTTGAGAATGAACCCAATATGACAAAAACGGACATATCAACTTAGCCATAACGTCACAGAAATAATGTTGGTTTTGTTGTAACACGTGCAAAAATTGCGGAATATGATTATATCAGATACAAGTCTCCATTTTATGAAAAAAATAAATGATCCATTCATGTTGTGTCTTCGCTTAATAAACTACTACCGGAAAAATGTACATCAATAAATAAATTATGACTTTGAATTATTGTATTGCTATGGCTACCCTATCATAATGGAGTTCTTCCAATTATTTATGCCAATTCAATTGAAAATATTTATATTGTTATCAAAATCTCAAAAAAAATTAACCTATGTACATAATTCAATCATATTTTGATTACGGATTATTTTGTAAATATCAAATACTTCTTTGACACTGTTGAATCGACGTTGGTGTTTTGGTTTAGTTATTACTCGTTACAGATAACAATAAGTAATGAAGATCACAGATCATCGCAAACAGCTGACATTTTGATTGCCCTGCTATCAATGTGAATACAGCGATAAAAAAAATTTTTGTGCGAAGTGACATTTGGCGTCAATTTAAAGCCGGTGAAGTTTTGCTAATCGCAATGGCGGCTAAAACAATGAAAAAGTGTGTCAATTTATTATTTTTCAATAAAACTAGCAATTAGCGGTGCGCATAATGTGAAGAGATTGCTTTCTTTGATTAGTGTGAATTAAAATTAACCGCGGATGTTAATTTTTCTTTCAGATCTCTCCAGTGACAGGCGGCACATGAGGCCACCGCCAAAATGGTGATCGTCACAAGAGTAAGTAACTGAAATACTTTGATTTACAGTGGTGCAACGAATTATCCTTCTCGTATTTACAGTTTTCCGGAATTTATCGTTCTTTTATATCATTGGTTATGAGACTTTTCTTGCATTCATTTTTACAGGTCTTAAAAACGATGAATCGGTTTTCCAATGTATTTCATAATATATCGTCGCTGTTCTGGAAGAGAACACTAAATTGAAAAAAATACATATTGAGTTAGTTATACCAAAATGTTCCTTATTTCAAACTCTACCGTATGGAAGAAGACATTTATTTTTATAAATTACGTTTTTCTTAAAAACAGTTTTGTACAAGCACACAAAATGAAAAACATATAGCATTTGACAAACTACAACGTCCATTTACTCAAAACCAGTACTTCTCAGTTAGTGTCTTCTTCCAGAACAACGACGATATATCGTACCTAGGCGTTCTGATAAAATCGTAACTGCTAGTTTAAAATTAAACGATTTTGAATATGTATGTCTGAATCACATGTTATTAAACAATATGTTAAAAGAAATAATGAAACAACTGTGCATCGTACATATATTCACAGTTTTTGTGACTCCTAAAGCATCTCAACAAAAATATTTTTGCAAGAACGGGTTGTTATCCAGTTGCTCAACATCTCTTTTTTCGGAGAAGATAAGAATATAAGGATGGGACTAGGAAAAGACTAATCGCTCTTCTTGCCCCTCGTTTTTAGAAGAATGGGATGATTATAATATATTTAAGCAATCACAGACATCAATGCCTTTGAGCACAAATCCATAAATCAATTAAATCAATTGAAATTTGATGATTCAACAAAAATGCAGCATGCGCACGTTCGAGTATGAATCTTAAACTTTGGAACTAACTAAAATTCTGAAAAATGGCACACAGGTTAACCTAGATTAAATACTGTATATTGGATGGAGTTGAAAATGTACAAAGTTCTCAATAAGGTTTGAAATATTACTCTACATCTAATTAATGCATAAATTCAAAAATACGATGTAGGTATCTTGCGTAACATAAAAATCTATGTGGCTTTTTGTGCTGCTATTTGCATTCGAAATCATAAATCTTGCAGATTTCTTTTGGTTGAATATTTAAATTCACGACTAAATTAATGAATTGGTTATTCGCATTCCGAACAATATTCTTCTGAACATGATTTGAAATGATTTTGAAATAAAAAATGATGATTTTAAGACATAAACTTCAATTGAAAACTTTTATTGTCGAATTCCATTCAAATGTAATCCAAACCAAAAGTCAAATAAATAATCCTGAAGTTGGTATCGAGATGGTTTTGGATAATATACATAACGCACTTTCATTTGTTTTTTTATTACCAAGATATATTGGATTCTAATTTCAAATATAAATTTTATACAACAAGGCATACGAAAATGAAACGCAGTTAATTACAGCTTGTTTCAGGAAGCCAACACAATAAAATAAGTAGGTAGTGCAGATAGACAAGATAACACATAATATAATACTTAATTATCACTTTCTATACCAGAAGACACTTCTATCGGTATTGTCTATGTCCAATCGTAATTTTAATCTATTAACTGGAATCATGCAAATGCTTTTTGCGTGCGCTTCTGTCTGACATGCCATCAAGTCTTCTTTCTGAATAATTGAAATCGTTTTATTGTTTAGTATCCATCCGCTTCTTAGTAATTAAAAATACTCATATGCCTTATCTGGGTATTGCAATATCGGACGAATGCATCAATACCGGTATTTCGTACTAAATACCGTTATTAAAAAATAGATAAAAAATATCAAAACAAAAAATTACGGCCATTAGGGACTGCAATACTGAAGGAATAAATTGACAAATGTGTTTTGATTTTTCATATTGAATACCGGTATAAAAAGGCTTACAATTTTTAATGCATTTTTGTTTAGATCATATTCACTTTCATAAAAATAGTTTTCACTTATAACAAATACATTCCACAAAAAACAATTTTTTTTCACTAAAAATAAAGTGATCCCACCACATAATAAAATATATTTTAACATTGAAGAAATATATTACACTTACGAAAAATATTTTCACATAGATAAAATAGTTTTCACTCAATAAAAATATTCACACTTTGAAATCGATAGTTGCACGAAGCTGCAATGAAATGAAAATACTTGTCCTAACTCTACCCTATATTAGGCCGCTTATATTGTCTTTGCTCTTTGTTAAAAGAATCCGAGACTAAGTGGAAACTATTAAAATCAAAGTTTGAGTGTACTAAGTTAATACTATCTAATCCACAGTGCAAACTACCGAAATGAAAGTTCAATTGTACCAAGTGAATACTATCTAATACAAAGTGCAAATATTTATAACCCTATTAAAAATATGTCATGTCGCTGGTGGTCAACGTCGCTAGTTTCTTTACGGATCTCACGGGTTCGAATCACAGTATGCATCGAAGGACAGTTGCATAAATTGATTTATAGATTTTTGTTTGAAGATATGTATGTTTGTGATGTCTGAAATTCCCTCCCACGCATCCGATCCTAAAAACAGAGTGCAGCGAGAGCGATTAGCTAACCACTAGTCCTGTCCTAGCCTTATCTTTCTATCCCCATTCTCTTCGATAAAGAGCGATTGAACAACTGAGTAACAAGCATTACTCGTAGAAACATTTCAGTGAGATACTTCCATTAGGAGGCCATATGCTCCACAATGGGAGCGGACATGGTTTATATTAAAATTGTATTCATATAATGACGAAATCTGATTTTTTTATAAATACCGTGAATTTATTATTATTTCTTTAAATTAAAATGTGACTTAGAAATACTGCGTCATCAATGCCGGAATCTGTCCATCCTGATAGGATCTTTGTGCAAATAAGTATGGCTGCATCACAACCCCTTTCGGAATCACTATTTTTGGGCGAACGGTCAATAAATAATTGCACAGTAATATGTTTTAATAGCAGTATTTTGAATTTTCAAAACCGGTAGGTATTTCGTTGTCGATAAAACAGCCGACGTACTTCCCGGTTTCGTTAATACTGGTTTTTCAATGCAGTATATTCGAATATTATTCGTTAATGAGAAATGTAAAATTAATGTGCATTATAAAATAATATTATTATTCTGCAATAATTTATTTTCTTCATTTTCCAAATACTCACTCGATGTACTGGCAATAAGTACTTACAGTACTGTGTGATCGGATACAGGATGAAAAAACAATGTGAATACCTGCCGATTTAGAGCCGAATCAATCAAAAAGAAATGAAACCCTAATAGGCATAATATATGCCATTGTTGTATTTTGAAACGTTAAAATCTCCATTTATTCTGAATATCTCAAATAAGGAAGCAGCTTCCCTATGGTATGTGGTGCAATCTATTGGAATGACTTGTCAAGTCATTTCGAATACTCAAGAAATCCAAGAACGAACTGCAGCCCATTTGAAATTTGAAAATTTTGCGATGCGATGTTTTTGTTTATAAAATAGGTTCCATTATGTCTTTTGCAAATGTATTTTAATTTATTATGTTTCTTCGTGGCTTGAAATAAAACAAAATTATTCGAACATGTCCGAACATTCGATGTTCGAATAGTTTATTTCACGAACATTTGCAATCCTTATATACCTAGAATCAACAAACCGGGAATATATTCCAATGTTGTTCTGTGACTTAAAGAAACTCTTTTTATATTTCCTAATTCAAATCGACGCAATCTTTAGCATCTGGCCACGACGATTGATAATTTTTAATATCGTTTGTGCAATTAACCAAAATACATATAGGTGTCAATATTTACTTAATTATTATAATATATTATTAATTCGCCTATGTGGAATCCAGGAGAATAAATAGCACACACGCAAAAGTTCACACACGCATACCATCACGTGCTATCTATAATATGCGGGTGCACTGTTTTCAATACTCATTATGATTATTTTCGATCATAATATTTTTGTTGCACAAAAATCATTGAAAATGTTTTTTTTTAATTAAATTTAAAATGATATTAACGTTTATAATGCAGTCATGAATCGTAAACTTTGATTTCAACAATAATTGTATTTTATACAATAATTATTTGTATTATTTGTTTTCCTGTCATGGTAATAATGTTGTGAACCATATCAACCTATGTACTTTTGTTAAAATAAGTTACTAAAGTAATCACAGTTTATTTAATAGCAATTGCACGGAATATTCCGCGTGCCGTTAAAAGTTTTTTACTTATGATGGTGGTATAAGAGTCAAGCGCAGCCATCTTCAAATAATTTGATTATCACTACGCCTAATATACTCTTTTATTTATGAATTTAGCAAAAATATTAAAATTATTACTGTATACCGAATAAGCAGAGCTGTTTTCTCTAGTCCGTCTTGTCCGTCCTTGCTAGGGCCCAATAGGCCACGCAGATTTGATTTCAACCAAGGCCATCTTTGAGGCATTCGATAAATTTGCAACATCACATGAAGAACGGGATATTCTTGATTCCTCTTTAGTTTTTGTTCGTGATCGTTATTGCGTTATAGAAGGCGGCCGTGAAACAGCGACTGAATAAACATGGCGAGTGGTGGTTGGATCACCAACTTGTTATTCACAAATAACCTATTTTACAAAGAGAATACGAATTTTTATTGTATTGAAATGAAGTATCTTAGACCTTGTCTAACAGAATGACTACTATTATATATCATCATAAAAATATGCCATCCATCAAAAAAATTAATTACTTTTTTACCATGTCCACTCTCAATGTGAAGCATATGGCCTTCTAATAGAGTTATCTCTACAAAAGTTTTTCTACGAGAACTGCTTGTTACTAAGTTGCTCAACCTCTATTTTTCGAATAGAGTAGGGATAGGAGGATAGGGTAAGACAAAACTAGCGGCTAGCTAATCGATTTCGCTACACCCCGTTTTTAGGATCGGATGGATGGGAGGGAGATTTAGACATCGCAAACACCCATGCTTTCGAACATAAATCCATGAATCGATTGAAAAATAAATTTTATGAAACTGTCCGTACTGGGACTCAAACCCGTGAGATCTGTAACAGAAACTGCATCACGGACCCGACACTTTAGTACGTTGGTTGATTTTAATTATTATCAACAATCATGTAGTCGAGCCCCTAGTTACGTCACTTATTTTTCGAAATTTAATATGATCCTTGGAAACGGAATTTAATTAATATCAATCGTACAACGTTGGAAAGAAAGACCACAAAGAACTTCATTAAACATGGGCTGATAGCGTAATATCATTATATCAATTTCTGATCGCTATTTACAAAATGATTCTGTTTTCGACCTTCGCGGTCGATTACGATTGTGCGTTTTGAATCCAACCACCTCACATGCGCGATTCGCTCTAAAAACAGGAAGTTACGTTTGGTTCCGGTCCGCCGGCCGGAGTCCATATTTCACAAAGCTGATGACCATAAACACCGGCGGCTCGACTCGAACGCTTGCACCGCGCGTCACCACTCACCCACCTGATCTTCGGATCATGCCAACGGATCTGATGCCTCCCCCCGTCTATTGAGAACTCGCAGCATCAATATTTAAATTATTTCGTAATATTTTTGGCATAAACGGGTTTGTAAGCAAGGATAATAAACATAAAACGACTTGTGAAAACTTGTGCTTTATTTTTTTTAAATTATAATACATTTCCACTAAGAATTGACAGCTAACGTCTTAAAAGTGACCAAGCCCATTTTAATGCACTTTGTCACTTTCTCTTTTATGACGTCGATGTATACCTAGTTCTATAAAAACGGATAACATAATATGTTATATTATGATACACCCCCGTTTTGCAACATGCCCAAAACTGTACATTAAGTTGTTATTAAATAATATGGCAATCTATTTTTGTACCTCTTGGCAGACAAATATTATTTCATTTAACTTCGTCAGTGTAAATCGGAGTGGCAACGGTAAAATCATTGTGAAGGACATTCAGTTCGAAGTATACCCCATGGGGCGGAGACGTCGTATACCCGTCAAAAAAGTTACACATTGCAATGGTCAAACTTTTAAAAATCTTTGATTTTTGTTAGTATGCATTTGGTCGTCGCTACGTAAACGTCGCTTATTTTTTTCGCCCTCTGGAACAATGTCTTAAGTAAAATGTGTTTTAAACTTGCAGTGTTGTCATGTAGCTTTTGTATAATGTGTCCTAATTTTGTAACTTATACGTAAATGTAACCTCGATGTTCTAATTGTATTAAACCATTGCATCTAAATAAAAGAGATTAACCGGATCGAAGTGGCGTTTATATTGAGATCCTACTGGACATCCTGGATGCTGATAACCCATAATTCGCCACCTCATCGACCGGGCCTTCTCATATAGTGATGGAGCTGCAGGGCCGTATATGGGAGGATTCGAAGGATTAACCCCCTCCCCTATCAGTTGTTGTGAAAACTATATATAAAAATATTAAAACACTGAAATAATACTCTTTACCAGGGGTGGCGAATATATTCCTGTTGGAAGGCCGCATTTAAGAAACATACATAAAAATCATAAGACATCAACTAGGTGGGGCTGAATTCTGCTAATTTCAGTGCGATTTCATGAGTCTCAATATCGATAACCTTTCATTGTATTGTACAATTAATACGTCTTTAACAACTGCATATTCTTCAAATGACTCGAATGTATAATTTTGCTAATCAATAATCTTCGCTAACTGTGAGAAATGTTCATTTGAAATTTCTGTTTGAAGAAGTGTTTTTGAAAAAGATAACTTTTCACGAAATGCTTGGATTTTTTCTTCATGTCATAAATTTGTAAACAAGAAAATATTCGAGTCATCTAACAAGACATCACGCAAAAATGCAACAATCATATGTAAAATTATTTACAATAAACAATTTAACTATCTGTTCTCGCAAAAACAGGATTCAGTCAAAAGACCGCTTTTGAGACGCTAAAAGGTCGCAAGTTCGTCACTCCTGCCCTGTACACTTTAAATGCTCGAAAGTGAAATATTAAATAAAAACCCATACCCCTAAACCACTTTATGGTGGGTATGTACTAGTATAAAGCTGTAAAAAAATGTGTTCTTCTGTTACATAATATTTTATAAAAATGTACTAAATAATATACAATCAATCTGGGTAACTTTGGCCCAGTTCTGAGGGTTTTTGTATTTTTATGTTTTGCCATTGTATCTATGTGTGATATTGTTCTAGAATCTAGATAGAAATGAAGTAATGTCTTAAGATGAAATTTAATTAACATAAATAGATTTATTGTTACAATTATGTATAAATATAGATAAAACGGGGTGGACAAAATTTTCATCCAATTCCGGTAACTTTGACCTACAATACAAATAATCACTGTAATTACTATAAATTCAGTGATTTTAAAGTCTTGGTAACTTTACTTTATGCTTTCATATATTCTGTACATAATTGAGATGGGAAAAAATATACAGCATTTGGTTTACATAATACAAATTGAAAATATGGCTAATCCAATTTATTTCAAGAAAAGTTTTTAAGTTCTGTTTTATCATTCCAAGTTGACAGCTTACAAATTCAACAATAAAACAAAATATGTTGCACATTAGCCTAGCTTACCTTCACCAAATCAAAAAAACTTCAAATTTATATCAGGTTATAACCCTTAGGTTATTAGGTGATTCAATTATATAATACAGGAATATGCCTGGTTTTATTACTGTAGTTATTATTATCCAACTAATTGATTCTGTATTTTCTCCTCAGGGTGATTACATCTGGATCGAGCCGGTGTCCGGCAGGGAGTTCGATGTGGCGATCGGAGCCCGTGTGGTGTCCGCAGAGGGCCGCCGCATCCAAGTCCGTGACGATGACGGCTCGGAGGCGTGGCTGGCCGCCGAGAGACGCATCAAGGCGATGCACGCCACGTCCGTGCAAGGCGTCGAGGACATGATCTCGCTCGGCGACTTGCACGAGGCCGGTATACTCAGGAATCTCCTCATCAGATACAATGAGAATCTCATCTATGTAAGTTGGACACTCTCACCGATTTCATTATAAGTAGCTTGTCCTTTAAGATATTATCCAATAATATTCAGACTCATATGAATGTTTCTTAGTCATTTGGGGATGAGTCCTAGGACAGTGTCTCGGTAGACAAAACGATGAAGTGATTGTGTTTTATAATGAATGGAAAATGCTGCAACGTCACTCCAACTGATACTGCAATGGATTCAATTGAATACAGCTCAAACAAGCGAGTAAATTACACACTGCCATAATTTCGGAACACTTCAGAGTAAATAAACCATGTCTTGTATTCAACTGCGCCTAAGACACTTCTGGCAATCATTTGTGAGTGCTTAATGCTGCAGTGTTACATGATACACCCAGGTAGGGCTGGAAATCCGTAGCCGGCATTGACGATTACAATTTTGAAAACACTAGGAAGATAAACATTCAGTTGTCATAAACGTATATTGCAACACTGCCTATTTGCGGTGCTCGCTCATATTACCAGTTTTGGATTTTGAAACATTTATTATCAACTGAATACATTGTCAATGATGATCAATGTTGCTATTGGGTGTTCAAATCATCATTAATGACTAAGAACTATTTTTCAAAAAAACCATCTTTACGTTTACAGACTTACACTGGCTCCATATTGGTAGCAGTAAACCCTTACCAAATCCTTCCGATCTACACCGCAGACCAAATCAAGTTATACAAAGAGCGGAAGATTGGCGAATTGCCACCACACATATTTGCCATTGGTGACAATTCGTACGCGCACATGCGGAGATACGGGCAGGACCAATGTATCGTTATAAGCGGAGAGTCTGGAGCCGGAAAGACGGAATCTACTAAACTAATTTTGCAATACTTAGCAGCCATAAGTGGGAAGCACTCGTGGATAGAACAACAGGTATGTGGAAAAAAATATAAGGCTTCAAATTACAATAGATATACCAACTTTACTCAATCCCGAAAACGGAATATGTTAAGTAGTTAGCTTGCAACTAATCTCCTAAGCCTATCTTTCTGTCCTTAGTTTCTTCAAAAAGGGAGGTTAAGCAATTGACAGAATTAGTTATCATTTAATATGTCCAGCTATATTGAAATCATAGTGCTTCGAATTGAAGCGGGCATAGTTAAAAAATCAGACATTGTGAATCATTTGTTTTCTTATTCTAACATTGCTTTGTCAATAGCAAGCAGAGTGGGAAAACAAATGATTCTACCAAAGTATCTTCATGTATTGAAGTTAAACTATTTATTTCTTTGATTCCAGATTCTTGAAGCGAACCCTATTCTAGAAGCCTTCGGAAATGCCAAAACAGTCCGAAATGACAACTCCTCACGTTTTGGAAAATACATAGACATTCATTTCAACAGCGGCGGAGTGATCGAAGGCGCTAAAATTGAACAATATCTATTAGAAAAGTCAAGAATAGTTTCTCAGAATACTGACGAAAGAAATTATCACATATTTTATTGTTTACTGGCCGGGCTATCGAGAGAAGACAAACAAAAGCTTGAGCTAGGTGACGCTTCGGAGTATAAGTATTTAACTGGGGTAAGATATATTTTATTTATAATTTATCATAAATTCATAGATACCATCCATTGCATCCAGTATTTTATTACAAACCTTATGAGCTTAATGTAGAACTTTGATTGTGATAGGAATCAACAATCTTCACTTACTAAGGTACAATATTCACATAGTGCACTGGAACACTGTTTTTAATTTTCTAAAGATAAATTTAGTGTGACTTTTATATTTTGATAACTATAATGTATATTTATATTTTACATTTAATAGACTACCTACCTATATACCAACACCTAATCTCAATGGACAATTCAAGATGCAGTTTTTCTCAAACAAAAATGCACCCCATTTTGAGGTTAACATAATATCAATACTACAAAATAATTAATTTTCTTTATGACTATGTACAATTAACGATCATCATAGGAATATTAATCTAATCATGTTATAATGCATGATATAATTCTCCAGTGATTTTCATTAATAAATATCTTGAATATTCTACTTTCAGGGAGGAGGTATAACATGCGAAGGCCGTGATGACGCTGCTGAATTTGGAGACATTCGATCTGCCATGAAAGTGCTATTATTTAGTGAACAAGAAATATGGGAAATACTAAGGTTACTCGCAGCACTCTTGCACTGTGGAAACATTAAATACCAGGCCACCGTGATTGACAACCTGGACGCGACGGAAATTACAGAACACGTCAATGTAAAGAGAGTTGCGAATCTCTTAGGTGTGCCAGTCCAGCCGCTGATAGATGCCCTCACTCGGAAAACGTTATTTGCCCATGGCGAAACTGTCGTGTCGACTTTGAGCAGGGATCAATCGATGGACGTGAGAGATGCGTTTGTCAAGGGAATATATGGAAGACTTTTTGTTCTCATCGTTAAGAAGATAAACAACGCTATTTATAAGCCTAAAGCCACAACAAGAAGTGCAATAGGAGTGTTAGATATATTCGGATTCGAAAACTTTAACCACAATAGTTTCGAGCAGTTTTGTATTAATTATGCTAACGAAAATTTACAACAGTTCTTCGTCCAGCACATTTTTAAACTAGAGCAAGAGGAATATAACCACGAGGGTATTAACTGGCAGCACATTGAATTCGTAGACAACCAAGACGCGTTAGATCTTATCGCTATCAAGCAACTTAACATAATGGCTCTCATAGATGAAGAATCAAAGTTCCCCAAGGGTACAGATCAGACTATGCTGGCGAAACTTCATAAGACGCACGGGGCGCACAGAAACTACCTCAAACCTAAGTCAGATATAAACACTAGTTTCGGATTGAATCATTTTGCCGGTGTCGTATTTTATGACACTAGAGGATTTTTAGAAAAGAATCGAGACACATTCAGCGCAGACTTACTGCAGCTTATACACATTTCAAACAATAAGTTTTTGCAGCAGATATTCTCCGAAGACATCGGAATGGGATCCGAAACAAGAAAGAGAACTCCGACGCTATCCACTCAATTCAAAAAGAGTTTAGATTGTTTGATGAGGACTTTGAGTAATTGTCAACCGTTCTTTATTAGGTGTATCAAGCCGAATGAACATAAAAAACCAATGCTGTTTGATAGAGGCCTGTGCTGTAGACAGTTGAGATACTCGGGAATGATGGAAACGATCAGAATACGAAGAGCCGGATACCCCATTCGACATAGTTTCAAAGAATTCGTGGAGAGATATCGATTTTTGATATCAGGCGTTCCCCCATCGCATAAGACCGATTGCCGAGCGGCGACGTCGAAGATTTGTGCATCCGTACTCGGCAGGTCGGATTACCAATTAGGCCATACGAAAGTGTTTTTGAAAGACGCGCATGACTTATTTTTAGAACAAGAGAGAGACAGAGTTTTGACGAGAAAGATATTAATCTTGCAAAGGTCTATTCGAGGATGGGTTTACAGGAGACGCTTCCTTCGGATGCGTAAAGCTGCGGTTATCATACAGCGACAGTGGAGAGGAAAGTTGCAGCGGATACGATATGTACAAATGAAAGTTGGGTTCGCGAGACTGCAGGCATTGATCAGAGCTAGGGTGCTCGCTCACAGGTTCAGACATTTGAGAGGACATATTGTATCTCTACAGGTGAGTTAGTTTATCAATATTATTGACCGCAAACCTTAAAAAAATCAACCATATTATTATATATAATAATTCTTGTACAGCTAAATACTCAGCTCTTCTTTTTACCTTATTATAATGGAGTTCTACTTAGTAATCAATATCTTCTATTTTTTTAATTAATATCTGGAAATTTAGTTAACAAATGACATAATTTGAACAATAAGTTTATCTAGATCATGATTTGAAATTTTAAGGGATTTATTTGTTTTTTTTACTTAATAAACCTGCTATAGACATTTCAACTGTTTCAAATTAATTTGTCATATTAAATTAATAAATATTGTTTGCAAATTCATCTTCCAAAGTTTCTAATTTTCGTCATAGATGTTATAAAATGTATCAATCTCTATAGATATGACGATCATGTAAGTTGCTTGTATCTTATTATCAATAAAATTAAAACAATTGTCATTTTATTTCTATACTCTTTTCCTGTAATTCAGGCTGCTGCAAGAGGGTACTTGGTACGACGGTCATATGGCCACAAGATGTGGGCAATTGTCAAAATTCAGGCCCACGTCAGGCGGCTTATAGCCATGCGAAGATACAAGAGACTCAAAATAGAGGCGACCCAGCACAGGGAAGCTTTACGAATAAGAAAACAAGACGAAATGCGGCTCAAGCACCAAGGCAACATCCGGGCTAAGGAAATCGCCGAACAAAATTACAGAGTGAGAGACTTTAATTTCCATAATACCAAATTTAATGGCCAGTAAAAACTATTCTTTTTCCTAGGTGCGTGTCTAACAAAGTAAACATTCAAAATCTCTAATCACACCAAACTCTAGTAAACCAAATAAATCAATAATTGAAATAATAAATAATGACTTTTAAGGTGTTAACTGTCAATTCTTGGTGGAAAGACATTATATTTTAAAAAATAAAACAAATTTCATTTGTACTACTTCCACATATTTATAATGGTGATCATCAGTTGATAATGCTCGTGATGAGCGAAACCGGTCCTGATCATTATAAATATGTGGAAGTAGTACAAATGAATTGTGTTTTATTTTTTATAATAAATAATGATATATTAATGATTAATGTAATTGAAAATACAGTACAATTTATGTTTATTAAATTTTAATATCTATCAAGGTATTTGTACTTTTCTTGTGCTCCTTAAAGAATATGGAGAGCTGGCATCATATGATAACCATGTAATCAAATACAAAGACATTGGGAAACTTGTGTCTCAAAACTGCAGTACATCTATCTCATAGCCACCATTCAACATGTTTATGTAGTGAAAAAATATTACTCATCCGTATCTTCTTCCGTTCGAATGAATTCTGTCATCTTAGAAGACTGCTGATGACCATCCATGACCAGTAGGGAGAGCTGGGTAGCGCTGGCATAACTTGGGAAAGAGTCTGTTCTTTGTAATTTATCTCCTTATAAGGATATGTCATTGCGAGAAAAAAGAATATCAAATTAGTGTTTGTTTATTTTTCATTTGTATTACTCTGTTGTTTCGAGACGTTTCAATAGGAGACAAGTTTTTTCTTATGATACATTAACGTTGGCCCCAATTAGAGGTCTGCCTGTAGGGGTCGGTTATGGAATTTATTTTTCAGAAAAATACTTCAAAATCTGTGCGGGTCATGAGCGTAATCAAAAATCATTAATAAATAAATTTTATTCGTTAAAAATAAGTTTCAATGATTTATATAATTATGTACTAGTATATTTTAATGTAAATTTTAAAAAATCGCGCTTTTTTCGGGCTGAGAGAAATAAATCTAGGCTTCGGGTCGCGTTCGCGTGACAAGTGTGACATTAAGACTCAGACCCGGGCTCGGAATGGGTAATTTTATCAAATTTCGACCCGTGCAGACCTCTAGCACCGATATATAGTAAATGCGTCTTGAATTTTTTCATAAGAAACGCTAAAGGACTGAATATCTTTTTATTCTTTTCGATGAATTCGGTGGTAGCTTTGTGGAAATTCTTTTTTTTCAATACTCACAATTTTGTCAAGTAATCAATGTTTTGATGAAGGTTTTAAAAAAAAAATAAAGATAGTTTTTATATTATATTGTTTATTAATCATCCCGGAGTTTATCTCGAGTGACTTTAATAAATCTCAAGTGATTTAAACAGCTATACTGCCAAATTTAAAAAAAAACACTATTATTAATAAACGTAATTATTTTAGGATCGCATGCACGAGTTGGAGCGGAAAGAAGCAGAACTAGCGATCGAAGAGCGAAGACAAGTGGAAGTGAAGAACACCCTCATTCAAGATGCGGCGAGAAAGCAAGATGAACCTGTGGACGATTCTAAGTTGGTAGAGGCCATGTTTGATTTCCTTCCCGACTCTAGCAGCGAAGCTCCTGCTCCGAGAGAGACTTCCGTATTTAATGATCTACCACAACCCCGTGCTGATCAACAAGAGGTATGTGAACTTATATTCTACATTTAAAATTTTATTAAAATAACTACTTATAATTATTCATTAATAAAATATACCATTAAATATAGTAACATTAAAATAATGTTAACCCTTTTATGACTAAAGGCTGTGATAGAACTTCATTACACTTATATGAAAATAACGGTGATGCATGATTGTTCTTCAGTCATTCTTCAGATTGATTTTACATCACTCTTAAGGTGTTAGCTGTCAATTTTTGGTGGAAAAACATTACATTCATAAAAAAAAATTGTACTAATACCATTTGCCAACAGTTGCTATGTAAACCTTGCGATTAGTCATACATAATATCCACGGTGTTTTGGTCAATTGATGTAATCCTCAAAATTGAAATTGTTTAGGAGAGAGTAAAAACTGTCTTTATCGAAAACATTATATGGTGAGTTGCGTTATGAATCTTTGAAATGCAACCTGTAAATTCTCATGTTTGCACATACGAGATTATACGTAGGGATTGTCGATGTAATAGTGGCCTACATCAAGTGGAGAGGGGTCAGAATTTTTAAACCTAAAACCAATGTAAAATGATATTTCCCTTCCAAAAAGTGGCCAATTTATTTTTCTAATTTACATCATTTTGCCGAGACCTGCTCTGTCGTCTTTAAAATGAGATCCAATAATTAACTCATTTTCGTATTTTTTGAGGGTTACATCAATTGGCCAAAACACAGTCGATATTGTATAAATAACTCTGATTGTTTCAATTCTTTGCTTTAAATCTGCTATTATCAAAAGAGACCAAAATAGTAGAACAACATTTTTTTTGAATATTTTTTGAAAAGATTTTATCAACAAGTCAGTATTCTCAAACTAAATTTGGAAAAAAATTGAAATGTTATTTGTTAAGTTTAATTATATATCGTCTCAGTAGGTGAGTAAGGGGAGAGGGAAAGTTATTAGTTAGTTGATAAAGCTAAAAAAGGGTATATTAAAAATATATTACCAAATCTTTCTTTACCTTAAAACTCAAATCTATATTTCAAGACTGCATAACAAATGTTTATTTTGAAAATCCAAATCTTCAATGATTTTTACGAAACATAAAAATCAACAAAAAGAAAGACTAATGATTCAATTCATATATTTATCTTTTATACTCGACCGCGAATGTGAAAAATTATCGGTAGGATGGGATAGTAATTGGAGGATTGAAGTATGAGGGATACGTTCTAGAGAATACAGTGCAAAAAAAACGTGTGAAAAAGATATAGTGCACATATAAAAATGGGAGATAAGTTCCATTACTTAAAGTATCCTAAAATATAAAATTCTCAAACTCAAAATAATTCTAATTTATTTTTTATTTGTATATAAAAATAGTTTCATATGATACATACATAATAAGTAAATTTAAATTATTTGAGATTTATATTTAATTTAATATGAGAAAATAATATTCATTCAGTCACTACTTGACATTAAAAGGGGGGATAAAATCGATGTCAAAACAATAAAAAGTTATGCATGAGTCATGAACACCCGTATCTTAAAATTCGCCAAACAGAAAAAATGAAGATTGCAATATTCATAATGGGCCAAAGTGTTTTTAAATATATACATATAATATCATGTATTAATTAATACTTTTCGTTTTCGTAACCGTGCAAAAACAAAAAAATCAGTGTAAAAAAAATAATTAGTCCGTTTTCTTAGACCATGCAAAAAAAGCTATGGAAAAATAGAATCAGATGTATTTAATATAGCAGTTGACATTACAAATTTCTTAAATTTCCTCATTACTCAAATGCTGTTGCAATGGTGGGCCAAAAACAAAACTAACTAACTTATATGTCTTTTCAGTTGATAACTCCAATGCAAACAGCTTCGGAAGATGAAGAAGACTTGTCAGAATTCAAGTTCCAGAAGTTTGCAGCAACCTACTTCCAAGGGAACATCACACATCAATACTCCCGGAAACCTCTTAAACATCCACTTTTACCCCTGCATACACAAGGAGATCAGTTGGTAAGTGATATATTTTTGTTCTGAATTGAATTATCAATACATATTATCAAAAGTGATTATAATTATGAATTGTGTCCAGGCCAATTTAGATAATGTTTTACTTTTTGAATATTTACACAATAATTTTAATTTAATTTTTGATGTTTCTTAATTTTTCCCACCTAGTGATCAATAATTATGCTTATTTCAGGCTGCTCAAGCGTTATGGGTAACAATACTCCGATTCACAGGGGACTTACCTGAACCTCGGTACCATACCATGGATAGAGACAACACATCTGTAATGTCAAAGGTCACAGCCACCCTGGGAAGGAATTTTATCAGATCGAAGGAGTTCCAAGAAGCTCAATTGATGGGACTCGACCCTGAAGCCTTTCTGAATCAGAAGAAACCGCGATCGATACGACACAAGTTGGTCTCGTTGACTCTTAAGAGAAAGAATAAACTTGGTGAAGACGTGCGAAGAAAACTGCAGGTACAATAATGATATATTTTTTGGAAACAGAATTTTTGATACATTAGATTTCTTACAATTATTATTCTCATATCTACACACAAATTCATCCACTGAAAAGAAACATCCCCACTTAACACTGCACACATATTATGTTGTTATTATGATTTTTATATAGGCTAATGAAAGATTTTGTACAATGATTCCAACATTTGACTTATCCAAATTAACTGTTGCTGAAAGGGTTAAAAAACTTTTCTAATATTGTAATATTTATAAGGTACTGCTTTATTTAATCGCAAAGCTGACATCAATTTGAATCATATGTTTAAACCACATATGGGCAATGTTATCATATACAATAATTTCTGAATGAAAGGAATGATATAATGAAATTGATTGTCTATAAACGAAATCTTAAAAAATTTGTTTGCCCGATTTCTCCCATTTCCTTAGATATTTATTGTATGATAAAATATGAGACAGCGATATAAAAACGTTATACTTATAGATATAGATTTTCTATAAAGACATCGTATTTGAATAGGAGTCAACATAAAATCACTCTTTTTCATTCACTCTGGCAAAAAATACCCTTTTCGCACAATCATGTCTGAATTAAACTGATTAATGTTCACCTTTATTTACAGGATGAAGAATACACTGCTGATAGCTATCAATCATGGCTGGAGTCTCGGCCGACATCTAACCTGGAAAAATTACATTTCATTATCGGTCACGGTATTCTACGAGCAGAACTGCGTGATGAAATATATTGCCAAATCTGTAAGCAGCTATCTAACAACCCTTCAAAGTCGTCTCATGCGAGAGGTTGGATTTTGCTATCTCTTTGCGTGGGTTGCTTTGCACCGAGTGAAAAGTTTGTGAACTATTTGAGAGCGTTCATAAGAGAGGGACCTCCGGGGTATGCGCCGTACTGCGAAGACCGTCTCAAACGTACTTTCAATAACGGCACGAGAAACCAGCCACCGTCTTGGCTGGAATTGCAGGCGACTAAATCTAAAAAGCCGATAATGCTGCCGATTACTTTCATGGACGGAAACACGAAAACGTTGCTTGCCGATTCCGCCACCACTGCAAGAGAACTGTGCAATCAGCTGTCAGATAAAATCGGTCTACGAGATCAGTTCGGTTTCTCACTGTACATCGCTTTGTTTGATAAAGTCAGCTCATTAGGCAGCGGAGGTGACCATGTTATGGATGCTATTTCACAATGCGAACAGTATGCAAAAGAGCAAGGAGCGCAGGAACGAAACGCTCCTTGGAGGCTCTTCTTCCGTAAAGAAATATTCGCACCCTGGCACGAACCGACCGAAGATCAAGTTGCGACCAATCTTATCTATCAGCAAGTCGTGAGAGGAGTAAAGTTTGGCGAATATCGCTGCGATAAAGAAGAAGATTTAGCTATGATCGCAGCTCAGCAATACTTTATTGAATACGCTCTTGATATGAACAGTGAGCGGTTGTATACGCTGTTGCCTAATTATATCCCTGATTACTGTCTCACCGGAGTGGAGAAAGCAGTCGATAGGTGGGGAGCATTAGTCGTTCAAGCGTACAAGAAAAGTTACTATCTAAAGGAGAAGGTTCCGGCCCTCCGCGTGAAAGAAGACGTAGTCAGTTATGCAAAATTCAAGTGGCCTTTATTATTTTCTAGATTTTATGAAGCGTATCGCAATTCCGGTCCGAACCTGCCTAAGAACGATGTGATAATCGCAGTAAATTGGACGGGAGTGTATGTCGTGGACGATCAGGAACAGGTTCTCCTCGAGTTATCTTTCCCGGAGATAACTACAGTTTCTAGTCAAAAAACTAATAAAGTGTTCACCCAGACGTTCAGTCTGGCTACCGTCAGAGGTGAAGAATTCACATTCCAGAGTCCCAATGCGGAAGATATCCGAGATTTAGTTGTATATTTCTTAGAGGGACTGAAAAAGCGCTCGAAGTTTGTTATCGCCCTTCAAGATTACAAGGCTCCCGGAGACGGATCGAGTTTCCTCAGCTTTCTCAAAGGCGATCTTATTATTCTCGAAGAAGACAGTACTGGGGAAACGGTTCTCAATAATGGTTGGTGTATTGGCCGCTGCGATAGAAGTATGGATAAAGGTGATTTCCCTGCAGAGACGGTATATGTTTTACCCGCATTGTCTAAACCTCCTCCTGATGTATTGGCTCTCTTTAGCTTAGAGGCTGCATCTCATGGAAGACGATTATCGGCAACTGTGGTTAACGGAACCGAACCGAGAGATAAACCGCACAATTTGGCTGAATACGGTTTGGATCACTTCAGAGTACCACCGAAAAGAACTGTTTCGAAGGCTTTAACTTTGACAACGGCGCGACGAGGTGGCCCAGAAGAGCTATGGCGACATTCGAGAGATCCTATAAAACAGCCGATGCTGAAAAAGCTTATTGCGAAAGAAGAACTGGCCGAAGAAGCATGTTTCGCTTTCGCTGCCATTTTAAAATACATGGGAGATTTACCTTCCAAACGGCCGCGTATCGGAAATGAATACACAGATCATATCTTCGATGGTCCTTTGAAACATGAAATCTTGAGGGACGAAATTTACTGCCAAGTAATGAAACAGCTCACCGACAACCGCAATAGAATGTCAGAGGAGCGAGGGTGGGAACTCATGTGGCTGGCGACCGGACTGTTCGCTTGCAGCCAAAGCTTACTCAGAGAGTTGACACTGTTCTTAAGAACGAGGCGACATCCGATCTCGCAAGATTCATTACAAAGATTGCAGAAAACCTTAAGAAACGGCCAAAGAAAATATCCACCGCATCAGGTGGAAGTGGAAGCCATCCAGCATAAAACGACACAGATATTCCACAAAGTATATTTCCCTGATGATACGGATGAAGCTTTCGAAGTAGATTCTTCGACGAGGGCCAAAGACTTCTGTCATAATATTTCACAGCGACTGAATCTGCGGTCGAGTGAAGGTTTTAGTTTGTTTGTTAAAATTGCTGACAAAGTTATATCGGTCCCCGAAGGCGACTTCTTCTTTGACTTTGTTAGACATTTAACTGATTGGATCAAGAAAGCCAGGCCGACGAGAGATGGTGCCACCCCGCAGTTCACATACCAGGTAATTTTTGCAATCCTTATTTGTTTTGGTTCTATATTTTAACTATATTTTATTTATACATACTTTCAGCAAATGGATATTGATAGCAATTCTGTATTATAATTCATATTTACACACACCAGAAAAAATGCTGCCACAGTAGTTAATTTTACTTAGTAAACAATTTATTTACCAAATATAACCCAGCCTTGTATTAGATTCCCTACAGTTTCATTCAGAAATGAAGTCGTGAATAAATGAAGTTTTTCAACCGCTCATTACCACAGCTTGTCAGAAAATCTTTTACCATCTTGCTAAATTAGGCACAATTTTGAAACATAAGTTTCCAAGCTATATAACCAGTACTTCTTACCTCATATTTTTGTCAACATTTATTTATACATAAAAGATATTTGTAAGTTTTATTAAATTTATTTAATTCTGTTTAGGTATTTTTCATGAAAAAATTATGGACAAACACAGTTCCTGGTAAAGACAAAGCTGCAGATTTAATTTTTCATTTCCACCAAGAACTTCCAAAGTTATTGCGAGGATATCACCGATGCACGAGAGAAGAAGCAGCCAGACTCGCCGCCTTAGCATACAGAGCTCGATGGGGAGAGAACAAACAAGAACTTCAGGCAATTCCGTAAGAACTTTGGAGATCAAATTTTATTAGTTCCATGTGTGAGGTGTGACAATTTAATCACCGGGAAGCAACTTAAAAAAATATTCATTTGGAACTGTACACTAGTGGCTACTGTCACCTTCAAAATATTCCTACTGTACATGCACCAGACTTAGATATCAGTTATATTAGAAAATCTGTCTCCCAATAGACCTTTTTTTGACAAAGTATTTCACAGTTGGGCAAAATCAACAAAAATGGTACATATGTAAAGATTCAAAGCAAAATCTTTGATTCAAATCTCGTTTCTCCAAGTTTGTGTGTCATATTTATTTTTAGATATTATTTTCTACCACCTTTTTCAATCCTTGTTTCCAATTCTTCAAGTCTTTTAACACTTCTTGAGCGGGCGCCCGGAACAATAGACTCTATCCTGTGGCGGGCGTTTTTCGTGATTAGCGCAAAAATATATTGCTTTTTAAAATTGACACAACTTCTAAACGAAACAATATTTTCGATTGAAATTTTCAAGAACTCTCTGGACATCGTTTTAGCAAAATAAGCAGTTTCAGTTGTTGGTTCTGTAGACCAATACTCGCCCCTTATATCCTTGCGAACTTGTCCCATCAAAAGAATAAGCCCCAGAAACTTTTTCATTTCTTTCAAAGTAATATTTTTCCACTTTGCCGATTTTTTACATAATTTATAATTATGGGAGTTTGGTGGTAATATCTATTAGATTCGTTTGCAAAAAATTCAAACAAATCATCACCGATATATAAATTTACCGCATCACTTACAGTTTGAGGACAATCGAAATTTGAATTCAAACCGCGGCGGCCTAAAAATGATTCCAAAACTGGAGGATTATCTAACGATGACCACTCATCCACATACTCGTCAGAGCTCGTCTCCGAATCAGAATCACTTGGAATAGTGCGACGGTGAAACGTTCTAGGTCTTGGTATTTGCTCATCATCACTCGATTCGTTGTCTGACAACTCTTCAATATCATTATTCCATGAGCAATCAGATGAATTGTCGGCATACACTTCATCGTCACTATCATTGGCTTGTGAAGACATTTTTGTAGGGATAACGTCTTATACAATGGTAATATTATATTCGAATAATAAAATACGAAACAGTATGTAAACAAAACAGCGCGAGCGATATGAAAAATAGTCCGACACTTGAAACGACTCAAACTGAACTAGAGATTGAGATATCGAAACAATTCTATATGACTGTTGATTTTCACCCCTTATAATCTAGCAAAGAAGTAGAACTAATGATAATTAGTTGCGGCGTTTTATTTCACGCCGATATACAAACCCGTGAAATGCCGTCTCCCGCCAACAACCGATAGTCAACAAAAACGACTTTTGCCGTGTCCCGCCTTCGACCGATAATCCGCGAAAAACGGCATTTGCCGTTTCCCACTGTCAATGTGTTAACACGTTTCGTGCCACCCTATTTTTTATTAAAAACACATGTGCGCCATTTGCAAATTTTAGTTTTATATTATATATATATCCTAATAAGAGCTTAATAAATAGTCGAGATGTTAGTCGAGTCAACGTTGATGCCGGTCACCGGTGCCCGGCATGGCACGAAACGTGTTAACATTCAACTATTCAGCATTTTAACAAATATTATCGGATTCGTGTTCACAGCTACAATTTCATTGTTTAAATATTTTGATTATTTGTCAAATTTGATTTGTGACACTGGTGATCTTTATGACCTTACATTAAACAATTTTGATTTTTTTTAAATGTTTCGTTATTGCTTTGGTATTGATATTTGCATACCTGTATTTATATTGCAATCCCCACCTGTACTAGCATTTCAAGAAATTATGATCTAACTCACGGATTGTTTGCAGGCAAATGCTCAGAGATCTTGTCCCCTCGGACTTGATTAAGGTTCAAAGTTCCGCCGACTGGAAGAGGGCTATCGTGGCTGCGTACAACCAAGGGGCGGGTATGTCGCCGGAGGAAGCCAAGATTACCTTCCTCAAAGTGATATACCGTTGGCCAACCTTTGGATCAGCTTTCTTTGAGGTCAAGCAAACAACTGAACCGAATTACCCTGAAATGTTGCTGATTGCGATCAACAAACATGGAGTCAGCTTGATTCATCCTCAGACAAAGGTATGTATCATCAAGATTTTTATTGCGTCTGTATTATAACAGTACACATTTTCTTTTTCGTAGATTTATCAAATACAGATTTCTTGTGAAACTAATTTATTCGAATTAGTCTAACATGTAGGTTTTTATTTTGCAAATTTTATATAATTTCAGCCTGGCTCTTGCAAAGGTTAGTATTGAACATGACATTGAAATGACAATTATGATAGTATATTTATTATACTGTGTATCTTATTTGATTTGATTCTTACAATGTTTGGTTGTATGCAAAAAGCCATGCACATATTTTTTTAAAGTTGTAACTGTGTAGACTGCTCTACATTAACCACTTCCTGGATGTTCACGCAAAAAATTGTACCATCTGGAGCATTCAGGCAAATATGCGTATCATACGAGTATAAATCGGAACTGTCCCCACTCATACATGTGTTCAGGTAAAGATCGAAACCACATGTCAAAACATATGATCCCGATTTATTCCATTTTTTTTTATTTACCTTTAAGTTTTTCGAACGCTTTTAGTTTACCTAATTCAAATATATTAGTTGTGCTTTGGAAACTTTTGTGTGTGGATTTTATATTCAATCTCGTTTTTTATTTTGCCGATTTTTCGAAACCCATACGATAATGGATATGAATAATGATAATTCGGATTGTTAAGTCGACGTAATACTTGCAAATAGTGATTCAGTTTATTCGGATGAAGACAATATTGAATTTAAAGATTTAACATATGTTTTAATGGTTCGCAAATAATACGCAACAACATATATTGCGAATAATTACGCAAGCGGATTTGCCCGTGTCACTAATGAATTTACGCTCAACCAGCCCCGCCAGAGATGTGTTAACAGAATTTGTCTAAGAGAACTGCTTGTTACTCAGTTGCTGAACCTCTCTTTTTTCGAAGAGAGTAGGGATAGAAGGATAGGGCTAGGACAGGACTAGTGGTTAGCTAATCGCTCTCGCTACGTTCCGTGAGGATGAGATGGGTGGGAGGGAGGACTCAGATTACGAACAGAAATCTATAAATCAATTGAAAGGTCAATCTATGAAAACCGTCCGCACCAGGAATTGAACCCAAGACATCCGTAACCATAGCCAGCGACGCTACCAACTGTGCCATGGACGGCCGACAAGGGAAAAACATGATTTCACCATTTTGGTCTTCCATAGCATACACGCAGGAATGTCATTTATTACACAATAATGACAGCTAAAATCTTCAAGGTTAGATGAAACCCATCAAAAATATTATAGGACTATTGTTAATTACATACTATGACTTGCTAGTCCTATTACCAATGCTGTCCTTGCATTATTATATTTCTAAATAAAGTTCATTTTTTGAAAAACAGAAAGATTGAGCAGCACTGATGTCGCATAATTTATGTTAATGGTGAGATGCTCATGAATGATTAAATAATCAAAAGAAACTGTACTTATATGGTAAAAAGAAGGGGAGGGAAGTTGTTTTTTCATTTACAGATTTGATATTATATCAAACCTGCTTCTTAGAACTGGAATCTAGAAATTACATTTACTTTTTGAGACTGATTTTACTAAAAAATGTATTGTTTATTAATTTTTTCTCTTAGTAATAATTCCATTCAGTAGTAACAATATAAGGTTCTAAATAAAAATACAAAAACGTAATTCGAGATCAACATACATCTAAACCTGCAAGAGGTATGAAGAGGTACATTACAATATTTCTTCCTATTCTACAAAAACCAGGGTGCCACATTTTATTTTGTAATTTTATTACAGATAAATAGGTACATGACAATTGACTACTTTAACACTATCCTAGTTATCAGTTCTGTGATGCTAATATTATCAGTTTGGACAACCCTGTTACTAATTCCCACAAGTAGCGATTTGGCTTGGAAAATATAACGAAATTCAAATTTGTTCTCCCACAGTAAAACAAACTTTTATCAGACAAAAAGATTGCCTTTTACATCTGTCAGTTGTAAATAGTTTTGAGTTCTGTTCAATTGAACTATAATTCTTAATTTTTTATGTGGTGTGAGTGAATTTTGTTTCTCATTCACATTTAAAAAATTGGTTGCCTACCTTTGTTGTTAATATTAGCATAATATATTACGCCCCATTTAAAAAAGAAAAATGTACATCAGTGGAGTCTAAAAGTTGAAAATCCATCGACTCCAATTTTACCTTACATTCACACACATATAAAAATAGAAATGGTCAGATAATGCAACTCCTTCACCTTTTTTTTTAATGCTTGTAGAATGTGATAGATCGTGTTGCACAATGTTGAAAATCAATATCAATTATTATCCAAACTGAAAAAATTTCATTCAAAAAAATTGAGTTGGTGTCAGCTGCTTTTTGACAACTCGACACTGCCCTGAAAAAAACATTCAATAGATTTTTGTGTCGTCATAAATTTTATAGAAAGTTTTCAATCATTCATTTTTTATTGTAGGTTAGCCCTTAACAATATAAAATAAATAAACAATAGTCTCCATTCATGACATTACTTATGGGTATCTAAAGAAGAGAGTAGATATAAAACTTCATGAGTTCACTTGATAATCAGATCATAGAACAATATAATTTATTTTAACCATGTCGGCTCCCAATTTAAAGCATATATCACTTTTAAGGTGTTAACTGTCAATTCTTGGTGGAAAGACATTATATTTTAAAAAATAAAAGACAATTCAAAAAAAATAAAATTAAAACATAGATTACTAATGGAGTTTATCTCAATAGAAGTTTTCTTCTAACAGAATTGCATGTTACTCAGTTGGTCGAAGAGAGTAGGGATAGAAGGATAGGGTTAAGACAGGACTGGTGGTTAGAATATCGCTCTCTCTATGCGATAAGTCTTTAGGATTGGATGGGTGGGAGGGAATTTTAGACAACACAAACAATCATGTCTTCCGACAGAAGTCCATAAATCAATCAAAATATCAATTTATGAAACTGTCCGTACTGGGGTTCAAACCCGTGAGCACTGCGACTGAAGCCGACAACGTTGACCACTCGACCGTGGCGAAAAAATATTAAACAGGTTAAAAATGTCTGCTTGAGAATCTCTTGTTTTATATTTTTTTCCGGTTGGGTGAGCGAATTAATTAGTATTCAATTTATTCATACTGGCAACGATAATTAGAGAGATACTTTTCTTACAACTTTCCCACGGAAGCTTTACATTTGCCACTCAAATAATTATAAATCTCAGCACTTGGGGGCCATTATTTTTAAATTATCAACACATGAACAAGATTTTTACCACACTTATTTCGAGCACTAATAATATCCCATTTATGTGTAATCAATAGCATAACGTTTAGTGTAAAAATAACTAGAAAGCGTCTTGTAGGCTTCTTTAGTATAGTTTCCTTAAATATCTGTTTTACTGAAATTGATATCTTGATGTTGTTTACAAATTTTTTTGCTCAACACATAAGATATAACTCCATCGTGAAAAGTATGTGTGTACTATAATTATATGAAACTATTTACTTTTCAAGAATTGATTTGGTAATTAGGTTATATATATCAATTTATTTGATACCATTAGAATTATTTTATTCTTATTTTAATAGTATAAACTGTCAATTGAGATGCCTTTGGAATGTATCAAATGAAAACATATTTTTAGTAATTATTTAACATTTTTTAAAAACATCAGGATCTGTTTTGATCAGTGATTATCTCATTTTTAATTGATGAAAACATTTAGGCTATTTATACAAATTGATCTATAGAAAGTAGTTAAAAACCTTTTTATTTACTTTGATTAGATACAAATAACTTATTCAATCATATTTTTTCATCATTTGCAGAATGAAACTAGTCCTGAACTTACTAAAATGGTGAAATAATCTACCTACAAAAACTGTGTTACTAAGTTTTCCAATTTATCTACTTTAGCATTCCAATATCATACCAACAATGGAGGAAGCCAAAATTCAGTGTACTTTAATCAAATTATTGCGAATGAGTTTTACTTCATGATATTTGTGAAATTCAAAAGATTGATGATACTGTTTTAAATGGGTTGTGAACAACATACAAACAAAGCATACACTATTAATGTTACGATTATTTTCAGGATATTCTGGTGACGCATCCGTTTACCCGCATATCCAACTGGTCGTCTGGCAACACCTACTTCCACATGACGATCGGCAATCTCGTCAGGGGCTCCAAACTCCTCTGCGAGACGTCTCTCGGTTACAAAATGGACGACCTCCTGACGTCGTACATATCCCTCATGCTGACAAACATGAATAAGCAACGTACTATAAGGGTGAAATAAAAACAAAGTATTGACAATAAATAATATGCTGTTTTTCTTTATTAACTCATTGACGAAGACGCAAGGAAAACTGTGCTTTATTAGTTAACGTCCAAGAAGATTATTATGACTTATTTAAATTATTTACGTTTATATATTAATATAAAGTTAATGAATCTTCATTGCAAGTTTGCTGAGATAATATGTTATATTTATTGTGGCTATATAGATCGTTTTAATTTATGTTTGATATGAAAGACCGCTTAGTATTGACAATCATATTATTAATGAAGAGTTTTAACATCTTAATACGATAACTTATTCTTACACAAAATTATAATTGTGTCACAACGTTAACTGTTGACATCGGTAAAATTTAGTCAGTGGAAATCAAACATGGTTACCATCAATGAATGACAATTCAAGATAAATGCATATAAACATTAAACATCAATCACTCGAAATTGTGTTAACTCAATTCTTGGTGGAAAGATATACAATAATTTATTTTTATATCTATACTATATTGCAGAAAATACTTGTGAAAATACATCACAAGAACTACTCCTAAATGGTGAACAGTAGCAACATGAAATTTGCACATGTCATTCTGGCTGCCATTTCTAGGTCAACTGTGTTATTTTCAACTTTTAACATAAGTTTTCCAACAACCGAATTCAAATCAGTAAATATGCTTTACAATATGCTACTCTTTTTCTGTCTGAAATTCCATTATATCAACAAACGCACTTGTATTCAACAGAAAATTTGTTTTTTTTTTAATTTACATTATATTTTTAACAGTGCAGTGTTGAAAGAACTTGATATGATATTGCATGCCAAATTGGCAAATCTCTGATTTGATCTTAATATACTTCACCAATTTTGATTTAGTACATCAAGCATAAAGACGGCAGGTTTCAAAAAAGTTTGATTTTATAATGAATAATTATTTTACTGTTTTCATTTAATGCATATTAACAAACAATACTTCCTTTACTCATCAAAACTCTTTTTCATTAATTAAAACTGGCCGTGTTTGATTAGCGACAAATGAATCTAAAATCTTTAGTCATTGCTTTTTATGCAAAGAACCATTACACCGGCATCATATTGTGAAACTCGGAATGATTTCCTCATTGTGCAGCTATCTTGATATAATTATGTAATTTTGATTCAAATGATGAATGAATATGCAATTTTCTCATAGTAGTTATCTTGAATGATTGTCTTCAGAGTTCACCAAATAATTTTATATGTGGTTCACCGGACATACTGGCAAAATATTTATTTTCAATCTGTTCTAATGCATGGTTTGTTTTCTTATCATCCGTTTGCCGTTCTATAATAAATACTTACTGAATCCTTAACCTTATCAGCAGGCAAATAAGATATCGACTGTGTTTTGACCGATTGATGTAACCCTCAAAAAATACGAAAATGAGTTAATGATTGTATCTCATTTTAAAGACGACAGAGCAAGTCTCGGCCAAATGATGTAAATTAGAAAAATAAATTGACCCCTTTTCGGACGGGAAACATCATTTTACATTTTTTTAGCTTTAAAAATTCTGACCCCCCTCCACTTGATGTAGGCCACTATTACATCGACACTCCCCACGTATAATCCCGTATCTGCAAACGTGAGAATTTACAGCAGTGCATTTCAAAGATTCATAACGCAACTCACCATATTATAAGGTTTTTGATAAAAACAGTTTTTACTGTCCTGAAAAATTTCAAATTTGAGGGTTACATCAATTGGCTAAAACACTGTCAATATAGTTGACGATCGATAACTGCTAAAATACTGCCTTATAAGGGGGTGTGAAACATTTATGTGATTTCAGCACTCTAGTTAAATTTTAAATAGACAAACTAATCTTTAAACTGTTTTAAGGTGTTCAATCTTGGTGGGAAGGCATTATATTTTTTAAATAAAACACAATTTGTTTATACTACTTCCACATATTTATAATGGACCAGTTTCGCTCATCACGAGCATTATCAACTGATCATTATAAACATGTGAAAGCAAATAATTGTGTTTTATTTTTAAATTATAATCTATAATGCTTTAAATGTGGAGTTTTAAAATGCGTACTTTGATCACTTCATTTGAATCAGACATCTGTTTGAGATCAATTTGAAACTTGCTATGTGTCATTCCAATTTATTTGATCGATTAGATTGTCATTCGAATTCAAATAATATTTCTTGAAATATTGGATATTTTGACAAATTGCTGAATCTCAATGGACTACTACTGGTTGAAACCTCATGTAGCTCACTTACTTCATGCATAGTCCTAACATGGCACACGATATAATGTAAAAATATGTTTTGGGTCCCTTCTTTTACGATTTACTGCGCTTGACTATATTTGTCAGAATAAGTTATGACACAAACATGTGTATTGAGGTGCTAAAACTGTTTTGTATGATAACAAGCAGTTAGAGAAGTCAATTACGGCTGAAATTATTAGTCAATTATTAAAATTAAGAATAGGATATTTATTTTTGCACAATGTTTTGAATCGACGCGAAATTATACGAGTCGCCAAACTCTGAAACTGTAAAAGTCAACGTTACTTGCGGAGCTGATGATATTATCTGAAGTCAAATAAATGCAAGAATACCGTGGGAAGTTCCCACGCGTTGGCTAATTAGAATCTCTTACACTTGCTTATCCTCGAGTAAACTGCTGCGGGCTCTATTGTTGTCAGCGAGACAGGAAGTTGTCTATACAATCATCGCTGCGAGGAATGTTATCTTGAATGATGGTTCCCATCATATTTTTATACAATAATATTCACTGTGTGATAGTGTTCGCCACACTCACAGACAAAAATGAAACAGAATTATTTTTTTACTTTGTTGTATTTCAAAAAGACATCAAAACATGCTTATGGACAAAAACATAAGCAAAAAACATCTTATAATAGTTATTATTATAAAGCATACAAAAAATACAGGTAATCCTAGACTTATGACAGAGAAAATATTTAAATATTTTATCACAAAAAAAATAGTGTTATTTTTCAATATTGAGCTACAAATTGTCACTCCAGAGATCATCATAAAATCATATTTGTTGAATTGTGATATTTTAAGGGTTTACACAAGTACAATTGTTCTCTAATTCCAATACAGTAAATCCTCGATTTAACAGACAAATTTAAAAATTGTTAAATCATCTGGTTATTAGTTTGCATGTTTCAAACCGAAAGCCACAACCCGTAAACAATGTTCTTTCTGCCAATGATAAACATGTGATCATACAGCTTCGACGGTTTAAACGCGTGTCAGTCGATTATTGGCAGGGTGTGGCTTTGTCATTAATGTATTGTCGTTAATTTTCTCAATAAATGAATAAAGAAAACCTACTTTATTATTAAACAGACATTAGGTTTTAACGGATATCCCCTCTCCAGCATTACACCGTTATATTGAGATTTTACTGTATATAATTGTTATATAAAAAATTGTGCTGAACTTAAAAACTGCTGTCGTAAATAAAAAGACACTATTAGCAAACAACATATTTTGAGCAATGTAACATTTACTGTAATTTCCAGTATGGTATTATTTTTTAACAATTTATTAGTTGATTTTTTTTGCATGTATTGAAATTTTCTAGTAATATTTAAATATGTTTTATCCAAGAAAATAAAATTACAGATATAAAAGATGAACTAAAATTGGTTGACACAGACTACAAAATCCCTTTAATCAAAACAATGTTCTTTATTGAGCTGGAGTGTTAATATCATGTTTCATTATTTCTGCTTTGAAGTTTGATTACTTTCATGACATAAGTCGAGGATTACAGGTACAGTAAATTTACCGCGAGCGGGACATCTTTATTCGTTTGAAATAAAAATATAAGAATATCAATATGACATTCACATAAGAAACCTGTTTGACGAAGTATCAATCTCATTTTATTATGTTAAATAATTATTAAAAGTAGAATATATGATACATATAAATCTTAAGGCGAGATGTAACGCTATTAAATTATTATTTGTATGAGAATTTCGCTATGTTTTTAATTACATACATTGTTTATATTATTAAATGTAAAAAAAATATGCTTCAAATTAGTGTTTAGTCGGTATACCTGGGGAATATAATATTTATTCTCTTTAAAATGATGTTTCTAGCGCTGTGATGATAATTTAAATTATTAAAACCCAGTATGAGAACATCATTTATGTGTAATTTATTCATAAAAAAATCAAGCCTGTGCATAGCAGCGCTTGCGTATTCTCAAGTGTACATTTTTATATATTAACGTGTTCGACTAATGAGTTCATTGTTTCCGTGCTTATTCTCACAGTCAAAATAGAACGTCTTTATATCTCAATTTTTCCCACATCACTCTAAACTAAAAGCAGTGACGTAAACTTGATTTATTATACATAATTGATTTGATTCATTGATAAGCCGAAGGTGTTGCGACGCCGCGAAAGCAATGAACTATAAAAATATACAATTATTGCAAACCTGCAAGGAATAAGGATATTGACACGAGCCCAGTCGATTTAAATTATATCATTTTTAATTTGACGCAATATTCTATGTTATGCTTTGCTTTACGTAATAGTCTTATTTGTACACTATGTATTATAATTATATACATTCAATTTATACATTTGTCGTTGAAAACAAAAATTAGCAGATAATTCCATTATACATTTTTATATTTTTAATATCTCTTAAAAACTATAAAGGTATATTTGTTCTTTTGTCATGATTATGTATGAAATGTTGATACCGAGAAGGGTCTGAATTTGTCAATAAAGTAATTTTATTACTAAATCTTTGTGCATTTTTATTTTTACTGAATCCAAGGATTCAGTAAAAATAATTAGTTATAAACACTGACCACTAACAAAGAATTTATAAAGCTTTTTTTGCAAATCCTTGTTAAAATCCAAATAACTTTTAAAGATGTCAACGGATATGCATGTTTTTTATGCTTCAGTACTATTTGATTCTATCTGTACTTCACAATTAAACACAAGCCAAAATGGGAATACTCTGTGATCCACTCAATACTTATAGAGTATATTACATTGCAACGCAGAACATGCTTACACCGCATTTAAAATCTTAAAAACAAAGCGATATTATCTAAAAAAATCGATTCTGAACTGAGATCAGCCGAACAATAATGACCGATAATATAAAATTAACGTCTTATATTATTGCAAGATTGGCAAGACTGGAAACTAAGGAATGTCAGCAGATCAAATTAATAGAGACACGCACTGAATAGATTATGCCTGCGAGAAGCACAGTAATTACATATATAATTATGAATGACCGAATATTCTTCCTACAACGAATACCCTGTTTTCTTTTATTTGTATTATATATATATCGATGTCTCGATTGCCATCTATAGAGTAAAAACATTATTATTCTGACATAGATGATTTTTTCATTAATTTATAAATAACAAAACTATTTCGCATAATATTAGAGATGCATATTGTCATTAAAGCAAGAAAACTGTATAACTTCAGAAAGAGCTGCATCACGGCCCTAGTTCTCTCTTAGCAATTCAAATCAATGTATTTTTGTAATGTCATAATTTTTAGCACTGATGGATCGTATTACCGGTCACTGGATGGAATTTGAAATCAAATCACAAAAAAAAAAAAGATTCCTTTTCACAAGGACAATATACATAAACTTCTGTTGACATTTTTTTATTTTATTTTTATCATGCCATTCTATGATTTTTATACAAAAATACAAATTCAATATATATACATATTGTATCTCATAAATGATTTCTCCTATCAACTTTGTAAGCATTGATAAAGCAGTAATTATGGATTTTTCTATAAAGTCAAATCTTTTAAAATAAAAACAATGAATATTTACATATAATTCAATTTAAATGATTTTAATAATTGAGTTAAAAGAGGGCGATAAATGTTGAGGCCCACATTTTCAGATTTTTACAATAAAATTATTATAATTGATAGAATATAAAATGAGATTTCTAAAATAGACCTCATGTTAATACATCATACACACAAAGGTTTCAATAAAGAAATTGTTCAATGCACTGTAATTTAACCAAGTTATTATTATGCAAAAGTGTCTGTATCCCATAGATATTGAATTCATTTTAAATGAGCCCATTTAGCCACTTTCAAAACAATTAAAACCTCCGTGATTGAATATATATAAAATTCTGGGCAATAATCATTAAAGGCTTTTGTTAAAATCTAAAAACATTCATTTAAAAATTGATTGGGTGCCAGTTTAGAGTGCGGTCTACCTTTACTTAACCTGACACCAATGTGTTCATTTAAAATATTACAAGGCATATGTATAAACAATTTTTGAACCCAAGTTAAATATTCTCTTCCCACTTTTGTTGGAAGTTAGTGTACTCTTCTCTAGGTTAGGTTAAGTAAATTTAAAAGTAGAAGTGGCACCATTAGTAGTCCATATACTCTCAGTATGGAACAGAATTTGTTTTTATTAGAATGAAGTTAGGAAAAGACTAGTGAGCAAGTCCTCTCTCTCTGTTCGCTTTGAAAATTCATAAACGAGTGGGAGGGGAGGTACGAAAACACCACAGACATCCATGCCATCGAATACAATTTCATAAATTGATTGAAAATACTTCACTAAATATTGACCAAAGTTTGCAACATTGTCAATTTTTGGAACAGGAATCGAAATCTGCTCCAAAACCTATTTTACCCAAAAATTACTCGATTCAAACGAATTCCAGAAGGGCGGGTATGACGAATAGGTAAGGGTTACAAAAATATTTCATAGGATTCAATAAATTGATTCTAGTATGTGGACCGTTATTAATATTTTAAAAATCAACACGTATTGATTCATATAATAAATATCTCGACAGTTTGTTTCCTATCACTTCAAAATATATAGTGATATTTTCCACGTGCACAAAAAATAAATCTGAAATTGTGGACAATAAGGAACCAAGCACATCTTTGAATGTAATCGTGTCCAACACAGAATTAAATTGAAAAAAAAATTAGCGCATCGACACCTATTAAGTAAAAGGTTGGAACTGCATTTTTTACTATTTTTAAGTTAAATCAAATGGTACACGTTTTGGTAAAAACACGTGCACGGAAAATATCAATTTATTATGATAAATATTTGCTTAATTAAATGCAATAATATCATTTCCAATATAAGCATTTTTCACATCGGATGTGATAGCTCGTTCCTAAATGCTATGTTCAAATTTAGTTCTTGTTTTCTCATGCTAATTTACCTATATTGAAAAGCGACGGCAATATTTTGCAGTGTTAAATGCATTCCGTTTATAAAAATAAAACAAAAATTTTCATTTTATCAAATAATCAAGAAAAGTTTTCAATTCAATCAAATGATCGTCTTTGCCCTTCAAGAAGTAGAGAAAAAAGTTGCACCAAAAATAGTCAGTAAAATGTTGATATTAGAAAGTAGAGGCAGCTTTTAAAATAACATGATTAAATGTCAACATTAAAATGGTTCTACTGAAATTTTACATTTTTTAGTTCCGACCTTATAGCTAAGGAGGTGTCAATATTCACAAGTCATACACACAGCAGGTTTTTTACAAATTTTGGATTTTAAGTCATTAATTAAAAATCTAATTCAGATTTAATTAATACTGTGGATTGTTCATTGTAAACGCATTGTGACTACAAAATTTTGTAATAAAACAATGAAAACTTTATTATTTAAGCACAATTAAAATACCAAAGAAATTCAAAGGGGTAATTAATTTTGATAATATTATATATCTACAATATAAAAATGTCAGAGATCACGACACTTAAAGAAGTGTTTGGTTACTTTTGTATAGAGTTCATACAATTCTCGGTACAGCAAGCATAGAATGATTTTTATCTTAAATCTACTTTAAATTCTCTCCTAATAATCCAATATAATTTTCATATTTGTACAAAACCTACCTGAACTATCCTATCTATCAGGTTATACCAATTTTATAAATATATATATATACAGATAAAATATATTTATGTATTCGAAACCATCAGTTTTTTTACACTATCTTACGTGACCCGCCAGATTTTCCCACGACAAAAGAGCTCCGCAACTACAGTCTGCATATACAATAACCTCAGACTAATCGGCACAATACATTTTGTTACAATAACAATACACATTAATGTGTAACAACATTTCTGTGGCGTTCTGGCAAAAGTTGATATGTCCGATTTTGTCATATTGAGTATTTATTCTCGTAATAAGATTTTCGCCAGCATGTGGTGGCAAAATTCAGTACCTACACTATTCATAAAGAAGATCCATTTAATTTAAATTTTTGATAACTTCATGTCTCTTAGGCTCCTAAAAAAGCATTTAGAGTTTTACGTTTTACAAGAATGGTATTTAGTCAGTTGCTCAGACTCTTTTTTATTGGAGTTTGTAAGAAAAAGATGAAGCTAGAAAATAACTAGTAGTTGGCTTATCACTCCCACTATGCCTGGTTTTATCATTGGATTGGCAGGAGAGGAATTTTAACATCACAGACATCCATGCTTTTGAGCCTGTATCCACAAATCCATTTATGAAACTGTCCGTATTGGGATTCGAACCAGTGAATACCGTAACCGAAGCCAACGACATTGACCTTTTGGCTACAGGCCCGACCTATATATTTGAATTTACATGATACATTGCAAGTTTGCATCAATCAATCGACTCTGTGAGGGACATTCTTGGTTCTGGGATTTAAAATTATTGGATATCAATTTATGAAATTGTCCAACCTGCGAACACCTCAACCGAATAAGATAAATGCACAAGAGCATCGACCTTTCTGCTACAGAACCTTAATTATTAAATATGTATCATCGTAATAAAAATATACTTCCAAATTGCATAGGAATTAAAAGCAATATTCGTCTGATAATCATGTCTTAGAATACCAAGCATTTTCAGCTACTGTTGTGTGAAGTGTTATGTCTAAAGGTTTTGGTAATGTGTGCAGGTGAGTTACTTTAATGGAGCTCTCTTTTGTCTAGCACTCTTCCGACGGGATACCAGTATCTCAATGTATTATAATATTTAAATTAATTTACAATTTTGTAGCATTGAGAATTCTGAAATTGTTATGGCTAAACCGCAACCGGATAAAAATAGGATGGCGTTTTGCCTTTTCATTAGTTCGGCACAGAGTGTAAAATGCTCCATGCTTCAATACTTTGGCAATGTTCATTTTCAAAGAACCGAATACTAAACGGGGAGGAATGGAAATTTTCCCGGACTATGTGAAATTTTGTCAATTACATTAAAAGAATTGCGGGCTTGGAATGCATCGTAAGGCAATCTAACTGATTCAACGTGTGTTTCTATTCGACACATCACTCCGGATACAAATTGAGAGTGTGAGAAATAAAAAAATTAATGAGAAATGTCTATATTATTCAATGACCAATTTTTATTTATTGGCTCACTTTACGTTACTAAATTAACATCAGATACAAATTGCAATGCCATTATTTAAAGCTGACATAAATTCAGAGATCTCCCAACACAGTTTTATGTTGTAAATCATATGAAAGATTCCTGCATGGTATAATTGTTCAGCACCTATTTTCAAAGACATCTGACTATGATAGATTGAAAATTAGTTGCATAAAAAACAGGAATCATGTATTAGTGGATCTCCAAACGATTATAATGAAGGAATAAATAATCTACAATGACCAGGATTTGTGCAACTTAAAAGACCTCAAAAATCTATATCAATCTTGAGGAGTTATTCAGATATCATTCAATACATATATACAAAGAGAAGTGTCGAATATAAATTATGTACAAGATAATTTCAGTCAAATTATACAATATACGTTGTCTATTGAATAAGATTTAATAAAAAATGTGCCATTTATATACATTTGACTTTCTGAAAACTACATCGTAGAAATACTATAATCGCTCTAGGCGTGCAGTAAGGAATGTCAAAAGATATACATATTTTCATGAATACTGCGACAAGCAATCTTTCCAATAATTCAGTGAGCAAAAATAAAAAATCTCAACTTATACACGAATGTTTTTAAAGCAATTTCGTTTCAGCGCAAACCTCCCGACTGCTGCCAAGTGGACAGGGGGGCATCAGGTCTCATCACGTCGTCCACCGGATTGCAGTGGGGCCTCGGCCCGGGCTCGGGCGTGTACGTGAAGGTTAGACCCGTGGCGTAAATGATGCCGTCATTTCTTACCAAAGAAACAGGAACCTGACGGAAGAAGCGGAAATTATTAATGTAGATCTTGGTAATATTACAGTATAAGAAGAATTAATTTTGTCTTATGTCAAGGTGGGAAGTAACAATAACAATACAGAATGAAGAGGTCACTTTTTTAAGTGATATACACAGTCAAAAATAATAATGTTACTACGGGTACATTAAAAATTGTCTCATAAATAATCTTCATTGCAAACCTGAGTCGGTTGTCGAACCCACAGCCATTCTCCACGGAATTGTGAAATGTCAGGCACAACGCAAAGCATGGACTCTGCGCATCGATACATCGTCTCCGCCTCGACATCTCCGAACCAAACTTGCAACGAGGGCGTAAAGTTATCGCCGGCTAATTCCAGCATGGCAACATCGCCGCCTCCGTTCAAATTCAACGAATGGACCAACGGAACTGGAGTCACAGGCGATCTGAGAAATTATTTTCAATTCACTTTGTGCACGTATTTCTTTTCGACAGCTCTATTATTAGAGCTTATATTAGCTACACTTATTTCCATTGCTTGTTTTCACTTTTATGGGGTCAAGAAACACATAAACAAAAAAAAAACGCATTTTGTTTCACACAATCATTAGAGCAGTGAGTTGCAAACTAATTCCCACTTTATGCACTGAAATCGCATCTGAACCTCTCTTCCACTGCACTTGCAGTGTGTCCTGAGTTGCACATGGAGTTGTGCTGTGCTACATAATTTGAAAGATTTGATTCAAAAATTTTGTTACATATTTTATTTTCTTTCAGTCCTAATAATTATTGTCTATGATGATCAAATTCTGGACCACATGGAAGGTACATCTCTATATCTCTTGCAAAAACTTATTATTAAACATTTTTGTGGACGTTTTATTTACGTGATATTTTGCAGAACCAATCTACCACACAAGCGATGAGATGAGTGTACAACCAAAACGTAGCTACCAGAAGCAAATTTGCTTTGCTAATTCTATTTCATTGAATGATAAAAAAAAATGTTGAAAACACAAAAAGAAATTTGATAAAAATGATATTTTATTACTGACGTGTAGAACAGTAAAATCAAAATTTGCTGCTTTTACATCTGATAATTTCATATAGAGTTTAACACAGAATATAAAAGACTAAGCATGGTTTTGCAATCTTAACATTAAAAAAGGTGCTTAGCATAATAATATGGAACTTCATGTATTACCTGACGGGTCCCATCCCTTCGAAGAATTGATATTCAGCTTTGTCGGTGGAGATGATCGTCCAGCATGCTCCGTCGTTGATCATCTCTTTATTGGTTTCTTTAGGGCAAGGGGTAGCTTGAAATTGTATAATACGCTCTTGCGAAAGGCAAAGATACATCCGTTCAGTGTCTTTCATGTAAAAAGCGCATTTGTGAAGTTGTGACACGGGATCGTCCGCTTCCAGCAGTGCCATTTGTTTATCAACCTGTTAAAAAAAATGAATACTAGTAACTGTATGAAATTCACATTGGTAACACGAGTTATTTTAATCAATATGAAATTCTAGCCACTTTTGATGACTTTTTATAATGGGTAAAATGTTGCGTAGATGGCTGCGTTCATACTATTGCGGAAAATTTTTGCAGCAATCTATTCTTTCAAGAAGAATGAATGTTATAAATTGTTAACACCATAGTAACTTAGGTCAATGAAACAAGAACCCAATAACCTGATTTGAGAACCAATCCAAGAGTTGCACTAATCAAGCTTAGAACAACTGATGAACGCTAAAACCCAAGTAAATATTACATCTGATTTAAGTATTTCCCACAACTGAGCATCATTGTCACTTAATATTTTCAAAATGAAAGTAAGTATATCAATGAGCGTGAAAGTCTATAGAGTGTGCTATAAATATTACTATCCATAAATAAGCTACCCATAACTTTCTTAGAAAAAATTATGCACGTTTGAAACAGAAAAATACATATAATTTGCTGGTCATGGTCATATAGCCAAGTGGTCAACGCTCTTGGGCATTTGTCTTATTCAGTTGCGGTGTCCACGAACTTAAGCCCTCATAAAGACAATTGTATAAATTGATTTATGGATTTGTTTTCAAAAGGCATGGATGACTGGGATGTCTATATTCTGTCCTACCTGTCCGATCCTTAAAACGAGACAAAGTGAAAGCGACTAGTTACCTACTAGACATTTCCTTAGGAGCAGTCATTATTGAAAAAAAAATACTATTATGACTTCGCCATTGATGTCTGTAATGTCTGAATTCTCTCAGTCATCCTATCCTTAAAACAGGGCATAGCGTGAGCGATTAACCAACCACTAGTCCTGTCATTACATTCTTACTCTCTCTAAAAAAGTGGTTGAGCAACTGGGTAACAAGCAGTTCTCGTAAACTAACTTTTTTTAATAGGGTTCATTAAGAGTCCATAATATATAAATCAACATTGAGTGATTACATCCTATGTGAGATCCTCTCATTGTAAAAATAATTGTCACACCCAAAACTGTCATTGTGAAAAACTTTTAGTTTTGAGAAAATAAAAAGTCAATAGTCTCATAAAAAAAGCTGCAAGTATGGTCGTCCCAGTAATAAGTGGTGGTTAAATTGTTGTGAGAACTTAACACCCTAACAAAAAGAGCAGTAATCCATTTAGATAATGTTTCACAAGTAATTGTTAGATGAATTCATAATAAACCAGTACATTAGTCAGCAACCCCAAAAAAAATGAAATTTCAGTTATATCTGATAAAACAAATATGCCACCAAAAAAATGCAAAGGCAGATAGCCTTTTAAAGAATTAAACAAAATGTTAATATTTCTGGGTCATTAAAAGGATATTACTAAATATCCTTCTACTGACTATATTCGGGAAGTACCCAATCGTCCAAACACCCGTCTATAAAATGTATGAAACTCGAGTACAAATCAATAATATTTGATTTATGGTGACCATTTGAATATTACTTTTCCCATTATCTCAATGTGGGTTATTTGGAGATGTCTAAGTAATGAACTGGAAGATCGATGTGTATTCAGCCTTTTGTGAGCCTCTAACAGTGACACCTGTGAGGTAGATAGCGAGATTATTTAAAGTACATCGCCAATGATTTCCATAAACTCAATTTCATTTTGCTACAATTTTCGCAGCAATAAAATAACTGAATTATTCAAAAATATTGAATTGAAAACAGTGCCATAATTGTGAAAATAATTATCCACGGAACAGTGCACTGAGGAATGGTGAAATTAAAGAATTGAAACAGTCGCATTCTTGTACAAAAATACATTTATGAAGAAATACTACATATTGGATACATTCACTGTGAAAAAAAATATCATAAATGTAATGACAGGGAACCTGAAAAACCTGAAATAAGAAACAGCCGACAAGGAGTAAGCTGTTTGATGACACTAAGAATAAATGTGAATAATTCAAGTCGTGCGGTAGATTTCGACCAATTATTCTACGGACACGAAAGGTGTGTTTGACGCACAGAACTTTTGTGGTTTGTATAATATACATTTTCATCACATTTGGCACGAAACATATATACGCAATCAATTGTTTGTTTGCATTTCTTCTACGTAACAGTCCTTGAATGGAAGTTCTGAATGAACGAAATGAACAAATGTATTGCATTTCCTGAATGAGGCAGGCGTCGTCACTTTGAATTTGCAACAAAAAATTGAAAGTGCATCAGTTATTTGGCTTCTCAACATACTCTTTATACCAACGGTCTCCAAACTCAATAAGGATGTGAGCTACTTTCAGAAATTGAAATTGTCTGGTGAGCTTCTTTATATTTTTTTTATCATCGTCCTTTATCGTACCATACGTTATATTACTTAAAATAAATTAGGGCATCAGACTTCTAATAAAACATAAAATGCTTACTGTCCGCTTCCACCGTGGAGCATATGGCCTCCTAATGGAGGTATCTCAACAGAATTTTTCTATGAAAACTGCTTGTTACTCAGTTGCTCAACCTCTCTTTTTTTTTAAGAGAGTAGGGATAGAAGGATAGAGCTAGGACAGGATTAGTGATTAGCTAATCGCTCTCGCTACGCCCCGTGAGGATCGGATGAGTGGGAGGAAATTTTTTAGACATCACAAACACTCAGACTACGAACAGAAATCCATAAATCTAATGAAAGTTCATTTTATGAAAACCGTCCGCACCGTTGTCATTGTCGGTATCCGCGGCGAAGTTGGTAGCGTCGTTGACTAGTTACAGATGTCTCGGGTTCATCTATTTATAAACATAATAATAATTGAAAAATATCTTGCATTTCATTGAAATTTAGTTCGAGAAATACTTCATTTCCGAGTCCAATAATGAAATTTGAGAGGCAAATTTATAAATATGATAAAATATTCTACGCGAGCGACCGTTTGGCGATCACTGCTTTATACGATGCATGTCTACTAAATGTCTTGTTAAATTTATAACTTGTATTCATCCAAACATTGCTGGGCAATCCATCTCCTACTGCATAGATAATATTTTTTATACCTGTGTTGGTGGTGGTCCACAAAATATTTCTTCTATTTTTAGTAATCCGCGGGTTTAAAAAAGTTGAGGAACACTGCCTAAAAGTCTGTATTTAATGACATCTAACCTAAGCAGTAATATAACTTACCACAGGTTTCTTTCTTCAACCAGCAATGTATATTACAATTTATTTCTAGTGGAAGTTTTGAATCATACAGAAAACTCCTTTATAACAACTAGAAGTTTTCTGCTGCTTAATTGTATTTTTAATTTTATTTAATATCATTGATAAAGTGAGGTTAAATTTAGAGTAATTCTTATCAACAATGCTAATGCTGAACCCTTCGAAAGAATCCCCTTCCCTAATTTATTGTTTACTTTTGTTAGAGGTATGCATCATATAATGAAGGGTGACAACCCACCCCAACGTTAAATCCTCATTGCTATTAGTGTGGCATATGAAAAGGGACACAGTTGCAAGCATATTTGATTGATAGAGGGGTGAAAATTTATCACTAACTCACACTTAGGAAACATTTGTCGAAAAATTATATTATCATACATATTTATCAATTCAGTCACTGATATTGATACTGCCATATGTAAAAAGACAGTTAAAAGCAGAATAAATATTCTGAACTATAAAATAAAAGTTGTGATTTCAACCCAATTCATACATTTTTATGTTTATTTTTCTTATTCATAACGTTTTTGAAAACCAAAGCTATCAAAAAAAAAAAAAAACACCAAGACATTAAAACTTTAAAATTTACAGTTTGATACATCGACTGAGGGTGCTTGATGGAATTTCAATATCGAATATTAATTTTTCAAATCTCGTACATTTCATTTCCATGTATTTCATCACTAAAGACACTATTTACTAATTGTCAGTTCGAGTTCATTCGTGAGCTCGAATACCTGACGATGTCGAAAGGTGAAACCCGTTTGTTAGTGTCAAAGTACAGGGAAATATGTAAAATTTGAAGAATTCAAATTTAAAATTTCTTTTGTACAATATACGACATTACTATTCTACCTTTATAGATAAGAAGAGCATATGGACTCTTAATGGAGGCATCTCAACAGAATTCTTTATTATTCATTGGCACAACCTCTCTTTTTTTTCAGAAAGAGTGATAGAAGGATGGGATTAGTAGTAAGGTGATTGCTCTCGCTGTGCTGTTTTTAGAATCAAATGGGTGGAAGGGAATTTTAGACATCACAGCTGTCGCCAACATTTCAGACCTAACGTACCACTAAACTTACAATTTCGAACTGTTTTTTAAAGCATATATCCACAAGTGTCCTTCTAGTTTGGCCAGAAATACGAGATAAAGTCTTGGACATGAAAACATGTCCAGGGCGTTCATCGGGTTTATTGTATTAAATTAATTCTGGAGATATTTGTTGCTGCCTGTTTAAAATAACTTTATCGATCAGCTCCCATAAGATTACTGCAATTACTGGTAACCATTGCCTTAGAACACAATGAAAATTAAATGTACGACATTCAGTTTGACTCAGTTGACCACATTGAGGCCTGGCGAAATTATTTTGATTTTTTATAAAAACTAATTACTAACGTTGTGTTCACAGTCAATGTATACTCAGAAAATGACTGATGTTAGCTGTCTTTTTATTTATGATTGTAGCATTAACATTAGTGATTCAATTAATTTCGATCAAAAATGGAATCAAAACTAATTTTGAATATGACAATTCTTCTTGATTAAATTATCTATAGCAGTGTTCCCCAACCTTTTTACACCTGCAGACCAGTAAAAAAATGGAAAAAATTTTCGCAGACCACTAATACTGAAATAAAAATGGTTTTTTGTACAATATTTTTTTAATCTTATACTGTGACGGATGGACATAACTATAACTAACAAATATACATATGAAATTCTTGGAAATATAATTGGTAGGGTTTTGCATCCGGGTTCACTATTCAAGAGAAAATATTTCCGTTCTCCCTGAATGTAGCTGAGAATATTTATGATTTTCGATTCTGAGAAAGCCAGCGACCACCAATTATTATTATTTATCAATAACTAAAAATACAAGTAAACGTGTCAAAAATCCTGTATTTAGTATTTTTGCATGGTGAATTTCTTGAAATTTGACATACTGTTCGTGACCCTGCGGAATGTCTCTGCGGTCCGGCACTGGGCCGCGACCACCGGTTGGAGAGCACTGATCTATACATAGATTGGATATAAACAGTTACTGCAATATGTTGGTAACAAACAAAAAGCAAAGTTTATATTGCTCCTTTATACAATTACTTTTTAAAGGGTACAGTAATACCCCATTATTTAACGATTGAATCAATCAATGCTCTCATATTGTGTCATACCTCCGTTATTCGACATCAACAGTTTGATGTTTTTATCAGTTCTCTTGAATATTATTTTGATGCTGGCTTCGAATTCTCACCGAGAACTATCCCGAGGTGAGGGAATTCAAATACTACCGACTCTCTTGTGTGTATGTGTGTGTATATGTATAAATATAGATTTGATAAATTGGAATTATATTTTTTCAGTGTTTAGTGGTACCAAATAATTTTGATTAACGGAGTGCTACTGTATTGAAACTCAAAACTTGAGAAACTCTATGAATGAAAGAGTATTTCCTAAAATATAATATATTGGTTTACCATGGATTCGTGTGAAAAGTATTCTTATATTATACTCTTATATAAATTCTCTAAATCTCACTTTTTGAATGAAAAACATCAAATTCAGCGACATGTATTTATCGACACTCCCTACGTAAGCGTAAAATATGTGATTATATGTATTTTGCATTTTCCTTGTCTACACACTCAGTTACATGGGTAGGCATCGAACAACAGGGAAAATTAGATTTAAAATAGTAGCACTGTCCCAATTTTGAAGAAGATACATGTAGTCATTACTTTGCAATTGCGTTATGAATCTTTGAAACGCTCTGGAGTAAAATCTCATGTTTACAGATACAGGATACATAGGGTGTGTCGTTACATGAAAATTGAGTTCATTAACACTCCCTTAGAATCTGTATATCTCCTAAAAATTGAGACCTCTCTACCTGATGATGTATGGATATTAGCCATGGCTTTATTCAACTGACTGTGGAAGACATGCACACATCTAATCGTTTAACCCCTTGAAAAGAATGAATGAGAAATGAGAATTCTACCATTCAAGTGTCAAACTTTATGTCCCTGATATCTATCAAAAAGAGGGGGAGGGATTGTGGGAAATAAACTGTTTATTCTTCCAAATTATAGAACCGGCCTGAAAGTGATGCCACTGGAAATAGCTTTCACATTTTTTAACTGTATAGCTTCGAATGTTGAAATATCCAGTGTGAATGTGCGATTCAGGCAAGTACTATTTTCTAGTATTATAACTTCGGAAACTTTCTTGCCAAATTTCACTTTTTATTTTCTATGTCACATTACAACAGCAAAAGACTTTATAATTTTTTGTAATGAGTTTTTATATAAATAAATTGAACTGAATATAAGAAAAGGTAGATCCAGATGTGGATTATGTTTTTTTAATGTTTTTAGTTGCATTTTCTATTATTCAAATTATTATTTGGTTACTTGTTTATTATAGTGTCGCCACTATAATTAACAAGTAAGCACACCATAGAAATAAAAAGGTGTATCAAAAAATTAATAAAACACAAAACTGATAATATATATATGACATAATTATTTAGTAATTACCCTTGACTTAATGTTTAAATCAACAATTCAAAATATCGTGGGTGTAAATGCACAATATTTTTAAGAATACGTAAGTGATTGAGTTTCAGAATTGAATAAGTTTAGTGTTCAATATCAAATTCATTTCTAAGATGACAACTATAGATATAGTAACAATTTAAACAGGTGTTTCTCGCGTTCATAATTCATGCAATGGCATTGAATACTTAATAATTGAGAAAAGCAAAAACATAATATACATTTAAGCCAGCGAAATTTTTAGTATATAACCGGAATGCTCATCTGACTTACCGGGCTCGCTTAAAACTAGCAAAAATCAGTGATAATGGATACTAAGATGTATATAAAATTGACAAATAAAATACCTTTCGTATGATAAGACGAGGTAAAGCCATTCCTGTGACAGAACAGACCAACTTGACAGTTGATCCATAATGTACATAGCCCTCGCGAACTTGAAACTCCTCCGATTCACTCTCATTATCGTCCAATAAATGAATGGTGAAGGCTCCCCACTGAGTGGACGACGCATGAAAGTTTCCGTTCTCCACGTGTAAGTATCTCGTGGAGACTGTCTGAGATCGAAGACGGTTAAAAAGAGCGACCTTGGTTCCGCTGGCGATGCACAAATCCGCATTCTTCAATGATTGTTTCTTTTTAGATGGTTTAGAAATCACTTTAATTCTTTTACTGTTAAACACACCGATATCGTGTCCGGATCCATAGAACATTTTGACAGACAACATAAAGTGTTTTCTTTTATCTGAATCAGAAATATACAAAGTTTTAGCTGCACAGTACTGTTTGCCATTATTTAAATCTAACTGCTGCATGTCCTGCTCGGAGTTCCCGATCCCTATAAAGGCGCAGAGCTGGGACTCCTGCTCCGTCGCCCCTTCGCGCAGCATCTGCTCCTGCCTCAACCGCCAGCCGTCGCCGAACAGATAAATGCACGGTGGTGGGCAGAAGAACCTCTTCTCGTTTCCGTAAGACTTCTGGGCCACCTTAGCGTGCAGGATGACCATGACCATGTCGGAGCGGTCTCGCAGATAGCGCTCCATGGCCTCTCTGGTGAGCCGCCGCTCGTCCGGGCGGTAGGCCCCCTCGCCGGGACCGGCCGCACTCACGAACCGGGGATACGGCGCCCCGTGCTGCGGCGGCGGCGAAGACGGCGACTGGGCCATTCCCGGCAACCCATACTGATGCGGCATCTTCGAGCGCGAATCGTCTGTCACAACATCGTCGACGCTAAAAAGTCGAACTTCGGCATGGACTCATCGAAACTTTCAAATACTTTTTGACAACTTCACAGTATACCGCTCCATGAGTGATGACTCCACACACGACGACGAAATCGGTGAGAAATAGTCGAACGCGAAACACAACAAACCGACGGCGCTTCTGTTCGCTGCGGAATGATCGGCGGAACGTTATCACGTTTCGCAGCTACACGAGTACAATAAAATAAACGCACTGTACGTACGCCAATCTGCGCGGCTATCTCCCGTTCCATTCAAAAACACCTGTTCACTCGGTATATTTTCCGACAGTCTAGCCAACACAAAGGAGAAGTCCACTTGGAATTTCAATAATAAGTTTCGTTTTACCGCTCAATTCATTGATCACAACACAACATCGATGTATTAGAGGTAAACAAAGAAATATATACTGACATTACATTGTTTAAAGCTCACTGTTTACAATGGCAGCCTGTCTGCCGACACGTATTTGACATGACTGTACGTACATTTTGATCTGTTAAGTTTGTTACCATTTAATAATGGCCCCTCTCCCCTCGTGGGTACTCGCGGTCCGCGGACCCATCAAAAGGATGTTGGGGTTATGCATGGGGCGTGGGAAAACGCAGTGTGGGAAAGAGTGGGTGGCCTCGTTGCTTCTAAACATTTGATATTACAGGCGAACGCAGTGCTCATCGCAGCCGCACCACTTCTACAGTGGTGCAGGGAGGAGGGGCGATAGTTACTCCAATATTCATAAAGCGAGACGATCCGATTCCGTCTGACGTGTCGGGGAGAATCTCGTGGGAAAGCCGCGGCTCGGTATGCGGCAGTGGCCTGGGAAGGTCGCATAACAATAACAGGAGTTGATTTGATGCGATTTCGGATTTGATCGAGAGCAGATATGGGAGTCACTGGCCTGTGGAAACTCGTAGAGCCCGCAGGGAAACCTGTACCGCTGGAGACGCTTGAGAACAAAGTTCTAGCTGTCGGTAGGAATAATTACGTAATTTGACTTCCGAATAACATTAATTATGGGCTATTATATTTCTTTACTGGTTCTTAAAATGTTATATCGTCGTACATTGAACATAAAAATACCTCATTTCAAAATTATTAACATTCGAAATTGGAAAAAGAAATCGTATTGTTCCAAAGAATATAGTTCATAATAGACAAAAATTGTTTGAAAATTGAGGTTATGAACTTCATAATAGCTTACTATCAATCAAAGATAGTATTAGTACATTTTTTACTCCGGTTTCATGACCGTGCTGTCTTAAACATAATGGCTATTATCAATATGCGCAAATTTGATTGAAATGATCACTAGTCAAGAATAATGACAAATACAAGTGATCTAACAATAATTATAATCTGTTTATAATATATGTACATATTTTTTACAGATATCTCAATATGGCTCCATCAAATGGTAAAGGGTTACCGGGATGGTCATGGAGCGGCCATGGCAAACGCACATATCTTAGGTTTATTCCAAAGATTGTGCAAACTTTTGTTTTACAGAATCAAACCAGTGTTTGTATTCGACGGGCAGTGTCCAGACATAAAAATGCAGACTATTGTGAGAACTTTTCTTTATTCACAGATAAATTAAATGTTAAAGATAACATGATAAATTAATTGCAAATTTGAAGTAACTGCTCAAACGAATTGCAACAAATCGACTGCTAAATCCATGGAAGTGATGAGATGTCAAACAATATTTTACAAGAAGTGTTGTAACATTAGTTTTTTTATGAAAATACTTTTATTTCAGATTTATTGTAATTCCTTTTGTTTTTTTTTAAACATGTCTCTCATGTATCTCAACAGGAGTTTTTCTATGAAAACCGCTTGTTACTCAGTTGTTCAACCTTTCCTTTTTGAAGAGAGCAGGGATAGAACGAAAGGACCAGGCTCTCGCTATGCCTCGTTTTTAGGATCAGAAGGATGGGAGGGAGTTTAAGACATCACAAACATCTATGCCTTCGAACAAAAATCATTTTATAAAACTGTCTGTACTGGGATTCGAACCTGTGAGATCCATAACCCAAGCCAACGACGTTGGCCACTGGACACGGACCATTTTGTATATCGCAGAAAATTTTATCATAATCTATTTCAACCCCCAGAATTTATATTGCTGTTTTGTTTATTTGTTATCTAGCCAATTTATCAACAAGTAAATCGAGCTCGGGGAAAACAGATTTTCACACCTTTTTTTAAATAATTCTTCCGAAATTAAGGTTTAATTTCGATCCATTAAAAAAATGGATCATTTACTTTTTTATTTCACTGATATTGAATCAATTCATATTGATATTGGTCCAAATTAAACTGGGAATCACTCATTTGTCCTACAGTTACTTCAAATGAATGCCAACAGAATTGAACCAATTTGAGACTTCTAGTTTTATACGGTTATATTGATTATTTTTATATCGCAGCCATAAAACTGAATCTATGGTAGCTTTTGGGTATGATATCAGCTAAAATTCATTTAAAAAATAAATCTCTTCTGTATTGATTGCAAATAACAATTTTTACAGATAAAAAGACAAAAACAAAAATCTCAAATGCGCAACAATGTCGACCGAATCAAACAGCAGCTTCTGGAAATTCTCCTGAAGCAGACAGCGGTTAAACATGTGATGTCCACGACCGCACCGTCTGACAAAATATCTCCAACTAAAAGATCTCCGATCAAACCGAGCAATGAATCTTACGATGAGGAACTCTTTAAACTTCCTCCGATGGTTGTTGCAGATGATGAAGAAGATAACGAAACTAATTCTCAAGATGAATCTGAGTAAGTTGCGCATTGTATCCGTCACTGATAAAATGATATTTAGGCTTTCATTAAAATCTAATCTATTTTTGCTTTATAGATCTGAAGATAAGACATCTACAAAACATCACATCGATCTGCATTCTCTTGATATTAACTCTGAGTATTTTAAAACTTTAACTCCCAGAGAAAAACATGACCTTCTCACAGAGTTGAAAGAAACGAGAAAAAAAAACTCGTGGGGACGACTTCATGAGCTACCAGTGCAGAGTGATGATTTCTCCATCTATCAGGTGTGTATAAAATTTATTGAATGTTAATCTAATGATCGACTGAGTTGATACCATAAAATCGTCCTCAGCCTCAAATAATGTATGACCCATAAAAATATGTCTGGTTTATACAAAAATGTTTTTATACGCTCGCGGTATTCACTAAGTTATTTTTAATTGTATATCTTTTTCAGATGAATAGGTTACTCAAAAGAAGACAAGTTCAAGTATCGTTGGAAGAAGCAGAAAAGGAAATTGGAGGTCATTTCTTGTCTATCAATGAACTGGAAATTCTTCTGAATCAAGAAGGTATAAGTACCAAAATAGAACAATTACCTACAAGACGAATCGCTTCAGACGACAGTACTCGATTCATCCTCATAAAAGATGTCAGAGAGGCAATTGAAGCGGCAGCAAAGAGAGATGCCGGCACAAATAATGACACTACTGATAAAAGTGATATGTTACCATCAACAAGCGAAAGCGACATTCCGCAGAGCACAAATGAACTCGGTGATGAATTCGATGAAGATCTAAAAGCTGCCATTCAGCTTTCTCTCGGCCCATCAAATGAAGTGAAATCTTTAAACGAAAATGGTAGTTTTGATTTAACACAGTTTGGTGACGATTTTGTATACAATACTGACAGTGACTGGTCCATGGAAGATGAATCTGATGATGAAACTAATAATCTGAGAAATGCTGAATTGTCTTTAGCAAAAGCTTACATGCTAGAAAATAGCGGCTTGTCTGAATATGAAATAATGAGAATAATCAATACCCAAAGAGCACAAAAAAATAAAATAAAAAAAGTTAAACCAGTATTTCAACCGCCTGAAAATGCACCACAGGCTAACATTATAAAACCTGTTGCTCAGAATGGAGAAATTATAACAATCGATGAAGTATGTGAACTGAATGATGAAATTGAACCTAAACCTTGTGATGTTGCAACAAATGAAGAAAAAGATGATAAAAGTATTTCGAAATCTATAGCTGAAATTAGTCCAGTAGACATACGAGAAATCGAAAATATTATACTCTCTTCTGAAGATGATGTGATTTTGAATGCAGAAAAATCAGGCAGTATAGCTGAAGCCAGTTCAGATTCTGATGACAGTTTTGAAGAAGTTCCGACACCAAGCCTTACAAATGTGATTCTTAAACAGCCTTTGTTGCAACTTGTAGTTAAACCTGACACTATTTTGGAAGATGATATTTTTGCAGATGTATTTCAGGTCACAAACCAATCGAAATCTCTTGAGCAACGCAAAGACATACAAAATGAAAAACCATATCATATCATTGATATTGATGCTGATGATCTTGTAATAAATCAAGTTGCAATACCTCCTTCAGATATTAATATACAAGAAAATAATCTCGAAGTATTACCTGAAATAAATCATCCTACCACTTCTATCATCGGTAAGAAAATAAATTCCCTCCATGAAGATGTAAGTACAACCATTGAAATAGACAACACACCGCTCACACCTCCTAAACAAAGCGATGAAAACACGAACGCATCAATTGAATCTCCGCAGAAAGGTATGACACTCGATCAAATAAGACACCTGGTATCTCAAGAAGGCGAGCCGAAAATATCTGAAGAAACTGAATCTTCAAAAACAATGAAAGATGTCCCGATTGCTAGACAAAGAATCTCAACTCAAGAACTCACAGTCCTAGCGGAGGACTTGGAAATTCAAAAAGACAAATTAGAAACGGAACAGAATAAACTTGATAGAATGGGCCGCAATATTTCAAGGCAGATGACCAAGGATGTGCAAGCTCTTCTGAAAATGTTTGGTATACCTTTTATCGTCGCCCCGATGGAAGCCGAATCTCAGTGTGCTTTCTTAGAAAACATTAATTTAACAGACGGCACCATCACCGATGACAGTGATATTTGGCTATTTGGAGGAAAGACAGTGTACAAAGACTTTTTCAATCAGAAAAAATATGTTATGCAGTTTTTATCAGAGAATATTCAACAGTTCTTCAGTGAGTACTCAAATAAAAAAATTTCATGTGATGTTCATTTGAAGCAGTACATTTCATGACATTTATTTTTTTAGAATTACCGAGGGAACATTTGATACTGTTCGCACTCTTGGTGGGCAGTGACTACACAACTGGCATTAGTGGTGTAGGACCTGTGACTGCTCTTGAAATATTAGCCACCTTTCCGCCAATCAAAACTGAGCTTGTGCCTCCGTATGTATCTTTGTTGGCTGGGTTAAAGAAGTTCCGAAGCTGTCATAGTTCCAGTCGCACGATGGGAAATTCAAATCTAGGGAGAAAATTGAAAAATGTTTCCTTATCAGAAGAATTTCCCAATCACAGGGTTTGTTCCTCTCCTACGATAAAATTTCTAGATCATATTTGGAAAGTGCTTGAAAAGAACTTTTCCTTCACAATTTTATAAAATTATTAATGTTTTAGGTTGTCGAAGCATATCTTTCACCTGTAGTGGAAACAAGCAATGAAAAATTTAGCTGGGGGAAACCAGATCTAACTGCAATTAGAGATTTCACCCGAGAAAAGTTTGGATGGGAACAAACAAAAACTGATGGAATTCTCAAACCTGTTTTAAAACGATTGGATGAAAAGCTTTCTCAACCATCCGTCAGATCTTTCTTCAGAACCGAAGTCAAGCAAGTTGATGCCAGCGATAAAATGAGCGCAAGAGTCAAAAATGCTGTTGAAAGAATGGGAGTTGATATAACTGCAGATATATCAGGTATAGAAGGACCAAGCACATCGAAGAAACCTAAAACTGTCAATGAAATAAAAAGAAAGGCAAAACCGAAAAACGCTATTCAGCCGAAAGATCTACCAACAACTTCTGAAGAAATTCAAGAAATATTACAATTGCCACAAGCGTCAGATGTCAAAAATGATAAGCAGGCAGTTCAAAAAGAAAAAAATAAAAAAATCTCTTATCCGAAAAGGCACACTGAACGGTTTCCGCAAAGAGAAAAAGACAAGAATAAAATATTGCAAAACAAAATAAAGGCCATCGAATTATTCAGGACTTCAAAGGGAGGTCCAGGATTTGTCAACAAAAGAAAAAGAGTTGCAACCAAATTGAAAGAAGATGCAGAATTGTCCGAAAACAGTGATTAATTCTTAAATTATGATGTGAAATAATTTCTCTCTTATAATATCTCCATACATTTTACATTCATTAAACTGTTATTATTATTGTTTTTTATTTTATTTATTGAAGTGATGCCTAATCCTTTTTTTTAATTTTCTGAAAACCTTTTTTTATTTAAAGTTTAATATTTTGCCTTCATCATTATTTATTTATCAAATGTTTCCCACGCTTTTCAGACTACAACCCTCTTTGAAAGATAAATAATCATTACCCTTTTTCCCCATAATAGTAATTATTATTGTAGTAAAAATATTGCTTTACATATTTTTTAAATAAAAATCTAATTATTGTGTGACAATTTTTTTCTTTAATCGTGATGAAATTTAATATGGAAGGTGCACAAGGACCATAGATACGATTTGGAAAATGGTATATATATATATAAAGTCGACCTGATGCTGTAAAGAGTGCAGACTAGTGTGATATTTGATGAATTTTATAACTCGTGCATAGGAGACAATAAATGAGTATAAAAGAAAAAGAGCTGCATGAATTCTTTTTTCATTATACTTAACAAGACTCGTCATGAATTATTATTTAGAACAAGCGAATGCTTGTAGAAATTTAAGATTTTGCCTGAGTGTTATTGATGGAATTTCAATATCAAATTTTGTATATTTCGTAACTAACATCTTTGCCTTTCCGCATCTTCAGGTACTCTAGTACATGAATGAACTCGAACTGACAATAAATAGTTTACATTGTTTGTTTATAAGACAAATTAAGAAAGACTATTACCATTAAGTCCAGGAACTACATTGATAGTTGAATCAATTAACATTAAATTAAAATGCAATTCAAAAAATATAGCATAGAAATAGCTACTTATTTATTTGTATGGGGATACAAATAATTTTATGGAAACTTTTTTTCCGTATACTGGTAACTCTGCCGGGCGGGCTTCTGAAATTTCAACTGACTTTCCTTTGGCGTTTATGTTTTAGGTTATGATAAAAATTGACTGGCAGTCAATCGATTAAAGTGCCGCTAATTCCTTTTAATTACCGGGAATATTCCTTCATAATCAGGTAAATAATATTTGATTAAATTATTTAAAGTTATGTGCTTTCTAGTCATTAAATTCTCTCTGTTTATACTTTCAAATACTTCTACCAAATATAGGAAATTTATCGGATAGTCGTAACATGGCCTAAAAATAATATTTTTCGCCGAAAACTACCCAAAATGATGTGTTAAGTTGAGTTAGGTTATGTTAGGTTTCGACTATCCGATATTTACCTGAAAGTGCTGTGGATTTTACGACTCCACGACGATATTAAAGTGACTCAACCTCAGATTCAAATTGTTTTAATTGCGTTTGCTACAGGTAACCCTGTTACGCAATGATGGGAGATAACGGCTTCAGCTCTCTTCTTCATTCGGCAGAGCAGCTTGCCACTGATGTGGAAGGAAATGAAGAGTTACCCAGAGTGGAGAGGTCTCTCGGACAAGTTTTGGAAGCATCACAGGAATTGTACTCCAGAGTGACACAAACCGGTGCTCATGATATACAAGCGTACGATTTTTTAAAACATGTTTACTTCTTGACAACAATGACTACATTCTCTGATGTACTCGTTTTGATGGTAGTTTAAATGGTGATGTTTTTATGATAAATGCCTCTAAGGCAGGTAGTCGTGAATCCACTTTGCTTTAAAATATTTGCATTCTTTGGGTAACCATTGAAAACTAAAATTAAGCATTTTCAGCTAGATAACCTTGATTAAACTAAAACTTTAAGAAGCATAGTTAAACTCATATTTTTGAGTTCATATTTATTTATAACACAAGAAAAAAATATGACACCATCATAATTTGACAATAATTACACCCTTCTTGAGCAGCCATTGATATATCGAGCACTGCATTTAAACCATTTCTATTATTTATTGTTCATTATTGAAACCCAATGTTTTTCCAATAATCAAATCATTCGTAATAAAAATATCTCTATTCTTTAAACACAGGCACCTTCTGCTTGGGTCAAAAGGGATAGATCTACCACAGATTTCTCAGAAGCTTGAAACATTGAGCTCTCGGAGGACATTCGAGCCACTCCATCCGATTGCCGATTCGGATATTGAAAGTTTTCTGCGGAATGAAAGAGAGAATGCTATACTTTCACTCATTGACGAAGTCAACAAATCGGTAAACTTTTTTTTTCTCTTAAAATTTTATTTACTATATCGAAGTTTTCATGGCGGTTCATTGTTATAATTGTGGATACAAACACATCTAAAGTACATAATTATTAAATCCCATATTCGCACAATCATTATTATAATTGAAACATTGAAAGCTTAATTTATAACATAATTTTATGCAAATAGTAACCAGATGCAATGTCACCATATCAATTTTTGATAAATGTTCATTATACTTCGGAATTGTAACAATTTTATAATCACAATTTATATAATATTCAAATCATGATTCAGTGAAGATCAAACATGGTCATCACTGGTGAATATTTTTATAAAAAAGAATTATTATAGATAATATATTCTTAGCAAACGATGCCGGCTCTGCATTGTATGAGACAGCAATGTCATTCTGAACATTGCGTGTGCTCTCTAATTGTTTACAATGTACTTGAGTTCAATTTGATATTGAATATGCACGATTTTTGTTGAATATCTACAAGAATGCTTTCTTGACCACTAAGTACTTAATATTTGTATCTTCTTTTAGTCGTTGCAAGCAATCGAGGAGCAAAAGTGGGAACACATGGTCTCTGAATGGAATCAAGAAAAGATCAAACTGATGAACGCAATGATCGGCCCTTCGCAAAATTGGCTGGATTTGAAACGTGTGCCGGAAGCACCGGTTCTAGCCGACGTCAATCCAAAGAAAATCGGTCACTCCATGCTAGACGATCAGGAAATGGCTTATGCCAAACAAGTTCATCAGCACAATAAGATAGTACTACAAGGAGCAATGAGGCCGTCATTGGTGCAAAAGTTCTCGCTTGTCGCTGAAGAGTTTGATGATCCGGTACAATGCAATTTGTATTCAATTTTTCTTTAACTGATTGAGCGCTCTTAACAGCTTAAAATCTAGCCACTATTATTAAAAATTGTTACTTTTCTTTAATCTTATAAAAATCTACTTTCTATTTTATCTTATTTTAAAAGTAATTGCTGCGTCATTAGGCATCTACTGTATTATAAGTTATACAACATGCACATAGGAGGCACGCACCTTGTAAAACGGTACGCAGTGACACATCTTCATCTGTAGTCACTAGTTGTGTCTGAGATAGTATATAACACTATGCAAAAAATATTTTACTAACATGGTTTAATAAAGTTTGTTTGACACGTCTTCTGATTTTGTAAGATTAAATAAAATATAAGAATGATATTTGTCATTTATTTATTTTCAATCTTAAATCATTACAAGCAGTACTGTAATTTTCATGCTAGAAAAAAAAACGTTAAATTTGGTCATTCTTGGATTATATTTATTATTTTGATCCGTGTGCTTGTCTACAGAAAGTGAAAGAAATGTGGGGAATTATCAAAACAATCTCTAACATCCCTCCGCTTGCTAGAAACGATGACCCTCTCAAATCGAGAGCAACTCCCGCCGTGCAAAAAGCCATAATCACTCAGGGACGTAATTACCTGCAGCAAAGGTAAAGAATTGCATCAATATTTTAATACTGACAACGTTAAAAATTTATTATATTTGAGTATAACTTGATGACATATTGTACATTGTTTTTCAGGTACAAGACCTATATGAGGAGCATTGTCATGGATAACTTGCAAACTGCCCAACGAGGAGGAATACCTGGCACCTACCCATTAGTACGCGGATTCGTCGGCTTAAAGATGCAAGGGCAGTCACTTTTGGGACTTACGGACGGCCAACTCGAAGGCCGTCCCATTTGGCCGATGGTATACTATTGCCTCAGAAGTGGGGATCTTGAAGCAGCCCTTCATTGTGTAAAACAGTCAGGGTAAGAATGAATAAGATTTATCCAATACAGTACAACCCTAATTTATCATTCTCGCATATATCGTTTTTCTGTATTTATCATTGTTTTTATAGTCCCGGCCAAACACTTATGAGAACAGTGTTTAATAATTCCGCATTCATCCTTCTCTTCTATAATTTTCCTCGATTGATTGTTTTTGTCGAACAATTGCCATCCTTTTTGTTTGATTATTAAATTCTTAACCATTACACTCAACACAGTACTGACCAGCTACATTGCTTGATTGATCCAATTAATGAGACTTTCCCGCATTCATTGTTTTTTTTGAAGGGCACATAAAAAACCTACTTACCTGTTTTCTATTTCAGTCCAGGATTTGAAGACTTCATTGAAGTTCTGGAGGAGCTGATCAAAAAACCAGGATGTGCACTCAATAATAAGCTCCAAACTTCAATTAACTTTCAGTATAGAAGAAACATCAGAAATGCCACCGACCCCTATAAAAGAGCTGTAAATACTATTTTGCTTTATTTCTATTTCAACTTACTATAGTCATAGTGAATACCTTATCATTTGTTTTTGAAGTCTACTGAGGACTCGCAATGAATGCAGAAAAATGATATCTTTACCAGGGCTTGTGCCCATTTAAATGCACTAATTAAAAAACATTAATCAATTTTAAGATGTTGACTGTCAATTCTCGATGGAAAGGCATTATACTTAAAAAAATAAAACACAATTTGTTTTGTACTATTTCCACATTATAATTATAAGGATCTGGATCGGTTTCCCTCACCATGAGTATTATCAACATGAAAATTATCAGTTGATAACACAATGCTATTACTAGTTGAAATGCCAAATATTTTTTTATATAGCTCTTACAAAAATCATGATGATTAATATATTTCACAGAGCCATCACTTAAACGCTGTTAGGGTTCGGTGAATCAATTAATTCTACGAAGCTTATCACTTGAGCCAAGCACGCAAATGGGCTCATGGTTGCAAGTGAATATTATTAGAAATACCTGTTTTACATTATTATGATAGATTCTACCTATCAAATCAGATATTTACGGTAAAAATAAATATATTTGTTGTCCGTAGGTGTACTGCATTTTAGGATGTTGTGATGTCAGCGATGAACATTCTGAGGTTGCAAAGACAGCTGACGATTACCTTTGGTTAAAGCTTTGTCTTATCAAAGAAGAGTCCGGCTCGACCAATTATTCAGAAACATTCACTTTCTCGGATCTACAGAAAATGATTCTTGAGGAATATGGTAAATATATATTTTATTTGGATTATCAACATAATATAATATTGTTATTACTCGTTTTAACTTTTTTTAATGAACAGTTATCCACAAAAACTATTTTTTTATATAATTGTAGGTGAATCACATTACAGAGCTTATGAGCAGCCTTTAGTTTATTTCCAAGTTTTAGCGCTAACTGGCCAGTTTGAACCAGCTATTGAATTTCTGTCGAGGATTCCGAGGTACGAGTTTTTCTTTTTTCTCAAAAAAAATTGCAAAAGAAATCAACATGTTTTTCTTTCTGTACACTACAGTCCAGGGGCCGGCAAACTACGATCCGCATGCCACTTCATGCCCAATGTGATCCGGCCCAACGCATTGATTGAGTCACAAAACATGCCATACCACTATTTGTATTTCCTATGCTGTCATAAGTTTGAAAAATAAATGAAATCTCCATTCCCATCACAATTTGCAGCGGATATACTTGTTGAGCTCAAACTACAGTTTCTCAGATCATAATACAAGTGTAGAAGACATTTCCTATTTTCAAAATCCATTTGACTGTACAATTATTGAGAAACTTTTTCGCTTCACCTTCAATTGGATGTGATTAATCTGCTAAGTGATTGTGTGCTGTTAGGCTAATTTCATGAAAGATTTTCAAAAGTAAAGTACTCGGGTCAGGAAACAGTTTTGACGATATGAAGTGCTAACTTTATATAGTTTATTATAATTATGCTACATTTTTGGTTCAATTATTCTAAAATTTTGCCTGTTAAAATTAATAAACGTAATTATGTCTTTCGTTTTTTGGTAAGTTTGTGTAGAATTATGTACAATGATTATCAACACATGGTAAAAAAGGTGTCACATGTTCTTTGCTATATAAGTAGTATCACGTATATAAATATCTTTGAATTGCTTCCTGGTCTGTCGATTCTAAAATTTTTGTGATTTGGCCTTTAACGAAAAAAGTTTGCTGATGCAACCAAGTCATGAGTACGTATGGTAATTCAATCTTGTAGACACGGCACATGAGCAGTTTTATTATGTTCTTATTGATAATTTTTATAAAGTAAAATGTTGCATTTTGTTTGTTTATCCAGGTACCAAGTACACGCTGTTCACATGGCCATAGCACTTAACGAGTTATACTTGTTGGGGGGGCCGAGAACTGTCCAAGCTCCGTTAAGTAAGAAAATTTATCATTCATTCCAAATCGTTAACGTCAACTCCTCCTTACCGCTTTTTGCTAATCCTTCTGACTTCTAAGAAAAAAAAACAACTTGTCGTAAAAATATCATTGTTGGAATATATTGATAATTGAACACATACAAAATAGTCTGCATGCGCATGGTGCGCCCTGTGACAAATTTATTTTTTAAAGTCACAGTCACTGCCATAGATCTTTTAATTTCATAAATAGCAATCTAATTAGATTTATTTGTTTTCTAGTTTCTGTTGATATTGAAGACCCCATTCCGATGCGGCGACTAAATTTGGCAAGACTAATATTACTCTATGTTAGAAAATTTGAAGTAACGGATCCTGCTGAAGCCTTACAATACTTTTATTTCTTAAGGTAAGGATTGCATTTGATGATCTTATTATTATGTATGCCCATTTGTGAAGTTTTCAATTCATTATAATTATTTTGTATAAAATGTTCGAACAACAATTTCAGAAATATGAAAGATCCAAATGGGAAAAACCTCTTCATGGTTTGCGTTGGAGACTTGGCGTTGGAGTGTAGAGATTACGATGCGCTATTCGGTCGCATCGACCCTATCACCGGCGTCAGAACGCGGGGCCTAGTGGACCAATTCAATTCTTCATTAACCGACAGCAAAGTATGTGACAAATTGTCGATGGTAATTTTTGTCTTGAGATTTTACTGTGTTCGTCACAATATTATTATTTTTTAATTTTTGTAGGTAATTGCTGCAAATGTTGCCGATGATCTTGTCAAGAAGGGTCTCTTTGAAGATGCAATTAATATGTTTGATTTAGCCGGGGTAAGCTTTTGTTTTACTTCATTTTATATTTTTAGATACAATTTTCACTAGGTAAGTCACACAATTTTCTCACTAAAGTGAATGTTGCATTGCTTACGCAATGTTGTGCAGAAATAATCACAGGATATTAAATCAAAAAACTGTATTAGAAGTTACTGTTGATTCGCTCAAAATTTGCAAAGATGACTAATGCAACTGCACATTACTCAGGCGCTCAACTTCGTTCTCGCTATGCCGTTTTTTGGATCGAATAGTTGTGAGGGAATTTTAGACATTCATGCCATTGAACACACATCAAAGTGTCCATACTGGGATCTAAACACATGGACACTGCAACCGAAGAGTTGACGTTGGTCATTCGACTACTGGCCCAACAAAAAGTTTACAAAACTAATTTAATTCAAAATATTAAATGTTATAATGAAAACACTTTGTATCATACATATTCTACAATTTTTATTTAAAACAGAATTGGTTATACATTATAATGAAATCGGTTAAACATTATAATATCTTTCCACCGAGGAAGGCAAACAATATGAAATATATTGATGTACCTATTATAACAAAAAAATATTTTTTTGTTCTAGAATGTTGAACGTGTGTTTGAAATGTGCTGCACTCTGTTGAGCCAAGTGGTTAGCGAGCCGATGAGGGCCGGATCGCTTAGAGAGAGACTGACGCACACATGCCACAAACTCAAAGACAGACACGTGAACACCACCCTGCCCATCCAAACGCAGCAAACGTTTGCCATCCTGACAAAGCTGGTCACATTCTTTGATCAATATCATGCCAATAACTACGTGGGAGCACTAGAGGTTAGTGAAAAAGTTTAACTGAAGATGTTTGACAGAAAACTAATTTTGTAAATTAATTTTGTCAGTTTGAAGGCATACATGTTCTTAAAACTTTAAATATGTCGATTGTAAGTGACGAAACATATTGGTGGTGAAGATCACAACCCTTATGTGTCAAATTTTATAGATTTCAACTATATGGTATTAAAAAATCAAAAAACGGAGCAGTTGAATTTTACCTACACTGACTAGAGATAATTAATTACAGCCCAGTTCATTCATCTTTTTATTAAAACTTCAATTGTCCTTACAAATGACATGCGAGAATCCTTGGTAGCCCATATGAAGTGGAAAAAATGTTAGTTAAAACACTTACTACTATACTGCAATACCGGGCAGCGCTGCAAATAAGCACACATGTAAACAATTAACCCTAAGACTTCTAAAATTTTATCTCTTTTGTTTTTAGACATTGGCAGCGTGTAAACTTGTCCCGTTAAGTTCTGACGAGGAGCACGATCGAGTGGCCGCTTTCCGACGGTTAAGCGGAGAAGTTTGCAAAGTAATACCTGATCTTCTATTGGCCACTATCACGATCCTATACAATAAATATCAATCACTCCGAGGGCAGGACCACTTGGTGCATATGACAGCAGAAGGCAAAGATAAGGTGAATAATACAAATTATTTAAATATCGTTCTCGCCAGGTGATACTGCATACATTCAATTTGAATGCTTTTATCAAATGACATAATATACACAAATTGGAAATTTTTCAAACTAAAAAATATTCAAAAAATTTCAATACACATAGTATCTTGTAATTTCAATTGTAAACATTTTTCACATCTGGCTGTTCTGACTCAGTTGTTGCAAACAATTATTGCTTTATTATACACTATATTTTTTTGTTTTCTCATGCTTACTTTAAATTGCAATAATCTGTCTGTTACAAGAAACAGTGAACAGTAGCGATGTGACATTTGCTCATGTCATTCTGGCTGCCATTTCTAGGTCTAGCTTTTTTCAATCATAGTCCACGGTGATATTTTCAACATTCAACATTAGCTAGCATCAAAACAACTGTATATGTCTAAATGACGTCAGCATCCTCTATCCCAGGCGAAGCAAAGCTTTAAATTAATAATCGACTAATAATAAAACGCATCATTAATATATTACGTATGTATATATTTAAAAAAATAACAATGACAAACAATAGAGGAATGTTAGTAATACAAAGCAAATTTAATATAAATTAACAGGCAAATAAAAAGAAAATTTAGTTTAAATTATGCAATATTGATATAACAATATTAAAATTGTTGCTCCCAACAAAATATGAAAACAATGCTGCCCCGTGAATCCCTTGCTTTGAAATGATGAGTGACACTTATGGTTGTATCCGGCAAACTTTGACCTTTTTAAATTAATTTTTATATTACTTATAATTAAATTGAATATATATAATAGAAGAATTTATTCTCAGTGCAAGGGACCAAAGTGAACATGTTTTCGATTTATTTAATACTAATTTAGAAAATGTGCTTTGCATTTTTCAGCAAGTGGAATATCTTCGGGAGCAAGCGGAAGCATTGACAAGCTTTGCTGGGAACATTCCTTACCGAATGCCGGGTGACACCTACAGCCAACTCACGCAAATGCAAATCCTTATGCACTAACCTCAAAATCTGATATATATTTTTATTTTTTTATCTCATATACTTTTGTAAGTTTCATTCGTAAAAAAATCTTACTTAATTTATATTGTTTCTTCTGTTTCTACCATTTTCCCCTGTTGTCGTTTGATAGACCTTTAATCATGATGTCAGAGCTGAAGTCGACCACGAGACCTTCTTTCACCTAAAAAATAAGAAACCACTTTAAAGCTTTAAATTTTAATTACCACAAAATCATGTATATATTAAATTTGTATTATTGAGATTTTGTACACTTCCATGTATTTTGTCACTAACGACCCGGGTTTCGCCTTTCGGCATCTTCAGGCATTCGAGCACACGAATGGACTCGAACTGAGAGACAGTAAACAGTGTCTAACGCTTATATAGAAGATACAAATGCGACAAATATCATTTACGAGGCAATACATTATACGTCTGAGAGCCACACCGATACCTGAGTTAAAATTTCGGAAATCGTCCTAATCCTTATTTTGTAAACACCATATTACCAGAGTGGCGAATTGCCGAAGGCGATTGCCGCTTTTCAACTTCTTTTAGAAATACCAGTGATTTTACAATTATAATAGTATTGTGGGTTTTGACGGGATGTAATTCGACGAATGGGTAAATATATACAATCATTCCACATTTAGTGAAATCTGTTAGGTGTTTCAACGTATCGGATATAATAGCGGAGAATTAGGAAGTGTGCTCGAATGCTCGTGTGCTCGAATGCTTGAAGATGCCGAAAGGCGAAACCCGGGTCGTTAGTGACAAAATACATGGAAGTGTACAAAATCTCAATAATCCAAATTTAATATTGAAATTCCATCAAGCACCCTCAGTCGATGTCTTAAATCATGTATATATGTTATGGTGGTTTGTGCAAGTTGAGCTGATGGAGGCTTCCTCTTGTAATCTTGACTTAAGAAATTGACGGCAGATTATCGCACAGGTGGCAGCCATTTTATATACAAGAGATTGTAAACACAGTGTCACAGCTGTGCACGTACTCATTTAAAGTTCAGCATAATATTTCAAATTGTTGTTGCCTCGAATAAATCATATGCATAATCTACCGATGAGTGATATTGAATGCTTCTATCAATGATCATACTTACATCTCTGTAGTCCAACATCATTTCTTTGAATATTAGAAAGTCTGATAAAGTGAATAACATTTCAAATACTTCCCCATCCAGATCCATCTTCATTTTCCTACAAATTAGGTAAATTATTACTTTCATATCAACAATCTAGTACTGTAGAATTCTGGCTTAAACATATGCCGTTTAACAGGGATGTCCTAAAGAAAGGCTTTTTTAAATTTCTTGTCCTTATTGGCTACATTGAAAATAAAAGCTACAGTATTCTTTATGATAAAAAGGTTTGGACATAAATATTCATAGGAAAATTCGTCAAAGAGTAGGTGAAAGAAAAAAACAATCATCTTTATTTACTTAGTTCTAGAATGCTTTCATATTTTGCTTAGATTTACTGGTATATCAATACCCATAGTTTCATTTTTACAATCTATTACATTCAAGTGTAGTTAACTGCTAAAAAAATATTTATTTTCATTAGGTAAATTTCTCCTAAAAATACTTTTATTTTATTTCTATCTACTTACTCAAGATCACATAGAAATTGTTTCATACAAAAGTCAGGAATTCGATTAGTCAGATGAGTGTCTATGAAGTTTTCCAGTAGTTTTGTATATTCACTGAATATATCCATGTATATAAGTTTGTTTTCTTCGCTTTTGTCAAAAGCCTGGTAATATTTCTCCATAAAATCAGATATTACTTTCTAGATAAAAAAATAATGATAAACAATTAAATTCTATTATGTTTATTTAAACAACTAGAAATGACCAGGTGGCAAAACCTTTCAAAATTCTTGCCTGATGCTTTATTCTGCAACAGAAATTATTTCGGCTAAAATTACATTCAGACTTTATTAATACTTATGTAAATTGCATTTGACAAATGATGAAACACTTTAAACCAGAGCGTTGAAGCGAAGCTCGAAGCAGTGGAGCAATCATGCTTACTTCACATGGATTGTAAGAAAAGACATGATCAGTTAGAGTGGGTGGGTTGAATGGTATGAAATAATCACAGATATACTGACAGCAGAATTATTGTGTGAAAGTGCCCGATGTGAAGCACATGGACTGCCAATAAAACATTTCAAAATAAAGAGTTGTTTGTAATACAATCACTCGATGTTTTCTGAGACTTAAGCGTTAATTATTAATGTAGAATAATCAGGTTTAGTCATAATACAAACAAAAATGTTTATGTTTGGGTATATTTCTAGCACTAGCATTAAGAGAATATCAACTGCTTAATCTGTTAGCTGGCTTATACCATTTGGGCAAATAACAGCCTACAAGGAGTATTAATAACTCACATGGAAAGTTCCATCCACAAGAATGTCTTCAATGTGTCCAATTATTACATCAAATTGATAATTTTTCTTTTCGATTGCTTGATTTTTATTGCTGAACATATTTGAATAACACTGTGCCATGATTTCTATATTAGAAGAATACAAATCATGAATAATTAGATATCAGAGGTATTTCCAAAGAGTTCCTGTTATTTTGGCAAATAAGTAATTGAAAATAATATGTTATATTAATCATTGTGTTATCTAGACTAGCTTACACGGATTTATACTCAAAACAATCACCGTGGTAACGCTATTCTAAACAAAACAATCACAATCAGTATACCAACATAATAGTACGAAAAACATTTGTGTTGCCTTCTGTGATGTATAACCCACTTGTCCAATAAAACATTTGTTAGAGCCCATGAATTGAATTAAATTAATAATGAAAATTTTTTAAGCTTCCCTAGACTATTATTTAACATTGGACAGTGATAACCTTTTCATTTTAACCATTGTCATGATATGATTCTCAAGAATGAAAAAAAAATTAGGAAAAACCGTTTGAGGCGAGTAAAAACTGAATTTTATTAAATAATAATACCGTTATTAATCAACTAGTAACATTAAAACACAGGTGGCAGTGGCAACTAAAAAAAAATAGCTCAACACTCACTCAGCATTGTATGCAAGAACTGTGCTATGCATTACAGATGTGACGGAAATATTAAGACAAATATATATTGTAGTAATTTTAACATCAGAGATTTGCGAGCTATTTTTCAATTATTGTTTTCACATGTGAATAAGTGTCAGTTCCTCACAAAAATTTATCAGATCACAATCTTTCTGAATAAATATTTAACTATTTTATATTAATTCAATCTAATAAGTAAGGCCCTAAATAAATCCAACGAAACGTATTTTTACAAGAAATTCATGTACATCTTTCATGTTAAGGTCCTTTTCAAAGTGGGTATGGATAAAATGATGATTTTAGGAGGAGACCGATTTGCTAATCAACCTCATTTCTGAAGATTGAATAGGGTATGGAGTCATTACATCAATCTATACTTTTAGAAAGTCGATTAAATTTTTTATGCTTTTCATAATGAGTGAAATAAATTGTATTATGAGTTTGTCTCTCCTTCTTTGTATGCTGTCGCTGTTACAAAAATGTCATATTACATTTTACCCTGTTTTGGGGATGGGAGATAAGTAAAATAAAATAAAATATGATTTTCATTCATAGGTGTTTATTGAATAATGTAAGATTCATTTCCATACTTATTTATTGGTATAAAAAATTCTTCAAAACTCGCTGTTGAATGAATAATACTTGTGGGCATCGCCAATTCTGAAACAATGAAAATATTTATTATATTTTATGATTATCTCCTAGGTATACAGGCACATTTTTCTACAAATGCAAATTGATACTATGTCACGCTAAAAATATCATGCAAAGATTTAAAATATGCCAATAAATTCGAAATGCATTTATTTTAGAAATAAAATAATGTGACTATAAAACTCTATGGACACATTTGCATGTTGATCACGGACATTGTAAGTTATAACTGTTCCCTGTGCATCTGTCATGCTGACTTGTTTCCTGCAAATATTACTTTGTGTTATCAAACAATACTAATTTAGTATTTAATGTATTCCTCCGACCCAATATAAGCAATAAATACACAGATAATTCATGTTTGCTTCTGATCTCAAATAAAATGAGTTTTTAGTCAAATAGTATATACCTAAATACATGGCCAAATTAAAAATGAAAGTGCCTCTTCAGGAATTTGAACCCTCGATGGCACTAAGGAATAGGAAAAAAACCATAAAGCATAGGGCAACACGTTCAGACAGTTGTTGGTTACCAGTCTTTGGATCGAAATTAGGTATCATTATAATATATTGTTACAAAGGTTGTTTATGTTACTTACTGCAGGATAAAGGGTGAAAGGCAGGTGTGAAAAATTGTTACTTACTACAGGAATACCATTCTACAAAGTATTGTTACATTGCAATTGATCTGTCAAAAAATGCCATTGCCGTAGAGTAATATCACTTGCCTGCTGCCTTTATGTTATATATTTTACTAGTATCTTTATTTCTATCAATATCGACAAATTAAACTTACCCAGCCATGGTGATCAGTCTTCCCTTGCAGTCTAAAGCGTTAAGCTTCTGGATATCTTGTTCGCTCAGTTTGAAGTCAAAGATGTCAATATTTTGCTTCAATCTGTTGATGTTGACTGATTTTGGGATGACAATGTAACCTCTGTCGAGTTGATACCTGAAAATAGAAATATTTATTTGAACAAATTTCTTTTCACTATCAAACATAAAACACCCACTGCATGGTTGCAAAATGATATAACTATTTATGTTTGAATTTCATCACTGTTATCAATGTGGTATATGATTATAAGGTTTCTGACCATCGGCTCGAGATTCTACTGAAATCACAATCCTATATAAGGTCTCTAAAACTTAAAATCTGGTTGTGAATTTATAATTTAATGCTGATTTATAAATGCAAAAATAACAACTGAAAGAAATCATTTAAGTTTTAAGTAATAATAAAAATAAAAATAAATTGTGTCTACTAGTGAAAGAGAATGGTGATATTCCAACTTTTGAAAATATTCTTTTTTAAAAATATAAATTGAAACGTAATTATTTTTAGAAATTATACTTAAGTTATTGAACATATCCCTCCTACAAAAAAAGAATTGTGTGTTGTGTATATGCATAACGCACCTCAAGAGTACTTGTGCAGGTGATCTTTTGTAGCTAGCGGCAATGGAGTTCACCACTGGGTCGGTGAGTAAAACTTTGTCTGTCGGGCTTGGGTTTGGGCGATCGGGGGATCCAAGGGGACTGTAGGCAGTCAATGTGATGCCGCGCTCTGCCATCCATTTTCCCAATTTAACTTGAGAGAGGTAGGGGTGGCATTCAACCTGGAAATAATATACATTATTACACATCATGTCTAACGGTATTCAATTTGTTTTTTTTGAAATGTTATTTTTTCGATTATTCTGCGAATAATTTGTACAGTATATTTGACGGTGAATTGATATTGCATAAATTAGTAAAACAAGTACATGCTCTAATCGAAGTAACAAGAAAATATATATCAGATTTAACTATGTAATGCAATAAAATTTGTGAATACAACAGAGGTGATAATTTATCAAAATAATTATGTTATGTTACTTTATGTAATTAAATAATAAACAACTCCAGGACTGGTTTAATCTGTAGCGATGAATATTAATAATTTTAAGTGTAAATTAAACATAAATTCCTAAGTTTTTAAATTAGTAGTCTTTCCATTAATTAAACAAATGCAATCATAATAAATGCAATTATTTGCTATCGTTTGATTGGTGGAAATAGGTTTTTACCAATGTTACTAAGTAAGGAATGTCTAAAATACAACACTTGGCACTCCTGTTTGAATTATATGTATTTATAAACAACTCAATATTGGAAATATATTTTCATACTCAACAAAAAAATAATTCAAAAATCTACCAACCTGATTAGTGACAGGTTTGATTGTGCAGTTTTCAAGAATTCTTGCAATCTGCTCTGCGTTGAAGTTTGAAACTCCAATGCTCTTGGCAAGACCGGCGGCCACTAATTTTTCCATGGCTCTCCATGTGTCGACATAGTCGAAGTCGGCGAAAATCATCTCACCTTTGGAATCCCTGGGGAAGAGATCTTCACCTTCCTGAAACATGAAGAAAACACAATAAAAATAACAACATAAAAACATAATTGCAATTAAAACTACACACATTTATGTCATTATTTCTACATTTAGAATCGAATATTTAAAACTCGCAAGCTTCTGTGTTTATTTTTTCTGGTATTATAATATTAATGAATAATGTTAGTAGAAATAATGGTACACCATGATTGCCTACAACATCTTCATCCGTAATCTCCCTTTCTTCGTCTTAATCATTGTCTCCTTGCACGTCCTTGTACCGAAAGGTTTATCGCAAGTTTTTTGAAGATTATAATCATTCATTCTTTCTAGGTGACCTACCCAGTGTATCTTTACAACCTTCACAACATTAAGCCCTTTATAGAAACAGATTGTCATTAAACTAGCAAAGCCTTTTCTAATATTTGTACAAATCACTTTGTGTAATCTTTGATAATCGTTTATCTAATACAGTGGTTCTTTACCGGTGCACCGTGAGCTTGCTGCAAGTGCACCGCGGATATATTGTAAAAGACTAAAAAATTCGCGAAATGTTGAAAATGGAAACAATGCTTCGCGAAATTATGTTAACCGATGAATCGATCGCACGGTGTTTCCTCGCGTCGAATGGTTTTCGAATAATAGGAAAAAATAAAGTAGATATGTTTCCTTCACTTAACGAAAACATTGCCAAGGGAATTATTTCCGCTATAACAGATCATCTAACTTTATTGAAAGAAAAGATTGTATATTACTTTCCTTCCTTAGATATAGAGAATTATGACTGGATACGAAATCCATTTGCCACGATTGATACATCGAGCTGTGAATTTTCATACCAAGAAGAAGAAGAATTGGTCACTTTGTCAACGAATCGTAATCTAAAAATCAAATTTCTGAGGTAACTATGGAGGACTTTGGGATTTCTGTCCAAGACGAATACCCAGCTTTCTGCATGAGGGCACTGAGAATCTGGTTACAGTTTTCAATATCATATTTGTGTGAGCTCGGTTTCTCAATAATAACTAATATGAAAATTAAAAAACGAGAAACACTTTTAGACGAAGAATTGAGGGTAGCTATATCAAATATTCAACTTAATATTTCTGAAATCTGCAAAAGCCGCCAAGCTCAGATTTCACATCAAATAATCTCCATTTTATTTGGGTTAATTTTAGTTTTTCTATATATATGTACTATACATATGTATATCTTTTCTTTAATTATTGTTTGTTGTATAACTGTTGCATAATCTGTTAAATTTATAATGAATTTTATGTTTGCATATTTTTCTTTGTTTTTACCAGTTTGATTTTAGTGCACCGCCATTTTTTCTTATGACAATTAGTGCACTGTGACTTCGAAAAGGCTAAGAACCACTGATCTAATACATACAAAGACGTCCAAATCACAAGAATTTTATATAAAATATTGAAAACTTACGGGGTAGCACATGGGCCAGTGAATCAGGTACAGATCTAAGTATTTGAGTCCAAGGTCAGACAATGTCTTTTTGCAAGCCTTTTCTACAACCTTGGGATCATGGAATGTGTTCCACAGTTTGGATGTAACGAAGAGGTCTTCGCTGTAAGACATATATGATACTCATATTAACACATTAAATAGAAGCTGTAAACTTTATCGTAACTAAAAACATTTATTACAAATTTTCAAAAATAAGAAAATAAATGTCACTCACTTTGATACAACATTATTGTCACTGGCAATTTTATGACAGTTTTGATTTGTAATATTAAGAAATGTCACATTATTTTCACATTGATAGATAAAATCTGCCTTGCGTTGTAATAATTTAACCATAAATTAAAAGAAAATTCGAAAATATACATTTTCGACTATTCGTGATCAGTAGATATATCGTAATTAATTTGGGGTTTTCTTTTGTTTCTTCTAAAGAATCTAAGCCACCCCATTATAACAAAGCAATTCAGAACATATACTTTAAAAAAAGCTAATATCCTTAGTATAGATATACTTAATTATGACCAATGTATTTAAAAGTATTCGAAGCATTGATTCAAAATGAAATTTAACTAAACCGTGTCAGTCATCGCCAAAAAAAATGGTTATTATTTATTCCCCCTTTTCATTTGTCACTGAATTTAACTCCCACATACATTGCAAGCAATTATGTATTGTTATATCACAGTAATATGAACTGTCAGATAACAGAGGAGGATATTTGCACTTATCTACTATACTATTGTGGAATAATAATCTGTTTCTGCTCATTTGCTACAATTGACATACATAGAAAACAATACATTTAAATTCAGGTGAAAAATAAATGGAATTTATGCAGAAATTTTATTTTTCAAAATGATTCTATGCAATTAATATTGTGTATAGATTTCGGACAGCCATCACCGACGGCAACTTAACTGTAAAATATTTACAAAAATAAAACTACCGCCAAGCATAAAATATAATTTTAAAGTTTATAAGAAGTTCAAAAAAGTTAACCGTCACTAGCGCAAAAATGCGCTCGATACACGGGAACAGATAAATTACACAATAAATATTTCAGCAGCATAATGGAAGTCAATCAAAAGTCAAAAAATAAAGTTAGTATATATTTACTTGAGTAAATAGTATGCAAAATCACAGAAAAACCTTATAGCAAAAACATAGTTTAACAAATTTACGAATATATTATTGGGTTAAGAGTGAGTGAAATGGTTGAGATTCGGAGAATGTGACATGATTATATTTATAAAAAAATGAAATTCTTAAATTATTTGATAAAATATAGCTAACTAGAATTTCGAAAACAGGCAGTCCATAATTCTATATAGGATAGATAAGGACGTCAGTGGCATGGAAAATTTACATAATTTTCACTTGTGTACCGCCATCTTTGTTTTATTCTTATATTATATAGAATTCCAAAATGTGTTTATTGAATTTGTTTCAATATATTATTACGGGAATGAAGGTTTTGTTTTCAAAAACGAATATAAAGCTCGTATCTTCTTAGATTGGAATATTACCAGAGAGCAAGAATGTAATTTATTATAATAATAAAATAAGTTTCGAAGCGGTATTTAAAACTAACAAAAATATTATATCTAGTGCTGTGTAATTTATTGAATAGTATATATATTTTTTAATCACGCCTATTATATCGATGGAGTTTTGACCACAAAATTAAAATTGTTCAGGAGAGAGTAAAAACTGTTTTTATCGAAAACATTATATGGTGAGTTGCGTTATGAATCTTTTAAATAAGCTCCCATAATTTCTCATGTTTGCAGATACGGGGTTATACGTAGGGATTGTCGAAATAATTTTTAAACGTAAAACGAATGTAAAATGATGTTTTCCTTCCTAAAAGTGATCAATTTATTTTTCTATTTTACATTATTTGACCGAGATCAACTCCGTTGTCTTTAAAATAAGATACAATCATTAACTCATTTTCGTATTTTTGACGGTTACATAAATTGGGCAAAACACATTCGAATGATATTACATAAGCATCGGGTTATAAGTATAAATATGAACTTTCTAAAAAAAGGTACTATTAATAAATCTATTATTTACCGTTTAACGACTCCTTCGCTGATCTTGGCGTTGATGGCGCTGCCAACTTCTTTCTCGTTCTGGTAGCAGAATGCACCATCGATGTGTCTGTATCCCAAGTCGATAGCGTCCTTCAAAGCCTGTCCGACCTCACCAGGAGCAGACTAAACAGAAATAATATTAAATTAATATATATGAAAATAATGTCTGCCTAACAATATAACATTCCCATTCGTAATATTTCTGGCTTTTTATGCATTATTGTGGTGAAGGAAAAAAGTCAATTTTCGCAATATTTTATTTTATACTTTGAATCAAATTTGTTTTTTTGTAATTGACATTAGAAATTATAATTGATACTTCTAGCCTCTAGCAAAGGGGGGGCGAACCTTTTCCTATTAGTAGGCCGCATTCCTTAAGTCAAATAAGATCGCTTTTAAGAAACATTCATAAAAAGTATATACTTTGTTTAGGAAACTAATGAAATTTATTTACAAATTTTCAAATTTAGAAAATTTGGATTCGGTCAAAAGGCCGCACTTGAGAACATAAGAGGCCGCAGGTTTGTTACCCCTGCTCTAACATTTCCTTCACTTTCATATGATTCACGATTACGTGTATCATAGATACATAATGTGATAATTTTATAAGAAATAAATGGGGGGGGGACTGTTTGTAGATAATGTCAGTAATAATTTTTTTTTAAGAATGGTTAAAAATGTGATTTTTTTTAATCATAAGTCTTGTGACGAATTGCGATTATGGAATATGGGTCCTCAAAAAATTACCAAAATCAAGCACTTCTATACGGCCAATTCAAAAATCGTGCAAAAAGAAATTTATGTCTATACATAAATTTCTTATTGTATTCTATTATATTCTATTGCAATCTATATTGTAGGGGAAAAGATGCATATACTATCCCACAAGAATAATTAGTGGAAGGGAACCATTTAAAAAATGCAATCCATCAAGTCAAAATATAAAGATCTCCTTGAACAGCTTCTATTTAACAAATTTTTACCCAATTGCAGTGCCTCATTTTTATTCTGTAACAGCGTGTGACCATTTTCAAGAGATGAGGCAGTCCAATTAAAGAGGTATTTTTTTTAAGTTGACTGAAAGCAAGTACTTTAATATTTATTAAATAAATTTGCAAATAAGCAGTAAGTAACAAAAAAAACTTTAAGTAAATTATATGCGATTAAAATCACGTTACTAATTAATTATTCATCCCAAATATTGAGTCCTAAATAATCATTGATAAAATTAAAGATCACAAATAAATTTAGAAAATAAAACATTCAAGTGTCAATAAACTTGGATACTTGATAACTTGATATAATCGAATATATATGGGTAATAATGACAACATGGATGTGCGCAAATAGGAATAAGTATAAAGTAGGTAAAAAGTTCAGGTTGATACCTGAACACATTTTTCTTAATCAAGAGCAACCAATAACCCACTCCACACTGTCTTTGAAATCCCACACGGAACCATCAAGTAAAATTGGTTTACCGTTGAGAATTTTTCAATTAAACTTATTTTAGAAACTTCAAAATAGTTTGGAAAATATTCATATTCTTGGAAACTTAAACATGGAATCACTTAAATAAAATTTGCTGTAACATTAAAATATTATATTACCGAGAGGATGTATATTAATGGTTTATAACGTCTCAAATAATATTTCATGACATGACGCGTCAAATACATACCTAAAATTAACTAAATATCAAATTGAGAAATGGGTGAATGATTAAAAACCGTTGAGAGTGTGAAATTTGGAATTGTTTTACATAATTATTATATAGGTATATGACATATTGGTAACGTAATATTTTTAATTCCAAGTTCACAAGAACGAGCATTCCTTTTATCAACATTTCTTGCTGTATAACTGACCTATTCCAAAATACATTGTGTACAATAATGCTGCGACGAGTGAAAGCTATAGAATTTATTATCTCACAAAAAGAAAAATGAATTAATAATTATTGACTACATTTAATAGTCATCTGTTCAAATTCAATGTTGCCATTGTGAGATAATATTAAATTGAATGTGCGAGCAGGAATGTTAGAATATAATAAATAGATCTAACCTTGACGTTGTTGTTTAGTTTGTTGAACGCGGAAGTTTACTGTGTGTGTGTGTATATATCATTCAAACATCTTCGAATCATAATTTTTTCTTTTTTACTCTATGGTTCAACGCTTAAAACCTCTTTTGTCAACTAATTTTTGTACTTTGTTATTAACATTAGGTGAAAAGCGAATAAAGTGTTCTATCATTCCGAACACCGGCGTAAGGTTTAAATATTTCACAATGCTATCGTTTAGAATATTTTTACATAAACTATCTATGTTTTACGTCTAAATATTTATTTTAATTTTGAATGGCATTACTGTAAAAACACACAGCTTTTACATGTCAAAATTGCGATATAATCGTCTTAGAAAAATTAAATTAATAAAAATAAAATTGTAGAAAACTACGTATCAAAAAATTTCAATTATATTTTGATATGCGTGTGAAATCAAACTAATTTAGACATTTTAACTAGTTCGTCCGTTTATATTTACTCAAAGCGGAGAAAAGAAATGTTAATACTTCTAAGCTTTCAAATTTGAAAGAAGAACATTTAGTATTTTATTTTGACAGTTTTCTGTCGTCGTTTTCTCACACCATCTCAACTAACCCTTTCGTTACAAATCGCCATATAATATCAGACACCCCTTAATTAAAACAGACCGGAATTTTCGTGTGCCCCATTCTATCATATCATTTTTGATTATTAGATCACTTTTATTTTTATGTTAAAACTTTTTCATGATATTTAGTTAGTTATATCTGACGTTCATTTTTAATTCCTTATGTGGCCCTTCAGTTATAAAATTTGCTCAGGCATTGAAGTGAAGTCATAAATATATGGACGGCCCTCAGCACTCGTTGATCAAGGTAATTTTAATTTACAATATGTTATCATTCTAATTTAAATAATACTACTTTTAAGGACAAAGAATTTATATAAATATCGGCATCTGAACGAGATTAACACCTGTTAAAGTAAAAACATCGGAATACAATATCGGAACCAATCCGATAATTATGCTCATGGCTGCCTGGTTTGAATTACATTTATTCCAATAAATAGAACATAATTTTTGAGCCAAATAATCGAATTTCATTTATTTTAATATTTTACAGTTTTCTAAACAATATTTCATCGATTAACTTTTCTTTATGGAGTGTGAATCGACAATTTTTCTCTGCCACGACTGTAGCGAATTATTACAATTTTCCGTGTCGTAAACGATAATTTTTCTAATGAAAAAAGAGAATAATCTCACAGACAATGTCATTATAACTTGAAATATTCCTTAAAATAAAATTAATGTGAAATAAGAATACTTTTTGAATATGAATCTTATAATTATTATGGATTCAAGCCATTATTATTAATTCACTGCGTTAATTTTTACGATATTCCAATTGAACATTGTTCAATTATTGAAAGTGCCACAAATAGCCAACGTCGATTTGTTTAAAACTAATAATTCAGACATAACGGTTTTTTGACAAAGTCACAACAACGACAACAACAAATAAACCCAAATTAATAAAGTACGTACGTACTTGAAACAACATTCATTCTAAAAAATAACCTCCCACGTGGTGTCTATAAATAAACTCCACATCTTAAAAATATACAATATGGTATGTATGTGTGATATTATGTGATATTATGCAAGACGGCAGAATAAAAATGCCGGAAGCTCTAATCAATATTATTCAATGTCCACACCTATTTTGTTTACAAAGTGTAGTTCGATGGAACCTTATTCTAAAACTACGTTGCGTATTATTTTGTCGCAATTTATAGACGACTGGGAGCAAGACTGCCGTTGTGTATGATAAAATTGTTTACTTTAGAATCTTCAATGTAAAAAAAAATTTTTAGAAACGATTTAAAGAAAATCGTTCAGGGCTTAGTTTTGAATGAAGCTCAATATTATAATATGAGTGTAAATACTGTATGAAAATAAAATTGAACTAAAGAAAGATGGAAGCGTGCCCAACATCAAAAAACAAAATATGTATATCGTATTATTTACATATTTAAAAGAAGCAATATAATATGCATGTCGATTATAATAACACTCCGATACGTTAATTACTTCGTGACGTAAAAGCGGGAAGCTTAGAATCATTTCATAATGATTTCAATCTCGTATTCTTTCTATAACCTCATGGGTGTTATAGAAAAAATACTGTTTTGAAAAAATTAGATTGTTGCATAAATAAGGTAACAAATATGATTTTAAACCCTCATATTTAAGTGCAACAGAGGTATCTAAATAACTCTTTCCCTACCCAGCCACAAAACGTTAATTGCAATCCCATGTAAAAGATTTCACGAATTATGTTATGTCCAAAGTTATGCCGGTTTCGAAATTATTTTACTCAAGATTAGCGAATATTCATATTATACTGACAAGATCGGTGCTTTAAATATAATATATAAAAAGTGCGAGTGGGTGAAGAAATATTAATCACGATTATAAATTAATTACTACAAATTCCTCGTCATCTGCTAACTTGAACTTGTCAGACTTATTTTGTACTTTACCTTGCCTCGTGTGCTGTACAGTTAAAATAGTTTATAAACGTAATAATTACTTTTTATTGAGAGACACGCGGTAGTTTATTTTAGATATAAACAAAACTAAACCATCTTCTTACCTTCCATGTGCCCAATCCGAAGATTGGCATCTGCACTCCATTGTTTAACTTGACATTGGGAACAGTAGATGCCATATTCACGACCAAATATATATTTTTGACACACGGAAGTTACTCTAACGGACGCTAGCGCAAGACTGGGCCATCAGAGGAGGAATCGAGTTTATAAATACTCGGAATGATAATAATAATAATATTATCGAATACTATCATTATATAATACGCAATTTTTGATAATTTAAATAGTGTATATCACACCCAATCGCCAATCGCTTATCATCTTAAGCGATGACATAATAAGAGTGACAGGGTAATTATTTACCTGGTATTAGTATGAAAATTTATAGGTTGAATCGTAGATGCATTGGATGAGATTAAAATGAAGTAATTCAATTTAAGACATCGACTGAGGGTGCTTGTTGGAATTTCAATATCAAATTTGGATTATTGAGATTTTGTACACTTCCATGTATTTTGTCACTAACGACCCGGGTTTCGCCTTTCTGCATCTTCAGGCATTCGAGCACACGAATGGACTCGAACTGAGAGACAGTAAACAGTGTCTAACGTTTATATAGACGTTAGACACTGTTTACTGTCTCTCAGTTCGAGTCCATTCGTGTGCTCGAATGCCTGAAGATGCCGAAAGGCGAAACCCGGGTCGTTAGTGACAAAATACATGGAAGTGTACAAAATCTCAATAATCCAAATTTGATATTGAAATTCCATCAAGCACCCTCAGTCGATGTCTTAAATTATATTTAAGTATATATTTTATTTAGTGTTCACTGCTACCCTTTTGACGAATCAAACTATTGTCATATTTGAAAAAAATACATATATTTTTCGGTAAGCCCAACCACAAGATGAACTCTATACAATTTACAACAAAATATGGACTTCTAAAGGAGATAGATTGTCGGTTAATCACAAAAAGAATAAAATTATAATGATTCGGCTAGTAAACGACTTGCAGTTGGTCAATCACTCGATAACCTGTTTTAAAATTGAAAAATCATAGATGAGCATTTGCCATATTACTCAAAAACAACAGCTGTATCAACATAAACATGAATTAAGAATATATTATTGGTTGGAATACAACTAACTGAACAATTTACTGGAAGTGAAAAAAAATATACCTTAATTTTTTACAATGCTTTAAAATTTGTGTGGAAAATAAAATTAAAGTCATCTCAGAAGATGTATTTTGCTTTTTATAACAACAATTTTAATCAGTGGCTTCCAAAATCATCCATGTTACAATTTCGTAGGCCATTAATAAGGCTCTACGGTGCGGCGTAGAAGCTTTGTAGCTAAAACAAATATTGTCAGAGATAAGTATTCGCTATTAATAACGAATGCTTGTTATTCATGTAGCTATATCGCGATAATAAAAGTGATAATGTAACTGAAATAGTAAATCATTTCAACATTTATTTATTCAGTGTATGGTTTCCATGGGTATTATATAAAATGAACTAAATTATGACATGAAGACTATTATTACCAATATCATATATTTATTCATTGATAATTATTTCTAAAAGAAATATAAATATCATTTTCTATAAAATACATTGAATTGTAACATAGTTGTAAGTTGTAACAGGTGGCGTAGGCTTGAATTAGAGGTTAATTTTCTAACGTAAATATGCTAATAGTTTAGATAATATCTATAGCCGGGGAACGAATGTTCAACATCGTCCACTTTGGATGAGGTGTTTGCAAGTTCTAATCCTCATACGTATGACTTCAATAATTGCTTTATCAGTAAATTTATAGATTTTTGTCCAAAAGTATGAATGTCTGTTGTGCTAATTTAATAAGGATCATTAATCATCTGAATTACTATTTCCCTGGTGAATTTCTTGAAGTAAATGATCTCATGCCATCTCTACGCCTATCCATTTCCACTTATTCGTATGGTCGAGAACATGACACGCCTATAGCGCTTGTATAAAAGGGCTTTGCAACTTGTGTCACTTAGAATAGTAATGGTGTAATTCCAGTTTTGAAGTTCAAGGTTTTATAAAATATTCTTAAGATCAAATAACAACCATTAATAACTGTTTTTCAATCAAGAACTGAAACGTTAGTTTAGTAGTGAAATCTGTCCGGAAACTTTACTCTTATTCTGATATTGCAGGTACTTCACTATTATTCTGGAAAATATCGTTAAACATGGGAATATAAAAACAAAAAACAGTTTTTCAAAGAAATTAGAAGTATATATGGAGATGCACCGTTATTAAACTAATAGAATAACATCTTTTGAACGTTTTTGAGGTATAAACTCATTTTTCGTAATTTTGGAGTTACACCATTACTATTCTAAGTGACACACTTCTCAATTCACTCTAGATAAATATAAAAATATACTATAATTTTAAAATTAGTGTGAATTTAGTAAATTTTTTCATCTAAGGTGAACTTTTTTCGATAGTTCTGACGATGGCGTAAAGCCGAAATAGCTATCAACTACCCGACAAAAAATTTGTAGAAGTAAATACTTTGTTATTTAATCCTATTACTTTTTTCTACTATAAGTTTCCTTTATTGTCCCGAAATATATATTATATGTAATGCGCAATGTTTCCGTTAACATTCCTTTATAATGCGTAAACTCATTCTTAAAATATACACAATGTTTATAATAAAAATAATACAACACGACATAAATTTTACAGGAGACGAAAAAAACAATATTATTAACTTCACAATTTTCACATGTGCTTTTTTATGTGGGATACAAGATATTGCTTATTTGAAGTAGCAAAAACGGTGACTTAAGATTAATTGCTTTCATTTTTAGCTTGAAAAACAAGTGATTAGGATGAGAAATTTTGCTAGGTTGTCGCGTGTATTTTTTACTGTTTTCAATTAAAAATGAATTATTTGGCATTGAATAACTTTCGGCGTCTTAAGGAGAGCGAGTAGATCTCGACTTATAGAAGTTATTAGACTACAAACTGTCTTTATTTCAGTAAACTTTAGTGCAGCTTCCAAACCAAGTCTTGGAGTAACTGCAGCTAAGACACTCCTGGTAATCATTTAAGGAGCGTAACGCTACTGTGTTGTGGTATACTTCCATTAACGTCAGGAAATCTGTAGCGAGTCGTGGCGGCTACAGCGTTGAATACCCTGATAAGATATAGATTGGGTATACTAGAAAAGCTCAATTGTGAAGCAATTAGAAAATTAAAACAATTACAAAGCATGTTCACAATGCTGCACTCCACGTTGTGATTACATGGCTTTGCTAGTTATGTCACTGGTCAAATAAAAACAGTGCATTCAGATCTTTTATTTGACACATATAAACTATAAAACATATTTGGGTTTTTTTTTTAAATTCAAGAGTGCAAAAGGTTATTAACCGTGACCACGACAATTTGCCAAAAACGTGAATGGTATTCACGTGATACGAGCATTATGTTATTTTTCCTATCACTGTTATCACATTAACATGTTGAATTAATCTTAAACGGTGTACGGTTGTGATATACAGATGGCACGCGAGCGAGTCAGAGAGCTGCAAGACAAAAAGGCGAATTCAATTATTGATTACGATCAAAAATATTCGTACAAAATATAAAAGCCTAAAGAAGATGCTTCTTCCCTTTGCAACATCGGTCAGGATCATACTATACAATTTTAGAAATAAAATATACTACAAATTGTGTTTTTTGTTATCAATATAATACTTTCGTGAAAGAGTTGACAGTCAACGTAATTTAATTGACTAATTTACTCTTCTAAAGTAGATTTAAATCAGAATTCTTACATAGAAGCAAATTTATTTCAATTTTCAATAATAGTAATTAACGTAGCTAAAGATTTTTTACGCGCATTTGAAGTCATTATGATGCTGTTTGTTACTTCTCCTACTCCAACTTCTAATAATAAAAACTGATTATCTGTAAAAAATAAACTTTATGTTATATATTTATTTGTAGTATATTATGTTATATAATTGTATTAACTTCTTTATCACGTATCAATGGGAAGCTTCATATCTGTTTCTTCGTTTATTATAAGAATAATATTTGCACAGAAATTAGTTTATTCGTTTTGTAATTGCGTAAATAGGGAATATAGTACCGGGATTTCAGGATATACAATCTATCAATCCCGTGATTCTCAATCTCAGAACTTCAAGCCCTAGTAAACGATTCCTATATTATCTATTAACGCATTGATAGTCATGGAACGTCCATTTTCAATTTTTGTAATAGAAGTTTTAGTCAGCAAAGTGATACAATATATAGTGATTTTACTGATCGCGATATTCTTGATAAAATATTTTCAATATTGTTAACTTGAGCTTTACGGCAGGTACACGCGAGCTGTCAGTTTCGTTTAACTGAGTAAGAGAACCAAATACGCAGCTGCAAATGTTCACCAACGGAGGCACGATATGCAATTTTGTATTGTGCTATGATTATTTGTAGCGATATTATTTTTATGAAATTATTACCTTTAATAACATCCTATCTTCTTGGATATTTAGATACTGTGAGACAATGGCTTCAAAATTCCATCCAATCACAGCTTAAGTATTTGGGCGCCACTAACTTTTTCAGCGAAAAAACCGTCGTTACAAAAATAGATTACATATTATTATCATTTGTTTTGTATTTATTGCTACCTGTACAATATTATTTCTCAGATAACCACATTTACTTTGTGAATACACCTGAAAGAAATGAAGCCAATGTATTATCTTATTCCTTTTTTTTGTATGGAGGGAACTAGTTTAAAATTTCAATTTGTGTCACCTATTCCTTAAATTTTTTCATTCGTGAATATCTTTTGTGATAATCATATAAGATGCCAGTTGCAAGAGCTTTTCAATAGTAGATAGTATATTCATTCGATTTTCGATAGTATATTCAGCGATGAGCTCTAATAAAATACATGATTTATATTGGATAAGAATATATATTTTGACAATAGCATATTAAAAAACAACAAAAACGGAATAAAGATGTTTTTATTCATGTAAATTTACATACACGTTTCGTTAAAAGGTTACAAATTCAATACTTATCAATTAATTTTTATTTTACTCAAATATATATAGTTTCTAGGATGGTTAAAGAGATTGGTCTGAAAAAATGAGTGAGTGTCGCTCGGGTGACTACCTGAGACAGCGGATAAGCATAGGAATTCAAAGAGGTTTTCTACAGCTGTTTTAGACACTGGGTCTGCCAAAGGGATCAGAAGAGGAGTTTTATATACTCAAGGACCCTTGACGTTTGAATCTTTAATTGAAATTGTTTCGAGCTTAGTTTAAATTATACGTCGTGTATTTATATACCATACTTATTTTATTTTTCATTTGCTTTGTTGCTAATTTTATAGAAACTATATTAATTTACCTGTTATTGAAAAAATAATTTTAAAAGCTTGATTCATTTTTATATTTCTCAGCTAATTATATTATTAAATACAGTGAATAAAGTTACAGCATTGTTTTCTATAAAAATGTCGTTAAACATAATTATTACTGATCAATTTGATTCTCGCATAAATATTGTTTATAATGAAGTACTCAATACTTGGCATCGAACGGGTAATACTTATGGGTGTCGCCATAACTGAAACAAACGTATGTAATAAAATGAATGTTCTCTTTATAATATGAGCGGTCTAGTATCATAAATCATAATCTCCAGCATATGCAAAAACTGAGTTATGAATGCAGCATTGTTCTTCGTGTTCATACCTACCATTTGAATCACAAAATATCTTTCTAAACTCACAAACTCCCATCTAAATTGAATGTGAAAATTTTGTTCGTTTTCAAAATATATAAATATTATCCAACGCTCTATAATTTTCTAAACTACCCAATGAAAGTGCAGCATTGAACTGTCATGGTCACCGTGTCTATTCCACAGTTTTTCTTTTAGCATGAAAACAGATTTTCTTGGTTTGCAAAAAAAAAGCACTGACGGAGATTCTGAGCTATGACACTAGATCCCTCGTATAATATAATAGATCATTGTTATTGTTAACAAGTGTTGTTACATTCGATGGCTTGATAATCGTCTTAAAGTACAAGCTTTTTGTGCTTGTGAAAAAGGCGTTATATGCTACAGTTACTTATTTGTTATCTTCTTACCCTTTCATACTGAGGAATCGCCCATTGCAATCAAAACTATTGAGTGTTTGCAAGTCTTCTGGGGTTAACTGGAAATCGAAAACATCAAAGTTGTCCTTAAGTCGGTTAACATTAGCCGTCTTTGGTATGACGGCGAATCCTCGGTCAATCTGATACCTGCAATGAAATAAAGTAAAACTATATTTTTTCGATTCAAATGTATACAAAATCTTTATCTCCGTCCCGTTATTTCAACCAGTAGCTTATGAATAATTAAAAGGACACCGCTTTCCGTTTACTGAGGTGGAATTATCAACACTTATTGAACAGATCATATTGTGCAAATAAAGTCTTTACTATGTGTACATATTAGTCTTATATTTTAATAAGACCAAAAATGTATATCTGGCATAAGTCCTAACAGCTAAGGCGTCAAATATTTTAATTTTTTTAAATCACATGAGGTCTACCCAAATACGGATTGTTTTTAAAGTCACTCGAGATCAACTCGAAGGGACGAGGTATCGCAAATAACCATGTCGAATACCTCAAATTCAAATTCAATATTGAGCTTGCCGGTACTTGAACCCAGGCTCACCTGATCGCAAGGATAAACTCCTACCACTAGACCACACATCCCGACAACACGAATTTACGCGCGTTTTCATAATATCTGATATTTTTGTCCGTTTGACGTGAAGACTTCTTCTTCATTATGTCATCATCAAGTCATGGAAAGTAGGGTTGTTTTTTTACCATGTCTGCTCTCAATGTGGAGCATATGGCATCCTAATGGAGGTATTTCAACAGAAGTTTTTCTACGAGAACTGTCTTTTACTCAGTTGCTCAACCTCTCTTTTTCGAAGGGAGAAGGGATATAAGGATAGGGCTAGGATAAAAATGTATACAAAAATAAATTGAAAATAATACAGATATACTCATGTAATCGGGTGTATTCCATAAAAACTTTTTCATAAATGCACTTACCTGATAAGTACTTGTGCAACAGATTTGCTGTATTTTTTTGCGATCGGTTCTAATCTTGGATCGGCCATGAGATTCAAATCGCTTCTCTCTCCTGAAGTCCTGTCAGGAGATCCCAAAGGACTGTACGCTGTCAAAGTAATTCCTCGCTTATCCATCCATTGGCCAAGCCTCAACTGTGGTAAATATGGATGGCATTCGACCTTGCAGAAGAAGAAGAATACCAAATTTAAAATCAAATATTTTCGAATATTTACTAATGGAGGAAAGGAAAGGAGACTGGAAAAATCAAATTCAAATGGTGGGAACATGATTCTGTAGCTTCATTGGATGTTCAAAATATGACTTGTATACACCCATGATTCTTTTTGCACGGAGAACACGTTTTAAGAAACACCGTCTATAAAATGTATAGAATACATCCAGTGAGAAGATCCATAGAAAAATGAGTAGGTTCCGTTACTCAAAACAAGTTCATTTAATTAAAGAGTACACGAGGAAAAATGCTACGTCAACTTAAAAAAAAATTGACAATGCAGTATTGTTGATCGAAATGAGTAGTACAATTTGTACATTATTGTTATTTTTCAATATTCCCGTAATCTTCAATGTCTAAAAGTTAACAATTATTTTACTTTTTAGACAATATTTTCTTCTTTTTTTAGTCGTTTTCCTCTCTGGTGAGGTTGCGACCTCCGTATATCGCAACAACTCCGTTCCCCCGACGATCCTTCACTTTTGCACTCCGCTGCTCTAAGGGCCATCGGTAAGGTGAGACCAGTGCTGTCCTTCACCTGGTCGCTCCAGCGAGTCAAGATCCTTCCGAGTCCCATTCTGCCCTCGATCTTTCCTGTGACGACAAGCCTATTAATATTATCGATAGGCTTTCGGGCGATGTGACCAAAAAAGCCAAATAGGCGTCTTTTACATATATACGGCAGAGTCTCTCCTGGATTTGTAATTCGTTCCGAATATATGCGTTTGTGCGTTTGTGCGTTTGGCCGTCCATGGTATTCGGAGCATCCTTCTCCAACACCACATTTAAAATACTTCTTGTCATTTTTTAGGGTCTTTTGCTTTTAGAGTCCATGTCTCCACGCCGTAAACACATATGGAGTCGACCAGCGACCGTCCTAGGTGCCTTTCAGTGTGTTTTGTTATTGCCTTACTTTTCCAGATTCTCTCCAGATAGATAATTACATTTTTAAAAGTGGTTTTTCAATATATGTCTGACAATAAATATAATTCTGATGTAATAATTACTAGCTATCACTTTTCTTAGATCTTGATAAAATAGAGTCAGGTGTATTTTGAATCCTAACATTTCCCAAATGTCTACTCCAATCATTCGAGCTAATACACCTTGAAGCAAAGTAGCTCGCTTGGTTTTTCGAATTGTTCATAAGTGTGTTATCACCACTGGCGTTATCAAAAGAATAATAAAATACTTGATTATACTGCTAGGTGCACATTTAAATAAATTCGAATCATTAATGTTTTTGTGTTAGTGACATAATAAACACAACCGAAAAAAACTGCTTTTTATCATTGTTTTCAGGTTAACAATATTTTTGTATCACTATCTCTTCCGTAATAAATTAACAATCGTTAATTATTATGAAGTAACTGATGAAATACGTCATTGAGAATGATAATACCATTATTATCTAGCGGTCAAATTTTAATTGACAATATAAAACTGTGGCGAAAAAGACATTTTTATTCCGTTATCCATATACATACGAAAGCCACTACTCAAATCTGAACATACATAAGTACACATCACGAAATGAACGGGTGATAAATAAAAAAGTCTCGTATTTCTTAACCCACCAGTGACTGTGACACGTGGAGTTAAGAGCACGACGAATTGTAGGAACAAGTAAACCAAGGTTGACCAAGGTTGACTGCGTTGACTGAGTCATTAATGCATCATATGACATGAAACGAAAAATAAATTAATGTTCAGAATTACGTCGGGTTAGTGGTGAAGGGATCAACGTCGTTGGCTTCGGTGAAGGATGTCACGGGTTCAAATCGCGGTACGGAGAGACAATATACCCTCTAAGACGACATGCTCTCTGCGCAGAAAAGTATTTTTAGGCAGACATGTTAATCTCCAAAATACATCACTCAATGTCCAGATCTGGTTTTACATATTGAGACTTTCTAATAGTGCAATTCTACACTATGTAGGGCTTCACTTTTATAGTATCAGCTTTCAATTCTGTTTACTTACTATTACATTATTATTACGTCAACGATAATTTTTACAAGTTCATTTCTTTATTTAAACGGTTGGATTATGTAAATTAAGAACAAAGTTGGTCTGGAGCGCATTCCTTAACAGGTTTTTCAAAATCAATCTACTATTGTTTCTCAAGCGTAAAACTGCAGTCCACTAAAATCGTGGCAGCTCTCATAATATTCATTTGAAAACTTAACTTACAACTCTAGACAATTCAAAACAATGAATAAGTGTTTGCGAAAATGTGACTTAGTGTATTATGCCACTTAAATGGCTGTGGGCAGGCATAACGCTTGCATGTAAATAATATATGATTCCGGCATCTTATGCCTGCTATCGTATTATAGATATGACGTTAGACCACAAGGCCAGCCTAAGATTATCAGGATCGATAAAATAAAGAAGAATATTATCGAAGATATTAGAGAGAAACTGGAACATCACACATTATTGATAGCCTTTTAGTATATAGCAAGTTATTCTTATTCGTACATGTGGTTTGTTTCAAGCTGCTCTCTAATCTTATGACATAAACACACAATATAATACATCGAGTGTATAGCTATGTCGCACCAAGAGTTAAAATAAGTGTCATCTCCATAAGTATGGAGATTATGTTTACATTAGTTGATTTACCTGATTAGTGACAGGGGCGATGCTTGCATTATTCAGTAGCCTCTCGAGCTGTTCTTGGTTGAAATTCGAGACACCGATGCTCTTTGTCAAACCGATTTTAACTAAATTCTCCATGGACTTCCAAGTCTCAACATAATCAAAGTCAGAAAACACCACATCGCCATTTTCGTCACGCAAAACAAGTTCATCACTCTCCTAAAAAAATAAATTGAACGTTATCTTAAAAATTAACATTAGTTAATTATTAGTAAATAAAATTTTGCTATCCAGAAAAATTACCAAAAGTGAGTAAATGCTTTATTCGCTGTGAGTGTCAATTTGTGTACTGAATTTTCCTTATTTTAAAATCCTATATACTTCTCTAATATTTTTTAATTTTCCAAGGATTTGTCATGAGATTTTATGTCAAAAATACATAATATGTTTATTCAAAAACTACTATGCAATGGATTATATATTAAATGACGATAAATATATTTATGCTAATTCCACATTTTTACAATGATCAGGAACGGATTCACTCACCGCGAGCATTTTCAACTTCTAGTACATATTATTATTTTTATAAATATGGTGTCTTTTCGCCGAAAATTGACAGTAACACCTGAATACATTTAATAACAATGTATCACTTCTCGACAGCTACTACTATTTGTTTGCAATTTATTTGAAGGTGTAACTAAAAAAGTATTTTTTCTAAATTTGGCAATGTTGTCTCCAAAACCTGACAGTGAACAATTAAAGAAAACTGGGATACTAGTAAATCTAATGTTTGTTCAAAATGTATTTTGTTTTTGATCACCTCAAGGCATATATTCAGCGACCCCCATTTCTAAATCTGTGGCGTTATGGCAAAGGTTGATAAGTCCGTTCTTTTCATATTGAGTTTATTCTCTCAATAAAATATTTCAACTGGATGATCAACGCTGGAAAAATTCGGTATGCTAGTCATTATCAATTTAATTTGAATTCTTGATAACTTACCAAGGTTCCTATTTCTTCTCCTGTAAGCTAAGGTAAAATTGACATATCAACTTCTACCATAACGCCACAAAGATAATGCTGTTGGGAACTAAACAAAACAATTCTTAGCCTAAAAAATCCTTCTTTGTTTTATCTCATCTAAATATCACAAATATAATAACGTGGAGACAACATGAGTTACTACAGATAGCTTTATCGATAAGATATCCAAGTTATAAGTTATCGTATCAGGTAGTTTACTTATATTGACACCTCAATATATTAGATCTGATTGTTGATTATACAAATACACAATCGTCAAAATAATATTATCGAGATCCGTTGATATGCTTCATATTTTCCGTCATCGATATTAAAATTTTACGACTTTAATTAAAGGATCTCAAAATGTTATTAAAAGTGCAAAGATAATCTTCTGTGTCGGTTAAATTCATTATTTATCAACGTTAAAGTTTGTTGCGCTGTCTTCGTTTAATGTGTATTCATTAATCAATCCAATTAAGGGTAATTTAATTCTAATCTAATGTCTTAAATGATATTAATGAATACACATTCTAAAATGTCAAGTCTGCAACGTTGGTGTACAGTGTGTTTATGATTTAACTATACATTAGATATACTATGATTAGTGGCAAATCAAATATTGATAGCTTTCAAGATAGAAAGTGAGTAAATTTTCTATGTTGGACAGGTTAACTCAAGTGGCATCACCAACATAATTTTTTCCAAAAGTATATACGAAAAAATGATTATAAAAGTTAATAATGAAATGGAATTTACATTTATTTAATTATAACAAAATAATAAGAGCGGTATTTTCTGTAAAGTGTTTGAAATAAATCTATTGTTTCTTGACTCCAATTACGTTACTACAATGACTTTTAAGGCCGCCAAAATTTTCTCACGGATCACCAGTGTTCCACGGGCCACCGGTTGACGACCGCTGGTGTTGACTTTAGAACGAAAGATGGATAATTTACAAAGCTGAATAAAGTGACATTTTATTTCAACGATGGATAAATAAAGTATTCTTTTTTCATATGAATTTAACGAAAATAGAAAAATACTTTTTATTCGTTACAAAATCGGACATAAATATTTTCTTCTGAACCGCGCTTCTCCACATTACAATACAAAGCGAAGCCAATGCAATCGATGGATTTAATATATCATTTCAATTCTTAGTACTTTTATTAGTAACTCTCTTGTCCCTAAATACGATGGAGATATCCACGTTTGATTTGCACAGACATATATTATATTAAAAATTGTACAAAATAAATAACTTTTTGAATCTTCAATTCAAATTAAACGATTGAATAACTATTAAAACGTGTAATAAGATGCGATATACTAATTTCTGATGTACACTTTATGATAATAAAAAATAATATTTACCGCAAACCCGAAAGGAAAATGCATCAGATATAAATCCAAGTAATCCAGCGAAAGGTCCTTTAAGCTTTTCCTGCAAGCGTTTTCCACTAGATCCGGGTTGTGAAATGTATTCCATAGTTTGGATGTTATAAATAAATCTTCTCTGAAATCAAGAAATGATGATTTATATTTAGAAAGTTTCAATTTAATAATAAAAAAAATAGACATCTCAAAAATGCAGCAACCAGCAAAAAAGAAGCGCCGAGGTACACGGACAGTTCGACACCATTTAGATATTTAAATAAGACTAGACAAAAAGACTTCACTGTTAATTGGTATGTGTTAAATGACATGGGAAAATAATATAAGACATAAATTTAAATTATAAATCAGCATTCGCCACCCTTTCGATCTCACAGAACGCTAAAATCACAATTTTGAATCTCGCGGACCACTAACTAATGCTTTTTTTTTTAAATACAAAAATAATTTTATAAAATAATGATCATATAAGAAACATTTTTTACTATGACATGGTATTAACACTTGTTAAGTTATAACAAATTAATTAGATTGATAATGATATGTTTGAACAGTTTATCGAAGATTGGTTCTGATTACGTTAGTGCAATAATTTTGCAGAGCACCGGTTGGCGACCCCTGATATATATGGCTATCGATGTCTTTAGTAACTTTGGCTGCCTAGTAATTAGACATGGACAATAACAGTTGAGGAATTTGTTACAGGAAACCGGTACCAACAACAGATAGTCAACTAATGATGATATTTATCATCTCTGTCAGCCACTTTACGCGTTACAATAGTTATCTAAGACTAAATTGTTTTTAAAATCAAACAAAAATATTTTACATAAAAATAAAATAAAATTCAACAAGAAATACCGGTGAGCTGTTTTTTATTTAATACGTAATATTGAGTATATACTAACAGAACGCTGTTTCTGATGGTTTTATGTTTTAAATGTCAAAATGTATGCAATTGAATGCTCTGCGTGATGGTAAAACGCATGGTCATAGAATATAACAGTTTTGAAACAGAAACAGTATTAAGTAATATTGTTATTTTTTTATTCTGACAGAAAGCATGATATGACGATAAGTCATCGATACCAAATGTTATGATTTGTATTCCTAAAGGATTATTCTTTTTTTAAATCACAAATAATTGTATATGGGAGAGAGAGTACTTGGAAAAAATGCTTTAAATGCGGTTATCTCAGAACTGGTTTTTATGACTTAATGCCTTCTATCAGTATTTATACCTTCGATATATTATTATTTTGTCCGCGAATTAATATTAGCCTTCAATAAAACCACACATTGCATCGGCCAGTTGAAAAAAACCGATTAACTATAATTCAGTTAGTGACCAAACCTTTTTTTAATATCGATGTGGATATAAATTATTTGAATCATTTGCTTAGAGAAATTTCGCTTAGATAAAATTTGTAACAAACTTATCATAAAAATTGACAATAATCTTAAATCAATTGTCGTAATATTTAGAAGATAAGCAAAATGTGTTCAATCATTTGTAGGTTGAAGGATATAAGTGATTAACGGTAAAAAATATATTTGTGTACTTAACTTTTACAGTAAATTTACTAATTTTATTTATTAATTATCATTAATCGAGCGGAAGTAAAATAAACATTTTTATCAAAAAAGAATTACATTTTAATCGCTAAATAAATATTTTTTACTATCTATCACTCACTTGCGTCGTGATACTTTTAATAAATTATATGGTAGAAAAAAATAATTTATTTAGTTGCACAAGAATTATATAGTTGATATCTGTTTCAAGTGTCATCAGAACTATTCTGGCAGTAATGACAGAGGTTCTGGCGATATCGAAATAGTTATCAACTACAATACATAATTTTTGTTGGGCTTAAATACATAGCTACTTTTTACTTTTCATTATAGAATGATGCCTAGCAAATGCCAAAGCAATTAATAAATGCAATGATGCACAAACCGCGGCCAAATGGCATTTGTTGCAGCCCAAAATAACAAGCTATAAGTATTAAAATTAGGTAATATTAAATTAAAAATAATAAAATGCATATCTCGTCTAGTACATTTTTACCCTCTGCTACCTGTGAAAAAATAGAAAATGGATAATCTGGCCCTTCTTTCAAATAGGTTGTGTACCACTGAATTAAAGCAACCATTTAGCTGCCATGTAACTAATTTGAGGAGAGAAAAATAAGAAAACATCTGCTGTAACATGATTGTAGTTTTGATTTATGGATTTGTGGTCAATGGAACGAATATATGTGATATCTAGATTCCTCCCCATCCATCTGATACTTAAAACGGGACGTAGCAAGAGCGATTGCCAAACTACTATTCCTTCCCTAAGTCCATCCACATAATATCCATACTAACTCTGAAAACGAGTGGTTGAGCGACTAAATAACAACCAGTTCTTGGAAAACCAAATTCTCCATTGGAAATTCATAGTATTCACATTGGGAGCGGACATGAGTGAAAAAATATATGAATTTTTATTTTATTTAATGATACATATTTTTACAGAATTATCAAGGACTGTTTACTCGTTTTTAAACCGATTTCTAGCATGGGTATTATTGATACCAGCACAGATTAATAGTACCGTGCATACAGATTAGATAATATTACATGTCGGATTGTGATGCTATCATTATTTGAGTCATATCGACTGCTCCACCGAAGACTGACGTAACTCCGTTTTTTGAGTTTTTGAGTTAAAAACGCTATCTTATGCAGAAAAAATACTCTATCTTCCTTTAAGACAGTCGTTACTAAAACTTATTTAGATTTGCTATAAATTCAATTTAAAAAAATTATTTATTTGTTTAATATGAAAAAACACACAACATAACAATTTTTTGTTTTAATTTTAAAGCGTCAAAATTAATTCCCTCCCGGGATGTGCAAACAATATTAACTCACTAATCACTTTTTGTCTTTTTTTTGATAAATTTATTAATATATTGATGAATTTGTCAATATATTGATGTTCTCTTTAATAAAAATATAATTTCTATCAATTAATCGTTTAAAATTATTCAAAAATGATCAGGCAATATACTGGCATTGATTTTTTTATTTTCTCCGAGGAAAATGGCGGTAAGTCATAATGCACCCATAAAGAATGTCAATGGAAGCAAAATACTTAACCAAGAAATACAACGATTAAAAATAAGGCCGACATCAAAAAAATATTTTGAAATATCCATACAGGAGAATCAGAATATTTTTTCAAAAATGAAAATCGCTCTCCTGCAAAATGCGAAATTCGGACTTACGTCTGTCTTCGATGGGGCAGTCGATATTATGAATATGGATATAAATTTTGCATATAAATATTACCTTATTACTATCAGTTTCCATAAAGAGGTCATGGTAGGAGTGGTATTAAAAATATGAGAATATGATAACATATTATAAACAAGTACTTATTTAACAAAACTGACATAGTTGTTTCAATAAAAAATGTAGAATATGAAGTATACATAATTTACATTATATCTCAATCTTCAATTATGGATTAAATTTACTAATTTAAGATTCATAGTCTCATCATCCAACAACCCTTTTTACCGTTAGTATTTTTCTTGTATCATACTCAGAACTGTAATAATAGCTACTCTGCGAGCTCTTTACCTACCTAATTCCTTTGCGCATTTATAGTTCTATGCCTTTGCGGTTTAAGTAATTACCTACCTTTTAACACTTCCTTCGTTTATTTTATGTGACAGCGCTTTTCCCACTTCTTCTTCATTTAAATATATCAACGCATTATCAAAATGCCTATATCCAAGATCAATGGCGTTCATCACGGCATTAGCGACATCTCCCGGCTTTGTCTGAAAAGAAATCGGAATTTTTCCTACATTTAATCACAAAAGAATAACGAAAATTGTGACTGGATTAATTTACATGTATAAATTAGTTTCAAAATAATTTTCGAATCGATAGATAGATGACCAACTTTTTGAATAGATAGATGACAAAAATTTGACTATTTATTATAATGATTAGCAATGAACTATTTTATTTGAGCTGTGTTTTATGATGGAAGGAAGATTTAAATTCAGACATTCTTCTCTCATTATCTGCGGTGTAGATTGACCAATCGTTCAGTTTTGTGGTTTGCCGTTTCTTTTATTAATCTTAATTCAGTGTACCACAGTTAAATATCTTAGATATAAATCAATAAAAACCAACTTAGACAAACTTCTAAGTTGTTAACCCTTCCCGTTCTTGAGAATTTCCTAATATTGGGCATACACTTTCGTTATTTACATTACAGTCTATGTCAGTGGTGGCCGAACGATGGCGCATCATCATATCTTCAACACCTGAGTGCTCTCAGTTCAATTCATACAGCCATCTTACTCATCAGTTCGTCCAATTTTCTTGACAGTTTACAATCGTAGGATGTGAACAGTGTGTTCGAGAGAGAATGAGACGCGGTAAGATTGAAAGGAGGTATGATTGAGACGCGGTACGATTTGGAAACGGTGCGATTGAGGTTCGGTGTGCTTGAAGCCACGTGCGAATGAGCGAAAAAGAAGAAATTGCCTTGTCTCCAAATATTTGCAAGCCATCTTGGTAATAAATAATATGGTAAAATGGTATGATTTATGATAAAATATAAAAAGAGTTGGTAATAAAATATTATCCACTTATCCCAGCAATATTGTCAATATAAAATAAACATTTTTGGAAAAAAAATATTAATATTAAACATAAAATTTGTCAGGATTATAAAAATATAGTATATATTTTTTAAGAAATTGCGTTTATTCTTCATAAAATTTTTTGGAAACAAGTTAGGGGGGGGCTCATTCAAAAACCACCCCGGACGGCACAAACAATAGCTACGCCACTGCCCGTATCCCTATTTTCCAAGCCCAACCGTGAACGTAAGAAGGTAGAAAAAGTGTTTTAGTTGTATGGCGCATCTGAACTCGTCTGTGAAAAAAATGGCGCGTGGTATCCTAAAGGTTTGCCACCACTGGTCTATGTTATTTGAATAATTGGAGGAGTGTATTTTTAAATCATCTTTGAGATTGCCCAATTATCTATCTTGTTTTTGTCAAGTATAAATGATCGCAATGGTCATATCGGAAAACCAAATCCAATGTAGGAGAAGGAAAGGCTTACATTCCGCGCCCCTCACTATTCGCTGTTTAATTATTGAATTGTTTTTATACCGCCATTTTGTATATTTTTTAACTATTATTGATGAAGTTATTTTCTTATTATTCTATTATTATTTATGGTTACTGCTATTATATATTATAAATGTACCCCAAGATCATGGAGGGGATTTGTTCATAGGCATGATACAAAAAAAGTATATCGAATAAAAAAATGTATCTTTATATATCACACAATTAGATTTTCGAAACCAGTGCAATTTCATGAACAAAAGTTTAATAACCCTCTCCTAACTGGCGCCGAAGTGCGATTCGCAGGTACACGCTCTGGATATCAAGAAGAAAGGATGATGTCTGCATTGAAATAAACATTTACCAAATTGTTCAACGAATATTCATTTTATCATTATTTTTTGTAGCAAAAATCTCTGTTGTTCTTATTTTGCTTCTAAAAGACGCATACATAATTTTATAATACTGAATGGACGAAAAAAGGAATTATGAATAACTTTTATGGGTTAGTAAAAAAATTCTTTTCTTGTGTACGTGTTATATATATTGAAAATATACCTTATAATAAATTATGTGACACGGAAAGAAATAAATCACGTTAGACCTGTCCCATCCCGTTTCTGTTTCAAACAAATATTGCCATTTCGGCATCAGTAATACGTCTTGTATATACGGAGAAAATGAATGGAGAAAATGACTCGTACACACGACGTAGTAAGTGAAAATTGAATACATATGCATTGACGCTGCGTGTCTGTAGATGTGAATTGCCTCGTAAGTTTTATTGTTAGTTAAATTTTATCTATTTATAACGTAATTTTATTACTGTATTTTATGATCGAACCATCACATAAGTTGAGCAATAATTTTTATTTACTGCTTATCAGCTTTACTATATTTGTAGATATTTAAAAATTCTTTATGAATTAGTGTAAATTAACTGTAATCGAGGATAAAAATTTACAGACAATGACCGTAGCATACACGTTCACTCTCTTTTCCACTCTTCCATGCGGACGCCATCTGTCTTATAGATAATATCGACAGTTTTTTGGCCAATTGATGTAACCCTCAAAAAATACGAAATATGAGTCAATGATTGGATCTCATTTCAAAGATGATAGAGCAGGTCTAAATTTGAAAAATAGACTGACCACTTTTTGGAAGGGAAATATCATTTTACATTAGTTTTAGGTTTAAAAATTCTAACCTGAACACTTGATGTAAGCCACTATTATATCGACACTCGACGTGTCTATAATAAAGGTTGGAATCCGCTGCTCTATTCAATAATTTATAGATTTATTGTATGCTTACCTTCCACATTCCTAATCCAATAATCGGTATTTCGTGGCCGTTGCTTAACTTGACATTGAAAACTGAGGAAGCCATGTTTTAAAATAATTATAAAATGAAACCCACAAACTATAAAGTAACTTTATTATATTGACAAGTCCACTCGATGATGTACTCGGTTACACTGAGTTAATAGAAGAAGTTCCGCACTTATGTGAACCAGAAAATCAAGAAAGTTCTCATATTACTTAGGCTTACTCAATACACTTAAGTACATGAATTCATACGAACATACATTATACGTATTATCTCAGCCTTAATAATAAGCCGAATCTACAATGGTCTGCAAATTGAGATACCTACGTAAATTTATGAACACTAATATGCGAATTCGAAATTGAAAATTTAAAATAAGAAATTCTAATGAAGCATTCTCATTTGCAGGTAGTAGGGCATCCAATCCCGGACCCTTTTTCTAGTCCCGGGATAAATGTAATAACTTTTTTAATTGTATACACTCATCCCTCGAGATACGTAGTAGATACGTTCCATATTAAACTGTGCAAATGGAAGCCGTGAAAAAAATATATAAATACAAATACAAAATTTTTAAAAAAAACCTTAAAAAAAGAGGAGGATTTGAATGAAGGATTTGATACAAAATGTGTGGATATGTTCCAAAAAAATGCGTAATTTATGATACTTATTTACTATTGCATCAGAATATTATAGAAAATAGTAATTATACATAGTGCAATCACATAAAACAGTTATTTTTTAAATATTATAGATTTTGTGAGGCTTGCTGTTTGTTGGACTAAAATAAATTTAACACGATGTCAATAATATTTTATTAAATTTCTTACATTTACTCACAAAAAAATCTAAGAGATCTAAAATAATGAATTTTGTAGTTAATCAAATACTGTATCAGAAATATTCTTATTTATATATAAAATTAGTTTAAGAAGTGGTTTGATAAAAAAACAATGATTTTGTGTAGGTAGTTTTTGAATTGTAATAATAAAAATTATTATCACCAGTAAAAGTGGGTAGTTTGATGAACGAAAATTTGATTTTGTGTAGGTAGTTTTTAAATTGTAACAATAAAAATTATTGTCACCAGTAAAAGTGTGTAGTTTGGTAAAAGAAAATTTGGTTTTGTGTAGGTAGTATAAAATTGTAACAATAAAAATTATTGTTACCCGTAAAAGTGGGTAGTTTGATAAAAAAAAAGTTTTTTTGTAGGTACTTTTTGAATTGTAACAATAAAAATTATTGTCACCAGCAAAAGTGGGTAGTTTTATAAACGAAATTTTTAATTTTGTGTGGGTACTTTTTGAATTGTAACAATAAAACTTATTGTCACCAATAAAAGTGGGTAATTTGATAAACGAAAGTTTCATTTTGTGTAGGTAGTTTTTAAATTGTAACAATAAAAATTATTGTCACCAGTAAAAGTGGGTGGTTTGATAAACAAAAATCTGATTTTGTGTAGGTAATTTTAAAATTGTAACAATAAAAATTATTGTCACCAGTAAATGTGGGTAGTTTGATAAAAGAAAATTTGATTGTGTGTAGGTAGTTTTTAAATTGTGACAACAAAAATTATTGTCACCAGAAAAAGTGGGTGGTTTGATAAACAAAAATTTGATTTTGTGTAGGTAGTTTTAAAATTGTAACAATAAAAATTATTGTCACCAGTAAATGTGGGTAGTTTGATAAAAGAAAATTTGATTTTGTGTAGGTAATTTTAAAATTGTAACAATAAAAATTATTGTCACCAGTAAATGTGGGTAGTTTGATAAAAGAAAATTTGATCGTGTGTAGGTAGTTTTTAAATTGTGACAACAAAAATTATTGTCACCAGAAAAAGTGGGTGGTTTGATAAACAAAAATCTGATTTTGTGTAGGTAGTTTTTAAATTGTGACAACAAAAATTATTGTCACCCATAAAAGTGGGTAGTTTGATCAAATAAAATTTTCTTTTGCATAGGTAATTTTTAAGTATTTAATGATGTTGTATAGTAAAATATGATGCACATACATAAATCAAAATAAGTGACACCGGTAACATTTTTTGTTCTATAGTTCATCGGGTAAGAATTTACATTTTAAATATGAATTAATTTTTGATATTGAATAGCGGATCCCGAAATCCCGATATTTGTGTTAATTCAATAGCGGGATTGTGGGGTTACATGATTGATTGATTAATTTCTCGGGATCCCGGGATTGGAAGCCCTAGTGCTTACGTCAAACCCATTCACCTCTGTGGTTACGCAGTCACGGCAGAGTAAGTTAGATGTGACGTTACATTTCTGTAATGTCAATCTAACTTTATTGAGATACATTATCATCGAATTAATATTTCGACACTAAAATCCATTTCAAGCAACTCACACACTTCTCGTTTCATCGTCTTTTGGTCGGATTCAATACAATCTATTATTTAGTCGAACATTCGTGTTTTATTTGTTGAATTTCTATTATAAGGCGTTTTAAATTGAGTAAAAACTTTAATTGACAAATAGCATCCTAGAAGACAGTACAATCCAGCGATATAATGTCAAGAAGTAACTTAATATGTTTTGCCATTTCCGTCGAATTGATTAAGGACATTTATAGATAACTTGAATTGCCACACTTTTTTGATTTACCCACTGGGCAGCTCTGCGTTCAAATATTATCTAAAACATTTTTTCAAATGAATCGTAATTGGTTATTGAAAGGGGCCATCAAAGTATTTCCATAATGAGTTTCCACCAAGGGCACCAAGTATTGGTTTTAAGAAAATAAACAAACATGAACACTACATCAAATATTACAATCTTGTTTATTTTATATTCAATAAGTATATATACAAAGAGAGTTTTTGTTATACTATGAAATCATCTCATACAATGTAAATGTCTGTATAATATATTGAGAAACGCTGGGCTTCAATTGACACAATTATCGCTTCAGATAGATATATTTGAATATCACTCATGCGACAAAAAATGGCACAAAAACTTGTAAAACTTGGTTATTCATTTCAATCAAACGTCATATATTGTGGGTACCGGTGACGGGTTGGTTAGTAAAAAAAACTTAGGTTTTTGATACCACCGTGGCCAAGCAATTGAGAATTAATAAATATGATAAACAGCTCAGGACAAAAACAATCACTTTATTATAATATCATTGTATTTTCAAAAGCACATTTTTTTCTATGTCATCTTCTATACTATATAACAATTTTAAACAGTATACAATGATAAATTCAACTATGTAGTAGTAGTAACAATACAAAATTTAGATTTCAAGCTTTGCTCTTCTACTTATTGCGTAACTAAGCTTGAAGCGTATTTCGCATCTTCGAGAAACTTCCTCAGACAAATTTGTAAAAAGACATTTTGCAATCGCTTGATTATGGAACGTAATACAAAATTAATAGGGAACAGAAATTTTAACGATAACTGGTGTGGACAGAGGAAAGACTTGCCATGTATCACTACTATTATGGAGTAACCATAAGGGTAATAAATCAAAAAAGGAGAAGCCAACAATAAATTATGCAACAAATTTATCAATTATATACTAATTTTATGTTGAAAATAAATATCCACGAAGCAGTCAACTCTATCGAGTTATTATGGAGCCGTTTCCAAATTTTCATCTAGAAATTTATGCATTTTAAACGTATACATCATCGGCGTGCGGTGGACTTATCACCATCTCTATCATACATACTGACTTGTGTATACGCAAGTAGGATACAACAGCATGCGTCCGCATGCCCTTAAACTCGCTCGCACTCGTCACTTTACAAGTGATTGAGTGAGAATGAGAGAAATCCACGGCACACGCCTGTGGTATACACCAACAAATGGAATACTATTTTTTAAATCAAAATTCCCCTATACTATTAAATAAAAGAAACAATACTAATGTACATTTCTATAATAAATTACAAAGCACAATAAAATAATAAGTGAATATATTCATAAGTAAGTACCTATTAAGGGTTGTGCTTCTTTAAAATAGTGTAGCATAAAAAAATATTTTACATCACTAACTGCTGTAACAATGCACATTTCAATGAAAGTAATTTATTAAATCTACTGCAAAATAAGTGTTTAAATAACTCTATTATATTTATTTAATGTCATATTAAAACTCCGCGTTAAACGGGTAGTACTTGTGTGTGTCGCCAATCCTGAAAACAAAATAACGAAGCACTCAATTATTAATTAGTTTCACATCATTTCAACCAACTGCAAGCATATTTTATGGTATTGGTATTGTGACCTTGGTTCATCGTTCAACGTTGCTTTTGATAAATGTAGCAAGGATAAAGTTGGTATGAGTGATTACTAGTCTATACTCTAAGGCGGACTGAGACGTGTGAACACCATTTTGTAGGCATTCTTTCTACGGTCAATAACGACTGCAAATATATTTTGATGCAGAACTACACTATTGATATAATTTAAGACTTCGACTGAGGGTACTTGATGGAATTTCAATATCAAATTTGAATTTTTGAGATTTTGTACATTTCCATGTGTTTTGTCACTAACGACCCGGGTTTCGCCTTTCGGCATCTTCAGACATTCGAGCACATGGATTCGAATTGACGGATTGATCGAATTGGATCAATTCGAGTCCATGCAAAAGTAAATGCAGTATACTGTCGTCAAGAGGGTTGAAAACATTACAAAACCATTAGTTTCGCCTAGCAACATGTTATTTAACATTTATTTATTTTTGCAGCTTCAAAATCAATTGCGTTAACGTACATTTCCTTAATAAAAATTTTCATCGAACTTAAAAATATTTTGTTAGTTTAAAGTTGAGTTGAATAGATATATGAATGTTTCTTAATTCCAAGCACTATTTCCAAATCTCAGAAATAAGTACAGAAGTTATAAGTACTAAATCTATAGCATATTATCTATGACTAAATCCCCCCTTGATGTAAAATTCTGTCAAATATTCTAAGTATCAATATCATTTTGTTTTTTCTTCGATTCAAATGTCATTGATTGGATTCGATTTATGAATATTCTATTACAAAAATGGCCGCAATTCCGCTGTCACATTGAATGACAAATTTGATTTGCTCTTGACGTGCTGCTCGCTACTCCAATTACATAAACAGAATACAAGAAAATTCGATATGATTTTATAAATTAAGTTCACGTTATTATTTTTGACATAAATATCAGAAATTGTTACAACCTCAGTGACTTCAATAAATATTACGTTACAGTAAAAAAAACATAATATTATGTAAAATATTTTTAAAGCACGCCTTTTACAAAAAATAACGAATGCACTGTTATTTTTAATTTAAACATTTTTTTCACAATATATTATGCTGTTCAGAAAGTCAGTCGTTAATTATTATTACAGAATGAGTTGTAGGTAATTTTTTCAATATGTTTTCTTAATATGGAGCACAATAACTCATAAGAGGGTAAGATTAGAAGAATGGTTCTAAGAAAGGATTAGTAGTTAGATAATCGCTCTCGGTATACCATATCTTTAGGATAGGATGAGTAGGAGGGATTGTTAACATCACAGATATCCATGCCTTTGAACACAAACCCATGAATCGACTGAAAAATCAATTTATGATATCCGTACACGGTACAGAGATTATAAACAGTGGTCATCGCAGCCAAGAACGTCCAAGAGCGTTGGTCCCTCGGCTGCAGAACCGGTATTACATTGTTGTAGATATTTTACTACGATTTTAATTGTGTTCAAATTAGGTAATGGAAATGTAAACGTTCTATTTTTTTATGATACCTACAGTATAAAAGTCAATTAATTATATGCTTACCCAATCATGCTCAGATACCGTTCATTACAGTCCATGTCATCCAACTTATCGATGTCTTGAGGGGAAATTTTAAAATTAAAGACTTCGAAATTTTCCTTCAGGCGCTCTTTCTTAATCGACTTTGGGACGACAATAAACCCTCGTTCGATTTGATATCTAAAACAACACACGAAACCCAAATACTCGGTTAACTGATTTGTTACGTTAATGTGTATTCACATAGAACAGTATTTCTTAACCGAAGCTTTTATTTTGCTTTACATTTGGGGGCGCTGCTAAACCCGAATGGGCGATTCCATAATTGCATATTGAAGATGATGCTATCAGTAATCTCTGTCAACTTTAGCGATAGTATAACCGAGGTCTTCTACATTTAATCAGCTGGCCCTAATTTCAAGTAAAACAATTACATGAAATACATAAAACATTGGTAATTTTCTGCTATCTGGATGCATTTAAAAAAAAGTTCTTTAACTTTAGTACTTTAAAAAATTAATTTAACCTAACCAAAAGAGAGCTTCATGTCGTTAGGTTAGGTTAGCTTAAGTAAGCCACGGCTAACAGGAAAATACCTAAAGGTTAATAGTATAATTTTTAAACTCTGTCCTTACTTCGGGGTGGCGTTGAATTATTAATACTGTGGTAAAGGGGGCGATCGCTTCAATAAGGTTAATAAATACTAATCTACGATTAAAACGTTTTTTCAACGCTTTGGTACCGTCTGAATACCAATTACACATAGTTTTAACGTGTTGTGTCCACGCATATTTAAGTATTCATCAATATTTTCATTGATTTAACGTAATTACCTGATGAGAATCTGTGCCGGAGTTTTCTTGTATTTTTGTGCCAGTGGAACAAGTCTGGGGTCTTCCAGCAGGGAAAGATCGTCTGGTTTTGCTTGTGGTCTATCAGGAGATCCCAAAGGACTGTAGGCAGTCAATGTTATGCCCCGTTCAGCCATCCATTTCCCAAGTTTGTTTTGATTCAAATAAGGGTGACACTCCACCTGGATGTCGATAAAACAATGAAGTGAAATTTTTCGACGATTTTTATATTAGAAATTCTTATTTCAAGGTAATAATTAAAGTATGATACTTAGACAATTAAAAACTGGCAACACATGTATGTTGTCGTTTTTTCGTGACTATTCGTAATAAATTTTGATAATATATTTTACGAAATTGACGAAAGATCGCATCACAATATCTCTAAATTTCAAGAACAATAATAAATACCCCAGGTAGTATTTTTTTTATTTTCACCCAACTCGGGTGCTTTCAGTATTTATCATAATCATAATACATAAGTTTGACGAATGAATCGGGGCTAAAAACCCTTTTAAACATGCCGTCATTTCAGTAATTAAAGAAATACCGTTGGAGTAATCCTGCGCAGCTGTAAATTTTACATATTGTAATACAATGGAACGGTATTGGAATGTGTATTTATATTATCTCTATCTAGGATTTGACAGAAGTGGGAAATGATTTAGAAGAAAATTATTAAAAGATCTCATAATTAAGAAAATATTATGTATTATGTATGTAAATGATTTAAAATTTTAATAAATGCGATTGTTATTACAGATGATCTCGTTTTCTTACAAATTTTAATATACTATTAAAATGTGTATAGCCCAAACAAAACGTGTATTTAATTGCATACACTCTGATTATAGAAAAAAAATCCGAAAAGACAGAGGGGTAAGTCCTTTTGCTTTTCTACAGTCGATGTTTTATACATTTATGTATAAATAATGTGTATTAGCAGTTTTGTGCGAGTTATACACAATATTTTTTGATGTGGGTTGCGTCTTTTTTCTTTTCCACATTCGATATATAATGTTATGTTATCAACTATTCAAATTGATTTTTTAATACTATTTTCATACTTCAGAAACTATTCGAATATATTCGGATAGCTTCAGTTTAATATCTTCAGTATAATAATTTTTAATATTGCTGCAGCATGCCATCGTCAGAACTATATATTTTGGATACAAATAACATAATATATTACATGGCAATTGTGGAACTATGTCTAAATGAAGCATAACACAATCGGTTAAAAAATCAAACAAATGCTGTCGGAATTCACCAGTGATTTTTGCAGTCCTGTTTTATTTAAGTTTATTTAAAATCTGATGTAGTTTTGTAAGTGAAAATTTAATTTTCCTAGAAAATATCCTAAATATGTAGCTTATCTAGAAAATAAATTACATCAACATCTGACGATATTCGTACATGTCTTCATTCTGCGTTTCGGATGTTGTTATTCACTGCATTAATGCATGTCTGAGATATATTCTTTTTATATGCTATTTAGTATATAATAGCCCATACCGGTCTGTAAGCGTTTTATAATTACCACATATCAGATGTAGGTATGTCTGGACTATTATATACTGAATATTTTTTGTTTATATTATTTTTTGATTACATATCTTTTTAATCGATTTGATTATGATTATAATAAAAAAAATGAAGATTAACGTTCTCGATTTTTTTTTCAACTAAATAATTCTATTCAAAGATTTAATCCAATTGACGACAATGCATTTGTAAGGAACATGTACCGCTATTTCAACATTTATTTATTACTAACTACTTTAGACATTCAGTATTTCAATTGAGATACCGTCATCTATGACGGGAGTCCCACTACTACTGAATAATAGCTCTCGTTTTTGCACTGGTTCAACTGAAGAGTTGACTTTGAGTCTATCCTCCGATTTGACAATGAATCTTCAGATTATTACAAGCAATATAGTTTAAGCATAGGGTAAATTACCTGATTTGTTACTGGAGGTATAGTTGCGACCATCAATATTCTTTCAATTTGCTCTTTGTTGAAATTGGAAACGCCAATGCTTCTCACCAGTCCAAGTTTTACTAAATTTTCCATCGCCAACCATGTATCAACATAATCGTGGTCAGAGTAGATAATCTCGCCATTCTTGTCGCGAGGAACCAATGTGTCTCCTTTCTGAAAAAACAATATAAATAGGTTTTTTTTTGAAAAATTGGCGTATAAATGTATTACTTCGGATTTGTGTTTCAAACTGTAGAGTTATACAACATTTTCCTACCGACAGATTGTGAAAGGTTTACTACGACAACTCAATCATTTATCGCTAGATGTCTCGACTGATCCTCTGTGTTAGTTTTATTGTGGTAAAACTTATAGGTTTACCGTTAAGTCAAACACAAGAGAACTTGAAAATCAAATGTAAGAACACACATTTTTATCAGATCTCACATATATAACAGATACATATTACCAAACATTCAAATTAGTAAACTTAAAACTTCAGGACAAACGACAGAGTATTGCCAGCTAATATGATAATTTGAATGGCTTCAAAACTAAATTTAAACTTTTTAACCAATGATATTTTTACTTTTTTCTGAATTCTAAAATTTTGAAGAGATGAAGAACTTTGAAGAAACATCATATCCAGTACATTGAAACAATCATTAATGATTTCGAAAACCGACTGCATGCGGCCGTCGAATAAGTTTTAATTTTCAATGTTGCCCTCGGACTTACTAAAGTTGGACAGCCCTGGTTTAATTAATGAAGGTTTTCAAGTATTAATCGAACTTAATAAAATGGTTGTTAATAAGAAAATGGGCTAGTTGCAACACTTTCAACATTAATATTGTTATTCTTCTTTAACTTTAAACAGTCTGTTATCTTGATAAACAGACTGCAATGACGTATTTATTAAAAATGATTCATTTTAAAGATATTTACGTTTCCCTTTACATGGTATACAATCTTAACGTTGTCAAATTTCTGGCAATAAAATCTTTCCTTGATTATTTTTCAATCAGATAATGATTAAAGAAAATATTCACGAACTTAATGATCTGCCGTAAAATGTTCAATATTCAACTCCCATCATTTATCATACAACCAATGAATATTATTGAAGCCATAAATGGTCACAATTTATTCGGATATGAGAACATTACCCATTCTCGCCTATTCTTTTGAAGCAATAAGTTTTGACGTTTTATTCAAATAAAAAAAATAATCGAACATGATCGTGGGCGGTTTATGGTGAGGAATGTTAATACATGTTGATAATGGTTTCTTTATCAGTTATATTTGAGTGAAAAACTATGCGCCATGTTGTTGTGTCGATGATCAGCAGGAATATAAAACGTTATCTTATTTATTACTATGATATATCACAAGAAACTCGCTTACTGCATATCCAAATGGGAAATGAATCAGGTAAAGGTTCAAATAATCCAGACCAAGATCTTGGAGAGTTTTCCTGCAAGCTTTTTCGACTATATATGGGTCGTGAAAAGTATTCCATAACTTAGATGTTATGAAAAGATCTTCCCTGTGGTGAAAACAATTGGATTAGTAACAAATAAGTGTGATAAATTATTTAAATAAAGAACTGATTCTAATTTACAAACTAATTAATTACTCTATTGTTGCAAGCAAATTTTTACTATTTAACTATATATTGGGTTAAGTTATTCGCGTTTAAATAAATTTAGGTTACGACCCTAAGAAATCATGAGTCAGACAACATCATTAAAATATTATGTCAATTTAAGATAGCAAAGATATTAAAATATTTATGTAAAAATAGTTGTTATTCCTCATTTTAGTGTAAGTATGTATGTCTGATAAAAAGCCACTTTTGGTAGTTATTATTTTAAAACTGCATTTAATTGTATTGTACAATCTCATTGAAGGATAATAAGACAATAATATCATGATTATAAAAACGAATAGGTACATTATTTACATGCTATAGATATAAATTGTAAACATAATTACACCATTGGCGAAACTAGAATGTAGGATATACATTGCTAGCTATAGTATGAGACAAGGCCACAACCAAGGGTTCTCAAAAGTAACCATTGAAGTAATCGGAAAAGATATTTTTACTCTCAGTACACTCGCGCTACCGGAGAGGTACTAACATTACCAGAATAAGTCAATATTATTTGTATTTTCGACTTCGCCCACCGGGTACTCTACCTCTAAAGAAATATGTTGAATAGTCATTACATTAGATGAATTATTAACACCAGCGTTTGAAAAATGTATCAGGATCACTAAGCGGATTCAGCATGTTCCCGGTAACCCGGTTCGCACTTTAAAAGGCCCCGTGCTCGGCATAAAATCCAAGTCATCTTCACTTTCTACAATGGTATAACTATCCACTCCTTACTTCAGAGTTGTAGTCCAGGTATATTTTCCAAAAATACTTATGTACAGTTTACAAAGGGTATTATCAATCATGTCTGTCGTAAATGCATTTTTTTATTATTATAAAATAAGCATTATTAATTAATTAATAGCATTTGACTGACGAAAACGGTTAATGGATTTTCGTTTCAACTAATATTTCAATCAATCGGTAAAAAAAGCATGAACATTGTCAGACAAAACTGTTTTTAAAGTGTAACACAATATAAATAATTTTACGTGAAAATTCAAATGATTATGTTGCCCGAAGCGTTGTGGATGTTTGCACCCTCTACTTACGCTTCTGGGCCCACAGGAGGCAACGCAACACCAACATATTTTTCATTGCGTACCGTAAGACGGCGCGTTGTTTGATTTTTTCTGTCAAAGCTTTTCCGATTTCCATTTCGTTCTGATAAAAATAAGCGCAATCAATATGACGGTATCCTATATCAATCGCATCCTTGACAGCCCGCTCTACTTCTCCAGGTTTTGACTATAAAAATACAAAAACAACATGTTATTTAGCGATCGTATGCATTCAAATTTAAGTTACGTGACTTCCCACTATTTCCAGTGTCTGTAGGTCCATATTTTTGTAACTATTCATTTACATAATATATTACAATCCTAATGGGTAGTTCGCGAAATAGGTATATTCACGTGTAACGTGTTTTACCACAACCTTTTTTGAAAATCTCAGTGAGATTGGACTTTTTTCCAATAAAAAACAGCATAGAAAATAACAGTCGTCATCTCATGGCATAGACCTAGTAAGTATTTTTTAAATAAAACACATAATAATCATGGACTGGTTTCACTCATCGCGAGCATTATCAACTGGCTCTAATCATTATAAAAATGTGGAAGTATTACAAAACAAATTGTGTATTATTTTTAAAATATTCCGTTTTTCTACCAAGAATTGACAGTTAACAAATATAATAAAAATAAATTTATATCGAGTATATATGATCACTGACGATAGAATAATAGCGGCTCATGCACTAAACTCAACTGGGAACATAAATTTGTAACTGCATCAATTATTTTGATACTTATGTCCTTTTCCTATTGTGGAAAAGGGCAGAAGTCCTGATTTCATAAAACTCAGAGACCAACAGCTTACATTATTCAGTGCCATACATCTTTCTTTTATAGTGCTTAAAATTATAAAGAATAGTTTTATTGTCACTATAATATTCTATTACCTAATTATAACTAGAAAATGTAATTATGACTAAGCCTATGTCGGTTAATTTGGACTGGTACATTAAGTAAATACTAAGTAATCACAGGTTTTTTTTTAAAATCATCCATGTAAAACCGACGATGAAATAATTCATTTATCACTCGCGTATAAAAAATTGGCAATTGCAAGCTTACTTTCCATGTTCCCAATCCCAAAAGTGGTATTATTCGCCCATCGTTGAATTTTATACTCTGAACACTTCGCGACGCCATCTTTACGATGAATGATGTTTTTTTTGTCTAATCGAAATCTTATCTTTCTTTTTGAATTTGACAGATCAATATTCTGATTGAATTATTCATTATCTCATCCTTCAATCGCAATCATGTGTAGTCGGCTGTGTGCATTTTGCAAACAAACGGCATATTTTATAAGAATAATGCACGAACTACAAAAACTATCGTCCTTCTATTGACATAAGGATACTTATATAGCTTTCAATATTTATTTCTACAAACCAGTACCTATCTACCAATATAAACTAAACCAGTTATAACATTTCACATTTACAGGCAATTATTTACGTTTGTGATGAAGCAATAATTTATCTTATCTTGATATCTGATAATAATATAAATATAAAGTAACGATACCAAGAAAATAATTAGATGATGACATTTGAAAGACAAGCTAATTACTGCTTTTGGAAAATGATAATACCCATATTACCCATTGTTAGGAGTTCGTAATTATCCGATTAGTCTTATACAATGGTGCATAGATGGTGCATAGCCAAATATAATAATCTACAATATTAAGTTTAACAATAAGAGTAATTAGTTATTAGAGGTCTGCACTGGCACGGGTTTGGCTCGCGGGTCTCTGCCCGGCCAGGTTCGGGAGAGTGAAGACAATTCGGATTCGGGCTCGGGCCAGGCCCTGGAAAGGAATATAATTTTCAGAAAAATTTTTCGGACTATGTTCGGGTATAACAAAACGTTAATAACTTTAATAATTTATTTCACATTTGTTATGAATATCGTTGAAAAGATGGAAACAATGACTCCTACTGTTATGGAAAATCGTAAATTTGAAACAATGCTTTCTTTATTTACGAATGACATATAGTTATATTACTCGTTCGTAAATAAATTATGTGTGATTATTTAGTATTAGTATTTCAGCATTAAAACAAAACGGGCTTTTTTTGAGCCGAGTAAAATAAATCTGGGCTTCTGGTCGGGTTCGAGTAACAACTTTGATATATGTGAGACTGAGGGGTCGAGCGCGAAGTTGGACCCTTAGATGTCGGGCTCGGACCGGGTTATATAAAAGTTCCGCCCGCGCAGACCACTATTAGCTATATTTATTGTATTCCCTATTCGCTATGCAGTAAAAATAATGAATATGCTATTCGATCTTAGAAGACTGTATGAGTAAAATTTGTCTCCGAAAATAAGTTCCTTCTCTGCATAGAACAAGTTTCAGTTTTCGCGTTTGTTATTGAAGTCTGTCTGAATAACAACTTCGTCACTTTTCTTGGGAGTTGTTTTTTTATGAATTCGTATGATAATAATCAATTCTCCACGTGTTTCGATGTAAATGAATATTTGATCAAAATATTACGATAAGTAATTATCGCTATCAAAAAAATCAGAGTATTGCAGTGTGTACGCTTATCAATAGAATCATAACGTTTTTTTTAAACCAAATCATGGTCATTAGAGGCTACGTCCTCTTGAAGAACGAGGTCTCAGAAAAAAAACTCGGTGTGTCGTATGTTGTATACATATGTGCCATTTAGAAAAGTGGTGTCATCGCGTTTATTAAAAATACTGTAATATGATAATAAAATTATGCGAATTGAAAAAGTGAAAAATTCTGTTTTTAAATATAGGAGAAGTAATTTCTTAGCGCAATGCTTTAAACATTTTTGAGACTTTACAATTATTTTTTAACCACTCATTTCGCCAGAAGACTTAAATCCATACAATATGAAACTTACTTACGTACTATTTATCTTGATACGTACATGATATTATGTGTCTGGGATTCAAATTCGGATATCAAATGGTAAAACCGAAACTATTCGAAAAGCTTCTGAAGTATGAAAATAATATTAAAAATTCGATTTGAATAATTAATAACTTGAATTTAAATGTACATTCAAATTTGTAAGAACATGAACTGAATCAAATTTAGTCAAATTTTAAATCACTGATTATATCTAATACTTTGATGAGATAATTTTACAATAATTTACGATTAAATCTTTTCCCTCTTCTGTCAAATCCCTGAGACACTATAAATACACATTCCAATATCGTTCCATTGCATTACAATATTTAAACTTTGCAGCTGCGTCGGATTACTCAAGTTGTATTTTTTTTTTTAACCCTGATTCATTCGTCAAACTCGAGTTTTATGATTTATGATAAGTTACTGAAAGCGCCCGATTTGGATGAAAATCAAAAACCACTACCTGGGATATTCATTATTGTTCTTGAAATCTGGAGAAATTGTAATGTGATCTTTGTCGACTTTTTAAGACATCAGTATGTGTTCATTAAAAATTATTACGAATAGTGTTTGAATAATTTAAGACATCAACTGAGGGTGCTTGATGGAATTTCAATATCAAATTTGAATTTTTGAGATTTTGCACATTTCCATGTTTTTCATCACTATCGACCCGGGATTCGTCAGTTCGATTTCATTCGTGTGCTCGAATGCCTGAAGATGCCGAAAGGCGAAACCCAGGTCGTTAGTGACGAAATACATGGAAATGTACAAAATCTCAAAAATTCCTGAAGGCAGCTTATGTAAATAAATAAAAATAGTCAAATAATAGGATGAAATAACAAAGTATTTAGTTCTATAAAATTTTATTAGGTAGTTGATAGCTATTTCGGTTTGACGCCATCGTGAGAACTAGTTCGTCAAGCCAAAATTTTTATTATGAAGGTTTCTCTACACGGAATAATTAAATATAGGGAACTATTTTTCTACAGTGTGGCTAACGTCACTAAATAATCAAAAGAGTGATATTTTTAAGGTGATGATGGCGGTGGCGGTCGACGAATTTGGAATTTGGTTAAGCGAAAAGCTTAAAGCATTAAACACCGACGAAAATGTTTTCGGAGCCTATATATCAGGAATATTAGACGGAGATGACTCTGGAGAAGAGAAGAAAGAAGCCTTAGAATCAATATTATCGGACTTTGTTGTATGTTTGACATTGCAAATATTAATTTTGATTTCATTAAATTGAATGTTTTTAAATGAAAACATAAACTGACAGATTCGATAACATTTACATTCGTTTCAGGAATGTGACATAAGTCGACATGTCGACGAAATAATGGACAAATGGAACTCATGCCACCCAATCGTTGAGAATGGGGTGCCATCGAACGCAGATGTCGAAGACAGGCTCGTGAAGTTATTGGGATCGCAATCTCTCGCTACCTCTGCTCCAAAGCAGTACACTACTGATGAAGAGAAGAAAATTAAACAAGCGATTTTATCTCAATACAGTGAACTGTCTGATGATGAGGTTAGTCACTGAGTTAGGTTAGGAAATCCACCATAAATAGATTTCCCAATATTGACGTGTACTTTATGGTAATAGTAAATGTACAATCAATATCGGTTCGTTTATTGCGTATAATTTGCAGTGTTTTCGACTGTAACTTGTACAAAATGGTTGGATTCAGCTGGGTTGGTGAATCTGTTCCTACAGTTTCCCTACATCTCACTGAACTATTATTACTTATAGTATCTATTACTAAAGATACTCATTACGCAAATAACCTGATATCTTGTGGAAGGTGACTAATTGCAACCTCATAATGTAAAAACTTTTAGATACATCTGGTGCCTTTCTGTATAAAATTTATGTACAGTGGAACACTAATCCTTCGTTTTTAAGGGACATTTATTATGGATGCCCGAAGTTTTTATCGAACTCTCAATGAAACAATATATATTTTTTAATGATTGTTACTTAAAATTGTATTATTATCCACAAAACTCCAAAAAAACTGTGAAGTTACCTTTGTATCGTTGAATCTCGAGTAACACTTTCACAGTATTTATAGATATCCATTTGAGATGTGCAGTAAGCTTCCTTAAAACATCTTTGGAACTGGATACAAATTAATTTTTAAAATAAAATGTATAACCATTAAATGAACATGCTGTTTTTTATTGAAAAGGTAATTTTTCAAAATTTCTTTTTTTAATCAAAAATATTTATCGATAGTGAAATAGGTATGGACAGTTAATTATAATTACTAATCAAAATGAAAGCGCCGCTTTCAAGTAATCATGTAATCAAAGAGACATTATTTTAAGTATCAGGAAAATGCGGTTAGCAGCAGCACTGCTGAAGTTGGTGAGAGCGACTTAATGAGAAACACAAACGCCTCAAATGTTGCCGCCGCAGCCAAAGAGCGTCGGGAATATGCCAAGCAGGAATCCCAACGGAAGAAAGATAAAGACAAGGAAGACAGGTATACAAAACAAACTTAATTATACCATGTATGGTTTGATTTCACAAGGAAGCCTCGTTATGCTACCAAACGCATTATATAGATGTGTTGCATACAAATTGCTAGGTTTCCAGGAGGAAGGAAAAAATGTATTTTTATTTTAATTTGTATCCACTATAAAATGAGAACAGATTATAATGAATTCAAATTTTACACATAAATCTTCCTAGCCTGTCAAAACATAAAATAGACACAATAATATATCGGCCAATACATTTTTGTCTTATTCTTTTACATTTAAACCATTACTTACACGTTCTAGATCGTGGTTCTGACGGAAAATTTCTCCGTGGCCGCATAATAAACATTAGTGGTCTTTTGGAAATATTTCGCGGCCGCACCAAATTTTTCAATCGTGATTTAAAGTATTAGGCCAATGCATTTACTAAAAAAGGCACTTATTAACTAGTAGAATTTTTTTTAACCATAAACCATTAAGACGTAGAAGTTTGCACCGCAGGCAGAAAATTTTTATCTAATAATATAATTACTTTAAAAATATGTACTATATTTTAATGATCCTGTCATTCAGAAATGTTATATTCAATATGAATATTATATAGTCCTGCAGGTTTGTTTTTCAAATATGTCTAAAAATCTCTTAGTCATTAGATTTTTACACTTTCATCCTTTTGAATGATTATATCAAATTCCCTTAAAAATTAGAAAAATAAAGAATAACGTAATATATATAGATGATGCTTCCATATTAACACAAAAAAGATCAAAAGATAATCGCTTTTACACTTTATGTATTTAGAAAATCTCTGGTCAATGATAATTACACGATAGCAAGATGAACAGCGATGGTTATTGTACAACATATCGAATTCGAACAACAATTCGAACAATGCACTGCAGCACAAATTAACCCAATGGTGTTACCGTACTGATCCCGATTAATTTTAATCAAAAAAAAGATCCCTATTTCATTAAAGCATTCGTTTTCGAGCCGCATACGTACGCAATACGAATAAATAAATGTCGTATTTATTTTATATTACCTACTCATTTTTTCAATATCAATATTTATTACTATAAAACCGCCGGTGGCTGCACATGAGAACCACTGTTCTAGATCATTACCCATATTTCTTGTGTAGATTTATGTCTACATTATGCATAGAACAGATTGTAGTAAATATGTGCACCTACTGATCTAAAATATCACATGTTTTGTAGATACATTTTTGTGCTACTAACTTTATACTTGTAATAATTCATACAAATATGAATTCAATTCCATAAAGTGTTTTGAATATGTTTTTGCTGTGTATAAATCAAATAAATTATTTTACAAATTTCCAGAGAAAAACAAAAACAACTGAAAGAAGATAAGAAAGAAAAGCGTAAAACAAGCAAGAATGAAAAAAAGCGGTAGCACTCATAATAATGAAGTCCAGATTTAACTGTATATTTATTTAATTTATTAGATTTTATTTACGAATATGTAATTTCTATTGTCATACAATGATTTAAATGCTCAATCATTAAAGAATATTCATGTTGTTCTTTTTTTTATATCTGATTACATCAATTTAATAAACATTATTATAGTAAACAAATTGTGAATAAAAGAATCTTCTATATGTATAATACGCATACAAAAAAATTGGCTTTATTTCTTTAAACATCTATGCAATTACAAAATTCAATTGGTCGTGATTATAAAACAAATATATTTCATTTACATTTTTGTAAGTTACCGCTGTACCATTTTTACACATTCCTTAAAACATTCGCCACTCTCCAAATGCGAACAATGCAAGTGCTCAACGCTTTCCCAACCCATTGCACATATATAAGCGGTTAGTTGTCTGTCTTCTCTTGTCCATCCAGTATATAAATGTATTTGGAAAAAATATAATCGCACGCAAGTATGAATAACGCTATAAATTGCTTACAAGAATACTCGTGCTTAGATGGCCATACGTACTCTGGAATTTTAGTGTCTGCATAGACATTTTTTACAATTATTAGGACCAGATTCGCTGATCTTGAGAATTAGCAAAACCAGCTCTGATCATTATAAAAATGTGGAAGTAGTACAAAATAAATTGTTTTATTTTTTTTAAACGTAACTCATTTCCACCAAGAACTGACAGTTAACTCCTTAAAAGTGAGTATTCATAGACTGTAGGTAACAACAAGTTGTGTTGCAATAATTAATTACACTACTGCCTGTATTTTGAACTTGAACTGATCTTCATAAACAAATTATTAGTCCCAAATCTGTCACATATTGTTTTCCTCAGGTAAGCATTTCACAAGAAAATCCAAATATCCGACCAGACCTTGTGTATATAATGCTAATGAAACCAGTTACTTCTGTGTTCTGAAACATTTTGGCCATAAAAGAACCTGCTGATATATTCTTAAATTATGATAGTCTCGTAAACTATTAATTGGAAGTGGTAAATGGGAACTACGTTATATTATTATTAGACATTTATTTTTCCAACAACTAAAATAAATATTTTTTGTCTAAATAAATCTCTTTTTGTTTTCTGATGCTCATAAACAGAATCTACAGATCACCTGTCTAGAAATCAAAATAATTTATTTAAATCCACTGCAAAGCTATATTAATTTTAACAAGTATCCAGAGCAGGGTTTATTAAACTTTTCCTGTGATGGAACACTTTGCAAATCTTGAAATATCAATGAGAGTCGGGTGACTTGTGAACATTTCAAAAAATCCTGAAGAAAGGTTTAAAACATGGATTGTTAATTTGTTAAACCGAAATGAATTTCTTTATTAAGTTTATTAATGAAAAGTCAATCATAATATTAGTAATAACCATATCCTAAGAAATAAATACTGATGAAAACGATGATATACAACCGAATAAACAATTTTTTCAATCTTTCGGATGACTAGGTGAAGAAATATTATCAGTATTAGCTACAAGAAAACTGTGACCAGAACCAGATATTACGTTATGAACACTTTTAATAGCACATTTTATTTTCATTGGTTCTGTAACATTTTCACATGATCCAGTGCCCGTATTGCCATGCTCGTTCCATCCCCAAGCCCACACCGAATTGTCACTAGTCAAACATATGCTGTGCTCCGATCCCAAGCTCAATTTCATTATCGCCTTATCTGAAAGAATACATCAGAATTATTGTAAGTAAAAAATGTCAGGGAATAGAGTAGATTGTTATATGATTATTCTGCATGTGAATCGGAATCGGAAGTATTTATTTTAAATTACCTTTAATAGTTACAACATTCTTCACATTGGAGATAACTTTGGACGCGAGTTGCCCATAATCATTTCTACCCCAATAGATTGCCTCGCCCCTACTCAAGAGGACTGCGCTGTGACTCCACCCGACAAATATACCAATAATTTCCTGCCAGTAATCTTCTGGTAGCTCTATTTTTGCAGGTGTGTAAACATGTTTTCTGTCGAGATCCAGACCCAGCTGCCCGCGGCTATTATCGCCCCAGACATAAATTTCTTTAGTTTCCTTGCACCACGCCACAGTGTGATGTTGGCCACACGCTACATCTTCGACATTACCGAAATGTGGTATTTTTTGAAACGTATCTACGGTGGAAACAGACTCCCCCAAGCCCAGCTGGCCACGTTTCCCACATCCGGTGGACCACACCTCGCCGTTGACGTCTACTATAACAGTGTGACGGATTCCCATGCGTACAGTTTTCACTTTGAGTTCGAGCTGTATAGGTTTCACCGCGTCCAGAAAGTGTTCTTTCGGCAGGCCTAGCTGTCCGTAAGTATTAGATCCCCATAAGTACAAAATATTTCGATCAGTGACTGCGGCGCTTGAATCCCAGCCGCAGGTAATTTGAACGAAAGATATTCCACTCAAATCCCATATTCTAGTAAAAGTGTGTTGGTCTTTAGTTTCGAAACCCAATTGGCGCTGCAGATTCCATCCGCATCCATATATCCTATCTTTCTCATCTAATAGCAGAGAATGACCGCCTCCTCCGCATATCTCCTTCACTCTGCCACTCCATGTTGTGATGACTGGTTTAGGGGTCTCGCACTGTTCAGAAGCAGACCCCTGTCCTAGCTGCCCGTGTGAATTAGCACCCTGGATTAATCAATCAATATCTTAAATAAATCTAATTAATTACAAAACAAGAAATATCCATGGAAAATGAGTCACTTCAAACACTACGATTTAAATGTTCTCTCCAATTTGTTTTTACTGACGTTTTCATTGGAATTGTCACTGTAAGAGACCAGTTCACAGTATGAGGGAATTTTAAAGATTTGGAGCAATTCATACTTATTTTTATTTTTTTTAATACAACCAAGCATGTCGTACTGATAAAGTTTGCAATGTAAGGATTCACAACTAATGTTTCTAAATATCGGAAAGAGTTCTTCCAGAAATAAAATAAGTGGAAATATGGTAGCGGTGATTGTTTTATTCAAAATAGATATTCGCAATTAATATGTTCCAAGGCATTTATTTACCCAAGAATAAACTTCCATGCTAATATATTTTTGACAGTGTCATTAAATTATGTAATATTTATCCAAAAATACTATCAAATTAATTATAGACATGATTCTAAAGTCATAACATTCATAACCTAATTTTTTTAATTGACAGGCCGCATCAAAATTGGTCTGACATTTGAATACTACTAATAGATGTAGCCAGAAACAAGAATAATATTATGGCTATATATTATCTTTAGTTTCATCAGCTATTTATTTTATTCCAATGAAATTATGTTAACAAAACTAAAAAGTTTTATAGAATTTGATGTTTTTCCATACGTAAGTATAATAGTGTACTGAGAATAATTTTATTTCTAATACACCATAAATAAATATTTCGAGGTCTATCATTTTGTAATGTTGAAGTTGGCAAACTTGCCACACGTAGTGACTAGTGATCCAATTTTTTTTGTCCGCTTATGACAGCTAGAATCTTTAATTAGGTGCGATAATTTATTTCACAATTGGTTAAACAATTACATATCCAATCAATATCACAACACATCGCGTGACGTTCCCTCACCGCCGTTGTTAACCTTTCAAAATGGATGGTAACCGTGACGCGGCGAAGCTCTGCGTAGAAAAGGGAGAACAACAATTCAAGGAAGGTCGTTTTCAAGAAGCTGAAAAATTTTTCGTGAGGGCGAATCGTCTGTATCCGACAGAGAGAGGTCTAGAACTATTGAAAAATGTTCAAGCGGCCCTTCTGAATAACACAAACACACCGTCGGCAGGTCAGACTCGAGAGCCAGAAACGGTTCGTCAAAGACCTGCCGCGACAAAACCCGTGGAGCCTGAGAGACCCGATTACACACCAGAACAGCTCGAAGCTGTCAAAGCGATCAAAAAATGTAGGAACTTTTATGAAATGCTAGGTGTGAAAAAGGATGTCACCGACAGTGATGTGAAGAAGGCTTACAAAAAGCTCGCTCTTCAATTTCACCCCGATAAAAACAAAGCCCCTGGTGCTGCGGAGGCCTTCAAGTCGATCGGTAACGCAGTAGCTGTTCTAACAGACCCCGCGCAGCGCAAACGATATGACGCTTGCAGCTATGATGACGAGAGACCGACAGCTCGCCGCACTGCCAATGCCGCATACAATTCACACGGATTCGATTCAGATTTTACAGCCGAGGAGCTATTCAACATGTTCTTTGGCTCTACGGGAGCTGGATATCAGCGCAGGGAGCACCGTTTCCAACGGGCTGCTTATCCCCATCAACACACTAATCAGGGGGGAGGGGGGAACCAAGGAAATTATTCCAGCTTATTACAGGTAAATCACTTGTTTCTAGTTAGTTAAAGGTGAGTAATAAACATTTTGAAATTGAACTTCGAACCCTTTTTTAGTACAATATATAATCAAAGGTTAAATAACCTGTTCCCTGAAAAGCAAAAAACGCAAAGAAGACTCGCAAGTCCAAGATTTAATTTGGTGGTGTCTGCATTAATAATTATTTTTCTCACTCAACTATTCATTCTACAATGGCTAAAAAAAACAATACTTGAAAATATTTTATGGTAAATATTCTCTACAACATGCTACTCTTTTTCTACCAAAAAGAGAAAGAAAATTTAAAAAGCACTACCAAAAAACAATGTTATTGTCCAGAAAATTTAATCCTGAATAGTAAAATATTAAAAAGCACATGTTGGAATCAAGGAAACAGATAATTTATGCGAATTACGAAACATTAGTACCAAAATTCGTTACCGTATTTCAAATTTGCTCTATGGATTATTCTAAGAACAAACCGTTTGAATTGTTGAAATTTTGTACATTTCCATGTATCTCGTCACTAATGACCTGGGTTTCGCCTTTCCTCATCTTCAAACTTAACTGACGAAATGCATGAAAATGTACATTTCAAGGATCCAAATTTGATATTGAAATTCCATCAAGCACCCTCAGTCGATATCTTAAATTAAAACAAACCATTTGTCATATTTATTATAACGACTTTTTCGTACTGATATTATACTCGTATTTTCCTATACATAATTACCTTTACTACAAAACTACATTGTTATTAGCGACATTGAGTAAATTTTCAGGTTGAGTAGCATGTGGTTAAGCATATTTACCTATTTTATTAATTCATTTGCTTTTTGCGATTGATCGATGATGTGTGATCCACATTGTGTGAGAAAGGCTTTATACTTCAAGTCAATATATACTGATGGGACAGGGAAAGGCTTAAGCGAGGCACTTTAACCATCTGTATTAATAACACCTTGCTCATCACCTCACTTACTAATCTTAATTCATACTCGCAACATAACTCGGATGAAATCTCGGTCCAATTTTATTTCTTATTTTTATTAATGATATTGTGGAAAGTATGAGTGGAATAAAGTATCTGCTCTTTGCTGACGATCTAAAACTGTTTTTAACTATCAAGAAGGAGTCTGATTGTACTATTCTGCAACATAATATATATTATATTTTGAATTGGTCTATAAAAAACAAACTCGACTTCAACATTTCGAAATGCTTTTGCATTTCCTTCTCTCGCTCATGACTTCCTATTAAATATAACTATTTGATATGGAATAGTAATTTACAGCGTTTGTCTGAAATTTTGATCTCGGTATAACGTTTGTCTCTTCTTTCACTTTTCAGTCACATATTAATTCCATTGGTATGCGTGCTAGCAAACTTCTTGGGTTTATAGTTAGGCAAAGTAAACCATTCAAAAACCCAACTGTGGTTCGCACTCTATTCATTTTCTTGGTTCTAAGTTCGCTTGAATACGGATCTATTATCTGGAGTACATATGAATATTCCTACAAGTTGAAATTTGAGCGAATTCATAAGAAATTTCTACAATATTTCTATTGCAAAAAATTTTAATATTTTCACTTTAATAGTTTCCTAAAAAAGTACCACCCAACCAAATTTCTTTTAGGAATGCTATCTTTTCACTCTCTTGAAGCACGAAGATCATTTTCGATTCTAAAGCATTTCTCTCTTCTTCTTTGGGGACGAATTTATAATCCTAAAATTCTCATGATTATTAAATTACATGCTCCCAATTTTTATCTACGTGGCCGAAACCATAACCAAGCAATATGTATTCTTAAAACTCGTTCTTCGCGTCGGTCATTTCAGTCATCGGTTGCAAGAGCCATTCGGATGATCAATGCATTGACTAGAGAGTTGGATATTTTCAGCACTAAACTATTGTCTTCCAAATATTTTTTCCTTGTAAATTAATAATCTCTTGTTCTGTTTGTATTTTATAATTTTAAAAATGTTTTTATTTTCGTTATTGTTTTTATTATTATCATTGTGTAAATGCAGTGCACATTGGCGTCAGCTGTAATTCCATGCATTTTAATTTTTTAAATTTACAAATAAATAAAATAACTTCATGTCACCGTACATATAGGAATAAGAAATAATTTTCTTGTTTATGTTATTCTTGAATGTGGTAAATTGGATATTTTAAAGAATTGAAATGGTTTCATATCATAAAGTAATTTTGACCATCATGTATAAATACTTTCTGTTATCATGATCACAACAGAATATTTTTGCTGCTTTAGAAAATGATAGTTATCGTTAAACCAACGTTCATATTTAAATGATAAGTAACCTGCCCTAAAATCAATACACATTATTAATGAAAACTGTATTCAAAGTGTCCATCTGGTCCATTTTAATGGTTCGATTGAGTTACTGTATTTCTATTTGAAAGTATTAGCCAGGATAAAAATAATCCTCTAAATATTACATATGAATAACTTGCATACTAAATAAATACCTGAAACTCGAAATTTGAAAAATCTTTTATATCTGCCTGTACGGCACGTAAAGCTTTCACTTCCTTGGCTGTATTGTGGCAAGTCATTGTTCATACAAAATCATCTAGCGATTAACAAAAGTTGTGTAATCCATTTAGCGATGAAAAAATTAAAAATTAAAGGGACTGTAAAATGATACTATCATTGTAAAAAATCATTCATTAACTTTTATCATTATAATACCATTATAATAATATAAATAATATTATTAATCAACCCTATCTTCAACCAGGATTCAAATATCATTGGGAAACTATCCCAATACATCAATGTAGATATCCAGTATCGTGGAGAATGATTGGTTGATCCCAGTTTTCCATGATGTGTAGTTTTTTTTTTTCTTCAATGAACCCACGGAGCCATATCATGGGCATGCAATCTGCAAAATCTAAATTTTTGAGGGCATAAAAATCAAGTTAAAATAATAATAAAAAACTTGTAATTAATATTAAATATATGTATTTATACTAATTACGTAGTTTTTATTATTGTTTTAATTTGATAAAGCTATTTTAAACTGTTTTTATGCTCCACTGAAAAATGATGACTTTTCTTTTATTTTTAATCAATGTAATCCTAAGCATGTTATTTATTTACCTATATGCATACTTCAAAGCCATATAGTTTCTAAATTTATAACATCTATTTATAGATCTATATAAATGTATATCTAAAATGTCAAAACAGATTGTTTTATTTATTTTTACATATAGCAAACATGAATATGAATTTAAGTCAGTCAAAACAGACTATTTTTCCAAAAACAATTCATATCTCAGAGGTTAAGGCTTTCCATTTCTTTGGGTTTGATAGCAAAGCAAGGCTTTCAAGCCCAATCTCTCTTCATTAACTTTTTTGTAATTCACATTAGCTGATATTGTCCAATTGCTGGAATAAAACCTTCTTTTATCACTGAAATCATTTAAAGTAGTTCTTTTAATTTAAGGAAGGAGGAAAATATTCACTTCCTCTATTCAAATTATGTACGCTTTATCTTTCTATGATTTTCTTGTTTTACTAAAATAACATGCACATATTAGTACTGTTCTGGATTTTCTATGACTTAATGCCAAATAAAAACAATGCAAACAGGCGCTCAGATGGATAATAGATTTTTCGATTTTCAGATAATTTTCATAACCTGTATTGTGATATACGTTTTTGCGGCACTTGAAGATTTATTGTATTTATGAGATATCAGAAAAGGGCTCTTCTACCTTAAATGGTTGCTGATCCCTAGGACAGGAATAAAAGAAATTAAACACTTGTAAGTTTAAATCGTTAAGATAAACAAGCTCATTCAATATCCCATTACATTTGATTGATTAGAAATTGTCAAAAATATTTACTCAACCCGCTTGTCCACAGTTCTGAGTTGACATGCAAACATATAAGTGTTGTGTATTCGTTTATTCTATTCATAATTTATCTTCAATTGCTGATACTTATATGGATATTAGAATCTTTTTCTGAATTTCACTGATACTAAAATAAATTAAAATAAAGATCTTGAAAGATTTCCAATTCGCACAGCTTGAAAATATATGTATTGTCATCAAGTTAAATAAACAATTTAACAAACTGACCATAGACTATATTTGGTACTATAGACACTAAGCGTTGCATTCAATGCAGTTGACTAGGGATGAACAAAAAAAAATATTTATTAACTGGTTAGTTGACTATTAGTTTAAGAAATCATCAGTTTCACCTTGGAAGATTTATTATGAATTTTCTTTTTGTTTCCAGATGTTGCCCATAATACTTTTAATTCTCCTTTCAATGATGTCATCGCTCTTCGTAGCCGATCCCATATACTCGTTAACTCCAAGTCATAAATATCAAACGGCGAGAAAAACTGAACAACTCAAGGTCCCCTATTATGTCACGGAAAACTTTCACACAGAATACCAAGGATCTTTGCGGAGGTTCGAGATGAGCGTGGAAGAGAAGTATCTGGAGAATCTGCGTCACGCGTGTCAACGGGAGCGTAATTATCGAGAAACCATGGCGTGGAAAGCGAGAAACTTTGGAGACAAGCAGCAGTTTCAGCAGATGCAGAATATGGCAATGCCGTCTTGCGAGGCGTTACAGAATATACACGGTCGGAACTAATATGTGTGCTCTCAGCAATGAAGTTATGTAATTATGCATTTTTTTACTACTCAAATTAATGCATTTAAAAAGAGTCATAAGGAAAGTGAACTGCGGGAGTTTTGAGGAAATGTTTTGGTGAACAACGTATTTAAAACACCAATTATAAGAAAGCCTCTGTAATTTTTTAACAAAAATCAGCATTTTATAACATAATTTTTGGTTCAAAATACTCACTGGAATTTTTTTTAAATTTTAACGTTTGCTTATGCATTCTCATCACCATTTTCACCATATGACAAATCAATCACGATTAAATGGTATCAAAATCATGAAAATATTGCATCAGTGAAAAAATCGGGGCTGTGGAGTTGGAAGTCGTGATTTATGGTATTGTAGACAGCGTTGAAATTGACTCCTTTTTAGTATTGTAAACAGTCTGAAATTAACTCCTATTTGTGTGCAAATGTGTTCACCATTTTTTATTTACACCTATACCAAGGGTCATCAAACAAAATACCAATAATTTACCTTAGTTATAATTTTAAGTATGACTTCGAGCACTGATTGGTTATTTAGCTACTCAATTTACTCTTTATGTGACTCATCAAATTGACAGTTTTATTTTTACATTCAAAATTATTGAACCGCTGCATATGGATGCCCCTTCCTACACTTGGTTCGCTGCAGCGCAAAATTATTGATGCTCACAGTTTTGCAATTTTGATGCAGTGTTACTGGCAATGTTATTAAACGTAGGAAGCAAATTCAATTTACGGTAAGGAAAATTTTTAAAATAGTCCACAGCCCTGGAATTTCTTTAAAATTGTCAATCATAAATATTTAATTAAAAGCAATATTTAAATGCTTGGAAAGCAACGGAACAAACATTTCTCAGGATTTGCATAGTATTATTCAAATTTCAATAAAATTTTGTATATACCCAATAACCTTTCTGATCTCCACATTCTTCGTAACCCGCCGCACTGCTGGATGCATATGATGCTGCATATCACGTGGTTTTACTTTAAAAGTCGACAGCATTATTGTCCAATTTTGAATTTACCAACAACACAACACTGCTGTCTCTAGTGCAAACAAACAGACAACAGATGTACAATATTATATTTGGTTTTCATCTTTTGAAATACAGGTATATCAAACACTGCCGTGTTTCATTGAAATAAATGTTAAGTCGAGCATTTTATTTCATTCCTAATGTATCGTGCTGACTTGGAAAAATGAGTAGACTAATGTAACTACTTATATCGTATTTATTTTATTAATTAATGGAATATGTATGAATTTTTAATTTGCTTTTATTGTAAAAGTACCAATCGTATTGTGTTTGTTAAACGGAAAACTGTTTTTCCATAACTAAATATTACTTAGCAAATAAAATATTCCTAGGTAAATTTTATAGAAAACTGCTCTGTTTTGTTATGTTTTTACCATTTTATAAGAGGTTTTTTACATCATTGTGATAGAAATCTTTTCAGCAGCTTTCTGTGGCTGTGTATTGAGATAATTGAATATTATTATAAACATAAAATTAGTCTATTATGGTGGCAAACAAATTCAAATACTTTTTTTCTCAAGTTTTCTAACAAAGTATGAGAAAACTTATAACCGATAACCTAACCTAACGGCCAACTAACCTGCATTATAGTAGCGCAAAAAATTACAGATTTCATATTTGATAATGTATAGATACATCGCATGACACACATTTTTGTCTAAATAATTCAATGAACATGCCGTCTTTTTCAAATACCATTTGTAGTACTTATTTAACAATTTTATAGTACGGTCAGGACTGGATTCGCTCAGGGAAATAGTATTTTAAACTAACTTTCAAATTCGAGATGACAGGTGACGCACGATCTTGCTTACATCAAAAGACAAATAGACAGTGATAAAAAAACGTTAATTAGAAAGTAGCAGGACATTCTGGTTACAAAATAAAATGAAGCTACGGGAACTATAGTGAAATATGAAAGTCAGTTCATACTTCATCGCACGCGCATCGTTTTTTCTTGCGAGTAAACAAAAATGGCAGTGGTACATTGACCAATGCCAACAAGTGCTGCCAAGGTCCGTGCAGTAGTGCAATAGTGTATTGGTGAATTCAAAATTAAAATCTTCGGTATTCCACTGATTATGTTACCTAATTATTGTGACACGTGTTTCGCCTCATTGAGAAGCAGCTTCGCAGTAAATTATGTGAAGCTAATGCTATACATAAATTCCTTACCAGATGACGATACAGAGAGACTTGGGATATATTATATCCTATAAAATAGTGAAACAAGTACTATATTTTGTTTTATTATTCACCAATTGACAATCATTCAAGTGAACCAAAATCTTCTCTTATCACTTGGATTATGGCATAAAAGTAAATTGTTAATGAATCAGGTGGTTTTAAGCGGTGTCCTTTTAAATAACTTTGATGGTGGGGCTTATTTTATTTTATAATAATATTCAATTATTATTTGTGCAATTTCTGCATAAGTGTAAATTTACTAGGTCAGATAGATATATTTATTAATTGAAAATGTAAAGAAATATCTCATATATTACATGTAATGTAAGTGAATCGAGAGAAAGGATTTATTGTACAAAAAATATATCTCATCTGTTGACCGATGAACGAATTATGACTGAATTATATTCCTTTTATTTTATCGTAAACCTCAAAAGATCCTTCAAATGAAAAATTGTTTAAAGAATTGTACATATATTGATTTTTATGTTTTTGTATGAATGTTTTATGATAATACAAATAAATATTGTTAGATAATTAAATAAGTACGCATTCGATTTGTGAGTTTTGCTTGAGACTTTACTTTTAAAATGGTATTCAACTATCATAAACAAATGAATTTCTATACTTATTTGTTAAATGCATTGACTTGAACATTTATCGCCGAATGCCTCCCTAATTTATTCATTGATTCTATTCACTTAACATGATATTCAAGAAACCTCACATGCCGATCTTGCTATAATATCTTCTCTAATATGATGAGAAATAAAATTACGTTCATTTTAAATTTCTTTACTGGATTCTGTAACTCAAATAAATGTCTTAATCTTTTATTTTTTTAAATCTTTCAAACAATTTAAATTGGTACAAAGAATTTGAACATCAGTAAACAAAGCAAACCAGAAACAAAATGACATTCTTCATTTTTTATGGTGCTCTGGATCAGAAGTACAGACGTAATCACTAAATTTGATATTGTATATACATATTTAACAATCACTATAGCCTCATCAATTTCTGATGTGTACTGATGATGGTATTACATTTTGATAATGTAATACAGTAATTCTTGTATTAATTCAATAGCCATTCTATCTAAAAAAAATGTCTTTCGAATCACAATTCATTTTAAACACATTCTATATTAACCATAGACATTGATATTTAATAAAATAACAAATACCACTTACTGGTATAAATGATGTTTACACATGTTTCACTCCCTTATAGAACACAAAATTAAGGAAATGTAAAATGAATAACTGGAAAGTGGTCCATCAAAAAGTACGTATAATTTTATTCTTGTATGTTTGTTATCGAAGTTATGTGTGGTAAATTTATAAAGCATGGAGTTTTTCGTAAAATTACTAGTCAGAAATATTTTTTGATTTCAAAGTGGGTTGTAAATTATTCATACACATTTTCCCAATTTCTAAATTTAAATCAAACTGAATAACTCACTAAGTAAGTTTTTTAATGATATTCCAATTAAGCAAGACACTTCCTCGATAATAATTAAAGGAATTATTCAATATCCCAATCGCAAACATCGTTGCCTAGATCAAATAAGTATTATTTCAGTAATCCTCCACTTGTGAATCAATTTTCATAATAAATTTGTTTCAATCGTATATGAATGTTTTAATGCTGCACGGTAAAAACAATAAGAATGTCATAAAACGTGCAATATTCAAACGAATGAATATTCACATTTGCATCAATACAATTAGCAGTCTTGATAAATAAATATATTCAGGGTATTACCCTATTATAAACTCCCTATTTATATACTTTGTCTTTTTCACCCATCTTTCCTATTATTTTAATGTAAACTTAAATAATTTGTTAAATTACGTAAAATGTCACAAAAGTAGTTTTCGCTATATCTCTTGAAAAATTCTCATTGATTTTTGCAATACAGCGTTACTATATTCATTTTTAATTAGATTAATGAGCAACCATAAATTGAAACAAAAGAAGTGTTGGTGGATATACAGTCAACTAGTGTCATCCAAGAAAAGTTGAAATGATATCGAATCTTAGTACACTGATCACAATTTATAAATGCACTTATAAACCCCATTTATTTGGCAAATAAAGCAATAAAAGTGATTTATGTATGGATATTGGATTTGTAGTAAATTTTATTCTACAATGCGCGAAGTGAAAATTCTTTTATAGGAACTTGAATAAGGTTGTCGATATTGTGGTTTTACTTTATAATTACTGTTTTTGTCCCAGAATTTACTTGAATAGCATAACATACAGTTAATTCATAAAAATGGTGGGGGCTTAACTATACCATTAAATTTATTTACTTTAACATCAAATATTCCAAGCTCTTGATATTCAAATTACTTCAATTTTTTGCTTTGGCCAAGTATTCATCAATTTTAGCACTAATAATGCCTTGTAGTGCATAACTATCCAATCCTCGATTTAAAATTAATTTTTAAATATTTGTTTTGTAGATATCAAATATTCCTACATAATTAAGGCACCGAATATAACCTCTGTAATATATAATTAGTAATCCGATAAAATGTGTATGTAACTGGATTAAATTTGCATCTCAATATTATCTCATTAAAATTGAGAAATACGTAGACGCACTTACCAATATAAAATATCTTGTGATCATCTCACTGATGCTATTGTACATAAATAATCTATTTAATAAAGATAACTTATTTATAAGTTATTGAGTTCTTTTCTTAACCCTCTTAGATGAGTACCAAGCACATGAATATTGATTTGTGTATGCATAAACTTTCCTCCAACCACTACATCATAATGTTTCAACTGTCGCCGAGAAGAATTTTATTCATCCGATTCTTATTCAATGATACAAGGAAATTCCATAAATGTTTAGCCATTTTTTTACTATTTAAAACCATAAAATTTTGGTTTCTGCTCTATTTTAAGGAAGGTAATTTTAGTAGAATTTAAATTCCGAATATTTTTAGAAAACGAAAAACAATGGATTGCAACCCATATTTTGAATGTAAGGACAAACAATGTCGCATAACCTTATAATCATTGAGAAACAACAAAACAAAATATTATGCATATTTATTCCAATATAAAATCACATTTTATTAAACTTTATTATCCCCTATAGTAATTTTTAGTCCTCTGTGTGGCCAACAAAACGTGTTCGGTGTAACAGGAACCACATTTTCGGGTGAATGAGTTTCATTTTCTTCATCGCTTCCTTCGTCATCAAAAGAAATGATGAGTTCTAACTGCTCTGCCATCTCTTTAGCGAAATCTTCAGGGATGAGTACCTAGAGTTGGAAAAAAATCATAACCAATAACACATTATAACCGGGCGCTTCGAACAATACAATACTCTAGCTGGAAGCGAGCGTTTTTAGCGATTAGTACAAAAATATATAACTTTCTTAAAATAAGCACAACTTCTAAACCAAACAATATTTTTGATTGAAATTTTCAAAGAAATTATGCGTGATATTTAGTCATCATAAATAAAATAAAAACACTCTTTATTATGTCATAATTTCACCATATTTCTAAGCTGAATATAAACACCTGTTATCAATATAGTAAATGGCACTACACATATTTTCAATATGAAATATTTGAAATATTTAAAACATTCCACGTAAAAGATATCATAGTTATCCATTCCATATAATTATATAATAAATAATAATATATACTTGCCATTCCCACAATTTTACAATCATTGGAAATATGTAATCTGAAGATGTAAATTTACGAGAAACATGTGTTTTTTTTTTTAAAGTAATGAATGAGAACATTCAGTCTATAATAACTCATAAGTTTTAGTGCTTGTCAAAAATGGGGCTCTTTCTCAATGTATAAATCACTCTAATGATAATTAGTTACGGTGTGTTATTTTACATCGACAGGCAAACCCATGATATGTCAGACCGTCCGCGAAAAACGGCATTTGCTAGGTCCCGCATTCAACTGACAGTCCACAATAAACGGCAAATGCCGTTTCCCGACAACAATGTGTTAATTAACACAAAAAACACGTATATTCATAAAATATACATTCAAAGACATATCTGAAGATACTATAATGTAAAAATAAAGATAATATGTCACCTGAAGCCAGTCGTTAGCAGTTGCGATTGGATTCTGCAGGGAAACAATTGCTCCACTTACAGAGGGTGGGACCAATGTGACAGCTTGACTTCCTCCAACTGCAGTCCAAGTAAAATGGCGCCCGTGCAGAACTCTTCCTCTAAAACAATTGAGTACCCATTTAAAATAGTTATGTGAGCAAAAATAACAAGATCAATAGATTATCATGGCTGCTTAGTAATTTGAATTTTATGCATGTTGCCATCTCATTCCTCACACTGAATAAAAGCATTTTTGTCAACAAGGTCTGCTACCAATTTGGAGCAATTGGCTACTAATAGAGCATCATAAGAGAAGTGATTGTTGTTAGTTCACTCAATCTCTCTTTTTCAGAAAGGCTAAGGGTAGAATGATTGGGCCAGGAAAGGATTATTCGCCCTCGCTATGCCCTGTTTTTAGGATTGAATGAAAATGTTACATACATCCATGGCTGTGAACAGATATTCTGTCAATCAATTAAAAAAGCAAGATATGAAAGAGTTTGTATACCAGACAGGATAAAAGCATTGACCACTTGACTACTGGATCAGCTAGAAGCTTTGAAGGGCAAACTTCATGTATGCATTTCAATTGAGCTACTCTCGTAACATTACATGTTTGATCATTCATTAGGTGCTATCATGTGAGCAAAATGATAGTAAGTAGATTTAATATAAAACACATTTGGAATGACATAAACCATTATTTGCAATGTAATGTATGCTATGGTGGCCTGCTAAATGTCCGTTAAGAAATAGCCACGACATTGTGTACAAATACCCTGCTCTGATGTTATTTAATTTATAGTTAATATTCATACCTTAGAGCGAGTGGCAACAAGCTGCCAGCTTCTTTGTCAAATATGAGATGAACGCCTTGCAACCTTTCAGGCCTGGGTTCCAGCGACGGTCGTCCACTGCACCTCTTGCAAATCACAACAGGATTTTGTTCCTCTTCGTTTTTGTCATGTTTATTTACTTCTGTAATATATTCCGCCTGTCCGCACACGCACGGATAATACGAGTTGCCGTCATCTGTTATTGTGTAACTGTTATTTTGGTACGCGGTTGTATTATTATTTGTCTGTTCCGTCTTAACTTCCAATTTCACTCTCACTTGATCGGTTTCGGGTGACTCCTTTTTTATAGCGTCAGTCGGATTGCTCGGTTTATTGGCCGGAAGATTCATGACTTCTTCTAGAAGGGCGTGTTCAATTTTTGACATTTCAAAACTGTCGGTCGACATCGCCACATCTCTTTGTACGTTGAAAGGCATTTTAAGACTATCAATTGTAAAATCAGATCTATCTTTAGTTTGATCTTCCGTTAGAGAGAACTTAACACTATCTGTTGACATTTTACACTCATTTAATAAATTGTCTTCATCTACTTTAGGTCTGTCTTTCAATGCTGTTTCAGAGCTTAGTAAATCACAGTCGAGGGGAAAATCCTTCGAAGAGTGAGGGGTTATTCCCGATAGCCCTTTCTGCAGAACACATTTTATTTGTTCTTTAACGGTTGTAGGTAGTTCTGAAGTTTCTCTACAAGGTACCTGATACTGTAAAAATAAATTAAATTAAAATTGACACAACAATACCATCGTTTCTTTGATTTATTTTTACTATTGCACATTCGAACATTTGAATGTTCTGGAATCAAAGGTTTGAAGCTTTGATTCTAGAACTGAATGAGGATAGAAGCCTTAGTGTCACCGTTTGGCTTCAATATGAGAATACAATGATATGATATTATTTACAATATGAGTATGAAGAATCGTAAAATTAATTATAATATATTAGATTTAATTGAATCATTTCAATCATTACTCACAAAGTCGTAAATTGGTCTGTATCACAAATTGAGAATGGGTTGATTATGGAAAATATATTTTTAAGCGTTACATTTGGAGATAGAGGATCTTGAGATGAGATCCAGGGTTCCCATTTGCACACGGCAGCCACTCCGCTCAACTCTGATGGAGAATGATTTGATGAAGGAAGAGATACAGAGTGCGATCTTTCTAGATTCGTCACTAACCATCTTCCGCCGCATCTGAAATTATGAATAAAAAAATGTATTTCACAGCAAAATATGGCTTATATTTAAATACAATGATGCTCTAATTATATGTAATTAGTTATTACTTCAATTATAAAAAAATGCTGCAATTTTAACTTACGCCGGGTCAGCAACTAACGTGTCGAGGATAGGACTTCCTCCACTTTTTTGGGCGGCCTTTAATTCACGGTCTGTCACGCCGACTACCTGTAAATTTTAAGCAATGAAAAATATTATAAAGCAATTTTACAATGAGTTTTTTTAAAATACTATTCATTTAAAAATCTCTTAAGAAATTCAGCAGTTAAAACATATTGTCATTGATCCTGCGATAGTTTGTATGTCAAAAATAAACAAAAATTCTGTAATAACATATAAGTAGTCAAAGTACGTATCATCACAATGTATTAAAGAATCACATTCACATGCTAGCAGGTATTTGCGGTTGCTTATCAGTGAAATGTGTCTAACTGTATATTAGTGAATGTGAAATATTTATAAACACCAGGAAAAAATCTAATCAATAGGCATAAATGAACATAAATTTTAACCACAAATTGACTGTCCAACTTTATCCATCTATATAGTATATATATATATATGTTTATACTAATAATTATTTCAAATTAAAAATTGAGGTCATTTAACAAATGTTTAAAAAATAAACTATTTACGCATAAAATGAGAATTTGTGGCTAAATCCCCTCAGGCTATGTACAATGTATAACTATCAATTTTTCTAAAATATAAATCATGGAATCACCTCAAGCCCATTGAATAAAATACAACAAAAATTATACATTTTATACAGACATCTATGAAATATTATTAAAAGGGTAACAGAAGGCAATCAACAATTACCTGAACAAACTGAACTTTTCCCAATGGTGTGTCGACAGTTCCCAACTGTTGATCTTGAGCAATCAGCATATGTCGTATCTTCAATTTTCTCTTTCCGTTGGGGTTGCTCTGCTGCTGCGGGTTATTTTCAGAGACCGGGGTCGCCAATGCCGGACTGGCCGCGGTCTCGTCAGACCCGTCCAAGGCACTGTGCCACGATACATGATCACCCACGCACAAGCGGTTACCTTCAAAATATTACAATTCAGATTGAATTGAATATTACAGTCTTAAAGAGAGTCAAAATGGATCACTTGTTCTTAAGCAATATTAACATTGAAGAAGATGTAAATAAAAAAAGTTGATTGGTATACCTGTTTTAAAGACATAAGTTGCAAGGCGTTGAAGAAGTGCAGCAGGCCAAGTCGGAGGGCGTCCCGGTTCTCCGACGACTCTAAAACTCAACTCTAATCCCAGACCTGCAATGGTTATAATTTCATCATTGCTTATTCTATAACCTCACTGGAGCTGCTAAACATAAAACCAAAAAATATCCAAAATAGACATAAATACTATCAGAGTATAAATGTAGCCCCTGAAAAAACATCAAACGTCTGGAAGCCCTCCCTGGATTTGAATCGTCTGAATTTTTTAATACAAAAGTAATATAAACTGTTTACTGCTTGTCGGTTCGAAATTATCTGTACACTTCAAAGTGTGTAGATGCCAAAGTACAAAACCTTATTGACAAAACATACAAAATTGCATAATTCAAATGTAATATTGAAGTTTTATCAAGAGCCTGCACCAACTTTGGTTGACCTTAATAAAGTAACTGTTTAATGGTTTTCTACCTGACAGCTGATCTGGCTGCAAAGGACCAGTCGGGGGAGGATGAACTCTGCCGTCGCCGTGCAAATCCGACAAGCCGAAACTAAGTAGTGAAAGAGTAACTAATTATTAGAACAGAACCGTTATTTATATTAAATACAATTTCGTATATGTGTAATAATAGATTTTACCTGACGTAGTGCCAATGAGGAGGAACATTTAGATCTGGTCGGCCAGTATTCCAAAACATACTAATGTAATCCAACGGATCAGGTCCACCTAACCTAAAAACAATCGAAATTAATAAATATTCAGAAAGCTACAAAATTTTTACAAATTGATTATTTTATCGAGTGTTGAAATACTTGCCAGTATTTGATGCGCGCTGTCACTTGCAGTGGATTGAGTTGGTCGGGATAGAGGCGAGCGCATGCAGAACAAAGAGCCTGAAGACCAATCACAGGACCTTAAAAATATATTATCTTCATCAATGAGTATAATTTAAGATAATTTAAGACATCAACTGAGGGTGCTTGATGGAATTTCAATATAAAATTTTAATTATTGAGATTTTGTACACTTCCATATATTTTGTCACTAACGACCCGGGTTTCGCCTTTCGGCATCTTCAGGCATTCGAGAGCACGAATAGGCTCGAACTGACAGACAGTAAACAGTGTCTAACGTTTATATAGAAGATACAAATACGACAGATATTATTTACGAGATAAAATATTATACGTCTAGGATCCACACTGATACCTGAGTTAAAATTTCGAGAATCACCTTAATCCTTATTTTGTAAACCATGCATTAACAGAGTGGCGAATGGCCGCTTTCCAGCTAATATTAGAATTACCAGTAATTTTACAATTATAATAGCATTGTGGGTTTTGACGGGATGCAATTCGACGAAACGATAAATATATACAATCATTCCACATTTAGTGGCATCTGTTAGTGATTCAAGGTATAGGATACAGCAACGGGGAGTTTGGAAAATACATGGAAGATTCAGCTGTTCGTTCAGAATTGGCAAGGAATTTAACTGGGCTCTATTGATTTCCAAAATTTCTTGATAAAATAATTTATGATCCCCCATGTTTTGATGCAACAATGTAACCATATGGTTCTCCAATAACAAGTGATTTGCGAATTTCGAATGTCAATGAGTAATTAACAATTGCTTGGACTACAGTAAAATCTTGAATATTTTTTTGCTAGTATACAATTGTTACAATGGTTTTCTTTATTATTTAGGTCAGTGTCACTCAATCGCTACATCCAATATTGGTTGCAGTATCTCATAATTCTTGTGATGTAGAGATATGGAATTTAACAGCAGTAAAAGAATTTTTTCAGATATTTTGAAATTTTCAAAACATGAGATAAACTCAATGAGAATGAGTTGATTGATATCAACTCTACACGAAAAGTAATCATAAATACCCAATAAAATTGAAAAAACTGATGGGACTTGAACCCAAAACCATCTGTGTGCTAGAGTAAGGCTCTTACTGCTATACCACAGAGTCCAATAATTGTAATAACAATATGTTGGTCTATGCGACCTAGCGGCAACAGATCAATTTAGTAAAAATTCTCTAAATTAAATTGATCCCCGATGCCACGCTTGGCATAACAGGTGAAGTGCAAAGTGAGTAAAAATACATTCACATCACTATTGTTGTGTCAAAGTTTAGTAAAGTGTCTTTCTTGTCAGTTATGCTACGTGTGTATTAGATTTGAATAAAAAAATTCATAAATGGCAATTCTTACCAGGGTAATGAGCATTCGCTTGAGCATGATGTTGATGTAAGGACGCCATGGCAGAACCAGGAGTATTCAGTTGTCCTGTAACATGTGACAGTATATTTACGTAGTTTACAAACTTGTGAGCAGCTGGTAAGTGAAAAAGTCATGTCCATGGTCGAGTGATCGAAGACATGGATATTTCGTCAGGTCTAAAATTTCCTCCCACCCATCAAAAATGGAGATGTCACACTAATATAATTGAATACATGATACTAATGTTTAAGCCATTTGGTTTGGAAATAAATTATGGACATTGGATACCATTATTGCTGAATGTTTTTTTAGAAATTCAATTGACCATTAAAGTGGAACCCCAACATATCGTTCTAGCAATCATCGTCTCGGAAAATAAGAGCAGTGTAAAACAATCTCGTATTCATCGTATTTCTTTTGAGGGGCCGGTAAACAATGAGAAATCAGTGTTCAACTTTACTAAATATTTTAAATGAAGAATCATATGATAAATAAAACAATTACAAACCTTGAGCGTTTCCATTTTGATAGTCGTAAACATTGTCAACTTGATTGCAGAGAGCAGGCCTTGGATTCGAGGACTGCCAATTGTGATTGGAGCATGCGGACGGAGGTATTTGCTGCATCCAATACTCTTGTCTGTTGCATTGCCCGGTATCTTGAGTAATTTGTGATGTCGCATTATTTATTGGCCTGAGTCCGTCCATACTCGAAGCCTGCTGGAAGAATTGATTTATTTAGCGAGTCATCACCAAAAGTATTACTGAGGAGGAGACTAACACAAGTAGCTATTTTTCGGTAGTAAAAAAAATACAAAACAAATAATAGATAATAATGGATACTGACTATACTCGGAAAGCACCTAATTAATTATTAAACACTTGTTTATAAAATGTATAAAACTCGGGTACAATTTAATAATATTTGATTTATGGTGACTATTTGAATTTTGCTTTTCCCATTATCTCAATATGGATTATTTGGAGTAATGAACTGGACGATCGATATTATGATGAATTTTTCATACTGATATTATATTCGTATTTCGCATAAATTATCGGTTTCCCTGATTCCCATGTGCGATAATTTGGCATTTTCCTATTCGTAATCAAATTTTCAGCAGAACTGTATTGTTATTATCAGCATTTAGTAAATTTTCGGGACGAAGAAGAGTAGTATGTTGTGGTAAATGTCTATAGTAGGGACAAGGCCTAAAAATGTTATTTTTCTCAGAAAACTACACAAAATGATATGTTTTAGGGTAGAACAATCTTTTAGGAACCTAAATATATGGAAAATATTCGTGAATCACGAAAGGAAAAGTTGGGATATAGATTTACCGATGATATGTCGCAATCTTTCATGTCTCTTAAGTTCCAACCTAACAAAACAAAACTCCAGATATCGTATGCAGTAAAAATGGCGGCTGACATGACAGCTTTCGATCGCTTCAGAAAGTACGCGAAAGTATGCGAAATTCAATATTTTAGGGTAGATCAAACTAAACCAGCCAACCCTAACATAACCTATCACAACTTAACTCAACATGTGTGTAGTTTTCGGTGAAAAATATCTTTTTAGGCCTTGTCCTTGTTAATAGATATTTACCCCAATTAAATTACATCAGTAATGTGAAGTATATGTAGTGAAAAGAGATAGCTGAAAAACATTACATACATCCTTACTTTTGGATACAAATTCATGTCAATTTATGAAGATTTCTGTTCGGGGATTCGAGCCCTTGACCAACCAAATAACTTGGGCGTAAGCCCATAAAAATTGATCACTCGGCTACGGGACCGGCAATTAAAAACTTCTCACCAATATTTTACTTTAGAACAATCTTACAGCGATCATAGTACCATAACCACACTGGAATGTGAGAATTAATATTGGTCAATTATGCATACCCGGATACCGAAAAATATTGTACAAATCTTATTAAATTTACAAAACTGATTAGTAAGGGGTTTATAAAGATGCTCACGGTTTACAATATTTTATAAGCAATGGTTTATTAACAATATTCATTGTATTAGATCACTTAAAAAGTAAACTTAGACTATTTAAAAGTTGTTCACAAACATCGACAAATTTACGAATGTTACGGAAAAAAGAAATAAACACATCTTTCAAGAGGTCAAAAAATAGCTTTAAATGGTTATTAAGTCATCCAGTATCAGAAAAATAATAAACATTCACAAACCCTAGCCTTTTGATGAGAATAATCAGAAAAAACTACCACTAAACAACTATTAAGGTAGTCAACTTCGACACTTATTTGACAACGTTAAAATTAATAAATAATGACAAATTCATAGACAATTCACAAATGACGAATTAGACATAAGCACTGCTACCAGCACAAAGAAATTTGAAATTTAATGAACCAATTATTTATTTTTCTATTTTATAAATAATGTAGGGCACAATCAGTGCAAAAAAACAAAACCAAGTGGAATAACTAAGTTATCAATTTTTAATTAAATTTTGAATCAAAAAAACTTTATTTCGAAACGATTATCAGTTGTTTCAATAAACAATAATGAGTATTGCCATAGCAGCCTCTACAGTCAAGTCTAAGGCAGGGGAACCCAACTCAAATCGTTTGGTGGGCAAAAAAATATTAACTGAGCTTAGGTGAGCCACACACATATAAAAATAAAAACAAATAAGTCTATTCAAAATATTTCATTACCTGGTAATTTAGCCGACGCGCATCGCAGTTGATTGGTAATGTTTTTATCAAGCAACGTACTGCGACACTTCGTTTTTACTAGATTTAATTTCAAAAAGTATGATTCACAGCGATACGCAGTCCCAAATGCTGCTGTAATGCACATTACCAGTCATCTAAATTTTGAAAATTCATCTTCGAGGATACATTTCTGATAAATTCACTATTAAAGTCATTCAATAATGGGAAATGAATTGAATTATTTGACCGTAATTGATTTTCATACAGTTTGAGTTTTGTTACGAAGGATTTTATATCTTGATAAAATTCTGTAATTAGCTTATTTTCACATTGTAGCTTCATTTTATTTCATTGTTATATCTGTCAGAAAACATAAATCTAGAAGCCATTGATGATCGTAAAATTCACATAAATTATTTCCACTTTTGTTCGTAAAAATTCGTATTTCTTCTCTCAATTTCCCAAATCTCAAGCCGTTTTCACAACTTAGCCATCGAATTTTGATATAGAAAATGAGATTACCGTATTCAGATTCGAGTTTGCGAAGGTTTTCTTGAAATTGACGATGCTTCAATGAATTATTTTTAATTGAATTAATTACCTTGACAACAACTGAGATCACATGAGTCATATTGAACACTAAACTTGTGCACATAGGTTCTCGAGGTGCAGAAAGTAATGACAAATATACATTTCAAAGTCATTTGTTTTACCCGAACCTTTATGGGCTCGAGAATTAAATTAACAGCACCAACATTTTTTCCAACCACTGAAAGAGTGTCATCTGTCGCGATGCCTATGTAATTTTTCAAATCTGTCTAACGAATTTGCGCGCAATTTATCAGAGCATTTTTAATATTTCTTCCGGTGGTTGTATCTTTCAAACTTACAAGATTAGAGTAGTTCGTTTGTAAGATTCATTTGACTATCGACACCTCTAATAAAAATAGCACGCTGGCAGTACCATTAATATCTAGTGTTTCATCCAAAGCCAGAGATAAATATATGAAGCTTTTTGTAATTGTGTTGAACGATGCATAAATTTCTGTCGAAATATCGGCTATACTTCTTACTACAATTTTACGTGAGAGACTAACTTGAGTAAAAAGATTCACTTTTTCTGGACAGATTTCTTCAACTACGACACTTAGACACTCTTTGATGTAGTCGCCGTCCGTTCATGTTCTTAGAAATAATATAAGATACTCGAAAGCTAGCACTGACAATACTGTTTGGTTGTGAAATTTTTTTTTTGAGTTGTCAGATTGATCTTTAATGATTGCAGCTTAGCTTTCCGATTGCTTCGTTCATCAATTTCACTATGTTTTGTTTCATAATGTCTTTTCAAGTTGTATGATTTTAAAATTTAAATAGAATCACGACAAATCAAATATAGAGCGTTGTGTTTTTAATAATTCTAATGAATTAAAAAGTACAAATCTTCCCATTCACTCTGGAACCTTCTGTTTTCATCTTCAAGTTTTATTACTTTTAAGGTGTTGACTGTCAATTCTTGGTGGAAAGACATTATATTTTAAAAAATAAAACACAATTCGTTTGTACTACTTCCACATATTTATAATGATCAGGACCAGTTTCGCTCATCACGAGCATCAGTTGATAATGCTCGTGATGAGCGAAACCAGTCCTGATCATTATAAATATGTGGAAGTAGTACAAACGAATTGTGTTTTATTTAAAAAAAAAAAAAATCAAGTTTTATTTTATTCTTTTCAATTCTTCTTCCAGTCGTAATAAATAAATTATTTTACGGCGAACACGGGTGCGTCTAACTAATAATAATTATTGGCTCACAATTAAATGCACTTTGCTTAGATCATATTCACTTTCATAAAATAATTTTCACTCATAGTTGAAATCAATAGTTGCACGAAGCTGTAATGAAATGTCACTTATTCTTCCACCCTATATTAGGCCGTCTATATTGTCTTTGCTCCACGCATTAGAATACATTACACAAATCAAACGAAACCAACCCTAACATAACCTACTACGACTTAACTCACTTTTTTCAAAGAATCCGTGACTAAGTGGAAATTATTAAAATCAAAGTTTGAGTGTACTAAGTTAATATTATCTAATTCAAAGTGCAAACTATCGAAATAAAAGTTCAAGTGTACCAAGTGAACATATCTAACACAAAGTGCAATCATTTATAACTCATAAGATTTTATCTTTTAACCATTGACTGTCTAATACAAAGCAGATGAGATTTTACGAGATTCGTAAAATATCAGGTTATTATGATGAAACTATCCATTCAGTATGTATAGCTTATCAGAAAGAGCTCTCCTTGAAAGGTTACAGGTTCAAGATCTGACAAGGTCAATATCAAATCGATACCTCGGTTCCAAAGATAATTAGGAAACACAATTTTGGGTGTTGAATCTTTTACTAAACATCTAATTTTTGTATATTCTAATGAAATTTGGTTAATTTAAGAGAACGATTTTTTTTATTTTATAAATAAAAAGCTGGAAACTTCAATTGTGCCGCAAAAAGTCTTTAATTGGGCCGTGAGTTGGGCATACCTGGTCTAGGGGTTTTTGTCAAGACTCTTTCAGCACTTCTGCATCGTAGCAAGTAACCTGTAGCGGCAAATTTGAAAGGGAGGCCGAAGGCGGTTCGTATGTTTAAATTTGATTTTTATTTATTTCCGTTCGATTGTGCACTTCTATTTTGTCGTTGCATTTTATGTGTGTATAGTTTAATACAACTGTGACATATGACTTCATAAAACGTGATATAAAAAAATAAAAATGTGATATACAACTTCGTAAAACTTTTCATTATAAAATAAATCCTTGTTTCAAAAATAAAACACTGTTTTTCGAGTCTTCACTTACCGGGTTTATAATTATGTCCATATCATACTACTATTGCTACTGCTGAAGGTCTAGATAGTTAAGCAGTTATGTGATATTCTATATAAATAATATAACTTCTTGTCTATACATGTATTATGTTATACTTTTGCTTGAACACGAAATGGAACAATTAGGCCACGGGTAATTAAACATGTCCGCTGCGGGCTATTCCTTGTGCATGTTTGAATCATATTATGTGACCTTAATATTGGGCAAACATAGTCTTATGACTTCTACAAATGAAATAATAAAATCTTATAAATTACTTAATCATTGTCATGCAGAAAGGGAAATAACTAATAATATTGAAATCTTTTTTCATTGCCGTTATTATTATGAGTCACTATGATTATATTACTTTTTATTTGAAGATTTAATCGTTGAGCTAGCCTTCTATTTCTGGTAGGTAACTTTAAAATAGTTTTGACCAAATTATTAATTAAAATTTTGTTGTAGTCTTAAAGCGAGAGCTGTCTTAGTCTGAAGGGCATCCGAGAATTGATTTTTTCTCAACAAATGAAGGAAAAAAAATTCAAATATCAAATATTTGAAAATACTTAGTAAGGAGAGCTGAATACATTATTATTTTTAACAAGTTAAAAATTATTGGTACTAAAAATTAAGCATTTGGCATAGGAAAATTTCATACCTATAAAGTTTACGAGATTTTTAATTCTTGGACAATCTGAAATGTGAATCTGATTTACATGCTCAGTCTTAGTCAAGCAATCTGTGACCTAATTATTTTAGTAAGACGATGTGTTGGTAGACAATCCTGCATTTATCTTTGCATAAGTATTTTATTTTTAAATAATATGGAACATAAGCTAATTTTAGTATCGGTAGACAATTATTAATGGTCAGTAAATAACCCATAGCCCAAAGCTAAATGCCATTACTAAACTCAATGCAAAATTAGTCAGTGGCGTGAATACCACACGATAAAAGTTATAATAGTAAGCACAAAAAATCTGTAAGATAATAAATTATTTATACGTTCAATAAGTGTACCTCCCAACTATTCTATATCTAAATGCGGATGAAACGAGACAAGAGTAATCAAAAGACCCTAATTAAGAACTACAAAATTAAAGAAACACGGTACAAATGAATTGTGTTTTATTTTTTAAAATATAATGTCTTTCCACCAATAATTGACAGTTAACACCTTAAAAGTGATTAAAGAAACAGTTTTAAAATAAAGTTTTATAATATATCATGAAGTCCCCCTTCGCCCTTATGACATGTTCCCTAATGACCCCCACCCCTTTGACTATTGTTATCAATAAAATTTTCCATAAAGCATTGCGTATAATATATTATGATAATCACAAACAAAGATTATCTGTAATGTGAGGAAGAGTACAGGATATTACTAGATATTTTATGAAAAAAAGACATGGTCCTTTATGGTGCTAACTGTCAATTTTTGGTTAAAAGGCCTTATATTTATAATAAAAAAACACAATCTATTGTACTAATATCACTATTTTATCGAATGATTAAGGCTGGTTTCGCTCATCGGGATTATTTTCATTATTTGAAAATGATTTTGGCGAAAGTTTAGCGTTGAAGATTCTGTGACATATTTGTATGATATTTGTAATGGTCCAAAAAAATGGTTGGTACTTTACTTTTAATTTACAAGAATCGAATTGTAATTTTCAGACACTAAATAACCGGAAAGTTCTCAACGTCTCAATTGATTCGGTATTATAATTTATTAAATAAATTTTATTACATATTATGTATCTCTAACAGTTCACTGTATAGATGAATCTTAGGAAGGCGACTTACATTATTTTTTCACAAACTACTTCTACTCAATAGAATCCATACTTTGTTTGGAAAACTTAAAATATGTTAAACATTGAAGAAAATAAAGTCATAATAGGTATATTGAATCGGTATTACTTCTGATATTGGAAAAAAACGGGAACGATATATTTATTGAGAAAATCGATATCCAATCCAATAATTAGCTTTTAAGAGTTATGCAAAAAGATAAGCACATGCAAAAAGTAGGTATTTATTCTATTATTCAGCCCCCCACAGCCTGTGGCAATGGTTAAAATTCTACAGGTAAGTACGTCAGCATGAAGGTTGTTGGGTCATATATTTTATTATTAGATACAAAAATATATAATCTCCAACAGACTAGGTCACCTTGAAGAATAACTGATATTTTTTACACTATAACATTATAGAATATTATTTTAGAACATCCGATATTACATAGTTCATAATGTATTTTGTTTCTTTAATTTTTTTTATCATTTACTTCCTGTCTCTTGTTAGATCAGATAATCGAAAACAGACGTCTTCACCTAAAATTCTTAATATTTTTTTAGATATCTTACGATAACTTCTAACTTTACTATTCGTGTTGTTTACCTCTTCTCTAGGTCAAACATTTCATTGCTTACTGCCACTTTACGTCGAGTTTTTATACAATATAAGTACATCAATGACGTCCCAACTGTCACTGTTTCGTTTCGCTGTCAAAAGCCGTAAACTTTTGATGTATAATTTATAAATTAATAAAATATAGAAATAAATCTACAATAGAGAAATGAATATCATATGACTCACGCAGATTGTAAAATATTAAAATTAAGGCAAAACGTTCAATGACACTAGGTGAGAGTGTGACTCGTCGAATCGTAACTTTCAAGGTTGTGTAGTGTTTCTTTGCCCGCTGCGAATGTCTTTCAGTGTAACGCTGACAGCCCATGTTGACGTTCATCTCCGCGAAAGAACGTAGTGTAAATAATTGTGAAAAATGAATTCGCGGTCCTCGTCAATCGTCGACACGTTGAGTGCACACACTTTCGTCGTGCTCGGTGCTTCTGGAGATTTGGCTAGAAAAAAGATTTACCCTACGCTATGGTATCTGTACCGCGATAATCATCTCCCTCCGGAGATAACTTTCGTCGGATATGCGAGAACTCAGATGACAATCCCAGAGCTGAAGGAAAAATGTAAAATTCATTTAAAACTGCAACCCGGCGAGGAGGAAAAGTTTGATGAGTTCTGGAGTAAAAACACTTACGTAGCGGGTGCGTATGATAAGTTCAGTGATTTCGAGAGATTAAATGAACACATTGACAACAATGAATATAGCCCTTCCGCAAATCGTCTTTTCTATCTCGCCCTGCCGCCTTCTGTATTTGAAAAGGCCACAACTAATATTAAAAACTCGTGCATGGGGAAAAAAGGATGGACGAGAGTCATCATCGAAAAGCCTTTCGGAAGGGATGCCGAGAGCTCTCAGAAGCTGAGCGATCATCTGGCAGGACTCTTCCGAGAAGATCAAATGTACAGAATCGATCACTATCTCGGCAAAGAGATGGTGCAAAATCTAATGACAATTAGGTTTGGAAACAGAATATTCAGTCCGTCCTGGAATAGAGAAAATATCGCCTCCGTCCTAATAACTTTCAAAGAGCCTTTCGGCACCCAGGGGCGCGGCGGATACTTCGATGACTTTGGTATAATCAGAGACGTCATGCAAAATCACATTCTACAAATTCTATGTCTCGTCGCGATGGAAAAACCTACGTCTATCGATCCAGACGATATCAGAGATGAAAAGGTTAAAGTTCTCAGGTGCATCAATCCTATCGATTTGGATAATTTGGTAGTCGGGCAATACGTAGGAAATCCAGAAGCTCAAGGTGACGCCGCTCTTGGCTACCTCGACGATCCCACCGTGCCGAAGGGATCCGTCACGCCCACTTACGCCATGGCCACGCTCCAGATCCACAACGAGCGATGGGACGGAGTTCCGTTTATTCTGCGTTGCGGAAAAGCGCTCAACGAAAGAAAAGCTGAAGTTCGCATTCAGTACCACGACGTTGCCGGAGACATCTTCAACGGTCACGCCAAACGCAACGAATTCGTAATACGAGTTCAGCCGGGCGAAGCTTTGTATTTGAAGATGATGTGCAAAAAACCCGGCAGGTCGTTCGATCTGGTGGAAACTGAACTGGATTTGACGTACAGTTCCAGATACAAAGAAGTCGAGATGCCCGATGCTTACGAAAGACTGATTCAAGACGTTTTCACCGGATCACAGATGAACTTTGTTCGCAGTGACGAACTCCGCGAGGCTTGGAGAATATTCACTCCTCTTTTGCAGAGACTGGAAAGAGACCGAGTGGTTCCGGTTCCTTATTTGTACGGAACCCGAGGCCCCAAAGAAGCCGATGACAAATTGATAGCCAATAACTTTAAGTATTCCGGTTCCTATAAATGGCACAGCAAGTGCTGAAATTCATATTCTACGATAGGGTACGTTATTTTATGTGTTTATCTGTTTATGTAAAATTTTCATTCATTTTAGACATAGGTATGCAGTCATTACCTATCTTAACTAAGAAAGCATAATACCACACCGTCTCGTGACTATTCCATCAACCATTGGGTTATATTTTAAAGCATTTTCACATGTTTAGGTATATTGACTAAACTAATCTTTTCTACTATATACTCCTTTATTTGCAATAATTTTTTGTCTGGTGTATGTGTTACTATTACTATATAGTATAAATGTAGAATCAATAATTATTTATTTAGATATAAGTAATATGTGTTTGTATGTAAATTTTACAATTATTATGTCTTGTGTTGTCATACTGTAACAACATACTGGAACGGAAAAGCTTTAATGCTCAATCATTCTGTACATGTAATGTACGTAAGCAATTAATTCAATGCATTATATTATTCATGTGATAATCATAATATTTTAGTAATAATTGTAAGCATGTAATTGAAGCTAAGCTTCTTCTAGTTGAATGATTTTTTCTTTTTTTTATTAATAAATGATTTGTTATACACAACACAACTTTTTGTTTAATTCAGTTTTAAAGTGTTCTTTGATGCTCATTTACCATATATATTTTGTGTTTACATTAACAATATCGTCATCGGTTTGAAGTTATGAATGCAGTTTTGTTTGTAACTTTTTTCTCTACATGATAGGCAAAAGTATATTTGCGAAAAAAAACCTATAAAAACACCATTCAAAAAGGAAAAAAAGGTGAATATTTATATTTGTAAACTAATATTCAATTCATGCATGGCAAAATATATTTGTTTAAACTTAAATATTATGAGTTGAAACCTATATACCAATTTAAGTAAATTAAATATCTTTTAAAAGTAATAAACCTTAGTAGGGGAAAGAAGAAATTCAAAATTATTGAAAGATTATAAAAAAAAGATTACATTTCAATCATCCTGCAATAAGTCACCTGTGATCCAAGTGCCTTTTTACTTTTGAGGCGATGATATGGTAATACTGTCAAGATAACAATTTAAACTTCCTAATGATTAACTCTTTTCCATAACTTGGTTGACCGTTTACTCGTTTTTATAATCTGAAAATTTCCTGAGTTCTACTAAGATTGCCACTAACTATTTCAGCAGTGTGACAGGCCACTTAATTTTACCTAATTATTACAGCAAACAATTAATGCAATAAATCTGTCTGTAATCATTTTTTCCCCCTAGAAAATTTGAACTGAAGATATATTCGATAGGATGCATTTGAATTAAACTACATATGATACAGTAGGTAAAATGAAGATTTGATATGTAGTCCATCTATTAAAGTTTAATATATCTGTACCTGGGAGGCATAGGGCATCGTGTTCATTTAGACAACTTCACAGGAAAGCATAAAAACGATTTTTTTGTGATATAAAACACATTTCTTTAATTTTTTATTTTGTTTATTTGTTCAATTAAGAGAATAAAAATGAAAATTTCATAAGAAATCAAGGTGCTTAATAGTAATTTTTGGTAAAAATGGACATAATGTCGTATACTTCTGAGGTATATATATACATCTGAAAAAATATCTGAGACATATACATTTCTAATATTAAATTGAAACTGAATTTTTACAAAGTTCCCATCAAAAATACATTTCAATATTTTACCTGAACATCATGATACCTTTTTCTATATTTATATTTTTATTCGTACTTTGTTACAATCGAAATAACCATGCTACTGCTTAAGATATTCAATATTTAAATTGATTAGAAATGACAGATGTTTCCAACCGATAATAATTGTACACATAAAAAGCAATTAACCTCTACAAAGGTCATTATACTGAGGAAAACTGAAAAGTATCTTTGCTATCCATGCTTGAATGAGTTTCCTTATAAGAGGAATGTTATGGAAGTGTTCGAAAGATTTAATTTGCCAAATAGATGCTTCGTACAAAGTATTAAAATATTATCCTTACACACTTTAAATACCGCTTTAATCAAAGCATATGTGACCTTTGAGGTTGCTATTCATTTCCATACTGCTCACCAACAGGTATTTCTAACTCATCTAACGATGGGTCACATTATCAATTTAAGTTGAGTTTTACAGGCTTCTATATAAAACATCTAAAATTTTAACAAAAATACTATCCTTACAGCCTTTATAAAATTATAATTCAATACATTTTATTTCGCAATCTTTTAAGAATATGATTAGTTTTAATTACAGTTTTATTTAAAGAGAAATTGAATTTCGACAACATAAAAATGTTGACTAAAACTTCGTATTTTAATTAATGGTCAATAACGTATTGTCAGTACTTTTAACTTTGCAATACTTCCACAATTATTTCACAATCAATATTTTATATAAATAACCATTAATAACGATTTCATATTATATTTCTCATAAGTAAGAGTAATGTAAGCCCAGCACAACACAATCAATTAAGAAGTAAGTAATGTATGTTTATCATTTACTTATCACACTTTATCAAAAGGCACTACATCTTGCATAATAATATCACACGTTAGCAAGATATATGTTTCATTATTTTACAATATACACAATGTAGCTGGCTATTTCACCATAGTAAGAGCAAATACAGCTTTGAATTATTGTGGACAGTCTTCTTGTGACGATAATTTAATATTTTCAAAATATTAAATTGAGATCACATTAAAAACATTTGAAATATATTTTTAAATTTACATAACATAAAGTTGAAATGTTTTTAAAAATATCTAAATATAAGTGGCAAAAACTCATGCCCATGACCTAAAATGTTTAATTGAAAAAAAATACATTTCGATACCTCAGTATCAAAGTCACAAAATTTGCAGTTTGTAAGTATTAGGAAATGTTTAGAATACCAATATCTATCAGTTCCAATATGTAACAAGTGGTAATTTGTGGTTATCGTAGAATGACAGTGGTTATCATTACTTTAAATCCAAACTGTAATAACTATGAAAATCCTTTGAAAACCTCTGAAAACTTCTATTATTAATATTATAAATAAAAATACATCTTTTAGATAATCCTACAATTTCATTGGAATCTACAAAAATTATTTGTTTAGTAAAAGATTCAACTGCCCAAAATTGTGTTTCCTAATTATCTTTGGAACCGAGGTATCGATTTGATATTGACCTTGTCAGATCTTGAACCTGTAACCTTTCAAGGAGAGCTCTTTCTGATAAGCTATACATACTGAATGGATAGTTACATCACAATAACCTGATATTTTACAAATCTCGTAAAATCTCATCTGCTTTGTATTAGACAGTCAATGATTAAAATATAAAATCTTATGAGTTATAAATGATTGCACTTTGTGTTAGATATGTTCACTTGGTACACTTGAACTTTTATTTCGATAGTTTTCACTTTGTGTTAGATAGTATTCACTTGGAACACTTGAAATTCTATTTCGATAGTTTGCACTTTGGATTAGATAATATTAACTTAGTACACTGAAACTTTGATTTTAATAGTTTCCATTTAGTCACGGATTATTTTAACAAAATGAGTTAAGTTGTAGTAGGTTATATTAGGGTCGGTCTGGTTTGATTTGTGTAATGTAATCTAATGCGTGGAGCAAAGACTATATAGGCGGCCTAATATAGGGTAGAAGAATAAGTGACATTTCATTACAGCTTTCGGCGACTATCGATTTCAAAGTTGAGTGAAAACTATTTGGTCTATGTGAAAATATTTTTTCGTAAGTTTTATATATATCTTTAATGTTAAAATATATTTTTTTCTGTGGGATCACTTTATTTTTAGTGAAAGAATTTGTTTTTTGTGAAATGTATTTGTTATAAGTGAAAACTATTTTTATGAAAGTGAATATGATCTAAACAAAAGTGCATTTAATTGTAAGCCAAATTTTAATACGACAAAATGTCACAGTATTTAATTCCACAAAATTGTATTAGTTAGTTGTTAGTTATTTCGGCTTAGCGCCATTGTCAGAACTAGAACTTCTATGTTAATGGAGTTCTATCAAGTAAATGCCAATTCAATCAATACCAAAAGGTTACCAATATTTATAACTGCAGAATCTATTTCAGATTTACTAATCTATTTCAGATATAATTTCTGTAATAGTTTTAGGAATCATTTTGTTAATATGAAATGATATTTTCAATATAAAATCATCCAGTAGTGTAGCTATTTAATAATAATTTGAATGACCTCCAATCACACACAAATTATCAACTAAATTAAGTGTGAAAAAAATCATTACTGAGAAACGATGCTATGTTATATAGCTGAAAAAAGTTTCATGTATAATTAAAATGTTTATTAATTGCGGTCATATCATACACTGAATAATAAAGTAACCTAATTAAAAAAATGTAATTTTTGGCAAACGCCTAAAAACAATATTACACTTTTTTTCTATTTTTAAGTTTAATCACAGCGTTTTTTCTTTATAATGACGTTTTCTCATTTTAGATCTAAAGATGATAATGTATAAAGTCGGTTTATTATTACAACTAAAAGTCTAAATTTTGAATTAGGTCACTTTATATTATTGAATGTGCAATATATTTGCATACATTTTTTGACACCCTACAAGAGAGCAAGTAGTGTACCTAGGACTGATAGAGAACTATACTTCTAGAACTCTAGGTAAACAAGGAGTTACAATCCAATTTGCAATCATATATCGAGATGAGATATCTGAAGTTCAAGAATTAGTGAAATTGACTAGAGATGATTTTAAAACAATGATCATATTGTTTAGTTCAATGCCTATGATTTTTTCTCTTTTAGTTACAAAAATTGACAATAGACTATAAAATTCTTATTGGTTAGGTTAGGTAATATTTGTTTCACTAAAAAGGATCATATTTAGTGATGTAAATACAGTTTAAACCCTGCGATCATTCGAACAGACCTATATTCGAAAAATAATTGTATTGACCTTCCTTTTTGTCAAATTTTAATTATTGAAATTTTGTATATTTCCATTTAATCTCAATAATTCAAATTTCATATTGAAGTTCTATCAAGCGCCCTCAGTCGATGTCTTAATTTACTACCTTTTTGTATTTGAAAATAGCTAATTGATTGCAATACCCTCATATTACAAAAAAATGAACTGATCTTTTGAAAACTTTGTGATGCATACACTCTTATAAAAAATAATAATTGTTTTTATATTATTGACAAGACACCTTAAGGTTATCATCCATTGGTTGACTCATGTTGACATTTTATAGATATTATATATAAAATGTCTCTATTAAAATATAGCTTACTCTGTGGCTTCGAATTAAAATTTTAATTAGCATTGTATGTAGTCCACTGCACCACAGACCCGGCGGTGCAGTCGTCAACGTCAAACGTCAATGGGAAAAAACAGACTTCTCTTAATCTCATTCTTAAATACTTCCCATTACTGATAATGGAGACTAAGCAACTAATTTACATCAGTTTTTGTTGAGTATTTTGCTAACAGTCCACATTGTGACCAGACATGGTTTTAAAAAGTTCAATAGTTTTTCATTTAATAATATTATAATTCAAGGATTATAATCATTATGCTGATAAAACAATATAATAGTGATTGCTTTAGTATACACATCGAATGTTATTTTTTGATAGTGGTTATTGAAAAAATAATTTTGCAGCTTATGTGTTGAACTTATCTGCCTCCTGTCATAGTATTTGTAAGCAGCTATCAATAATGCATTTCTAGTGCAAATTGTGTTTTATCTTTCAATAAGTGGTTGTGAGGTCATCAATCTCCATGATTGTATTTTATTGAAATGGATAGTTCACAAAGAAGAGAGTTCGTTTGAAGGTAACACCGGACAAAATAAGAAATAGAATGCAATAGAGCACACAATGAAGCCCTGTATTAATGTCCTCAGAATTAACATCTTCGTGAAATTCACATGTAATATTTGCAGGTCTATGCTTTTTACTGACAATTGTTATCACAACTATTCGAAAAAAAATTTATAAAATATGAATATATATTTTATGTTTTTAATGCTTGTGATTATCACAGCATTGACAGCATTCACTCAACGTATACAAACATATGCTCTCCAAATCAATAATAGATGATCATCTATGCGTCATTTTGTGTTTCAGCTCACGTGTTGTGTTTGTTCATTACTCACATGTAACAACATGTAACTCATTTCTTAGTTTACTTTTTACATTCATTTTTTTACGTATCGCCGTTTTCTAATTTAAATTTTTAAGGGGAGCATAAAAACACTTTAAAACAGAATTTCAGTGGTTTGCTCTGTATGTTTTGATTGAAAAACTTCTGTAGCCTTATTTTTGATTTTGTTAAAATATTCAACTGCCCACTCTATAATCAAAAGATTTTTTGAAGATGGTGTGTCGAACTTTCAAATCATTGTGATAATGAAAATAGTCATTATTGCTTATCTGTAAAAAAAATGTGCACGATTCTAGACTGAGCTTGATGATGATCATTAGATGATAACATTATTCAAAAATGTCCAAATATTTATTAGATAAACTAGTAGTAGATAAACTTATATGATAATATTATTATATAATTACAAGTGGATGCCCTCCATACATACGGTAGATGCGGCGCATGTCTTAAAATTCTGAGATGAAAGATGGTTTTTTTTCTCATGTTTGTAAAGTTATTAAATTTTCATTAAACGTAGTAGTGATACAAAAATTTTTCAAAGCACCGCATTAATACATTAAATTCAGACACTTGGTGAGTTCTGACTGCCCTACGTCCTTCATGTTTCGCCATTCTATTTGACCATGGGCGCAATCATAAAAAAATTGTCATATTCGTGACACTGGTTAGCAGTATGCGCCTGCAATGCTAAGTCAATTCAACTGCAGTCCAATTTACAGTATAGATCTCAGATGACAGTCATCTATGCGAATGCAGGTAATTACGTTTCAGCTTCTGTATTAATACTTAATTGTTAGTATTTTGGTTTGGATTGTCAGATGAATCGTTTTTGTTTTTTCGAAACCCTCAATAAACAGAAAGGGAATATAATTGCAATTTATTAATTGAATCTTTGCCGAAAAGAAGATTTTGTTCTCTTCCATGTAAAAGAAATTATTATTAATATTCAGCACCATAATTTTGTTTAAAGTCCATAAATTAATTTAAAAATTGCATTATTAAAAATGAATCAATAATTGGAAATGTCCTCAGCCTGTCGAGCATCATTGAAGCTTGAAAGGACAAGATTCTTATTGCATAAAGTGGTATTGACAATAGAAACTTTGTATAAATGAATATTTTTAGAATATTACAGAATAAATTATTCAAAATTCACAAAAATCCACTCAATAGGAGTTGTAATAGGAAACTATTTAAAAGAATTTTGTAGATGAAAATATGTTGCAGCCTTAACATCTAACAAATATGTCTTTTATTGATTGGAGGAATGAAGATGAACACTTTATATGCAGATGGGAGGCAACGATTTATGCTTGGTTACATCAAAATACAAACTGACAGTGGTAAAGCTTTTCTGCGTGGACAGAGACTCAGGTTACAATAAATGATAACACAAGAACGCAGGAAATTCAAAAGTGAATTTGGTCCAAACTTGAAGCCCACAGGGTCTGTCTGGACCAGAAAACGGCTTAAAAGGCACCATGGCTGCTGTTGTTGGATTGTACACTCTGGATTGCCAAACTAAATGTTAGCGCGCATTATGGACACTCCACACAGAACAAGTTTCTAGATGAAACTGTGATACCGAGTTCAAATGAACAACTCTGTGTATAATTTTGCGACCCGGTGACTGACACTGAGAGGCTTTCGGTGTAATTTTTTGAATCATAACATTATGAGGTCTGAAAATTCTGTAATAGTAATTGTATGTCTTATTGTGTACACTGTAGATTTTGATTCTGCAATCTTATTTTCAATCAATACATGAATTGTTTCCATATATGTGTTTGATTTCTTTAACTATTCTGTTCCTTAAAAAATGTACTTCTTTTGTTATATAAATAATCAAAAGTACATTATTTGTTTAGATTAAAATTTAATTACGTATAATTTTTAAGGCAAAACCGACTCAAAATATTAGTTCAAAAGCAAATCAGGGCTTAGCGAGTTCAAAACACTTCTGAAAATATAGGTCAAAGAAACAAACCCTTAGCCCCTCTGAAAAATGGGATTAAGTGACCTACTTACATTGAGTCATCAAAAAATATTTACTGATGAAATATTCGATTGGGAGTGCACATTCGGAATGGACATGAGTTAATAAAATATATGAATACAAAACATACTTAGGAGATGCGTGTTTTATTATAGTTCTTGATTTGACAAACAATGATTGTATATCGAAAGATCTAGAATTTATTTACCCATGTCATCTTGGATTTTTTCTAATTTGCCTTGTCACTTCTAATCTGAGATTTAATCTTGAATGTGTATCGGACCTATATGAACCGAAATATTCTTTATTTCAGATATTTTTTGATTGTGAAAGAATACTTTTATATTTTTTACGTCTTCTGCCAATGTGGTGTATATGGATTGGGTGGAATAGTTTGGGTGGCAAGGAATGAAAACATCAAACATTCCGTGTCATTGGATACAAATAATGATCAATGTAGTATGTCCATTAGGGGATTCTAGCCAACATAGATAGTTACCAATCCCAGCGAAGCAAGTATACCTTACCTGAAATAGTATTCTGAAGCACAAAGCGAGTCCGTAAATATTCATATCATAATTTAAGACATCGACTGAGGGTGCTTGATGGAATTTCAATATCAAATGCACTCGAATGCCTGAAAATGCCGAAAGGCGAAACCCGGGTCGTTAGTTACAATATACATGGAAGTGTACAAAATCTCAATAATTCAAATTCATATATAGCTTTTGCTCGTATATTATAAAAAAATATAAATATATTGAACAGAAATATTGTAACCTTTCATCTATCATTCAACCAATAAACCTTTTTGTAACAGATCTGAGACGAAACATTAATAATAATTTTACATTTCCAAACACTTTCGTTATATCTTAAGGTCATAAGTTATTGATTAGCATCTTCCAACTTATCATTCATTAATAACTTTTATGTTTCCACTCACTATACACAAAAAACAGGCAATTATTGTACATTATTTACTTTAAATGGGGTTTCCAGCAGTTAAGTAGAAATTTTGCTATCAGAAATAGCAATTATTTACTAATTTAGTGCCAGTTTTCCCTTTCACACTAAATACTTTGACATGAAACTGATAATGCATTTTTCTATTTTTTTTCCTTATTGGATTTTCAAGTTCGAAAAAAATAAGGAATGTTTACACAAAAATTCCAAGCAATGAGAAACAGCATATCGAAGTTCAAAAAAACATTTTGAGACCAAGAATATGTGTTAAACTCTTATCAATGAAAAATATAAAATAGAATAAACGAATATGTCAATAAGGTTTCTGTGGACGGTATACGCAGTTTATTTTTTATCTCACCAACATGACCATTTTTTAAATATTATAAGTGACATCTGTCAAAGGTTTTTGTTAGCAGAAAGCAGGGATAAATAAAATAATATCAACTGAGGCATAAATTCAGGGTTATCATTAACTTACTTTCCTAAACACCATGCTTCAAAAGATACTACGGCGAAGAATTTTTTCAAAGGGCAAAACAAGTACTTATATTTGTTAAATTAAAATTTATTTTAGAAATTGCTTATGGTTAACTTTTGTGAATATTTTCCTACATTTTTACAAAATTGGTTAAGACTTCAAATATTGTGATATATGATATTATTTTAGCACCCTGTTACATCAAGAGTCTTGAAGAGATGTTAGAACTACTAAATCATGTGCTGCGGATGCCTCCAGAAAGCCCCAACCTTATTTACCTCGCCTTCCGACCGGTGGGATTACGGCGTCTTGGACAGGACTTGGATAGGATGTTCTCTGCAGAACTGAAGGGTTTTGGTGAGTGACAGGGAATCCTATAGGCTCCTATGGTCGCCTTAGGCTACACATAGAAGAAAGATTTTTTTTTTAAAAATCTAAGATATAAACTGAGGGTGCTTGATGGAATTTCAATACCAAATTTTAATCGTTCATATTTTTACACTTCCATAAGTTTTGTCACTAATAACCTAGGTTTAGCCTTTCGACAATCTTACGGAAGTGTACAAAATTTGAACAAAGAAGATTATTATTTTGTTGAAATAGGAGTATGTTTTCGTGATCTTATTTTATGTGTCAGTGTTGAAGCATTGTCAAAAAATTAAGAAACGAGTAAACATCACATTTTTGACCCAAAATGGTATGTGCGAGATATATGCAACAACACGTTGATGATAAATAAGATTTACATCACTGTAAGTGTGCACTGAATAAATTAAACATTTGATTATAAAAAATATTTTATTCATATCAATTACAATGGCAATAGTCATATATCTTAAAAATAACTTTACTAACAATAAAAATATTACAAATGGAATAGTGGATGCGCTGGACAGGCGGATGGATATCCTCGGCTATGGATCGGACCTGAAGTTGTCTCTGGCCTGGCGCAGGACGGAGCGAGTCTTGTGAATCTCCTGACAGATGGCCTTGTGGACCATCTTTTTGCGGGAATCGGTATCCTTGATTTGCATGACCACTGCATCGTAACGCCTCTGCAGGCTTGCTAGACGTGCGGTCAGTTCAATCACATGAGCTGCCATATCATCTGTAATAAAAGTTAAAATTTCATTTCATCAAGAGTCAAGTAAATCATTACAACTGTTAAAGTAATCAATTTAAAAAGTAACCACCGAATTCAAAGAATATATAAATAATCAGCTTTGGTTAGAACATATAATAAATTTTACACTTTATTTCATATAAACACCATAAAAAAATACAATTAAGACATTCCAATCAAAAATTTTATTATTCTAATTTTATTGCAGTTATCCTTTGATAGAATTTAAATATTTGTACTGTACTGGAATGATAGTCAACATCTCACGACTGAAGGAGGTGCAAAATTGTTTGTATCTTTAATTTAACAGAATTAAAAGTCTGTGTTGTGTGGAAATTGGTTGTCTTCGTAGTGCGATAGGTGGGGCGTATTCACCATAAAAATTTAGGTAAATATCTTATTTAAGCAATAAGAAAGTAGGTATAAGAGACTCAAACTTATCAATATATATACAAAACACTTTGTAATTATTAAAAGTAAATATTATTATAGTGTTACTTCAACAATATTTGATAATAGATTAAAGAAACTGGCTTACTGGAAGCGATATCATCATGGAAGGCTCCAGATTCTACCATCTCTAGGCTGGAGAGACGATCACTGTCGATACCCTGGTCGGGAGATGGAGCTCGGGGGGGTGACGGGGATATTGCCACTGGAGAATTGGAGGAGCGAGAAGCGTCAGAGCGCCAGCATTCCAGCCGGACCATTCTATTCTGAAGTTCGGCACGGTCAGATTCCAACTCGCTGAGACGCAGGCGGGTCGCGGCCAGGCATCTACTCAGACGCTCCGCCTCCGCATCGCTACGCATCCTCAGTTCGGTGGCTAGGTTTCTATCCAATGATGCCTGCGAAGCTTGCAATGCAGCACTGTCTGCCTCCTTTCGTAGTGCATCATAGCGACTTTTGCTTACCCATTCGGTTTCCATTTTCACTTTTAATTCCCTGGCACTCCGATCGAATGCTTCCGTCATCTCTTTCGTCCGCAAGAGGTGAGCTTCCGCTTGAGATTTCAGCTTTTCACGCTCCTCGGTCAATGTCGCGACAGCTTTCGCAAGTTTGTCTTCGGCGACTGTCTTTTCCTGGCTGAGACGGCTCAAGACTTCCTCGTGCTTTCTGCTGCACCAGGCGAGCCGGTCCTCAGTTTCATCCAGCCGCCGGGTGAGAGCGTTAATATTTTCAGAATTTTTCTTCGACTCAACGCTGTGGCGTACCTTTCCTGAGTCGAGGAGTATTTGTAAATCTGCAATCTGCGCTTTGGCATCTTCCAAAAGCCTTCCGGCGAGATCCCTCTCGTCAGTGAGACGTCGTATGAGGGAATCGGTGTCCTCGCGATTGTCAGGTGTCTTTCGGTGAGGTCGGCGGTCGCCCTCTTCCTCGCTGGATATGCTGCCGTCGACCTCTCCTAGCAAGCTTCCCATTCTGGCTAAGGAGACGCCGCGGTCCGGCTCCGACCAGCTCTCAGATTCAGAGTGATTGACAGCAGCACCTGCGAATCCGTGCCACGTGTTGTTCAGCTGTGGTTTTACTGCTCTTCGATTGGCAGATTTAGTCTTGCGCGGGAGAAGTCTAGCCACATCTCCGCTGAGATTTTTCATACCTGATAGGATCAATTTGTCATCTGAATCTTCTGCGGCGGTTGTCGCGCAAATGCATCGTGAGCGGACATTGTTTAGCTGCGAGCTGAGCCTTTCGATGACTTCTCTCTGTTGAATCACCACACTTTGAATGGAGGCTTCATTTGCCACCCTCTCCGCTTCATCCAGGTGTTTGTATTTAATAGCTTGCATGCAAGTCTCGTCAAGGGACCCGTGGTGTCCCAGAAGCCGGGTGAGGTCTTCAATTCTGAAAGACTGCGACATGTTTCCAAAGGTGACATCGGCGAAGGTGTCTTCCAAAATTCTCGAGGCCTCGGGGTCCAATTTCAATCCTACCGGTAACTCTAAAGACTGCTCCATCAGACTCTTCACTTTCTTTCTTTTTTCTTCACCGAGCACACATCTGAAATTTGAACAAAAACATTGTTATTTTTACAGCACTGAGACTATTTAAGTTTTTTTATGTCTCAACATTGAAATACAACTCTTACCTATGAGACAGTAAAGTGTCCAAAAAGCATGCCATCTCTGTTAATCTGCTGGCCAGCATTTCTTGAATGTTCCTTGAAGAAAAAGAAAAAATAATTTAAAATAGATATTACCAATCCATACAAATTTATCCCTTTGCACTAGAATGCCGCCCAACGTCATCTTTACTACATTTAAATTATAATATAGTAACAATAACAAAGTGATGAAATTCTTTTAGAACACTTTCGTTATTTTTATCCTATTAGAATGGAGTTCTACTGAGTAAATGCCATTCAATCAATAAATTAAAATTTTAATTTTTATATTAATTATAATTTTTTTTTAACCCTTTTCATTTGAGGATGCCACTACTTAATTCTTCTGACGATATCTGCATCTGCTTATGTGGTGTTGTCGAGGGCAAGGGTTACTTAAACTTAATATGAAAGATGCAAAGATGCATGGCGCCAAATTCAGAAACCACTTAAAACTAAGGAAGCTAGAAGAGACTTTTTTCTGGAGTATCATTATTTAAAACTCATTTAAAACAATATAATAAAACCCAGTTAAGTAATGAAAGATTATTGGCCTTACTTATGCTCTAGATCCTTTGATTCGGCATCGTCTACAGGTATTGTCTCTAAGACAATACTTTTATTGGATTTTCCTTTTTTAACTTTGCAAACCGACTCCCGCAGACCGATAAGTTTATTTTCAAGATGATTGTTCATCCAGCTCCAATCCTTTTCGTCGTTTTGTGAAGATGTTTCTGCTGCATCGTTCTCTTTGGCGATGGTTATACTCTTTATTTCCAGCTCGAGCTCTGCGATCCTATTGTCCTTCTGATTGATCATATCAGTGTAATGCTGGAAGACATTCGGATCATTGTCACCGCTTGTGTAATCAGTCTAGAAAATAAAAAAATATAAAATTAAACGACTATCTCCAAATAATATCGGAATATCTGGTGTTGCGTTTTTTATTTTATTAAAGTGTAGGATCAAATAATTTCAATATAAAATCTTTAAATTTAATCTTTGTTCATTTTTAGAATTAAAAATTATACAAAACTGATATTTAATTACAGATAATGCGGAGCTGGCCGTTGATTGCTGAGAAGAATAAATCTGTGTGCTAAATGAAAAGCGCGTTATGTCTTCAAAATTGAAAGAATTTGAAAGAAGAAATTGAGTTGAATATGTCAAAATAACTGCAATGCATATATGCATATATGCATAAAGGAAAAAAGGGGCCAGTCGAATCGTAACTTATTATGTTGGAAAATTAATTTGGCTTCGAATATTAATCAAATAAAATAATTTAATCATTAAAAAAAAGAATAAGTTACAGCAAAATCCATCGAAATAAAAATTAGTTGAAGGTATGGAATGAATAAAAAATGTCTATGGACAATTCTATGGAGATAAAAGAGGTTTTATGGTGTAAAAATCACAGGTTTATTAATCATAAAATAATAATGATGCCACATATTCACAGTTTCGATTTAGAAAATTTATTCATAAGGATGACGACACTGGAGGAAGGGTGAGTAGATGATTGGAGTGGGAACCGAAGGGTGTTGGGCTAGAAATAGTAAATTCCCCAAACAGAGTTTGTCGGTTTCACTGTAAGCTGCAAATATATCAATAATTAAAAGGGTAAGATATAGATAAAATATTGATTGACAGTTGTAAGAATTATTCAGGACAATCATGAATTTGATTTGAAATCGAGACAATGAGAAATATGACACAATCAAATGCGATTTATCAACTCATCTAACCATCTCGCAAAATAGATTATCTATTCAACATTCTTATGCAGAAGTAGAATAAGTATTTATTTATAATTTTGGGAATGTGGGGAATTCTAGGGAAGTGAACTACTGTACATAGCAATACCGAAGTATACTGTCTACCCTATATCAGTTTCACAATAAAAATAACCACTGTCAGAAATATTAACTTTGGATTACTGTTTCTCATATAATGATATTATGTATAAATAATATAGTTACCCCAGAACGAACCGAATCTTGTGGGAAGTGGAGTCCAGCACGCTTAGCTTGGTGCTATAAAAAAAATGTAATGAAATATTATAATAAAAAAATCACATAAATTAAAATTAAGGAGCTAGCCAGCACTAAGTAAATAATTCTGGGATATATCATTCAATAATTCTGATTTGCAGTATGTACAATTACTGAAAATAAATAAAATGTCTTTTTAGGTAGACCCACTTCTCGAATGGTAGGCATCGTTTAAATAATATATGACTTAAATTATGATTATACCTGGAGTTGAACAATGCGCTCTTCCTTCCTCTGTAAGCTCGCTTTAATTTTCTTGCTTTCTTTGTCCATCTGTTTGATGCGCACCAGGCAACCTGAATGTAAAATAAATCAAATGTTAATAAATAACACACTGGACTTGATGACCTTTATCGTTATATCAAATAAGAATGTTTTTCATTTAAGAGTCGGCAGGAGGTTTGTAAAGAAATTGACGAAATTACCTTGAATCATTTGAATGGCGTTTTTGTTTTCTAATTGTAGTCTCTCCACTTGTTTTGGATCATCCTATAAAGAAAATAAAAATGATTAAAGTAATTGATGATACATTTCTAAAATAAATTGAAGAGAAAAACAACAGAACAGACGATTGTTTGATTTTTTACAATTTTTATATTTTCAATCAAAAACAATAGTTCTTGATAAAAATGTTCAAATATAAATAAATCTATTAAAATAACTCACTTCACTATCCAAATCCGATTTCGCTGGAGTCTCATTTCGCTGGCGAACCAATTCCCTAAAATGAACAAAACCATTACGTTAGCACTGGAATGGAATCAAGTGAGCGAGCAGGACAATACTAAATACCCTAAAACAGGTCCTTGTCCTGCGACGGAACACTTCACAAACCCTACAATTTTAAAGGAATACTTTGTTTATTTTGTTGGATAGTTAATATCAACACGAAGTCAAACATGTTTGAATTTGTTGCAACTCTAACAGCATGTAAAGCCATTCTAGGTTTTCGTGGCACATCTATTCCCGTTCTTAGTTTGAGAAACCCTGCTATAGAAGCTATTACTGTACAGAATCAAATATAAAAAAGAATAAAATTAATATTTACCCATTAGATATATTGCTATGTTCCAAGTCCATTGTGACTGGACTCTTACCTCGATAAATCAATTCCCTGAAGAAAAAAGCATTAGGCTTTGTAGAAAATCAACAGTGAAATCGTACTGAGACAAAATCGATTCAGGTTTTAATAATAAATGGAGATGTTTTAAATGGAGAGACAATCAAATTTTTAAAACATTTAAATGTTGTCAACATTTTCCCTGCCAGTCCAGTAGTTGAAGACCAAGTGAATTGGGTGAACATTCACTATTTTACATTTAAGATATTTGAGCAGCAATGTAAAATTATTTTCGGTAAAAAAAATTCTATAGTTTACTTACTGTATCTGCTTAATTTGACAAGAGACAAGTTGATCTCTTGCAGCGAGCGATTTTTGAAGTGTTGAGGACGCGTCACGTTCGGCCGCCAGTAACGTTCTCAGCTGACGGCATTCGCAAGGAGCAGTTTCACTGTGTTCCTAAGGATAAAATTTTATTTTATAACACACAGCACTATTCATATTCAAAGTTAGTATAATAGCATTGTGTGCAACAGGTAGAAGAACTTTCAATACTTAAAATATTAAATGCGTTACCTTTTCGTTTAAAGCTTTAATTTCTTTAGGTGTGGGACGGAGGTTGAAAGCTGTAGCGTAAAGTGCAACGCTGTCGTCAGCTTCTGCAGACAATCCATTGCCGTGGCATTCAAGGGCGACGATTGCTTTCTGTTCGCTTCTAAATCCGGCGGCTGTTCCGCGCAGCATTTCCAGTTGCTCCTGAAAACACAATAATTCATTTTAAAACGATCTGAAGAGTAAGTGTCAATTCTATGAATAAATTGTTGATCACATAAATACGACTAAGGAGTAAAATTCATTATTTTGTTTCAGTTTACAAAATCACTTGCCAGTAGTATTTAGTGTTAAAATGGGATAGAATTTGACTAATTGAATGTTTGCACAACATGAAAGACAAAAAATCATTATTACCTCGAGGCGATTATTCTGTACAGTCAATTCTGATTCTTTCCTTGCAGCTGTGGCCTCCACCGTTTCCAAGGCTCGAGCTGCAGCGCATAGCAGATCCTTTTTATCATTGCATTCTCGACGAAGACTTTCCAAGCTCACCTACAATTATAAAACCGGTAAAGAAAATAATAAATAACAGTAAAATTTTTCAGAATTATTAATTCCATATTTCTTTTACAATAGTAATCTAATAGTAGCAAATTTATTGATAGATTGATTCTGTGTGCGAAAGAAAAAGGGCGGTAAGTCCAAAATTAGTATTTTTCAGGAGTGCCGTATGAACTTTATTTATGAAATTTGATTTAGCAATATTGTTTCGACTGGTCCCCTTTCTCATTTATGCATATATGTGTTAAAGATATTTTCGCATATTCAAGTCATTTTTTAAATTATTAAGCCTTTTTTCTTTCATACACAGAATCATAATATTGATATTACCAGTCTACCATGAATTCATCAATTTATTGAAGTCTGTAAACCTCTATAAATTTTTTTCATAAGCATAAACTTGTAAAAGTATTTCTCTTTAGACTGATTATTCTTACATGGTTTTGAAATTGCACCATGCAATGCAATTCAACCTACCTTCACTTATCTTTGTCCACTGATCTCTTTTTTACACATTTTTATTTTTTCATGGAATGTATCCCCCATGTAAAAAGAGGATTGAGTGTACTATATATAATTGATGGATGAGGAGGAAAAAATCGTATATACATATAAAATGAAGTATGCAAAATTAACCACTTTAGTGAGTTTCCATCCGTTACTATAACTATGGGTTGTGAAATATAAAATCTAAAACATATTGAAATAAACGTTGAATTTACTGCAGCAATTCGATTGCTCCTTTTATTACCAACATGACTAACTAAAAAAATTATTTATTTAATGCATCATTTGGCAAATCATTTTAGAAACGAAAAATGACTTTTCGAAACGTCTTTTCTTGTGGATCTAAATATTGTATTTACACAAGCATTGAGAGCTCTGTTTATCTAAACAACAAGTATGAAAAATACCAATTCTTCAAAGTTGAGGTGAAAATAAATCAACTTTGGATATAAACAAAGCAGGAAACGTGTTTTCTTAAAATGTTAAGGAATGACCTCTGATTGGTTTTTGGCAATGGGCCAGTCATACACTAATTTGCTTAATGCTCACACTTCAAAGCCATTAGGAAAAGATTCTGAAATATAATTAAGAAACTATTTCTATGCATTTCCAACTGTCAAATATGAAACAATAACAATAATAGTCAAATGATCAGGTTACTAACAAAATATTTCTGCAGTTATTATGACTATAAACTATTTGTTCATACTTATGTCTCAGTTGCCAATCAATAGTGAGTGAAAAGGTTCAGATTTTGACAATAACATCAGCTGTTAATGATAAATATTGTTAAATGACTTTTTAAAAACATTTATGCAATGAAAAAAAAAGCTCAATTGAATTTTTAAAACTTTTCGGTTGATTAAGGTATGTCTTGTTAGACTCTTTGGTAGTGAGTGAATAGGGCACCAGTGACCTGGTCAAAGGAAGACCCATTATTTCTGTCATCAACTTAATTCATCTCTATTAACAATTGCTATTCGAAAGGTAATTATAATACCCATGCATGTCTAATGAAAGCTAAAAGAAAAAACGATTCAGTGATTTTAATTTATTTCTTTTCATTCATGTTTAAATTGATTCATTTTAAGTTGGAATTTATAATTTATTGAAATAAAATAGATCCCTATTAAGGCACACCACTGGCCCTTTCTGCCCTGTACTGATTGGTTAGTGGAATCAAATTAAAATGAATACAAGGAGAGTATTTATGTAACCATTTAACAATTTTCCTCATGGATGTCTCGGTTTCAAAACCTGAACCTTTCCATTCACTCTTAATGAACAGTTCAAGGGCAAAGATTTAACAGATTACCACAGATGGGGATATTCAAAGACAATGTACAATTCTGTTTGTGGGTAATAAATACTTTACCTTGAGTTCAATGTTCTTTTTGAATAAGTCGTCTTGATTTGCAGGCGCATGCGATGCATTTAATCTCTCCTCCAGGAAATAAACCCTCAGTTTGAGGTTAAAATTTTCTTTCCGCAAAGCTGCTATTTGTTCTTCGTACTCTTTCATGGTCCTACCGTGGCTAGGCGACCCATGCATTGGAGAGCGACCTGAAAATCAAATTTAAGCCATAAAAAAATATTTTTCTATAAGCTCGATTAGAAGTCTATATAAGTTACATATTGTTTATTTTTACAGAATTTTGAAATAAAGCTTTAACCATATTCTTTTTACTTATGACGGCATTATAGCATCTATCCAATGATCAGTATATTTATTTCCCGTGTTTCCCATTTATCAACAATGTGTATTTGAGCTCAAAGTGAATAATGTAACCTATGCAAGATATGTCTATATATATGCTAATCCATTGATATTTTGGCTTGGAAAACATTCTCAAAGTCTGGAAGGAAACAACAGCATTTGTGGACAGAAGCCAAAACGCATTCTAATAATTGCATTGAAAATAAAATTCCAAACTTTTATAGTTGGAATTTATGCTTGTGTTTGTCATACCACTGCAATATTGTGAAGATTTATTTATTAATTAATATTACAGAACACAGAATTTTCGAAAGAGATTTAATTGAAATATAAGAGTTAAATAAAATATTCACCTTTACAAAATTTATTGGTGAATTTATGAAAATGTAGCTTTTACAAAATAACATACATAAGAAATCGAAAAAGAAAGAATTCAAGTGAATTTATGTAGATCAAACTCATTTGTTAACATTTAAAAAGAGAACAAAACAGGGAAGAAACTATTTTTATATTTAATTTCAATAAGAAACAATGTTGCTTCATAAAATGGCAACATAAGTGTATCTCGAATACTCTAAATAGATGGCTTTATTTGTTTCGCCTATAATATGGGAATCCCATGAAATGGGTATTGTAACAAAATCTCCTACAATAAATGAAGTACTCCATAGTAAAGACTATTTTTTTTTAATCCATGTCCGCTCCCAACCTCCCTAATGGAGGTATCTCGGCAGAATTTTTCTATGAGAACTACTTGTTGCTCAACCTCTCTTTTTTGAAGAGAGTATGGATAGAAGGATAGAGTTAGGAAAGGACTAGTGGTTAGCTAATCGCTCTCGCTACACCCCGTGAGGATAGGATGGGTGGGAGGGATTTTTTTAGACATAACAAACACTCAGACTACGAACAGGAAACCATAAATCGATTGAAAGATCAATCTATGAAAACCGTCCGCACCGGGATTTGAACCCGAGACATCCGTAACCGTAGCCAGCCCCGCTACCAACTGCGCCATGGATGACAAGCCAACATAACTATTAGAATAATTAAACTTTCAGTGAACAATGGAGAATAATTAATTTACATAGTAATTGTCAGTCAATATGTAGTTGAAATGGTGACCTTTAAATTGTTTGGCGAATGAACTCTCCAATTGTATTGTCAGAAATGTGGATTGAATTAAAATAAAAACTACACACTACAATACACTATTTAAACAAGAAGGGTTCTTGGTTTTGAATATATCCATTAGTGCGTGATGCACCAATGGATCACGCTAAATGTACCTTGAAATGATTATTTACCATAGAGGAAAAACAATGTTTTGGCTCAACGAATCTCGGATATCATATCATTATGGGAGTGCCTAGACTATGAGGACATTTAGAGTTACCTCATTTTTCAATCCTAATAAGGTTTTGATTCAAAATGGCTTTAACAATGTTATTACTGGCATCAGTATCACTATATATCAAGTATATAACAATTGATTGGTGGATTTTTTCAGGTTTTTGAGTTTGGTACAATAAAAAGTCATTGTTTTAAGGGTACAATAGTCGATAATGATCAAACAGGGTTCCTGGAAAAACTCTCCATTCTATTACATAATTCAGATAATAGAGATGAAGAGCACTCACCTGTTGATAACACTCAGACTTTTAACTACTTATGAACTTAAATTCTACGATTCAGAGTTCCAATATACAGTGAAAAAAATATCTATTTATTGTATAATTGAATGAAAATTCATAAAACGGTTGAAAAATCGATGAACGAAAATCTCCTACCCTAATCCTGAAAGATGGACTATGGGGTGATATTTCTCAAGTCCATCCTTCTTTCCTTGCCCTCTCTGAATAATTGTCCGACTTACAACCAGTTCTTGTTAACCTACTTCTTTCAATATTTTCTATAAGGAGTTTATGTACTACATCAGGGGTTCCCAACCAGTGGGGAGTTCCCCCAGGGGGTGAATTTTAGAGTTCCATGGGGGAATTGCTGCGGTTTATCAAAGATTTTCAATATTACATATACCCATATTTGGTATGCACCTTTAGAGTTGTTTGAGTTGGACTACCTTAGGAAAGGGAATTATATTCTGAACATCGATGAAAGGGGGGATTGAGCAAAAAAAGGTTGGGCCCCTGTACTACACATGGAGTGGACACAATAACATGAAAAAAAAATAAAAAATGATTTTTTGATCAGTTTTTAACCAGACTTTCGTAAGATTTGCAAATAGTTAAAATATCTACAGTCGAAATATATTCTATTCTCATTACTTTATTTTTCTTCTTCCATCCATATATAATATTCTTGTATGGAAATCACGCTTTGTTTCTAGATTTCAAATAAGATATATTTTTTCCATATAAAAAAAAAATATCAAAAACAAATGAAGAAAGATATATTCTTGTCTGCAACTAATCTGTCAGTACAACAATGGAACCCAAAAAATATTTATGGACTAGTTAATGATCGCCATAATCGAAATGACTGAAGTTTCAATACACTGAAAAATCTAAAAGGTCTGACGTCACATGTTTGAAAATGTAAAGGAAACTGCACCCGTGACGTCACAAGGACAATGAGTTATGAGAAATATAAAGTTAAGTGCTTTCGAGAATCAAAACATAAAGACAAAGAACAAATTGTTGATGAAACAATGGTCTAATTAAATCGTCCTACCAGGTCCCCTTTGTTTCACAGCACTTGGCCGCTTCTGTTTATCAAATTATTATTTATTACGTGGGTGCGGAGTATCTTCTGTTTTATGCTCTATTTTATTTATGTATCACTGTAGGAGATGATTCAAGATGGCGATTGAACAATCGGAAATAAATTATTATTATAACACTGTAATCAGGTCAGGTCAAACGGAAGCCTGACTAAACACACAATATATATATTATAGAATAGTATATTGTGCCAAAAAATATTACATGATATGATTTGCTCAATATTGGTTAGTATACCAACATCAAAAAAACTTTGCACATATGCCATGTTGAATTCAGAATTGGTTAATTCGAAAATCCGCGTTGCTCTGTGACATTAATACCCAAGATCTTGTTCAAATGTACAAAGAAAATGCATTGAGATGTGATAATTCTCCCGACGTTTTTGTAGTCACCATCGAATCTTTAACAGAAATTCCTAAACCAAAGTGTTAATTTAACGAATACATCGATTATCTCGAAAGAAATGCAGCATCAATCACTGTTACGAACTTCAAATCGCACCTCAATACTTATACATACGATAACATAATGACAATTTTTCAAACTGAATTCTTAGCATCTGTTGTCAGATTTTTCTGGGTTCAATTCCCGACAAGGTCAATATCAAAATAAATTTATTCACATTCACTTATGACATCTACGACCTGATCTCGAGTTGCAATAAAAAAAATCGTCGAGTTAATCAAAATTCAAGGTATTTTTTTATTCCTTTAATGAAGAGAGCACGGAATCCAACCAAATTAACGGATTAATTTAAAGGGATGACATTACTATTGAACACGCTGCACTGAATAAGGCCGAGGATAGGACAGGACCGGTTGCAGTTGATGGGTTTTGGAGGATAGTCAACCGTGGGAAATGATGACAAAAATTAATAGTGCGTTTATGTGAAGGCTATTTAAAACAACCGGATCATAATATTTAGTTTCAGTTTCCCTGATGCATTTTTGTCACCGTTTCGCCTTCAAAATGAAGTTATATAATCATTTTCGGTGTATTTTAGGCACATCTAAAATCTAAACCACACTTCCGCTCACCTAGATATCCCATTGAAATGTGCATTCCAGCGGCGGGGTTTAGATTGAGATAAACAATTATCTGATTAAATTCAAATACATGTTTCCCAAAAATGAATGACGCATATGAGTGAAAACATAAGACGTACAATCCAATTCGATAACACATATTCTAATAAATAAATAATTTAATTATTCCATGTCCGCTCCCAATATGGAGCATATGGTCTCCTAATGAAGGTATCTTAACAGAATTTTTCTACGAGAACTGCTTGTTACTCAGTTGCTCAACCTCTCTTTTTTCGAAGAGAGTAGGGATAGAAGGCTAGGATAGGACTAGCGGTTAGCTGATCGCTCTCGCTACTCCCCGTGAGGATGGGATGGGTGGAAGGGAGGACTACGAACAGAAATCCATAAATCGATTGATAGGTCAATCTATGAAAACCGTCTGCGTCGGGAATTGAACCCGGGACATCCATAGCCGTAGCCAGCGACGCTACCAACTGCGCCACGGATGCCGACATACGTAACCTTTTTTCGATACTTGTCATACTATTTTTTCATAAATCACATTTGCGTACCAAAATGGTTTAAATAATCTTTATTTATTGATTGATTTCACGGGTTCGAGTGCCAGTTCGGACAGTTTCATGAATTGATTTGTTAATCGATTTATAAGTTTGAAGGTATGGCTGTTTGATGTCTAAAATTCCTTCCCACCCATCCCATCCTAAAAACGGGGCGAAAGCGAGAGTGATTAGCTAACCACTAGTCCCTGTTCCAGCCCTATCCTTATATACCTATTCTATCCAAAAAAAGAGATGTTGCGCTACTAAGTAACATACAGTTCACGTAGAAAGCTTCTGTAGATATACCTCTATTATAAGGTCATATGCTTCAAAGTGGCTAGAGATGGCTAAAAAAATGTATATAAATACATAAATATCCATTGTTGCATTATTTTGCTTTGCATGTGTAACTTAACAAGTAATTAAGTCACCGCCTGTGTATTATTAACTATACGTGTATTTTTTGAGAACGAATGAATCGAAAACTAATGTTTTTAGCGAAAGTAAGTGATTCGTTCGCCTCTATGGAAATATAAGAATCTTCCTGTTATAATCTAAAACTTTGTCAATAACAGGCAGAGTGAGAATTGAATTGAAAGACGAGTCATTTGTTTTCGATGGGCAGTAATACGACTCGGAAGTGTTCCATTCGCGCCCAAATGACTCATTCCCCAAGACTAATAATAATATATATTCTGTACATTTTTAACTCTCAACCATGTATATACATCTGCGGAAGAGATTAAACTAAGATTGTTTCTTCGGGTGATAAAACATACTAGATGTTTAGGTCCGCCACTGTAACTAGCAACAAACGTGGGTGCATAATAATATACTCTGTAAAAAGTCTTGCGTACTTAACTGAACCACCGGTCAAGTTATGTAAACGCTTACCACAATGGCCATTCGAACTGTAGTCACCCGGCTAAGTCTAATAATGTATGCAATAAAATTCGCGTTAATATTCAGGCACGTAAAAAAACATATTCTAAATAGATTAGAAGTTCTCAAACTTTTTGTGCGACTAAATTGGGGAATTACTACAGTAACATCAGTAAGGACAATAATTAGAGACTTATTTGATTACAGCAGCCAATAATAGTAAGCCTAGTCCGGAAAATAGCTTTTAAATAAATAAATTATTGCCATCAATCAATTTATAAATTCCTTCGTGTCTTTTGGTGAATTTTCCGAATACTTTTGATTCGTAACCATTTTCATTATAAATGTAATTCAATTTTTTTTATAAATTGTTTTGAATATCTTCTGATTCTTCATCAGTTGACAATTCTCATTCGTTGAGCGAAACTAGTCATGATTGAATAATAAATTTCTAAAATATGGACACTACCTACGTAACCTACGTAATCTACCTACTAATCCTGTATCTGCAAACATGAGACTTTACAGGAGAGCATTTCAGTGATTCACAACGCAATTTCAAAGTAAAAACTATATATTTACATGTATCTTCTTCAAAATTGGATGGTGCTTTATTTTTATAAAAACAATTTTAAATATGTTTTTATAAAGATAACGTAAGAAAAAAAAATACTGTTGGTAAAGCATCGGCTTAGAAGCTTTCAGCATTGTAAAACTCCATACATACTTCAAATATACTATACTATTATATTTGAAGAACACAATTCTACAATACTATTGAAACTGGGTGTTCGCGCTTTATATGTCGGGTGGTTATTTCTAGCTCTCCATATATTAAACCAGATTCAAAAAAACATCATTAATCTGGAATGCAAATCATACGTTTTTTATTACAATAATTTACAATAACTTCCGCCTACCTGTAAGAATTGATAGGTCACCTTGGAAAACTATACTAAATACAACATCGATTCCCACATATGACACGATCCAATCAAATGATGTTGATTAAAATTAAACATAATTTATAGTAGGTACTTACTACAAAATTTCAATTAGTTGAAAATTATCACTCGCTGAACGAACCAGTCATGCTAAAACAGCTATTAAAGATATAACACAGTGGTTCCTAACCTTTTTGCTCCACTCCCCCAGAATATAATTCGCCCCTTCCCAAGATAATCTAACTCTAACTCTAATTCAAAAGGAGCTTTGCAAATGTAATATTGATAATCTTTAATGAACGGCAGCAATTCCCCCCGCTCCAGACTCTAAATTTTCACCCGAAGGGGGGGGGGGGATTCTACACTTCTTGGGAACCCCTGTTATAACACTGTTTTATTTCATAAATACAATTTCTTACTAAAAATAATTCACGATTGTGATTTCTATCAAATTTTTAAACATATCTGCGTATGGTTTTCATAAGAGACATTTTACTTTTTTCGCATGGATTTAAAAGATATATACAGCATCCATCGCTTTGAATTTGTAAATATATTTTCTAATTATTCAGTCAAACTCCACTCCAGAATCAGGAATGGTTAGCAAATAATAAGTATTATCCCGAATAAATCCCATACCACGAATTTTACGAACATATTTACTGCATCACAATTTACAGATAAGAGGGCTACTAAGACATTTATATTGGTAACCTTGTATGCATTTTATTCCGGTGGCATTTTCAAATAAAGAATGCCCGTCCTCTCTTCATATTAATTAGTTCAAAAACTCTGAGGCCGAGTGCGACTTTTTCGCAAATTTCTACGTGGGTATAACATAAAGTACAATATAATACAGCACGGTAACTGGAACAGTGGACGCACTAATTGGGTTCAAGTACATAAAGCAGACAACAATCAATGCGGTCGTGCACTTCAATCGACGTCAATTTAATAGTTATAAAGCAATAGTTAATGATCGACATTGAACTTCCCCCGTATTTACATCAAGGGATCTCAACATTCATTGCCGAGGTCGATGATTATGTTGGGGAGGGGGGGGGGGGTTGGGTTTAACAGGATTAATCCCACAACTTTTTAATCGTGGCGGTTAATATGGCATAAAAATTATATATCAATCATAACTATTTGTTAAAACATTAGCGTTCAACAGTTGTAGAATATAAAGTTTCATCAAAGTTTTCAAGCATTAAGCTTTACGAAACGACGTTAAAAATAAACAAAAATTGCTGAGTTTAACGGGAACGTTCAATTTATGATTCGGGTATTAGTTAATGTAGGTTTTCTTGCGAAATAACCGTGACCAATCGACAGAGGCAGGGCCGGATTGAACATAGTAAGTATATACATATATTACAGAGGAAACAGTCCCGTCCGCGTCAGGATTGTCAGTAGTAAATCGGTACTCTCAATAAAATATCACATTATTGAAATGTTAATCTCGTAACCAACCATGTATTCTGAAGATATATCGCACCGTGAGTGTAAAACCATAGTATGTGCAAATTTTTCGATAATTTAGTGTTCAAATTTAAGCCCTCCAAAATAGGCCATTTGTGCTTACCGTGGCTTTATACTCTCGGTGCGGTATATAAAAGTTGGGTTGTAAGAATTGATGAGACAAGTCCAGTAAATACGAATGTAATTCTAGAAGCTTTCAAACGGTTCCATTAATATAATATTTTTTATAGAAAGAGATATTGATATAATTTAAGACATCGACTGAGGGTGCTTGATGGAATTTCAATATTAAATTTGGATTATTGAGATTTTGTACACTTCCATGTATTTTGTCACTTACATTAGATATAAGGGTATCAGAACATTTAGCTGCCTTTAGATTAAAAAAAGAAACTTCGACATTCGCAAATCACTTGCTAATGGAGAACCATACGTTTAATGCGGATGATGGGGTTAAACTGTTGCATAAAAACATGGGGGATCATAAATTATTTTATCAAGAAATTTTAGAAATTAATAGAGCCCAGTTAAACTCCTTGCCAATCTTGAATGAGCAGCTGAACCTTCCTAATTCTCCGCTATTATATCCGATACGTTGAAACACCTAACAGATGTCACTAAATGTGGAATGATTGTATATATTTACCCATTCGTCGAATTACATCCCGTCAAAACCCACAATACTATTATAATTGTAAAATCACTGGTATTTCTAAAAGAAGTTGAAAAGCGGCAATTCGCCACTCTGTTAATATGGTGTTTACAAAATAAGGATTAGGGCGATTTCCGAAATTTTAACTCAGGTATCGGTGTGGCTCTCAGACGTATAATGTATTGCTTCGTAAATGATATTTGTCGCATTTGTATCTTCTATATAAGCGTTAGACACTGTTTACTGTCTCTCAGTTCGAGTCCATTCGTGTGCTCGAATGCCTGAAGATGCCGAAAGGCGAAACCCGGGTCGTTAGTGACAAAATACATGGAAGTGTACAAAATCTCAATAATCCAAATTTAATAAAGAGATATTGTTTTGTGAAGACACCGTGTTATGATCATTTTCTTTGTGTTAGATTACAACTCGCGAGAATTCAACCTGCAACAGTTTCGAAACTTCGGGTGACCACCAATCTCAATACGGTGTTATCCAAAACAACATGTGTTTGAATATAAAACGTTTAAGCCTTAAAAAATATTCAAGTAACACCATTGGAAAAAACGCTCTAATCATCCCTGATAATAATGCAAGAAGTGACTTAAGTGACGAAATTATATATCAGAGTTATGAAGCTTATGAATACACTGAATGAAGCGACAGATTCTAAATTTCGTTGTAATTCTTTCCATATCCAAATTATCTGTTTTCAGACTGATATAATATAGAAGAACACTGAAATGCATAACTAATTTCCGCATAAATCTTAGTTCGCCACTTTTCGCATTACAGAGAAGTGATATCAATCGAGTCATTGACACGAGACTGTTGCAAATAATTGATTTAACAAAGGAGCATGAGAATTACAATTAACAGCATAAATTGGTGGGCTCTTAATAGTCCGCCGCCTTTTACGTGCAAATTCGGCACTGTATTTATGCAATCCCGTTGTTTATTTCCTTCTGTTTACACAGTTTTCTTTGAATAGTTAAAATATTACTACATATTCCATTTAGACGTCTGCACAGCGTCTGGCAATAGTCATAATAATCATTTCATTTTAGCATCGCATTACTTCTCAGGGAGTGCTAATCCCGACTGCTCTAGTGAAGAGAAGATTCGATCTCTGAAAATAGTTTTGGCAAGGAAAATCTAAATTTCCAGCGCCGTTGGTACACCGAAAGCACTATCTGCTTTCAAAATAAATGAAAATATTTATAACTCCTAATAATAGGTTGCACGCGTGAAGCGTCGGCGTAAACAACGATAGTAAACAATTTTCGCGTGGCGATTTATTCTCAAGATTTTGTTTGTGGATCAATATTTATCTGAAACTAAAAAAACAGACGTAACTGGTGTAAATGATTCGCAATCACGGGACAGCACTTGTTGTACATGTCCCGAAACACAATGTCTCAAAAATTGAAGAAACGTCTTGTTGCGCCTCGATTTGACACTAAGGTAAATGAACTTATCATTTATTTCAATTCGTCATATTAGTATTGTGATGAAAAAGATGCGAGTGGGGGTTTAGAAAATGTGATATCACGAAGCCAAGGAAATAAAAACTCACTCTACCGAACAGTCAAATATTTTGTGAAAAAGAAAGGTTCAAAAATGTGACAAATATGATTATTATTTCAAATTAATCTGACAAACCTTAATGACAAACTCATTCAAAGTTATTTTATCATAATTGCAAATATTTTATCATAATTTTGATACTGTGGTTCGAAAACGGCTTAATTTAAATTTAACGATTTCTAATACCCAATGAAGTGAAAACGGCTGATAAGTAGAATACGTTCATACGGGTAGTGGCAGATAATCGTATTGTGAAAACAACTATACTTAGATATCCCAAAGAGAAATTGTATTTTGGCAACAGTGTCAACAGGACAATCTACGCCGCGGAAATGTGTTACTGTGCAAGTATTATATTTATATGCTTCTTTATTATATAACATCACATATTAACAGTGGTATCAATCAATGCCACGTGAGGATGGACAGATAATGCGTAGCTGTTGAAACCAATCAAAATTTGAAATATCTTTAATATGTATATCAACAATCAAACATCGGTCGTTGATTGACGTTGAGAAAATTCATATAAATAAACTTAGCTGGCGAGCACTCGTGACAAACAGTCGCTGATAAGGATATAAAGAACGGATTATGGCAGCGTATTCCCGTCAGACTTATGAAAAGACGAACCATTTTTTTTTTTTAAAACGAGTAGTGAAACATAAGAAAATACCGTTTTAATTAAATAATTACTCACTAAAGGTGTGAAAGTCTGTATCGAGGGTGACTTCTTGCAGCTGACTGGGACTCGTACTGAAAATAAAAAAAAAACAAAAGTTAGGACATCTACATATTTATAGGTAAATCAAGTTATGTACGACAAATATTAATTAAATGTTGGATGTACTGTTTTGTGCGAGTCAAGTGAAATTTACTTCAAAGCGACAACTCGCCCTCATTCACGTGGAATAAATAAAAATTCTTCCGCAGTTGCTGTTAAAAATTGTACATGATTGGTATTTGCACATCGGATTGATATCGATTTATTCCGCGTGGACGTGAGCGAGTTCAAATACGGTTGTATTTTCTATAATATAACACCTCCACGTTGCGCCAACGTGCCCTGAATCCTCCTCGAATCATCTCTCACTGTACAATTAGTGAAAAAATAGGCAGTGGCAAAGTAAAGATTCATTCATTTAAATTCATTGTTGTCCATTAAATTCACTGTTATAGTCATGTTTACCGTTCACAATAATTCGACACCAACCGTCGGTGTAGATTTCTCTTTTTTCCCCTTTCTCGTTATCCGGCGTGATCCTTTGCCGACAAAACGCCGCGTTTTCACCTATTCTCCTGGTTCCTTGCCGAACACACATTTCTACAGAAGAGGACCACTATATATTTTAATATTTGTTAGTCTCTTTGAGTTTTGTTTTTTTTTATTGATAATTCATAGTTTGATTGATAGTTCCATAAAAAAAATAATTAAATTAAACTCATAGCCACAAATAATGTAGGTATTTTTATGAAATGTGGACATTGGATTGCGGAGAACGTCGACAATGAAATAACAGCATGCGGTATGACCTAATCAGTGACTAGCTAGACAAATATCCAATGCACCTAGATGAGTACTAGTGGATGGAAAAGTAAATAACAAAAAATGATCGCATATCCGATTTTAAATGTAGACTTGGCAAAGCAAATTGGCAGCAGCGAGTGCGGACCATCCAATACAGGCGCGGTTAATTCAACTGCATTACGAACAACGTCGACAGATAAAACAGACTAAACATTACAGCTAATAATATTTTGCAGTATGGCTAATTATTAATATTGTCAAGATTGTAAGCAAGTTTTATTATAGGGAAGCTTTTAGCGTTGCCATTTGATCATAGTGATCACGTTAATATGTTAATTATGATCATTGATCTATGTATTTGATATAATGACAGAATAGCGCATTGAGCGTAGATAATGCACTATACTGCCATCTTAATAATGTTTACAATTTTGCTTTCAGAAATATAAAACAATAAAAGTAAACTGTCTAATATTTTTAGAATATTTCAATAAGAATATAAATGCGTTTCAGATAGAGGGGTAATCAAGAAAATATAGAATTATATTGTAGTCACTTTTGAAGCCTACGGTGCTGCGTGAGTCTACGATCTGTGTGCCAAAATCAGAAGACTCGTAGCGCCACTCGTCAGTTACAAAAAAAGCCTCCGACTAAGCTAACCGCAGTAGATGACTAATGAAAATTCATTACCTTCCTTTAAAAATGAATGATAACATTTTAAGAGTAAACAAATTTACAGATTCGGGAGAACAATGCACACTGCGAATTTAATTCTAAGAAATACAAATTAGTCAATTCAAGTAAAGGAAATAAAATTCTAAATAGTTAGTGTAATGATTTATTTTGATGACGCATGTTTTAGAGCTTAACCATTATGTAACATTTTTTTTTATTGTCTTTTTTAAGTAATTTTAACGTTAATCGCTAGTGAACACGAACAAACTTTTTACTTCATTGCAGATTCTAATGAGTTGTATGGTTTTACACGCTGGCGAATTCCCAATGTCTACAATTTTCATATTTTTGGGCTGAAAATAAAACAAGGCTGAATACACTATAGTTAAAACCAGGATCTTCATTTGTTTTACTTTTAAAATCCTCTTGCAATGAGAGAAAAGACGTAAATACTGAGCAATTCAAACACACCACGAATAAATCACTAATAAAATATAGTTTAATGACTCGAATTTGTCGGTTCCGTCGTGCACTGGCTACGGTTACGGGTCCCGGACAGTTTCATAAAATGATTTTTCAATCGATTTATAGATTTCTGTTAGTAGTCATGAATGTTTGTGATTGATGAAATTCCCTCCCACCGATCCGAGCCTAAAAACGGGATATAGCGAAAACGATTAGCTAACCACTATTCCTGTCCTAGCCCTATCCTTATATCCCTACTCTCTTTAAAAAGAGATGTTGAGCAACTGAGTAACGAGCAGTTCTCGTAGAAAACTTCTGTTGAGATACCTCCATTAGAAGGCCATATGCTCCACATCATCAATTTAATTGTCTGGCAACACGTAGTTATAAGTCATATTGTTGAATTTTCTCAAAATAACGTAGCTAGTAAATTTGTTACAAACGCAGGCGGGTAATATGATTGACGCAGTTTCCCGAACCAAAGTGGCTTGGATAGATAAATAATACTCTCAGCTCTCAGTAGCATTTGAACACGTCATGCACCCCTTCACCCACCCTTAAATGGTGACTCATTTAATACTCTCTTGTGAAGAGAGGTAGCTACAATGACGCAGCCTCCGTAGCCGTGGTACAACGTGAATCAGATTACTCATGTTGTAGTCTGCACAATATTTTTTAGGCCAAGTAGTGATGCATGTTTGATACCTGGAGAAGTTGCCATTAAACATAATTGACCTGGCGACCGAAACAAAAAAAACTATTATGATTGGTGAGAAAAGGAATTATTCTGCTAAATAGTGCGACAGTCATACAATTGAAATACGTGGCTTTAAAAAATGATTGTCATTGTATTTTCAGAATACCAATTCTGATATATGAATATACTTTATAATATTATTATTACCACCGTTTAGAACATCGTGTTTTGTAGTATTATTTTTCTTATTATTCATTCACTTCGAACCTTGGTTGAATAGATTGAACTACCTTGCCCTCCTCCACCCACCACTGCTTTCCCATCTCTTAATTTTCTACGGCAATATCAAGGGGCGTAATAAGAAGATCAATCCCTCCAGATAAATGAAAAGCTTCTATGAGTTAAGGTCTACTCGCTCTCCGTATGACGCTGCAAATTTTTTAAAGATGAATAAGGCAAATTACCAGGTTTTTAGTAGATTGAAACGGAAAGAATAGTTAATGATTTCCGTTATATAAGTTGTCTTTTGGAACGTGTAATGACTGTAGTGCAATATACATAGGCCAGAACTAGACAGTAACAATATTTCGGTGCAATCATAAAAATATTAAATAAACACAAAAATTACGTTTTTAATGACGAAATGGATATTGTTATTACTTGGCTTCCATAGAGAATTTATGTGCACGACGTTGACCACTCCGCTCGGAAATTTAGATTAAGGTAAAAAAAAAAAAATTTAAAATAAAATATTTTCCGCCATCCTTGCAAAACAATCAAAACCAGTTTCTCAATTCTCTGAAACCGCCAACATACCGCCTGTCAAAATTTTATTATTCCGTGAAATGATTTATGAGTTTAGCTGCTTTCACAGGGTATCCGGAACCTAATATCGTGAAAAATCCTCCATCTCGATGCGTCTAAAAATACCTGATTCCCAATCTCCTTTGATCTCGAAACTGTCTTTCCAAGATGTCTACACAAATTCTGCGCTATGCACTTGTCGCCGTAAAAATCGTTCAGCCATAAATTTCCAGTTAATGTTTACATTTAGCACTGCGAGAACTCCTCATTATTTTTATCATACAAAAAAAAAAATAGGAAATATACGCCACGCGCATTTTCAATACTTTTATTGGAGACTTTATCCCCCTAATTATTTATTGTGTAGTTGTCGGGCTTTTTGGGATCAATTTGCAAGACATACCGTGATTATAAAACATAAATAATTAAAAAGTAAAATGTGTTTACTTTACGGTCTTTAAAAAAACACAAGTTGTTTTGTACTGTATCGGTTGGTAATGCTCGCAATGAACGAAACCGGTCCTGGTTATCATAAAAATGCGTAGTACAAAATAGCTTGTGTTGTATAATTTTAAGCATACTATATCGCAAAAAATGTATAATGTACTTTTTCCTATGCAATGATGACATCATATCCGAGGGATTCGGTAATTCTAGCTAGGGTAGTGCCGATAAATCGGATTTTGGCAAACAGACTAAAGCGAGCCCAAAATTTTGCATTTATTGCCGAATCGATAGTAAAATAGCTGTTTTCTGTCCACTCGTATTCGAAATCTTCAATAACAATTATTATTTATTGGGATATGTAACTCATTTTATTTTAATTAATTTATGATTCAATAGACGAACTTGGTCACTGTTAGTATATTTAACCAGGGTTTTTTTAAAATAGAAAGTGCCGGAACTCTAAAGAAAATAATAATATTTTTCTTTAATTTAGACATGTCAAATATAAAGTTAATTTTGACGGAGAATTATATGAATACCGTGAAAAGGTTCCGGAACGCCGTTCCATGACAAAAAAAAGCCCTACATTTAACTATAATATTCATTTTTATTGATTGAATTGGCATTTACTTGGTAGAACTCCATTATAATAGGATTAAATAACAAAGTATTTAGTTCTACAAATTCTTTTAATTTTTAATTAATTTGTAGAACTAAATACTTTGTTATTTAATCCTATTATATTTATTTTTGTCAGATATATATGTCGTAGAAATATTACTTTGTAGTTTGTTGGCGTCTATACTCTGATTCAACCAAAACATGACAAAGTCACGTCAAAAGTCAATTTTGAGCGGCAAATTTTGTTGAATATTATGCTTATCCTATTACTTTACTTTCACACTTCTTCGACCAACTAACTACTCTTCAGATGTTTGAGCGGCGGAATTTTTCAAGCACAATGTCGCTAATATCGAAATGGCGCCAATATTTTGACATTGAAACTATAAATACATTGAATTAAGAAAGCAGTAGATGAGAAAATAAAACAGGAAATTAATTGTTCTCAAGCTTGAACACACGTTGTGGATGAAAATGACATTGAATATTAACGTGATGCTTTAATTTTTGCTATTGCATAAAATTAATGAACGGTTTGTATCTTTAATCAAACATGGCCTGGGTCACTTTTTTACTCGTAAATAAGTAAATCAAATACGAATATTAACCGATTACAAATTTGGTAAATTTCGTAATACTAAAAATGGATCAGAACTATGTGTTAATAACATGCCCTATAAATTTTGGTAGAGATACTATAAGATATGACTGACAGATGCCTGCCTTTTTGTACATTTCCATACGTCTTGTCACTAACGACCCGGATTTCGGATTTTGGCTTTTGGCATCTTCCGGCATTCTAGTACACGGATGATCTTGAAATAAGAGTCAAATGTTTATAGAAATTGACAAAAATTATTATCACTTAGTCTAGGAACTGCATTGATATCTGAATTAATTTTAATACTGATTTGATAATAACGACTTTTAATCATAATTGCGAAAATGATCGTATAAACAATTACAAACTCATAGGATTTTGCAATAAGAACCGATTACCATTAAAATGTAATAGTGAAAAAATGTGAAGATGGAGGTCTGCACGGGTCCGGGTTTGACCCGCGGGCCTTTACCCGACCCGGCCCGTGGGCCGGGCTCGGGCGGGTATAGACAATTCAGATGCGAGCTCGGGCAGGGTCCGGGTAAGGAATTCAAATTTAAGAAAAATATTTCGTACTATGTTCGGGCCATACGTCAGCCATAAGGCAATCGTATTCATGACTTAAATAATGTATTTCACATGTGATATGAATATCGTTGGAAATATGGAAACAATAACATATATTCTTTGAAAAGTATAAATGAATTACTATATTTTTAAAAAAATCAAGCTTTTTTCGGGCTGAGAAAAATAAATCTGGGCTTCGGGTCGGGTTCGGGTAACAAGTGTGATATTGAGACTCGGGTTCGGGCTCGGACCGGGTAATTTTATGAAATTTCGGCCAATGCAGACCTGTAATACCTACTTATTTTAAATCGGTTGGTTTTGTTAGGGTAAATATCAGATGAAGCACTATTGTAATTAAATTATTTTGATTATCTACGTGGTATCAACCCGTGGATATAATAATGACTTGAGATCTTAGATAGCGCCATTCATGAAACGCTGCTTTAGCGTTTGATGTGTCGGTATAAAACCATTAAAACCTGTATTGTTTAATACATGAACCATATTACTATGTGTATTGAAGGCTTATCGAAAATACCTAAACTGGTCTAGATAGCATTGTGTATATTTATTTTAGCGAGACTATGAAAAGCTAACTCCTCATTATGCGGACCAGGAAAACTCTAATGATGACTGTCGAAATATTCCCTCAAACCATCTGTCATTCTGGAGCTCGTTTTCTAATAATAATTTGTCCCTCGACTGATGGCCCGGTGTAGATGTATGTATACAATTTGCAATACTGAATAATATTTTCGGACGTGTTCGTTGGCTGTTGGTAATAGACATTAGTTTAAACGTAATGACGTTACATAACATACATGCTATTTTCGGAACTTACATTTAATGTTGTTATTAGCTTTATTTTAATTAGCTTTCCATTATGTATCATTGAGACATAATCTTCGGTGTGATACAAACAAGACCAAAAAGCTTTCTTTTAAAAAACAGTATAAGATGTTAATTAATTTTAAGCGGGACTATTCACACCTGCATACACGTAACGTCAAAACCATATTCGCTTCGCGCTTACATAATATCTATTCTGATGGCACAAATTCATGTGGATGAGAATCCTTATGAAGTCATTGTTTAAAATAATTAAATGAATAAGTATGATAGAGAATAATTATTATGAGAGATCTTGCATTGCTTTATTATTATTTCAATAGATTCAGCCGGCTACTCTATGGAAATCATTTTTTCTGGATACAACAAAAAAACTTACAAAATAAGTACAGATGGGGAAATATTTTTACAGAACAAACATCTATAGCAGTGGTGGCAAACCTTTTCCTGTCGGTAGGACGCATTGAAGAAACATCCATAAAAATGTATGTAAATACATTATTTTGTAAATGAAGGAAAAAAATGAAATTTATTTACAGACGAGTCAATTTAAATCGAGTCAAAAGGCCGCAGGTTCGTTACCCCTGATCTTTAAGCGAAGTTTGAGTATACGTTTCAAAAGACACCCAAAACATTTCACTACAAATTTACAATTAACTATTTGCTTTATATAAAACTCCGCGCAAATGAATCAATTATTAGTTTTACATACAAATACACTCATGTTTTCACAATCGTTCACAATCATCCCACATTGACGAAATTGTGCTATGTAAATAATAAATAAAATTTATCTTACCAAGTAAACAAACGCGCGGTAACAGTTTCAACCGGGGTTCTTTATTAAATTTCATTTCTCCACTACTGCCAAGGCGAAGTCAAAGTTGCTGAGATAAGATAACTCGATTCCAACGAATATTGAGTTATGAATCTCGTAAGCAGGCCGGTTCAATGATTGAATCGAAATCGTACGATATTATATTAAGTACTGAAACCAATAATATCGAACCAAATAAAAAGCTTAAAAACATCCCTTACTGTTATAATTAGTCACAAGCAAAGTTAAATGGAAAGAGGAATAAGGACTACAAAAAAGTTAACGCAAGTGCCATGCGTCGGCAGACTCACGGAAAAAAGTGGGCAAATTAAAAATGAAGTAGATTTCTTTAAAGCACTTGATATTGGACGAACGAGGTGAAATTTTAACAAAGATACTCGAGGAAAAAATACCAAAATGTATTGAATTGCAAAATAAAATTTGGTTTCGGATTATACTATTAAGATACGGAGATACACACTAAATGTGTGTCCTTAATTAACGCTAAACGTAAGAGAAAAGCGGTAATAATAAAATATGGGTGAAACATTCATATCACATTATATTCGTTGATAACAAGATGGAAGGAGCTTTCAAACAACCGGCAATTAAGTTAACATACTTCATATTATACCCCTGCAATTGTTCTCATTGTCTTCTCATAGAAAATTATAATTAACAAAGTATTCTGAGCGGCTTTTATTGGCGGTTTTTAGTGGTTATTTATTTTTAAATATAAATTCATCAAAATCGCGAATATCATAATATAATAACAATTACACTTTTACTCTCCCTTTAAACAACGCATAATCAGATGTCACGTAGTGAATTAGTCATTTTATAATCTATCTTGCATTCGAGGATAATTGTCCGTTATGTATTATCTGTCTAAGACCATCTACCTTTTATAGATGATTCACGTATTCAGCATTTATACAAAGCATATTGTAATAAGCAAAGATTCCAAAAGCTGTTAAATTAATTATTTACATTTATTCTCCCAAACGAATCATAAATACTAACATTGAAGAATCATTACATGTAATGCGCGAGATATAAATAATAAAAATTTTCTTTCAAACTTTGTTACGAACATGTGAATTGAATTGACAATAATAGTAGTTATGTTGCGCTCATTTCGGAACGATATATTCACGTTACTCGCTTTCAGGTGTTTATTTGGATATCTGTTTTTTGTCAACTAACTGTTCGGTTGGCAAACCGCTTGCAACGCGTTTGAAATGATTTTACTTTGAACTGTTCGAACTAAATCTGTATCACCCTGTCAAATTGAAGGATATAGATGTCTAAAAATACACATACTTTGATTTTAAGTGTAACACAAAACTGAAAATGATATTTAAAAAAAAAAAATAATTCGCTGGTTTTCGTGATGAGCGAAACCGATCCTGATCATTATAAATATGTGGAAGTAGTACAAATGAAAATTTTTAACATATAATGTCTTTCCACCAAGAATTGACAGTTAACACCTTAAAAGTGAAAATGATATATTTTTTAAATACAAAATAGTACAATAATGAGCGTTTTAACAAAACATTGTCATGAAACGATGATGTTCAAAATGCAGTTAAACTTTAGATGATGAGTAACTTGGTTCTGAATTTTGCAAGACGAGCGAATTCTTATATATTTTTGCTTGATAAACAAACGAGGTCTTGCATGTATGAAGCGTACATTTGGGGTAGATAGACATTGTTGATCCGTACTACAATAAAGGCTAAAAAGCAGAATTAATAGTAAAAACAGTGACTAGCCGGGTTTAAATAAAAAAAAAAAGGATTCGCTAGACATATATGTATAACAAAAATTAGAATATCACCAATAGAAATACATTTTATTATAAACTGATAAAATTCATCATTGTTTGACAATAGCTGTTATATTTTACCACACTATGCAAACAAAGAAAGTGAAAATAAACTTCTAATATAGATAATAACGATTACATGCGAAATGAAGAGATGCAACCTCTGGAATCTAGATTGATTTTCATACAATCTAGGCTCATGTTTATCGCTTATAAGAAATTATACTGTAAACAAATCATCATAACCCGCCTTCGTCTTATCATGACTTTCTGTATTGAAAAAAATTTCCTACGTAATTATTTTTGTACGTGAAGCATGTATTACTAATTTGGTTTTGTTCACTCTTATATTATATAATGCATGAAAAAAATCGATAAGAAATCCGGGAATTTGATGAATTTGAAAGAACATTTCTTACAGGAAGCAATATTATGAAAATAAGCCTACCAACATTATTCATCTGCGTGTTGATTTTTAAGATAACATGTTTAATTAATTTTGACCGATTATAAACTTTTTAATTCCGAACCAACAACAAGCTGATTTATAATGAAACGATTAATTCAGTAACTACGTGTATCTTCCTGTTTGGTTTTAGGTAGAGATAGCAATCCTGGAATATTTAAAACCTATCCTGAAATCTCGAGTATGCAAATTACACAGTATAATATCGGGATTTTTAAGAAAGAATATTTTTCCCCGAAATTGTAATCCTTGGTCGAGAATTCATTTCTACATATGGTCATTTCGTGAGTGGTCGGCCAGCTAAGCGACAGGTGTACTGTACTGAGATTTTGAGTCAATGAATGATTAATACATATTTTTTCGCTGTTATTCCATTAAACAAGGTTTACGTAATGTAACCAACTAAAAATAAAATAGTTAATATTGGACCAATATAAAGTTTTAAGCTCAAAAAGCCGACCACTGGCGACGGCTGACTTTATGAAAACTCGCCCTACATGCTAAGATTGCTAAGTGAAGTGGAATAGACGTGCCAATATATAAGAACAAAATATTGAATTATAATTCAAGGTTTAATAATTATTGATTGATGGATAATTCAATATATTTTGGTATTCGTTGTCTGTAAGAAATGAATCCACATTTTATCCATAGAGTATAAGTTCAATATACTGATTTTACATAGCGACGTCACTTCTTTATTTTCTTATACACGAGAAAACAATGTAATTTTGCAAATTAGAAAAATACCGCCGACCTTTTATGGTGACATTTAGCTATTTTATCGAAAGCTTTCAGAGACCCCCAAAGGTCTACGCTTTATTTTCTAATTCTGTCTATAAGAGCCATTAAGCGCTTTGAAGTTAGTCAATCCAGTGACTTCATACTTTCACAGCTTGTATTAAAAGTTAGCTCCCTAGACGCAGGGCACTATTACTTTATTTTACGCTGAAATACTTTTTAAAAAATTTCATAAACAATGTAAACAGCGACCTTATAATAACCTAATAACCTTGCGATATGGTTAGTCTGAAGATGCTTCTTAAAGAAGCGAAACGCGTCACGGTAGTAATAAAACCAGTGGAATAACAAAGTTATCAATTTTAATTTAATATTAATGTTAACGGCACTGGAATAGAAAAAGACCATAAAATCATTATACCAACATGGAGCATAGACGGCAACAAATGATCATAACGCCGAGCTCTATGAGCTATACGACAATGCCAACGTACAGTTCAATCAACCAAAATTAGTATTTACTTCCGTAGTAATGGTAATCAAGTAGGGCGTAGAGGCATGCTGAACGACCGCTACACGCTTGAAATACAAATTCTTGAAATTTTTAAAATGCGATCACTATAGGGACGAAAGTCTAATCTGATGTTTGAGCCTTTGTCCTACTTTTTGCTGTGCGAAGAGCAAACAACAACCAATCCGTATTCCTTCATTGCCATCTAGGATATTATAGATAGATATGGACATTTTTAGTGACCTACATAATGCTATGTTTTCCGTCTTAATTTCGTTCTGTAATGAAGGCCTAACTTTACTAAATATAATTCTCTGATATCTGTTTTTCGTTCATAGTATACAAATTTATTGTTTTTTTTTTATTATCTGTGCTTATTACCATCACTATTTCATAAATCTATTATTCTAATTTTCTTTTCTATTATGCTTGTGTTGTAGCAATCAAAAAATATCGACTAATGAATCGAATAGTAAAAATATATTTTATTTTAAAAAATATTTGTTTTATTCTTTTACAAAACGCGACGTAAAACGTAGGTATCAACGTATTCCATCTGAAGAGTTCTCCTTCCCAATTGACGAAAATCTTTTCGATATAATATCTCGTTATGGATAATAGTGCAGCATCGTGTAATCATGACCCAATTTGGAGACGGAAGGTGTCCGCGCAACTTGCTGTTCTACATTCATTTAAATAAGCAGATGCGATCTATCAGAATCACAAAGTATCCGATGGTTGAAGAATGCTGCGATATCATCAGCTGTGTGATGATTAGAGTCCATTGAAAAATCGGTGCGTAGGTTTCGAGAGTGTGGCAACGTTCAACCGTTGACCCTCTACCTACGTGATTATGCCCGAGTAGTCAGCGACTGCTTACATGCCTATCCAATGCTGATAATATAATTGAACCCAAGACATCAGCATACTTAATGATAACCATATTACCCTACATAATATGATGAATGGAAGAATCTCCCAGATTATTAATTTAAGTAAGGCTATTTAAAGAAATAGCCTTACTTAGTCAATAAAGTAATATCTAATGCGTCTATATTATTAATTTCTATTGACTTCACACATTACTGCGGATTGAGTGCTCTCGTTTGCTTTCGAATGATCACGTTGTAAGTCATTGCGGTGTTTCATTGGGTTAATTTACGGACATCTTTCGTCACTACGCTGTTTCATGTCGGGCACGTTGTGCTATCCAAACAAACACCATCACTTAACGTTAAAGGGCAGTCTGTAATTCACATTATGTAAATATACATTTATCATCCAAGCACGCCGGTTCGACACCGCACCATGCCTTCCTTCTATCTATGTATTTAAATTACCAAAAAGTATCAGATGTATCTCCAGTGAAGTAGAAATAAAGCTAGAAATGGTTATGCCAATTGATGTACACATGACGAGGTTTGCTGCATGTACATTAACATTATTGATGTCAGATAAGATCGTGTGATAACTTTAGAGACTAAGTAAGTAAATAAATATGCACCGCAGGCAAAATCGAACAATAAAGCATCACGGAATCTATGTTATACAAAATATATGTTATAGTTCAGCTATTCATTGATAAAACCCCAATGTTCCAACGCCAACACTCGCATCTTTTGTTGCGGATACCATGTACATTTTTAATATGATTTAATAAAAATATGCTTCCCATGTTGTAGTTAATGGGCGCTGTAGATTAACGGGAAATGAATAATTAACATTCACAGATCTTGACGTACAAAATTGAATTGGACTTTCCAATGAAATGTTAATCGTTATGCCATTAATAATTAACCTAATTAGCATTAATGAAATTACCCATCATAATTACACGAATTAAGGGTTGAGTCTATTTGACATAAATACTAAATGACTATGTGATGCATAGGTATAAATACATATTGAATGGGGTAATATTTTTCAAAAATATGAATAGGGTACATAAAATTAGTAATGAAAAATTTTATACTAGCACAACCCAATACCGTATTTTATTATCTAAGTTGATATTATTATTTAAACTTCTCCTTGTTTGATAATGCGCGCAAGTTCGTCGGCAGAAATCATATCTAGAAAATAATGCAGCAATGGATACCCTGATCTTCCAGAAAAACGTGTTACCATATTTAACTTTACATGGATCGTGTTAAGTTTGTTTAAAACATATGTAATTTAAGACATCGACTGAGTGCTTGATGGATATATAAAGAGATAAAATACATGGAGGTGTACAAAATCTCAATAATCCAAATTTAAAACATATGTATAAAAGCTAATTGGATAACGTGTACACACTGCACAGATAAGCTGTCATAGTTTATTCAAATGTTAAATCATAGTTTCTTGAGATAATAAGAGTTGGTAGATGCGTCGGCATGGTGGACAAAGTTTAGGAAAAAAATTCTAATATTTACAAGTAAGATGGCATTTTTTTTAAATGTGTGACTAGCCTAATGATATACAGAGCAAACTGGAGAAACAATTAAAATGCTTAAGGGATGACTAAATGAAATGTTCAAAAGTCTTCAATAAATTTAAATCTTAATTCAACCCCCACAACAGCACAAACGTACGATCAGCCTAATGATAAACAGATGCATTGTCTGCCGTCTCATAGTTTAATGGAGAGTTTAAAAAATATTAAAATTAATGTTTCTAATTGTATAGGAAAAATATTTACCTGAAAGCGCTTAACTCAGTCCCCATAACGGTGAGTCTTCGAGGGGAGCTCACCAGCCCTGCCAAGGTTCTTTCAAAGGCAGACATATTAATCCTATTTATTATACCTCACAATATCACAATAACATGTCAACAATTGATTTTTTGATAACAACCACATGGACACAAAACAAAACAGCACAACTAACTGTCACTGGAGAGATTTGCTGAATTCAAAAGAAAATAACGCACAGAAAACAAGAGAGTGAATCACTTGCGATTCTCAGACGCGTGTATGTATCTAGTCACAAAACAACGACAAGAAAACCTCTGTTTTAAATGCGTCTAAAACAAAACAAGCGCACAAAACTAAAGTCGTCGCATCCTGTTGGGCGCCGAATCGGAATTAATAATAAACTAGCGAGCGTTTGCTGGGACGAACTTCTACTTCTTGATGATGTGAATTGAATGAAGGACGGTTGACGAATGACGTCGGGACGCATAAGATTGCAGCGGGTGTGTGATAGTGACGGCACTGGAGTATCGCCGCACAGGGGAGGGGCAGCGACGCGACTGGGAGCGCGCGAACTCAAAATAGAAGCAAATGACCCGATTGCCGACGGGAGATGCGAGATCGAAATAGGGTTGCCAAACACAAACAGTCTTAGCATAGAAAAAAATTACATTAACTACATACACCATACATTTCTTTACCTCATGCATCTGAGGGTCCTGCGAAAGTAATCATTGAAGTTGTTAACCGTCTTTTTTACTATGTTTTTATGATATTTAAGTTTTTTTTAAACTATGATTCAAAGTAGTGTGCGAAAATATTAAATTATATAGAGGCATTGATGTTTTTGATGTCAATAATTCTTTCCCACCAACTGATGTTCAAAATGGGACGTAGCGAAAGCGATTAGCTGACTACAAATACTAACCTAGCCCCATCTTTCGATCCTCACTCTTTACGATAAAAAACAAGTTGAGCGACTGAATAACAAGTAGTTCTCGTAGAACAATGTTTGTTAGGATGCCTCCATTATGAGTCCACATTGATAGCTGGCGTATTAAAAAAATAAGAAAGGGATAAAATGTAATGGTATGCTCTTAATCGGTCTATTTTACACATTAATTGTACTAGAGAGTTAACACAGAGCTTACAAAATAAATTTTAACGTTGCTTTCTACGTATATGCATTCAAAATATTAGTCTGAATTATCGCCTAATGCTTTCCCAGTGGATTTAAGATAGTTTACCGTTTCATAACAATTGGTGAAATGAAACACGATTGAAACGAAACATGCTTATTTAGCATGACTTCTTTTTATATAATTCTAATTATAATTTGAAATTCATCAGTTGCCAAGGATTCACATCTCATTTTTCGATTACAACCGTTGTCAATGGAGCCTGTAAAATATCACGAAATAATGAATATACATAAACATTGTAAAAACCTAAAAAGTAAGCAGATCAATTGCAATGCATTATTATTAAAATAGTGTGACATTATAATTGAACATGTTTTTTTATGAAATTTATAAATCGATCGCTGCGACCAAAATATTGAATGCATACAAGCTGAAAGGGATATTAGCGTAAGGGTTCATTGGCATTTTTTTCGCCCAGAAAAAGAGCGTTTAATCCTCAAAACATACAACGTATTTACATTCCAATTCTGACACGTATTCGTGGAATCGAATCGAAATAAATTCGAAGATAAAAATCGTTTACGCCAAAGATAAGAAAGTTGGAAAGTCCTTAAAATGCTGTTATTTCATAATACTGAAATAGGCGAGTTAATCCGTATGATTTATATGATGATTATTACTAACGATAATTAAGGGAAGGTAATATGATTGAACTTTGATACTTATATAATTATGTACACCGTAACAAAATTAATGACAGCAGTTGCTGGCGTTTATAATAGAAACACTAATTTAATTCTAGTAATGTATCAAAATAACAACAACAAATGTCTGTCGCTGTAGTGATGAAATAATAAATTGCTTTCTCAGTAAATGGCTGAATAAATCCAACAATATCCAGTCTAATAATAAGCTCTGGCTAAAAATTAGCAAAAATATACGAAACAACCCTACACTGGATGCTGCAAATACTGAAGAAGAGCGGGAAAGTGCGGGGTAGATTCCCTGCTTCCTGATGAGCGCATGCGCGGTGCACTATCATCTGCCGAGAGGGAACATTTAATTCAAATCGTCGTTTCAGTAAGGCCCGCTGGCAAAATTTTAAGAAATTCTAATTAATAATATTTATAAATGTTAAACAGATTACAGTATCTGCGTCATAAACAGAATCCAGAAACCTACCAAGCTTGCGAATACGATACTATTATGAATGTATGCGTTATAAATAATATAAAACATTAATTATTATTAACTCAATTGATAAGAACGTACTTCGAGGAGAAGATTTGTAAATATGTACGTTATGTTGGAAATAAATCATTTGGCATCTATAATAGATAGCATTTTGTGAATCTGGTAACTTAAGTTTTTTTGGTAGCAACTCATGCATTCACATATCGCAAGTAAAAAATTGTAAAATCTATAAATGAAGGGGGTTAAAAAGTTTTAATTGTACGTCGATTTCCCTTATCAGATGTAAAATAGAACCCTGAAATAACGACACCGGCAGCCCAATTCAATACAATATGGAGATTTAAAATATATTTTCGATAATTTATTTTACTGATACAGAAATGAAATCATTCTGCGCTTCGGCTTTTTGTTAAACATAAGCGTATACGTTAAATATTGTGTATTAAAATAAATGAAGAATATGAGAAAAACCAAATGATTTTTTGTAACAACATTACTTTTTCAATGCTTCCAATTTAATGTCTCCCCTTCAATTACTTACATTTTTATCGGTTCATTGAAAACGTTATTTATCATTTTTTCGGTATAATGAAAACCCTTTTCATACAGAACAACTGAAAAACCGACGTTCAGTAGTGACAGTTAAAATTGTCACGAAAGACCGAATTAGAGCACCATTTGGTCGAGATAGATTGTAATATTTTACTTTCATTTTTTTAAATCACATGGCAATATCACATTAACGATTAATTTCAACTAGAATAATAATTACAAAGTAGCCTTATAATGCGATAAACATGTCTTGTGATACATATTTATGACCATAATAGTTTCGTACATGCCGTTTATATTCATATTATAAGCTGTCATTTATACTAATGCTGCAGCTAGTAGGCTTAATCTACATAAGCTTTGTCCGTAACGGCGCAGATATGCCCTTTTACAATGTAATGACAGCTGCAAGGAAAATGCAAATTTGCCATTAACCAAAGCCGAAGTACTTTGTGAATGTGGGCCAATCGGGCGCGCTATTTTCAAAAGGTTCCCAAATCAATCCGCGCCCAGTGCGCAGCTGAATTTGGCACATCACATAAATAATCTAAATATTTTTTATCAATTGCAGCGTTTCTCAAAGCAGTGCAGGAACGTGATATGATAAAAACTCTTTTAGAGTAATATTGTTGCCCCATTCACGTCTTCAAACAAGACTAGCTCTTGCGGGCATGCACGTGGAGCTCAGTTCTTTAGTAACATTGAATGTTTAAACGAAACTAGAATCTGTACTATGTTTACCTATACATTAATGTATGTGGACAATCGTTTTCAAGTAGGGGTCGTATAGACAGTACATTGAATAGCCAAATAACCAATAATGACATGGAGTTGCACCTAAAATTAAAATGGTTACATAAGAAGCCTTCAAAAAATTTTCAAGGACGTGTAAGATCAGTATTATATGTAATTGCACTAACATTAAAAATGTCAACTTTATTCAGGAAACCTTCTCCTTATTCACTTAAATCAACCATACTTACAGACATATTATCGACGGTGTTTTGGCTAATTAATGTAACCCTCAAAATTGAAATTGTTCAGGAGAGTAAAAATTGCTTATATCGAAAACATTATACGGTGGGTTGCGTTATGATTCTTTGAAATGCACCCCTGTAAATTATCATGTTTGCAGATACGTAGGGAGTGTCGATATAATAGTGGCTTACATCAAGTGGCCGGGACAGAATTTCTAAACCGAAAACTAATGTAAAATGTTGTTTTCCTTCCAAAAATTGATCAATTAATTTTTCTGATTTACATCATATGGCCGAGACTTACTCTGTCGTCTTTAAAATCCAATCATTAACTCATAGTCGTATTTTTAGAGGGTTACATCAATTGGCCAAAACAACGTCGTTTTATTTATCCCAACCTTTTTATCAATGTGCTAAACGTTATTTGTTGTACCTATTGGAGTAAAAAATGGGAACCTCCGGCATAGAAAATACTCACCCTTGGTATGGGCTATATGGCCGCAAAGTTAAACTACCTTCAGGATTATTTTTCATAAATCAATTACTTTGATTTCTTCCAGGTCATAGCGGCATTATTTAATTCCGTTTTATTTTCCACTGAAATCGTGATTATTTTTATTCGTAAGTTGTACGTTTTCCCATCATAATAGCCTGTACGGTGAGCCAGACATTGTTAAAACTCAACGGCTACGCTGGGAGCTGGGAAGGACATATAAAATTCACGCATGTTTACGTGGAAGCCTCCGAAATGCCTCACACTTTCTACTTCTGAATGAAGACACGAATTCGCTAGATTTCATACGACGAGTGTTAGGGTTGGAAGGCGGAGGACCGAGCAGAGTGGAGATATCTGATTGAGGCGGTCAAGGTTCAGGCCCCGACCCTAGCGCCAGATAAAACGTGTTTTTTTTTTTTTAATAATAAGAGAGTTATTTAAAAATGATAGCGCCAAATGGACTGATACAAGAACAATAAAAGAAAAGATTTCTAGGCACTCTGCGCTGATTTCAGTAATATTAAATAACCTAAATTGAAAAATAATATAAATGAACAGCATCGACTTGTCTTCTTGATTAATAAGTTATAACTTCGATCCAAGGACATCGCTAACATTAAAAAATATATGTAATAGCTTTCCATTTATAAACACTGTGTTTTAATGACAGCCAGTCAATTCACATACTGTTGTGGGCTATGAAATATTAAATACAAGTGGTTTCTTCCAAAAAAAAAAAAATATGCAAAATTATAAGCCGAATTTGCATTAATTTGTTGGTATTTTTATTTAAGTCGGTGCACATCAAACGTGGCCTATTAAAATTATATGCATTCCAATGTAATTGCTAACAAGGATTTAACTGCAATGCGCTCGTAAAATATTACTAAAAAATACAATTTTAGTATTGAAATTTCTGATGTAGCTCCCTCCGCGTACTTCGTTTGTATCGTGTGCTACAGCATAAAGTTGCAGTGATGGTGAACTATACATTGTCTGACTTGGCACAGCATATTCAACATCTGTTAAACGACGATGATATTGAACCCATTAAAATATTTCTGTTCTCACAATACGAAATATGTTATTATTCTTACTATTAACCAAAACTGACAATTGTGATATATAAATGAATTTTAAGTACCATTTTATAGTTTATTTTTTTAACTTACTTATTTAATAAGAAAAATGTTTTTTCTTGCACTGCTAAATTAATAAAAATTGGTCATGGAATTATAATATTCTGTTATGGAAATGAATACCAAATGACAGCTACAACATTTTGGTTTATAATGAAACACAATTAAAATATATAAAAAAGGAAAGTTTTATCTACAGCAAGTAATATAAAAATTACGGGTGTGGAATTTTTGTATAATTTTGACATTTGGTTATTTATTTTTTAATCTTTGTGGTTTTGGGGGATATTGTAGGTATATTGCTGCATTATGAATGGATATTTGGAATATATTTTGTCACTTTAGGGTGGGGAATGTTCGTGTTGCAAGTCTCCGTTGTTTTTTTTTAAATATTTAAGTATTTCAACAGTGAGTTGTTATTGAGAGTTAGTGTTGATTCGGTGATTGATCATAGGGATTTGTAATTTCAACAGTTGGTAATTTATTTATGTTAATCGTTTTGTGGTGGGGAAGTTGGCATATTATTGAATTTCTAATTTGGGTTATGTTTGGTGATTTTGGGGTGGTGCATGTTTTGATTCCTTAATATTTAGGTAATTCAACATTGGGTTAGTTAGATTTGGATTGGTCGGAATTTCTCCGGTCTAGTTATTTTGGCGTTTTGAAAAAAATATTTTAACATCAAATATTAGACCCCTGCAACTAAATTTCAAACAAGTTTTCAAACTAAGATGACACTGCCACTGACGCTATAATATATCCAGTGTGTAAATTATATTTATGGTCAAAAACATAGAATCTGATGTAAATGCAACATTTTGGCATGAACTTTTTTTGTCTAGAAGAGTTACAATATATTGTAATATGTGTATAATTTTATAACGGTAATTTTAAGAGATGCAATATTTTAAAAGCTAAAAATATGAGCTATCTCTGATACATTCCAGTACTCATTTTCGATCAAACTTGGAGTTACAACGTTTTAACTCTAAGACATCGATATACATCTATAAACATCCATAACTTACAAAAATAATACTGAACTCGTAAATTCCATTTAACTGGCTTATTATTATTTAGTCGATTAAAATGAAATCATTAAAGAGACTTAATGTGATCATTAATCCGCTTACGGAACGGTACTTCCGTTCGATGAATTGCAGGTAATTTATATCATTTAAAATAAATATTGGCAACAAGGCTTACCTGACATTAAGCAATATTTTAAACGAGTTGGATTAACCGTTATTACATTGATATTATAAAGGTTTTTGAAGAGTTGACCAAGCCCTGTAAAGATGTATTAGAGTGCGTGGTGTTATAAGTATAACATTCTCATCCAGGGTTTCCCAAACTTTTCCTGCAATGGAACACTTGGCAAATCTTAACGTTTAAACGAAGCGCCTTGTTTATTTTGTTGGGTTTGAATTTTTTGAATTTGTTGCAACTGTAGCAACATATGAATCCATAACAAGTTTTCGCAGAACACATATTATTGTTCTTCCGCGGGAACCTTGTTCTAGTCTGACGATATTATATTATTATGTACATACATCGCCGTGGGTGAGTGGTATCTCTCCAATCTTCCTAATTAGCATTACCAATTATTTTTAAGATGACTCCGGGACAAAGAGTCGAAAACAAAAATTTAAAATGATTAACTTGTCGAGGTTGACTTGTACGAAGTATCTCTTTGCTAAGATTGTTGTACGATAAAAACCACTTTATATAAATGTCTATATTTGTGTAATGTTTGCGTTCCAAAGTGGTGTTCCAAACACTGCAGTCCACAAGGTAAAATTAAACGCTCCGAAAAAAGATATTGTCTTAAAACAAGTTTTTTTTTCGTACCTTAAAAATATACAAGGAGTTTCATTTTGCATAATGCAAAAGGGGTTCTGCGATTTAGATTTAGCTGGGGAAAGGCGATTGTACTTTATTCTCAAGTGATGGAACATTGTTTTATGAATTTTCATCTCACTCTTGAGATGAGATGGGGTGGGGAGCTTCACAGTCTTTCAATTGTTAATATTTTCTGATATTTTTATTATTATTAACTGTTTTTAATTTGATTATTTGGCCGCAAATAAATTGTTTTTTATAAAGATGAGGAGAAGGTCTCACAATTCCAATGAGATTCCCAGCTGTGTTCCTGTTTATAGCTATATCACTTTGTAGCTGTCAGGATACAAATATATAAACGTTTCAAATAAATCCAAAAAATATACAGACGTTGAAAAGCGATAACCGTAAAAAATATTTTGGGCGTCTTTACTACTTCAGCGTATTGCTGACAAAGAAAAGCGTTGAAAATTATTTCCATCTGAAAAACAGGTCCGTCTACAAAGTGCTCGAATGGCTGCTATAAGTCGCAATCTAATGAACCGCAAGACAATAAATATACATAATGATCAGGTTATTTTTTCGTGAGTACCTCTAACCGGTATTTTTTTTAAAGATTTCAAATAATTTAATAATTGGTCGAAAATACCTCGATTAGCTCTTCCAAATGAAGCTCGCCCAAAGTGAATGAAAATATAATAATACCCTGATAGTATTATTTGATAGGACGCCATGTATCATTGTTCATTTCGTGTTCAATAGTAACTTTAAAAACATAAATTATGATAGAACAATTTGAGACGCACGCTACTATTGATGTTTTCTTTTGCTATGAAAACACTACAATACATTTTATAGTGCCAGTGCGTGGTGATAAATAAGGGCAAATGTTTATATTGATTGAATTATATTTAAAAAATAAAACACAATTTGTTTGTACTACTTCCATATGTTAATAATTATCAGGACCGGTTTCGCACATCACAAGCATTACTAACTGATCAAAATACAATCAAAGCAGGGCTATTTACATAAAATCGAATGTTATTAATCACAAGGCATATAAAACAGTTGGTTGATGAAATAAGATAAGAATCAACAGATCAAATTATATGTAAACGAAATTGAACAGTCTCCAATTCAAATGTTAAGGGGTCCATACAAATCAATAAATACTAATCTGAAATCAAAAATAAAGCAACATTAAAAGTCCATTAAATAAGCTAAATATATATAATTTATTTATGGCTTTAACTAATGCCTCAATATTCATTAAGCATAATAGCAGATTGGGAAATTTTAAAAAGAAATTAGTGAACTATTTCAAAACAATGAACTATTAAATATGTAATCAACCATGATGATAGATGGAGAATGAAGATAGGTCAGGGGCATCCAAAATAAATATGAACTGACAGTCAACACCTTAAAAGTGATTGCATTGACATTTATCTGGTAGAACTCCGTTATAATAAGATAAAATATCAACATTCTACAATTTTTTTTAGTTATTTGATGGCTATTTCGTCTTCACGTCATCGTCAGAATGAATACTTTGATATTGTATCTTATCAAATGTTGATACTTAAACGGTAATAAGGTAAAACAGCTCTGACACATTTTTAATATTCCTCAATGACATTTTATAATCTCTAAGTTTTAAGAAGTTCTATAAAACGCAGAACTTGAGACATGAGAACTAATTATGCGGTGCGGAAAATGCATCGGCCAATGCGCTTTGTTTTTCGGACCTCGCCAGGCCTCGATCGTTCCCCTTCGACTTTCTAATTATAATCGACCATCCACTCGGCGACTTTTGCCTCTCAAAATAAATAACGCAAGGCTTGGGTGGTGAGCTGAATTGACGCGGAGAACATCTCCTTCTCATCTAACATGCTAACAAATTAAAAAGACAGCAATTAAAAACGAATGAGATTTTAAAATTGGAAGTAAGTATGTAGGTGTTACTAATAGTATTCAGTTTGTTTGGCGCGCATTTAATGCAAAACAAAACACGCTCACACAATAAGTAATAGTTATTCATTCAAAATTTGAAATTCGAACATTAATTTGAAGAGATCATTTTTTAAGATGTTGTTTCTAATCAAGATGTAGGTTTTAATTTTCAATCCTTAAATGAAATTATAATGTCGTATGTATCTACTAATCTTCTTATGGTTAACAAATAGTGGAAATTTTGAAATAATATTTTCATGACAATCATATAAACATTTGTAACATCTCGAATAAATACTTTTTTATAATTATATATTTTTTAACATGTCCGTCCGCTCTCAGTGTGGAACATATGGCCTCCTAATGGTGGTATCTGAGCAAAAGTTTTACTACGAGAACTGCTTGTTACTCAGTTACTCAACCTCTCTTTTTCGAATATAGTAGGATAGAAGGATAGGGCTAGGACAGGACTAATGGTTAGTTAATCACTCTCACTATGCCCCGTTTTTAGGATCGGATGGGTGGGAGGGAATTTTAAATATCACAAACTTCATGATTACGGATAGAAAATCCATTAATCGATTTAAAAATCAATTTATGAAACTGTCCGCACCGGGTCGTGAACCCGAGACATCCGTAACCGTAGCCAACGACGTTAGCCACTTAGAAACAATTTAAACAAATAATTACGTCACTTTCGTTAAGACGTAAAACGCAATTTGTTTTGTACTAATTTCACATTTGTATAATGATCAGCACGGGTTTCGCTCATTGCGAGACTAATCAACTGACCCTGATTTACTTTTCGATTTGATGATATGAATGCGGTTAATTTTACGAAATGTATGCAGACGCAGCTGATATCGAATTTGCCGAGGAACTCCATAGTCGTTATGGACAATACACCATACCACAACAAGCAAATAAATAAATGGTGGCCATATACTTCACATAGTGAGCGAATATGGTTAAAAAAAGAATCATTTTTTTTTAAATACTATTGTTTAGGAATATTTTATTTAAAAGTATTATTTACAATGTATTACTATAATTATTTTGTAGCATTTTTTATAATATATTACTATAATGATTTATTATATTATTATTTATTAATATAGTATTATTTGAAATCTAATTTTTATGCGATAGAACGCTGGCAGCACAGGCGGATCGAAAAAAGCATTTGACGTAATAATCTCGGCGTTCGCAGCGCTATGACGTGGAAGTCTAGATAGAGCGGTTGGACACAATTGATTGAATTGGCATTTACTTGGTATAACTCCATTATAACAGGATAATTTCTTTTAAGGTGTTATTATAATGAGTAAAATCATCGGTAAATAAAATGTTTTATTTGACTTAGATTAAGAAAGTCTTTCATTTCTACCGAATTTACCATTTTCAACTGTCCGTAAATTGATGACCTTATGGAAATGTTGTGAACATGTGAACCCATTCATTGATTACTATTAATTTTCAGCTACACATAATATACAATAAATCTAAATAACGTACGCACGTACCATTGTGCATATATATTGAACGGTTATGTCTTAAATTTAACGGAAATCATTTATTATCACAACAATTGTTACATGCCTACTAAAGGTCTGCACGGGCCGAAATTTTGTAAAACTACACGGTCCGACATCTTTAGGCCCGGCCCGAGTCTCATTATATCACACTTGTTGCCCGAATCCGACCCGAAGTCCAGATTTATTTTTCTCATGCCGAAGAAGTCGATTTTTTCAGTATAGATATTCATTTATACTTTTCAAATAATATACATATCTTATTGTATAATTTAAGATATCGATTGAGGATGCCATTGGACCTGAAGTTCACCATCAAGTTCAAAATAAAACGAAAAAACACGGCTATGTGGCTGTCAAACAGTATTCTGTTTTCCGTGTTTTAAATCTAACTGAAGAGTGGAATTAAGGACCTGGTTCACCTATCATTCAAAATAAAGCACGGTAGCTCTCAAAATCACATTTTAAATGAAATTGGGATCGTTAGATATTCGTTCCCAATTGGATGCTGGGTATCGAAACAAATTAATGAGCGTGTAGATAAAAATCGATATATTTTATCAAGGTTAATTGACTGTGTGAAGTTCTGTGGTGCATTTGAATTAGCTTTAAGGAGACACGATAAAACTGCAGATTCCCATAATCCATGTTATCGAGGGCTTATTGATTTCGTCTCAGAGATTGACATCACAATGAAACAGCACTTAGAGAGCAGCAGTGTTTTTCAAGGAACTTCAAAAACAATTCAAAATGACATTTTAGATTCAATTTGGAGGTGTGTCGCAACAAAATTAAAAATGAAATATCGCAGAGCAAATATATCGCTATCCAGGCGGACGAAACAACTGACATAGCCACTACGCAACAACTCGTTTTGGTAATACGGTACATGAACGTTTCTCCAAAGATAATACTGCGGTAGGTATTGCATCTGAGATTTTGAAGGAACTGGAATTTCTCGACATTAAACCAGCACAATTAATCGGGCAGAGTTATGATGGTGCAGCAGTGAAATTAGGTGGTGTGCAGGCTTTGATAAAGCTTCGTATCCATACGCACATTTCATACATTGTTATGCACATCAATGGAGAGAAGTGCTTCAGCCAACACTATGGTTCGGAACTTTTTTGCAAATTTACGATCTTTTCCATCATTTTTTTCGAGATCTGCGAAGAGAGCTAACATTTAAAAAAAAATAGATCATAGAAGAATACCTTCAGCACCAATAACTATGTGGAATTTTAATATAAGAACAGTGACTGTCATTTTATCGCGAGCAGTTGAAAGAGTGTATGGAGCACATCTTAGAAACCGTAAATTTAGACGCCGATACCATCAATCAAGCTGGAATGCTGTTTCGATATTTAAACGAAGATCATTTCAATTACTGGCTAGATTTCTTTGCAAAAGTTATGCCACACTGTAATATACTTTTTATCCAACTTCAATCTAGGTCGAAAGATGTTTTGGAGATAAATAAGGATATCGAAAGTTTTACGCGTTCTATTCCACAAAAAGACGTAGACCAAATGACTTACCCATTATGTCATTTGTAATGAAACTTAGTGAATCAAACGAAAGATCGTTTCGCATACCATGATCATTTAGTTTTTTTTAAAAAATTAAATTTTTATAAGTTAAGTTATGAATATTATTGTTTTATAGCTGACCCATACCCGAACATCGTCGAAATTATTTTTTGAAAATTAAATTCCTTACCCGGGCACGTGCAGACTTCTTATGCATATAAATACAGGTATGTACCGAGAGCTTTAAACGAGTGGGCGATGTTGGTGGTTCGAGCCTACCATAAAATAAAATACCTGCCATAACTAGTTCGAAAGCATCGCTTTAGTTTGATGGAAAAATTAATCTAGAGAAGTGGTGGGAAACATTTTTAGTAGGACGGGAACTTGATATTTCTTGCTTATGACACTATACCTTTAAATTGTATTGACACTAACAACACCAAATTAGGATCATAATTATGCGTATTCAGATGTAAAATCCTAATGATTATTTTCAACGAAATTATTATGCCAAATATAATACAATAGTTTTATATTTAATATGAAGCTGACAGGATTCGTTTAAATCAATATGTATTTTTTTAAATTATAAATAATCTAAAAAACAAGATGTCGCTAAACTCTATTCTAAATAAAATCGAAGTTGGCATGATGGCATTGTACGGTCTGTTCAAAAACAGTGCCAGAATTTACGCTTGACGCCACCGTGAATGAAAAATAAAATTCTTTCCGAAAAACAAACACAAACCCGCCACCAAAACGTCTAAAGAACAAGAGGAAAAGCGATAAAATGTGACATCGGAATAATTCACCTCTCCGGGTGATTCTCTAGCGAATTGCTTACAAGGAACAACAAATATAGTTATACCGGCAAAAAAGAAACAAGGCATGATGTCTAGACGTGATTGAATTTACATGACTACTTTTGAATTGATTCATTCGCAATGTAGTTCAAGTTAGTAAATCAACCGAAAAATATAATTATAATCAATGCCAGCAACAATGTTTTCTTTAAAATGCTTCCGTTTCTTTCTACCAAAACCGTTTCTACCAGAATTTTATCAAACAAATAACAGGTGTACCCATGAGAATTATTAATATTCTTATATACATCTGAATCTATCTAAGGAAACAATAAATTACTTATTAAGGGGGTGAGAGATTCAGATTTTAGATTTCTAAACAGTGACACCTATTAATGAGATATCATAATATCACCGAACCATTTTTACCCATTTAACAGTTGCTACTTGGAAAATTGATTGATCAGCTATCAATGGCTAACGAAAGCCGAAATCGTTAAAAAGGATTCGGAGATATTTATCTACCTATTTATTTTTGTAGATGATTAATATAGTTTTCAAAAATAAACATGATGTTATAGTTGAGATGAAATAACTTCTTGAAAAATAATTGGCCATTGTTTAAGAACGCCACTTGCGCCCTATAAACCCTATAGGCAGTGATGTGTTGCTATGAATTCGCACCATCTCTGCCGAGCCGCTTGCTAAAATAATTTTGGTTGGAGAACTGGTTCTTATAATACGGAATTTTTTAATTACCGTAATTCCGAGATCGAATTTTTACAGGATCACAATACTTGATCCGATATGGATATAGTAAAATCTTGCGGCAGTTAATATTAGGATTATTAGTGAAATTATTAAGTTCAAAATAAATTTATAGGATTTCTGAGATTATATCGATAGTATTTTAAAATATAATCACGATGAACTTCCTGAAACGGTCAGAAAAGCTAAAAATATTATTAAAACAATTGCAATAAGTTCTGCAGTGGCGGAACGAGGATTTTCGTTAATTTCTACAGAAAAAAGGGCAAATTTAAGTATTCGACACATATATGATTTGCCAGACTTCATGATTATTAATTTGATAGATTTTCCACCGACTTTATGGGATTCCATAACATTCATTAAACCATGGCTCAGAAATCACCGTCACACAGCAGATGATAGACGAATAAAAGTTAAAATTTCGAATGAAAATTAGAACACTACTTGGAATGAATCTATGTAATACAATGTAAATGAATAATTTGGTAATGTACGATAATGTTATTAAATTTTAAACTTTTCATTTTTAATTTGAAAAAGAAAGGTTGTATAAAAATTGGGGTTTGAATTTACCCAGGTGCGAGTCGGTTGATAGAATTTTAGCAGCACATCACTGCCTATGGGTACAAACAATGATTAATAGAATATTATTATGAGTAATGTCGTAATCAACTGAGATGTTTTTAAAATCCTAGTTAGCGATATTTGAAGCTGAATCTTATCATTCACCCTTAAGCTTATTTTCTAAGCTTGAATACCTAGTTATCATTTTGGAGAAAATAAATCGAACCTTGACTAGAAAACACTTTGAATTATTCTGTATTTTGAAAATATTGGTTGCAGAATTAATTGAATATAGAATTATTTTTTTTGAGCTACGAGCCACTTTTATAAAAGCCGAGGTTAATATCTATTAACAGGGACAAGGCCTAAAAATGAAGACTACACAAAATGATATGTTTTAGGGTAGAATATGTTTGTATGAATATAAATATAATGAAAATATTCGTGAATCACGAAAGGAAACGTTGGAATATAGGTTTGACGATGATATGTCGCAAACGTTCATGTCTCTTAAGATCCAACCTAACAAAACAAAACTCCACATATCGTATGCAGAGAAAATGGCGGAACATGACAGTTCATGACAGCTTCCGATTGCTTTAGAAAGTATGCGAAATTCAATGTTTTAGGGTGGAGCAAACCAAACATAACCTGCTACATCTTAACTCATCATTGTGCGTAGTTTTCGGTGAAAAATATCATTTTTAGGCCTTGCCCCTGCTAATAGATATTTACCCTGTCATTTGATTAAATTGGCGACTACCCAAAACATTACTAGATTTACCGATTACCTGTAGCTCGCAACCGGTCGGTTAAGATTCCGACAAATGTATTGACAATTCTGGATTCTTGCACTGGACGTTTGCATTTCAAAACTAAATTAACATGCTACTTATTGAAGCCAATTTTCATATAGAATATATGTACACATTGCACTATTTATAACTTTCTTCCTTGTCCCTTTTTTAATTTTTTTATCGTGTACTCGAATATATTACGTTTCTTGAGATAGGTACATAATTATATAATTGTATATAATATGTAGTGTATATCATCTGATTTTCTATAGTGCATTTTATGTAATATAGGATAATTATATTGAAATTAATTAATACTCACAGCGCTTCATGTTTGGTGTAATCATTATATGAGTTCTCCATTCTTCCAGGCCTGTTATCCAAAACTTTTATCAATATTTTAGTTTTTATCACTTTAAAGAATGAAATTGTAAAACATCAGCCTATATCCACTAAAATTGTAGCAAGACACATGAAATCTATTTCAAAATATGCCGCAAACGACCGTTCTCAACGGTAAGTTTGAATTTGACAGTTGCGAAGTTGCAGATAATCGTGTTACCTACAGCTGTTTAGATATTTTAAAACCTGTTTACTACGAAGTTTCAACCGAAATTAAAAATTAATAAGTAGATACCTAAATACTTATTCTACCTAGGATTTGAGCGTAAAGTTTGGTACCTATTGTAATAATACTGGTATGTTGCATAAATAAATACATTATGTATTGGGTACATGACACGGAGTGGATAGATTAATAACTATGATTCAAATTCAAATCAAAAACATTGGTTTGCATCTTTTGTTTATAACTATACCAACTTCAAAAAACATTTCAATTGACCAAGAAAAAGAATACCATAATAATTTTAGATATCAGTAACATCATTTTTTATAATATATGAGTTGAGGTAAATACTCTTACATTATAAAAAAATAATTTATTGAATTTGCAACTGAACTGTTTGATTTGATAAATGCTACTTACCTATTCATTATAGTATAAACTATTCATTTTTTTATTCTAATTCCTATGGAATTGGCAGTTCATTCAATTTTCATATGAAATTGATAAATTTGTAATTGCACAGGTGTTAAGAAGCACTTGCTTGTGTGAGAAACATCTTCAGTGTGAAGATTTGTTATTTTTTAAGTTTACATTAATTTCTTACAATGCTACTCAATTATAAATATATCCGGGAAATCGAAAATCTAAAGGGCATTAAATAAATAAAGATCTTGAACGTTCACCTATTAATTGAAAGTTTAGTATTTACTAGATAGCTTAGCTTACACGAGAACCTACACATATTAGTAAAGCCACTGCGCCTAACTGCCTTAAGAAGCACTTTTCACTCCAACTTTATTAATCAAAAAAGTTGGTTTTATATTTAAAGCATGCCACCAGGCGCCTACATACCGTGGCTTTATCTCATTCTCGCTCAATCGCATGAAAAGTGAAGGTGCAAGGGCATGCGGTGCATGCTCTTGTATCGTACTTGCTCATACTCAAATGAGGTTGTGCGATAGAGAAGTCCACCGCACGCCGATGGCATACGCTTTAAATATTTTATTTTCATTCAATCTTGACTAACAAAGGGTTTTGATTAATAGTTTACTATAAACCTTAACTGTAACAGACCTAACACTTCAGTCAACACCATGCTACGCCAATAAGTCTCCACTAATCAGACTTTGATTTCATGCATCATATTATTGAGAAGCGTATTGTAAATTTTTATTTTTAGCAATACAATTTGAGCATTTGTGACTGAAACAGAAATTGTTGTTTTGAGTATCCAAACAGAGGAGTATGTAAGGGTTTTGTTTTTCTATCATTTAATTCAACAAGAAAGTAAAAGAAAATTATAAAGAGATCTGGCGGTTATTTTTTCAATGAGCAGCGCAACTTTGATACGTTCGATCATTATAAAGAAAAACATGCTGAAAGTAAAATAATTATGTGCATTAGGTATAATTTCTATACAGGCATCATTGGGGTTGGGTTGATTTGCAGTTTTTCCAAAATTTTATCCAAGAGTTGCTGTTTTAACATTCTTGTTGTGGCTGGAATATTCTGTGAACGCAACCATGCTATTAACGTTTGTGCGTTCAGTTTTTTGAGCGCAGACATGTCTCTCATTGCCAATCCTGGAATATCTATTGCTGCCAAATTGATTTCTGGTTTTGGTTTCTTGGGAACAACAGGTTTACCCGATTCAGCCTAAAAATATGAGAAAACTGATTAGTGAAAATTGCGGCCCTTAAAAATGACATTAACTTACACGATATTAAAAAAAAATCACCGTAGTTGTAATAATACAAATACTTACATACGAGATGTTTTTTAACTTTCTTAACTATAAAATTAAATAAATCGCGCATGTATTTATATATGAGTGAAAATAGATTTGCTTATTTACACCTCTGAGGATGGTGTCATGTGGAAATACCTAACAATGATATTTGACAATCTCCATAGAATTAAATAGATTGATTATCATTTTTTTGTCTTTCTATAATAAAGTTTTATCAAGCAAATGCCAATTTAAGCAATATAGTACCTTCCGCTTTGCCTTTTGTGAATTTAGACAACTTTGACTGGTTGCATTCGTTCCATCCAGTTCTACTGAAGATATCTGCATTGAACTTGATTCGTCAGACGCACTGACTGCATTATTGACAGCTATATCCAGGTTCTGGCTGGAAAGACTAGGCGTACTCTTAATTTCTTGGGGTACTGATATCTCTTTTACTATATTCATCGCAGGTGGAGTAACTTTCTTCACAGCAGTTTTGTTTGCTGGTGTTATTTTAGGCTTTGTTGTTGCTTTGGCATTGGCTTTAACATTTGGTGTTTTATTAAAGCTAACAACTTTTGATGTTTTATTTGAGAATGTTGGAATGATGACTTTCTTTGGAGCACACGGGGAACCGATATGATTATTATCGAGCCATGCTTGGCTTTCAAATATATTATTCCTTTTTTCATTAGTATCAGCACATGTTATAATCTCAGTGTTCTTTTTGTATTCATCTTTAACAGTTCGTTCCACAATACTTTTTCTTCTGCGTAAGCCTTTTGCTTATAAATACTGGCTTAATCTTAGGTGTCTCTTCTTTCTTTTCATCTTCAACTGAGACATTTTGAGTCGGTGTACACAAACTGATATACTGTGTTGCATTCGCTACTTGAGAATCAACCGGTTCATTACATTCATCATGAAAATTGATGTCAGAAAACATGTCCTCAAAAAGATGTTCTTGTTGTTTATGCTGTAAAATAAATAAATAAAGAGATTATAATCAATACCAAATGGTGCGTTATGAATATTTTTTTACAATACATGCAGTCCTATTCTCAGATTTACTAGTGGACGGACACTAACAGTGCCCAGGCAGTAAAGCTTAGCACCTTTACGCCAAATGTAATGATTTTTGTATTTGCTGTATACATATTTATTAGGTTGGTACTAAACATAAGCAATATCGTAATACAGGAAGGAGGTCACATAGCTTTTCACCAGAAGAGCTAAATGAGTAACAGAACTTTTTCCGCGAAATATATACATAAGTTATTTATTTTACACACATGAAATTAATTGATCAAAATGAATATCATTGTGTTCAGTATAAAGGTGTTTAGCCTGTTTGACCGGGTACCGTTAGTGTCACGACACTAATATATGTGAGAATAAGACCGATGATGTCTGATGATGCATCTCAAAAAAGTGAGTCACACTAAGTGGAATAATAAAGCTAAGAAAGTTTCTGACAACTGAGACAAAGAAAAATATAAACCAATTCGCTATAGCGAAAAGAATGCAAGAAAAATAGATGTTTCGTTTTTTTTAATTTTTCTTTCAAGAGAGTAAGGTTAGGGCAGGACTAGAGATTAACTAATTGCTGTGACGATCCGTTTTAGGATCGAAAGAGTGGGAGATGGCATCACAGGCATCCAAGCCTTCGAACACAAATTAATAAATCAATCAATTTATGAAACTGTCCATACTGGGATTTGAACGACGTTGACCATGTAAATATATTCAGATGTATACTAAAAATAAAATAATTATATTAGTAATTGCGGTTTAAGAGATATTAAATAAAAAGAAACTATAAATATTGTGTGAAAGAACAGGTGGGTCACTAATAATGTCCATTTCAATCAGGAGTGAATTTGCAAAGCTCTTGTGATAAGTGCCTCACATTGTTAACAGGAAGAGTATTTGGAAGTAGAATAGAAAATATTAAATTTCAAAGCAAACTGTTACTTATCTAACACAAACAAATAGATATGCAATCTGCCATATAAATATAAGATTTCTATACATCCAGATTTTTTATGAATCAAAAAAAAACACCCACCAAGGGCAAATCATCAGGCTTTGGAGCATTTGGTATATTGCTCATGGGTAATTTTGCAGGGTATCTATCAGAACAGTCAAACTTCATAATATTATTTAAAACTGATGGCATCCGATTTTGTAAGTCCGTCAAAAACCGGTCTAGTATTGCCTTCTACAAAAAAAAAACAAATTGTTAAATAATGTGTGTGAATAGTTTACATATATACATATATATTTGACAACGAAATACATTACAGCATGAATTTGAGTCGGAGGAGTAAGTAAAGGAGGCCCTGGTCGTAAGCAAATGGATGGATATGTATACAAATTGGGTCCAAGGGGTCGGAAATGAACTTCGTAGTATATCAAATCTGAATCACTCTCCGGTAAGCGATATCCATACTAAAAATATTCAATAACAAAATATTTTCAACAATGCAATTGATATCATGATTTTAAGAAATATATCCCAAAATAATATTTTCTTAAACTAAGGAAACACAATTTCCATTTGTACAAGTAATTAACGTCGATGACGGTGAAGGACGAAAAGAGGGTGAAAGAGGTGTATTTTAAAAATAAAACACAATTTGTTTAGTTATACTTACACATTTTTATCATTATCAGGACTGGTTTCGCTAATCGCGAGAATTATAAACTGATAAAATCTTAACAAGAGTAATTATATGAAATTGAGTTCAAGCAATTAGGTCAAGAAATGAGACAAGAATTTACAGATAATCATTCAAATTCTATACGAAATTAAATAGTCTACTATTAAAAAGTTAAACCTTTTTACAAATCAATCAAAAAATTAAACCACATTAAAAGTCATTTTTGTGAGAAATTATCATTACAAAAATAGGAAAGTTGGACAAAACAAATTGTGTTTTATTTTTAAAATGTAATGCCTCTCCACTAAGAATTGGCTGTTATCATGTTAAAGAGTTATGTTGTAAAGTGGTAGGTTTTTTGGTAGTATAAAAATATCAGAATAAATTATTTTGATTGCTGGATAATTCTATGAACTAATCTCAAGTAAAGGGTAAATGAAAGGGAGATTAACTTGCTTATTAATTATATAGCAGTGTATAAATTATTGATTGAAATTGTCTTTAGTAAGAAGTATACAAATTAAACAGTATTCAATGATATAAAATGACAGTTTTTTTACTAATAATAATAAATGGAATTTTTTAGTTTATCTTACAATATTTTTCCAATGTCTTTTCAAATCTTTGTATGTATTGAAGGGCGACGATGCTGGTATTATCTTATTGACAGATATTATGCGCCCCTTTTTCATACTGAAACAAATGAATGCAAATAATAATTTCGTGAACTGTTGGAATACGGTAGGCATTTGTAAATAGAACAATATACAAGGCTGTAGACGAAATAAAAAAAAATGTTTAATATTTTTTAATAGAGAATCGCTTTAATAAAGATAGCGATTCATATAAACCTGGGAATGACATGAATCCATTGATCCAAAAGTGACATCTCCGATAAACATGCATCTGGAATATTGGAAAAGTAATCCAAATTGCGCTGCAAAATATTAAGATCGTCGATTCGCATTTGGCCAAGTCTCGCTTTAAAACATTTTACCTCTAGAGTGACCATTTCACCTGTCAAAAAGAATAATAATTGTTTACTGCATACATTTTATTGAAATAGTTTCAGTGCCATAACCTGAAAATCAGGAGAGTGTTTGGAAACAATTTCACAACATAGGGCAAGTACCAAACTTACAACAGCCTCTGGCACTGTTTCACCAAGCATTCACGATGATATTATCAGCATGTTTAAAACGTCAAATTCATCTGCTTACCGCTCTGTAAGTTTTTATAGCCCATCACCCAATCAAATTGGTCTAGTTGTAATGCTACCATATATTTGCTTTACAAAAATTTCACAGTTGAACCTGGCCAAAGACACCATCAAACTGTGATGTACCTTTAAAATCATGGTATATAAAAATAATCGATCATGTCCAAAATTGACACTGAATATTTCTTAAATAAAATAAGGCATTTCTTTCAATGTTATATAAAATGCTACTATAAAATTCTGGCAACAAAGAGATGCGATTTTCACTAAGTTGTACGATAAGATTTAAACGGATTCTGGTTCAAAAATTATTTGTATAACATATGAATTCTAGCCAATGGTTGGCATTAGTGCAAGTCGACATAAAGTCTTCGATTATACGACGAAAGCATTAATGATTGTTATCTATGCATCTCGCATAAAAAATGGCAAGTATGAGAAATTGCCATAAAATATTTGGGTGTAGAGTTTGGTTTTAAACCCACTACAGACAAATTCATAAACATATTTACAAATAGGTTTATGGATTTTTGATATTTAAATTTCCTCCCACCCATCCGATCCTTAAAATTAGACGTAGCGACAGCGATTAACAATCCACTACTCTTTTCCTAGTTCCATTCTTCTATCCTTACTGTAATAACGATAAATTCTCAACTTCTGTTGAAATGGGCTCCATTAAGAGTCCATATGCTCCACATTGGAAGTAGACATAACATATGATAAATTTATAATTTATTAAATAGCGAAGTTCTTCTTACTTGATACATTGATGTCTAATATTAAAGCATCTGATGGTTGCTGATTGGTTAGAAAATCTCTTCCTGATATAAACAGATTTGTTTCCATCAAATTCCAAGACGGTGATAGTTTAGCACTCAAGGTGTATTTATAACAAGCCTCAAATAGTTTTGGATTGACTTCCATGGATAATGTTACCTAAAATCAATAAAAAGAATTACATGATTGGACATTCATATAAAAAAATGGTAAATCCATATGCTGACAACACATGGCATGGATGGTTGATGTGGTTTCAAAAAATAATAATCAAAATAAATACCTTAATGCTTAATTTATCAAGAATCATTTGAAGTTTTTGAATATCCATAGTTTTTCTTTGAAAAATAATTATCATCTGGGAAGTGTTCGTTACTTCAGGACTGACAATTAATTTTGATGTTGAAAATATTAGCATTCTGCAAAAATATCACAAATATGAAGTTATGGAAAATATTCTGGGATTTTCGATGAAATGTAAATTACTGTTAACAGTATTAATGAAAGCCAGGAAACTGCTTTTTTAAGTACCTGCATTTTAATATTTGCCAATGAAAATTTGATACAGCACTCCTATCACGTTTTTCCTCGTTGTCGATTGAACAAATGATACATGTCATTTCTTCAAACGAAGGGGTATTTGAATGCAATATGAATCTATTACTCATCTTAAAAACTATTTTGCTGCCCTGAATAAAAACTTTGATACCCGCCAATAGTATCCATGTACCATGAAATTATGGCCAGACTTTTAGCCAATAGAAGAAAAAATAATTCAAAGAGATTTGCTTTTGAAATTTGACATTCACACAAAGTTTCTAATTAGAAAAAAGTTTTAGTAAAAATAATGAATTGTTAATAGATCATTAAAATTTAATCGATTTTTTAAAACGATAGGAAAGATTAAATTTTTTATACCTTTAATATACATCATAAATAAAGTTCTATAAGAATGTAAGTCTTCTCTTGATAATAAAATATTTTTTTTAAGAAAAAAATATTTAATTAAACATATTAAAGGTGAAAATAATGATTAAATGCTGCTATCGAAGTAGTCATTGCATTAAGTGTCAACAACGTTATATTTTATAATGCAAAACAATTTCTTGTCTATGGTTAAAAAGTACATTGCGATAGTTACTATTGTTGTTTTCATTTAAATAAATAAAATATAATAAGAGGTGTAAAGCGACATGAATTAAATTCGCAGCAATAATCGTGTTGAAGACTTTCAGCATCAAAAAATTGACAATTTAAAGTAACAAGTCGAATCTTTCTCGGCATTGGAGTTTCGCCAGTTCAATGACCTTGGTGCTGTCAGTTGTACGGCCATATTTGAGGTGATGTGGGTGAACGGTTTCTATTTAGGATTATTTGTGAAGAAATCAATGTTTACTATATTTCAAATAGAGATTTAAGTTCGTTAACTCAACAGAAATGGATTCAGGCGAAAGAGGTAAGTCAATATTTTCATTATATAGTCATATTTTCGGTGACCCGCTTAAAACACTGATCCTGGTTTACTTATATAGTTACCGCTTAATTCGTCCTGTTTTTCAATTGATAAACTATTATGTTGTTATTTTACGATGTAAATGAAAATAAAATTCGCTGTCAATCTTATTGTCGGCGCGTTAAGTGCATATTCTCTAAAAATGCCTAATATGTTTACTTCCTGGATGGCATCACAATATTTCGTAGCGTTTGTCTACGGAAATAAAGTGTTATTGTGCAATATAAATATTGTTTAGACCAGTTAATGGTTAAGAATCTCACTGACAATGATTTCCGCATAGCTTGTAATGATAAGCTATTTCTGGACTTGGAATATTGGCGAACTTGTTACATTATCGAAGAATGTAATTTAAAATACATAGTCAGGTTTCACTGATATTCAACGATACAAAGTGGTGACTATTCATTGGAGATGATTCTGCAACAATCAAAATGTAGTCAAATCATTGAGTTACGTATTTAATGGATATAAATGTATGTCAACCAGTGGTGCACCTGCAATCATGGATTTTACAAAATTTAACTATCTACTAATGAAATATATATTTTTTCAAATAATTAAGCAAATTTATCAATAATGTATGGATTACATATATTAGCATATCGGCTTATGCTGCTTTTAATATCGCATTGGACATATATGCCTTTGGCAGAAATAAAAATGTGCCCAGTAATAAAGTCTAATTTCAGTTATAGAATATATCACCAATTATGTAATATAAAAGTTGAATATCATAGTAAATTGTGATTTTACAACCTGTGGTGGGTCTTGTCCATTTCAAAAAAAATCCTATTCCTAGATTTAACAATTAATTTATGTACAAACATGTTCAAATCAATCTGTAAAATAATTGATATCTTGCACAGTTGGTAGTTATGTTATATATATTTTTGCAGATAAAATTGAAATCAATGTTTTGTCTTCTCATAATTTCGAGTAAATGTTGCCCATCAACAAAACTTTATTCGTCTTTTTAGAGAGAGTAAAGATAGACAGATGGGATTTTAAAAAAACATGTTTTCTAATCACTTTCTCTTTCTACACCTCGTACTTGTGTTTAAATAAGGCGTGTGTGATTTTAACACCACAGACATTCATGCTTTTGAATAGAAATAGGGATGCCACAAAAACCCTGTACAGTACTACTTGGCTACTAAACCGACATGGGGCTACATTGGCAACGCAAAATATTATATATTCTTAAAATGAAAAAATGAAATATTGCAGACTCACGGTTAACTGGTAGCGACTGAACCAGGGCATTCTGAAAATCCGTAATGAATGCTTCCTTAAACTTTTTGCACTTTTTGACTCTTTAACAGCAAGTCATTATTTTTTCTGAAAAAATTAGCAGTGAGGAATACATGGTAAAATGATTAAAAATGATCATAAAAACATCTTTGTTTTTGTATTTCTTCAATTACATGTGGATTTGATATAATTTTTAATTGATTAATATTTCTTAGTCATTTTGAAATGTTTGATTAAACATAGAAAATGATTTACCTGGATATCTTGTTAGAATATTCCTAGTTATCCACCACGCTCACGCAGTCGTTAATTTATTAAATATTTTATGTAATAAATACCATTCCATTTTAAAATAACATTTTTTTTGTAATGGGCTACAGTGAAAATATTCAAGTGCAAAGTATGATTTGTATGTATGTCGATTTATTTGAAAATGCATTATGATGAGAAAATCACACCTCATCTTGTATTCTATTTTCTGTAAAAGAAAATTAGTTTTCCTAATTATTTAACATTAAAAAATGTCCGACATTTTTCCAACATCTAGCTTCTTTTCATATTACGAATAAATGTTTTATATAGTACTACAATAAAATTTGAGGAAGCTCAGTGTAAAATTTATGCTTGAATTGAAAGATGGCGCTAGTTGCACATTTCTGACAATTATTTAATTATTCCATTTTTAATGCAGCTGCAGTCTATAAATAAATTTGTTTCATCTTTTTATCATCCAAAATTTTTGCTTTCAAGTGTTTTTATTTTGTATTACATATGTATAATATCATTTTTATTTATATGTTGGAAGACATACTTTTCATATTTATTCAAATTTATAAACAAACGTGTACTTATCTAAATGTTTTCATGCCAAAAAAATGTGTGAAAAACTGTGAATGATAAGCTGCTCCGAAGCCATATCTATGTTAATTAGGCATTTCAACTACATAATCCCAATTAAATCAGTAATGAAACAATTCACTTTTGTAGATATATGCCCGATATTCTTTTTGCATGGATTCGAAATAATTATAATTAATTATCCATTTAAAGTTAATTGTTTTGATTGGAAAGGGTGAATGTGAGACAACTGAGAAATGAATAATTTTTTTTAAGTAATAAAGCATGTGGAAGTAGGAAGTAGTACAAACAAACTGTGTTTCATTTTTTAAAATATAATGCCTTTCCACCAAGAATTGACAGTTAACACATTAAAAGTGAATAAATCTTTGTTTTTTTTTTGTTATTAATGTTAATTGTGATTTACAAGCCATGTAAATTTGCTACGCTATTTGTAATAGTTTATAAAAGTATTAGTATGCATAATTAAAAAAAACTTTTATTCTTAGAAATCGTTATTATGCTGTTTAAAGTAATGGAACGTACCTCTCATTTTTTGTAAAAAAGTAAAAAAATATGTAAAACTAATTATGGCCTCGGCTGTAACTATATTATTTTTAACTTTTTTATCGCGAAATTTTGATATTTTCTGATCCAGGAATTGAATTTGTAAAAGCTCGAAATTTCGGAATTGTAATCAGACCTATGGTAGTCTGGTATCTTCGTAATGTTAGACTAGTAGTGTATAGGAAAAAGCGATAAATTCGCAACATAAGAATATCACCAAGTTACTTTTACCACCAATACCTGCCACCCCAGGGGTATCCAACATATGTCCTATATTTTGTAAAGTGGTTTCCAACAAAACTGCAGTTTTGGTTAATATGTTGCAAAAAGCTTTATATTTGAAATTTCACCAGAGATCTTTGGATATACTTTTTTTAAAGGATATTTATAGCGATATATTTTTGTATTCTGTAGATATTTAATGGAATCTGTTTCTAATGGCTTAGTGCGAATGTTTTGACTTTACCGGAAAAACGAGATTAATCGACTGACTAACGACTAGTTCTCGCAACTCCTGCCGAGATTCTTCATTGTGGGTTAATTTGCTCCACATTTAGTGCGCACATGCTAAAATTAAATTAAAATAGATACTGAACACATACTTTTGAACAACATTATAACAACATAACATTATAAATTTTCGATGTGATCCTCGAATGTAGAACAAGTTTAATGTGTGCACACTTTGTGGTACACTTCTTAGTAAATTTGAAAATATCTATACAGAAAATACTAGTATAAATCTATCTGTATGGCACAAGAAATTCTCCCAAACGGTGATCAGTAACGACAGGAAATTTGCATATGTCATTTCGGGTAAAATTTCTACGTCAACTGCTATTTTCAACATTCTTATTAATTGATGGACTGTAATTTGCGGGTGTTGCATGAGGTACGGCCCACGGTGATATTTTCATCTTTCAACATTAGCTTGTACGAAAATAACGCCATAAAAACGCCAACTTCTAAATGTTCGCGCCCTCTATTCCGGGTGAAGCTGGGTAGTAAATACTAGTTTACTATAAAATAAAATTCAATTCAATTCAATTCAATCAGTTTAGATGTTCATTGGGAGGCTAAATTAACTAAATGAAAAAATTACATTGTTTAGTACGTTTCTGTTAATATTTATGCGCATTTTATGAATAGTGAGAGAATTATGATAATATCGATTGTGTTTGACCAATTGAGGTAATAGGATCTCACTTTAAAGATGACAGAACAGGTCTCGGCCAAATTGTGTAAATTAGAAAAATAAATTCACCACTTTTTGGAAGGAAAACAACATTTTATATTAGTTTTAGGTTTAAAAATTCTGTCCCGGCCGACTTGATGTAAGTCACTATTATATTGACACTCCCTACGTATATTCCCGTATCTGCAAAGACCAAGAATCCTAAGCTTATTAAACACTAAAACTATTTAAATTCGCATACTTCGCTTCACAGAGATGGTTCGGTTATGAAAGTTGTCCAAGCTCCCCCACGATTTGAAATTCAGTTGAACGTTTCTGCTTTTCATATTTTTCGTATAAATTTTCATCACCTGGTATGTAACCTTGCTCCAAATACATATTCTTTACAAAATGTTCGCGAAATGTAGAGATATTTTCAATTCTGGAATAAACCTAATACATTATGCACTTGCTTCAAACTGTTCCGAGGTTATGTTTTGCGAATAAGGTTGCACCCGCACTCTACGTTGGAATAAAAAAAAATTTTCAGTCAAAATTAGGACTGCTATCACACATCACCGTCGGCTGTAATTTATCTTCTTTAATAAATTATGTAAACAGTGAATGGTTTCAGTACAACTGTGCACTTATTCATGCTCCGAGAAAAACGATTTTTTTTAAATCAATATAATTTAAACTTATATTTAGATATGTGTATTCCTTCCAGATTTGATTTATTTTATATAGGTTACTTTCAAGTCGATTTAAAGCCAGCCTTTGATGGGTTGCAAATTTCATTCAAACTAATCATAAGAACGATATAATAATATTTGAGAGTTTATTTGAAACCGTATGCAATTTTTAAATTTATATTTCATATAGGTATTCAAAAATAAAACTCAATTTTTTGTACTAATTCCACAATTTTTATAATGACCATGACCAGTTTCACTTATCGCTAGCATTATCAACTGATAAAAATAAATCCAAACCGGGTTATTCATATAATATTAAGTATTCCTAATGATATGGTATACGATTTCTTTTTTATCATGTCCGCTCCCAACATCTCTTTTTTCGAAGAGAGTAGGGATAGAAAGATAGTTCTAGTACAGAATTAGTAGTTAGCCAATCGCTCTCGCTACGCCCCGTTTTTGAGAATCGAAGGGAGTTTTTTAGACATCACAAACATTCACGACTACGAACAAAAATCTATAAGTCGATTGAAAGATCAATTTATTAAACTGTCCGCACCGAGACGTCCGTAACCGAAGCCAACGACGTTACTAACTGCGCCACGGACGCCGACAAACTTCTTTTAAAAAATTAAAACCTGAATACTTCAAAATTATATTTTGCCAATGCCCTTTTCACTAGTTAAAAAGGACATTTTAATTAGATGTATATAGGTTGACCAATCGTCCCAAACTGGAAGGTACATTCCCATATATCTATGTTCATAATATTGGTAAAAAATAAACTGAAAAAATATTCTCATCAACTTGTTATACTATTAAAAAACCTTCTATAGTTACTACGGACTTGGCACATTTTGTCCCTTCTTGACTAGTCAAAAAGTAAATCAGCTTAATCCAATAGGCTATTTAGTGAATTTTTGCCAAAATTACATATACGCCCTTTTGACTTTCCGCCCTTGATATGTTATGATTTGGGTGGGCGTGTAAGTTTAATCCCGTGTTTGACCGCTATGCTGTTGCATTCTGCAACCGAAATCTATATTTAATTCGAAAATATACCGCGATGCACGATTTACAAAATTATGGAGCCGCCCACGACACTCTAATTTTACGTGGTCGTTCCTCTAGTGCAATATAAAATATGCAAATAATATACAAATGAAAAGTTTATATTTCATTATTTCATTAAGTTCCACATATTCGATTGCGATCGAGAATAAACAAGGCTACGGTTGCCAGATACCAGTAGAGTATCCAAAAAGAGGACATCTGCTCCCATTCGATTTTCAAATTCTGTCCTGCAGCAACTGTTGTTGCCAATACGGAATGCAATTTTCCATCTTGGTGTCACAGAGCTCCATATCTAAAAATCCATTTTATCCACCTTGTGTCCCTTTTCTATAAATTCAAATAAATTTGTCAGATGTGAGAATAGGTTACTGCGTTGTCAAACTGTAGAATAACTATGGACCAACTCCACAAGTTGTGTCACTAACGACCCGGGTTACGAATTTCGGCATCTCCAGGTATTCAGGTGAACGGGTGGACTCCAACTGAAGTCAGTCAGTTCAAGTTCACCTATCAAAAAAAGAAAAAAAATATTTTTGATGGAAAGTTTGATTGATTAAGGAAAATTATTCAATACAGCAGCTGGATGGTAATATATTTTTTTAAGTGGAGTTGATCCATTGTTATTCTGAAGCACCCATATATGCATACAGTTTTACTACAAATATTTGCAGTTATTAAATGTTACATATTTATTATTTCACTATGCAGATGCCTTGAAAAGCTTTGTTACGCAGTCTGGTGATGCAAGCATTAGTCCTAATTGCTTCTACCTTGGACTGGCCCTGATGCACTGTCAACAACTGTTTCGCTAGTATGCATTTTATGATTGCCGTGTAAAATTGCGACTCTACTGTTAGCCGGGTCGCACACACTAAACGCAATCTGCAATAATACGATATCGCCTTTCATGAAAACTTCAGATTGGTTGTTAGTCAATCGATTCTCAATGCGTGAGTAGTAATTGCAAAGCAATTCACATCAGTAAGATGCCACAGATCAGGCCTTGCCAAACTTATTGTCTGGAGTGCCACATTAGAAATTCAAACTAAACGGCGGGCCGCAAGTAGAATAATGTTTTTAGATATACTTACATTAGTTCATAATGAAAAAGTAATTTCGAATAAGATATTCTCTAAATACCAACAATTTAATGCGATGAACGGACCGCACAAAAATACGAGTTGTGTCGGATGTGGACCACTGGCCGAAGTTTTCCCAGGCCTGTCATATATAGTGTAACCTTGCAATAGAACATATATTCATACCCGAAGCTTACTAATTAATATCGGTGTGCAGTGTTAGAACTCTTCACAATGTCATCACTATTAGCAGGATGTTTATTGGTTTTGGGGAAAGGGGCAATTCAACCAATGACCGACATTGAACAGAAAGCTTGTAAGTGCGTCCAACGTCAAATAATTATTACGAAAACATTTATTCGACTCCAGGAGTCGTTCTGGAACCCACTGTATCGAAGTCCATTTGCTTAAGGCTTGCTCTTGGTACATGGCCAGTTTTCGCTGTATATTACGATGCAATCAACAAGTGGATTCGTCAAGTAATAGAATTTGTGTCGAGGTGACAATATGCTTCAAATACGGGTAATAAAATATATATCTTTTAATTGGGGGAAATACCAAAGTGGTGACTTATTCAGACCATATTTATGGTTGGTATAATCAAGTCCGCTCACAATGTGGCGCATATGGACGCCCAATGAAGCAATGTAACAATAAAAGAAAAAACGCTATTTTTTTCAAAATCGGGTAAGGTGGGTGGACAGGGATGAAAACATCACAGACGTCCATGCCTTTGGTTACAAATCCATGAAACGATTAAAAAATTAATGTATCTATTCGGTGAATTAAATCCCTCGTGTCAAAGCGTAATGGATCAACTGAATCAGTTGATAATGCTTGCGAAACCAGTCATGATCGTTGTAAAAAATGTCGAAGTAGTACAAAACAAACTCATTTTATTTAAAAATATGTCATACATATAAAATACGGTTTTAAACTCGCTGACCCAATTTTGAATTAATAATAATTAAATAAATCTACAACGCAAGGTGCGTTTGTCACGCATGGATGAAATGAACGGACCGACTCAGCAATTGCATTGTAAGTACAGAGTGAGTTAAAATAAGTGTTTATTTTGAAACATTTGTGTAATAATATAAAATTATTTAAAAACATTTTAATACAACAATGCATATTGGGCCTTTGTAGTTTTTCGCAATCACGACTGTTGATTTACAGATAGTGAAAATATATTTTAGAATTTTTCGATTGTCACATATTTGGTGTTGTGATTCATAAATCACAATAATAAAGGATCGACGTGTTTACAAAGGCATATTTAATAAAAGGACGAGGATGTTCTGTAGTGGGTAACCTTATATGAGTGTAACATGTTTGTTTTGAAAACCCATTGTGTTTTATTTAGCCAAGAAAGCGAAATTAAGTGTTGCAAGATTTCCCACCCAGACGATAAGTATTATATTATGTTTGTGGCGTCAGTCATAAGGTGCATCAAAACTATCAGCTCAGTTTGTTTATTCGTTCGGTACCAGCTTAATGATTGCTTTGCATTCGCTTATTTATTTAAAAGTTATCAAAAAATATTTTAGTCAGTAAGTCTCGCTTCAGTTCAGTTAAGTACCTACTATTACGATAATTTTCTTATTTATTACATTTATTTTTCATCTGCCTTATCCCTACCTCCCAAACGTGTGTTTTTCAAGGTTTCGTGGCACATCATTGGAGTTTAGCATACACTGCTAAAAATGTCGCGAGCTTAACTTTTAGAATATGCTTCTTGCAAGTTATTTTGAATATAGATAAAAAATTCACCGGTCACTTCAAGAAGTATACTAGTGGACGAAGGAGCAACGAAAAAGCTCCGTAGCCAAAAGCGCTTAAGTTTTTTTCCCTTTTCCATCTTATTGTCCAGATTAGATGGTTTTAATACTATATGTATTTTTTCTACAACATATTTATATTGTAAATTTGATACGTCCATTTTTTTAGTTGTGACTTGAATGCCATTTACAAGTTATAATGCCCTTTCATCGTAAAGCATGCCTTTAAAAAATACTGAAATGTCCCTATTGAAAGGCCTTCCATCCTCTGATAATTTAGAATATCTCATTGTTCTCAAATTATAAAACCTCCCCCTACACGAATTGTTGCTTTACGGCTTTACGTCATCCGTTCGCGTCATTTCGCCCATTCCTATTTCCCGAAAATAAGGCGGAGGTAGAGCGATTTAATCGCGAAACTGCTAGGCCTCGATTGTTTCCACTCGGATACGGTGATTGGCTATCAATTGACAAAGGTTGTTTGTGATTTTAATTTTTTTTTCCAATTTACCAAGTCCTGAAAAACGGGTATAGAGAGAGAGAGAGCTAGAGCGAGAGCAATTAGCCAATAATTTGTTCACTACTTACCTAATCCTTCTATCCTTATCCACTCTGCAATGAGAGGTTCAGCGACTCGTTTACAACCTGTAGCTGGATAAACATATCGATGATTTAGCTCAAATTAAGGTGTGTACCTTAATTTGAACTAAACATTAAATTATTTCTGCTTGGTTTGCATAGTTTTTTATGTCAATACGGTTAGTTCGACGTTTGACTACGATTCAACGGAAACATTTATAACCACAACATGTACATAATAATTATTATCATTGGGATTAAAAATGGCTAAAAATTTGGAATGAATCAATGAACTGAACGAAAAATTCCAATTGTTTAGAATAGATTCACTGTGCTACGCTACTGTGTAAAACTTATCAGCGACTGCACAATATTATCAAAAGTGTTTTGCTTATCAGTATCGCGACTTAATCCTCGACCGATTTGCATATCTCCAAAAATACTGCATGTTATTGCACTACGTTGCAATTATTGTGTATGAAGGTATGTATGTGTATGCAGATATGTCGTGTTGTTTGTATTGGCTGATCAAGAGACACGATGGATAAAAAAAATGAATGCAATGTTTGTGAAGAATGTATCTAGGAATAGCATCGATAACAAAAGTATTTACTTACTTTTATCGCGAATATTGTGTCCCCTAGTCATCCTTCACGCAATGACTGCTGGGGAAATAGTGGTGGCCTAAATCGATTCGACGCAATCGATATTATTGACGTCTCGGATCCAATCCTTCAGCACGTCAGCGGCTGTTTATGTCTGCAAAAATAGTGGTCGATCTCGGCAGGTGACGTTACCGGGGCCCAGTCCTGAACGCCTCGGCGAATGCAGCGCGGTGCAGGCGACGAAGGGCCGGCCGGTCTCCGCCGCCCGCCAGATGCGCCGCCGCCCGCACCCGCTTTGTTTCGCTCACAAGGTCAAGGAGACTCGCCGATCGACGGAGGCGGATCGCCGTCGACAACAATAATAATAACACGGGGGGCGGGTGGCGGGCGGCGGGGCTGGGGCGTCTCGCCCGCCCGCCAGTGCAGCTCCGACCGCCACCGAGAGCGGATCGCCGCCCGCCCCGAACGGTCCGCCCTTTGTTTTGCCAGACGCCGACGTCTGACTTTTTGCAGTCGTTACTTTGACATACTGATCGACAAAGTAATGCGCCGGTAATGTAACGTCGGTGTTCTAACTGTATCGATTTGAATTGCAGTGTCTGTATTCGTTCTGTTGTACATAATATTTACTGAATTTAATAGTGTCTGTGGTCAGTTACCGAAATCAATCACAAGATCGTCTAGTCTGGATAGATGTAACATCTTCGTGTCGTGACATTGACTTAAGAATATTTTTCCCGAATTTTCCAGTCTGCTCATAATATTATTCTGTTGCCTCATTTCAAATGGTAAATCATTCATTTGCTCCGTCCCCTTGATCCATCGAAACGAATTACCGAGCTGGCTCGTGACGTTCGTCATTAATCATTGTTGTTTTAATGAAATGCAATTTAGCAGATGTATGCACAAGTTGCATCGCTTTCCAAGCTATCTCCGACTTTTTAATGTTTCTATTGTTTTTTTTCTGGATATTACCAGTTTCGGTTGCATTTTTAATGCTTAAAATAAATAATAAAAATGCTTCTTATCATCGACGTGCAATTATCGTATGTGCTATATGTCGTTACTCCAATATGCGAGTGGTGTTGAAATTTAAAGTTGATAATACATTCATATGCGTTATAGAAAATTTTAAATTTACCTTCCTATATCCGGGCACAAACCATAATATGGTATTATAAACTCAAATTTATAATTTGTTAATATACTCAAATTCCTAAAAATCTTAAAATTGTCTTATTACAAATAAAAAAATTAATAGGTTAATAATTAATTCCATTGAGGTTTTTGTTTATTTCGAAATCATGATATAGAAGATATTTAGAATATATTTCGGTAAATTTTTCTAGGCAGTATGTAATTCATGACATTAGATAACACATATTACAGGCTATCTTCCAATTTAAATTGATGTTTCATCAAGCACTTTTATACAAAAAGTTTAATTTATCAGTTTTTTATCCTTATGTGTCCTGTTATATTTATGTTCTCTTATGTGTTTGACAATGAAATTACATAATAATCAAATTTATATTGACCTATCGAAAAAAATACCTAGAATCAGGACTTCGTAAAAAATAGAAAAAGACGAATAGCATTGCATTTGCTACGTATTTTTAAAAAATAAATATACATAATTCCAAAAACTTGACGAAGAAAAATAGTTTGATACCTTTGTTACTAAGTTGATCAAAAACTTACTCGACTTAAAATCGACGATTTTCTCGGAAAACTTTGGCATTAGGTTCAGGGCTTATGATACAGTTATTTCAACCGGAAAAATGTTGTGCCTTAACTCGCAGTCGTACCCTATAACCAAAAGTACTATTTTCGATTATATTTTTTTGAATTATTGAGATTTTGTACATTTCCATGTATTTTGTCACTATCGACCCGGGTTTCTCCTTTCGGCATCTTCAGGCATTCGAGCACACGGATGGACTCGAACTGAAATACATGGAAACAAAATCTCAATAATTCAAATTTGATATTGAAATTCCATCAAGCACCCTCAGTCGATGTCTTAAATTATATTTTTTTTTTGAAGATATATTTACCGTTTTTGTGATACTAATAAAAACATATGTCATACAATAAATTGAAAACACAACGCAAAATTTATTGTAGAGCCAGTAAAACCTTAATTATCCGGATTCTAAAAAAATAGGTTAAAATAGTAGATGTGGACAAATTTTACAAACAATTTAAAATATCAAAATACTCTCGATTAAAAGGCAAAAGTATTGTAATTACTTGGTTAATGCACCTTCGCGCAGTCGATGGAAAATTAAGCAAGCTTGATAAAGGTACACTATTATTGGTTTTCTCAATTATTTATATAATTCGATATCTGGGCCATCATAATAATTTAGTCCGGATGATCGATGTATTACTGTAATGTAAAATGGTCACTGAAAATCAACATTTAAAATAACTCAAATATTTTTACAATCTTATATAAAACCATGACATAAGAACTGTGCCTAATTTTATTTACTAACTTTATTAAACAAATGTCATTCCTTTGTTCGTAATACAATACATTAATAATTATTATGTGAAATTGAATGTGACGTTTGTCATGAAGTTGATTACTTTTAATCTGCAGTCTGACTTAGTTCGATACAAATGTTACAATATTTTATAAAACATACTACTTTAAATGAAATGGTTTATTATATTTATTTGATAAGAGTGCCGCTAGAAAAAGTGACAAAAAAGACCTAAAGGTATTTATTTCATTGCTCGAATATAGAAAAATCTAGATTTGTTTTAGATTGATTACATTGTGAATGAAATTTAATTGTAAATTACATCTATTAGCCGTATTTGTATCAGGTAGTAACTATGTATTATGTGAGGTCATTGTTTCTGAGAACCACTTATTTCACTCTACATTTCTCATTATCAAACCTAATCATTGATTTATCTTCACGAAAAAAATATATAATAGCAACACGCTGAACGGTTTTTCGTGAATTTCCAACTGTCAGGGTGAACGTTGTATAATATGATTTATGAGACTAGTAGCTTCAAAATAAAATTTCATTGTATCCTACGTCACATATTTAAAAAAAAAATTGAATATGGTTTTGGCTTATTAATTTTATTTCGCCATTGTTTCATAGTTTAGTAGTAAGATTTAATCGGTACAACATAATATAAAAACTTAGTCTGCATAATATTGGCCAGTCAAACGATTTTTTATTAGCAAAAAAAAGAAAAATAATTTTTACAACCTTACCTCGGTATATTGTTTTCTCACATTTGTATTTTACTACGATAATAAATTATCGCGTTCTTATATAATTTTCTTTTATTTATAGTTTCCACGTATTTATTACGACTGTATAGTCTACTCTTTAATATTAAAATGTGATAATAGAGCACTATTTCTCGACCGCGGTTCATGGATGTAAACCGATGTACCCTGCATTTACCCCTTCGTCCTACCTCGTCATTCCACGGTACTAGACAGTGACGTTATTGCCATTTATGCGACGCAGGCGCGCTCCACCGTTGAAATTATACTGCAACCAACAAGAGGTGAGCACTAATTCGTAACCAAGGCTTGTGTACATTCTTATTAACGAAAAATATATAAAGGGTGGATCCAATACATCCCGTAAGGTAAACCACGAGATGATTTGACAATAATTCTGTTAATTTAATTTTGAATTCAGTTTTGTGACCAAAAAGCCGTAATTTTATACGAGATTTTCTTTTTTCCGGGGAACTACGTTTTCTCCAAATATATTCTGTATATAGTCATTTTCTTTCAGCTTCTCCTGGCGTATAACGTTAAATTTTTACTTTAGTACAGTTAACGATCCAGCTCAATGTCCCTGACTTTTAAAAGTTAACTTTGTATGATCTTTCTCTTTAAACTAATATTTAGATTAAAATAACTGGTCACTGTATGTTAACTTCAAATTAATATTGAAAAGCAATGCAGACAGAAATAAATACAAACAGAAAGAAACAGATTGACATAGTTCCGCGAATCAGCATTTTCACACTTTACATTGAACCACCCCTTGTCTGAAAAAAAAATATATACACCACAATGCCATGGCTGAGTTTAGACGGCTCAAATCCTGATTCAGTTGGTTGGTATTTTCTTTTTGTCCTATACAGTTATTCACTTAAATGTTAAATTTAATAGAACATGTAAAATGTTGTCTGCAGCTCTCTTTCGCTATTCTTTATCGCTAAGATAAATCCCTTGATGCACACCTGATTCTCTTTTTGAACGGATTTGTAATAACATGGTTTAAAAAAACGGCCCGACTATTTTTTACCCTGATTAATATGCTTTAATACGGGTTAATAATAAATATAACATAAATGATCAAATAATTTTATTTTCAGGCCATTAAACTGTGTTTTATCTATTATTATTTATTTTGAAGCCCTGTTACAGGGCTTCAAAACCTTTTTTGCCCCATTCCCCGTTTCACTAATGTTCAGAATATAATTCCCCCTTCCCAAGATAATCTAACTCTAGATCAATATATATATATATGTAATATTGAAAATCTTTAATAAACGGCAACAATTCCCCCTCTCCCCTACTGGTTGGGTACCCCTGTTTTATTCGATTGGAAACAAATCATGTTATTTTTTTATTTCGATTACACCTACGTAACTCATAAAAATATTAATGTCAGTGATATACTTTTATTTTTAGCAATATCATATATCAATTGGTTTAATTAACGAAACGTATCTTTTTTTTCAAACTGGTTTACAAAAATATTATGATTTAGAATAGTTGAAGTAGGTAAAGTTTTTTGACTTAGACTTTATTACATTCGTGGCAAATTTGAAAAAATATTCAGCGATGTATTGTTATATTACGATGATGTACTAATCACGTGATTCAATTGTAATTTTTTAATGCTTCGGATCGTGCCCAGCGGTCACATGTCGTAGGTCTTTGTAATATAGTCGATCCGACAACTATTCTATAAAGCCGCGTCGACTCGCCGAGTGCAAGGCCACAGATGCAATCTCGCGCATTCGCTGTTCCGGTCGCTCAGCATTACACTGCATTCACTTCCTCGGGGCACTGTGGCTAACGGTGAAAAGGTTTTTCGGCACTAGTTAATTCTAACGGGTACCAATTTTTTTATCCCAGTATTAAGGTAATTATTGTTTAAGAATCCTCAAATGTGTAGAACAAATCCGGGCCCGTGGTGCAGTAGTCGGCGTCGTTGGTTACGGTTAAGGATCTCACAGGCTCAAATTGCTGTACGGACAGTTTCATAATTTGATTTTTGTGAACTTATGTTCGTAGTTATAGATGTTTGTGATGTCTAAAATTTCTTTACACCCATCCGATCCTAAAAACGGGGCGTAACGAGACCACTAGTTCTGTACTAGCTCTATCTTTCTATCAATACGCTCTTCGAAAAAGAGATTTTGATCAATTGAGTAACGAGCAGTTCTCTTAGAAAAACTTCTTCTGGGATACATCCATTCCATATGTTCCACATTGGGAGCGGACATGGTCAAAAAAAGTAGAACAAAAGGGATGCAGTGCTAACGTATGCATTTTGTTTAATACATAGTTTACATCAGATGTAGGCAATAATCATCCCCCAAACCGAATGAAAAACAATGATCTAAATTTTCCAAAAAAATGTATAATAATGTTTACTCATTCTGTTTCAAATATCGGGGATTAACTGTTTTTCATAGAAAACATTATATATACAATTATAACTTATGTCTTACTTGAAAAAATCGGTCATCTCGCATTGCGACGGCCTGCACAATGGCTTATAACGATAACGCTGGTATCACAAACTATCTAGGAAAACTTTACGAATGAAAATAGAAAAGATAAGGCTTTGCGTTTGCGACACATGCACTCTTTGTAGAAGGGATATCAGAGCTTCCTTTGAATAAGAATTCATTTGTAGAATAAATCTGACATGACAAATTTATGGAAACATATTTTTACCCTCTATTTGTTATCTCATATATTATGTAGTAAATCGGGTTTTATTTAGATGAAACACAGAATGCTTATAAATATGATCTTTTTCTTAATCCGGGGGTTCTTAAATTCATTAAGAAAAGATGATAAAAGAGTCCAAAATTGATATTTTGGGATTTTCACAAATATAACTTCGGAATACTTCAGAACTGTTCATTACACTCATAAAATTAAAACGAATCTTGCCTTTTCAGTTTGGTGATCTGTTTATCAATATATAGTCATTTTATTTGACAGATATCGTCTTTTTCGGAAAATAATGCTTAGCATAATTTTCAGGATTTTTTGAAATATCAGACCTCCCACAAAAATAAGCCCTAGTTAAAATAATGTGGCAAATATAATTCGTTAAAAAATGCTGGCCTAATATTTCCGAGAATTGCACAGCTTGGAACAAAAAATTCCGAGAAATCCTTCTTTACTTCTACAGTTCCTTGCGAGCAATGCACTCGCAGGTGTCGAAATTAATTCCTGGAATCTAGTGTCGAATTTACTTAAATATACCTAAAATGTACATATGTTACCTAAATTAAAAGTAATAAATGTAAAGTTCCTATATACAAATAAATATTAAACAAACATATATAAATCTACTTATTGTACTTGAAAAGTAAGCCCTCCCCCGATAATAAGCCCTAGCACTTATTTTGAACCAAAAAAGAAAGTAAGACAGTGTCTTATTTTCGGAAAAAGACGGTAGTAGCTTTAAAAAATCGCTGTGCCAAAACGATGCGAGCAGATCAATATGTGAAAAACACATGTATTTTTATGCACCAATACTTTGAACGGAAACAAACAATCAACACATTCGTGCATCTCAGTTGCACAAAAATTCACTCTCGTCTTCAACTATAACCGTACCTCAGTGAATGATTTGAAAATAGGTTCATATATAATATGTATTTCGAAAAAATATAAAAAATCCTTTTTGAAATCCAGCCCTTTTATTAAATTTTACATATTATGAAAAAACGTCTTAGAAGGTTTCAAAATTTTTTGCTGTAATGAATGATATTTAATGAATAAAAAATTAAATCTCTGCAAGATGACATTCAATCAGCATTATTTACGTTTAATTATTTAAATCTTTCCAAATAAAAAAAAATATACACTATTGACAGTAGCGGCATTTTCAAACCTTGTAGCAAATATTGATAAAACCGAATACAAAGTACAGCCAACTTGAAGATATAATACATATTCAAATTAATGACCATATAATATAATAGGTAATAAATGGTATTAAAATATTTGTAAGCAAAGCTAGAGCTACATGGCCCAGTCGCCAGATATTATAATTTTTTTTAGAGTCATCACAAGCGCCTTTACCCAAGATCTGTTATATTTGATCGAAAAAACCTTAATTTGATCTTCCCGGGACTTGAAAGCAGACCCACCTGATCTCTAGAGTACATCTCTTACAACAATACCACATACGCCGATATGTCTTAATACCTAGTAGAAATTTTTCATAATTTTGTGCAATAAAGGTTTGAAAATGATTATAAATCGATGAGATAGAAATTACAGTAATGTCTTGGTAAATAGTATTTTAAATAAAAAAGGAGTTTGTAGTTATTACTGTGAACTGTAAATTCCCCGTATACTCGTTTTGTCTCCGTCAAAACCCTCACTCCCAATTTTTTGTACGATCAATAGTATAGAACCATTGTCTACCTTATTCATATATTTGCGATATATTCAGACCGAAAATGATTCTCATATTCATATTATGATTTAAAAAAATACTTTAATGGGTCAGCTGCTTTCAGACGTGTAACAGTGAAAAATGTAAATATATATTTCATTTTTTATATATCATCTACGAAAAAGAAAATAACAATAAAGTTTTTAAAAATCTCTTTGAAAGTAAGAGCGTACTGTTTCTACCAAAATGATTTATTTGCATTCTATTTATGAACATACCATGTATTGTTCAAGACTTGGAAATGTAAACTTTCTTTGTGCAAAAAATGTAAATTGTGTTGCACTTTCTTAACAACAAACGTTTCCAAAAAAAAAACAACGAAACTGTGCCAGTATGTACTTATTTTCCAAAAATTTTGAGATACCAAAATGTTTTTAGGATACGTATTTTTAAAATAAGTAATCTTACGTATTTTTCAATTTCAACCACAACCGTAAAATCTTCATTTTATGAGGATGTGTATGAGAATTTTACACGCTGTAAACATCGCGAATAAATAATGTACCGCCTTTGCCTTTGTTTGGTTGCAATTTGCAAGATATATTATTATCTACAAACGCGTGGTTTACTATTTGTTTTACTGATAAAAGTAAAAGTGAATTTAAAATTGTATTTGAATGAGGTGTATTTATTTATAAATGTAAAATAATGTTAATTCAATAATTTAAATCAAAAGATTTTAATGAATATTAAAAAAATAATTAAAAATCCATATGAAAATAAGATTATATGCAAACATATTAACTAATAAGACATTTCAATTTTAATGATTACATTGCTGGTTATATTTATAAAATTATTCAATATTTTTTACCGTTATTCTAATAAATTGTACAGTTTTTAAAGTTCATTTCAAACATCTTGTCATGAACTATGTAATATCATTTTATCGACACCATTAATATAGTTTTAATAGACGATTCCATAAAATGAGAAAAAAAGTTGTCAGTGATACCATCAATGTCATTGAATGAATATTTTTAGCAACCTGTTTTGCACGTCTCATTTTTGTACATGGGCTGCCTAGTTTAAAAACTAGGCATTCGTCGGAGATAATTGTTTAAAAATAATTGTAATTTTATCACACGGCATGGCATGTGGTCAAGGATTGGTCTTGGTCAATTCTCGATATGAACCATCTCTGAAAATTTTCAGGCTACACAATTATGTTAGGTTAGGTTCAAATCCCAACTGTGTCATTTACAGTTTGGCTTTAGAGACTGTAGATCAGTGGTTCTCATGTGCGGTCACGGTGGCCGCGTGTGGCCACCAGAGGATATTTCTGCGGCGACCAACGGTTCTATAGTAATGAATATTGATATTAAACAAATGAGTAATATAAAATAAATTCGACATTTGTTTATTCGTACTGCGTATGTATGCCGCTCGAAAACGTATTTTTAATGAATGATAATTTTTAATAAAAAAGGAATCCCTTTTTAGATAAAAATTAATCGGGATCAGTACGGTAACCCCATCGGCTTAATTTGTGCTGCAAATCATTAAGTAATTCGGTCTGTTGTACGATAACCAACGCTGTTTATCTTGCAATGGTATTATTATCATTGACGAGAGATTTTCTAAATATATAAAGTGTAGCAGTGATTATCTTTTGATTTTTTTATATATATATGGAAGCATCTGTATATTACGTTATTCTTTATTTTTCTAATTTTTAAGGGAATTTGATACAATCCCCGAGTTAAAATTTGATATAAGAAATTATCTATAAACAAACACTCAGAAGGATGAAACAGTACAAATCTAACGACTCATAGATATTTAGACATATTTGAAAAATAAATCTGCAGGGCTACGTAATGTTAAATTTGTAAATGATAGCATTTTGAAAATGTAGTAAATATTCTTAAAGAAATTATATTAATACATACAAATTTTCTGCCTGGGGCGCAAATTTGTGTGGGAATAAATTTAGGTTAAAAAATTGCAGTAGATCCTTATAATGAGTCCTTTAAATGCATCGGCCTAATATTTCAAATCACTTTTGAAAATTTGGTGCGGCCACGAGACATTTCCAATAGGCCATTGAGGTTCATTATGCGGCCACGGAGAAATTTTCCGTGAGAACCACTGCTGTAGATGAATAGTAAACAACAAATCACCCCAACACCCCTAACCTATCCTATTCCACGTGAAAACGAAAAAAAGTTCACATTTTATTATGTTTATCTTAAAAATGAAATCATGGCAGGTTACGAGAAGAAAAGAAACTGAATTGAATTGGATTTTTATCGGTAGAAAATTTTCATACTCTGATCGAAACCGGTCACGATCGCGCTATAATATGGTGGATTAAGTGCAATAGATTGCGCTTTAATTTGAACATTATTTCTCCACCGATAACAGTTGATACCATTCAAGTTATTAGTATTTTAATGTCTGAATTAGCATTTACTTAGTAGAAGTCCCATTATAATATGGTAAAAATAGCAAAAACATATCATCAATTGATAATGCTCGCTGTGAGCGAAAGCGGTCCTGATAATTGTTGGAAAGAGTGCAAAATAACTTGTGTTTTATTTTTAAAGTTTTAAATTAACTACATAAGAATTATGTTGTATAGTTGTTGACCCATCACCAGAACTGTATTGATCATATTATATAGATAGCTGTGAAGATGACGAGATGGTGAAATAGCTGCAAACTGTATCTATGTTATTTTTTCTTATGTTGTTATTTGCTATGTATTAAGGTTCGGAAACTAGTCTTGAAAAATGTTTATAAATAAACTGCGTTTTGTCACAAGAAAGCGACCTAAAATAATGATGCTCACGTAATAAGTACGGTAACTCGCAAAGCAACACGACAGGTATTTTTTAATCTTTTACGGTTCGGAAATAGAAGACGGCCACTTTCTAAAATAGACGCGATTTTTTTATACATCGCGTTTGAATGTCAATTGATTGGCGTAGTTTGTTTTTTTTGGGCAACGATGCACTTGAAAATTTTCACGGTCGCCGGTCAGAGCACAGAGGACACGTTGGGAACATATTACTCACTCGCTCATTCGCTAATTCGCCTAGGCAACAGCCGCTCCGTTTTATTATTTTATTATCGAATTCGGTTAGGTGCATCACGTCTAGAATGCGCTTGAGAATATTACACCTCGCTTTACAGCTATTGCGAATGTCAGAATGCCGAGTGCAATTATCCTGCTGATCTGCCATCATATCGGGGTTTTAGGATTACAAAGCCGTAACACAAATTTTATAATTATTTATGATTTGACTATTAATTTAATTAACTTGATTAATTAGACTACCCTCTGACGAGCGCGAGGCAAGAATCGAAAGAGTCGAGTCAAGAGTCGACGGCTTCAGGTACTTGTGTATGGTACATGTCACGGGAGATGGCAATCCGCGTAAAGAGCTCGCAATCCGATTAGGGATAGCTGGAGCAACCTTTAACTCAATGCGGAAAGTCTGGGACTCACGGTTGTACTCGGGTCAGAACCAAGTGCCACTTATTGAACGCATGCATTCGCCGCATGCCCTTGTATCTCGCTTGCACCTTCACTTTTAATGTGATTGAGCGAGAAAGAGATAAAACCACCGCACGCGCCTGATATATATAATTCGTTGAAAATGAGTAAAAAAGTCGTTCGTTTGTATCCGATTTGCCATTTTTTACCACCTTGGTGTATCTTGGATGAATGATATCATATTATGTTTTTCACGCCGTAAACGTATTACATTACGTCAAATTTTTTGTCGCACATTTATCTGCCGTAGATGATATTGCTACACTGTAATTATTTAAAATAAAAGAATGAAGTGAAAAATATACTATATACAGTTGTGGACGTGTACCTTAAGGTTTTCCATCATTGGTCGCCAGTTTCATTTGCCATTGGTCGAGTTTTCGGATTTTGGCTGCTTGGTTTCTTAAATTGAATGAATATACTTAGTAAATAATATATATCACCGTCGTTTTTTTGTGTCAATGTTTCTTCTGTAGAGTCAGTGAACAGAGTGTTCATTATTGGCTTGATTAGATTTATTGCCATGCAAGGTCACTTGAGCCTCATGAATTTGAACACGGATTGAAATTTTGATGTTTTAACGTTCAATTTTGAACAATACCTACCGATTAATTCATCTGACTGTGCCAGAAGTGCTCAACGACGGCTTACTTTATTAAATATAACAGTGGATGTTACTGGTGGCAACACTTATTGTGTAATTTAAAATATCGACCTAGGGTGATTGATTGCATTTCAATATCGAATGTGAATTGTTTATTTTTTTACATTTCCATGTGTTTCGCTTTCGGTATCTTCAGAGATTCGAGTACACGAATGAACTAGAAACCGACAGTAAATAGTTTATATCGATATAAGATAAATTAGGAAAAAATAATACAAAACATTATTGATATTTGAATTAATTTTAATATTTTTTTGCATTAATTTGAATTCAAATTGGACTTGCATATAACTCCAAATTAAATTATAATAATAATTAATTTTCGATTATATTTCTGCAATTGTTTGTGTCGTTATTCTGCGTTTCGATAATTGAAAAAAAGACAAATTTCCTTATGAGTATTCAAATCTATGATCGCTAAGCGAGAGGACAGCAGTCGTTTACCTCGGTTTCACTCGGTTGCGGCAATCGTTTCATATATTTTTTTTATTTTTATATTTTTCGCTAGTATAAATGACATATTCTGAAATCTTACTATTGTTAAAAGGTGTTACATACTCGTATATTCTTCTATTCGGAACATTTAGCGGAAAATAGAAAAATATCCAACTTTGGATAGTATAATACTGCGTACCAATGACGTAATCAACCCTTCCTACCTGCTTGCATCGAATTTTTGCATTCCTCTCGCCATCCTTCTCCATCGCCTTCCCTGCCCCCTCCCGCGCTTTGTTTACACCGCAACCTATTTGACCTACCGACCCACTCATCGCGACACCCTCCTCCACCTCCGCGCCACTCCTAGACTTGCCTCCGCGCGGTATTGCCATAGCCGGCGGGGATTCGTTGGGTGTTCCCCATCGATTGAAAATTTTTCCCTAGATACAGTAATTTTTTTGGCTTTCAATCATTTTGTTCGAACATTTGTCGTGGACCAGCGTTTTACATTTTTATTTGTATAAACATCAAACTTTTTATTCACTATGCCATCGAAACATTTATAAAAAAATATATATTTAAGTTCATTCGATCTAAATTTACAGCTCCCAATGAAGTACGACCACAGTATATATTAATTTGACGAATACTGGTTGAAAACAGTCTCTCGAACTCTTTTCCGGATCGAGTTGAAGAGGATCAATAATGCTGAAATACTCCACCGAATACATAATATACGATTAAAAATGAAAAGCTTAGAGTTCTTGGACTGTAATAGAATTATTTTTCTCATGGGATTATCGCCTCCGAACACAAGTAATTAATATTGTAATTAGTACTATTTTTATTTGTGTCTAACCAAAGCCCTCTATAGTTACAAGCCATGTTGTAAATACGAATTTTTTATAGCACTGCTTAATGTTGCTTTGACATAACTCATTGTGTATCTCAATAAGATAATAGGATAAAATAACAAAGTATTTAGTTCTACAAAATTTTTATCAGGTAGTTGATAGCTATTTCGTTGTTGATAGTTGTCGATAGTTGATAGATAGATAGTTCTGGCGCTATCGATAGCTATCAAATAGCTGATAAAAATGTTGTAGAACTAAATACTTGGTTATTTCATCCTATTATAATGGAATTCTACCAAGTAAATGCAAATTCAATCAATAAATAAGATAAGATCTGTTTCTAGATTTTTTGCAACTAGCTTAATCCTCTATTCGGTCCTTGCAGAATGTAATATAATTATACCTTTTCCAAGTAGGATTACAGCTAACTTCCATTTCAGTAGCAAATAGCGAAGAGCGAATAAAGCTCAGCATTCACATGCATGTTTCCGTTTTGGCCGCGGTCGTTGGTGAAGGTCACCTGCATAATGTGACGACGCCGATGTGATGCTACACCGCTTCTCCGGAGACGGTACTCTTCTACTCACCTCGTCCCCCCCACCACCCACTGCGCCACCTCCCAGCGGTGATATACGTTGTCAACTGCACCGCATGTCGATATTCAATTTGTAATGCAGGGCTAGTCAGATAATTGTAAATTTTGAGTCGATATTATCCAAACGAAATTGTTTGCTTATCCACACACCCACAGAAGAGTAATAATAATTATAATTCGTTAACCCTCTAGCTGCTTAACCCTCGGGTATATTGGGATTACCATGCAAGATATGCCGCGAATCCATCATACATTTTTTTTATAACGGAAAACAATTATTGCACATTTCTGTAAATGTTGAATAATCAATATAATCAAAATACAATCATAATACTTAATTATTTTGGAACTAAATACCTTATTTAATACCAAAATAACAATCCGAGTTTGATAAAATATATTTTTCTGTAGTATTATAGATATATTACATAATTTATAGCACTCGTAGTTGTACCCGCAACAATCCACTACGCGCTGGCGTGGCAACGTTATCGTGTTTTAAATTTGTATCAGAAAATCCGAGGGTTAATTCTTATGAGGCTATAGTAAGCTTTTTCCTACTTCGCGTAAGTCTTTAATTGTTTACCTTCGCTTTAATCTTATAAACCGTGCGGGGAAAAAACTTACTATATCTTCTGAAGACTTAGCATTAAAATCTTCACTATTATAGTGCATAAAAAGAAAAGAGGGCTTAGGAAGAGAGCGAATGAGTTATCAAATTTTCTATAGGTAGCCGTTTTTTTTAATGCCTTGTTATTTACCTAAGATGCAACCAAGTTGGTTTGCTTAATGTTGTTAACAAATCTTACTAATCTTCTTATCGTCTTGAGAAACTCTTCCCCTCCGTTGTTAGAAATATTTTGAAATTCCTGTGGATGTCATCAGCATCATTAGTATTGCATTATTGCATATCTGCAATATTCATGAAATTGGAATGTTTTTGATATGCCTTAAGCAATTTTCGCATCCACTCAACTCATTAACACAAAAATGCTATTATTATTTAATTTTAATATATCGGGAAATAATAAATCTTCAATAACCTTCCTCGTAATATTATTCGATTGCACTTTTCACAATATAACCGAATTCAAATATTTTACTAATTTCATAAAAAAAAAATAATGAATCTAAATTACAAGAGCGTCAATAAATTAAATAAATATGGTTGGAATGAGTTAGTTATTTTCTTGGTTTTTCAATTCCCACACCCAGTCGGCAAAGGCGGCGTATTATTAGCGTAGTATTGTCTCGATCGACCTTCGCAAATTGCAAGCCGTTCAATTAGAGTACATAATATATGCGAATGTAGAGAAGATACAATTATTTAATTAACAGAATGGTCGCACACGTCTTGCAAGAATAAAAATCTGCTACCTATTATTGTGAATGTGTCATGCGAACGCCTCTGTCGTCGGTGCATATCATTGTAATTGCAATATCGGTATATGGACTATAATTACTAGCTGGCCGTTACTGCTCCCTACGGGATTACCAATCATAATTTTATATTTATATTACCCATAGCCGTGTCCCAGTGCACGTGCTTCTAAATTATTTCATCTGTGATTATAGAAACGCAAACTATTCTGAAGTCATATTGTTGTTGGTTGTTGGCATAGTAACCCGAAATAAACTGTAATATAAATACCACAATAAAGTTTTTCAACCCAAAAGATAGATCGGAAATTTATCCGATCCTTAACGAAATACCCCATACGATGTAAACTTATGAGGGCTCTAGTATCTCTCTCTTTTTAACTTTTTTTCTAATCAAGAAAATCCGTTTTGACGCTACAGTTACAAATAAAACTGTGGAACAGACGCTTACACCATGATATGTAAACAAACACTGGTGGCCATGCCAGTACAATGCTGCACTTTAATGGGCTGAAATAGAGAATATGAGTTTTCAAAATTAACAACATTTTTACATTAATTTTAGATGGGAGTTTGTAAGCTTTCAAAGATATTTTATAATTTAAATGGTAGGCGTAAACACGAAGAACAATGCTGCATTCAAAACTCATTTTTTGCATTTGCTGGAGATTATGAGTTTTGATACCAGACCCTTCATATATGATATTTGTCATAATGTATCTGTAACGCATATGTATTTTTAGTATAAAACCGTTAAAAATATGATAATCTTTTTTTTTGAAATAATTTTCTTATTCGGTTTAACATTTCTGTGAGTAAAATTTTAAGCCAATAAAAACATGATATATTATAAACAAGATGGCGGTAACTGAGATTTTCAAATAAAATAATAATTCCACCAGAATTATGTTATGTACTTTAATCTACGCAATACATCTGACGAACGTTGCTAAATTTACTTTATTTTAATGAAATTGAACCATGTAAATTCAACTTTTTTTTATTATTGACGTGGCATGTTTGGCATAGTTTGGTTTGATTTATGTTATCGTGCGTTGAATGCGTCGTTTTCCATTCATATACTATGAAAATTCTCTGACGTCTTTTTTCAAGATATACTCCTCCGTAGTCTTCTTCCTTGAAGGGGCCAGCTTCTTCGCAACCTCAGCTGTTTGGACGAAATTCTATTTAGGAAATTTTGATTTCACGCTCTCTCGAGATAGAACAACACACACAATTAATATTTTTGAATTCTTGTTGTATCCGTTTGTTTCTTTTGTATATAATTATTTATTTAATAAAAATTATATATTTATACTTGACTGCGCCTTTATGACGCCTAGGCCTTGACATCCCGGCATCCGTGATTGACGCTTACAAACCTTTTTTCTTTTCTTATTTTTACCAATGACTAATAAATTTATATTTATTAGATAACTTTGTTGAGAGAAATAGCCACAGACGAAAAAACGAAAGACGAAAGAAGATCCGTCAAAGTTTCGTTTATTTTATAGAACTATTATTCATTATTGAATTTGGATAATTAGTTCAATTTTGGTAATTTAGATTAAATAATATCGACTGTGTTTTGGCCAATTGATGTAACCCTAAAAAATACGAAAAATTATTGGATCTCATTTTAGAGATGATAGAATAGGTCTTGGCCAAATGATTAAATTAGAAAAATTATTGACCACTTTGGAAGGGAAACAACGTTTTACATTGGTTTTAGGTTTAAAAATTCTAACCCGGCCACTTGATGTAAACCGTTTTTAAATCGACACTCCCGACGTATAATCCCTTATCTGCAAACATGAGAATTTACAGGAGTGCATTTCAAAGATTCATAACGCTACTCACCATATCGTCGTTTCCACGGCAAAACCACTTATCATAAAAATATGTGAAATTGAGTTTTGAATGCCATTGTATGAAAAACAATATTCTACATCACCTGGAAAAACATGTAAATGGGGGATGAATAGGAAGGCTTTAATTTGAATATTTCAAAACACTTATTAGTTTTCCTCTTTCTATTATGTTATATTCCAGGAATTCGTAAAGTAATGGTAATATAAATAATCCCTTGTTTCATGGAAACTGACAACAAAAATATTTATTATTTTCAAAGATATAACATCTTGCTTCTTTGAACTAAATGATGTTTTTTGCTTCTCCTGAACAATGGCAAATATTAAGCGACGATATAATGTTTTCGATAAATACAGTTTTTACTCTCACCTGAACAATTTCAATTTGACGGTTACATCAATTGGCCAGAACACCGTCGATATTATTATGTCACCAGTAATGAAATAAAAATACGTCCAATTGATATGAAAATAACGTGACTGATGACAACACATTGACATAAATTCGTGATGTTATGTCAATGTGTTGTTATTTTTCATATAGTATCGTTAAAAAATAATCACAGTTGAAAGTTGATTTATTTTATGAATTTTATCTTTCGGAAATTTCATTTACGTTTTCCTCTAAAAAAATTCTTGTATTTTACTTCGGCCATTTTGATTCTAAGCTCGAGAAGTATGAATGAAAACGAACACTGATTTAGTAACAAACTCTAGCGGTGTAGCAGTAGAAAATCGTGATAACTGAATAGTGACGCAACAGCCGTACTGTAGTAACTAGCAGAAAATGTTCATCGATCCTATCGCATTCTGTTCACGGCCCGAGTCATTACTTTCGGATCAAGAGCAAGTGCAAGTGAAGTACTTGCTACTTATGCGCCGCTGTCGTTGCAGCTGTGACCTTCGCCTGCGCCGTTACTCTCGTTATTCGTTACTGCGCTTTCCGAGTAACGATTCGGTAAACGAGCGCCACGCGCCACAAAGATGAAAGCGAGCTACTTATATATTATGTACTGTCTTTGTCGTTATACGTACATATTATTATCGCAAAACTTTCAGTTTCGTCTCTATCTATTGAACTGAATCTTTTGAGTGAACTTCGGTCGACATTAGTTTAAAGTCATCCTGGTCAAGAATCAAAAGTTTATTTGCTAATAACGAAATGTTGAACTTATTGAAAATGTACCTTTTTTGTGTGACATATAGAATTTATACAATGTATATCGTCGGCACAGTGGCAGAATGCGATAAGTCGAAAATCAACTGTTTTCAGGTATGAATGCAGTACGATAGATTTTAGGAATTCTGGTTCGGTCTGAAAAAACAAGCTCATTCATATTCCATGTATTTTTTACGTAGTTTAAAGAAATCAATATGAATTAATTCAATTTCGCTCACAATTTATTAGTGGCAAAAAACCATAATTAACATTACTATAAAAAAGAATTACTAATACTAGATCGAATTCGTAAATGATTAACGAATCTCGTAAAGTGGTTAGTTTAATAAATAATGGTTAAGGTATGTAAATAGAGAGACTTAAATTTCATTTTTTTTTTGACTCACCGCCTTCTGTCACGATATCGACGATATATTTTAAACCACGCCCGCTCCCAATGTGGAGCATATGGACTCATACTAGAGCATACCTCGACAGAAGTTTTTATACGAGACCTACTTGTTACTCAGTTGCTCTGGGTGTAAGTATAAAAAGATAGGGATAGGGAAAAGACTGTTTATGACCTCGCTACAGTATTCCTTGTTATTGAAGGCCAGTACATGTGGATAGGTAAAACCCGAATGTAAAATTGTACCTATTGAAAACATTTTGCACGTTATACTATATTAAACATTTGAGTCAGCGTGTGATTTGAGTCGGAAAGCCTTATTATGTATAATCGACTGAACATGTTTGACGTTGCATCACTAATACAACAATGTAAACAATATATACAGGTAGTCCTCGACTTACGACGTTTCGACTTATGACCAAAAATTTTAAAAAACTTTTTTTTTATTGTATCACGGAGCACAATCGCCAACGGTTAAAGCACACGGGAAGAAATATCAGTAACAGCATTTTCTAAAATGTGGATATTTATTTATATAAATATAGTAATTGAACGTTTAATTTTTAAAGTGAATAATTAATAAATCGTACCCATAGTGTCTGGTAAACCATGTTTTTTGAATTTATTTGAAACAATGTGATCGGAAAGGAATTTCAACGCAATTCTTGCAGCCAAACCTTATTCCAACCATTTGTTTTACAAGACAAATAAAAAGTTGTGTACACAATGTTTTATTTACTAAAAACAGAGGATCGATCGGCAGGCCAAATCGACAATAATATTGTGATTGTCGTTTGACAGCTAAAATTTAAGATCTGATGTGTTAAAATGTATCCGTACCAGTTTTGGTCGCAGTTGCTTTATTTACACAAATGTAAGTGACGCCGCTAAAACTGACCTGAAACGACTATTATTTAATTTTAATATTTTGTATGGAATTCGATTTACGACAGATTCGACTTACGGCCAAAGTTCAGGAACGTATCTCGGTCGTAGGTCGAGGACAATCTGTGTATATATATCATATTTTTACTTCAAACTTGGCCGTTAAAATGTTATTCTTCTAAGACCTGTTTGGAGTTTATTTGATGCGAAACTCACAAGCTTAACCTATCATAATATTTATTCCGAAGAGTGTTAACAAGAAAATTTTATCTTTTTTATTATTATACATACCTTGCAATCAAAAGACACCGAGATGATTGTTATTGTAATCATTCTCAGTTTATAAATAGTAACATATATTTTTATGTATAAAAATATCGTAGCGTTTATTCTGTCAGTTTTCTTATGTTATAAATTGTTTAATTTTTATAAGCATACCTTCTTTCATCAATAATTGACAATCCACCATTCAATTATTATATTATTATTTTTTTCCATGTCCGGTCCCTATTTGGAGCATTCTCTTCGTAAAAAGAGAGGTTGAGCAACTGAGTATCAAGCAGTTCTCATAGAAAAATTCTGTTAAGATACCTCCATTAGGATACCATATGCTCCACATTGAGAGCGGGAATGGAAAAAAATGTATCTATGACCCGGCTTCATCCGGGATACTAATATCAGGTAATTTTGATCTTACCGCTATTTTGATGATAGCTTGGGCCACACCCAAAACTCACAAAATATAAGTCCATTCATAAATTGTAATGTTAAAATTTGAAAATAGAACAATGAAATGTGCAAAAGTCACGTCGCTACTATCCACCGTTTGGGAGGAGTCCTTGTGACAGACAGACACGTACATTTATTTTCTGTTGAAAATTATAAATTAGATGCCTCCAATTTTGTACGCTGTTTAACAGGAGCCCATTAAATATTTCCCCACAAAAATGCCTCAGACGAAATATTTACTTTTTTCAAGATAAAATATCTTTAAATTAAATGCTGCTTGTTTCCAGGGGGTATTACTACATAAATCGTCCTCTTTAATATAGCCGTAAACGGAATTTAAATTTTTTAATGTAAGCAATGTTTTAGCGGAGCTCTTCATTCATTTTACTCTGCCAGGGAATCGCTCCTCTCCATTCTACAATTTCTACTTTATAGTTCACATTATTCGAATTCTTGAACCTTATTAAAAATTCCTACAAGATTACGTGAAGTGTTAAACTGAATTATGCAGGTACATGTACCGTTTAGTTTCCTTTTGGTTCATTTTCTGTATTTCAATTTCAACAAGTTTTTGATTCTCACCTTTCATTTAAAAATCAATATAAAATAATTTTTTTATTTCATTATTCGGTAAAACCTTGATATAACAGACTAATGCTGGCTATTTTGGGCTGGTTTAATCTTTTACTGCATATCTATTTTTTGTAGATTTGTAATGAAATTCTAGGATTATCTAAAAAACGTATTTATAATATTATTAACGTATATAAAAGTACCTTTTTCTGATATTCATAATAGGAGTTTTCTGAGGCTTTACTTTACACTTGTTACATTTTGAAACTCGGTAAATACCTGTTTTCTATTAATTTTCTTGTTACGCTTTGGAACTGAGGTATTGACATGTTTATCATACGCAAAACACTGTTTACGAGCTGTGGCTTTAATCATGCATACCATTAATAAAATCAATATAATTCAATATGATCGTCGACGTATGTGGCCCTGTTGGTAACGTCGTTGGCTACGGCTACGGATGTCTCGGGTTCAATTCCCGGTGCCGACAGTTTCATAAATTGATCTTTCAATCGATTTATGGATTTCTGTTCGTAGTCTGAGTATTTGTGATGCCTAAAACTCCCTCCCACCCATCCGATCCTCACAGGGCGTAGCGAGAGCGATTAGCTAACCACTAGTCCTGTCCTAGCCCTATCCTTCTATCCCTACTCTCTTAGAAAAAGAGAGGTAAAGCAACTGAGTAACAAGCAGTTCTCTTAAAGAAAACCTGTTTAAGAAACCTCCATTAGGATACCATATGTTCCACATTGGGAGCGGACATGGAATAGTAATAATATAAATTTCAAATTTTTCCGTTAAATCCGAAGTCCGTTTTGTCGATGTTTTACTGAATCTCATTCAGCCATCTTTTATCTACCATTTCGCTTGGTTACCAATAGAATATTATCTTCGACAATAGTTATCTGACCGCATATGACCGATCATTTTATGATTATGCATTGAGTGCCCACTGGCCATGTCCACTTAATTCGTGCTATTATTGCACACCTTTCAATGTCTCACCGCAAGTATTGTTTAATATCGAAGCGCCGCGGGAAATCGAAACAAAATCACTTTCATGGTAATTCAAAAGCGTTTCTCCTTTAAGAAAATGATTACCGGGAAAGCTTTTCGAGAGCAGCAAAATCCGTTAAACGAATAATAGAACGTAGAAACTTATTTTTTACCCACATAAATTTAACGGGCCGTCCATTTATGTCGTCACGCATTTCTATCGAGGGTTTTCAGTATATGATAGAGGTCTGCACGGGCCGAAATTTCATAAAATTACCCGGTCCGAGCCCCGAGTCTCAATATCACACTTGTTACCCGAACCCGACCGAAGCCCAGATTTATTTTTCTCAGTCCAAAAAAAACTCGATTTTTTAAAATATAGTAATTAACTAATATATGTTATTGTTTCCATATTCTCCAAAATATTCATAGCACATGTGAAATAAATTATTTAAGTTATGAATAGTATTGCTTTATGGCTGACTCGTGAGTCGAACATAGTACGAAATATTTTTCAGAAATTTGAATTCCTTACTCGGGCCCGGCCCGAACCCGAATCTGGATTTTCTTTCCCCTTCCGAGCCCGGGCTCGTGCAGACCTCTAGTATATGATAATGTCATAATATGACCATTATCACAACTATTGTGATGATAATAAAAAAATATGTGGAATAAGTATGTACTGCAAACAGTGCTTATTTTTCTAAAGATATAACGTCTTTCCAATAAGAATTGCCAGTTTATCATTCAAACTACCAAAAGATAAATTTAAATACAACTTTGAGCTAATTCGGCATATTAAAATATTTACGCTCCGAGTATTTTACTCGCTTTAAATTCTAGGATGATCATTTTTTTTCGGGGAAGGTTTATCCTTTAGTAAAAACTTCATGTAACCCAACATTAAATAATCTTAAAAAATAAATGAAATATTTATAATACCTATTCTGTACATCAAAAGGTCGTTTTATAATTAAAATTTTCTATGAATTCACATTGCCTAACAAACCTAGACAGCCTGACAGATTGATACAGCCACGATGCTAAATCTATTACTTATTAATAGCCCGTTACCGCTCTTAAAATAATTAATTCTTTGACATTGAAAACTTGCTTGTTTAAATGAATGCTACAGAGTTTGCCACTCATTTTCTAAATAATTATTTTGTAATTGGTGAGACGCAGCTCAATAATAATTGAATTTTGTACATCTAGACATCCATTTTCATTTTTAATTATCAGACGTTAAACACACATCCATTATTTCCAGCTGACTTTGTTTAGAGCAGCGGCAATTAATCATTTTAACTGCTGTTGAAAGAGATGCGTTTATTGCATTATGCAGTACCCCTATCGACTGTATTTAATTTTTTATTTATTCACAGATTGAAATAAATTATTATTCCTACTGTTATTTCTTTATCTCAGTGCGTTATTTTCTAATCGAAACCTTTATCGTATATAATAAATGTAATTAAACATCTGTTTACTACAATGTATATTGAAATTTTACGAGACCTGATCATTCATATAAGTAGAATCTATACTATATAACAGAAAATACATGTATACATCTGTCTGCCTGCTGTCATAAGAATACCTCCCAAAAGGTGTACAATAGACAATTAGTAGTCAATTGAACATTTTATCTCTTATAATTCATTGATTAAGAGTAGGATCAATTTAGTTGATTTTCAATAACTCCCTTTGGTTTTCTCAAAAACATAAATATGTACCTGGCGCGTGCAGTGAATTTTTATCTTTCTCGGTCAATCACATGCAAAATGAAGGGCGCAAGCGAGATAAAAGGACATGCTGGCGTTTGCCCTTTTATCCTACTTGCTTATACACAAGTGAGGTTGTGTGATAACGATAGAGATAGAGACACATCTACCGCACTCCGATAATATTATGTACGTATTTTACAAGGTAAACCGACGATACAACTTCTAAGAAAATGCTTCCATTTTAAACCTCAAATAAATATTATTGCTGTGATCGACTGAGGGTGCTTGTTGTACGTTCAATATTACAACATGAATCGTACAAATTTTCAATTATTTACCTTGTGTAATGATTGCGTAATAATTATATTAACTTGTGTAATAATTATAAATACACGATATTACTTTTCGCTCAGTAAATAAAGTTTCTCGAACATTCATAAGCCGGAGTTCTCTTTTCATAATCTGCGACGGACAATGAAGCCATTTGAAATGATCGATATTAATATTTTTATTGTGATAACAGGTATCTACCGAAGAAGTGATAATTTGACAAAATTTATTTCCGTGGTGAAAAGTGTGGGTAAATACAGAATACGAAGACAATGATTTGGAATTCGCACCGGGTCCGTGCGTCGGGCGGTCAGTGAGGCCGCCCTGTCGCGAGGCCAGCCCCCCCGGGATCCCCGTCGGCGGAGTCATGATGAAGAAGGAGAAGCCGATGATGTCGGTGACCGCCATCATCCAGGGCGCGCAGGCGCAGCAGTGGGCTCGCGGCTTCGCAGGTTGGACCACCGACCAATGTAACCGGGACATGTTCTTCAACTTTTTACGTTATATTTATCGGTTTTTTTTCCAATTGAAGGTTTATAATTTTACAAAAAGTTTGATCCTTCATTCTAAAATAAAAAAATATGATTTCAGCCACAATAGCAAAAGGACTGATCGTTTTTGAATCTGTATTGATTTTCGAGACATTTTAGAGGAATACACAAACTAACTTTTAATTTCATTGCGATTTATCATAAACAGATGCAGCATTTCAAACCTGGTCATATACATTTAATTTTACCTGATTTACTATTTTTATTTATTGTGTAGTTTTTTTTTTGCTCTACATGTGTAAATACAGTAAGAAAGTAAATCCTTCAATAACACGGAGATAGATTACTTGTTATATTGAAATTCGTGTTATAGAAGTTTAGAGAACCATACGAAATTGGAGGTTAAGTTTTTATTCAAAATACACAAAATCAAGAAATCAAACATGGATAATTTAGTCTAAAAAGTATCCCTTTTCTATTAAAACGTTGCTAGAAGTAGTCAATACTTATTAGGTATCTACGTGGTTATTATTTTTGTTCGGCTCAGTTCTGTAGTGCTAATATATATCTAGCTAAAATGTGTTTTAAAATTTTTCACTGTACATACTTCTGAACAAAATATTTTTATATTGAGAAAAAAAGTTCACCTTCATTGTTTTTAATATGGATTCTTCATTATGGAAAAATTCCCAGGTTATATTGTATTAACATACCTCTCTATTGTACGTTTTATTATATCACCCCATTTTTTTTATTCGCATCATAATTATATTCTCCATGTTGAACACGGCATACAGGTCATTTCAATTCAAGAAGTATTTAAATAATCATCGGGATGTTTCATTAAGTATGAAATAAAAAATATCGTACTCTTCAGCTGTTGGTGGATAGTGACTGTTAACTACTATTCTAGCGAATACAGCAATGTCACCACTTTGAGTTCAGAATAGTGCCATCTGCCCATTCCGAATATCAACCATCTGTCCCTTATTACATTACACCTGTAAAGGTTTCGTCAACCTAATAAAATGTTCAATATTTATCTACCTTTTAGTATACTTTTAGTCACAAAACCTATCCGCCAGTTGTGTGTTGTGTCAAAAAAATCTTTCATTGTTCCATGGAAATAAATAATTATTGTCAACGTTCCCGATTCCGTCGCAGATCCAACTGTCAACAGGATGGCAATTTTTCGCTAGATGATGGTTACAAACACTTTATTTTCGTACCTCTGCTCAGTATTCTTCAATTAACTAAATTTGATGTCTAAATAATTTTTTCTTATTTTATGAAAATTATCAAAAAATTAAGACTTGTTAAATTAAAGATTTGTTTTTAGTGTTGATTTTTTGTTATATTATGATAGCTGCATTTTAATCGATATTCTAATATAGAGACGTTTTAAATAATAAAAACTTTATTAAAAAAAAAACCTGATACATATAATTAACAGAATAATAACATTGTTTTATGGTGTACCTAGGAGTTTTGCAATCCCCCCACCATTTCCCCCCCAAAAATGAATTAATATTTACAAGTGTGTTGGATTAAGGGTATTTTTAACATTACTTACTATTTATTTTAAATCTTAAACCATCACGACAAAAAATTTTGCGTATAAATATAATATCTTGAAAAATATCTACTATATTTTTACAATTTGTCATTTACAAATGTTATATTTTACATTAATATTGTAATCCCGCAGGCTTGTTCTTGAAATATGTCAACAAATCTAGTCTTCAAAATAATTTTTATGTTTGCTATTTATATAAAAAATACAAAATTATTTATGTACAATCCATTAATATATTGTGCATTAAAATTGTAAATTAATTTAGGACAAAGATATTCAGCAAATTTTACCAACACACCATTACTATTCGCAAAAAAAAAAAAATTTCATTCATTCGCTGATATTTTTACTGTTATGTTACGATATGAAGTTTTATTATAGTAAAGTCCCGGCAAGTTCTAAAATAATTTACATTTTCTTAATTACATTTTACATCTTGGGCATGGGTGTTTGTGATGTCTTCTACATATTTCGAAATATTTAGCACATTGGCGATTATTAGCTGTAATGATAGATTTATTTTTAATTTTATATATTCATTTACTGATCTATCCTAAAATCAAAACTTCACAGGTAGTAAATTCTCGTATGTCCTGAAGCGCCACTAATCGCATCTTAACGAATCTACATAATTATTGTAAAATCAATTTCGACTAGTATCATTAATTTATCCCCTTAATGTTTTTATCAAAGATAATTAATTACTTTATTTTTAATATTACTTTAGTTATATTCATAATACACTATTTCTTATAATATTTTTTCACTAAGTAAACAACAAACAGCAAGCTTGCGAGACAGTACGTTTTGAAATCAAATGCTGCTCTGTTTCCTTAATATCTTAACGATGTTTGTTAGCCAACTACATTAAAATATTTTTTTCATCATTGCATATATTAATCTAAAAAAAATATTTACGTATTTGTTAAAAACCTGATATTAATATTTGTACAGCTGTTTTGCAAAATATATAACGGGTTTTCTTCGTAGACCGATTAATTAATATCCCTGCCGAGGTAATCATTTCAATAGTAATGACATTTTAATCTAGAGTTAGCAGGTTAGTTACTAAATATAATAGTACCTTTAATTATTAGATTTATATTAAATTATTTTTGCAAACTTTTATAAGGATTGTACATCTTTTAATAACATTGAAAATGACATGGACACTGCTTGCAATGCAAAGGGACATTAACTTGTCGCTTATGACGCCATTTTCGCGTCATAGATTTACTTTGCCAAAATAATATTATTTACTTGAAGAAATGCGGAGAGATTTATTGGCACTGAATTAAACTTTGCTTAGTGTATTGTTATGTACTATAATAATTTATAAAGGACCTTGAATATATGACGTCACGCCTTATTGAGTTTGGGAGGGGGTATATTTATAATGTGATTATTTTTAACGAAGGGTTTTAGAAAATTTACGACAGTTTTTAAAATGGAGCTATGCACTTAGATTGTGGCGCTATTTACAAAAGGATGATAAAATCTTGTGACGTCATTTTTGGTTGAAATTTTATTACTGAAAATGGCGCGTATTCTTATAAACTTGCTGCGCCTGTTGTGAAATACACCATCATCACCGTTTGTATAGTATATTATATTAAAATCGAGTATTAAAACATGTTGCTAATGAATTGTTCCACCCATCTTTTTATTTTTCATTCCGTGAACGTTTTCATAAAACTTTGACCATCTGACGACATTATTAAAATACATTAATGAATGAGAGCTCACAATATAAACGAAAAAATTGAAATTGGAACGTGTAGGTATACGTTATTATAACAACAGTAATAAAAATAAAAACATACGCACGAAACTCTTTCTAAATTTGTTTGTTCAAAATATTTTGAAAATGGAACGATTTGAGTTGTATACCGAAGAAAATACGATACTTTGTTCATAAAGTACTTGGGTTTTGCTTATTTTCAGAAACCTGTAAAATCACGCAGTCCGCGAGACAAGTAGTACCTACACAAATATAAATTTACGCCGCTGCGAATTTTGCGAATTTTCACGGGCTCTGTTTCAAACGAATGTCAGCCTTTTTGTAAAGCCCCTTTTGTTGTTTACATGTCCGAGATAAAATATGTAAATTTAATTCAGTGCTATGAAAGAAAATGCTGCGTCAGGCGCACAGCTCGAATCGGCTGATACGTCATTCTCTTTTTTAGTTCAATATCAACAGGAGAATATTGTTAATTTTTTTTACTTGCGACTTTGTTACTTGCGACTCTTAGTTTGTCGAAAACTTTTCGACAAACTATACTTGAAAAAAAAATAGGTGTAATTGTTCTAAATTGCATCATCAGATAGGCATATCTATGTTTTTTTTCTGACAGAAAAAAACGTTTGTTTTATTTTAATGGTATACCTATTTATATGTTAGTTTACTTCGATACAAACGTAACAGTTCTTTGAATAATATTATACTTTATTTTGTGCATAGGTTTAGACTAAAAATAGTGTTATCCTCATACATATCTATCATATATCTCAATTGAAAAATTCAAATATGGAGAGATTTAAAAAAAATATGTTAGTGGTACAAAATCTATACATAGCGAAGAGCTTGCTTGAACATGATTGAAACAGTTGTATTGAACATTCAATTATCAAAATTTCATTTTCGTACCAAGAAATTAAAAAAAATACTCTAGGAATAAGTACCGTCTACAAATTGCCGTAATTTGAATATTTTTAAACACATAAGATATGCTATTTTTACGTAAATTTCATAGTTTTTATCTTATTAACTTATGAATCTAAGAATTTCAGTAAATCATTTTTTTCTCATAGTTTTCTCCCTGATCTCATTGGTAGCAGATCATGTCGGAAAACTGAATTCATTTATGTGCAATCTAATTAGGCCGCCTTTGACAAACATCAATAAGATATTCTTAAAAATGTATGTTCATTATTTTTTAAATGAAATGAAAAATTTGGATTCAGTCAGAAGGCCGCTCTTGAAGATCCATAAGGCAGGTGACTCTTCATCTGCGGTTAGATATGTTTAATGATGGGATATGATTTATTGAATTGGCATCGAAATAATCAAAAAAATACATACTTGGTGTATCAAAGGGAAAATTGTTAATGGAGGTAATAAAGTGTGGATTTTTTGATAATATTTATTCTTAAAGTGTTTAATTTTTAATTTATTTCATGATATAAAAACCAGGATCATTTTGTTTTGGGATGATTATTTTTTTAATTATTGTATATCCTTTACGTGTTCTGTCACCTCAGTATTAAAATATTTACTTTTGTTTCCTTTTCAGGGCTGAGCTTAGACGGCAGCCTGATGGGGCCGCTGTCTCCAGTGGAGATGAAGCCCGACACGGCGCTGCTGGACGGCCTGCGAGAGGGAGGGATGGGGGGAGGTGGCGGTCCGCCGTCCCCTTCCCCCTCTTACCCTCCCGGAAAACCTTACCCACCGAATCACCCCCTCTCTGGATCCAAACACCTCTGTTCCATATGTGGGGACAGGGCGTCAGGGAAGCACTACGGTGTCTACAGGTACACAAAATTATCTATTAATCACTAACCAAAGGGTGTTATGCTCTACGTCTTGAATATAATGAGATGAGATGAGTATTTGTAATTTTTTCGGTGTGTAAGCATTAAGATTTTATTAATATGTTACCTTATGGATATCAGAGAATGATGTGAAGGTGGCTGTGAGTAGTATCGCTTTTTATTTAGATTTCATTTTTATAGAAAATTGGCCTCCGTATTTTAGCCTCTGAACTTGGTAACCCGTGTCATCTGATTACATTGAACATAGAACCGAAGCTGTGACAAACTAAACTTGTAGAGGAAAAATCAGTTGAAAATTCAAATGTGCCATAAAGCAGCAGTGCATGCGTATTTTCATGTTTAGGATGTTAACTGTCAACTCTTGGTGGAAAGGCATTATTGTGTGACGTTTTAATTCAAAACTAATTTTATCTTTTCAAAGAATTGTCGTTTTTTCAGTAGCTACATTTTTTGTTGATTCCTTAAAAGCGTAAAATATAAGTTTCACTGTATTTATTACTTTTTCTTACATATAGTCCCAATTTTTCTTATGTTCTTTCAGTTGCGAAGGTTGCAAAGGTTTCTTCAAGCGAACAGTTCGCAAGGACTTGTCGTACGCTTGCCGAGAGGAGCGGGCGTGTCTCATCGATAAGCGGCAGAGAAACCGATGTCAGTACTGCCGATATCAGAAGTGCTTGAACTGCGGAATGAAAAGAGAAGCCGTCCAGGAGGAGAGACAGCGGGCCGCCAAAGGACAAGAGGAAGCTCATCCCAGTAGCTCTGTGCAGGTATTAGATCATAGTATTGAGTTTGACTATCATCCTGTCGAAGCGCTATGAACATTTTACTGCCCCTTAATGCTATGCACAGAGGATATTAGTAACACATCATGGCTAGGTTTCCCAAACCTATGTCTGCGAAGTGTGTATCTACATTACAAAGCATTAATGAAAAAATTCAATCCAAAAAGTAAATCTTTGTAAATATCCTCACAAGTGTATAAATATATAATGTAACGATTTGTAATAATTAATTTATTATGAAATGAATATTGCACGTGATACTTCAATATGGTTTTTTTTAATCCGGCTTTCGCCCTTCACTACAACTGGAAAATTTCTCAACCTAATTGTGGCCCATGACCACAAATAGGTTGAGAAACCCTGCATTAAGATATTTAGTTTGGGGTTTACATAGTTTGTTTTCATGAGAATGAGTTTTAATATTTATGATGTTTTGGCCACAGATTCATAAATCTATTAAAACATCAAATTATGAGACTGTCTATCCTTTGATTTGAACTTGTAAACATAGCAACCGAAGTCCAATTTGCTACAGGCCTGAAATGTTTATTAGTATGGTGATTATGGTAAAGATTTATTGAATACATATTTACACCTATCATATTGAAGTCTCGGACAACTTTCTTTATATTATTTTTGTTTTCTTTTTCCCGACCCTGAACAACGTGGAGCAGTCGGTTTATAACTCGGTTCAGGAGTTGAGCATCGACCGCCTGGTGGAAGTGGAAGGAGGTCCGGCCGACGCTCAAGCCGAGTTGGCTTATCTGAGGGTGTCTCCGTTGTCGCTCGTGCCGACTCGGTATCGGGGCCCCGTCAGTTCCCTCTGCCAGATCGGGAATCGACAGCTGAGAGGGTTGGTACATTGGGCGCGGTCTCTGCCGCACTTTCCTCGCTTGCAGATGCCTGATCAGGTCTCGCTGTTGAAGGCCGCCTGGAACGAGTTGCTCATTATCGCCATCGCGTGGAGGTCTATTGAGGTACCGATTACATCTATTTTTTAACTCTTTGATTATTGAGTTATTTTTTATTAAATAAGGTGTTTTTTTGAAACAAATAATAAAAAAAAAGTGACTGCCAAAAATCACTAATAAGATGTGCAGTATCCATGTTTGAAGAAATAATATCAATTCAATAAACAATATGAGAATGGCAATTGATAATAGATGCCACGATACTCTGTAAATTTACGACAATTTTGTTCAAAGTTTTAATAATAAAAACTTATTATAATTTTTTACAGTACCTGGAAGGAGAAAGAGATAATGGAAACACAAATGACAAGGGAAATAACAAAGCGGCGCCACCTCCTCAGCTGATGTGTCTTATGCCTGGTACTGTTTATTCTGATATTAGTGCAAAATATCCACAACATCTTTTTATCACTCTGATAGAATCACATTTATTTGATTTTGTTCCTCAAAATTAAATATCACTACCGAAAACACACAACTGTAATGATAAATTTTGTCTATGATTTCTATAAATTTATTCCAAAAATAAATTACATAGGTACTATAAATTAATTATAGAGAAAAGTGGTTGGACAGCAATTATTATTGGGCGAAAAGATTACATATAACGAGTTTGGTTGTGCTGTAATACAATCAAATTGATATCTTGCGAATAGTATGGATGGTATTGCCCAGCCACGGCAATCGATTCTTCTAGTTCCCCTGAATACATCCAATTGATAATACAAGGATAACCGAATTTGAATGGATCACCTGGAAAAGGTTTTAATCAATAAAATAGTAGACTTAATGGAAAAACATTTCTCTAGAGCATTTTTCGACATTTTTCTATTGATTGTCATAACTCAAACTGTCTGCAAGCTCCAGTGAAACGATTTTCCATTTAAAAGTCAACTTAGACCATTTTGTTGGTTACAACCTTTTCCAGGTAACTTAATCAATTATTTTAGTAATATGGTATTTATGAAGACCATGCGCAATTTTGGCTTTCGATACTATCTGATTTGAAGCATTTTGTTATGATAATGTGTAGTCATGTAGTCAGTGCGGAAAGGATTTCATTTATGTTACTCTCGTTTCAGGTATGACACTTCACCGCAATTCTGCGCTTCAGGCGGGTGTCGGGGCGATGTTTGACAGAGTGCTGTCGGAGCTTTCGCTCAAGATGCGTCACATGCGGATGGATCAGGCAGAGCTCGCCTGTTTAAAAGCAATCATACTCTTTAATCCTGGTCAGTTAGCGTAATTGCTGTACTATTGCTGTAATATTATAACTGTATACTTCCACATAGTCGATAACTCATTTTGTGCATATAACGCAATTGTTGTGCTGGTATGCTAATTGTAGATGTGTCGCGCACTTTGCATTTTATATTTATTACACCATTTCATCGTGACTAAATGGGTCTTATATTATACTAGTAGTTTTTACCGCTTTTCCCAAGATAAAGGACGCTTATATAAGGTCAATAAGACGTTAAGGTTAGTTAATGTTGAAGTTTTTTTGATAGTTGAAAATATCACCTTGGACCGTACCCCTTGTATCTCCGACAAAATATAATCGATCAATTAATAATAATGTTAACAGTTGAAAACAGCAATAATAAAAGATAAAAATTTCCCCACCTTCACTCTTCGAGTGCCTCGTTGTAGATACCATCGGTCTGGTATATTCAAGGCAACGTAAGAATTCTCTCAACGCAAGATATTCAAAATAATATATCTTCAGACATGCAGTCCTTATTATTTTCCCAAAGCATTTTTGGCTTGAAACATTCACAAAATGAAAAGATTAATGAAAGGAGTGGCCAGACCGATTCCAGATTCACATCAAGATGTACGAATTTAACATGTTACGTTTTACATTCAATTCCGTCAACGGTTCGGAGATCTTTGGTACGTGTTGGACCTTTGACTTTGTGCACAAACATTCGTAGGTAAAACTATTAATGTAGACACAGCATTCAACATCGATGTGGCCGTGAAATATCTTCGAAAGCAAAAGTTTGCAAGGAATGATCCACCATCCAATACCGAAATTATCAGATTTCATTTTACCAGTTGAGCGTAAAATTACCAATTTTCTATGATGAGCTGTATCAGTATCATTTATAATCGCACCTTTCAAAGAAATATATTTATCGACACGCAACTTCTTTTGATTCATTTTTGATAAACAATAACAATCTCTTACAAATTTTACGATTCAAGCACAAACACTTATTATTTGTGAAATTTATTTATAGTTGCTAGGTAATATGATGCTAAGACGTTGAAAACCACAGAATATTCGGTATGGAGCCGTTGCTAGGCGATCTTCCTCGGCTTTTGTTGATTTTTTTTATCTCGAATTGTAGACATCAAAAATACATAGTTGTCAGTTTTAGGTTAAATGTTAAAAGTTGAAAATTGCGCAGTTGAACTAACAATTGCAGCCAGAATGACGTCTGAAAGTTTCACATAGCTAGTGTACGCCATTTGGGAGGAGTTTTTGTGATCGACAGACATACAAGCATACAGATTTCGTCTTGTATTTTGTGCTATATAGTAGAGATGTATCAGTATGACTGAATATTTCAATATTGACAAGTTTTAAATGAGTTATTTAACACAGACTATCATTAACACACAGTGAAAATGTTAAATATTGTGTATTTGATACCCATACTCTAGTGACGGTCATTTTCGGGTATTTTAATCAACCAAATATATTTTTTTGGCTTATTGAGATTTTGTACACTTCCATGTATTTGTCACTAACAACCCGGGTTAGCAGAATGAATGCAGGTGAATGACCAGCTGAACCTTCCTAATTCTCCGTTATTGTATCCTATACATTGAAACACCTAATAGATGTCACTAAATGTGGAATGATTGTATATATTTACCCTTTCGTCGAATTGCATCCTGTCGAAACCCACAATGCTATTATAATTGTAAAATTACTGGTAATTCTAAAAGTAGTTGGAAAGCAGCAATTCGCCACTCTGTTAATGTGTTGTTTACAAAATAAGGATTAAGGCGATTCTCGAAATGTTAACTCAGGTATCCGTGTGGCTCTCAGACGTATAATATTTTACCTCGTAAATAATATTTGTCGTATTTGTATCTTCTTTATAAACGTTAGACACTGTTTACTGTCTGAAGATGCCGAAAGGCGAAACCCGGGTCGTTAGTGACAAAATACATGGAAGTGTACAAAATCTCAATAATCCAAATTTGATATTGAAATTCCATCAAGCACCCTCAGTCGATGTCTTAAATTAAATCTTCCAATTCAATTATTGATAAATGTTATATTTTACATTAATATTGTTGATGTCTTAAATTATACTTAAAATATATTTTTGTTCAGTTTAATTTTAGAAGTGACATCTGTGACCATGCTTTGAAAGCAGGAAAAAACCATAATAAATTGCGGGACTTAAGGGTAAGAGAAGCACAAAAGTCGTTGTCGAATTACACTATTAAAAATATCCAGATTCGTGGATATAAATCTAAAAAAAATCAGAAAAATATTATTTTATTTTTAACACGTTTCGTGCCATGCCGGGCACCGGTGACTGGCATCAACATTGACCACTGCGCCGTGTCAGTCACCGGTGCCCGGCAAAAACCAGATTCCATAAAGTGTCGTCGGGCGCCGCCGGGCACTTCTACCATGATATTTATCATCAGATGTGACTCACATGGCGTCACCCAACCAGATGCACATAAAAACATCGACAAATTTTATTTCAAAATTAAAAAAAAACGTAAAACATATGAAATCATGAAATATGATTTGGATATGATTGTACACATATGTGATCGATAATACGAAAGATTATTATGGAGAAAAACATCGAATACTAGTTCAGAAGAGTAACTACATGGTAAAAACTTTAGATTGTCATAAAACTAGAAAACAAAATATACCAATAAGGTCGAAATATGATGAAAAAATAATAACAGGAGAAGAGGTAATAATTATTTATTTTATATTCAAAAAACATTGTATTTACATGGATACATTTCTATGTTCCGTATTGAAACATGGTAAGCAATAAAAGGGGTTTCCATCACAACCGCCACAATATGTCACAACCTGTTAAGTTTTATTTTTCGCGATTTTTCGTCCAAATTTTACGTTTGATTTATAACACCTGACACAGTAACGGCGAACCTTTCGTGCTTGACCTTTTTTTTTTAAAAGTTCATGACGTGCTCTTCTTTGGATTGGTGTTGATGTTGATGGTTGGTTAGAATCTACGCAGCTGGTAAGATATAATGATAATTGTTTTCGAAATTCCACAATAGTAATGTTTTTTTTTTGTCACTTCTTCATATATCACTCTGGCATTCACCACTGCCGTATTCAAAAGTAGTTCTGTTGCTTCAGCTTCACCTTCAGATAATTCTTCAATTGACAAATCATCATCTGATAAACTTCTTGCCATATTTTTATGGGATAAAACTGAAAAATGAAATTGTTAAAAAAATAATAAATTGAATGAGATAATATAACTATATGTGTGTAAAAATACAAACCTGCTCTAGGGCTCGAAATCAAAATATATCTTCGAATGCTATACGTAACAAGTTGATGATAAAATATAAAGACATATTTTGAAACGCATCTCCTTATATATTGCGAACAAGTTTGCCCCATAAAGGGACTATTTTGAACTAATTACAATTGTAATAGTTCCCGATTGGATTGTATTTAAAAAATGGTAACGCCTCTCGGTTCCTGGGCGTGAACATTTTTTTTTTCCATGTCCGCTCCCAATGTGGAGCGTATGGTCTCCTAATGGAGGTATCTTAACAGACTTTTTCTACGATAACTGCTTGTTACTCAGTTGCTCAACCTCTCTTTTTTTCCAAAGATAGTAGAGATAGAAGGATAGGGCTATGAGAGAACTAGTGATTAGCTCATCGCTCTCGCTACGCCCCGTGAGGATGAGATTGATGGGAGGGAGGGAGTACTCAGACTACGAACAGAAATCCATGAATCGATTGAAAGATCAATCTATGAAAATCGTCCGCACCGGGAATCGAACCCGAGACATCCGTAACCGTAGCCAGCGACGCTACCAACTGCGCCACGGACGCCGACAAACATTATACTACCCTTTTTATTTTGAAGAAAGGATTGACATAAAATATTAAAATAATACGTATTTATTGAATGGAAGCATTTTTACAAGCTGGCAGGAGACACTCAATACAGTTGATTTATGACGGTCACCCATGCAAGTAGTCTTTTTTTTTTTTCTGTCGGAATTTTGTTATGCAATTAGTGAGTAATAACAGTTAGTTTGAGATAAAATAAATCTTTTTACATATTTAGAAATTTATTGTTTTGTATCTTTTCCTTTGCTCTTTATTACAGCCTCCACCCTTCTCAGAAGGGATGCATACAAAGAATTGAGATATTGGCCATCAATTTCATTGTCTCAAACCTGCCAAATATTTTTTTGAGCTCTTCAATCAATGTTCGCTGGTTTTTTTTGCCATCTGCTACTTGATTGCAGCCTAGCCCACAGATTTTGAATGGGTTTGAGGTCAGGGGTGTTTCCTGACCGGAACAATGAAAATTTTGAGATGGCGAGAAAAATATGCTTAAAAAAGTACTCAATCACGCCGTGGAGGTCACCGGTGACCGGCAATCCAAAAAAAGGTTATACAAGGGTTTAAAAAAATCTCGACTATTTATTAAGCCCTTATTAGGATATATATATAATATAAAACTAAAATGGCGCACATGTGTTTTTAAAAAAAATAGGGTGGCACTAAACGTGTTAAACAGATCATGAGCCCAATTTTTTACAAAAAAGGCGAAGATAGTGATATTCTTACATAGATGTCTCTACACGTTTTCAAAATGACGATTGCAATATTATACGTTCCATTCTGTGATCGATTTATTTATTCGTTAGAAACACCGTTACTGGTGTGTGTTTGCATGTATGTATATACGCACACCAGTATAGTACTATGTATGCTACACACATGCTTGCTTTTTGACAGTTGACATATTGTATTGCAATCTAGATTGTTTCTGCCGCCTTTTGTGTAAATATATGGGAAGTATTCGGGAATGACGAAAGAAAACGTTGGAATATAATTTTAACAATGATATGTCGGACTGTCATTGGATTTTTTTGGTTAATTATCAATATACAATGACATTTATGACAGATTGGAACAGCTTCAGAAAGTACGCGAATTGAAATTTAATGTTTTACAGCAGAACAAACCAAATCAGCTTGCTGATTGTCGTATTCAACGAGGTGTGAAATTTCGTGAACCCGTGAGATATGAAAAGCCTGTTGTTATCTAAGTCTCTTGGTATAATTCACTCTAACCACCATCCTAGTTAACTCGAATCCATTGGTTTCTTTTTGTCTATTCTTGTAAATTATATATTGCCGGATCTATAGTCTAGTGGTTCCGTTGTGGTGCTCACGGGCTCAAATTCCAGTAGATACAGTTTCATAAATTGATTTTTCAATTGAGGTCGACACATTTCTATTCGTTGATTGAAGTAGCATTTATTTGGTAAAACTACATTGTAATGAAAGAAAAATTTCAACTTGACATTATTTCCTCATCTAAGAAAATTAAATTACTGACGTTTAAGTACATTAAAGAAAATAATAAAATATTTGAAAAAGAAACTACTAAACTATGATTAGGAAAGATCACTCTCTCAGAGTGGGTGGGTATCTTCAACTCTATTATATCTACTATCTATTAGTATGATATTCTCAAAATGCTTTAGCAAATTTGGTTTTCAAAAGATTTACTTAGCCTTACTATTAACCCAAAAAGTTTGCTAGCACGCATAACAGTATAATTAATATGTGAATGAAATGTGAAAGAAGAGTTCGACATTATACCGAGTTTGCTAGCACGCATAACAGTATAATTAATATGTGAATGAAATGTGAAAGAAGAGTTCGACATTATACCGAGATGAATGGTTGAAAACTGGCTGACCACTTAACGCTGTCTAAATTATGCTACCTACCGATTTTTTGTTTCTTACCATATTTCTTTTTGGAACTTACATATCCCCTCATTGCACGATTTTCTACTTTTAAATAAAATAAATATAGTCATATGCAATGGATATGTATGATTGACTACATGGTAAATAGTAGAAGGAATTTTGAATCGGTTTTGTGAATCTTTCCGTGCAGATCAATGCCCAGATCAATTATATATTGTCTTTTACTGGACGTCAAATTATAATTTCGACGATTGAGACCTTGCATACTTAGTTTTCTAGCCATCTTAAGTTTGCATAAAACAAATGCCGACTCAAACCTCAGCAATGAAAGATTCATAAGCTTTCGTTTACGATTTTTGACCCTTTCAACTGTCTTATGTAAAACGAATAATTACTAAAACTCCGGCATGCTTCGTTTGATTGCAAGTTAAAACCAACAACAAAATGTCACCATACATCCAATGGAATATTGATAGGTAGTGAAATACCTGGGATATAAGAACAACTGGTAAAATCTTTTTCAGTTTTGCAAAGAAAAATAAACAATACACGGGTTACGACTACATAAATTGATTTTTCATTCTATGGATTTGTGTTTTAAGGCAAATATGTCTATGATTTATTGGAAGCATTTCAATAAAGCCGTTCAACATCGGAAAGCTGCATTTATTTATTCAACTGTCTGGTTAGTGTTATATATTGTGACAGATATATTGTTACATCGGTTTAGTTAGAGTTTTATAGTTTCTTTGGCAATTCTTCTAGATAAACTTGATTGAATTGCCGGATCTACTTCACATTATATTATGACTGATCAAAACCGATCACTAGGTTCAACAGAATTCGATAATTTACGACAAAATACGACGCGGTGACTTTTTCATATTTACGTACTTCGCGTAAATTATCGGTTTACTCGATTTCCATGAATAATAATGCAAATGTATATTCTATAATGACGAATAGTGATGCTTGCTTGAGTTTGAGTTCGATTCATTTTCGAGGTTCTATGCGCAATATAATATAAAAACGTCAGATCTGTCACTTTGACAGATCTGACGTATTATGGCCAAAGACAATTTGGGGGGAAAACTAGAACCTGATACATTTCCCTGCCGACAAATGGTGAAAGTTGTTGTATGGATCTTAGAGCCATTTTTCGGTAGATGTCTCAAGTGACCTTCTATGTTGAATTTATTGTGGTAAGACGTCACCGTTAAGGAATTGGCATTGCGATGTATTCAACGATATAATATATGACAGTGGTTAAATGGTTAAGGAAAACTGATTTATATGTTTTATTTTCCAGATATTAGAGGTCTCACATCTCGGCAAGATGTAGATCTACTACGAGAAAAGGTATTTAATTTCTTATTACAGTAAACTCCCAATTATCTGGCTAATGTTGGTTATAAAATATTTGGTTTATTGTGCTGTATAGAATCTTAACAAAATTCTAATATCAGTAATATATTTATTTATCTCTATTGGTCAATTTACTCCAATAAGTTTCAATAGAAGTCTGTTATTCTTTGATTCATGCAAATGATAATTTCTTCTTTCTTGGCATCCTTACCCTCTTGTACTTTAGAGATTGAAACCCCGAATCATGTTTTAACCATTCCTCAATGTTTAAAAAATTGTCTTAATTTCACATTTTTCAATCACTTCAAACCTCAGACTACATGGCGTTTGACTAGCAGCTAATCCTTCGAACATTATCGTTCTCACAGCCATTACTCATCAATACTTTCCGCTTTTGTACGGTTTTATGACACCGATTGTTTAAATAACGCAATAATATTAAAATTACAGGTATACGCGTGCCTGGAGGAGCATTGCCGAAGTCACCGAGCGGGAGAAGACGGCCGCTTAGCTTCTCTTTTGCTCCGTCTGCCGGCCCTCCGGTCGATATCTCTCAAGTGCTTCGAGCACCTGTTCTTCTTCCGATTGGTGGGAGACGTACCGCTCGAGTCTTGTCTCCACGAAGCTTTACAACAACCGATGGATCCCATTATCTAAATTCTAAACTGATAAAAATCTCATCTACTCAATTTTACACACACAGTGTAGGATTTGGTACCGCGATAGCTTGCAGATACGCAATACACACCTCTACTGAAAAACTGGATTCCATTTAACTTATTTCAAGTCATACTCTTGCCATTGTATTAAAGCAGATTTAATGAGAATGTAGTGGATTCACTTGTTCAGAGGATGTGTAACTTCAAAATGTTTTTATTTTGCTTCTGAAAGTATTGAATTCGTCCAACTGTTAAGATTTACAGTTAACCTCAATGTGAGTACGTTTTCCTTAGTAAATATATTATTTTCGAATCGTTAACTGTCAATCCATAGTTTTGATAATTATTAATCAGTCATAAACATAAAAAAAACTTCTTCTTGCTTCCCATGTGGTGTGCATGATTGCTGCAAAGCGCCTCCAAGATTCCATGTCGTTTGCCAATCTTGTGGAAACTGGACTTTTCCTGGACTTGGAATGAGGGCCCCATTTTCAATGATGATGACCCTTGATGGTGATGCTCTGTCAATGAAGCACGTACTCGGTCTGACTCCGAAAGTATTAATTTTTCCCTAGTCTAATCACGTCATCTCATCAATATGTTTGATCCAATCATCTGTTCTCTAGGCTTTGAGTCTTCATTGGGTATCCTTAAAGCAGCAGCGTTTGAACGCAATATATTTTTTAATTACCATGCAACTAATCAATAACTGATCTTATTTATCAAATTATCAGTATTCATAAATTTTCAAGATAACATGTCAACTTTGGGTTGATATTTTCTCCTGATTCTTTTTGTGGATAATTAATTAATATTTAATGTAAAATTAAGCTATGGTGTTTAGTAAATTAATATATTTTTATTTAATGTTATCTCATTTAAGATATCGACTGAGGATGCTTGATGGAATTTCACTATCAAATTTGAATTGTTGAGATTTTGCACATTTCCATGTTTTTAGTAACTAACTTATAATATTTTATCTTATAAATAATACTTTGTATTTGTATCTTGTATATAAACATCAGACACTGTTTACTGTCTGTCAATTCGAGTCCATTCGTGTGCTCGATTGCCTGAAAGATGCTGAAAGGCGAAACCCGGGTCGTTAGTAACAAAATACATGGAGATGTACAAATCCTCAACATTTCAAATTTAATGTTATTTCTTTCATATAAACTCAGCATACTTTGCTAGCCTGTATATGACTTCAATATATTTAGACATTTAGTTTCTAACCGATTCAATTACAAATATTTTTGTATAACATGATCTGCAAGCTTTCCGGTGCACAGTCGTCATCCGTTAGTAATAATTTATTATTTTAAGGTTGTCTAAGGTAACTGAAATATTAGATGAGGATTTCGCGAGCGGTTGTTTACATTGTACCTTTGTATGAATTTTATTTTCTTTAGAATTACTCGAGGAAGGTTCTCGGTGATCAAAATTAATAATAATCAGCATATTTTCTATGCCCTTATTATGTATAAGTTTCATTAGGCAATTATAAATATTTTAAAATTTACTAATTCGAAATTTAACAATGTAACCAATTTATTCCAACCGAAGTGAACATTTTCGTTTCATTCTCTACGCAATAAGTTTAAAATAATAGGATTTAAAAAAGAAATCGATAAAATTTTACATAGCGTTTAGTCTATGTAGCCTAACCAGTGAGCCCTTCCGTCTCTGCGAATGGAAATCGTTTTAGACGAACAATATTATTATTGACTTGAAAAATTGTAAATTAAAAAGTATTTTATTTTTCTTATAAGTGGCGACGGATGAGAGATGTGTCGGTGTTGGAAATTTACACCAGAGCAGTGGAATCCGGGAACGCCTTCGTATGATTATTTTGACATTGTTTTATTCATCAGAATTCATTATTAGTTTTTAAAACTATGTGTATTTTTATAATAAGAAGTAGAATTTAAAATGTCAATCTCAAATATGGCATCGAAAGGTTGATTACTGATATAAATTGTTTTGTATTCACTTCACTACGTTCGATAATCGATCTTCTGACGAGGAAGCCATGTTTTCCAACAAAAAGTTTTGAGGTAAATGTCTCTTGGAAAAGTGTTCACTTAATTTATGAATACGTAAATATATATTAATATTTTCAGAATATTAGTCACTTGCAATAAATAAAATATATGTTCTCTTCTGAATCAACCGGCAGACAGTCACTAAAAAGAATGGCTTATTTTTTATATTCGCAAGATGGCATTGGGTTTTATTGTTAATCTATTTGAATATTTACATATGTTTTGGCATTATCATGTATAGTATTTGTGAGTATTTTATAATTTGTCATATTCAATAGTTAATTGTTTTTGAGATGTTTTACATCCTGCAAATATGAAGATTTGTTCACTGCAATAGATTTTAGATATTATTTTATTCATTTAAAAGTAAATGTGCAATGTCTGTAATTTACAGTCAAGGTAGTCCGTATTGCCACTGCTCAGAAAGGTGTACAGTCTATCAAAAGTTTCTTAAATATGGTGCGTAATTAATTATAGTCTTAACTGTTTGTAATGTGTAAATTCTTTATATAGTAGAAATTGGTGTTTCCAGATATAACTACGCTCTAAGCCTAATTTTTATCGCATAACTTACACCGTCAAAATGTATATAAAGTAGTGACATGTGACGAATGAACAAGTGTTTGAATCGAAACAGAGAACGCGTGTCAATATTAGTGCGTTGGAATGTGCAACAATAACGAAGAAGAAATCAATAGAAATACCATTGTTTGGAAATTGTGATAAGAGATAATTTTATAAAAATGTTGAAATTTGATTACCAAATGTGTATTTTTTACCTATAATTTGTACAGAAGGGACACTCAAAAAATAATAGGTGAATAGATTTATAATAATAATATAATTTTCTAAGTTTTTCTGACTTGTTTTAGCGGTAAGGTCTATTATTTTTATTATAGTTTTTACTAATAATCAGTGCGGGAGTCGGCAGCTTCACTCTTTTTCGTTCAGTTGTCATCTTTGTAAATAGTTCATCTATCACATTCCGGTCCTTGTGGAATAGACGTGCCGACTTTATTTTTAAAAATCCGGACAGGGTGTTTTTATTCTCCGAGTCACCATTATTTATTTTTTTGTACTGTTGTTATGGCGACCAACGAGAGAAGCGACTCGCATCGACAAGTTTTAAAATAGGATTTAAGGAAATTGTTGAGAGGGCGGAGATTCCAAAGCCTCGTGGCTGACTGGATATAAAAGGTTTTATGAATATTGTCTATTAGAAATGTTGAAAAAATAAAGCGGTTGTGAAGTGTACAATGTTTTGTACACGCACGTGTTACATGAAAATTTAAACACTCAATAAAATTATATAAAATATACTTTATTTAAAGGAATCAAGCACGCATTGTGAAATAATCATTATTCTGATGGTAACATGAATATAAAAATACAATCTGATAAAATTGTGTTTTATTTTTCCAATTGACCCTCCCTCCCATGATGGCATTAAATTTCTATCTTTTACAGTAACATCAACTAAACCGCATTTATAGTAGACATTACTGGTTGCAATCAAGACTGACTAAATTTCAATTGTCAGTGGCATTCCAGAGGAATGTGAAGAATAAATAAAGCACATGGGAGATATCAATACGCGCCCAAGGAACAAAGCAAACTCTTTTTTCGACGTTTTGCAAGAGAGTAAAACAAAATAATAATTGATTTCTGTTTATTATTTCTATAAATTCTAAGCTTTTCATTTTTGATAAGTAATTTTTTAACCTTGTATTTCTCTCTCCAGTAAAACAACGAAAGGTGAGTTATGTTTCATTGGTTAGCCATCAGTGCCATAGGAGTGTTCAGCCCTCCATGCAATTCAAGTACTGCCATGAAAACGCTGACAACATAAATATATTTTTTCTTTAAAAGAAAACTACACACCGCTTCAAATAAGATTTTGTTGAACACGTTATCTCCGTCATTGGCTCACTCCAAAATTCAAAATCTATGCATGCCCTAATGCTGTCTTAATTCCGCTTGTCCCTTTTTCCAACTGAATGAATTTTGTCGCCCTAGAAGACTGCTGATCTATTCACAGGATGTGTCCGGCGGAGCCACCGGACTTTGGGATGACTTGGGAGGAAGTAAAAAGACCGACGGGGAACAGTCTCAGAGGCACGAGGAGTGTAAATGGCAAAAGAAGAATATTCTGCCAAAAAAGTACATTTTTCGAAAATGTAACATTCAACCTCAACCGTGATACAAATTTGCAAGAAATCATTACTTATAAGTGTCGCAGTCACGAAACAGGAGCATACATTTTTGGTTTCTACAAAGCGTTCGAATATTTTTAATGGTATATTTATGACCGGCTAGAACACATGTATTTCAAATGATATTTAAAATTAATATTAAGTGTGTAAGATAGGACTAGAGTGAATTGAATATTTTCGATTCTCAAATTTATTAGTGGGTGGACACTAATAGAGCTTAGGCAGTAATGCCATAGATAATATACTAATAAGTAATGCTCAACACCTTTACGCTGAGCACATTGATTGTATTTTCTCTTTACATCTATTTTATGTTGGTAGTTCTTTATTTAAATGCAGTATTAATTATTAGAGTTATGTTGACAGCTGTTATTAGAAAACCTGTCAAACTTCAATGAAGTCGGTAGTCAACAGTGTTATAATGTAATAACACCTTCATTATATATGATTATTCTTTTTAATTTTTAATGTCTAATGATTAATACTATACCAGTGCTCAGCAACCTTTTCTCACCCACGGCACAAATTAATATTTCGCAGCGCACCACAAGCCAAACTTACAATTTAATAATTTGTTTTTATTTGATGAATTAGAAATAGTAGCCAATTTCATTATTTAATAAAAGTCAATTTTTTTTTTTGAAAAATAAAAATTGTAATAAAATCATTTGTAAAAGTTGCAACTAAAACCCTAGCTACGTTGAACTATACAATTGTCACCCCTTTTTTTGTTTAGCCAAATCCAAAATAATCTTTCTATTTTTTATAATAGTCTCTGTCGGTCCTTCGGAGAATTTTCAATGATCCTAGTCGTAATTTGCTTCGTCAATGTTTGAGTTTCTGTTTAATTTGTGTGTCAACAACTTTTCATTTTCTTTTTAATTCACTCAGAAGATATCATCAATGTAGCAAGTTCATAATGTATTATTTTGATACATTCGTTCATTGTCTGTATTAATTCCATTAGGAAATTTTTCGCCATAAGTTCTTCCCAATATATGCAGAAATGTGTAATTATGGTAGGATTTTTTTGTTTTAGAAACGAGACAAGCCTCATTTTATTCATCATTGCAGTTGCGCTATCCATGCAAAGACTAATACAATTATTCCATTAAATGTCAAAATAATATTACAGTTATTTCAACTAGAATAATTTAAGAGGAGAGCTTATACCAACCAAATGGCTTTAATTTTTTTCTAATATGAAAATACTCGATATTCCTTATTTTGAACCCTCTGCGCTGCGGCACACCTGGGGTTGTCTCGCGGCACAACGGTTGCAGAGCACTGCACTATTCGTTTTAGAATGATTGTTATGATAGGTAATTCATGTTTTCTGCACTGACCTCTTTCCTGTATTGTGATGTTGGTTATGTTAAGTACCAATTTTATAAAGATGCATAGAGGAAATACAACCATCATTATCCTTGGCGTAAAGGTGTTAAATATTAGTGTCTATTCGTGTTTAGTCAATAAATTTGAGAATAGGACCGATGGTATATTTAAGTTTGTTTAATCAATTGTATTAGAAGAGAAGAAACTGATTTACCGATATTCAAGTGCATTCCAAACATCTTGCATTCATAAGCGAAATATTCATTCACACATGCCATTGTTAACTTCCAATAAAAAACTGCAGTTGTAAACTTTTCTCTACAGCACAATATTTTTTTTATGAAGTGAAGATAACATTGGTGAATCAGATTTATAATTGATAATGGTAATATTAGTATTAATGAATTGATATTAATTTTTTCACTGTTTTTAATAAAATTATAACATTTTTTCATATAAACTAATTGCAATATAACAGTACTGAGAACATTATCAAACAAAATTACACACTGGTAAATCAGAAAAAAACAAGAATGCTGGTTGTATTGTACATTTAGATGGTGATTTATGCTTTTCGCTGCATTCTGAAATGGAGTATTATGACTTTCCGCAATCTATTCTTAACAGGGAAACGGAGACGAAACCTGGATATTCAATTCAAGAACATTCTCGGATTGAGTTTTTATTTAAATGGCTGTCTTCCAAAGTGTTGTATTTAGTGAGATTTATTCCAAGAATTCTGTAAAAGAAATGACGAGTAACAGTTAAAATAATAGTAAATTGAAGACATAATGGTAACAATATAGCAAGTATTCTCTCAAATCGGTCATAGGCAAGTTCCTCTATCCTTTCTAGTATCAATGTCACCAGTATGACAGTAGATCTTTTATTTCACCACTAATTTAATCGATAATAGACAAAATATTGGATACATACTTGGAGAATTCGTTTTCAATTTCAGTTACTTTCGATGTGTGACAAACAACCGTGATGAGAGAAACTTTAGGATGGAAGACTCCCGGCAGCCAGCGTCTTGCGATTTCCAAAGCTTTGTCGGTCTTCATGCTGTGGATGGTACTAACCAGATTCCTTCAAATATTAAAAGTAATGTTAGGTGAAATGTTTTGAACATTTAATTTAATAGAATTATTGATTAATTAATAGTTTCATTTTTGCAGAAAATGTGATAAATATTCAAATTATTTACATACTGAATCATAACAATTCACTCCATTTTGAAAGGTTAATATTGTGAAATGTTACAAATTTATTGAGTTAACTTCAACCATTTAGGCAGAAACATATTATTCAAATGTTGCACATGTACTGTCCTAATTTCGCTACCTATACATATTATACTTAGTGAAACTATGTGGAGCCTGCGAAACGGACTCTCAGTTTAGTGGCTATTTTTTATTTCTAGGGTGAGTACAGACTTTATATTCCTTTTCCGCATGTATTCTAGCTATGTACTGTATTACTAAAGATTCAGTCAAAACAGCTAAAGGCTTCAATTGAGGAAAACAATTAAGAAAAACCGTTTCAAAATACTGATTGTGAGTGGTTTAAAACTTGGAAATTTAAGTTTCATTCATGTTTTCATTCATAATAAAATTTGAAGACTTTTCGTTATCTAATATAAAATAACTGTTATATTCGCATTTTTTATTATTATAGTTTAAATGCAACTTACTTATTAAAATCTTCATCTACATTATAAAAGTGCGAGAGTATGGACTGCGTAATAGAGTCGGCCGGCGCACTGTGCCTGTTGACAATACTGAAAATGAGTGAACTTTTTGCAGATTCAAAGAGATTCTCATCCCAGACTCCAGAGTCGAGGAACGATGTCTGAAAAGAAGAAGTAACATTCGATATAATATTGTAATAAGAAATCTATTCAGATTTATATTTGATTCAATTGACGTTTTTGTTGAATTAGGTATTTAGTTCTATAAAAATTATCAAATATTGTTCATAGCTACATCAGGATCATGTAATCCTCACAAACACAAAAATCGATATTTGCTGGGTTACATTTTACACTGTAGATAATTTCTCTTGTTAATCAAAATCATTTTTAAACCTTTTATTGCGGTAAAATTTGATTGATATAGATTTTAGGCAAGTTTAGATGTTAAATAAAAAATATTTATGATATAAAATTACAATAATATTCTTAGCCTGAAGATATGCCGCCGATGCGTTTGTCGCTTTGTACAGCATAAATTTGATAATGCCGACGAGTGGCAAAGGCACTAATGAGTAACTGTATGAGAGACCGGCTCCTCTTATCAGACGCCACATGGGACCCTGTAAGCAAACAAATCGCCAGACGGTTGATCACAAAATAAAAACAGCAACAATGTCAAAATAAAATTCGATTTACAAAACCAAAATATCTAACCTCGAGTTGCGTAAAGTATTGCAATGCGACCAGCAATCCTGGAATATCAGGATGGGAATTGGACAGCGGTCCGGGGCTATGCTGTTCGATGAAAGAGGATTCTATTCCGCCCATTCCAACTATGCAGCCTGTACCTTGCCTGGCGCAAGCTTCTAACAGCTGCTCGGAATCATCCAATACTTTGAAACTTAAAATTTACATTTCAACATTAATGAGGTTGACAAATCGGAGCATAATATAAATAATACTAAGCAGGATTCACTTAGTCCTCGACTTGTGTACATTTTGCAAAAACAAAGTTTGATTTTAGTCAATAATGAGATGTTGTCCTTATAAACTCGTTGGAGGAACTGTTGCATTGATATAGATAAAAAGAAATTACAGTCTTAAACTTCTTAAGATCAAGACAAAAGTAGAGATAATAAAGCATTCTGAAAGTGATTATATTGCTTCAATCGGCCGTTTGTATGACTTAAGGCGGTTTACGTTGTTCAATATTTCTTCACTGTTCCAAAAAAGATATGGGACCATGATGGATGAAATAGAGTTCCATTTGATAAATAAGTGTTACGTTACTTTTGTACATTAAATATTCATACACATTTTCAGGAACCAATTAATTGAAGACTAGACATACATGCTTTTCTCATATCTCTATAATAGTACCTTTTACTGTACACATTCACAACATATGTTTTCCACCATATTTATGAAGATCTCGAAAAACTGATTTATAAACTGAAAATAAACTGATTTTGAAGATATCAGCTGACATTAAAAAAAATACCATAATTCAATGAATAATGCAATAGAGTCATGCTTACTGTTGAGTATTTGCAGGTTTCTCAGCCCCAGTTGAAAATATTTTCCAAGGTTCTGCGGTGAGTTTGTTAGCTTCCAGATTGGCGGCCATATTCAACCATATATTCTGGGGGACGGACAGCAGAGCTCGGACACTTTCAATTTCCGTAAGAACGCCTTTAGCCTTTTCTTCGGTTTCCAGTTTCGGTAAGAGCTCAGTGAGGAAATGCTGCTGACGTAGAATACTGCACCAGTGGACGTTGCTTTCTGAATAAGACAAGGAATAAGGAACGACTGATAACTATTGGGCTTTTAAATCTCTGAAATGAAAGCCAGGATTAATGCAAACAGTTCAGTTATTTTTTTACTTGGCTTTTGTTCAAATTTAAAAAATTATGTCCATATCATTGAATTTTGAAATTGACAAAAGTATTCTTCTAAAAAACGGTCAGGTAATCCCTTTTGAATTCAAAAGATTTTGCATGCAATAAGTTCTGAGGGTCAATTTAGATAGAATTTTCTTACGTTTAGAGTAGTTGAGATCACGAATTAAGTTGGAAACCATGTCGTCGCCTTCTCGACGAAGACTAGAGACATCGTTGATCATCTTATGTGCAACAATTAAAAGTCTTTCGCGGGTGAAAACAGTAGAATTCATGATTTCCCACGTCAACTTGATAACCTTCTTATATTTATCGGGCTCACACTGAAATGTAAAAATGATTAGGCTACATAAAGGCAACAAAGAATTTTAAAAATTGGGCTAGCCTTACTTCTTTTCCAGAATGCATCGACTTATATTTTTCATAATTAATTGTACAGTTTAATTTGACTACGTTGGGGTTACTCTGCCTACCGATGGGTGTTTTTGCTTAGTTCATGTTTTTTTTATAACTGCTCACCAAGTACTTATTTTAATGTGTATATAAATGATTCATGAAAAAATTCTACACTGGAACCACTTAATACTGCACACTGTGTCTGACCTCATTTTACATCAGTTTTGGGCCATTTTAGTGAACTTCGAAAATCCAGATTGGAGAGTGATTTCTCCAAACTTTACGTTGTATCTAAAAAACTATATGAGATAATGTTCTAATTATCTATCAGGTATCTTATTGATATCTTGGGAATAATTTAAGCATTTTAGTTAAATTTGATTGGTTTTTATAGTACATAAGTCACCAGACAATGTAGTAAACGAAATTGAATAATGTTATGGGGTTACTTTGCCTACATTAGGGATGTCAAAAAGATAAGTAGTTAGGTATATTACTATTTAATTAAGTACAATTTTAAAGTTTTTCTGTCTATCAATTAAATAGGTATTTGACTACAATTTGAAAATAGCTATTTACAGCTCTTCGTTTTCAATAATTAACATTTAGAATATTGAATTTTGTTTCAGGGTAAAATGTGTATTTTTTTGTCAAATGCTGTTATTTTATTTATCATTACATGACTTCACCGTACTTCATTTTTTTGAAGTCGGATATTTTTGTGTGTGACCTATGTATGTGACGAGTTATCTACCTGATTATTTATTATTTATTGGTTTTTTTAAAGTTTAAATTATTAATCAAGAAATCTCATACACCTGATTCTCCTTTTGCATGGGGGATATGTTTCAACTAGCTTACAAAAAAAAAACGTGTAAGACAAAGTACACACACAAAAACGGGTGATGGATTTCATAAATAATTTAAATTCATTTTGTATTTATATATTAAAACAGTTATAAATTGACATGATTTGCTATTTAAATTACTCATTAGATATTAAAAAATAAAAACCAGAAGGAATAAAATCCAAATATGGAAGAGCAACATAAATGTGTTCAAACAATAACAACTCACGCATGAATCATAAACACCTGCTTCTTAAAATTCGCCAATTGGCAAAAATAATGACTCCAAAATTCCCAAAGGTGGACGTGTTTTTAAATATATACATATATACTGTATTTAATAATATTTTTCATTTTTTGTTAGCGTGTAAAAAAAATCGCGCGAATGCATTTCGTCTAGATGAAATACATTTGCGCGACTAGTGGCATCCTGAGAACAAATGTATGACGGGCTTATAAAATATTTAACGATTTTTAAATAAAAATTTATTTAGATTTGCAGCAAGATTCAGCATTCTTTTTGTTGTTTTATTGTTTCATGTTTTACAAAATGCTACTAGTTCTAACAGCTATACTATTAATCATTTTGTACCTGCTTATTCTTTAATCTTGATAAAAATTAAATTATATTTTAAATTATTGATTTAATTTTTATTGTAATGTACAACCCTGAAAAATTTAAATGTATGAAGATGAATGTGAACCGGGGGTATATTTGCTTGCGAGCCAATAACTATTGAAAGACAACTCTGAGGTAAAATGTTTTTAGGTGACCACCAAATATCAACATTTGACCACATTTACCTACCCATGTATGAAAATTATATCAGCGAAATCTTGATTTAATTGGGGTAGGCAGAGTAACCGTGGGGTTACTTTGTCTAATTTTTATTTTGACAAAAAAAGCAGCTCGTTTATTATAATTTTACATTCATATACCGTAAAACTATTCTTAATCCAAACAATTGAATTAAACATAATTCAATATACGTTACGTCTTCTTACAAAAAATTGACAAATTTTTAAAATGAACTAAAAAAAGTATTGAAAATCAGGCAAAGTATGTAACCTCATTTGACGGTACTATAGAAGCAATTGTTCCATATTCAAAAAAATAAATCACGGTCCGTGTGAATGTAGTTGTAAAAGATGGAAAAGGGAAAAACATACACAGAAATAAGTGTGTCCTCTTTTCTACATTCACTATCGCTATAAGAGTAAATAAGATGAAAACTGAATACATGCAAACAATATTTTAAAGTTGCATGTTGCCAAAATATGTGTACTGGGTATGGCCAGTTTTTATTGCGACCACTCCATATGCATACATATATACTGAAAAATAATTGAGGGGAAAAGTAACACTTAATCTCATGTGATTTCATTACTTCACATTAACACTTTAGCTACCGGGCGTAATTACATGAAACAATGACTTCTCGCGCTTTTTATTAAAATCGCTATATCTCTTAAATGCGTCGACATATTGACATAAAATTTTCAGGAATTGTCAAAAATGTATCAATAATTATATAAATCGATTTGTTTATAATTGTTTTAAGGTTTTCCAAACTGTGGTTAATGGTTTCCCAAGAGTACATCTGATTTTGATACAGTCAGTACTTTACTTACCTTACTTAGTCTTTATTTTTTTGCAATTGTTTTTACTTTTATATTTACCAAATAGATTACATAATGTATACGATTCATTATATTTTTTATATAACTAGTTTTCTATAAAATAGTACTTCGTTATTCAAAACATCAAAACAACAAAAAAATCAAAATTACAAAATGATCGATATCTGTGAAATTCACCGTAAATTTTTTATTTTAAATTACGAATATGGTATTTCATATATATACACTACCATCGGTTAACAAGTTTGGAGCCCGACATTAGCGCATCATATTTTTTTTTGTATGCAAAGTAGACATGTGCTGTATGAAGCCAATTGGCGTTCCCAGTAAATAATGGTTGGCGCGGTCATGACACAAAATGGCATTCCCGGTAATTAAGGTGTTTATATGCATGTTATAAAATCCAGCTCCTGAATCGTGAAAATTTCAGTTAATTTGCAAAATTTTAGAGGATAAATACAAAATTTTCTTTTCTTTAATTTTTAGTAATAAGCCAGTAGCAAAACTTCTTTCTTTGGAGTGGGTAAAGATTTATAGTTAAATAGTCAACTATAAGGGCCCGTTTTGCAGAATCAGGGTGGAGGGATTGAAATATCAAAACATATGTGCCTTTGAATACAAATCTATAAATCAACTCGGGAAAGAATCCATTTAGGGTTTCAAACATTTGACAATCCGACCGAGCACGAACACCGTAGAGCGTTAACAGTCGGCTACAGGACCAGCTAAATTACCTGAGTGCTAAGAGTGACAACTTGATTCACAATTCCAGGGGAGAAACGAGAAGAATTTTTAACACCGATGCTAATATCCAAGCCTTCAGTGAATGTTTCAATATCAGCTAACACATCATCGTGTGATATTAGTTTGTTGTCTCGTTTCAAAGGACTTGCAGTGAGGACTTCTACCAACAGAGGAAGCCATTGACGTTGCGCTGGAGTAAACTCACTGGTATTCATGAACAGGTTAATCTGCAAAAGAAAGGAAAAATGATGAATATTTACTGAAAGAGATGTTAATTATCGGTAGAACATAGTCTTCTATGTCCTGAGACAATCGTATAATATAATGTTCTGCTATCAAATTTAATTTATTATTAGCAAAGTAAGTGGAGAAGGTTTGCACTATAAATGAATCTATACGGCTACTTGATAATTCATATAACAAATGAAATTCATTACTCACATAGACAAAATGAGTCTTCAAATTACTTATTCTAGTGAAGAAAGGCATTTCAGCGAGTGGGAAATGAGGACAAGGAGTTCCACCATTCTTCCACGTTTGAATATTTTGGTATTTGAAGGTGCAGCAGTTCTCCATAGTCACACTTTTCAGAACGTCTTCTGGAACTTCTCGCTGTAAAGATTCAAGTAAATATAATGTCACAATAATGAAACATAATATATAATATATATGCAAGAAACAATAGACTTACTCCATTGTATTCCATTGCATCGGACAGTTCCTTGGCTTTTTTATCTAGTCCTTCTTTACCCAATTCCTCAATTTGATATTTTATCCTCTCAGATTCTTCCTCTGCCATTCTACGGAAAAAAAAATGATAAAGAAGTATTATGTGAGTATATAAAAAAGAATCTGCTATTATAAAAACCAATGGTTATGTTTTGTGGCATGCAGGATACTAATAGTGAAATATAATGGCAACAAATTAAATGGTCAGAATTTAAATCAATCTTTGGTCAGAATAAAAATATGAATGGTCTGAATAAAATTATTATACGGTCAGAATAAAAGCTTAGGTTAGAAGTACTGACCGTAAATTATTTATTCTGCCCTCTGTAATTCTGACCATTTAATACAAATTCTGACCAATGTATTATTAATTATGATCGAAGCTGAATTAAAATTCTGACCAGAAAAATGTGAGCCAAATATAATATTGACGATACACTTCTTTGTACAATATTTTTATACAGCTTTAGAGTTGGTACTTCTGACTTTTGATTGTGATACCGGAAGAAATAATGACCCGCATTACATTGAATACAAGACACCCTTCATGTTAAAAAAATCTTATAATCTTTATTATGAAAATATGATTACCATAAAAAGCAGTATAATATTCATTTCTTTCATCTGTATTATCACTATCAGAGTTTGAAACTTTATCAGATGTAGTTTCTTTTGTTATAAGACGCAACCAACGCAAGAAGTACAAAAAACATACAGGAATCACAGTGAGTTTCCTCTTATCAAGGAATTAATTCGAAATTAGAGCATTTTAAATTCTATTTACAAAGATAACTTAACAAAAACAATGACACCTATCTTCTGTTTGACAGGTAGAGTAAAATGACCACAGTATGTTTTTGTTTTATGATAGTTCCAGATATACAAACACATACATCCCACAGGCTAGTACAGTACTAGTTAAACTATTTGGTAAGTAACTAGTTTACTGATTGTTTCACTCGTCCTCCCGTGTATATCAGGCATTATGGCAATACATATTCAACATTGGCAGCGGTAACAGTTGAGACATTGGTGAAAATATAGTTTTGTTTTACAATAATTAATTCTAATAAAGTATATGGTAATATTAATACTGTTCCATAAGTTGAGTGCTGGGCGTCCCAATGACAGCTACAAAAATGTCACCCATGTATTTCTTAATTAACGAAGTCCAGAATTCTGCATTCTCATTTTCCAAGCGCCGGAAAAACCTCTGCTTGTTTGCGATTATATCAAACTGTGAATAAAAAAGATAAAATCTGAGAGGAAGTAACATAGTATTAAAAAACTGACTTACATTCATTTCGTTGTCAAACAATTAAAATATAATTTATCCCTCTCCCAGATTGTATTGCTGGTCATTTGGTCATTTAGCCGTTAGGTCAACACTCCTGGTTGTTTCTGGCTATTTGGTTGCGGTGTCCACAGGTTCGATTCCCAGTTATGCGATGTTCTATTAGCTAACTGATAGTACTTTCCTAGCCCCATTCTTCTATCCTTACCTACTTCGAAAGAGGTTTGTTTGACTGACAACCAGATCTCGTAGAAACATCCATGCCGTCGAAGACAGACCGGCTCATTCAGGAATACAAACCCGACACTATAACCAAAGCGGATGAATGCCGGCATTGTCCCCTCAGATAAAGGTTCAGTAATTATATTAAAAAGTTGCAATGAAACATAATATAATAGATACCTGTTCTTCGGATGTAGCATGGAGCATATCGGAGATGCACATATATGCTACGGATTCATGAGGCATTCTCTCGATGTGCGAGTGGATTTCTCTCAGTTGTTTTTGAATAATCCTTTTCATGCGTTCAATGTCGATGGGGTCAGTTCCATCCCCTACGGAGGCAATGCACTTTGTCAGCACTGGCAACGATTCCTGGAGCTTATTTATAGGCACGTTATTCAGGAATATAACAAAAGCTGTCACTGAATTCTCAAAAATACCTTGAGAAACCTGAAAAAAACACAAAAAAGATAGTGTAACTTTGTGTGCCGGAAATGCGAGTGATTACAATCTTCAGTTTCTTACAGAATGTTTTGTCATTTTCAGATCTACATTAATTTATAAACAATTAATATGTCATAGGATAAAATAACAAATTATTTTGTTATAAAAAAATTTTATATCAGGTGGTTGATAGCTATTTCGGCTTTACGCCATCGTCAGAACTATCATTGTCAGTCACATGATTGAGTCAGAATTAATATGTCACAATGATTGGAATGATTTTAGATAGGATTTATTTTGCATAGGTTCCCCCGACTAAATTAAAAGACAGATTTTGGTTGCCAAATTGATTTATACCAATAATAGGAAAATAAAAGCGGTTATTAAAGACTTACATCGCTAGCATAGGGATCCTCCACCTCGACGAGGGCTTTTTGTAGAGGAGCGGCAGGAGTGACACAAAGATAGTTGAGTAGGATTGTGCAAGCTACATATTCGTACCAGCTGTTCGGTTCTGATATTTTTGGACCTCTCCATGCAACATATATATTGCCACAGTCTTCACTGTCGGTCGGATATTTCATGTTGAGAGTCTTCGCTTTCTCCAGCGGAGGCACAGGTGTTTGCCACGGACGAACGAAAGGCGGCAGCTGTCCCTATTCAGAAGAAAATCAGCGTAAAAAACAAAATATATCATCATAAAGTCAGATGTTTGAAAAGAAAATATGATAATGCGATAAATGGCAGTTTTTGACCGTGTCTTGACATAATAATGTAGAAAAACTTGAAGATATCAAGCTACAAAAGGGAAAACCCAGTAAAAAATACCTTAGCGATTATTTTATCTTCGATCGGCTGAATGGCTTTGAACACTTCCTCGGGAGTTATTTGTCCTGTTAGGATGACTGTAATATTTTCAGGTCTGTAGAACTCCGCGTGATATGCTTTCACCTGAAACATATATTAAAATTGTAAGGGGTATTTCGTGTTTTATATTTATTATATTTGTAACCGTATTTGATGTTACAAATACCATTTTTCAGTTTTTTAAGTGATAATTTTTCGCTCTATCTTTTAAACAGAGGAACACATTAATTTGATGCAATTATGACTGCAAAAATGAGAGTGATAATTTCATAAACGACTAAAGAATGGCTCTCACTACAAAACCTATTTGCGTCGCATGTTAAGAAACAAATATGACAAAAATATGACACGTTAAAAACTTTTGAAGCAAAATGTTGACACGGAGAAGTTGTTAATCTACAAAAGTGCCCCTTATAACATTTTCCATGCACTATCAAAAAGTGTTGGCACTTAATTATAATCATTTAAACGCATCTGAGATAGGTAAAATCGAAACAGTCCTACCTTTTCATTGGTGGTAGAGACTCTTAGATTGTGCATTAATCCACCTGTATCTGAAGAATACCCTGAATTTTCATACACATTTTGAAGCAATGCAAACATGCATCTGAAACAAGAAAATTTTTACTGTATTGAAATGCCAAAATACACCTAATTCTCTTTTGTCCAGTTTATTTTTACACAGTTTCAAAATCGCAAGGTTCAGTTTGTCATTTATCTAATTTATCTACATTCACTTATTTTTTTTTATACGATTGTTTTGTTGCACGGCTGTTTTGCACTGAACATATTCTCCATGAAAAAAGATGATTGAGTGTACGTACTGTATAAGATATGGGAAGATTACTTCTTTATTCCAAGCATTGCAGACAAGTGGAATAAAAAATGTACTGATTACAAATAGAAAATGCATTTCTACAAACTAATCCATAATATTTTTACATAAGAATCAAATAATCATTGAAATTTAAAAGTATTTACCGAGAGCTGGCTGAATTCTCGCGTCCCTGCATTTCACAGTAAACAACTCCGGCATCAGTTCCCTCTCCGGTAATATGATGGACCTCTGTTACGAATCCGTGGTCAGTATTGACAGGATACAGAACATGATCTAAGTAGATGGGAAGCAACGTCAGCATACCTTCCGAGCCGGCAGTCATCACGGTGTAGACCGTGTGATCGGTGTCTGTCCACGCATTCGTTCCCGCTGCTAGGCACTTGTTGGCTAATAGATCCAGCAACCCTTTGTAGGGATATTCTTCGGATCCCAAGAAAATCAAATGTTCGAGGGTGTGGGGAAGTCCATCGTGGTCGTGGGCTTCGGTAGCTGGAATTTTGAAGAATATATATAAATATTTCAATATGGGTTATTAACACAAAAATTGGTTGTTCGCCCTATTTCTTAACATCCTACTTAAGTTGGAGTAGGATATAATGCAGGGAGAAATAACTTAAAGCTGTAAGATTAATTTTTATAAGTATGAAAAATATGGTGGGGAAAGGAACGACCGAGAACATCATTAACACTTTTGGTAACGGATCTTAATTCATAGATTAATTAAAAAATTAGTAAATTATAAGGCAGACCTGCTTAATGATAGCGTTTTATGGCTAATTAAAAATAAATCAAACGATTTTGTTTCTAATTCAAATTATTACTATGGATACAGTTTTATTATTTATAGATGTATAATTTCCTTTTAGTCCATCTATCTTGAAATGTAATAGAATGGGTTTCCTGGAAAAGGTTGTAACAAACAGATTGGCCTAAGGTCACTTTTCAATCGTTTCACTGGAGCGTTTTCCAACGTTTTTATATTGACTGTCTAGCTTTCAGCGACAGTGATGCCATGAATAACAATCCTAGAGTAACTTTCTATAGCTCAAACTGCCCATAAGCTACAGTGAAACAATTTTCTGTTGAAAAGTCAACTTAGACCATTTTGTTGGTTTGAATATTTTCCAGTTGACACATTCAATTATGTTTTAAATTTGTTAGTGTGGCAAAATTACAAATCTGTTTCTTTAGATGTATGCAACATGGACTTGCTTAATGATTTTAAAAGAAACAAAAATTGCAACAATAACATCAGGAAGAACCCATGATTTCTAAAATTTTAAAAGATGAATGTTGTTCAAATTTAGATACAGAGAAGTCATAATTTTTAACTGAAAAAGTCATATTCATCTGGCAGCAATTAGAGGGAGCGACAAGGTGATTTTTTTAGATTATTTTCGAATACGGAATAATGTAATAAAAGAAGAGAGTAATGGAGGCACTGAAGATAATTTCAATTAAAATGTTATGTCAAAAATGAAATCTAAGTAATCTAGATTAATTTATTACAATAGAGTTCTAATTAAATTTAAATTCAAGCAATAAACTTTCGTCAGTGTCTTTTCACAGATAAAAATACAATCATGGGTGAATGAGATTAAAATAATTATGGCAACTTTTTTAAAAATATCTGTTGATTATAGGAAATAATTTTTAATGGAAATGTATTTCTTATTTTAAATGGATTTCGCAGTTAATTTGTGGAAATTCATTTTCAACAAATAAAGTGTAAGTGTAAGCCGTTACAAAAAACACCGGAAAATTAATTCAATCTTCTTCTTAAAAAATTAAATCTGCTGATATTAAAGACGCCTTAGCAACATTAACAATTACTTTTCACCATAACCACATTAGGCAACTAAAGTTTCATTTAAAACTAATTATAGTCTCGAACTTGAACAACCAACGATTTTATTGTACAAATTTTATATTTAAAACACGTGCTTTTCATGTTTTGAAACATTGGGAATAACTTAACTAAAAATACATATTAAACCAACACGAAATTATTTTATTTATTTCACTTTAATTCGTGTTTAGCAGTTTTTACGAGAAAAAATGATCTAGTTTAGAGTGCGAGACAAATTAATAGAAGAAACTAAATACGTACGCATTTGATGCATTTGTGCATAATGCAACCACACCTTCAGAAAATACTGACGTTGTAGTTATTGAGAAATGCATTTGTTTTATTATTTACCTAAGCAGATGTACGAATTGACAATGGGTCCTTCAACATCGCAGATGACCACGGTCAGTCCTGTTTTTTCAGATCTATATTTTTGGACAAGGGTCAAATCATTCGCCTTGGTCGAACACACTAGTTTAAAATTATCCATATTGGTTATAATGTCGCAGACTTTAATAGAGAAAGATTGATCAACAACTGACCTAAGTGAAACAAAATAAGCATGAGCCGACTAAACTGACAGGATAGCAAGTACTTGTGTTACTAGCTATTATAAGAATAATATAACAAAAACAAAAATATATATAATGGTGCATCTACAGTACATTTCTCAGTGGTATAAAATGTGTAGTGCATTTATCTAGTTAGATTCTACTTGAAAATGGAATTTTAAATAAGATAATAATTATTTCATTATTTCCGATTTCTCAGAGATTTAAAAAGTCAAAGATCGAGACGATACAGAAATATTAAAATAGTTTTAGCAGTAGGTATTGCAATAAAGTTTCCGCTTAGTTAAAATAATTGGAAGAATATGATTGTAAAATTTTATTCTTACTTCACAAAATTTCGATGCGAAAACGGTGTCTATTCAAATCTGTTCTTCTTCCAGTGATAAGAGATATAATGAGACAATGATACAAGATACACTGGTCAGACAACCAATTTAATAGTAATAATTTATTGTGAATATTTAAGTGTTTTATATAATATTTTCAATAACACTAGCATATTAACATTATAAGCCTTACCATAATATCATTATGATAGTACGTGAACTTTTGGCAAAAGCATTTTAAAATAGATAGCAGCTATCCCTACGTATAATTCCGTATCTGCAAACATAAGAATTTACTAGAGTGCATTTTAAAGATTCATAACGCAACTCACTATATAATGTTTTCGATAAAAACTTTACTGAATAATTAATGAATTTATAGAAATTATTAAATATTATCTTATGTGATTAAATATAATATTTATTTCTTATATATTCAATAAATAATAGATGCGCCATAAAATTTTATTTTCAAATTGTTCTGTTTTTTCTTGTTTTGTTTCGTCATGTTCTGTTTAGTTATAAAACCGTGAAAACAGCTATTTTACATTCAGGAAACCTGTGAAATTTCCAGCAATTAAATTCGATTCGAAAAAATATAATTTGACGGTGATTTGGCCAATTGACAAAACCCTCAAAATTTAAGTTAGTTCTCTGTTAGTTAGTCCAGTAGTTGAGCATGTTTAATCAGAAGATTTCATGACAACCTTTCATGAGAGTTGCCTCAGAGCTTCCTATAAGACCACTCTTGGTTGAATCAAGTAGGATATGCTTACTAACACTGATATCCTTAACAATTCTCAAAATAAATTACTGACTGCATAAGGTGTTGTTTTCAAATGGCTGCTATGACATCCCAATGACATATACGATGTGTTAGTTCCTCAATCCAACAAAAGGTGGTTTCACTTGTATGAACGTTACAATTAAGAGCAATTTCTCGTCTGTGCATTTCATTTCTTATTTTGGGTAACTACTGATATATGGAGAAATACCACATTACCAGTACATTTACCTTATGTGTCTATTATTTTTAAATTAACTGTGTGTCCCCAAGTCGACCCCCAACCAAACATAATACATACATGTAAAATACTTAATTTCTAAATTACAAATTATACTTCTTCTTTCATGTCAAAATATTTTATATACCCGGATGCAAGGCGACCTCTTAACCCTTAAACCATAAACGGTTGACATCAATGGTGATGACAATATAATAATAATTCTGGTTGAGTAGTAGTATGTTTCAAGTGAATAATGTGTGATTTATTTACTTTGTTTCATAACATATAATATAATTATGGAAGATGCATCTTAGGTACTATTTATTTTAAACATACAGTAGAGATACCCAATACCAAAGCCCCCTATAATTACAAGCCATGCTGTACGGCCCGTCAGCCAGTATTCTTGCAGACGAGTGGTCCGTTACATTTACTGCGGAGTCATGAAATCGATATTTTGGACTAATTACGATGAATTCTAGCATATTTTAATAATGTGAGATAGTGGGTAATCAAATGTAGTTTCTTTAATGTTAATAGGAATAAAGATAATTAGTATGGATTCGGCGGAAACTCTGGTGTTTTGATATTAAATTAAGGTTGATAACTTAGTTATTCCACTGGCTTTGTTACTAAATGTAACGCGTTTCGTTTCTTTAAGAAGCATCTTAATTAAAAATGAAGATTAGAGTGGGTTTGTTTCCTTCTACTGGACGTGGGGAGGGGGTAAGACCCAAATACTCATAGTACTAATTATAAAATTTACTACTAGTGTTTGGAGGTGATTTAGTTAGTTATTCTGAAGATGCTTCTTAAAGAAACGAAACACGTTACATCTAGTTACACAGCCAGTGGGATAACTAGGTTATCAATTTTAATAATCATATTAGGAATAAAGTTGTTTACTTACTTTGAAAGAGTATAATTATAAGCCTAGTCGTTATGAATGATTGTTATTAATCGACAATTCAAAGTTTGTATTTTGCGATAAATTACGATTCTAATAAATCTACCCTGCCACACATCGCATTTCGTGCCATTCACTACATTATAGTAAAGAAACACTGAAAAATTCACAAGAAATCTTTTCAAATATATGTTATATTCGATGAAAAGCTGAGTTGAGAGACGATCCCGTCACAGTTTACTGAGAATCTGTAACTTGTAATTTAGGTACTCAGCGTTTGGCTGGATTTTCGCGAATTCACCCGCCCAGTACTGGCTTCACTCAAATGGCTATCGAACATAGAAAGCGCGGCAAATTTCAAATTCATTGCCAGGGGATGATGAAATTGAAACTGGAAATAATTACTTAAATTAACGATGAAGATTAATTTGAAACTTATAATAATTGCTGCGATTTTACTATTTGACTATTAAGAATTTCTCGATGCTGTTAAAAACCATCCCTTTTATGATATTTAGCCTACTTAGAACAGTCAGTAGACGGCTTTTGAATGGCCTGCAGACCCCTCTCCGCCCCGTAAGTACGAGGCGGTGTCAATAGCTATTGGTCATTAGTAAATAAAGCAAGCATTGTATAAGATTAATTTTTAAAACAATAAATTAATGCTATTTTTTCCATCTTACTGAATCTATTTCCATCAACGATATTCATAACAAATTAATTTGAAATAAATTGTTTAGTTATTAAAGTTTTGTTATGAATAGTATTGCCATATATATGGCTGATTCTGATCCAACCATAGTCAAAAAATTTTCTTTGAAAATTAAATTTCTTACCCAGGCCGAATTGTCTTTACCCCCCCGAACCTGTACTCGTGCAGACATCTAATAGGATGTTTGTGATGTACACAATTTCCATGCGATCCTAAAAACGGGGATAAGCTAACCACTAGTCTTGTCCTAGCCCTGTCCTTCTATCCTTACCGTCTTAGAAAACGGCAGGCTGAGTAACTGAGTAACGAGCAATTCTCATAGAAACACTACTGTTGAGATACATCCATTAGGAGGCCGTATGCTCCACAAGAATTTTATCAATATGTAGGTAACTATTTCGGCTTCACGTCACTGTCAGAAATATCTGTAGTTCTGTTATAATATAGAACTATCTACAGTTTTGATTTTAGAGTCTGATTGTAATAAATTATGAAATTCTTTTCCAAACATCTTATGAAAGTTTAATTTTTTCCAAGAGTCAATGATGTTTACATTTCCCCACTAGTGCATTAGCTATATTTTATTACTTTTTTTTAACAAATCTGAAATTAATTGCATACAGCTTCGACAAATGTCTAGATGTTTAGAATATTGATGATTGAAAGATATAAACTATAATACATATGAAAATTAATTTAGTCCTGATATATATTCTTCGTATTTAATCTATGTATAATATTAATTTAGAAAACACAGTATAATACTATATAAATAATCAACGTATAAATAATACCAGCTAGAGGTAAAAAACCATGACAAATACCGATTCCTTAGATATCAAATGTTAAATTGATAAACCCGTAATTTGATTTAAAATTTACCAGAACTCGGGATCATCTGACCGTCAAGCGGAGCCAATAGGTAAAAAAAGTTAGCACGGCAAATTTTCAATAAATAATGTGAGAAGACCCGAATCGAAGACAGGCGAATGGTCGGTTATCGACGTCCTGGAAGGTCTGGGACCTCAAACAAACACCATTTCAAATCCGGTTCAACTCTTATTTATTTTTAATCGAAGATGCAGTGGTTTAACATACACAAGAATAATATTCCTAACACATAAAATTGAGTCTACATTTATATTTACTTAACACATGAATTTACTTTTAAGTTATAATGCAAGTGACACGACAAACGATTTTAAATTAAGTCCAATTTCAAAACAAACACAAACAATCCACAATAACAACGGTGCCGGCCACGGAGTCCAGCAGCTCGCCCAGCTCGAAGGCTGGCAAACGACTCTCCCAAAAATCAGAAATCGGACTCCAGCACCGTCGGAGCCACCCCTTTCCGTAAAAAATGGATTCGTACAGCGAACATGTCCGCCGGCAATGCCGATCACCCTTCACGACAGAGTTGGGTCGATTTCCACGAATCATTGTCATTGACACTGTGCGTTCTTAGTTCCGGACTCTAATAAAACTTAAACTTAACAAAAAAACCAGGGTTTGTCAAATGTTACATTCAATATTTTACATTACTTTATGGAGGCTGTGAAACGGGCTGTCAGTTTCCTGGCGAATTCATTTATAGGGTGGTAGGTACAGTAAGTCTTTACATCCCTAACTGTGTGACAAAATATTAAGAAAAATTCCTTACATACGAATGCTGATTTTAACTGTTCAAATTAATAAACAATTAGACTCAATGTGTATGTTAATGCTTTTTTTACGATAGATTTTGTTCAAAGTAACGTGTCACACATAGTTACACAACCAGTCGAATAACTTAGTTGTTTAATTAAGCCTTATATTAAAAATGAATCGACACAAAATCACAGCTGCACAAATTTGATTTGCTCAGTGTGTAATTAGATTTCTAGAATGACATCAGGAAAAGCACGTAAACGTTCTTCCACAAGGTTGCGTACACAATCTATACTTTTTTGTCCAATCTCAATGTGTAGCATACGGAGAATAACAATGAACTTTATGGCTTTATTTTTGATTTTTGTCTGCGACGTTTGGAATCGTTTAACTACGAAAGACTTTATTTTCACATGGTAAATATCCAATTAATAGCCGGATTTATACATAGGCGCTTCCACGCGCGATAGGTTGGTCTGTGTGCTTTCAAATGAGAACTCACTTATAAACGACAACGTCTCACAAACTTTTTCTCGTTTTAAAGCACACAGACCACCCGATCGCGCGTGAAAGCGCCTGTGTAGAAAGCCTGCCAATAGCATCGAAGAGGCTAACCACAAGCAATGTTACTTAAATAAGATGGTTATGCCGGAACAATCTTGAATGGCATACAATGCATTGGTCGGACTGTCACAGGCTGAGTAACCTTGAAATATAAATCATTACTGTCTGTGGTGATATAACATCAACTATATAATGATAGAATGCATTGTCAGTTTTTGATGATTTACTGTTTTAAATAGTAAAATGTAGGCAATTTAACGCCATAGAACGCATCAAGTCATAGTATATTTTGAAAAAAACGGAATTAAGTCGTATTGTTATTTTTTTTATTCTGCTAAAAAGCGTGATATTACTAAAACGCATCGATATCAAAACTTATGATTTGTATGCCTAAAAGATACGCAAAAAATCATTAAAAAAACGAAACAAACAGTATTGTAATGGGAGAGAGAGTAATTTGAAAAAATAATCCTTCAAATGCGATTATCTCAGAACTTGTTTTTATGACTTAATGCCTTCTGTCAGTATAACCTCGATATGTAAAATTTATAATCGTTAGGAATAATAGTTTTATTAATAATCGCTGCTTAATGTTCTCGAGCTCTCTCGGTTCTAAGAATAAACAGTCAAGGAAAAATAATTGATCATCATGATGTATGTATGTAGTGTTTTGCTAAAATATAAAAGAAATTTCGTCATCACGTCATAGGAAAATTGGGCGTGCGATAAAAACAATATTTATAATATAATGATGATTGCACTTTTGGGTCATTTTGTAAGAAGGAATTGTTGGGTCTGTAAATTCTAAGTGAATGATTCTAACAATAGGATGGGTGCCACACCCTTTTGAAATTTACATGCGTTGTTTTTACATCCTCCCCTCAAAAGTCATTTTAATTCGAGAGGTGACTTCTTTCTATCTTCTCTTCCGGCGTTTAGCAACAGAAAGAAATATCAGATATAACAAAAAACTCGAATTGGGTATTGATTAAAATTATCCATATTAAAAAAACTAATGAAATATTGAATCTGACGATGATTTCCAAACGTGCGAAACACGCGTCACACATATTTACCCAACAATTGGAATAACAAATGTATAATTTTTTTGAGCACTACCAATTTCTCGCGATGAGAGGAACCGGTCGAGATCATTATAAAAATTTGGAAGTAGTACTAAACAATTGTGTTTTATTTTTAAAATATAACGCCGTTCTACCGAGGATTAAAAGCTAACACGTTAAAAATGATAATAATCTTTTGGTTGAACGGAAAAATAGGAAACTCCCAATCATGGTCCGATCAAATTAGATCACAACTGAATCATCAGTGATTTCAGTTTAATCCATCGGTTTCTGGAGAAGAATGGTTTCGCAAGCAGCTCATAAAAGTAGAATCAGTAACGAGAATGATAATTCGTATTGGATCTAGATTTGAAATAAGGTTAAGAAAACACATAAGATTTATCAAATTATCAAAATTGGTTTTTCCGGTTTTACTTCACCCTAAATATTCAAGAGAAGCTATCAAAAGAATCTTAAATATGACAAGTCGATTGAGAAGTATTTAAAACATTTAAAGGATTCCTTGTTAAGATTACGATTATGAATTAAATAATATAACATTAATAAAAAAGTAATATATTGACTGAATTATATTGATCGCTTAAAAAATGTTTCAAGGTTACTATGTTACGTAAAAAAAAAAAAAAATCCTTAGTTTTAGTAAAACGATGACCTTTCACTCAACATGTTTTGAAACTTCAAAATAACATTTCAAAAATACTGATGATATTGTTTCTCCACCATTGCCAACCTCATTTAAATATTTGAATAACAAAATAACTAATTCGTTGATCTCAAAATCATGTATAAATTAGTCTAAATATTCAAATCAGTATTATACATATTACATGCACTCAAAACTCTTTTCATTAATATTTCTGATGTTAGAATCCACTTACAGAGATTGCGTTAAATACTAATAAAAACCTAAATCTAAAACATTCGCAATTGAATATGCATTTGGTACTCACTCTTTGGTGGTTGTCACTAATAATATTGTCAGTTCAAAGTTGACATAATGTTATAAACCTGTCAATAATAGATGATAATCATAAAATCTGATTAAAAGTAACATACGATGGCAGCAAACTTTCAAATTTACTGAAAGTGAGAAGCATTATACTAAAATGCTCATAACCCTTCAATCTCTCGATTCTTCGTCTCGCCCCATTTTATGTGTACAAAATAATTCAAAAACCATTTCTAACATTTTGTAGAAGCTTTTAATAAAAACAGAAGTCAAAGAACATTTTGCTTTGTTCATTTAATCAACAACAATCTGTATTAATTGAAAATGATTCCATTTTCCTATATTTTCTTGAAAGCTTTTGGTATCATGCGCAGGTAGACTCAGCCATTATTTTGACCAAGAAAATGTTTATTTTTAATATTAAAAAAGGAAAAATCTGGATCGCATAGAAATCAAACTGGATGCATCTTTCAGGTCCGAAGACTTGTTTGATGCTATGCGAAATAACAACTTTACCAAGAACTACGTCTGAATAAGCAAGGGAAAACGGTGTCAGTGGACACTAGATCGAGGCTTTCACGGGTTTCTTAGTACTTACTATTTGAGAGTCAGTCCCCGCCATACACAGTCGACACCGTTTGCTCTGTCCATTTGCCGGCTCAGTCAGTCAGCGCTGTCGGTAATCGGAGGTCGTTGAAATTGTCTGCCGCAACGCCACACAAACCGTAGTTGAAAACACTATTTAACCATACGCGAGTGCTTTATTTTGGTAATTGCAACTTTTCATCGATCACTTAAAAGAACCTTCATTCAAGATTATCTTTATACTTTTTCATTATATATCTTTGGAAAACAAAACAAAACAACTTAAAACTGTTTTATCAAGTCGTTTATGATGTTCTAGATTTAAAATCCTTTTCAGTAGTTTCACGTGTTTATAGGTCATAGTAAATCTGAGTGCCCTGTACCACGATTTGAATGAGTTTAAGTAGTGGCCTATCGATTTCAAACGGACTTCTTATGCGTGTTGTCTATTATTACTAGATGTGTTCGTTATATTATGGTTCGCCGGAAACGGTGGTCGCAAGTTACCATCATTAAGTGCCGTTTTAAATTGACAACCTGCAAATTTTCCTAACGCAAATAACTACGTGCAGGAATTCAGATAGATTTTTATACTTATTGCATTAAATGTTTTAAAGTCGTGTCTGCTGTTGAATAGGAAACATTAAATCACCAGCAAAATTATATATAATTTCAGACGGGGATTTCCGCGAGGAAAGCCAACAGTTGATGGAAAAATGATCTTTCTTGTATTATTATTACAAGAAAAATAAAATAATTTCAGTGACATTAATTTAAGTGCAACGTTAAGTTTTTAGGGTTATCAGAGAATATTTCTAAAGCCCGCAGAGTACCCACCTTAAATAACTATTATAGTATGTTTTAAATAAGATATCTATTCAAAACATCAATTAATTTTATGTTATTAAATTTAATGTGGATATATCTTCATAATTAAAATTTTATATTTAAAATTTTTCATTCACTTATTTTATTAACGAGCGTTTTTCAGAAATGAAAAACAATAGCATTTTATTTTTTACTTTTAAATATTCCTAATCAACTACGCAAAAATACATGCAAATGAATTACTTAATTTATTGTCAATGCACCAATGAATAAATTAATATATTTTTAAATATTAAAGCGATGACATGCCAGCGTCGTGATAAATTATTAAATATTTTTTTTATGTTTTTTTTTTCTAAATAATAAAAGGCAATTTTTTCTATTATTTCCACATTTTTATAATTGTTTGCCTCTCCATCAAGGATTGACAGTTAACAACTTAAAATTGATTGTCATTAACATTTATTATTGAGGCAGGTATCTAATTGTAATGTTCGTAAATACCGAATGTTTTAGTATTACAATTTGATTAATAATTTTGTGTTCTATTGGATTGATTTTACATTCAATTTTTATTCTATTAAAAATTCTTTGAATTCGTGGTAATACGTTTGAAAGCATAATAATAATAAAGTGTGACACGTGTTTCGCCTCTTTTAAAACCATCTTCAGACTAAATATATCGAGAAGTTGTATATACTATATATTATATATTATTAAGATATTTATAAGGATGTTTCCCTGAAATAGAATGTAAAATACAACCAGTATTATATACAGTTCATATTTTAGAGAACATAAAAGTGAATCTGTAATACATAGAGATATATATTGTTAAATTTTAATGCAAAAACTGTCTTGCCAAGATGCCGCCTGCTAGAATATTATAAAAAGCAAGAGTAAATATTTTCAGTTTTTGCGAAAACAAAATAAACTTCTTTTTAATAAAAATAGTAATAAAGAAATACGCCATCGAGTAAATACTATGTTATACTACTTTAAAAACAAATTAAATTGTAATTTTATATTGAAAAAGAATTCTTCATAAATAGCAGCCGACATTATCTATAATATCTTAATAACAATTTCGTTATATATGTTATAAAAATCTAAATTCAATAAGAAAATTAAAAGTAAACAATATTAAATGCAACGCAGTTAATATTATCATACGTTCTCTAATAATGATGATTGATTAAAATTTGGAGTAACTCTTAAAACAGCGATAAGTTAATGACCCGATACCATGATGATTCACCTTGGAGAAGATAATTAAATTTTCGGAGAAAATTTTTAATATTATTTTTTTACAGAGTCAGGTTAAATTTGTTTATGAACATGGTGATTGTGAAATATTCCACAAGTGTGTTTTAAAAATAAAAAAATAGCTCCGATTGATAGTTGGGAGCAGGTTGAATTCTTGAAGCATCATTTAAAAGAGAACCAACAATGAGTTCAGAAGCAGAAAACAACAATATAACAATCGTGGAATGTGCGGAAACTAAGGTAAGCAAATTAAATGAGAATTTCTCGTTAAGTGATAGTTGTATTTTATTTATACCATGAAATACCGGTGGTTGAGAACTTCAGTATGCGAGTACTGTTATAAAGAGTGTAACTAAAAATTCGGTGATAGCGAACCTTTTCGAAATAAAGTAACTCAAATGGGCAGGTCAAATATTCAAGTTTATTGTTGTAGAATACACTTAATCCTATTTTTGCACAGTTTATTTTGACACGGTTTCGAAATCATCTTCCATTTATCTATGTTCACTCCATCTTTCCTTACACGGTTTCTTTTACACGGTCGTTTTGCATGAAGGGTATTTTTTATTTTTTTTACCATGTCTGATCCCAGTATGGAGCATATAAGGTTTTCTACGAGAACTGCTTGTTACTTAGTTGCTCAACCTGTCTTTTTCGAAGAGAGTAGGGAAAGAAGGATGGAGCTAGGACAGGATTAGTAGTTAGCTAATAGCTCTCGCTATGCCCCATTTTTAGGAACGGATGGGTGGGAAGGAATTTTAGACATCACAAACATTCATGAATACGAACAGAAATCCATAAATCAATTGGAAAATTAATTTTATGAAACTGTCCGCACCGGGACTTGAACCCGTCCGTTACCGTAGCCAACGACGTTAGCTACTGCACCACCGTATTGCTCGTGTAAAATGAGGATAGAGTGTACCCATAAATGAAATTTCATAAAGCTTTGTAATTTCATATTTTCAATGGATTCGGTGGTAACTTTATAGGAATTCATTTTTAACGTCAACTTAAAATTGATAGCGTCGTTATTCCACTGATTGTGTTACTAACTTTGACACGTGTTTTGCCTACTTGAGAAGCAACAAGACAGTTAACACAACCCGTGGAATAACGAAGTTATCAATTTTATTTTATATTTGTAATTTTTGTCAATTTAGGTGAAAAATATAGCAACACTCAATTTCGGAAATTGTCTATCTCAGCTTCATAATAAATAATAAGTAAAATTTATTAATATGGTTACAGTTATTTATTGGCGTTCTGCAGTTGAAATAAATTTATTGAAGAAAACAAGTAGGCAGTCAAGTCCATGCCCGAGCCTTCCATTGTATGTGAAATGTGTTCATTTATCGTGAGCGGTTAATTATTGAAATAATTAATTTCTTAGGATATTTGAAAAATGCGCGAATCAAAACTACAATAGCGATTGATCTGAGAAATCTGCCATTCCTCAGCAATACGAGTTTCTTCCTACGATTGTCTGACGGTTCGTGGGCACGAATTGTTTTTCTCTCAAAATTTAGAACCATCCTGCCAATTTTGATTTAATTAGGAAAGTCGTTAACATCCTTTAATGGTCGGACCCGTGATGCAGTGGTCGACGTCGTTGGCTTCAGTTACAGATGTCTCTGGTTCAAATCCCAGTACGGACAGTTTCATAAATTGACTTTTCAATTGATTTATGGATTTCTATTCGTAGGCATCGATGTTTGTGATATCTAGAATTCCCGTCCATCCGATCCTAAAAACAGGGCGAGGTGAGAGCGATTAGCTAACCACTAGTCCTGTCCTAGCCGTATACTTCTATCTCTACTCTCTTCGAAAAATAGATGCTGAGCAACTAAGTAACAAACAGTTTTCGTAGAAAAAGTCGAAATACCACTATTAGAAGTCCATATGCTCTAAATTTGGAACAGACATGGTAAAAAAAGACGATATTGTTTCGCATAGCGGTATATTTAGCGTCGGCGTGAGTTTTACAAATACAGTTTTTGTAAATAAATGTTGTCGAACCGGTTGAATTGAAATTGTTTAAACTCATACTTTTAAAAACAACATTCACGGGTACTGAAATCTGTGGGTCACATGTTTGCTATCGCTTTTTTAGGTTAATAAATTAAAACGAATTGGTTAGTGGGAAAATGTACACAGCGAATGATGTCAAACTGCGTTTTATATTCTACATTTTCAAGATTTATAATGCACATAATTCTATTGAAAATTATGAAATCTTCCTTCTTCTTCGGTTTTCTTCATGTTTATCAGGATTGGAAAACAACAGAATTCTCTATAACTCTATATAAGCTGCCCCTGCCAGTCAATTTAATAATAGTATCATTCGAGATAATTGAGCTATTGCAAGGAAAAATATTTGTGGAACAAAAACATAAAAGCTAATATACTGGTGAAGTATGTTTGTATGCTACGTTTGTTGCAGCTTTCGTGACATTGTCCCTTAAGGTTCAACCTTCACAGGGAATTTTCCTCAATCTTATATTTTACATTATAAGCAGTTATATAATTGTCAATTTATAAGTAGGAACCTTTTATCAAATGTACTTAATTTATAATATTGTGTGAATATTGTACTAGTAATGTCGCATAGAAAATAATTATTGTTCTGGTAGTGCAAATTTGCGTATGCTGGGTTTTTTACCCGAAGGCTTCCAACTTATTAATTTGTATTTGGAATAAAACTTTTTTGAAAACAACTGTAAATATCGTCTTAGAAGACTAAATAAAGACATTTTGTTTTTGTGTGAACATCATTCGCATATTCTTTGTTCTGATACTAAACACTTAAAAAAAGGAATGCATGCCGGCTGTCATTGATACAATAATTATAAAAATCACCATGTATTAGTATTCAGATCACATTTGTAGATTTATAGGAAATTCATGTTAAGGTCTAACATGGCGAAGAATTCATGTGAGCGTTAGTAAAAAAATACATTGTACCCAAATAGCTTTCTACCAATCCTTCAGTCTAACTTAGTACGTATTTCCATCCGGTATTCCATATGCTCCACATTGGGAACGGATGTAATTTTTAATGAAAATAATATTGATCAAATCAAACTGAAATCAAGTATACTTCAAATTAATATACGTGTTTATAATGTTTTTCGCAATCAAGCGGATTTTCCTTATTTTGGGTGAAAACAAATACAGCAAAAATATTACAGACATCTTCGTCTTTACTTTGTGAGGCAATAAAGGATTCGTCGTTAAAATTAAATTAGTGACATCAATTCTTTTTTTTTACATAACATGTATGGTTTGATCGGATTAGTCAGTATAGCTTTAAATATGAAACAAAAATTGCTTCATAATACATATATAAATATATAAAACTAAGCATATCTTCTAGCTGACTAACTGGCAACGTCGTTGTCTTCGTTCGAGGTGAGTCCCAGTTTGAACAGTTTCTTAAATTGTTTTTCAATCCATTTATGGATTCGTATTCAAAAGAATGGATGCCTGTTATCTTACAAATTCCTCCCACCAATCCGATCCTAAAAACAGTTCGTGGCTAAAACGATAATCTGAACGCCAGTCTTGTTTTAGCCCCATAATTATGTCCTTAATCCATCTGAAAAAAAAGACGTTGAACCAACTGAACAAACAACAGACCAACTTCTGATGAGATTTGCTCCACTAGGAGACCAAATGATTTACATTTGGAGTCGACATGGTCATAAAACAGAGCGTGTATGTACAAAATATCATTCATTTTCATTAGCACAGGTAAATTAGTTCCATTACATTTTCGATAGGTTCGGCAGCCAAACTTTGGTTATTCATTGCCAATGGAAAAAAACTTCTTAAAATATCGAAGTACAATAGAATAGATAACGTATGTTATCAAGCTTATTTTTTTACGATAGAGTTATAATTACATTGAGTCCATCTCAGAACGTCTCATCCTTATGACGTAAAACAATATTTTCCGATTATTTGTTGAACAAAATTAATGGGTACTGTAGAGGTCTGCACGGGCCTATGGTCCGGTAAAGACGATTCAGATTCGAGCTCGGGCCGGACCCGGGTAAGGAAATCAAATTTAAGAAAAATATTTCGTTCTATGTTCGGGTAATGAGTCTGCCATAAGGCAATAGTATTCATAACTCAAATACTTTATTACACATGAGCTATGAATATCGTTAGAAATATGGAAACAATAACATAATATATATTGTTCGAAAAATAGAATCACTATATAAAAAAAATCGGACTTTTTTTGGGCTGAGGTAGGTACTTTATTATTATGACACCTGGATATTATATTATACACAAATACTAAAATGTATTTTTAAAAATCATGTCCTCTCTTAATATGATTTTCAACAGGAATCAGTTACCTAAACTCCATTTTCAGTGACAGCTAGGAAGTGGTAATCGAATCGCTATAGCTAAGCGTCGTTTTCTGGAACGAACAGGAATAAGTGTAAAGGAACGGAAACATTTTTAACCTCCATGCATTAGTACACATCCATGCAATAGCCCAAGAGCGTTTACCACTCAGCTAGTTACAGGACCTGTGAATACACGTGGAAGGTTATATAGAAACATGTAATATATTAAATTCATTTTTACCCTTTGATGGAATGTCCTAATATGTGGAGATACGAGGATTAACTTCTAAGATATTAATTAATACAAAATATACTAACGTAATTCTAAAATAACTATTACAATATCGATTACAAACATATTTTTCCATGTGCGTATTGTTTTCGCTGAATATGTTTTTACTTATATTCTTTGTTCGTAAAAAAAACCAGATTGTTGTAAACATTGTATTATAACATATAACATTGTCTGTTAAAATAATTAATCCTTGTAATTCTTACCAACAAAATAATTGCTTGCCGACATTGTCGAACAGAGGTCATGATTTCTGATAAAATTACATGGTATGTAATCACTACCAGAGTAATTAATTCTTCATTATAGAAGAAACGTTTTAAGACTGTGAGATTTATATAAAATATCTTTTTACGAACAATATCCAACAATAAATTGTGTACTCTGTTGACATTTTTGACATTTGGTCAGCTGATCTTGTTCAGCCATTTTGTTTTGAATTTTGGATTCAATGTTTTTTCATCATGGTGGCCGTATACCTGCCTTTTAGGTAGCCCACTATTAACATACAAGAAAAAAATGACGATAACAAAATATGTCGTTAAAATTCCGATCGATCGTTGCATAAACCTCTCAAAGACGAATAAAAACATACCAGACTAATCACAATTCTCTGATCTGTCTTTAAAACAACACAAATAAATTATTGACACGTCATATTACTTATATTAGTTCTAAGGATTGAAACGATTATTTATGGTGAATACGTATATTTTTTTAAATGATTACAGATTGAGAACCTGTCGTCTCAAGGCAACGTTGATAGTGATGCAGTCTACCTTTTCTCATATTACATGGTTACATTTTTAAAATAAAAATAAAGAAACCATGAGTTTCTCTGTTATATTTGAGAGTTTTCTTTACCTAGACCGATTAGACTGTGGCAATATCCGGATCTGGAAACCTATAATATTTCGACAGTCAGATGTTTTTCGAGATCATTGTTATACCAGTTTCCCAAGGTCTATTGGAGGGTGACACCTGATCGCACACAGAAAAAGAAAATTACACTATTTAAATAATAAATTTGAATTGTTCGAAATTTGTACATTTCACTTATTTCGTCACTAACGACCTGGGTTTCGCCTTTCGGCATCTTCAGGCATTCGAGTACATGGGTGAACTCAAACTGACAGTAAATATGTAGGACAAATTAAAAAAAAATAGTATCACTGAGTCTAGTGACTACATTGATATTTGATGTAATTGTTAATTGGCAAAATAATCGAATAAGCAATTACAAACTCGTAGGACTTTGCTATTGCAAAGGTGGTGAAGAACCAATTATCATTAAAATGTAATTTGGAAAAAAATGTAGCATTAACATACCTACTGGTTTTGTGATGACGTATTAAGTTCGAATAAGTAAGTTGAGGTCATTCGAATGCCTGAAGATGACGAATGGCGAAACACTGGCCGTAAGTGACGAGATACATGGAAATGCACATAATTTTAACAATTCAAATTTGATATTAAAATTCCATCAAGCACACTCAGTTGATATCTTAAAACTTTAAATAAGACATTGTCCAATATTTCTTTTATAATCGTTGCCTGACAACCCCTGAAGATTCCAATTATTTTATTTTTAATCATCATAATAATATTGAGTATGGAGATAATGTATTATTCTCTGTTGTACATCAAAGGTCAAATGACAATATTACCTTGGGTGTACAACAGTTAATTGTTTGTCATTGGTAAATAAGTATTAAAGCACTGGTAAAACGGTTAATCGGTAAATCAGCTTAATAATTATTCTTTCATTTAATAAAAAAAATATTTACACATCAACATCTTTATTCATAAAAACTTTCCCAATTTATATTAATTAAGACAACTGGAATACAGAGAAAAACAACATTTCATTACGAAATCAGCTAAAAATTCTACATTTTATTTTGTTTGTGTGCTTCCCAAACTATGGGCCGCAAAATGTTGCAGTAGAGCTACAAGTATATAATCGTGCATTTTTTCCCCTTTTACATAATATGTATATAATTTAAGACAAATCAAATTAGAATTATTGAGATTTTGTACACTTCCATGTATTTTGTCATGCCTGAAGATGCCGAAAGGCGAAACCCGGGTCGTAAGTAACAAAATACATGGAAGTGTACAAAATCTCAATAATTCACATTTAATATGTATAAATTCTTTATATAAGAACACATTATTCGTGATTCTATTAAAATGTTGTCTTTGAGGCGATTGTAGAATGCAGTTGGTACGTATGTAATAAATAACGCCAAATAAAGATTTGGATGACTAAATTAATTTAGTTTTGTGGTTTATTTTAGAATGTTTTGTGGACCGTGGAATGCAAAAGTTCGGGAAGCCCTGTCTTGTGGACGATATTAATACCCAATTGTCGGTAATCCAAAGAGGTGGTAAATCTGCTACCTTTAGTGGTAATCTCATATATTAATGAAACACGATATACCAATAAACCTTTCACATATTTATTTATATATTTTTTATTAGTAAAGTGCAGATGTAATTATTTATACTTGAACGAACATCATTAATTATATTTATGATTTACAAACGAAGAGACAGGCAATGATTTTGTCTATCTTGATTTTTTGAAAAACAATGTAGCTTTAATTTTTATAATTTTCTGTTGGTAACATTGTGCGAGTAGTGTATCGTCTACGATAGTCACAACTTATATAATATATCTGCGGCGGAATGACTGAAGTTGACATGTCCGTTTTTTGTCATTTTGTGTTTATTCTCGCGATTTATAGAAAATATTCCTCCGCATGGGGTGTTAAAATTTAATATATCAGCCATTATCCATTATCCATTCAAAAGAAATTTCGTTTGAAAAATATATTTCAATTTATTAAAAAGGATGGGAGCCAAAATATGATATGTTACATATCGTTGTTTGGCATCACACGAATACAGCATTATTTTTACTACTATAGGTTGGCAGTATCTGGCAACTCACACTTTTTGTAACAGGTTTGAAACGCTGTAAACATATTCAAATGAATATATTTCTTTTACTGTAAAGTAAGGTAAAACTGAAATCAACTTCTGCTATCACACCATAAATATATAATTGGTAGAATATTAATGAAATAATAATTTTTAAAAATTAAGTTTATTGATTGAATTGACATTTAGTCGATAAAATTTCATTTTAATAACGTAAAAATATCAAAATACTTAGTTCTACTTATTAAATTAAGTTTTTATGACGCTATGAAAAACGCAGGTGGAATGTTTACGAAAAACTCTGAAGACTGAAATCTTTTCAACATTTTATACCATATCACGTAATTATTAAGCGTGTAAATTGAAATATACTTTCACCCTATAAATGTCGTTAATTAAAGCTGAAAAATTACTTTTAACAAATATGGAGAAATCCTAAAAATGTATTAAAACTAGCAGTTAAATTAATTCGAAATTTTCGCAGTTACGTTACGACGATATTTGATTTAAAATAATATATTATATCGATCAAAAAATGCTATTTGAAATGAATTTCAATTTGTCACCAAAGTGAGTTTTAACGAATTTAATCTCAGAATACTTAATAGAGTTTCATTTTTAAAACATGCGTCTTTTTGATGAGTAATGTCGTAATATATTATGTTGCAAAAACCTTGGGTTAAATTGCGTTACCGATATCGCAGTTAACAAGATTGATAGTGATTTCTTTATAAGTTATTTAATTAACTGTAATACAAAAATGATTAATGACAGCCAATGACTACGATGCATCTTCTTTCGTCCCATATTTCCTTATAAACTCAGTTTGCGCAAAACTGCTTATCTTTCAAGATCTATCTATAATGCTAATGCACTGAAATCCGAATAGAGCATTTCATACACAGAACTTCTCAAACTTGTCCCCAGCAGCTATAAAAACTGGTTTGTAGTTCTTGGATGGCATCAAGTTCTTCATTTGCACCATCAGCAAAATAACAATGCATTTAGTTCCTTAGTGATTATCTTATATATAATAGCCCAGACAACTCTGTTGACGCTTTATTATTATCACATATCACATGTTCGCGGTGTAAACTACTAGCTATTTTAGACATTCAGTATTTTAATTTCAATACTGTCACCTATGACGAGTACGGTTATACTAGTTATTATATATAACATTGATAGTTGTTAGGTTTTTCATAACAAAGTTTAAACGGAGTACACATGAATATACGAAATTAAATGAAAATGTGTATGTTGAATATTCGTAGAGTTTTTTCCATGCCCGCTCCCAACGTAGAATATATGGCCTCCTAATGGTTGAATCTCAACAAAATTTTTCTATGAGAACTGTTTATTACTCAGCTGCTCAGCCTCTCTTTTTTCGAAGAGAGTAGGGATAGAAGGATAGGGCTAGGACGGGACTAGTGGTTAGCTAATCACTCTCGCTACGTCCCGTTTTTGAGGATCGGAGGGGTGGGAGGGAGTTTAAGACATCACAAACACTATGACTTTATGAAACTGTCCGGGAATTGAACCCCAGACATCCGTAGCCGTAGATAACGAAATTACCAACTGCTCCACGGAGCCGACAATATGGACATGGACACAATACACAGTACTGTGTGCGAAAGGAAAAGGTCGTTACTCTTACGTCTTAAAAATTGAAAAATAAGCTATATATTATGTTTCGTTAAGTTTATTGTAAACGTAACGTAACGTATTAGCAACCTCGCTGTTTTATAATAAACTTGTCAAGAAAAACGCCCTTCTTTTTCAATTTTCCTACGTGCATCATTACTATTCTTCCATGAACATCTTCTTCTATTTTTTATATCTGATTTAATTCGCATTCATTTTACAGAGATTAAATAAACTCATGAACATCTTTGTTGTTGATTTTTAAAATTAATTCATTTATTGGGTGTACTTACTATTTCAATTGTTATAGCTTTTGGATTTTCTTCAAAATAACTCGACAGAAATCTAAATCTAAATAAATGTGTGAAATAGTGAATTTTGCGAACGTATAATATACGAATGTCGAGGGTTGATTATATTAACTAAGAATATTAAGATTGATAATAAATCAGCTAGTAGTTAGCCTCTACTGACAAACCATTCATATTCATCAAATACTATAATTTTCATAAATAAATAAAACAAATAAATTTTTTTACCCGGCTTCGCCCAAGATAGAGAACGTTTATATCATGTCATTTAGACGTTGGCTAGATAATATCGTAATTTGGTTGAAAGTTGAAAATATCAAGAGGTTCAGTCTTCTTGTATCACCAATAAAACATATACCATCAATTGATAATAATGTTAAATATATAACAAATCCCCACTACATTCTTGGTGATAATTTTCCGCTCAATTTTTTGATTTTTTACAAATTTTACGATTCAAGCATGAAAAATTATTATTTATGGCGTCTATACTATAAAACATTTATAGTTGCTTAGCGACGGGACGTTGACAATCACAGAATATTTGATCTGAAGCGGTCGCTAGGCGATCAGCGTTTTTTGATTTTTTTTGAAACGTCAAAAATATCGCGTTTTCAGTTTTAGGTTAAAAGTTAAATGTTGAGAGTTGAATGTTGAAAATTACGCAGTTGTACTAACAAGTCAGAATGACGTGTGAAAATTTCACGTCGCTGGTGTACGCCGTTTGGGAGGAGTTGTTGTGACCGACAGACATACAAACATACAGATTTCTACATGTATTTTGTGCTATATAGTAGAGATGAAGATGAAGTAAAAACCTTTCACGTAAACAAATGCAATTCCTGGGAGTTGCAGATATATATTCAATGTTGACGATGTTCGTGGTGTACTTAACTGACATTTAAAGAACAAGTCGCGCTAGAAATAGCTGTTAATGTTTATATCCCTTTTAAACAAATGATAAAATATCTGATTTTTATTGTTTTCTTAAAGCATTTAATACCTATTTATTTATGGAAATTATTTAATAAGATCTTTTACGATTTATCGTCGGTAATTTTAATTAACAATTCAGAAAATTCTATAGTATTGCTAATAGAAGATTAATCTTTATCATCGACAGTTCGCTTAGTCACCCGTTAATAGTTTTTTTATTCTTATATTAACTCTAGATATGTACTTTATAATAATATTAGAAGAAAACTCTACATGTATCATTTATAAAGAACATGGTTATAAATAAAAGGAAGCCGCTATGGCACAGCAGTAAAATTTCTACCCAAGCGGTCATATTGTTCCGAATTCAAGTCCGAGAATGTCAATATCAAATTAAGGTTTTCCAATTTATCATTTAAGATATTGGTATGGGTGACTCTCATATGGTTTAAAAAAATAAAAATATCTTACCCTTTCGTGATTATTATTTTGAAATATGTTAATAATTTTTTATTAAATAATGTAATTTTCTTTAATAAATGTAAACGCAAATAATGAAAAAACTTGGTTCTTTTCTGTTAGGAAGTTATCACAAAGGCGAGCGGCCTAGTTTATGGACGAATCAGGTTTATAAAAAACGCACCGCTACCCGCAGCTATAACTCCTTGTACTAATCGATAAACGTTTTTTTCAATTTCCTTCTGCACGCTAATATAGGCCGTATTATATATATTTAGTGCAGTAGTAACTACGAAAAACCCAAAATTCATATATTTTATTTTTCTTTCCAAACACTTCCACCATGTATTACTTCCTGTTAATTATTTAGTAAAACTTTTATATGTAAGTTTAGTTGCCGTGTTGTCGGTAATTTATAATTTCAAAGTAAGCATGGAATCAGATTTAGGATGATCGGAAAGTGACTGGGTGAGAAATAAGATTGAATTTACTGAAACACAGGTATGTGAGGCTTCATTGGTCAAAGCCATTTCTTTAGAACTCCATGCTCATCGGAATACAAGGCAGACCATCCTCGTTTTCCTCGGAATGATGCCGTGTGTTAGTAAATAAGAAACAGCAATTTTTTCGTCACTAACCTCACGAAAACGCTATTTCAAATTCGTTATTTTGACAGTTGCTCAAATAACTAAACGATAATGAAGGTACTATAATGAATGTTTCAAAATCCCTAAAGAAAGGATGTAATTTATCGATCTTGTTTTGTAATCGATATTTATTTGTAGGCACACCCATGAAGGTTTCTGAAAAAATCTAGAATCTAAAAAAAATAATCAATTACGTACATACATCGACATCTCGAAAAAACCTTCTGATTTATTCGTGTACGCACACGGAAAATTATTGTGTATCCAAAATAGAGGTCTGCACGGGCCTGGGCTTGGTCCGTGTAGAGTTTATACTTTATTCTGCAGGCATTTGATTTTCAGAAAAATATTTCGGACCATGTTCGGGTCATGAATCAGCGACAGTGGTGGCCGGTGACAAGAATATTAGGTAGTGCAAGAAAATACTCATCTATTTATGCAAGAAATCCATCCTCCGATTCTTGAATTTTGAAAACACATCAATAACACGAACATTAAAGTCTGATATTGACGATACCAACTGTTTCTCTACACTTAACATCGCAAGAGCATTTAGTCTGTTTTGAGTCATGGTATTTCTCAAAAATGACGACTTAATCCTTGTTAATGTTGAGAAACAACGCTCAGTTTCCACTGAAATCTGTAATAACTTACTTACGAAGTGGTTTTTTTTTTTGTGCATTTCTACATTCAATTTCCGATTGAATAAATTTAAACTTTTCATAGGACGACCTGCTGCTTTAATTTCAAACCTTTTCGAAAAATCCCGACGATTTTCTTCAATGTATGAGATGGAATATACACTATTCATTATTGAAGCACGTAAATATTAGACGTAACTATGTAATCAGAAAGTTAATAAATTTGTTGGTATGCGTTTCTTTGTGGACAGGCTCAATATACTACAGGCCCTTTCCACGTACTAAACATATGCGACAGGTATGTGCTAGTTTGTTAATACTTTCGGGAACGGTCGTCATAATTCGGCATTTGGCAAGAGGTGCAAAGCTCTCGAATAACTAAAGATTTCGTATGCAAATCGAATGTACGATATACGTGACGTCACAAGAAACTAAAGTTTCATATTAAATCCCTTCTACTCAAGGAGCGCTATACGGAATTTGCGACCCCCTCGTCGTAGGCAAACTTACACAAACAATAATTATTATTATTACTATATAGGCGTGGAATACGTTCGCTTAAGCATTGTTGTGAATCTCGTTTCGTCTAATATTTCTTTATAGGAACACGTGGGCAAATCTAAAATTAGTGAATTGGTATGTTTGAACAATATCGCTTATTCCTTGAATAAATATGTTCATGGGAGTACAATGCACCCTTTGCTTCTTTAAAAGAGCCATCGCTGGTCAGCCATAACGCAATACTATTCATAGCTGAAATAATTTATTTCACATGTGTTATGAATTTCGGTGGAAATATGGTAACAATAAGATATATTGTTTGAAAAGTATAAATGAATTTCTACATTGAAAAAAACCGGGTGTTTTTCGGGTTGAAAATAAATAAATCTTGTTTTCGGGTCGAGTTTGGGTAACATGTGTGATATTGAGGCTCGGGCTCGGGCCGGGCTGGGCTGGGCCTAAAGACGTAGGGTAATTTTATAAATTTTCGGCCAGAGCAGACCTCTAATTCAAAAGCATTTCAATAAACAGAATGATAACACAAACACTTTCTTTCTTTGAGTGGCATTGCAACGCATGCCGGGTACTCACTAGTGATTTATAATTAAATACACTGCGTTTGACGCATCTTTAGATGTGTATGTATATTAGTGGGAGTAAACCGTTAGTTAACTCAGTTGACTGCAAGTTGAGAAAATCAAATCTGTATGATACCTTCCAACAGGAAAGAACCATACATTTAATGAGTGTGATAATTCTTTCGGATTGAATAAATTATACGTTGTAATCTATGGATGGAAATTAAGTAGTTTTAGAATATTTAAATGAGCAGTATGCAGTAATAACAGCTGATGAACGATTTTTGATTATTAGTGGTTTATATCAATTGCAGTGTTATGGAATTCACGTTTTACGTGTCATTATAATATTTAAGATTGAAGCTGTTCTCTTTACAAGTCTGTAGTGACATAATTAGTGGCTAGTAGAGGAAATTTCAAAGGATTAAAAGGTTTTCAACAGAAACGAACAACCTTTCTCCTTTTCATATCATTGGAAAAGCACAGGCGACACGTCATGTCACCTTTTAAAAAAAGTGGAAACGCAGTCTTATAGATTGAAATTAGTACCTACTGTATTGCCAGATATATACCGACGATGTTTTGGCCAATTGATGTAACCCTCAAAAATACGAAAATGAGTAAAGTTAATGATTGGATGTCATTTTAAAGACGACAGAGCAGGTCTCGGGCAAATGATGTAAATTAGAAAAATAAATTGACCGCTTTTTGTAAGGGATACATCATATTACATTGGTTTTAGGTTCAAAAATTCTGAGATTTTCAGATACGGAAACATGAAAATTTACAGGAGTGTATTTCAAAGATTCATAACGCAACTCACCATATAATGTTTTCGATAAAAACAGTTTTTACTCTTTCCTGAATAATTACATCAATTGCTCAAAACACCGTCGATTTATGTTTTTGAGATTAAATGTTTTGCTCTTTTACCATTCATTTTTGATTAATTTCGTGTACTTCTTTTGCTTGTGTAAAATGCAACGATTTACCTTTGAAAATGTATATATGTAAAAGAAAAAAATATTGTAACTGGAAAAGTATTAATAAAATAGTGTACATATTTATCAGGAAAGTGTTGAAAATGTATGTAGGGTGGCAAAATCATTAATACGTCTCTGCACATAGACGTGTTGTAGGTATTGATACAGTAAATTTTGTTATACAAAAATAGCTCAATTTTTGTTCACATACATGTTTATATTTTCTAATTTATTACACTATATATAATGTAACAGTGCAGTGATAATGTGATTTTGTAAATATGTATAATAAAGATATATTCACTAATTAATTTATAAAATTAGCCCCTAAGTGTCATAAACAGTAGTTCCCGATCTCAAAAAAATTACATTCAAACAGATAATGAAATACCTTTTGACCAGAGAACACCAAAAAGCTAAAACATATAATATATGGAATCCCGGGTGGATTTATCCCTTGATTGTCTAATTTATAAATAAAGATTATAAAATAATACGAAAATTTAATCTAGGACTCGTTTTTTTTCTAATCACTTATGAGTATAATGATTTCGTAAACATGCGCACAAAATAAAAATTGAAAATCAAAACGTTTTATTTTTACCCTTATACTTCAAATCATAATCATAATAAAAATCTACAAAATTTAATTAACAGTAACTCAGGTAATGGTTGAACAATTAAGTAACAAGCAGTTTTCGTAGAAAAACTTCTGCTGAGATATTTTCATTAAGAGTCCATAAGCTTCACATTGGAGCGGATATGGTAAAAAAGTAATGGTTGACAACAATAAAATACGTAATTATTATTTATATATAAGAATTGAAAAATCATAATGCATTTTTGCGCATAATAATATTATTATGTATAATGTAATGTTTGCTGTTACTGTATTTTTGCCGTACTGCTCAACCTCAGAATCATAATTGACTAGCAGGAAGTTATCAATGAGCTACTAACTTGCAATCCACGCAAATATAACGCGGTCAAAAAAGTGAACTCATTTTTCAAATATAATATCAACAAACAATATTGTCCAGAATTTTTTTTATTTATCTGATTGCATGAAATTCAATGATTTTTAAAATAAATGCTTCTTTATAACGTCTTTCCACCAAGGTTTTATAATAAAATTATTTTAATGATAAATTTTTCAATGAATGCCTATAATGATTTTGACATGAAAAAATATTTCTTCGTAATTGCATTCATTAAGCGTTTCATTCATCGGTAACCAGATAAACAAACAATATTTTTTTTTCATTATTTCATAATAAAGTTTAATTTTATATTGTGCTGTGGATATAGCTTAAGATGTCTTGTACTCCATCCCTTTTACTCCCTTATTTAAGGGAATGTTGTGAAATTTTTAGAATGGCAACACTTTAATCAAATGTCAAAATCCAGTACTACCAATATGCCAAGTTACACAACTGTCAAAAAATTGTACTCCTCTTGTCAATGAATGAAATCTTATCACTAATTTTGTCATTTGAAATGATTAATATATAGAAAGTGTTCTCTCACTCTTGCAGGGCAACGATCACCCGGTCCAAGTTGACGTCGAAGGCGGCAAGCCGGTAACCGTGGCTCGATCACGGTGCGCCTCAGTTCGCCGCGTGTCGTGTCGGATTGCGGTCATGCTTGTCGCTCTATCAGTTGTTTTTGGCGTTTTCGCCGTGCTGTGGTACTATCTGGGATGGATAAGCATAATGCAGTTAATCCTTGTGGCACTGGTGGCATACCTGGCAGCGTCAGGAGGATGGAGGTGGTTCTATGTGGCCGCGGTCACTGGTCCCCGAGATATTCGGTGAGTACTTCGATTATTACTTACATATCGTTTCCCAAGGACTTCCGACTTTGTTTATTGTTTTGAACATCTTCATCCATGTATCAGTGACAATTCTAGTATGTGCCATATTTTTTTAAAGAATCTATTATCAAAAATATAATGAATCTAATAAAATGCAAACGAGTCAATGCTATCTGTATGACATGCCCAAAAATATTTCTCAATATAAAACCAGTTTTTAATTAATTCTAATGTTGGATTTCGCATTTGCCTGTGCATACATAACTATTGACCCACGACCTACAAGAATTTTATTCTACATTCTTTGCTTGAATAAGGGTATACTTAATTGGTTTTGATCTTGATAACGATGACCCACTGTCAATTATTACTTTTAATTGGTTCATTCATTTACAGCTCATTTAAAATTTTCCCATTTATGCTATTTAAGACTCTATTTTATTGACAAGTCAACTAGGCCAATTAAACCAACAGTCAATTTTACTATAGTGATGCTCAAATGTTTTTTAACTGTTGGTTGTAAAACACCCTTGAAATACTAGATTAATATAAAATATGTACAAATATACAAACAGCTTATGTAATATCGAATTCGAGAATGCTTTAATATGCTTGTTGTATCTAGTTAGTAATAATTTATAATATACAAATAAAAACACAAGGGTATCGCAGAAAATCACAGCCGGTTTTTGTATTATAATGTTCCTGCTCAGTTACTTTTTAAAATGTTTATGTATCAAGAGATTGGTAAGCATTTAAAGTCAGTATAAAAATAGTATCTGGTAAAAATAGAATGTACACTCTCTTTGCTTTCTCTTCGCCAAATATATAAAACTCTCTTCTCATTGTAATTGATTGCGTTGAGGTGATTGAATTCTTTATCTCCAATAATACTAGTCTGGCTGTGTGAAGTCAAGTAAATGCACTGTACAAATATCACAATAGTCTGAGCATAATTAGAGTTTGTGATATAAATATGAAGCATAAATATGCAATCTCAAAGGAGTATGTCAGTTTTGGTACAAGGACTACTAAAACAACAGCAATATAAGTACAACACTAGCGGATTCATAGCTTATATAGTTCTCATGATCGGGGTTTTCGTTTCGGTCTGTTTGTATTCTATGCTCGTATCCGATGAATATACAGTTTCAATAAAGCAATCAGTCAATTCCAAGAAAATACTTTCAGAACCATTTTTTAAACAATACTAGAACTAACCAATGTATATTAAATTGAGTAGATACATTATTTCGTTTATTTTACTTAATTTATTTCGTTGGTAATCAACTTTTTAAATACGATTTGGGATTTTATGGAAATTTGTTATTTCAAGACTGAATTTTAGACTTTGCAGTGGACTTTTTAATTGGTTAAACAGGTGTTGTTGAAAAAACAAGTGTGTCAGTATTTGAAAAATTAATTAGAACCAGTTATTACGTCAGTAAGTCAAACTCTCTTTTCAGCGTAGACAAGGATGCACATTTAGACAGTAGAATTATTGTAAGATAATCATTCTACAAGCCGCTATCAGAATGTGATCTGGTAGGATGAAAACATGACAGGCAGCCATGTCTTTGAATCACTATCGTAGGCTAGGACTATCGTTCTGCAAAAGTTAATGAACATGTTAAATTAAATTGGATTTCTACATTAATTTTTTTTCTTTAAAAAGCCATCTAAGAATAATGGTTTGGGTAGTGTTAATTAAAAGCTTTACTGCATGATGGCCGTGGCCAATTGGTGGTGCTGTCCCATTTGTCCTATTTGCTTACATTGATTTTTCATTTGCTTTGTAGCCAAAATCGTTACAAAATAGGGCATATTTAGAGATTAGCTATGTTTAATACTCCTAGTTTAATATACTTACTGTGTCTCAATCGGAGGTCACTTCTCATTACATTACTTTCTGTTACAAAACTAGGCAGTAGTTCATATACTACAAGTTGATAATGAAAGTATATTTAGGCTAACAAGAAGTTAATGATAATAAAACCAGTTTATATTTGCAACAGTTATTGATGCATTTATAGTATATGTACATTCTTACACCAATGTTTGTTATTCCTTTGTTATTGAATCCATGGTTATTTGAATTAAAATTATCTAAATCATCACAGTTTTGAAATGAAGTTACTGATTTCCCCACAAAACCAGTTATTTTAGAGGCAACGGTGTGTGTTAATGCTTTGCATCAATTATTTTAGATGTTTTCGGATTCGTTCATATCTGGTAGGAATTCAAGGTTATGTATTAATTTTTTAATTCTTAACCTTGGTCGCTACATATTCATCGAATGACCTGGCCTCTGAATCAAACGACCAGCATTCAAAGCAGCAAGAGTTTTGCAATGCAGCCATTATGTAAATATTATGGTGGGGTTTTCTTTGGTGTTTGTTGATCACATGAATATTGTTAGCTAAAAATTCTTGGTTGAAAGATATAACATTTAAAAAAAGTAGCACGCAATTTGAAGTATTTATTCCACAATTACATAATAATATCAAGACCAGTTTCCCTGAATAGTGGTAATTGGATAAAGATTATTGGCCACAGAATTTACGGGCATATTAATTGCTTTTATTTCAATGAAATCAGAAGTTTTTGATTTGTAAAATTACGATCTTTAGCCATGTGTGACAAATGTTGAAATTCTTATAAGCATACCATCGTTATTATGACTTAACCTCGAATTAGTGCAATCAAATTCTATATTTAATACTATTGGTAATATTGTCAATACAATTATACCAATAAAGAGATTGATACAATAAGAATGAGGGACACTTGAAAGTGACGATGGGTTTGAGGCAGAAAAAAAGACTACATCATAGTAACTATTATATCGACAATGTTTTGGCCAATTGATGTAACCCTCAAAGTTGAAATTGTTCAGGAGGGAGTAAATAACGTTTTTATCGAAAACATTATATGGTGCACTCCTGTAAATTCTCATGTTTGCAGATACGGGATTATACATAGGTAGTGTCGACATAATAGTGGCTTTCATCAAGTGGCCAGGCCAGAATTTTTAAATCTTAAACCAATGTAAAATGATGTTTCCATTCCAAAAATTGGTCAGTTTATTTTTATAATTTATATCATTTGGCTGAGACCTGCTTTGTCGCCTTTAAAATGAGATCCAAGCGTTAAACTCATTTTCGTATTTTTTGGGGGTTACATCAATTGGCCAAAATACGATAGACGATGTATAGGAAACGTGATAAAATAATATAAAAACAAATACACACTCAGCATTTTAGCGATATTCGAATAAGCCAAAGTTTTTTTTGTAGTTTTTGTAGTAAATGAATGGCTTAATGGCGACTTTCGAGCATCGGTTTGTGCAATAATTAATTAAAAGTAAACCTATAGTTTATTTTCTTATTCTCCGCGCGTATGGAATTTTTTTTCATATGACGGCTGTGTGCGAATATAATTCAGGATAAATGGCTTAAAATCTATATCCATCATAGTCAATTGAGACTTTTTTGTGAAATTCATTGGAATATTAAAATAATCGAATTAAACTTAATTATTTCCTAAATATTGACTAATCAAAGGTAGAACAAGAACCATTTAATCACTTTACAGCTTTTTAATTATTCTAAAAAATATTATATATTAACGAATTCATTTTCGTGCGATTTTTTTTTTCCTGCGTAAATTTCTTTATAATCTTTCTGGTGGTCTATTTTTTATTAAAAAAGTCAAAATATTTATTTTATTTAACTTGTTAAGTTGACATTAAAATTGTATACAAATAGTCTTGTTTGATTTTTTTTTACCGATTTAAAGTACTAAATGAAGTAGTGATATGTAATTAAAATATGCGATATGTGGACGGCCCCTTATGGTATTTATTTCATTGGTCGTATCGTATGTACGTCCAACGAATTATTCGTACGTCATTACACTAAAACTGATCAAAAAAATACTGAGTTCGTAAATAATACTCACTTAATTTCTTCATCTCAGCACATTTTTTTGCACTGGGTAAATTGTTATTTATTCAAATGGGTTTTTTTATTTTGTCACAAACTTAAAACTTGGACTTCGGAAGTATGGGTCAAAAGTCGTTACTTCTAGCGAATGGCTTTGATTGTTTTTATGAATAATGATACGAGTTTTATTGAATTAAATTCACAGTATTTCATTTATACGTTTCTCCTTTATCGGATTAATTGCTAATCATCTATGCATATATTTTTTAATTAAAGATTGTTTTGTTCGCATAATCATCGTTTGCGGTAAATTAAGATTGCAGGAATTTTGGCATATAATCGTATTTTTTACGTAAGTAAACATACTATCTTGAAATCAAATCGTAGTTTGACAAACAAAATAGCGAACTATATTACAAATACTATACAACAATGTAATACGGATATCTCGGAACTTCTCGTAAGTTGTTGTAAAACATTATTTTTGTAATTGGTGTGTGCATATACTCACAAAAGTAAAGTTTTACAAAAACTTGCGAGAAATTCTAGATGTTTAAAAGGTTCAGTGTGACCAACTAATGATTTTGAATTAAGTTATAAACAAATGCCTACCCGGTGTAAAAATAAGTTAAGGCCATAAACAAAATATTTTTTTTAGGCAGCATTATACTTGATAGGCGAAATAACCCCATTATATACGTGTTGTATTTTTTCTATTGGCTGCATTGAAAATGAGGAATTTGATTTCTCAATGAATTAATGGTTTTTTTTCATTTTGACTGTCGAAAAAGTTGTAAATTTTATTTTAAGCCGTCTTCCTTTCTAAATTTAAAAGAAGTATGAAATATATTTGAATACTATTTATTTTATTTGCTTGAGGAACGTGTCAGAGATACTAGATTTAGTTCTCAAAAAGTAATTATTACTTGCATTTCGTTATCTAAAATCTCATAACACAATAAAAATATTGATTAGTTTTTATCTTATCGCTATTTTATGTTGTTATACTTGATTTAAGTTCGATCGAACACCAATTTTGACTAACACGATTTCTTAATTTGAAAATATATTTTTCTACCTGAATACATTGTTATTTTTTTTTTCGATAATGGTGTCTAACTAATCATGGCGACAATTTTCCTTCTGAGCGTCAAGTAATCTTTTCATCGTGAGAAGCTTTAAGAAGAGAGAGTAGTTTATACTTATTACCCACTTACGTACATTTTGCAATTAGTATAGTAACTGTCTATTTGGATCAATTTTTTTTCTAAAGTAAACAACAATCAAATGACGGAAATGTCTATCTACTTTATGGCAATAAATAAAGCAATTCGTGTCAATTGCTCAAATATTAAAAGCCGTTAAAAAGTTTATATATTAATGTGCCTTCTCTAATAGCGAATATGAAAAAGTTTATGTTTTTACGTACTTTAGAGCGTTTTCTTTCGTAGTATGTTTGACAGTTCCAGTCTGTAAAGTTGGTATCGTCGCTCGTTTATGTTTTTGTCGCGATTTAGTCATTTTAATTATTTACTTTACAATAGGTAGGTAAATTATCTAGATGTGCAGATTTCCTTAACGTGCCGGTCAATGAACTACAGTTGCAATAATGATTGAATAGTTCTACATACTATTATAAAGGTATGTCTTTATGACTGACCGTTGTGTAAATAATGAAAATCAATTAAACACTTTTCCTTTAATATTTACTAATGGTAATGATGCAGAAAAATCATGCTCACATTGCTCACGAAAAATTCATGTATTTTTAACGACAGACTCAAAACTGGATCATTTGTAAAGATGTGTCATTGACATTTACATTGACGTTATCATTAGTTACCATTAATCTTATTTATTCATACTATAAGTATTATAATAATTATTGAGTCATCTTGATGTAGGAACGGTTCGCTGTGGTTGGTTTTTAATTATAGGAGCGCCAACAATTTACAAGCAACCAAAACTAGTGTATCAAAATGGCCCGCGAATCTGGACTACCAATTGCCATTTTTGGCATTACTGTATGCAGAAATATTCAAGAATTGCAACAGAAATTCTTTTAATGTAAATTTCGTTTAACGTATTCTTCTAAATATCGAATTGAGATCGTAGTTAATAAGACCTCTATAGTAATTAAATAATATATGTATTCTATAACTAATTCGAAGATTTAATGCCATAACTGCGGAAATAATATCAATATTTATCATTAAATTGGCAGTTATTGGTGTTCTGCATGGTGAACAACTTAATACCAAAGTAAAGATATTTTATGGAATAATAATAATATGTACATATTTTGTAGTCGAGATTATCAAAGCATAATATCCATCTATTGTACTTCGGCGATTTTGTTAGTTTGCACGAATATTTCTGTATACAATTTAAGACATCGACTGAGGGTGCTTGATGGAATTTCAATATCAAATTTGGATTATTGAGATTTTGTACACTTCCATGTATTTGTAAAATGGTTCCGTCTTCCATGTATTTTACAAATACATGGAAGTGTACAAAATCTCAATAATCCAAATTTCTGTATACAATTGCTGCATCTTCACAGTCGTCCCATTATTGCGCAAAATCGGTATTGACTCAATAGTATTAAATATCTAAAATTATTATCTCTTTAACGACTCTCATATACAATATATTTATTGATACTTTATTGTTATGGAATAGTCGAGCTTCTCATAATCTGTAATTATTATGTATTTAACAACCTAACAGTTGAATGCATTATATTCCTGAGCAAAAAATCGTGATAGTTATGTGTCATGGCTGCCAATCAGAACGTTTGGATACAATATTGACATATCGCATTCTCTTCCTTCTGGTTTACGGTCTAGGTAATCCGAGGAGAAAATGCGTATCAGTACATCGCTTCCTTGTTTTATTACCGCATTATTATTTACTACTCGCAGGCTTTCACGCGACTGGGAGGCTCTGCGGCAACCGAGTCGTGTGTAATTTGAGAGAAAGTAGTCGCGGCCGTCGAAGCATTGCGGCAAGAAATACATGGAGTAGCTGAGCAATAAACAGCCGGTTCTTGTGCATTGACCGTGCGTACCCACTCGCGATCGCTGATTTCTTCCGAGGTTATTGCCACGAACCTTTCAGTTATTTGATTCTTATTTACGAGATGATTTCAACTATCTTGCGTGTATGAGAGAAACTTCGTAATGGCACAGTAAAGACGGAACCATTACACACACTAATGCTAACAAGTATTCAGGCTTATAAACTAAATTATGGGATGAAGTGCGAGGTATTACTTAATATTCAATTCATAGGATTGTTTGACTTCGTTTTTCTTCATTCAGTTTTCTTGTAGGACAGACAACGTATATGTTTATTTTGTGTCGATTTTGAATCTTTTCATGGATCCACAAATCACAAAATACTTATTTATAGACTTTAGTTCTTGGGTGCAGACTCCACAGAGTACACAATGCACATCATAATCTTCCTTATAGTCGGCTTTTACATTTTCTAACAAACCAATTAGTTAGTTATTTATCCAAAGATATATATTTATTTACCTTATGCATTTATAATTATAATTCAGTTAAAATCAAGTTTACACAGCGGGCACGAAAAAGTTGTGCAACAGCGTTTATATTCTTCCTTTACTTATTTCATATGATACGAATAATATTCATCTCAATTAATTAGTGATTTCGTTAAGGCATCATATTTCAATGACTCGCATAAGACCAAATACGTTTGAATCATTGTAAAAGTTTCCCTCGTTCTCTCGCAACCTGTTATTCTCGTCATATTATAATATAATAATTGTACGGTTGCTTAAATTTTTTATATTAAACGCATCCGTTATAATATTTCTGTACTATTTTTCTACACAGTGTGAAAATTAATTGCACCAAATCAGTTCATAGTAAAAATATACCGTATGGTAGCTGTCTATACGAAAAGATTTTACTAACGGTCTAAAACAAAAAATGTTTTCGTGAACCAATTTGGCTTGCGTTACATAACTTCATTTCTGATTACAATGACGTTAATTTAAAAATATTTGAAAAAGATAGATTTAATTAAACAATCGTCTTAATTCAACTAGTCGCTTCCCTTTCAGATCACACGGACCACTGACATTAAAAATAACATTTTATATGAAATGATAATAACGCTTGTTTAGTTTAAAAAAAAATCGTGTGATATTGGTTGCTGGATATTTGTAATAAAGTCATGGATTCTTTGCTCCAGTGGCGTTACTGGAACAACTCCGCGGTTCACCGCTATGAGTGTTAATTTTAATATCTTCACAATTAGACAACGGGAATTCAACAGCTAAAGTGTCAAACTATGTTCGATTGATTCTGCGTATACTTTGTAGAAGTTTGTATTCTTTATAATATGTGTTACAATAATTTTTAACTTTTGTGCTTCGATGCGTGATTCGCTTTTTGATTTTTGAGAAACATCTTTACACTTGAATGCGTTAGTCCGCAAATGTTAATCAAAAAACAAGACGGCCCATGTAAACAGTTATAGATTGTAATGCTATATCGTAAATTATGTGTGAAAACAATAAAAATATAGTATCTGCTTTTTTAGGAAATGTTCGGATTTAACTCATGATAACTACATAGATATACATAGGTGTATTGCATGATACTCTCGCATATTGTATCAGATATCACAACTTTAATATTTGGTTAACGATAACTGTAACCAAGCGGATTTGTAATGCGTCTACCGACTAATAAAGCGTGTTTGACCGCAATATTATAACATTTTTTTAGAACACAAAAAATCTTCGTGTAAAACGATGTTGCAGTAAATTGTCAGCATCTGGTGGATAATGCGAATTATATCTAGGCCATATCCAAAACTGATTTTTTGACTTAATACACATGATCTTAGTCATTTGTTCAATTTTCATGTGATATGTCTGCAGGGGAAAATCATGAAGATGCACGCATTATCAGTCGCTTTCTGTTGACTAGACGATCCTTAATCTAGTCGATGTATTATATTTCATTGCGGTACTGCCGGCACGGACTCCTGTGGTGATCATATATAATCACCGCCATTACTGAGTAGTGTGCTATTGAATTATCATTCGTATTGGCAATGTCTCTTGATCATATTTCAGGTACTATTATTTCCAGGGCTTCGAACCGGAACTGAACCGAAAACCGGAAAACCATTCTTTTTGTCGTAACGAAAACCAGATATTTTTTCAGTTCGGTACATTTTCAAACACGCGCAAAGAAATCATTTACGATCGTCGACATAATTCTCATAATATATTATTTTAAATAGTCATGACTACGGACTTGCGATGCAGTATAACCATTGGTTTCGAAGCGTGGCGCAGGGCTATCATACAAGTACCATGATATGTACTAAATTGTGGTAGAAAAAATATTTTTAACACAAACATAAACATTTAAAAAACAATCACTCGGAGCTGAACCGAAAATCGGAACCGAACCGATATATATATATATTTAACCGAAACGAAAAAAATGACGGTTCGAAGCCCTGGTTTTTTTCTGTTAAAACACGGAATACTTTACAATGATGTTTGAGAGATCGCGCATGAAACCAAGCAATCGAATACCGAGCAAGAATATCGATACTCTATATCGGTAAAATGTGTAAAATACCAATTATTAACAGTGACAATGATCTAAAAAATATGTTTACAACATTTTTACGCTTAATATAAGCTTAAGTTATGCCACTAAAATGCCCAAGAACAGTAGATCGCAAAGCACCGCTGTACCAGCCATTTTTGCATTGTTATTAACGTTGTATGCCCATATATTGCAAGGGTGGTAGAAAAGTCAAGTGTTTGTCATATTCTCTCCATGAACCCGCTATACTTTGACGGTCACACATGTGGTGACGTAGCATCAGGATTGCTCGAATTCGTCACTCATCTTGTTTCTTCGTCTAACCGAGTTCATGCACTTTCAGACCATGGCATGTCACCGAGTTTTTTTTACAATACACGCGTTTGTGGTACGAATGCAAGTTTAACATTATCTTGATTGTAAAATAGATTTCAGATTCAGGCGGTCACTCGTACTGTGGTTTCCAATACATAGCCAATTTTTTTTATAGATCTCTATAATCTGGTTAAATTTTCCTGAAAGGAAGTTCGCGCTGTAAATTGATAAAGACAGAAGGACTCCTGTAGTGATAATTACGCTAGCGAAATAACTTGCAGTATGTTGGCACGCAATATTTGCTGCTGTTGGTGCCGGTCCAAAGGTTGCAGTTTGTCACTGGATCCAAATTATCAGTTAAGTGGCGTATGCAGCACTGATAATATAATCTTTCTATTAGGGAATTTCGACGGGTGGACTGATTCAATGACGGACGGCTTACTCTCGTTTTTGCTGTAACACAGGCGTCTCCAAACGTCTGGGTCCAAAGGCTAAACTAACTTTTTCACAATTCGGGTGGGCCATGACCTAGTGCACCGTAATTTTCTTAAACAAAACATAAACAATGGTGGATTTATCGTGCTCGCAGGCCGTCGCTTGTAAATTGCTGTTCTCACTGATGTATCGAGTTTTTTTTTAAATATTTTAAATACCATACTCGATTCATGTTGAATGATACTTTTGATTAAGAGAGAACGATTAGCTAAACACCTAACCTAACCTAACCTAATATCTAAATCTATCGTTACTATCTCTGAAGGGCACTGCTATGAGGAGGTTGAAGGACTTGTTCACAACATGTTAACTACTGTAGTTGAGATGTTTCATGAGGAGTCTATATATTATAATTAATATTGGTAGCGGTTATGGTCAAAAGAATTACAAACAAAAAGTACTTTCTTTCTATAATAGAAGCATTATTTATTTCAATATGATATGAATATATATATGATTTTTTTTTTTTGTTCCAAGTCCGCTCCCAATGTGGAGCATATGGTCTCCTAATGGAGGTATCTTAACAGAATTTTTCTACGAGAACTGCTTGTTACTCAGTTGCTCAACCTCTCGTTTTTCGAAGAGAGTAGGGATAGAAGGATAGGACTAGGACAGGACTAGTGGTTAGCTAATCGCTCTCGCTACGCCCTGTGAGGATGGGATGGGTGGGAGGGAGGACTCGGACTACGAACAGAAATTCATAAATCGATTGAAAAGTCAATCTATGAAAACCGTCCGCACCGGGAATTGAACCCGAGACATCCGTAACGGTAGCCAGCGACGCTACTAACTGCGCCACGGACGCCGACATATGAATATGAATAGACCAATCATATCATGTTTCATCTTATATATAATAGCCCAGACCGCTCTGCAGACGTTTTATTATTTTCACATATCAAATTTTCTCATGACCTAAGCGTTCGCGGTGGATATAATAAAATAAAATGTTGTGCAAAGCATACACAGTTCCGACGTACTAGTTACTTTTGACATTCAGTATTTCAATTTCAATGCCGTCATCTATGACGGGTACGGTTACTAGTTAAAAATGTATTAATGACTAGTTAATTGGTACTAGATACATCTAGCCATTTATGAACACAGCAAGCACATGTCAATGGTTGCGTAGATCTATTCTTGTGGCGTCTCAACCGTTTATGATATCAAAGTCAAACTGAGAATTGGTCTTAAAGATCATTGTTAGGTGAATGAAGGTTGATTCATGTAAAGAAAATCAGATCAAAACCACATCATCTGAATTGTCGAAATTGTCTAAGGTTCGTTATAAAGTAATAATTTAAGGTGACATCGATAAGCGATCTGCTTAAAATAAAGGAATTTTGACATCTTATTTCATATGCCGGTAGGCTTTTAGGGTAGGTTTTTAAAGTCATGGAAACCCATATATAATATAAATGGCACAAATAATCAAATACGGCTTCAAAAAATGGCAACTAATTATTTGGTCAGTATCTAATTCAATTACCGGTCAGTAAATATTAAAGGAAAGTTAGGTTAGGTTAGCTAAGTAAAAAAGATAAAATAATAAATCTAATTTAGGTTATATACGTGCGAATTTCATTAAACCATTTTGAATGGAAAACAATTAAACTGTTTTAAAAATGTATATATTAAGAAATGTTTATTTTATTTATGATTTCAATAAACATGCATTAATTGCCAAGTAAATAAAGTTTTGGTTAGGTTTAATTTAATAACTGACTGTTTATTTTATTAACTGACCACGTGTATTTTTTTCCATGTCCGCTCCCAATGTGGAGCATATGGTCTCCTGATGGAGGTATCTTGACAGAATTATTTCTACGAGAACTGCTTGTCACTCAGTTGCTCAACCTCTCTTTTCTTTTTCGAAGAGAGTAGGGATAGAAGGATAGGGCTATGACAGGACTAGTGGTTAGCTAATCGCTCTCGTTACGCCCCTTGAGGATGGGATTGGTGGGAGGGAGGACTCAGACTACGAACAGCAATCCATAAATCGATTGAAAGATCAATCTATGAAAACCGTCCGCACCGGGAATTGAACCCGAGACATCCGTAACCGTAGCCAGCGACGAAACCAACTGCGCCACGGACGCCTGCACGTTGACCACGTGTATACTGACCATTTATCGAATTAATTACTGTCCTCTTTGATTAATTACTGTCCCAATAAATACAGGTCAAAAAAAATGAAGCAATTTCCCTGTCATAATTGCATCGATTTAAATGTGTATGTGTCTTTAAATTTCCAGCGGACAATTACCTTCAGTACTCGTATAACTCAAAAATGCCACCAAAAAAGGCTAAGGCAGATAACTTTTAAAGAATTAAACAAAATGTTTCTATGGATCAGTGAAAGGATATTTCTAAATATCTTTCTACTGACAATACTCGGAAAGTAAATAATTGTCAAACGCTTGTTTATTCGATACGAATATAATAAAATTTAAAAGATGTCAGTTTGCCCAAATGGCGCGCGATTGATTGTAAATTTAGTTCATCCTAAAATTTTAACAATTTCTTAAATGTAGGCAACTAAGAATGTCTGGTCTAGTTGAAATCATTGGTCATGATTTTAAAACTTTTTTTATATCTGTATATGTGTTGCGTCGAATGCCTGAATACTAAGCTTACGGTACATTTAATAATATAATAATGGTAAAAAACTTGCAAAATTAAACCGTTAAGCATTCGATACTGGGTTAACATTTGCTTCAATATCGATAGCAGGTTTTTGATTATCTGAATTGGGCCAAAATGGAAATGGGTCGATTTGCATTGAGATATCAATTATTTTGATATATTCGACTGGTTATTCCGGTTACATTTTTAATCGATTATCATTTATACTATATAGGAATTCAATAGTATACTCTTAGTTACTCTTATTATTTAGCTGCTATAAATAAAATATATACTATTTATTACTAGAAATTATTTCCAGGTGTGAGCATTCGCTCAATACGTTTGATGCGAACGAGGCCCCAACAGAGAGTATGTTTGTGTGTCAAAAAATTATTCGCCTGTAAAAAACACTCACGCAAGCACTTACGCTCACACACACGCACTCTCGCTATCTGCGCATGTGCCGACAGTGTGTGTTTTTTGCGTTACAGATATACAAACATATGTAATATTTTAATAACATATTTTATTTATTTATATGTATTACCATAATTGACACCATTGTACCATGTATGTATATCGTTAACATAAACTGTAACTACTATTATAACTGAGCAGAAGAACATAAAACGTTGTTTTTAAAAATGTGTGGGATAATAGCTATTATTATTTATAGCAAATCATTTTCTTATCGAAATATCCTTTTTGTTGCGAACCGAAAAGTTTTCTCGAGATTTAAGATAATTTGAAAATGCTCACGGCACCCACCCCGCCCACCGTTGATAACATGATAGGTATATTCAGTTATAAATAATATTTTTTTCTGTTGAGTCTCTTATGCCTATTATAAAAATAATACTAACAATTTATTTTTTTTCTTTGAAGAATACGACACGTTTCAAAAAAGTATGGTGTACGAACCACAATGCTCTGTGGTAGAAAATCTAATAACTTTACGGGCGCGCCATAATGTCGATATTGCTTAACTGTTACATAATGATTTCTCTAATAGATATTCATTTTGTATTTCGGAAATATAATTATGGGACATTTCTCAATATGATTCTGCCCTTAATATTTCTTCCCCATGCCTTAATTTGTTTTATCATTATCCGATCTTCTTACATAGTAAATCATTCGAAGAAATATCATTTGAAACTATTTTCAACAGGTTACGAATTATTAAGTTGTTTATCATGAGCAAAAGTCAAATTTATTCCTTAAACCAAAATTCAAAAATTGTTCGAGTTTTGAAATTATGTTTTTCATAATAATAAATAAATAAATGTTGTATTTTTACCAAAGTCAGAAGGTATAATAATATTATTTTATTATTAGCCCGATGAACGATTCGGACATATTTACATGTCCAAGACTTTATCTCGTATTTCCGGCCAAACTATAAGGAAACACTTGTGGATATATGCTTCAAAAAATAGTTCCAAACTTTAGGAAGAGAAATTAGGCGACAGATCATGAAAATGTCAAGTAGAACACTATAACACTTAAAGTAGTACTTATGCAGCTCCGCGCTTGCTTGTGTGGGTGTTGGCGATGTATATGAAGACTGGCCGCAGCCATTTTGCTTTTAAAATCGTCGATCAAATGAATATCTTTCAGCTTCTTCATTTTATTTAACGAGAATGCGATAATTTACTTCTTGGTGTATTTAGGATAACTAATATATATTTCACATAATTCTTCATTTTTTACTGTTGAAATTGATCTATCTTAGCCATAGTGAGCGTTTTAACAGATCAATTGACTGAAAATAAATTCGTGCGAAAACGTCTTGCGCTGTAAGCTGTAATGGGTTAATAATTTAAACATATTTCACTTTGAAAATAATATGAAATTTTTATTTTGCAATTTAATTTTTTATGCTTCTTGGAATATTAATATGGTTATCCTTAAAAAAAATATTGTGTCATGTTTATGTAAATGTCGGATAATGAAAGCATCACGGTCAACTGGCGACACTTTGTCCAAATTTGTTTTCGCACTAGGATTCACGATTAAAAATAATTATATTCCATCAAGTTTTTTAAACTTGATTTATCGTTTAAGAAAAAAATGTCTAAAACGAAAGCGGTCGCCCAAATTTTGAAACAAGAAAGTAGTTGCTATATTTTAGATACGAAATAAAACTGTCTTGCAAATACATTTTCAGTATATTTATATAAGTTTGGTTTTGTACAACCCCTTCTTCAAATACATCGAAATATATTATAGCCTCTCCGCATGCAAAAAAAATGATAAAATATATTTTCAGAATTATTTCTAATTTCTTGGTTTTGTGACGTCACATTTTCTACTTGCCTCCCCCTTTGCACAAATCATTGCGTTATATGTGCCAAATATGTGATTATTTATGTATTTTGCATTTTCTTTGTCTACGCACTCAATTCTATAGGTAGGCATCAAATAACAGGGAAAATGAGATTGAAAATAGTAGCACTGTTTCAATTTTGAAGAAGATACATTGCAGTCGTTACTTTGAAATTGCGTTGCGAATTTTTGAAATGCTCTCCTATAAAATCTCACTTTGCAGATACAGGATTACACTTAGGGAGTACCGATATTTGACCCTTCATTAGAGCTTGACATTGCAATAAATTAGTCCTAACTTTTAACACATTCCCAACGGGGAAAATGTGACCAAAATACGTGGAACGGCGGGACGATTCTCAGGAAATTGACAATAGGTCATGGAAAGAATAGCATGAAACTGGCCAACCGACAATTACCCGAAAACAAGTTTGGATGTTCTCCTAAAGGTGTTTCGTAATAAACTGATCAAATTCTTTCAATAATATTATGAAACAAACATGAATTATTAGTTATGAGCGATCAATGTCGCCTATATCGAATCACGCGAAAAACGCGTTCCCCGCCGCAATACAAAAAAACTTTGCGACGCGGAAAACGCGTTCCCCGGAGCTAACGTGTTAATATTTATTATGCCAGGTTTATCAATGGTGAGAAAAAGAAATAAGACTTTTCTAAACTGGAATGTTTAAGCGCTGCAATTATTTGTTTGGCAATACGAATTAAGTATTATCTGCTTACCAAGTCACCGAATAGCCTCTTCAGCTTACTTAGTGTAAAGCACTGTCAAATTTGCCATACATCCGTGGGCAGCATGAACTAACGGGACACAAGGCATTAGTAATTTTATACAAGTATATTACTGTCAATCGCGGACATCATTCTTACTGAAGAAACAAATGTACCGGATATGTTCATTTGGCCTTTATTAAGGCTAGCTTACAGAGTGCTAATTCGGTCATACGAGTGAGAAATAAATCCAGACTGCATTATAAGATGACATTATGCTAGTATACTATCATTAGTAAGCAATCCCTCAGATAAAATAAATTAAACTACGGTATTTATATAATAACAAGTATAACCGTGCCCGTCATATATGGCGGTATTGAAATTGAAATACTGAATGTCTAAAGTACCTAGTACGTCGGAGCTGTGTGTGCATTGCATACAATTTTATTTTATAAGACTCCGCGAACGCGTGAGAAACATATTCATACATACATATGATATGTGATAATAATAATAAAGCGTCTACAGAGCGGTCTGGTATATTATATATAAGATATTATAATGGCGAGACTGCCTGACAAGCTAAATGAAACAACATAATAGAGAGAGAGAGAGAAATTGACATAAATACAATGATCGCTACAATAATAATTTAATTTTTAAGAAACTTTCATCACATATTCCCCTGTGAAATCGGTCTTAATTTGCAGTATTTTTATCCAATTTATAAATAGTAATGAACTTATAAGTAATACGAGTAATATTAAAGTAACTATACTGTAATCTATGTATGGGTTCGTCAAAACATGTGTTGGTTCATTTCTCGCAGTTGCTCGAAACCTTTCTTAACAGAGCAGTGTAAGTTGGGTCATAATGTACATAAAACTATTTCTGGATAAAGTTTGTTGTTGCGTACAGTGGGCGCACTGGAATATGGTGCGATGGATGACGGCGTCCCGATGCTGAACTTCGGACCTTGTCTCGTGGAACTGTCGACCGCATACATACACACTCACGGTGCGATATCATTATGCCTTGCCAAGCCGCGTCACTCAATCATCACATCCTTTGTCACTCCGTATTCTAAACCGGGCAATCGTTTAGGATTATCTAACCCTCAAGGAACATTAAAAAACAAGTCATGAAAATAACATCTTTAGTTACAAATTTAGCTGTTTCACTGAAGATTTAAAAAAAACAATCGAATTTGGGGAAATATTCCTTTGAAAATAAAATTCATCTATTATATATTCGGATGGTAGATCAGGCAACGCGCGATGAAGATGGCGTCCTCTACACTAGCAACGTGATCGGAGACCCGAGTAAATGTGCGCTCAGACTCGTTAGACAAGAATCATTGATGACAAATCTTGTCAGCGGCCATCATTCGTACGTGGTATCGGACCAATGGTGAATGAACTATTTTATATATTTTAACATTATCACCACAAGTAGATGGGGCAATGGCCACGAGTGCCTGACCAGTGTCATTTGATTCACAGAAGATACTTTGCGACATTCACATGGATGACTCTATCTCAGACACATTATTCTGTCAACTGACGCTGTTCGTAATGTAACACATCGTCGTTGTTCTGGAAGAAAACACTAAATCGAAGAAATTACATATTGAGTTAGTTATACAAAAATGTTCCGTATTTCAAACTATACCGTATGGAAGAACACACCTATTTTCATAAATTACACTTTTACTTAAAAACAACTTTGGACATACAAACAAATGGGAAAGGTATAAAATTTCAAACGTTTCTCAAACTTCAAAGTCCAATTACTCAAAACTAGTATTTTTCAGTTAGTGTCTTCTCCAGAATAACGACGATATGTAACTATGCTTTTTTGATAATTTAAACAGAGTTAAACCTTTCAAGTTACTACGACGGCCTCATGTTCTTGATATATATTTCCCAGTTCATCGTGGTATTGTCGTATTCAGAATAGTTTATCGAACGCATCGTATTTCAGTTTTTCAATACATTAATTGGAGAAAAGTTCAATCTGACGATTTGTCCTAATCCAAACAATATTTCTGTTTTTGCAGAATATACGTGAATAGTTTTCATAATGATTTACGCGTTCCATGCGTTCTCAGCTTATATATAAACTGATGAACAATTTTGTCCGAAGGGTTTTACAGGGGCAACCATCTAGGGTTCGTGTGGTCCACATCAGGTGCCGGAGGGTTAATAATTAGTATGGGTGGAAACTGGCTCGCCGCGCCATCATTCTTGGAGGACGGCTAATTACATACTATTTTGATGCGCGTATAGACTTACTTGAAGTGTGAGCGAATCGTGGCCTTCATTTTTTATCAAGACGTGTCATTGATGAAACCCTAATGAATATAAGTGCGCACTTGCCACTTCATCGAGTCTTAGCTTTGGAGGACCATGTTTGTAAAATTACGGGTACAGGTTTATGTATGTCAGTGAATGGGTTTATTAGTGCATTTTGTATCTTTTAAAAAACTAAGTCACGTGCTGGGCCGGTTTCATTGCTCTCGCGGGCCGTAGTTTGGAGAGCATTGGTCTAAACCTAAATAGCTGAGTTTTTTAGAAATCAATTAGAATACTAATCTCAAAACTTTAACCGTTCCGTCTTCTTACACAATTATCATTAAAATCACAATTTTCCCCAATTTTGCCTGTAATGATTGATTACTAATCGCTGCATTTAATCCGCTTTTACTGACGTCATAATAGATATATTTATTGCCCTTTTTAAATTTAATACTCTTAACACAGTTGTGTATACATAAACTAATTAATCAAACAGTCAAAACCTATAAACAATAATTTACAGAATACATAGTATCGACTAATATATTATTATGTATCGCTAATAATTTTTTGATATATTTTTATCAATGTCTTCATTGAAAATTAGCATTAGTTTTATACATTGGAAGAGCAAAAAATATTACCGAGAATAAAACAAGCTATAAATACAATACCTACGCAAGTACTTTTGTTTTTAGACCAGTTCAATGTCACACTGACCCTCATTTTGTCAACATATCGGTAAACAAACGAACACCATTAGAATAATTTTATGAAATGTTTACTATTAGATCATTTAAAACGTGTTTCAATTGTTTATGGATTGTATTTTATTCGAATGATTGCTTTTATATCCATTCTGTCTATTACGAACATTGCAAGGTCGAATCAAATTTATTAATTTTGTTTCGATTGTTCTTTTTTTGAAATATGAAATCTTTGGTTGTGTCAGACTTGATTCGATTGCACGAAGAGGGGTGTCTGGAGGAATTTTTAAGATGTAAAATTTACATGGAATGTTCCTTAAACATTACATATACAACACATCACTTATAAACTTTCCATATTTAGACGTAATAGCCCAAACACTATTATTCCATAACATGGTGATTCAATATACTTATATCTCCTTATAGTAGATATAAGAGTAATAACTAGTTACGCGCAGAACCTCTAAAACTTGAATATTTATAATAATATATAATTATGTGTTACTTTGCGGAATCTTACTGGAAGTGTTTGCGCGAATTCTTGTTTTCTCGTTTAATAATTTGCTCTATTATTATGCACTCTACTACTAATTTCATACATATTGACAAAAAGATGGCCGTATTAATTTAATTCTCTCATGAAAAAGTATTACAATAACAGAACAGCGCGAAAACCGCTCATATTGTTTAAGATTGTGACATATTATAATATGAATATTCTCAAAGAAAAATGGTTTGTTTTTTCAATAGATTATGACGAAATTGCCTATGTTTGTCTTTTTTTATATGAAGTTTAACTATTTTTTAACCTTATTTATTCTGCTGTTGACTTATCAATTGAAATAAATACTTCGTTCAAGTATTGCTCGGACAATTGACGTTAACAGTGTTATTTACATTCACTTATAAATTATTAAGGTGTGATTTTTAGGACAAGTGTTCACAATATATATTAAATCAATGTATACGTACGTGTGTCAAGGAAATATTTAGATTTCATACTTCATAACATAGAACTCCAACACATAATAGTGTTGAAATCGTGTCTTGGGTGCAGTGGTCAACGTCGTTGGTTCCGGTTACTGATGTCTCGAGTTCAAATCCCGGTACGGTTAGTTTCAAAAATTGATTTTTCAATCGACTTCTTCATCGTACGCTCAAATCATTTTTACGGTGTTAACTGTCAATTCTTGGTGGAAAGGCATTATATTTGAAAAAATAAAACACTGATCAATTCAGTTGATAATGATGAGAGAAACCGGCCCTGATCTAAACATGTGGAAGTAGTACATACAAATTGTGTTTTATTTTAAGAAAAAAAGGTATGTTTAAATGTTTGTGAGATTTAGAGCGATTAGCTCATCACCAGACATAAAGGCAACAACATTATCTATCTATCTAATTAGCTATCTAGGTGAGGTAAAGAACTATACGCTATCATTAATAAATACTTTAAATCACAACTGAAATAAATTAAATGGTGGGGCACCCGTTATATTTAAAACATTTACGAAACAACGACAAAACCCCCTATCCATTTAAGTATATTCAATAATAATCGAGGAATAAGAACCTACGAAATTGATAAATAATAAATTAAGTGTTTTGTAATGAACCAAAACACACACCGTATATAGTTAGTTTAACAAGAATTAAATGACAAAGTCGTCGATTTTAATGAAATCTTCAAAATGAATTTGCAGCAATGTAAGCTCCGTATTCTTCAAAAGTATAGATAAGTGTGTATTTGGGTATTTATTTTTGTAAAATATTTTATGGTTTATGCAATAATGTTGATATATTCAATTGTTTTCACACCACTTACATTCTTTGGCTCATTGACATCTGAACAAGTTGCGCAATTCGACACCTGTGCGCCAGCTTGTACCACGTCGAATATTATTTGTGAGATAAATAATTGCTTTAATAGTTATGTCTATTTGTATTCGACTTACGCGGACCCTCAACATTATAATAACTTACATAATATGACAAACAATCTCTTTATGCTAATCTGGCATTGGTAATAATAATTCATAATTTCAAGTAAGTATTTATAATTTGCTAGCATAATGCGAGGTTTTGTATACTTAGCGTGAATCTTGGCAAAGAGCAAACCTGTTCATCTCCAAAAACACAATTAAAAAAACAATTATAATGAAAACACACGCCTGTCGGTATATGAATGTAGCACGTATATTCGACCACAGATTAAGGGTAAACATTACTTTTTTACGTCATTAAATTATGTCATAAAAAATATTTTTACCATACGCAAAGAATAACCTTTTCCGGGCCTGTAGACGAGTGATCAACTTCATTCATTGTCTTCAGTTGCAGTGTACAAGCATTCGAATCCCAGCAGTTTCATAAATTGATTTTTAAATTCATTTATACATTTGTGCTCGAAGGATTAGGCGTCTATTCCCACCCTCCCATCCGATCCTAAAAATGGGGCGCAGCGAGAGCGATTAGCTTACCATTAGTCATGTCCTAGTCCCATCTTTCTATCCTTCCTCTCTCCGAAAAAGAGAGGTTGAGCGTTTGAGCAATACGCAGTTCTTGGAAAACAACTTCTGTCGAGATAAGCTCCATTAGCAGTCCATATGCTACACATTTGGGAGCGAACATGGTTACAAGAATAGAGACGAATAAAATATAGTAGTAACCAATTAGATTTTACTCGCTTTTATAATATGAATTTCAAATCCACCATTGACTTAAAAAAACTGACTATGTCAAATTCTGTAAATGACTAATTCTTGACAACTTTTAAATAATGCCACACAATTGATTTATTGAATTGACAGAATCACTTTTGGTAGAACACAATTACAATAGGATAAAATATCTAAGTAGGTATTCAGTTCTACAAAATTTTATTAGCTAGTTGAAAGCTATTTCGGCATCACGTCATCGTCAGAATTATCTGTAACTATAGTTCTGACGATGAACTGAATACTTTGGTGTTTTATCCTACCACACAGTTTAAACATTTTTGAACGGTTTTTTTATTTTTTTATATCGTTCTCGGTAAACTTAAAGTGGAGTTAATACATAAAAAAGTTATTGCTCAATCGAAAGCACTAGATATTAGAAAGTAAACACAAATTAGTGACGTCGCATAAGGACACAGCTTGTATCCAGTGACTCATTGCTCAGTGACATGTAGGAGGATTTCAAATATTATGGAAGTCGAAAGAGGGCGTGGGATCCTTTTTTTGATGTCTCAAGTGACTTTTGAAATGAGAACAATACCAAAAATAGTCTATACAGAATATTTATAAATATACATGATTGGAAGGCCAGGGTGAAAGTAAGATTTTTACTTTCTAAACACAATATTACTAAAGATCGTCATTGTTGTGTCCAGATTTACAAGTAAACAATTGTTTTTCAAAAATAAATATAATATGACCTTAAATATGGTCCATCTGGTTACAATACTTACAAAATTACTTACAAAAAGATCGAAGGAGACATTATACCTGTTATAAAAATCATTAGGATTTTTTTGAGAATAAAATAATTTAGCAAACAACAATTATAATAAAAACAAGAGCTGATAATAACACTTAAATACTTCAGTTTTATTTTTATTTTTAACCTGTTTAATGCTACGTTGATTCTCATTTTTTTCACACAAAGACAATCAGTAAAATAACAAGCATCATAATAATTTTATAAATTTAATGTTGATTGCTCTATAAAATCGTGATTCAAGTTATAGACTGGTTTTCATTCCGTTCAATATGTTACTTAGGTGTCAGTGTATTGTTAATTTTTAATCATTTTGTTTACTGGCAATACATGTCTTCTACGACTGTATTGTTCTTTATTCAAAAAAGTAAGGATAGGTTATGTCCGAACTTAATATTCGGTCGATTCTGTTGCAGATCTGTCTGGAGAATTTTATGGCTCTAAAATTTGTATTGACCAGCGGTCACCAAACCACGGCCCGCCAAAGATTTTCATCTGGCCTTCCAAAAATTCCCGATTTCTCTATATAAATTATTCCTATAGGAAATATTAATTTTATAAAATTTCATGATTTAGTTGTGAAACTGCGACAATTATTTATTTCAATTCATCAATTGTGATAAGACTATGAAGTAGTGAACCCAAAGTGAAAGAAGTTAGATATAAAATTGAGTGTCACGTATTTAATGAGCAGCAGTCAATTCGTTATTGTTTTGTGCGAAACAAAGACAAATGCAGATTTCTGATTTGCCATGCAGCGGTATCTGTTTTTAAAGAATATAATTTAAAACGACGCTACAAAAAATGGAAAACAAAATATGGCGAATTTTCGAAAAAAATTATACATGTATATTCTAATTGGATTCCAATAAAATTTATTTGTCGTACGGCCCACCAAGTTTTGAAATAATAGAATCCGACCCATTTCTCAACAGGTTTGGTGACCACTGATCTACACAATAGTGCTAGTATAATATTTTAAGTAATAATTGAGCATATTATGACCTTGTCGATATTTTTTTTATTAATTGTTATTATTCAGTTTTTTATAAATATTTATTGGTTAAATCAAATTGAATATTTTATGTTCGATGATAATGAGAACTAACGAATCTAAAAAATAAAATTGTACATCAGGACGCAGTATGTAATTTAATTTTTCATTTTAAAATAATGTGTGGTATTTTTGTTTTGGATTATTTATTATCAATACTACCGAACGTTTTTTTTGTATATCATATTCATTTAAATATTCTGTATTTAATCTATTATATGTATTTTTCATTCGACAACGTATTATTTCGCGTCATATAGTTAGTGAATAATATCTTTTTTAAAATATCCTAGTCACTATTGAAATATCAATTACAAAATTGTATCTAAACACTGTGGTATTTTAAGAAAGTTGAATGCAAATGTATTTCGCTGAATCAAACCTTTCTTCATACAAAAAGTGTCTCTATTCTCTATGTATTATTATGAGTGTACTATTAAAATAATATCTTTCTTTTTCTTGTACTCTTTAAAATTATACCATGTATGAATGCAAGATGCAAGAAAGCAGAATTACTACAGTAAGTATTTACTTACTGTAAATTATGGTACTCATTTCATGTTGTACCTACACAATTCTTTTGTTAGCGTGTGAACATAGAGTAAAAAAAAACAACACAGTGCGGGAAAATGTCTATTCATGCCGTGTTCCAAAACATTCAAATTATCCATTTAATATTTCATTGCCGGAAACTTAACAGTTTTGTACTAGAAAAGTATCATTTTTAAACAATGCGCTTTTAATCTGTCTTAAATTTAGCACACAAATTTAATTTTGTATACATAATTTCTCTCATCAATTATCTAATTACCCCGGCTTACATTAATTCTGATATATCTCCATTGTTTTGTAGCGGTCATGTGATTAATTTTTACGTTTCTTAAGATTTTAAGTTACTAAGCTAAATCATAAAATACGTTCAGTATTTTTGTGAATTTTTAAACGGTTTAATTCCTTGATTCGTACATAAGGTTCGAATTATAACTTTTTCACAATTACATTTCAAAATATTCGCCTAATTATTTGCGAAAGTTTATTTTCAATATACAATTGAATTGATAATGACAGTCAATTAAGAGGAATTATTAGGTTTTCCTGTGATTTCGTGAAAATCGTTAATCGTTTTCCGTCGCCTAAAAAATATGAAGCGTCGAAATATTTTTTTTTCTTTTAATAATTGTACTCTCGAAGTATTCATTTACACTATTGCATTTTTATTTAAATGGAAATAGTAAAGTTTTCAAGCCTGCTTAGCAGAGTTGACACCTGTTTTTCAGAAATACATTTATTTGCTTTATGCCGTGACTAGGCCGTGTAGATTAGGGTTTCTTGTATTTCTTGGGTGTTATCGAGATTTGATGTCTGAGACAAAATCGTATAACAAAGTATTTTTAAGAAAGTGATGCGATGGGAATTTATAATTTATTGAATATAACGATTCTATAAAGATTTTTGAAATGTACAAACAAGTTCGTTTTCTCGCACTGTTTCTGACTGATATAAAGTAGAATTATACTGAATATATTTTTTAAAAAACTAGGGCTACAAGAAATTCTATTATATGCGTCTTTTAACAAAACAATCTCAAGTAGAGTTTTGCATCTGGGCTCAATACCCAAGAGCAAATATTTCCGTTCTCCCTGAGTGCACCTGAGAAGATTTATGACTGTCGATTCTAAGAAAACCAAATCTTACATCATTTGCATCATCCTACCAATTATTGTTATTTAACAATAACTAATAATACAAGTAAAATTGTGTTTTATTTTTTAAAATGTAACACTACCGGCTACGATGCGTAGATGATTAAATCAGAAAGTTTTGTATATAAAATAATTGTATTCTTTTATCTTAAAAATAAATAACATCTTTAATGTATTGTTGTTTAGTTATATTTTTTCATGATTTTTTTTTTTTGTTTATTATGATCGTATTTTTACATTTAACCGTTATCTGATTGCTCCAGTCTAGAGTCCATAGATAGTTACTTCAAAAATGAAATATATACGCTAATCTAAAGATAATTTAGTATCATGTAATTGAGATTTTGATTTATTTATTAATTACTTTGCATACTTGTTATAAAAATAAAATCATGTTTTCTAATCACAACATGACATTTATTGATTTGAGATACGTTATTTAAAATGCATGTCCAATATGACTGAACTGTGTCATGTAATGGTATATTTTGCAATACAAATGATCATATGAATCTGTAAATATTTAAAAAAATATCACTGAGCAGATAAATAAAATCGCTGATAGACCTCAAGGCTTTATTAGATTATGTTGGAAAAAGACGTAGGGTAACCAATTCATTCACTTTGAAAGTGTATCAAACAAATATGTCTCTATTCGCTTGGTCCATTTCCGTATAAAAGTTGGATACGTTTGTTGTCTTGAATTCCTATAATTTGTAATTAAAATTATGATATAAATTATCACGTACAAATAAGTGCACGTAATATTCACAAATAAAGTGGAGATGCGAACAATTTCACATTTATTCATTTTTGAGATCCACCAAAAATCGATTCGCGAATCACACTTTGAATATATGGTTCGCATCAAGAATATGATACAGATTAATAAGATTTATTTAATCTTTCTGTTATGAAAATCATTATTAATAGTTCTGGTTTGTCTAGCCATTAAAACGTCAATCCATAACGTCAACAAGATAATATTTATATGTCAAATTATCAATTAATGTTAATCCGATTATCTATTGCGCTTTCATTATATAAGAATGAAAACAATGTTATATTGTAATACTGTTGTACATTTTACACAGGATATTATAACAATTGCAATGATTTCTCTAAGTTCCAACACAAATTTGAATGAATTATTGCTGTTGTGAATTTTGATCATTCATTTTACGCCAAAGTACACACACATTATGTTACCATTCCAAAACCGAAATAAAACTTGCTCCACCAGGTTTAATTTGACGCGCATATAATATATAATACATATATGTGCCCATAATTATGAAAGTGGTCTTGGTCAAGAAATTGAAAAAAAAAACGAGTTTTTCAATTATTTTGAGTCACAATGTTATAAAATTATAATTTCGCCAATTTTACCATGAATATTTTGAATCTGTTAAAACTCAAAATTCTGGTAGCAAAGAAAAAGATAATAAAATCAATAGCTTAGAAACATTACTACAAATGTCAATGAATACGGCTTAATAAAAAGTGTTCAGTCAATTTTAATACATTCAGTTAATCCAATAGTAATTTCCAGCTTAAAAAAAAACTTTTCCTCACAACCTATATGCAAAATTTATATGTCGAAATAAATCTAGTAGACTAAATAAATTTTGAAACATCGTGTTGTGTAATATAAAAATATTTTTTAATCTATTCAAATGCAAAAAATTAAATATCTTGATACGAAAGAAACATGATTGAGACCAGTTTCATAATTTTGGGTACATATAATAAATCATTGCAAATAGATTATTTAACTTATTCAAGACAGATACCGTCGAAGTGAACATCAATATATCTTTTATCGTTTGAAAAAATAACAATTAATGGCTGACATTATTAACAATAATTGTAATATTAACAGTTTTTATTCAATCAAACGATAATTATCATGTTGATTTACATGAAACATAGTGCGTTAATTCTATTATATTGTTTAGATAACTTCCTTGATTGCATAGGCAAGAAATAATAATTATTTATGATAAAACACAATTTGTTTTATACTACTTTCATATTAAGTGATTTTGAAAAGGGTTATTGCTATGAATTAACATGATGCGAAGAACGTTTTTCATTTAGATTAAAAAAGCCAGACTATCTTGGAAGTTTAAAATCACATAAGATAAACTCAATAAAAAAAATTTAAATCTCGAAATCAACTCGAGGAGAAACGACATCACACAAACCAATGCTTTAGATTTAAATTGTTGACATTTTATACATTTCCATGTATTTCTTCAGTAACGATCCGGGTTTCGTCTTTCGGCATCTTCAGGCACTCGAGCACACGAATGAACTCGAACTGACCCTTTTCCCTGAAGATGTTGAAAGGTGAAAAACGGGTCGTTAGTGATGAAATACATGGAAATGTATAAGATTTCAACAAGGCAAATTTCTCTTTGAAATTCTATCAAACGCCCTCAGTCGACATCTTAAATTTGATATTGACCTTGCCGGGACTTGAACTCAAACCCATCTAATCACTAGCATACAGCTGTTACCGCCATACCAAAGAGGCCGACTTGAGATTTTGTGTCATACTTTTATCATTTAATGATCCGTGATGTCTCATAATACCGGTATCGAAAAATACGACAGGTGTTATCCCTATTTGTGACTTAAAATAAATTGATGTATTAAATTAGGCTCCTTGTCTAATGTACACGCAATATTAGTACTTTGTTTACATTGTTTATAGCGGTAATTAATAATCTTCTTCATGCAATGTCACATGCGATCATCATCATTGTCACATGGATTTTCTTGATTTATAGTTTTTTCACGTAGGTACCTGAACATTTCTTATTTTCCACGGAGATTCAATAAATTATTCGTAACCTAGCAATGGATCTAAAGTAGTTGTTGGACAGCTAATATCAATTATGATTAAGAAGTGAAAAAAATGGCAATTATTTTGAGACATGGGACACTGTTGTTGTTAAATTGCCCAATTGAATCGTTGAGTCGCTTAACACGCTTAACACAGAACGCGTCGACCGTATGAAACAACGTCATTTTTAAGTATGGAAAAATTTTGAATTTCGAACAGGTGACGAAATAGGAAGAAATTTTAGTTAAACTGATAGATCCATCGATAGAGCACATACGTACATTAAAAACGTATTTTATTGAAAAATCGCCAGTTGCGTGTTCAGCGACTCGGCCACTCATGCATGAAACATATTACGTTATATATATATATATTTTTTTTTCTTTTGCTTGTCATTTCTAACTAAAGAATTGTCGAGGGGGCAAACTTTCAAATCTAGCGATGCTGAATTAAAAATAAGTATATTTATATTATTACGCAACATTTTTCATTACTAATTCTTGGTATAGTTTTGAAGAATAAATAAAGGTGTTTTCTAAATTAATAATGGCGCCCTACATAGCGAACGGTTATAGAAACATAATAGAAATTTAATATTAACTCAGTCGTTGCCAACATAATATTCAGCTGGATGCTTATTTCAATAGACAATTTATTATCCTCATCAATAGGTTTTACAATAATTTTCGTCATTTTCTTTTACATTAATTAGTATTAAATTTCTCATCATTTAAAAAAATATGTAAATCGATTCCTTTCTGTATTCTCGTAAATAAATTACTAATCGAATTGAAATTAAAAAGGCACTAAGAACCCATACCAATCTATATATTTTAATTTTGATCGAAGGCCCGGAGGTTCACAAAAACTTTTTTCTAATCGTATTACTAATTGACCTCGGATTAGTATTTTGCCCTATGACAAGTCGATATATCTAAGAATCTTGCAACATTTCTATAATTTATGATAAATTAGAGTCCAGGTACAAATTCTATAAAATGTTTTAAATTAATTATCAAGATTTCTGGTAGCTCCGACTCATGTCATTGATTACGTATATAAGTATTATATTTTGCAATAATAATTCTGATATTATTTTAATCTTTGATGTTGAATAGATATTGCAGTAATTTCAGATAATTAACCGGATATTTTCTACGCTTTACCATATAATAATATTTAATTTAATTCAATTACCTTTTTCTTAATATTTTTAATTAGGTATGTGTAATCATGACATATATTATTATTCTATTCAAGCACAGTTAAAAAAATCGTTGAAGTCTTTAGTAATTAAGTATTGATTAAAAGAATAAAAATGTGAATTTAATTTAGAATTATGATTCCCATTCTATTTTGTTATTATTGGTGGTATAGATTTTTATTGTTTCTTAAGTCAAATGGTAAATATTTATATTTCTTTTCAAAAATGTCACTGGTTAGTACTGTGTACCTTTGTACCTATATAAAGTTAGCATATATATTTCTAATTATTTAAAGGTCATTTGGCATATCGTACATAATCATATATCTTATTAAAACGCACTCAGTATAATAATTATACCGGATACAGTGACCCGTTTTTCATGTGTACGTTTTTAGCGAAATATTCGTTTGCCGGTATTCTTCTGTGAACCGGTAAGCATTGTCAAGTTGCAGACAATGGCTTAACGTCTCATCCGTGCATGATAGGCTGGTCCAACCTACTGCCATTTGAGCTGTGTGCAGCTCAAAGTGATGAATCCCACGTTGCGATTGTTCATTCAGCCGGGTGACCTAGTCCCGAGGGATCTCACATATAATATTACATTTCAACTGCCGTAAAGGGCTAAAATACGGAAGAGGGGACTTTTAAGATGAAAGAACGGAATGAAATGAAATATCGTTAGCATGTAGTGTAAACTCGTAAATCTCGTAAATACCGATCATAAGACATTTCAAAGATATTTTGTTTTTAAAAATCGTGCTATCGATTTTTTTGAAACTGCGCTACCAAGAATTTCTCATAACGATTTTTTGAATTTATTTACGATGAAAATAATGAATTTTACCTTACAGCGTTACTAGTCGGTCACGGCGACTAGCACCATCTAGTGTATTTTTGTTATCGTAATATACACGAAAAAATGGCGAAATTCTCGGAATGCAAAATGAAGCGCACGATTATTTGGAATTAATAGGGGCCTATATTTATTGGGTCAGTAATTAATCAAAATGGTCAGTAACTAATTCTATAAATAGTCAGTATACGCGTGGTCAGTTGAACAGATAAAATGGAATAACCTAACCTAACCTTATTTTTCTACTATTTCTATTTTATATTCTATTTTCCTTTAATATTTACTGACCGTTAATTGAATTAGATACTGACCAAATAATTAGTTGCCATATGCATTTTTATTCTCGCAAACAACTGCCACCAACGTTTTAATATATTTAGAGTAAATTAATTAAGAATACTCAATGCGTGTCTGCAAAAATTCTCAGTCAGATAAATTATTTTTAAACCAACTTAAGGTACATTATCATTTCGATGGATACAGTGGTTAATTTGCAATAATTTATTTTTTATATTAAATTATTATATTAAATTATTATATTATCTGCGTAGTTGATACCTATTTCTGAAACCGGAGAATACTATCTTTTGTTTTGTAGCACTGTAGATTATAAAATAGGTTATTGACATTTTATAAATATGTATCTGAAAGTGTAAGGTTGAAATAGCCTTGTATTTATATCATTATTTCCGTGGCGTTAAGTCACAAGTTGATGTCAGTTATAGCTTAGCTTACATGAGAAGAAATATGAACATGAATATGTAAGTTGTCAAAAATTAAAATTAATTGGATACTAAACTTATTCAATGGATCTTCTTCATAGATAATGACTAGCATACCGAATTTTACCACCACATGCTGACGAATTTTATTGTGATATTAAACCCAATATATACAAAAACGCCGATTCATGGACAACCAGATTGAAGCAGCAGAGGCGGCAGCGCGAAGAAATGATACAAAAAACTATTTAGAATCACGCGCGAAATTTGCGGTAGACGACCACCTACCCCCGGGCCCATCCCTAGTCCCAGCGGGGCAATAGAGTCAAGCGCGGAGCGTGTTAGAAAGATTTGGAGAGATCATTTCTGCGGGTTACTAAACCGTTCTCCTCCCTCGAACCCTTTTGACATACCCAGCGAAGCCACACTTGTAGATATCCCCCGAGCGCCAAACATTCCCGACCATGCACCGACGCACGCTGAGATCACCTCAGCTGTGCAGCGGTTAAAGAATGGGAAGGCGCCGGGCGTAGACGGTATACGCCCAGGGTTTCTCAAGTACGGCCTGGAGGCACTCTTGCAGCCGTTGCACTTACTTCTCAGTAAGGTGTGGGAGCAGGAGCGCTGTCCGAGGGACTGGGTAAACGGTGAGGTCATCACCATTCATAAAAAAGGTGACCCACTCTGCTGCGACAATTACCGGGGCATAACGCTGCTCAGCGTGCCTGGCAAGGTTTTGGCGCAGATAGTCTTGGCGAGAATAAGGATTCCAGTAATGTGTATCCTCAGGGAAAACCAGGCCGATTTCTTACCTGGCCGATCCTGTGCGGACCAGATTCATAATCTCAGATGCCTTCTCCAGCAAAGCAACGAATTCAATAGCTCGCTGGCGTGTTGCTTCGTTGATTACGAGAAGGCCTTTGATAGGCCGCACCGGCCTTCCCTATGGGACATATTAAAACTGTACGGAATCCCAACCAAGATTATCGCTATCATCAAATGCATGCACGAGGGCAGTGAATGCTGTGTCAGAATCGGCGACGTAACGACAGAATGGTTTGGGGTCTCAACCGGGGTCAGGCAGGGCTGTGTTCTGGCTCCGTTCCTCTTTATAATAATCTTGAGGAATCCTGAGGAAGTCAATTCCACCCGGCCGAGGTTTAGCCGTTGCCCCCAATCTGAGGCTATGCGACCTCGAGTATGCTGACGACGCTGTCATATTTGACAAATCTGTCGAGGGTATTCAGGAAACAATGGACAGGCTGCAGAGCAACTCGTATCGCATTGGTCTCAAAGTCAATGCGAGTAAAACCAATGTGCTCTGCAACAGTTTCTGTCCAGACCCAGACTACCCTCTGACGAGCGCGGGGCAAGACATCGAGAGAGTCGACGGCTTTAGGTACTTGGGGGTACACATCGCGGGAGATGGCAATCCGCGTAAAGAGTTCGCAATCCGATTAGGGATAGCTGGAGCAACTTTTAACTCAATACTCAAAGAACCAAGTGCCACTTATTCAACGCATGCATCCTGACAGTGTTGCTTTGCGGTTGCGAGTCATGGCACCTCACCAAGGCACAGGGTAACCGTATACTGTGCTTTGAAAACAGATGTTTGCGGCGAATACCAGGGGTACGGTGGTTTGATTTTGTCAGGAACTCGGAGGTAAGAGAGCGGACGGACCAGCCTCTTATTACGTCCAAAATAAAAAAGCGACGATGGACCTGGCTTGTACACGTGCTGAGGATGCCCCAGGGGAGCCTGAATCCTGCCTGTCTCTTCTACCAACCAGGTTCCGTCGCCCTGGAAGGCCCCTGATGACCATCCATAAGATGTATTCGGCGGAGCTGCGGGACGCTGGGATGACCTGCGAGGAGGCGAGGAGGCTGGCGGGGGACAGAGAAGCTTGGAGGAACCGCGTGATGCCCATATGTTCCGAATAGGGAGCGGATATGGTTAAAATATATATATATATATAAAAAGACAATGTTAACTTGTGCCATGACGCCACAGATTTATACGTATTTGACGACACATTCTCTAAATAATACATTATCGTATATTACGCCGTAAATATTATAATTTTATTTATAAATAAAACACACGTATTTATTCGTTTTTTTTAACATCAGTCCCTTTTTCCTCGTGAATGAATCATTCTAAAATACTTCCTACTTGTTAATTTAAACCGGTCCAAACTCAAATTATAGTACGTCAAAATGTCAATTATGAAATAATCTTACCTGCTCGATGGAGCATTAAGTCCAAATTCTTCAAAAGTCCTTCATGTGATATTATAATGGTGATCTACCAAATGAATTAACTGTTAGATTAATTAAAAGAGGCCGTAGTTTTTTTTTAATATTTTGTTTGAATGTTAACTCATGCCAACCACATGAGTTGAAGAGTTTTATTATTATTTTTAGTATATTACACTGATTGTACGTCTTAACTTTCACTGTGTGACAGATTTTTAATTTTATTAATAATCACTTAAATGAAAGTTTGATAACCGCAGTACACAATAAACTATAATGGTTTTAAACGTAATTGCTTGTTGGTGCAATACTTTTGATTTAAATTGAAATTTCTATTTGTATTATGCCAGATTTTTTCTTATAATAAAATACTATGCTAATAAATAAAATATTGACATTAAGTGCAATGCTCCATATCCAGTTATCGGTTAATAATTAATTATAAACAGCTGCATTTTCTATGCGAAAGAATTTTCTTCGATGAGTATTGTGGCACGTTAGCGCACGTTTTCACAGACATTCAATGCTTTTTTTCAAATTTACTCATTTCTTTCTATAGTTTCTTGCCGTATAATGTAGTCATTAATCACAGTATGAATAATGATCATTTATAATAAATTCAGCTCGCTATACGGAACGGTAAAGTTTAACATGAACGGAAGTCACATGAATATTTTACGTATCGTACTTCCGCTGTCAAAAAGCATTCAATAATATTAACTAGATAACTAACTGCCTTGTCAACGATATTCTTGATACACATTATTACAGTCTTGTGGAAATATATATTGATGGACATATTACCGACTGAGAAATAAAAGTCGTTTGTACATTTTTGTGTATTGTTCTGATACGCAAAAACGGTCATAAACTAATTTTCAATGAAAAAAAAAGTAATTATATTAGAATTAGAATATTCAAATAATCGTAAGAAATATCATTATAATACAAATGACATTTTGTGTCCTAGTCAACGATGTGTAATGTATAAAAAAGCACATGTACGAAAACGTCTAGATCAGAATTGGGAAACCTTTTCGTGTTGGAAGGCTGCATTCACTTATAACTAGTCGTAATAATGCCGCATCAAATAATCTTCAATTGGACTTGCTTAAAAATGTTTGTACATTATTTTGTAAATTAACTAAAACCATGAAATGACTTTTTTGAATTAGTGAAAGAGCCTCACCTTAGTACCTGTAAGGTCGCATTCTGAAGGATCTCTATCTCAGATATATACGTTTCGTCTTTAAATCGTGTTTCGAATCGCGTGAAATGGTTCCAGACAATAATGTGTAACCTAATCAGTCTAAGGACTATAAAATTACATGGAATCGTTTTGTTCTCGGATCGTTCTTTTGAATATATAGATACATTTCGTTGGTCTATGTTAATATTTATTGTACAATAGATCACGTATCAACAGATGCACGTTTCCAAAATAAATCATTTGAATCAACATTCATTACCACGGTGTTTCACGCCTCTTAGCGAAAATTGATTAAAAGCAATGCTAGCACATAATCATTTTTGGTATTTGTATTTACTCCTAAAATGTGAACACATGTGCATTGTTATATTTAGAAAGAAAATTGGCTTTATTTTTTCTACAAAGTTAGAATTCGTGAATAAAAGTTGTACTTTTTTTATAAAGATATATAAATGTTTGCTAAAATGTTTGCTATCCCTTCTAGCATTATAGTTATCGCCTTCACATAGTTTTCATATTTTAGATATTCGAATGTCGAAAATATGTCCATGAACTTGAACTTGACAATTTAATAACTATTAAAAAAACAGATTAATGTGAAAAAACAATCAATTATACAATGTCTGTTATTTCTTATTTTACACATACACGTATAGATATACAAATATAATTTGAAACGTCGAAGAAACCGGAGGGATCATGCAATGGTATAATGGCATAATATCACGTTGATTATATTTCCTTGTAAATTATCAATTTAACAATAATTATTCGTTTTGATTTATGCACGAGGGAACTTACTTTTTATGTACTTGATTACTTAATTACAGATGAGTTTTTATGTACAATCACTTATATTAAATATGACTGTATTATGTATGCATACCTTTCAGAATAATTCTACATTTCTTGGACTGCTCTATGCGCAGATTTTATACTTCCGATTGTATTTTGATTAAAATAAATTCATTATCACAAATTACTAAAACTATAATTTAAATATTTCAATCCAAAATATACACGGTATTCTTAGCTTCGAAGATCTAGAATGCCAAACTTGCGCCCTTACGACAAATATCTTTGCGGCACAGCCAGTACAACGATATAAATATAACAAACCAGATATCCAATTAAAGCGTTCACTTTATTAAAATTAGTTTCTATGTAAGTTGAAGTTTGGTTTTGTGCTGTCCACGTACTTCCAAAACATTATTAATCTGGCCCCTGTTAGCAAATTAATGTCACAATGAAATTTTAATAAAGTTTACGTCTCAACTTAAATGTGTGAACACGATCAGCAATGATTTTACGAACGATTCAAGGTTATTAACTATATTTTTTTGTCTTCTTAACAATGTTAACATACTTATGCGTGTAAAAAATATAACTCGCTGTTAGATGATGCAAGTAAATTCCGCTCCCATCATTTGTTCGCGATCATTTGAGCAGAATGTACCAGCAACTCGCGTACTTGTGTGGGTTGTACCTGCGTGAACACTAGCGCTTTAGGTACAGGTAGAAATGAGGTAACTAGGTGAACGCTATTCACTTTGGAAACATAAAAGTCATCATGTTTATAAGTTGTAATAAAATCGTGCGTAGATAATTCACTATTAATACAGCCGCATTTCCATTAAAAATGCTTCTAAATGAGTAGATATTCTACAGTTAATTGTATGGATTCTGTATCGTTTCGGTGATTGTATTCCGTTCAGAATGTAGAGATATTTGTGTACTACCCCTTGCATATTCGATTGAGTTAGCATTTTTTTGTTTTCTTCACTCTGTTTATAAATTTTAAAACAAGCAATTAAAACATTGAAATAAAATTAATATTGATAACTTTGTTATTCCACTGGCTGTGTTACTAAATGTGACACGTGTTTCGATTCTTACGCTTCTTACCCGCTCCCCACTTCCAGTGGAAGTAAATAACCCCACCCCCCCTTCGTTTTTATGTTGAGAATTATAATCATTGTTTGTTTACCTTTAAAAAATAATCTTGCGATATAGTTAGTCTAAAGATGCTTCTTAAAAAGCGAAACACGTGTCGCACGTAGTAACACAACCAGTGGAATAACTAAGTCAGGGGTAACGAACCTGCGGCGTTAAGGCCTTTTGACTGAAATAAACAAATACACAAAAAAAAAATTTCATCGTTTTCCTTCATTTACAAAATAATTCACATACATTTTTATTTGTGTTTCTTAAATGCGGTCTTATTTGATTTTAAAATAAATTTATGCGGCCTCCCGACAGGAAAAGGTTCATTACTCCTGAACTAAGTTATAAACTTTAATTTTATCTTAAAATGACTTAACTATGGCTAAGATTACCGCCAAATCCATCGAAAATATGAAATGTTGACGATTTAATAAAGAGCATTTTGTCGTAAGAGCGTCATTAAGAGCGAGGTTTTTTTTTTATTTTCTTTACTGCAACATCGCAATGCTACCGATCGAAGATTTTGATTTTTAAAAAATCGTCTCTGAGGAACAAAAACAGTTTACGTTATGGATAATCTGAAAGTATCAATGTAAATTAGCTTTTACTTCTGTCAAATCCCGTGAGTAACCTTGACACGTGTGTACCTACAAAAAATTGTTTTAATTTTTACAAATCAAAAGCTGTATTTGTTAAAATTAAAACAATTTTTTTGTGGGTACATATTTTGTTATCGTTGATATAATGCCTAGAATATTCACCTGATGGAAGTACATATTATATTCATCATCCGCTTTGATTAAAAAAAGTTTGCATATTTTTAGTAGGCGGTCAACTACTAATTGTATTAAATATAAGCGAAAAAAAATTGGACGTATCGGCATTTGATTATAAGTATGTATAAATTTTTTTTCGTAGGTTATTTGTTATCTTATATCGTGTGAAAGACTTATGTATATGTAGGTATTTTTTTTTCTATTTTGACAAAATTTGGACCTTTGCTTTTCAACGACTCATATAACAGCTCACCTTCTGTTATTCGGTATTTCTCGCATATCCTTCTCAGTCGATTAAAATCTATAAATAATCATAATAATTTATTAAATGGCAGGTATTCAAAATTCTTGTAGTAAAAAATCGTGTTTAAGAATTAAGATACAGACACTAGGGCATACAATTCCGGACCGTTTTTATGATCCATATTAAGCGTAATTTCATGATTTAAATTGGGTGCTTAAAATTGAATTTCTGTCCATTATTGTTTCAATTAGAATGAATATATGATTTCATATATTTTTTTTGGAATTGAATTGGATTTTTTGATTTATTGAGAAGATTTTATTAATACATGATAGTTGCAATTGATATTTTTATAAAATAATGCAAAAAAGACTTACGTAGTTGTCAAAACTGTCTGTTAATGTTTACGGCTGTTACGAAATGTGAGAAAGATCTCCACTTCTTACATTTCAGAGAGCACAATATATATCATATTAATTATGAAGAAATTATAAAAAGTAAACGTTAAAGTTAATCGGGAAGTATTTAGTTTGAAATATGAATTATTTTATAACTTTTACAGTAAATCCCGAAATACCGAGATTTATATTTAGATAATCCCGGGATTACAGGATTGGAAACCCTAACAGACACCATGTACAACTCATGCCATCTCGAATCGTCAATCATGGTCCGTACTCTTTTACAAGGTCACAGATCCTAAGCTTCACATATAAATGGAGGACGTTCAAGGCAACGAGGCTATTTTTTGCGTTGGAAAATATTAATTTCTTAACAAGACACCGTAGTAAACAAAAACTGAAATTTAACAGCAAAAACAAAGCGGTAAAACCTTTCAAATAAATCTTTAATATTGTTAAATTATTCATCCACTATTTCAAATTGTGTTCAATATCAACAATTTTTTGTCGTTTTGATTTATTTGTTCTTATACAAATCAAAAATAATACCTCAATTACGTTTTGTTTTTCAACTTTTTATCATCAATAACAATTTAAGATACTAAATATATATACCGTCGTTATACAGGAAAAAGTGAACGAGTGCATTTTTGCTATTTGAATTCTTACGAACATAATAGTTTTCTGAAATGGATATCGAACATTACAAGCCTGTACCCACAAATTAATGTCAAAAAACAAAATCGGAAATGTGAATGCAATATTTTTTATCAGTGATAGTAAGCTCTTTTTACATTTTTTTAAATCCTAACTATAGAAAATATGCGTATTCATCTTTTGAGCCACGATAGATAGTAATTTTATCCAGTTATAGTAGCGATAAATGCCGAAAACTTACCACACTAAAAACAAAAGAACATCAATTATGCCATTCGAATATGTTCTATTCGATCGTCGCTCCATTTATTTTGAACTTATTTGAGGTTAACAAATAATGGTTGATTGACTAAGAAGCTAAGTAAAATTGTATTATAGATAATGAAATAAAAAAGAAATGTTTCCGTAAAGAATTTTTATCACATGATTCATTTCGACGGTGTTATGGCCAATTGATGTAACCCTCAAAATTGAAATTGTTCAGGAGAGAGTAAAAACTGTTTTTATCGAAAACATTATATAGTGAGTTTCGTTACCAATCTTTGAAATACACTCCTCTAAATCTCTCATGTTTGCAGATACGGGATTATACTTAGGGAGTGTCGATATTATAGTGGCTTACATGAAGCGGCCGGGTCAGAATTTTTAAACCTAAAAGCAACGTAAAATGACGTTTCCCTTCCAAAAAGTGGTCAATTTATTTTTCTAATCTACATCATTTAGCCGAGACCTGCTCTGTCGTCTTTATAATGAGATCCAATCGTTAACTCATTTTCGTATTTTTTGAGGGTTACATCGATTGGTCAAAACACCGTCAATTTGATAATTTGACCGTATAGCTAATTTACATTTTTAATTTGAATAAATAGGTATATTCCGTTGTTTGCGAGAAATACTATGTAAGAATTTTGATAATATATCTGCGAAAAGTTTGGACGCACCCCCTCCTAGAATAGGTAAAACAGGTTTTAACTTTATTTATATAATTTTTTATTGTATCGTTCGTTAATATTATTTAACTACAAAAAAGTTGCCACGCTCATAATATAAGCCACGACACGAATTGTTTTTTTCAACTTTTTTAATAATAAATCGAAGTTATACTCACAGATGGCATTTATTCATAAAAGAAAATCTAACATAATCGCATTATTTTTTTTAAAATACCCTCTGAATGTTTGTGATGTCTAAAATTCCCACCCGAAAGAAGAGAGTAAAAGACGGTTTTCTAAGAAAAACTTATGTTGAGATAAGCTCCATTCGGAGTCCATATGCTCCAACGCTGCGAGCGGACATGGGTAAAAAAATGATAAATATATGTCATGTGCATACGATACAGTGGCAATATAAATATGATGCATCTGCCACCTCTTGAATAACAATACAATTTACTAGGTCACGCATAAATTAACGTCTTGTTGTCGGAGTGTTGATACTTCTCATATGTTAGCATCCTAAGTACTTTGACATTGATATACATTATATGAAAAATGTCCAATAATAGCACCGGTGAACCTGCATACTATCATTAATTTAAAAATATACTCTCTGTCTACTCGTTAGATTGTTGTATCTCAGTCTTTTTTCGACCCTCTGCTTAAAATTAAAAGCCTACATTGAACTACAAAAAGTGAACATTTAGCTATTTCAAGTGACCACATATTTTTCTTATGATTTTTCGTACTATTCATGGATTTTTATGTTCGAAGGCATTCGAAAGTTCAAATGTCTGCGATGTTTAAAGTCTCTTTCTCACTCAACCGGTTCTAAAAAACGGGGCGCAGCAAGAGCGATTAGCCTTATATCTTTACTCTCTCAGTAAAAAGTAGAGGTTAAGCGATTGCATAACAAGCAGCTTTCTTAGAACAACTTCTGTTGTGATGCCACCATTAGAAGTCTATATGCTCCACATTGGGAGCGGACATGGCTTATATATATATATATATATATATATATATATACGACAATAATGAACAAAAGTGTCTTTTTTTGCCTAATTTGAAATGCAAATGAACGATTTTTTTGTCGACTTCTATTCGACAATTATTCTCCTTTTATTTCGAAGTCTGCAACATTACTGTCTGTTTTTTTGTACTACAAAATTAATTGTGTTTTATTTTTAAAATATAACTGTCTCACATAGGAAATAAGATTATTTTGTACCCGTTGTCCACATATTTATAATATAAAGGATTCAATGTAACATCGCCCAGCTATATTATTAGACCTATGCGACACAGTGAAGGCACATGTCCGGTTACCTGAATGCGATCCCGAAAGAAGGAAATTGGTATTCGATTTTTTCTTTTCGCTTTGTAACTGTTAACTTTATCGATTGAGTGTGAAATATCCTCAATTACGCATAAAAATGCTAGCCATTAAAACGTTACAGGTATTATTCATCTTGATTTACATTTGTATGTAATTGTTACCTAGGCATAATTAGTAGATTCAAATTCTAAACGCGCAGGATTTTAGATATTGTACGTGTAAATCGGACTGAACGATCTGATTGTCACTTTCATTGATATGACCTTCTTAACGGATCACCATAAGGCCAGATTTTTAATGATGAGTAGCTGGAACGAAAACACGCTAGGTCAAATTAAAAACGGTAACTTAAAACAGTCCAATTTGGTGCATACTAGTGATTGCAATTTACCGTCACTTTTCTATTACCGGAAAACGGTATTTCTTTATACTCATTACCGGTAATAAAATAAAACGATTTTATAATTGAACCGCAATTTTATAATTTACTAAATGAGATTTTTTAAAAAAAGGTAGTTCAAATACTAATTATACTATTTTCTATTTTAGTCGAGATTTTAATGCAGTGCAGATTCATCCTGAAGACGAAAAGGCTCGTTATTTTTCGATACTGATTTGTCATCAAACGTTGAAATAGCAAAATGTAAATACTCCCCTCGGTTTGTTTTCGAATTTTATCTTTATTATTGGGAATGTCAATCTTCTTAGTATTTTATGTTTTTCAATATTAAGTAAACCTTTTCTTAGTATTAGTATTTAATCTGTTTCACTTTGATTTCCATGTATTTACATATATCAAAATTTTCTGAAATAATGTTACAACATCGTCCGCTTTAAAATGTTGCTGTTTGTTCTATTAAATAAAGCAAATTTTTTGTTTTCATTCTGACTGTAAATATCATTAAGGAAAATCGTCATATCTGAATATATTTCTCATCTTTCCCTCTTGTCATTTATTATTTGTTTTTTTTTTAATTTCAAAGCTTGAAAATGAATTTTGCGTGGTTAATTCGTCGAACAGCGACACTATAATTATTATGACTAACGACTTACCTGTAAATCTGTTACGCAGTCACTACTATAAACATATTTTCTTGCAAAATTATTAAATGATAATCTTATGCTTTTTAAGTTTTTCCTAATTTGGATCTTATGACTCATATGACTTATCCTAAAACTTTGTGAAAAAGTCACAAAAACTGTTACTATCGCTACAATTTCTTCGTGTTAGATTTAAACAAAGTTTTAGAGTGGAACAAGTGTTTTTTTAATCATAACACCGACCTTTTGTAATTGAGTTTGATTATAATCACCCGTAGTTGTTTTTGTAAATTGTTTCAAAGACGAATGTGATGATAATGGCGATGATAGTAAACGGTGTGCGATGCTCTGCGTTCAAGTAGTCAAATAATTTAAAAAATATGTTTATTGTGACGTGGCAGAGCGTTTAAGATACATGACATGTTGCAGTATTGAAAGAATAATTATTTTAGTAATCAAACATTTAAAAAAAAAATAAACAAAATTTTATATTTAATAGTCGAGCTACGTTACTAAAACCTAATGACTTTTCTACTAACCTCAAAAATGCGGATTCCTCCATTACGGCATCATATCGACGGTGTTTTGGCCAATTGATGTAACCATAAAAAATTACGAAAATTATGTAAATTAGAAAAATAAATTGACCACCTTTTGGAAGGTAAACATCATTTTACATTGGTTTTAGGTTTAAAAATTCTGACCCAGCCACTTGATGTAAGCCACTATTATATCGACACTCCCTTCGTATAATCCCGTATTTGCAAACATGAGAATTTACAGGGGTGTATTTAAAGATTTATAACGCAACTCACCATAGGTATAATGTTTTCGGTAAAAACAGTTTTTACTCTCTCCTCTCTCCTGAACAATTTCAATTTTGAGGGTTACATCATTTGGCCAAAACACCGTCGATATTATAGATTCTCTTTACGTATACTCATGTGATTATACTAATCACTCAGTTCTATGAGTAGGCATCAAACAACAGGGAAAATTATATTTAAAATAGTATCTCTGTCCCAATTTTTAAGAAGATACATGCGTTACCCTGCAATTGCGTTATGAATCTATGAAATGTTCCCTTGTAAAATCTCATGTTTGCAGATACGGGATTATACGTAAGCTTCACATTGCAATAAATTAGTCCTAAGTTTTAATATTTATTATGTCAGGTTAATCAATGGTGAGAAAGAGAAGCAAGACTAATCTCAACTGATAAATATGTGAAAGAAGAAAGTTGTATAAGAGTAAGCCTTAATAAATATTGGCAACATTGGAAATCTTATACATAATAATATTTATGCTATTTTGTCATTATGCCAACCACTATGGGACAAAGATAATTCTTTTTATTTTACCTTGCCACTTTTTAAAATCAATTATGTTTGATTCACTGCGTCGTTTTCACATATAGTTTTATCTCTTTATTGAATTATGTTACAGCTAAAAATAATAATTATAAATCTTTATACGTTCATTTATTTATTATTTCCCGTCTCCTTAATCTTAGACAACGACTTTCTTTATTTAATTGCCTGAGGTGTTTTAACAAGTGTACTAAATAATTGTTATATCTGTTAAATTATATAATTTTATCTGTTAAATTGGAAAAAAAACAATTGCATAATTATTCTAGACTCGGTCATTATATTAATGGACAAAAAACATCGTGAAAGTGGTTTAATTATCAATCCAATTAGTTCGTTATATTAAATGCATAACCTTTACACGTGCTAACTGTTTTCAATATCCGATTAATTATTAATTCTGCCACAAAATCCTTTTCGAAGACCGCAGATTCTCAAGGAAAACCTATTTGATATTGTCTATTGAAAAATATAAATATATTCTGTGATGCTACGTCTTTCAATGGTACAAATTTAAATCTTTGTGTGATCTGCGTATAGAGTTTTCATAATAACTGATCCGTTACAATGTGTTTATTAAAAGTCAAAGAAACAAAATAAATAATAATTTCATGGCATGTAAATATGTAGTGTCGATGAAAACGAATTCAAAAGTAAACTGATTGATACACATTGGATTAATGAATTTATATGCTACAATTTGTTTTTGAAATAAGAATTGTAATATTTATAAGAATTTATCGCATTCTCTTTTTAAAAATTTGTTTCTATTGAAAAACAAAATGATGGCGCTAGATGACGCTGGGTTTTGAATACTGCGTAGATTTTTCGCTGTACTTATGTAAATATTAATTTAATTCTAAAATATTGAAACTGGATAGTATATATATATATATATATATACATATATTAATTAAAATATGTTAGGTAGCGATATGCTGGCAGATATTAAAGTTGTATCACTGTTACAGAGTGTAAGCGCCGTGATTTTGCAATTAAAATTAATACATGGGCCGCATTTGTAAATTATAATGATCCGTATTCCGGAAGGTGAATTCAATTTCATAATATCCCATCATTATTTTACGATTTCGGGTAAATAATTTTGATGTAAGACTCACAATCATCTTCGAAATTGTTTACGTCTTGTTGCGAAAATCATAAATTATACCTTAAACATATTTTGACGTATAATTTTGCATTCTTGTTTTCGATTACCTCTGTTCTGTATTGCATCTATTCCTCAATGTTGGTTTATTATGGTTTCCGTTTGCCAGAAAAAAGTTGTGAAATTTTCAGTACTTACGTTAACGATGGAAAATTACGAAGCATATCGTTTCGCTCTGTTGGTACTGTTGCGAGATATCATAACACTTATTTTGATATTACCTACAATTTTACTAAAACTCGCTTTCTTTTTCATTTTGGAACTATATGTTTTTAAAATATGTCATATTTTCCATTGTCTTGATTAATACTTTAAAAGGAAAGATTGCATTATTGCTTCCTTGCGTTGGAAATTCATTTTATGGCGTTGGCGACACTAACCCACTGTCCTCTTACTTCACAAACATTACATTATTAAACTATTTACTTCACACTGATATACCTGCAACTTAATATGATTTGTTACGGTAAAGACAGTAATCTATTGAATTTGACGTCGCTAGTATCTTGGTATTAAATCTATTGTTTTGGTGAATTATCAGAGTTAACCTATAGGCTAATTTTAAAAGCAAAATGTCATTCGAATATGTTTTTGCGGTTACATTATTTCCCGCGCTTACTTTTGGCAGTAAGTTGTGGCTTTGATTCTTTTAAAACCTTAGCACGACTATTTTAAACAACGAATGTCGAAGAATTTTCGTGATCAGCTAGTATGATTTGATACTTACCTATAATTATAGTTTATGGTTTTCTAACATACCAAGCTGCATACAAATTATTGTCTATGACTATAAAACTATGGTCATTTATGTAATAATAGGTATTCGCTCTCCTATGACACTTTGTTTGTTGGGTGATTGAAACAAAATACTAAAAACGAACAACTGTAAAACTCCGGAATATTTGAAGGGAACAAAATTTTTTAAAAAACGTATTTTAAAAAAATTCACTGCAACAAACATTTATGCTATTTAAGATATCGACTGCGAGTTCTTGGTGGAATTTCAATATCAAATTTAAGCATTTATGTGTTTAAAGATTATTCAGCAAAAAAGAGAAATTATTTTTGTTTATTTTGCTGAATTACAATTTAATAAAAAAACTAAAACGTTAATGATCAAGACTTAGACAAGTCTTTTTATAGTAAACATATACCGATGACAACATGATTTTTCCGTCGAGTGATCGTATATTTATTGAAATCATAACGTTTTTATTTACCTCAAAAATTTTGAATAAAATTTACCTTAAATTGGTATATTTTTCCTTAGCAACATACAAGGAAAAATATACCATTTCACTAAGTTTTGGTTCATTCATTTTTTATTTTTACGTTTTTCAATGAAGTATGTGACAAAATAAATTGAAAATTATCTGAAATTTTGCCAAATCCTTTTCTCAAGTTCTTCTCACCTTCAAGCATATTATCATTATAATTCGTATACGAGATTTTTTTTTCGTCGTTAAATATATTCAAGTAATTTCTGCAACATTCATATGGCATTTACAAATATTTTTCTATTGCGTGATGCTACCCCGAAGCAAGATATTGTTTTACTCTCTTTCGCGCCATAATTACAAATGTTTGAGAGATTTTATAAATTCAAAACTGCCATGCGCTAAATCCCCCATAAGAAAACTTAGCACCTTTTCAAAATATAATTTAAAAGTTTATAAACATATTACTTGATGTTTAAATTACTATTGTATAAAGCAATATTTCTCCCACCCTTTGAGTCTGTTGAAATATTTTATTCTATGTTGTTTTCAACTTTTTTTTTCTTATTTTCAGGGCAATGTGGGCATACGTGCAGCTCCTTTGGCAAGTAAACAAGTTTACAAAGAAGAACATGACAATGCCTGACATCTTCGATGCAGCCGTCGCTGCTCACCCGGATAAACCTTGCTTCCTCTTCCAAGATGAAGTCTGGACATTCGCTCAGGTTTGATTTATGACATATAAATATTTTATTACTCTTCATTATGAGCTGGAAGTTCAATGCCATATTTTTTAACCTCTATAGTTAAAGAGTAATTTTAAATTAGTTTATAATTAAATAAAGATTATAAATAAATCATAATAAGGATTACATATATCAAATTTGGATTATTGAGATTTTGTACACTTCCATGTATTTTGTCACTAACGACCCGGGTTTCGCCTTTCGGCATCTTCAGGCATTCGAGCGCATGAATGGACTCGAACTGACAGACAGTAAACAGTGTCTAACGTTTATATAGAAGATACAAATACGACAAATATTATTTACAAGATAAAACATTATACATCTAGAATCCACACTGATACCTGAGTTAACATTTCGAGAATCGCCTTAATCCTTATTTTGTAAACAACATATTAACAGAGTGGCGAATTGCCGCTTTCCAACTACTATTGGAATTACCAGTGATTTTACAATTATAATAGCATTGTGGGTTTCGACGGGATGCAATTCGACGAAAGGATAAATATATACAATCATTCCACATTTAGTGACATCTGTTAGGTGTTTCAACGTATAGGATACAGCAATGGAGAATTTGGGAGGTTCAGCTGTTCGTTCAGAATTGGCAAGGAATTTAACTAGGTTCTATTGATTTCCAAAATTTCTTGATAAAATAATTTATCATCCCCCATATTTTGATGCAACAGTTTAACCCCATCATCCGCATTAAACGTATGGTTCTCCAAAAGCAAGTGATTTGCGAATGTCGAAGTTTCTTTTTTTAATCTAAAGGCAGCTAAATGTTCTGATACCCTTATATCTAATGTACGTGTGGTTTTACCCACATAGAATTGTTGGCAATCACTGCATTGTAATTAAATTATAAATTAGATTACATATATTATATCAGGGTTGAAGTTCAATGCCATATTTTTTAACCCTTATAATTAAATAAAATTATAAATAAATCATAATAAAGATTACATATATCAGGGTTGGCGAACCTATGGCAGACGTGCCACAGTTGGTACGGTACATACGGCAATTAAGCTGAGGCATGAGCAAGTTACAGTCCTATGAGGAAAAAAATTCAAAATGACTTAGAAATAATTGAAAGTGATCGAGCACAACTTAAAACAATGCAATAGAAGAAATAGTGATAACATATAACACCATTTTAGGAACCTTTAGGCGCTTAGAATAACATGCAAAGGTGAATTATCACTAGTCTCTTTTTCATATATACAATATGTGTGATTTATTACCTTCTGACAGAGAATGAAATATGAATCCAGTTGGTCGCTTATATTACTAAAGGTAAAACAAAAATATCGTTGATAAATAACTGCTATTTCAATCTGCATAAAATGTAGTAAACTCTTTTTGCTCAACACGTTGGAATGTTTATTGATAATAATTGGGATTTTTTTACATGCACATTTAAAAAGGTCCGCCACTTCTGGGTAATGTAATGGATTATGTAATGGATTAAAATAACATTATTTGTATAATAACCAGCAACAAAGTAGAGGTAAAATAATAAATTATCACTTATATGATGTTAACTGTCAATTCTCAGCGAAAAGACATTAAGCACATTAATTTTTAAAAATAGTAATGTATTTAATTAATGAATTATAATTATTATATTATATTTTCAATACAATTGTAGATTAAAGCATAGGTGCAAGCTAGTTTTTTTTTAGTAATTTAAAACTTTTTTTTATTTTATTTCAGGTTCAAGAATACAGTTACCGAATCGCCAACGTATTCCACGAGCACGGATACAGGTCAGGACAAGCTGTAGGATTACTTGCAGGAAATTGCCCACAATATCCGGCAGTGTGGCTGGGACTCGCACGACTTGGAGTCGTAGTACCTTTAATTAACACTAATCAAAGAGCTAAATCCCTGCTGCATTCTATTACCGTTGGGAAATGTAATGCTGTCATATACGGGGATGAGTTTGAACAAGGTGACCATCTTGTTAATTCTTCTTAGAATTACTTAAGGACCTTAGCATCACCAGCTTCCTAGACAAAATATTCATTTGGTTACTTAACCCGTTCCCTGCTCCAACATTTTATCGCATTGTTTTTAATTCTTGACAATATCTTTTACATGGACTTATTCAAAATACACATCACTTAATAGTTACAAAAATGAATACTGCATTCTTATTTTCATTAATTACATCAAATCATATACATTCATATCTCTGGAAAGTTAAACAAGTATGACTGTAAGTACAATCCGGCCATAAAACCATCTCGCCCACCGCAAAGGGTTCGAATGCCTGAAGATGCCGAAGGGCGAAACCCGGGTCGTTAGTGACAAAATACATGGAAGTGTACAAAATCTCAATAATCCAAATTTGATATTGAAATTCAATCAAGCACCCTCAGCCGATGTCTTAAATTATATTAAATAGTTATTCGTAATTATGTTTGCAGCAATCAATGATGTCGCTGGAGATTTAGATTCATCAATATCATTATACCGTTGGGCCCCATCTTCGTTAGCTTCGATCACAAAAAGTATTCCCAATTCTGGAAGCAGTGGAGCCATCAAAGATCTCACTTCGCTTCTGGCCGCTGCACCCGTCAGTGTTCCCGTTAGTCCTCCAGATAAATCTTTCCATGACAAAGTCCTGTACATTTACACATCTGGTACTACTGGATTACCAAAGGCCGCCGTAATTACACACTCAAGGTAAATACCATTAATATTACTTATTTATTATGATGTACATCATCATTATTATCCATTTAGTTATATTAACAATTTCATGACAAATATGTATTTGGTTTCTAACGTCTATGATGGGAGGAATCAAGAAGTCCATAAAGATACTTTTGCAGGAGAGCAAAAGCTGAGTAAAACAATGTATGGGCACATAAATAAAAGGTTAAAATGATGGAAGTTAACATTAAGTGTACATGTGCAAGTTATAAGATGCTTGTATTATTGATAGTATATTAGTATGCCAGTTATCTGTGTGTAAGTAAAGTAAACTTAAACTCATGGCAAATCTCAATATTTTCAGTTATGAATTAGTTTAAAAAGGAAAATTATTATTTTAGAATTCTTGTAACTTATTCATAGTGAGAATTCAAAGCTTGCTTATATTTAGAATATCGTAAAATAACCAAAAATATGCTAATGCTAAGTCTTCCGTTAGTGGATACGATTTTTTTAAAAATTGTCTCGTATTTTAAAATAATCCCGTAACTTTTATTCACTTCTTTCAGATATATGTTCATGTGTGGTGGCATCCATTACTTGAGCCGGTTAACATCTAATGATATTGTTTATACTTCTTTGCCGCTCTATCATTCTGCTGGATGCATTACTGCAGTAGGTCAAGCTCTTGTCTACGGAAATACTGTTGCAATTCGCAACAAATTTTCTGCATCGAACTTCATCAAAGACTGCATTAAATACAACGCAACAGTAAGAATATTTTTTAAATCGCAGCTTACTTCATTCTGAAAAGTTTTACCAAGCAGCCACTCTGTTGTGGCGGTATTGCCTCTGTTGGCAATAATTGCAACTAGATAATTCTTAGTAATTTCTTTTATATATAATCACATAAAGAATAAAAATTCTTTTAAGTAATACCTAAATGCAAATTGCTTAGCAATGGTGATATACATGTATCAAGTTAATTTAATTATATTTTAATCATTTTAAATTTAGAATTTAAATTTGGAAGGCTAAATATTTTTGTATCTGAACATGTCTGAAGTGTTGCCAATATAAATAAATTAATTTTTTTTTTGACAGATCGCTAACTATATTGGAGAAATGTGCCGATATTTGCTTGCTGTGCCACAGGCAGCTATTGACAAACAACATAAATTGCGTCTCATGTTCGGCAATGGCTTACGACCACAGGTAATCATTGATTTTTTATAATGTTATCATACAAATATCAATAAATTACATTTTTTTCATATTGGGTTGACTTAAATATTGGCGGCATCCGTGGCGCAGTTGGTTTCGTCGCTGGCTACGGTTACGGATGTCTCGGGTTCAATTCCCGGTGCGGACGGTTTTCATAGATTGATCTTTCAATCGATTTATGGATTTCTGTTCGTAGTCTGAGTCCTCTCTCCCACCAATCCCATCCTCACGGGGCGTAACGAGAGCGATTAGCTAACCACTAGTCCTGTCATAGCCCTATCCTTCTATCCCTACTCTCTTCGAAAAAGAAAAGAGAGGTTGAGCAACTGAGTGACAAGCAGTTCTCGTTGAAAAATTCTGTCAAGATACCTCCATTAGGAGACCATATGCTCCACATTGGGAGCGGACATGGAAAAAAAAAAAAAAAAAAAAATATTTACTTATTTTTCTTTCAGATATGGCAAGAATTTGTTGATCGCTTCAATATTCCTTTGATAACCGAATTTTATGGAGCGACTGAAGGAAATGCTAACATAGGTGAGGATTAGGTTTAATTTGACTTTCATTATTGAACTATTTTTTACTCTTTAACACTCAATAATATATTTCTGATCTTTTACAGTCAACATTGACGGAACGGTTGGATCAATTGGATTTGTTTCCAAAATCCTGCCAAGAGTATATCCCATCGCCCTCATTAAAGTTGATGAGCGTACCGGTGAACCGATCAGGAACGCCAAAGGATTTTGTCAGGTATTAAAATTGTTCTTCTTTTGATAAGACCAATAAAGTCACTGTAAATTATTTTTGTACAATAGGAGTGCTCAATATCCGAGTATTTATATTCATAGTCCTTGCAGAGTTGCATAACATTTTAATTAATTTTAGAAATAAACATAACATTAACACTAATTAAATTTGTTTAAAAAGTGATCATTTTGGTCCCCAAGCAGATTCACTTTTAAAGGTGTTTTTCAGTACCAATTAATGTGCCCACTAGTAATAATACTTGTTAATTTTTTTTTAAATTCATGCATTTTAATTATGCATAACATCACTGTCCTTAAGTGTCTTCTAGTCTCTTTTTTATGTCTCATTTAAACCATGATTAGCAATTTAAATCAATCACTTTTGAGATACGAGAATAAAAAATTGAATACAATGCATATTTTTTTGTGAATTGATCAACCTAGACAAATAAATACCGATGAATTGTAATTAACTGTTGTAATTATTTATCCCATTTCAGTTATGTGAGCCTAATGAACCCGGAGTCTTCATTGGTAAAATTCAGCCAAGCAATCCTACGCGAGCATTTTTGGGTTACGTTGATAAGGCAGCGTCTGAGAAAAAGGTTGTACATGATGTTTTCAAAAAAGGAGATGCAGCTTTCATATCAGGTATGTAGTTTAAATTTTTATCACTGTACATAAAAAAAAGCATTTGGAAATGAAGAGTGTATCTGTTCTTAGTTTTTTCCTGATGAACGATCATATTATAAAGAATACGAATATTATTTCACTCACTTAACAACACTTTGTTGATGGAATTGGCATGGTCATTGTGTATTTTGCTATTGAAGATTGGATGGCCGGCATAGCCTATCTGTATTTAAAACCATGAATCATCTTTTAAGCATTATGCTTAAAAATCTATTGTTACCAAAGTGTAATAAAAATACAAAAATATTTCAATATTTAAGGGATTTACTAATCCAACAGTCCCCTAACTGTGAATAATGTAACTAAATAGATAAACTGACATTGTATAAATACATAATATATCATTAAATCCACAAACCAAAACTTTATAAGTTGCCACTTAAAATAACGTGTGATATTATTTCCGACTTTTTAATGTTAGGTATCTTTAAAATATGTATTACCATGAAATTAATGAGTAAAGTGTTGCCGAAAAGAAAATATATATAAATTATTGAATTTATTATTCCAGGTGATATTTTGGTGTCTGATGAATTTGGATACTTATTCTTCAAAGACAGAACAGGGGACACGTTCAGATGGAGAGGTGAAAATGTTTCTACAAGTGAAGTAGAAGCAGCTGTATCACAAATTGCCAGTCATCGGGATGCTGTTGTTTATGGTGTTTTGGTAAGCAGCCATTATTTCATTGCTATTTTTACATTCTAAGGAAATATATAGAGCAGTGGTTGATAAATCTCAATATGGCATATGAGACTATTAAAACAAACTTTAACCTTGAATTGAAATTATGCCTTTTATTATACTTTAAACCTTAACTCTTTGCGCTTGAGTGCCGCCATAGCGGCGGCATTGGAAGTTCATGTCAATAAAGTGATTTTTTTAAATATTTTCGGCTATTTTTTTTATTGCAATTTCAATCAAGTAAGAATGAATAACAATAGGTTATTACATTTATCTGAGAAAAGAGTCGCCAAATGAAGATGGTGTGCGTAATTTCAACATGTGTTTTTATCTAAAATCTTTCGGTGCAAGCGATATTTTTTTGTCACATAGGGTAATAAATCTTATTTATTGAATGAGCTAGTGACTGAGGGTGAACAGTACTATGCATGATCTGAAGTATCTTTATTTCTCAAATTAGTACTCGCTTTTATTTGTTTAAAAATCAAGGGCCTCTCGTATAGTTTACAGTTTTATATTTGAATAAATTGTCTTTGTTGACAATACTTACTAGTATATTATACCGATTCAGAAGCTTGCAAATCTACTGTGAAGTCATCTAATGAGTCTAATGCAAATTAGAACATCGATTTATTATTTCCATTTGAAGTTTGTGAAATTATTGATTGACCAATTAGTAGAAGATTTTTGGCAAGGTGGATCTCAAAGGCGCAGTTCAACTGTTCCTACAGAAGACCAACTTGCAAATAAGTTACATGTCCTGCGTTCCGGGACTAAGAAAGACTGTGCAGTATATTCAAATAGAAAAATCCCAGGTGCTTAGATTGGAATCACGACTATTTTGCGAGACCTGCATCAATAAGCCAGGATTACATATAGGATATTGCTATGTGAAATACCATACAATGAAGAAGTACAAATAATATTAAAATAAGTGCAGTATATTCATTATAAACCTATTTTACGGAAATAATAACAAAACATTTTTTTTTTGTTTACACGTTTTTCGCCAATTGATTTTTTATATTGAAAATATGCTTTTCATCGAAAAACGTCTCGAGTAGGCGGTAGGCACCTACGAAAAAAGGCTCGAGTGGTTAAGATTAATTTTTATTTAGTTTTTGATCAATCAGAGTTTCAATTGCTCAATCTCTCTTTTCTTGACGAGAGTAAGAATAAAAGAATAGGTAAGGCAGGATCAGTAGTTAGCTAATAATTTCCACTACGCTTTGTTTTAAAATTAGATTATTTTTCCATATCTGCTCCCAACGTGGTGCATATGGTCTCCTAATAAAGGTACCTTAACAGAATTTGAGAACTGCTTGTTACTCAACCTCTTTTTTTTCCGAAGAGAGTAGGAATAGAAGAACAGGGCCAAGACAGAACTAGTGGTTAGCTAATCGCTCTCGCTACGCCCCATGAGGATCGGATTGGTGGTGGGAGTGAGTTTTAGATGTCACAAACACTCAGACTACAAACAGAAATCCATAAATCGATTGATAGATCAATTTATGAAACTCTCCGCACCGGGAATTGAACCTGGAACCTGAGACAAGCATAGCTGTAGCCAACGACACTACCAACTGCACCATGGACGCCAGGGGGAGGAAACTTTAGACACTACATACATCCATGCTTTCGAATACAAATCCATCAATCAATTGAAAAATCAATTTATGAAACAAGTCTGTAATGGGATTTGAACCTTTGAGCACCGTAGCCGAAACCTGTTTCTTTACATTATGATACATGTTATTCTGGTCCTTTATCATATGATTTTATTTAACAGGTACCCAACGTTGAAGGACGCGCTGGTATGTGTGGTATTGCAGATCCCGAGGGCACCTTAGATCTGGTCAAGTTGGCAGCCGGTTTTGCAAGAGATTTGCCGGCCTACGCTCGGCCAATATTTATTAGGGTTCTGAAACAAGTCGATATGACAGGTGAGCCACTTGAGATATTTACGATACAATCAGTCTAAATATGCTTCTTAAAGAATCAAAATATAATTTAATTTAAGACATCGACTGAGGGTGCTTGATGGAATTTCAATATTAAATTTGGATTATTGAGATTTTGTACACTTCCATGTATTTTGTCACTAACGACCCGGGTTTCGCCTTTCGGCATCTTCAGGCATTCGAGCACACGAATGGAACTGAGTTCGAGTCCATTCGTGTGCTCGAATGCCTGAAGATGCCGAAAGGCGAAACCCGGGTCGTTAGTGACAAAATACATGGAAGTGTACAAAATCTCAATAATCCGAATCAAAATATATTTCTTAATTCCACAAGTGGAATAACAACGCTATCGGCTTTATTTTTATATTTAAAACGACTTTCCATTAAATAATCTCCTAATTCATTGAAAATATATTTATTATCTTTACAACAACAACAGGCAACAGAAGTTGTTCTATGAAATTGATTGTTATTTAGTCGCTCAAGGACAGAAGGGTGGGGCTATGACAAGACCAGCAGTTAGCTACTTGCTAAGACCCGTTTTAAGATAGGGTGGGTGGGATGGAATTTAGACTGCAGAAATCCGTATCTTCAAACGCAAATCCATAAACCAATTTATGAAATTATCTGTTCTGGGTTCCGAAATGGTAGACATCGCAACTGAAGAGCGTTATGTCGACATCCCGGCTACAGACCTATAAAATAATATCTAACCAATATATTTTTTTGTTTTGCTTTGCAGGAACGTTTAAAATGAAGAAGACTGATCTTCAAGAGGAAGGATTCAATCCATCAAATATCACCGACAAAGTATATTTACTCGATCAAAAAACTGCTCAGTACTTGCCGCTCACTCAAGAAGTTTATGAAAAAATCAATTCTGGACAAATAAGATTGTGAAAACACCTATGTGATGTAGGAGACATCTATATTTCACCATTGCAAGATAAATATGTTCGACACTTGCATTTAACTGTGTTTAGTTTCCGCAATAATCTTACGGCAGCTATTAACAATTACTGCTCTCCGATAAGATTCACTTTGTCCAAATAAATATCATGAAAAGACAAGAACCGACTCACATATTATTATGTTGTTCCTAAACTCGTTGGTGAATATATCATAACAAATTTGCTTGAAGAGGAATGATTTTTTGTGATCGATTTTCTCTTATCATTGTCAATTATTACAAAACTTAAATTTCTAAGTTTATTTATAGATTATACCCTTCTCCAATCGTTCATTAGTTGTCAATAATTGATTTGTTAAATTAATTTATCATATTTACTGCAATACAATACTATTATGATAATTTTTTAAATAGTTTATTCTGGGTGTCTGTTTTAAAATGTGTTATAATAATTATAAGATAAAAGAACAACTAAATCACTCATTTTAGAAATAAAATTAGTTGCTATGACGTTTTTGACTGATCGACGCATGAGCTATGTGATATGATTGATTTTTGTGGGTATGATAGTTTTATAATTTCGTATAGCTTATTTTATGTGTTAATCACAATTAAATTGTGATTGGCCCTGTTCTATTATGACAATATGAAAATTAATTAATAAAGATTTTGTCTGAAGTGATGTTTTGCTAAATATAAGACATAAGCTGTTATGAATACAAAAAACTCCATCGGTGAATGATAAGATGATAGAATGGAACAGTTTTTATAGAAAAGTTTTTATATTAAATTATCAAATTACACGTAATAATTAAAAAGGGAAGTGTGTCTATATTTGGCTGAAATTTTGGGTCATCATGATACTCTTTTTATACCTGAGTATTAAATGTCACAATAAATAATGCAATTATTTAAGAAATATTATTGCGAATAGGAAAAAAAACAAACATCGGAATCAAGTAAATCGATAATTCGTCGCTATATTTCAAATCACTCTATGGATTGTTCAAAGAACAAACTATTGGACATATTATGGTGACTTTTTCATACTGATATTGTATTCGTATTTCTTGTAAATAATCGGTTTCTCTGATTCTCTTGTATAATAATTTGACATTTTCTTATTCATAAATAAATTTCCTACATAACTGTTATTAAAGGCATTCAGTAAAAAATCAGGTAGAAAAAGTGTAGCATGTTGTATGACATATATACTAAATTTTGTAATTTTGATATCAAACTTTAATGTTGTATTTTCTGATGGAACATAAAATGCCTATAGATATTTTTTATTATTTTGCGATATTGAATTATTATTCAAATTTTTTTCCAGGCTGGTTTGGTGTCTGACAAAGCGCCACCTGGTAAAAAATACTTTTCACGATCCGCGAGTCGGATAAGGTATTGTAATGATGAATTTGATTATAGTTGTATTCAAAGCGTTTTAAAAAATCAGCTGCATAGACAATATATTTCTCATTTCAGAATACTGCTAAAATCTTTTTATTGCCATTGATAGTCAAATATAGCCTTGCTGTAGAAAATGCATTTAGTGGTGATGACAGAATATCATTTACGATTTCCATTTATTTTATATCAGAATATAATAAATTATGTTTTAAAATTGATGCACAAAATGGGTGCTTATATAAAGTCACTCACAGATATAAGTAAACTGAAATATAATTGTTTATATTACACTTCCTTCACGTCATCCAAGAATCAGTCTGAATCAAAAAGTTACTTTAAATGATTGCATGTTCGATTTAAAAAAAAACATGGGTTCAAACCAATTGAAGTTAATGTTTTAAGAGATAATTTTTAGGGCTTAATCCTTGGAATAATGTAACAAAGATGACAATGTGAAATAGTTGATTTTTGTACAGAGAATCCAACTCTTAACCAAACTTATTTTTAACCAAAGGGACTTCGTCCAATCTAATTCTGAATCAAAAAATATTCATTTTTGCTTGTTTTATAGTAATGCTATATAAAGGTGCTCAAAAACTATTTTGCTTTAGATAAAATTGCATGATTTTTATAAAAATTGACAATATAGCAAAAATTTATCTCTAGCAGAATTAATGTACTGCCAAAATAAATTAATTTTAAATATCATTCCCTTTTATAACCCATTCCCACAATTATGACGTCAGTGACAACTATTATTATATTGTGATTCATAAATAGTGACTGTGAGTATTAATGTTTGTATTCTTTTGGTATTTAGTGTAATAATGATTTTACGCTGGGCTTTGTATTGGTATTAAGTCATATTTTATTTTTTATAGGTTTAAATACCCCGAAAGCTCTGTAAGACATGATGATTTATGATATTATTGTAAGTTTTGTAAGTATAAAATAACGGTAAAGTCTCTCTTAAAATCAATATAACCTGAAATGCAAAAATCGTTTTCATAACTGTAAATTTGTATTTTTGTAGTTTGAAAAATTGTTAAATTATTTTTACATTAAAAATATTAAACTGTTAATGATGTTTTATTATTATCTGAATTTAAGTCAATAACAAATATAACAAATCTAACAAATCTAACAAATCTAACAACCTACATCTTATTCCATTCTAGAATATGTTATTATTTAATGCCACTAGTACATATGTTGAAAGATATTTAGTCCACAAGAAAAAGCAAGTATATCTGATTTACCTACATCAATAATGTTACATTTACAGTTGAAAATATTCTAGGTTTTTTGTTTCAAAATATTATGAAATCAATGATATTTTGCTGACATATCGACCGCTTAGTAACAAAACGGTGTAACTACAAAAATGGTAAAGACGAGTTAAAAATACAGAATTATTTCACTACCCAAGCTTTATTTTGTGTTAAAACCATATAGACGTTAACTTGGAGGATATAAAAACAAAACAGCGTTCAAATGATGCAAATACCAGAGTTGCGGTACATTTCAAAATTATATTTTCATTTTATTCTTGGACCATATCCGCTCCCTAATTGTAGCATATCAAAAATAGAGCTCTCTTTGTGCTACAGTCTTCCGAGATATGTACACCAAGGCATCTGAAGCAAGTTGACCTTCCCTATGACCTGTCTTGGAACTGGTCAAGTTCTTGTGAGAGTCATGGCATGTTCGGTTAATCAAACACTTCATTTTACCATGATGAAAAATTCACAGTAAAGTATTGACTAAAACTTCCTAAACAATATATGCTCCCCAATTTTAATTTACTCTCACCCATGCTAGCATCCAATTCGTTGGGCCGAATACATCCAATGGATAGTATTTGACAGTCTTGCAGCACTCTGGAATACGAGGGCTCGGGAAACGTGGCAGGTAGTTTAAAACATTTGTAACACACGTTTTAGTCATTTCGAAAGTCACCTCATAATCTTTTGAGCTGACAGGAAGCTGATAGCTTGGTACTAGGTCTTCTGTATTCTACTCAAAGCCAATCCACCTAAGCCCCAATAATCGATGCTAAGATCTGCTGTTGAAGCTTAGTATCCATTTTTGATCTAAAGATTATAGGTTATAACCATGTATATGTGTAGACTTTTATTAATTGAATTGGCATATACTTAGTCATTATAATAAGCTGTCAATAGCAAATGCTACAGAAATAGTTATCAAAGAAACTTTTAATTCTTGTTGAGCGATTTTATTTTTTTTTTGTCTTCACAAATGCATGTTTGTATATTGGCACTTCAGGATTAAAAGGTTTTTTTTATTTCCAATAGAATAATGTCGTAAACTTTATAAGGGTAATAAATTTTCTATCAAGACATTTTGATCTAGTCAGCTTTTCACCATTCAGTATTATCTTTAAAACAATCGATGACTTGAATTCTGTATTAAATGCGACTCAATTCGAACCAAATCCTTTGCCAAAAATACATGAAATTTGTAAATACCTGCTTAGTTCACTGGAAACTATTATTAGCTGATTTCAACCCATCTGCATTATGTATTCGTAATTATTATATATTTTGAAGAACAAACAGTAGTCTACTAGATTAAAATAAAAGTACTAAACCTTATATTATTATATAAGAGATGTCGTTACACATTCCATAAATAATTTTCTCTATTAGTTATTTCTAGATTTGTAGTAATATGCAGTTAGCAAAAATACAATCATTACCTACGCTAAAATGTCATGTCAAAGTACTACCAAATTATATTATGTCTTGGAAAGGTCTTCAAATTACAGTATTATTCGCAATAGATATTTAAAAATGTGGTCTATGATTTTGTTTACCTTGAGGCTGGTTTTTTGAATTATATATATTTTTTAATGAATAAATACCTAGTCTAATGATTTTATTGACAATCACTATTAGATTTCGATCATAGATAATATGTAAAAATAATTAATAACCACTTAATTGAGTGTAGTGTGTAAAATGTACGATTTTTAAAACTACGATCATGTTTTTTTGCCACTGGCGACATTTTACAATCGTTGCTGGACTGAAATAAAAACAACAACAAACATTATATTGGCTAAATTTAGATGAAAAGAATAAAATACTAAACTATATTGAGCATAAATAACAATATGAGTAGGTAATTCGGATGAGCTTGTTTTTTTAATAGAAAATAAATCAGTTCTTTTTGTGATTGCCGTTTTAAATTGTAATTTTAACATAGAATATACATAATACAACAAGTTAACAATAATATTTAAATGGTATGGATTAGGCAAGATTGCGAAAAATTTTCATCAGCAAATCCTGTGAATCATGTCCTACGATGACGAATCCCAACGAAACTAACCACCGTTATCTGGTGCTAATGTACACGTCAGTTTTATATTTTGTACAGCTGCGCGATGTCTGCATATTTTACTTATTTGCGCTTTGCTAATCATTGCGTACGGAAGCACCGCGGGAAGTGTACGTTTTTATTGTTTTACCAGTTGAAAAATGATACAACAACATTGAATGCTTGTGAATTCAACTTCGTGTGTTATTTATTATACGTGTTACAGCAGAAGACGTTTACCCGCGATAATTTAAAAAAATACATTCTCGCCCTTTAACGGTAAAGCCGCAAACTAAGTTGACGCGCCGTCGCGTTCACTCCCATTAAATCGACCCCTGCCAACCCTCGTAACGTCGTGTTTTACCTTGACAGTTGCACCGGTGGGTAGCTGGAAGTATCGGCAGCTTTCGATTAAAACCGTTTTACAGTGTGTGCACATCGATTTTGATTCAATATCGCGTAATATTTATCAATAGCATTGCAATGACCCCCTGAAGTATATTGAAATCGTTCACAAAAAGGCTGTTTCCCTCTCGCGGTCGAGCTTTTTATTCAAATCAAGGTTCAACGAAACGTAATTCAGAATGCACGCTCTGTTGGCCGCGATAGCCGGCCTGATGGCTGTCTCCGCGATTATGGCAGGAATAACGAGCGCCTTTTCGAAGGCCGTCATTTTTGCCCTCCTGGCAATAGCTCCCGTCCTTGTCAGGTATCATCGTAAATTATACATCATCTACAAGACGCTCCCACGCGATATCAAGTAAGTTTAATAAACATTTTAATCCAATTTGTCCAATTAAAATTACGATTTAAATTTATGTTCCCATACCTGAAAGATAAAGCTATCTTTTCGTCTTTCTAAGTCCAAACAGTGCTCTCATAAAACATGTAAAGAATGTCTTTATTATTACAGTATTCATTTTTAATTCGATAACAGTTTGTTGTTTATAAACGATTAAATATTCTAATGCTTAACGTAAATATTATTCCATGCACAAACATGAATTAAAATTTATAATTTGTCATTATTTTCATACGAAATTTTCTGCGAAATTTCCTTGTAGTCACTACGAAATCCGGATATGGAAATAAACTTTTCACTTCGAAAAAGCTTCTCATCCTTTTCGCACAGCTGCATTTTCAAGCACAAAATGTATTAACACAACATAATATTCTGTCAAAGTAGCGGCTGCATATAAATGCCAAGTCTATTCTAATAATATAAAATATGTGATTTAAAATGGTATAAAATGGCAAATAAGTAAAATTGTACTATCATTGCTTTGCAAAGCCATCGTTAGAATTTTATTGAGATATTTTAGTGAACGTGTATGTATTATTTGCTAATTTTATTAAATATTTTAAATTCTATTAAACATATCGAAGAAGCAGTTAAATAAATAGGTACCTTCCAAAATTAGTATTATCGACAACAATGAATTCACAATGACGACAATAATTATTTTATATAAGCAGTTATTTTTTTGTGGATTATTACACTATTAGGTATTCATTTTGATGAAAAGATCAAAATTTACAAGTTAATAACAAGCATGTTCACGTAGTAAAATTTTCATGATTATATTAAAATAAAATGTAATATATTTCTCAAAACTTCTTAATAAAAGCTAGAAAGGGTGTTAAAAGAAGTTAAGATTTCCGTTTTGATGGCAACTTGTATCTTCAATCGATATTTTAATTTTGGTGTAGTGCAATGTCCAGTGTTTAATAATAATTATTGAAAACAATGTGCATCGTTAATAAATATTTACTTGTTTTGTTTCGGAATAGATAGTGAAATTTGAGGCCTTTGTCGATGTGTGGAGATGCCAATACTTAATTCGCATTGACTATTTTTAATCCGCTGTTAAATTTCCACCACCTGATTTTCAAAGGCTTCATGCAATTCAGAAAAATATTCTCTGGATAAAATGTAAATTGGCGATAATAAGTTATTGCGGCATTTTTTATTGTTGGAAATTTGAATGAATTAATCCAAGAAAAGCTGTTTATAGAAATTATTAACATAACGTCTCTAAATTCATGATTTTTTTTTGGTGAATTAGCTGAAGTTGATACCATATTTTATAAATGTATACACTGTAAAAGCTTATAGAAAGAGTGATCAGCAAATTTCCCTAGTTCACTTCTAGCTTCATACACTTCTCTACTTTTACCTCCTGAAAGGTAGTTTAAGTCTTGAAGTACTAGCTACTTACTACCCACCGTTCTTTTATTCAAAACTTAACTTCGAATAATGTTTCGAAAGACACACGTCGAATCATGGAAACCGTCATGGTCGAGTTTTTGTAGTCATGTATACAACAATAATTATTGACTTCATTTTGCTAGCGAAACGTCACTAATGTTGTGTTTTCATTTGGTATTGTATCGGCCGTATTCTGAACGAACACTGTATCTCGAAAAAGTCGTATTTTGAATTTATTGCGTGTACTAAAATGTTTATTTTTCAAGCTGTTTCTTTTGGAAAAACACCACAATTCATTGTAATTAAAAATCAATGAAAACAATAATAAAACTAATGTGTAGATAACTAACTTTACTGCATTAATTTTTTCATTACGAAACTGGTACATATTGTATCCCACAATTTTCTTTCCCTTTTATTGACAGTCAAAAATATTTCCATATGAAGCTTAGTTGATTTATAATATAATATAAAATTAAATTAAAAATTGATAACTTAGTTATTCCACTTGGTCACTAACGTGACGCGTTTCGCCTCTTTAAGAAGCATCTTCAGAATAACCTGAGATTAGTCTGAAGATGCTTCTCAAAGAGGCGAAACGCGCCACGTTAGTGATAAACCAAGTGGAATAACTAAGTTATCAATTTTTAATTTAATTTTATATTAAAAATGAACTTCCACAAAGTTACCGCCGAATCCATAGAAAATAGTTGATTTATGTTCAAAGCTTCATTTGCATAAAAATTAAAAGAGTTATTATTTATTTTTCACGAATCAAATGTTGAAAACTCATGTGTGGATATAACATTGTCGAATATATTGGATACATTTTATATCAAAATACATAAATTACATATAAACGTAAATAAAAAAATTATTATATATATATCTCGTTATCATTCAAAACATATCACAGGGTCGGTACAATGTTCAGTATGAATTATCGCAAAAGTTTATTAATTTATTATTATACATAGTTTATTAACTATATTGTTGTTATTAGAACATTATTATTAGCCATGGAACTCTGTAGACGAGTATATTTTATTTGTGTGCTTTGTTCGTATTTTTTGTTTTGTACAGGTAAACAAATTAGTAAAGCTTTTTTGTCAAAACCAAATTTTTGAAACGGAAATTGAAGACGCATGCGAGAATCGACCAATCATTCTGAGGCAGTATTCGCAAAATAAATTCGCTATGCAATTTTTTCAATTTATTAATGATTAGTGGTTCGGGTTTAGAAACTTTATTGTGAAGTTCTCATTAATCGGATCCAGAACTAAGTGATATAACGCTAGGTTAGGTAAGATAGAGGTAAAGAGCAAAACATATACTCGCCAAAATTTTATTGTTTGAGTTGGTGTTTCATTATCTTTTAATGAAATAAATTTTCAGATAAATTGTTAATCGAAAATACTGAAGATTCGCGATGAATCGAGTTACTGAGAATTCTGGAATTATTTTAATCCACTGTCAATTATTGAATGTAGCAGACAGTGCGTATATAACATTACTATCATTTTTTTAATGTAACTTAAACCAATCCACAGAAAAAGTAAGCGCGTAACTTACAATCATTTCCAGAATTTATTTTCAAAATATATGGACTCCGGTAATAAAATACTCTTTTATGGGACCTCAATATTAAAAATTGGACTATATTTCACAGTTCGGTCATAGGTCATATGATGACTAGAATTGGAAAACGATTGCCATTCAAAACTAAAGCTGGATTTCATAGGAACTTAAGTTAAAACACCGCATACATTAATAATTTAACTATTAAATTATAATTCAGGGTGAAGAAATCAAGATATCGTCTGTTTTTGTAACCATACATAAATTGTATTATTTGTCCACGTGACTATTGTATATTTTTACGATAAATTATTCATTTATTGTAGAATGTAAAGAAGTACAGACCAGGGTCGCATAATTTTTCACACCTCATATAATAAATACACAATAGCTGTAGACATACGTTTTAAAATGGCGTCTTGTCATTGGTAAATATATAAAATTGCATAAATATATAAACACGATGCTGATAGATTACTCTTATAGGAAAGTTTTCAAGGTGCCCCTAAATATGAAGCCATCGCTGAAAAACGTTTCTTTTTATATTCTTTAAAGCAAAGATCGGCAACTATTTTACTGGACGGGCACTCAAAATGGCTTGCTTATGACAAAGGGCACTATATATTAATTTTGCTAGATGGTGGTTTTGTAAGCAAGTAAATTCAAAATAAATTTCATTAATGGAAAAAAATATTATTATTTTTATATGTATTTGCTTATAAACATTATTTGATAAAACAAAATACAGATTTTTTACAACATTCAGTAAGTAATAATTTTTACAACCTAACTAGTTTACTAACTTTAAATATTTTAAAAATATTAATCCGACATTTGGCATTTTAGATAATTAGCTAATTTGTCATAATCAGGCACATAATCACATAAACGTTAATTAGTTAGCCGCGATCGGTACATGGATTTTAAATATTTGGTCTCCTTGTTCGTACATTTAATGGTAGAATTTTGAGGAATTCTTTTTTTGTGATTTTGAGTTGTAGATAAACATGGTATGTTAATATTTTAGTCTGGATTAATTCAACATGAGCTGACAGTGCTTATTTTTAAACGAAACCGATCTGGATCAGCATCGATTAAGGACGTATTTAGATTTTTTTAAAAAACTACATCATCTTTAATCATTAATATGATAAATAAACATCAATTGCCCTCCTCTACAAAATTTTATCGCTTGAATGCAATGACTCAAATGTGCAAAATTGCATCTTTGCTCGTTCTTTGTGACAAACAAAGGATGTGTGGTGGGACCGAGCGTTCATTGTTTTGTCTCACTAATATGATAACATTTTGTTTTTAATTTATTTGCTAAAATTAATATTGTAGCAATAATGCTTGTTTTATTCAAATCAGATCATATTATTGTGTATAAATGACATTGCAAAAGCTGGCAGATAAAATTAGATAAAGACCGAATCCAGATTTAAGAGAAGAAATAAATTCAACCGTGAAACAGTTGAAATAATTGCTAATGCAAAGTTTTCGCTGATCACGGAACTGAGAATTAATTGTTGACAAAATGTGTATTTAAATAAGACAAAATCTCCAACTCTTAAAACTGTTGCTTTAATGAATACAAAGAGCGATAATAATTGATTAGCTAAATGTAGTACATAAAATTTGTTCTGAAAGTATTTCGTGTGAATTGTATAAAATTTTTAATAAACTTACATTTTTTTACACGCGTTGATACGCGTGTAATACTCCCAAAATCTCATTTTTATTGTCGAAAGAGGAGTCCCCAGAGATCAGTAAGAGAAATCACTAAGTTACCAGCAAGATCAATATCTCTAAAGGGGTACGAGCAAGTTGTAATTTTGAGAAACACTAATTCAACAAAACCGTACCTTGATATTCAACAATATTGTGGAACATAATTACTAAATTAATACTACTGAGGAAATTTGATTTTCATCCGATGGTCAACATTGGCCCAATTTAATTAAATGGAATACATAAATAAGGTTATTGTGTTACAGTCTTCATAGTTGTATATTTTCTATTGTCATTATCTTTTAATTAACGCGAACGTAATGGTTCTACGAATATTTTATTTAAGTAAGTCACCAATGGCGATTTCATTAAATACGTACACAAATTGTGAAAAGGAATGTTGAAAATTTGACTTGTCAAGGATTAATTATTGTGTGCTTTGTATGTCAACATTTCCTAATTCTGCCCCATTATTTCAATTTAATCAATACCATTATGTTTGCATATGTCCTTTGTTTAATAAGCACTCGTAGCTTTTAATGTTTATTTCATCTTTTTGTACAGGTTGACAATCATTGGTTTTGGAATAACTGCTTGATATAACATACATTATTAAAAAAGAGTAACTAGCTTTAAAGCTTAGCCCCTGGAGCATCAGCTGACAATTCACTGGTATACTATAATATATAAGAATCTGCTAAATCTTCGCAAGCTCTCCATGGCACTATATTGTACTAGGATTTTTTACCCGGTTCGCCCAAGATAGAGGACGCTTATATTAGGTCATTTAGACGTTGGCTAGCTATTGTTGAAGTTTGGTTGAATGTTGAAAATATTACCGTGGCCCGTAGAGTATACGCTTCATAACTTTGCACTCCGGATCTAGGGTCCACCTCCAGAATTTTGAATTACGGGATCCATACACGGCTCTAGAATCCTTACGGATTTATACACAGGATCCAAACATACTAACTGCACAAAGCGTATTAGTGTAGTTATAAAGCGCATACTCTACCTCTTGTAACTCTCACAAAACAGTCGATCAATTAATATTAATAGTAAAAGTGAAAATACCAATAACAAAAGATAAAAATTACCCCACCTCTTGTTATGGCGCCGTAGAACTTCTCGATAGATAGCTTGTTGATCTCCATTTAACAATGGCTCTGCATTACTTTTAATTCATATGCAATTTTATGATATGAGTTGGTTATTTTACAAACCACATACAACGGAGGATCACTACCCTAAATTCATACTGTCTGTACCATAATTCAAGTCACATTATGTTGTCGACCCCTGATCGATTTGCTTTGTTTTCCGTTGTTTGTCAGTTGACGCCGCTATTTGGATAATTGATTTCAATGAAAATTTATTTTAACACATATTAATGGATCAAAGACCAGTTTTAAAATTAACTAAAAAACTTTATAGAACTTATAAAAGGCGCCTCATTTCAAAGGTCCCTGACCTTACCTCAAATGTTGTTTTGTATGTATATTTTCAAATTATCGGTAAATTTGAAAGAAACAAAATAAATAGATTTTCCAAATCTGCATAATTTTATAAACATACATAAAAATGTATTTTTGATGAAGAATACATGATGTTTTAGAATGTCGAAAAAAATATCATAAATGAAATATCATCAAAGTAGAAAAAAAATTTAGGGTTATTTTCCGTGAGCCTAATATTTAGGTTTTCTTAAACATCTCCCGAATGTAGATACGATGAAGACTATGGCATTGCTAAACTTTACTCTTTTCGGTGTTTCGTTGCCCAGTGTCGATATGGTCGTAAATGGTGGGGAGAATAATTTTGGAAAGGGGCCAATTGTTTCAATTCAATAATTTGATCAAACTGCTTAACTAACATAACACGTGGTTTTATTCAATCGAATATAAAATGTATCACACGTGGCTTAGTGTGAATCTGTACGTTGAAAGTGAATAGAAATTCTCTGGACACATGGCGATGCGATATTGGGCGTCGCAATTTCCTAACGGAACGCTTGCAGGTTGAATATTAATTATTGCTAGCACACACGCAATAATGTTAAATAATGCAGTATTTCAAGAGCAACTGGAAAGTAATGTATTTATAATGAAAAATAAATGTATATGAAAGAATATATTTAATGATCTTCCATTATCAATAATTGAATTGAAAGATTTAATTTAAGACATCGACTAAAGGTGCTTGATGGAATTTGATTATCAAATTTGAATTATTGAGATTTTGTACACTTCCATGGATTTTGTCACTAACGACCCGGGTTTCGCCTTTCGGCATCTTCAGGCATTCGAGCGCACGAATGGACTCGAACTGACCCCGGGTCGTTAGTGACAAAATACATGGAAGTGTACAAAATCTCAAGAATTCAAATTTGAATTGGAAGAATTTGACGCGATAATAAATGAAAAAGGAACACGTTGCGTCCATTTCGGTTGTTACACAATCATAGCTATCTATATCGTGTTGATAATTTAGATTTGTATTTTTTTCAATTATAGTATTTAGTATGATTTATTTTATTATTTAATATACACAACTTATATTGGATAAATTATACTTAAATATAGCGACAAAACAAACCTTTTAATGAGAAAATTATTGATTGACGGATGGTGTAACGTTATAAAAAGCTGCTTAACTAATTAAATTCGTACCCAGTTTTGTTTGCTTTGTACACTGTTTAATAAATTTAATGTAATATTTTTTATTAATTACATTAAAAGTTACTTAAACTTATATATTTGTCGATAGTGTGAGTGAGCGTTTTTTATTGACTATACGTTTAAACCATGTCCTGGAGCCAATCCTAACACAAAGTGTTTCATAAAAACTGATTGAAAGTCTTTTGTTTCACCTCTAATTTCAGTGATGGCAAGGATAGATATGTGAATTTAGGAATGGACGAGTGGTTTGCTAATCGGGTTGGTGGATTACCGACAAAAAATCATCAAAATAGCTCAAACTCATTGACTTTCAACTCGATTGCAATGAAACTACAAGAAGAAACACGATTTTTGTCGATAATAAGCTTAATATTCACTATAGTCAATGAAAATATCTGACGTTCAATGAAGTGAATTTGGGAAAATTTAATTTGCCTTTTTAGAGCAAATTTTACGATTGTAAAACTGTAAACTACATTGATTTATTTTTACCAGATATACCCTGCAGTCCAAGGTTATCACACATTTAGGTTTTTTTTATTATACCAGATATCCCATCCTAAGATGTTGTTTCAGTCTTCGTATATTGTCGCTTTGTAATTTATGTGATTCTTTGGAAAGTTTCGAGTAAAGCGTGGCATATTACGCTGTTTAAATATTTATAGTTATTATGAAGTGCAGTATTTTTTTCGTGTTCTGTTGCCACTTGATATGAGTGTAATTTATTGTAAAACGCCCAGTGTGAACTGGGAAATTTATTTTCATTCCGTGTTTTTCAGTCAACAAAATTTTAAGAAAAGTAGTGCTAATATTTCTCCAAATTATTAACTCTTTTTTTATTGTGAAAATGTTAAGCCCGTGAATAAATGGTTACCGTGTTTATAATGGATAGGGAGGGATAAATGCCGTTCCTGGTTTTAATAATATCGACATCTACTTGTCTACAGTTTTGTCAACTATTCATTTCCTGTGTTTTAGGACTTAACAATACACATATTACATTTTTAAACACATTCACAAAAACAAACAAGTTGTGTATGCGTCAAATTTTGAAAGTTGGTAATTTTAATTCTAATAAAAATGAAAAAAAAAAACTTTAAATGTCGATACTACACTACAGACTTATCTTTCTTTTGTTTATTAACTATCGTCTACATGTTTAAACAGAATTTATTTATATATAACAGATTGTCGTACAAAAGCAAAAAGTGTGTAACTTTTATGTGGCATTCTGAGATTGGACTCAAGCCTAAAAATATGACTCATATTTTCATAATGTAATTTTTACTATTGTAAACCCTCGCTTTATTCAATAAATTTTAATAGATGCATTTAAACTTGTTACTATTGTCAGAAATAATATTTTAAAAATTACTTACGACAATAAACTACTCGTATAGGAGTTCTAAGTTCGTCGTAAATTGATTGAAAATGTATAAAAATATGACAATAACAGCACAACTTGATATCTGTCGAGAATACATCTGCGGTCTGTCGACGCGGCAAAACAATTTGACATATCGATCAGGACGAAACCGGAATAAATTTATCCTGTCAATATTGCCGTAATATCGATTGCGTTCGGTATTAAAAATATCGAATATTCAAGCTGCCGGCAAGCATGGGCAATCCGGCAATCGGCTTCAGATCGACAGCATATTGCAGTAAAATGTTGCTCGTTTACAGCCATATTTTGTACTATTATTACTACGCGAATATAATTACCATGTTAAGCGAGGCATTAAAGCTAGTGAAGATTGTTATATTTAAAAACAAATCCCCCGTTTGCTTTATGATTGCAATCCACCACTGTTATATAAAAAGAATACGCGCGTACGCCTCTGTAGACTATCGATATATTATGCCAATTTCCCAAGGGTGTATTATATATTTTCAATGCAAATCCTTTCGTGATAGTCGTATGTATTCCCGGTCACACGTTTTATAATCTGAGGCACTAATTGGATTTGCGTACAGTACTGATAGCGCTGTTGGTGACGAAGAAGCCAATCCTCGGTCAAGTTTGAAGCTCTCACCACATTTTGACGTTTTTCTGTTACGCAACATTTTACGCCAACTTCACTCTATGCCTGGGAAAACTGTGGCCCGACACTTAATTCTGCGCGGTCTGTTCGTCTCATTAAATCGTTAATTACTAGAGAATCATTCATTTATTTTATATATATTGAAATTCTTTTTTCATGATAGTAAATAATTTATATTTGCAAATGAAAATTTGATTGCAGCCCGCCGTTCATTCTGAATTCCTCCTGTGGCCCTCTATTAGAAAAGTTTTCCCATATTTGATCTGGTAGATTCCTCTAATATTCCACAGTGGAATCGATCGGAATCCTTGTTTGATTGAAGGTGTTGATGCTTAATTTACTAACTAAGATATAAAGCCTATATGGGTAAACATGTTATGATTTAAAAATATTTAAATTAACCAACGCTAAATACTTACATAGCAATGATTGTAACGAGATTTTCATCTGGCTCACAACATATTTCATAAAAAATCCTTTTGAATATAAGCCTTCAAATGTTTTAATGGATAACCAATTAAGTTACCATAAATTATTCACGGAAAGTGATCACAATAGACGAAGAAATATAACCATCGTTTCGTTGATAATGGTGCACATTGAGGTGATCTCAACGACCAAGCTTCTATAAGGAAAGAAAAAACACATGTCAGAATTTAAAAAAAAAATCAAGTTTACTATGAATAATTATTCAAATCAACAAGCTTAAAGTATATGTTACTAGGCAAAACATAATTACTATAGATATAACTGAAGCGAGAAACAAAACGAAGATAATTGCTCACTTAAAGTGCACAGTTTTGAATTAGCTATGGATCTCGACAACGGCAACGGCAAGGGCCAGGGAAATATAATTCGAGGGTGTTTTGACCAGTTGATGTAGCTCTCAAAAAATACGAAAACGATTTGATCTCATTATAAAAACGATAGAACAGGTTTCGGCCAAATGATGTAAATTAGAAAAATAAATTGAGCCCTTTTTGGAAGGGAACAATCATTTTACATTGGTTTTAGATTCTGACCCGACTACTTGATGTAAACGACTATTATATCGACACTCCTAACGTATAATCCTGTATCTGCTAAAATGAGAATTGAGAATACAGGAGTACATTTTAAAGATTTGTGACGCAACTCACCATATTATGTTTTCCATAACAACAGTTTTTACTCTCTCCTAAACAATTTCAATTTTGAGGGTTACATCAATTGGCCAAAACCCCGTCGATATGTATTATGCTCATGTTTCGGTTCTGTTGGCGAATTGTTAGCTATGTGTTGATAAGTAGTGGTAGATCTTGGCCCTACTGAATTTGTGGCCCTTTGACAATTCTTTTTAAACAGTGAAGCATACAACAGAAGTTTTCCTAACTACTTAGAACTACTTGTTGGGCAGTCGCTCAACCTCTCTTTACTGAAAAGAGTACGGAAAGAAGGATAGGGTAGGACAGGACTAGTGGTTAGCAAATCGCTCACGCTACGCCTCGTTTTTGAGATAGGATGGGTGGGAGGGAATTTTAGACATCAAAAACATCCATGACTTTGAACATAAATCGATTGAAAAATCTATTTATTAAACTCTCCGTACTGGGATTCGAATCTGTGAGATCAGTAACCGAAGCCAACCACGTAGACCACCCCGCCACGGATCCGACAATATAATATTTACTAAAACTATTTGTTCCATAATTTTTAGTTATCTCTTCTCTGATATACATATACGATTGAACCGTTCAAGCACATTTCTGTACATGTCGTAATGTCGAAAAGGGATCGTCAATGGGGCAAATCTTGTCGAACAGTGTGATGAAATGTCGGTATAAGATCAACTACCTCGTACAAATATTGCGTGTACAATGATAAAAAATATTGTTTTATAAATCGGCCAAGATTTGAAACGCTTTCCACACATTCATTTTTTGCAACATCGTAGATTTTTAAGCATGATTCGACAGGAAACACTTGCAATCACATTATAATAATAACCTTATGGTAGTGTTATGTATCCAATTTCAAAACAAACAATTTGTTAGATGGCACTTTTACATGATTGAATTTCCCACAGTGTACATCATAACTATCGGAATTGTTGATGTGCCAATTGAGGACATGTGAAAAATTTAAACAATTTTTTTAATAATCATTTTCCCTACAATTACAGTAGTTGGCATATTTTCATCGTTGTCGAATTGTAAAGTTAATTTATTTTTCTTATTTTTTACACTAAAAGAAACGTTTATTTTAGTAGACAAACAAACGTCAATAACTTTAATTGAATTCAAAATTGTTGACAAGCAATTTTTCATTCAACTTTTATTATTGGAAATATTGAGTTATTTTGAACGTCGGACAAATTAACAATTTTTTGACTGACGGGACTTTAATATGTATGTAAAAATTTACTAAACGCCGATTAGTGAATACCTACTTTATACGCCGAGTCATCTAGTTCCTATTCAAAGTTAACAATTATATTTTCAACGTTTTTTATACCACTCTTCTGAAAATAATATCTCTTAATAATGTTGTGATTCTCTATTGCATAATAACAACAATAATTGCGTTATTCTGTAAGTATCCTTCGACAATGTGTTCATATTATTTTATTTAATAACTTAGGAACGATTTTGTGATAGGGTGTTTGTTCCTAAAGTCGGCCGTCACCAGTAGTCGGCCTTTTGAGCTTAAAACTTAAATAGTAGTGGATATATTTGAAAAAAAAACAGTTTTTTTTAAATTCCTGTAGGTAGTCTTGCCACTTACCAATGTATATCTGCACTATACTGACCTATATGATGCAATACGCAATTAAAAAAGCACATTTTTACTTCGCAAGTTTCGACAAATTCATGTTGTATGGAGATCGCTAACAAAATATACTTTATAATGTCATGCCTTGCATCATTATGTTTTTTATTGTTCTGTCTACTATCGGTAGATTATTTCTCGATATTCATGAAGTTTCATAGTGATGGCCGAACACTGGGAAACGAAAGGCCGACCATTGGATTTTGGGGGCCGACCACTGGGACAATTAAAATTTTTTTGTAAACTTCTATTATTTTATGCTTGGTACAATCTTAACTATTTTATTTTAAGTTGGTTACATTGCTTGATCCCTGATTAATGGAATAACAGCGAAAAAATATGTATTTATCATTCATTGACTCAAAATCCCTTTTGAAGTACACCTGCCGCTTAACAGGCTGAGCACTGGCGAAACGACCCTATAACAAGAGTCTGTAAATAAAGAAAGTAAACAATATAAGATAACGAAAAACTTCTATTTTTGTTCTTGGACGGAAACGTGACGAAGTTTTTCAAAATGGTAATAGGTCGAGCACGTGGCTCGGGGGAGTGACAGTCCAGTAAACCATTAGTGATTGAGGAATAAGATATGTCACAAGGTCACTGGATTGAAAACATATTTGAGTTCGAACTAAATACGTGACAGTGCATATTAGAGCATTCATTTTGCCTGTCGATGATATACCACTGATGCCACTGAAAACTTTATAATAATAAATGAAAGTTATTTGATTAATATAGTTTATTTTCAAAAAGGTCAGTGAATGAGTACATTTTTATTGATACTATTATGTATAAAGAAACAACTATCTTAGTTTACAATACTAATTGGAGCATAGATAACGATATCAAAATGATAATAGACCATAAACAAAGAACGCGTGCGCCATGCAATTTCTAGTCAACTGATGTATTACATACAATACGGAAGCATCCAGCGACTAACCAAAGATCAAGAACATTATGTCAAATATGTCTGCGGTCTATTAATGTCTTGTTGCAAATCTTTGATTTTGTAAAATATTTTTTTTCTAAAAACTTTTTCATTGCGTCGGTAACATAGACTCCAGTTTCAAGGGCTGTTCGGTTGATCAATGCATTGTTTAGAAAGATGGATATTCAGCAACGAGCTTTGTGTATTGTTTTTTTTTTTAATTTTTGTCCTTATTTGAATGTCTATGTAACTAATGCTGTAAGCTATTTCTATCCAGCTGTATTGTAGTTTTCTTTTTGAAATAGTAATATATCCAGGCACACTAAATAACAGAGTAAAACCTGCTAAAAAGAAGGATTCAGTTCAAGAGAGCGATTCTCAAAACATTTTTCAGACAATGAATTGCCATTCTAGAATTGCGATGTTAACATACCAAATAATAATTGTCTGTAGCACTGATCTCCTTCTCTCATACCAGCGAAGCATTACACGACGTTGTCTATTTTTTAATACAAAAATCGATAAGGTTTTTTATTATTCAATTCATTTTAATACTTTTGAGCACCGACTTCGTTAGATCGCAGTACGGTGTCCATTTCAAAAGTAAGCCCTGCGAAATATGTAAATGAATAATGGGCAATACTGCAATAATTAAATATTTTACTGTCTAATTCCAAATTCCAATTTTACTGTCTATGGATCGATTCGATTCTCAATTTGAAGTTTGAAATAAAACAAAAGACGATCATCTGAAACCAAATACGACTTATTTGTCAAATACAAATTGCAATTCCGGATATATTGCAATGTTTAGTGCTCAAGATTTTTTATTGAATGTTTCTTTTGCTGCGTAGGTAGTATGTTTTCATTATTTTCACATTATTATCCGATATTTGATCGAGTTCTGAATTATATTGAAATGCTATATACCGTATTCAAATCCCTTAATTTATTAGGTATACCTACAAGGTATGATATAATTCTTGCTATTGAATATTTTCCACTTTGCAAAAGCAAAAGGGCACTTTTAACGGCTTGGCGTTATGAATGCAGTTTTTGCCGTATTTTTGTCTCTACATGATGGGCAAAAGGACATTTGCGAAACAAAACCTACTAAATCACAATTGAAATATGAAAAAAAGTAACTTTTGTATTATTTGTAAAAATAAAACACAATTTATTTTATATTACTTCCCCTCTTCTATAATGATCAGGACTGGTCTCCGAAACCGTTCCTTCATTTTATAAATGTGGAAGCAGTACAAAACAAATTGTTATATTTTTAAATATTTGTAATGAGTTGAAACATGTATTTAAGTATATTTCATTTTATTTTTAAGTAATCAACCTTTTAAAAATCCAAAACGAAAAAATTATTTTAAAAAAAATGTCAAATATAATACGTCACTTGTGATCCCGATTTTCATTTCGAATTTCTAAGAAATAAGCTCCATACGATTTTTGACTCTAGAACACCTACAATGTGTTTTTGTCACATCTCAATGTGTGCCCTTTTCCTTTTGGGGCGACGATAATACACTCAATTTCAATACGACGACCATATGGGATTAGTTTATAGTGTAATTACATGGTAGTAATTTACATTTGTCTGCTACTCGGCGGGTTACTTAGAACTTAGAAGTTATCTGCTGTCAGGGCCGTGGACATTACAGCTTCACTACATAATATTTTTTAAAGATTTTACTTAGTTTCTAAATACCAAGACACAATCATCTACCGAAAATGATCATTACTTGACTTAACTTCAATAATAGTTGACAGTTTGTTAATTTTTGGTCAAATGTTGCGGTAATGCAAACAAAAAGTTTGAACAACTGTCAAATAGTTGACATGCGTAATTGCAGTGTAAATTAATGAGTAGGGAGTACATCTAATCACTCTTTGATTAGATGTACCGGTGAACCGTAACACAGTTATTGGTTGTACCAAAGTCCCATTCTGTCTGATAATATAATTGATATTCTTTACGTTGAAGTAAGATGTAATTGTTATTTTAGGACATTGATCACTACTTGTAGTTGACGTCAAATGTATGTGGCTTAAACCTAGCATTCAATAGTAGTGTTTGTTGATGTATTGCAGGCGGTGGCGTAGCTAGGGTTTGTGCCGCTCGGGGATGTTCTTGAATTCGCCCCCCTCCCCCCACCTTTTTTCCAAATTTTTTTGTAACTATTACGACGGAAAATATTGCGCCAAAATGTTGATTTTTTTTTAAAATTACCTACTCTTCTTGTTATTAACCCTACGATGCAAAAGATTGCGAACATATGATAGCACACCAACTGGCAGATAAAATGTATTTTAAAAATGTTGCTGGCGATTTTGCTAAGAGCGAATCGAAGAAAAATAACTTTGTTATAATTTTTTTAAATGTTATTTTAGTAAAATCTACTGAATATCTTGTTGTAAATAAATTTACAATTTTTTATTCGTTTTTATATACAATATATACATATTAATGTATTTTACATAAATAATTTTATATTTCCATATTAATAATAAATATAAAATATATTAATGACCAATAGATTTTTGGCCTATTTGAAAAACAAACCTGCTGTCGTCTATAATATTAATTTTGAATATAGCGTTTGTAAATGACAGGATTGTAAAAATATAATACATATTTTTCAAGAAATTATACAGCTGACGCTAACGTGCCATGCATTTATACAGTACAATAGTAATGATACAAACAAAATTTAGAAAATAGAAAAGAGGGTAATGGTTAAAAAATATTCTCGACACTAGTTTAAATATAACATCATCATTTTTAAAGAAAAAGTGGTGGAGGGGGGGGGGGTTTCAAAACCCCTATCTACACCACTATTTGTATATAATTACACAATTTTTCAGCACAAATATTTTTTATACTTATAACTGCATTTAAATAATTTAACCTTAGTATGTAGTGCTTGAATGCCGACCCCATCAAAATCCAAATTTTTACTCGAATCGTCACGCACGACAGATGACCACATAGTCAGTCTGATGGAGAGGAGGAAGCTACATGAAGCTAATTAGACCCTTTTTTCTCGAAGTAACAACATTTATATTGAGGTGCTAACTTCATTCCCAGTCTTGACACGCCAGAATAATAACATAGAATCTTTCTCTCTTCCGAAATGAGTTATTTCCCTGTAGGAAAATTTCTCGGAAGATTTTCGAGCTAATCCATTTAATTATTCCGCCTGTGAGGGTGAACAGTTTCAAGCTATATTTCTTTGGTATTTTTAGAAAACACTTATACTTACGTGGGTAGAAATCAATAAAAGCATTAAATTGTAATCAAGTTTTCTATACCGCATCTAATCCTAATTTAAAAAGACACACATAGTTAGTGACAAATTTCATGGAAACTACTAAAATTGGACGATTCTGAGGCAAAAATTTCAGCTACTACTTACAATTCGATACACATGTATGATTTTATTTTATTTCAGGCTTTATCGTCACTTTTTATACGTTATTGTTTCGAATAAATAATGTAGAATGTAGACGTCTTATATACTTGGATGAGTAGGTGCAAAAGCGTTTTAAAAACATATTTTATTCACGCCGTGTAAGCGGTAGGAAAATCGATGCGAACCTCGCCACATCTGTATTAATAATTTGGTATTTTATATTTCCCTATTACTTTGTTATTAGTAAGTACAGTATCTCCCTCCCTTCTTATTATTTTCCCATTATTTGAAAATAGGATAATATAATACTTATGAGTGATTATTAAACTTTCGATTGCGACGTGCAATGGGGTTTCTAGAAGGTCAATTCAGTTTTCTGTTCAGTCTCCGTTCAACTGTCAGTGTAACTGAATTAAGATCTCGTTTGAGTTGTCAAAATTAATAAACTCGATTTAAGTGGCGTTTATAAACTGTCTTGCGAAACGTGTAATGCGTTATACACAGGACACTTTATTTAAAGAACTTATTATTGCGTTTATGTCTACTGCATGTATGTCCGATTAAAACGCCTACAGTTTAATGATTTTACTTCCAAATGACTGAATCGAATCACAATGGATATCGAGGCTAACAGTACGCATTAAGTCAGTTTTTGATGATTTTCTGTTTTAAATATCCAAATGTATGCAATTTAACACTCTACGTACTGTTAGAACGCACGAAGGCATAGGATTAGTTTTGAAAAAAATACAGTATTACGTCATATTACTATATTTTTATTTTGGGAAAAAACATGATATAACTATAACTCATCGATACCAAATCTTATGATTTGCATACCAAAAAGATTGTTCTTTATAATGTAGAATTTTTTTTTTAAAAAGACAAACAATTGTACTTGGCAGAGAGTACTTTGAAAAATATGATGTTTTAAACGCGATTATCTCAGAATGACTTAATGCCTTCTGTCAGTAAGCCCTCGATATCTAAAATCGTCCACTAGTAGAACTCTGCAGGTTAATCGACGACGGCGAACGTTTTTCCACTGGCGGATTAAAATTTAACTCGAAACATTCGTACTTGTTTAAGTATTTTGGTTCAAGTATAGTATACATTATAGAGTTAATAAATAAATAAACAAAAGCGGTTCACAAATTCGTCGTCGCTAGACTATATATTATACGTATTTATTTAACTTAATATTTTTTGATTGTTTCAGATTCCTGTATAGATACTTCCTGGGCACATCCAGATCGAAAAAGTGGGGTAAAAACAATGACACCGTGGTCAATTTGTTTTCTGAACGAGCTGCCAAATATCCTAATACAGCTTGCTTCTTCTACGAGAGCAAAACATGGACTTTCGCAGAGGTGAGTTGTTACCCGATAATTGATGTTCCATGTTTTACAATAATTGAAGACATGGGTAGATGAAGGTGGTATGTACCCATCTTTCATACAGACTAACAGACATCTTCAAATTTCAATAGTCTGTCATTGTTGCAATAGATAAGGGGTTATGTTACTTTATTTTTCATTTTAAAAATGAGTGAAGGTGTTGTTTTCGTCCATAATAATCATCACAGTAACAAATTAAATGTAAAAAATATTGAAGAAATATAAAAATAGTAATTCGGTATGTTGCGGGAAAAATTCTACACTTTTGGTAAAGTAACGGAGCGCCACTGGTTCTGAGCGTATTGTATCTTGCCCGTATCATTATTTGATTTCAATAATAATTTAATAATTCAAGTGCCAATTCGTAAATCCAAGTCTTATTTAATCAAAAAAAATCAACTTGAAGTATTCTTGGTAAAGAAAGCATTACTAAAGCACCATTAGCCTGTCTGAGGATGAATAACAACTTATGACGAGGGTATTCAACAAGTTTTTTCAACATATTTTTACGATAACTGAAGTTTCAAATAATTAATAAACCAACAACCGCCGAAATTGTTAGCATGGCTTAAATTGTAATTGATTTTCTCATTAATAAGTAATGTACAGTATATTGGTATATGTTTTATTAATAAAAAACAGTTCATTCACGCCATAAAATGTCAGGCAGTTCGATCATTTAATGAATTTAAATGACATTTTGACAAAATGTCTAATCTCTATGATATAGCAGAAATTACAAGTATAAATCTGTATTAATATAAAATCGTGACGAGTTTTGCCTCTTTAAGAAGCATCTTCAGACTAACCATATCTCAAGGTTATTTATTTCATAGGTTCTTCTTCAAAAAAAGTTCAAAAATTCTGATTCTAACATTAAAAATAAATGGTAAGGTGGGTTTTATTCCATTCTCGATTCATTGGGGAGTAGGTTAAGACATAACATGAAATTTGCACATTTTATTTTTTCTATGGATTCGGCGGTAATTTTGTGGAATTTATTTTTTAATATTCCACTTGTTGGAACCAAGTGGAATAACTAAGTTATCAATTTTAATTTTATATTTTGCACATGTTATTCTAGCTGCCATTTATAGGTCAACTGTACTGTTTTCAATTTTTAACATTATTATTAATTCATGGACCATATTATTTTGTGGGTTTTACATGAAGTACGGTTCGCTAAGATATTTTCAACTTCTCAATTCTATCCCGGACGAAGCTGGCTAATAAATACTAAAGTATTACCAACATTTCTTGGCCGCCGCCGAATTTGGAACTAGAATTGTCAGTATAGAATAAATTTCTCCAATTGCCATTTTATGCAATATAAATATCTTGTCTACTTTTAATAACCGTCGTTAAAATATCAGTTTTGGAATTTATTGAAATTTCAGTTCTGGTTGAGTATAGCAACATTCCGAACGCGACGGTGGCACCCTCACTAGCGGCCAAGTTAAATTGGTACATCTATAGCTATTGATAAAAATCAATCCCTTATATTTGTTTCTATTGAAAATAGATTCACGTACTGTTTAATCGTAATATAGATACAGTAGTCAATATTCAACTTTACATTTTACTAACTAAACTAATATCAGTAATGTAAATTATTATTATTGAATGGGCGTATTACGAGGACGAATTTTACGGAGGATATATTATATAATATTATAATCAAACCGTAAAAGAAACTCCTTGAATATTGTTGACATTATTCTGTTTTTCATTATTGCGTCATATTTTGGATTAGGTAGGTTTCTTGTTGTCAATTTCTCGGCAAGAAAAACAGATGGGTTTGAAAATTCGTCATAAATTGTTTATGGTTAAATTAATAACTTACCTACAAAAACCTCGCGTAATTAATTATTCAATTAGAGCCGTATAAAAAGATGCTGCTTCCGGAATCGAATTATTCTCGTGACTCCATAATTCTTTTAATTAGTCTCCATAAAAACATACATAGTGTAGGTATGAACTCGAATCAGTATTCAGACAAACATCTCATTATTTGGTCAGTGTCGTGAAAAATTCGCTTATGTGTGGTTCTTAAATAGCAAAGTTCATTGACTCAAGGTCAAGTTCCCGTATTTGAAATACCGACTGAAACAAATGACAAGTAACTACAATTATTGTTATTATTTTATTGGGACAATTGTTAGGATGTATCAACATTGCCAACAAATTTATGTAGGGGGCACTAAATTGTGCATTCAAATTATGGGTACGGTTTCAATGACGCAGTATTTCATTGATCGTAAGAGCAAGATTGCGTTCCTCGATACCAGACAGAATCTACAAATATTCTATCTTACAGTCTTGCAAAACGATAATAGTTCCATTAGAAATTCGTAAATTTACAACCCTTCTATTAATGATCAGAGATTAAAGCGAGAAGATTCAGTTCATTATTATTTTGGTTACAAAATACAATTAAAAAACCATCAAAGTAAAAATGACCGATGTTGTGAAATACGTTACGATCCCTGCCCACACAAGTAAGTAATCATTAATTTGAGCTGGTGAGTTCTCCCTCTCTCCATATCTGACCTTAGATACATTTATTATGTTACATTACCTTTCGGTCCATGCTATATGGCTACAGATTTGTTTCCAGATATTAACCTTTTTACAAAATTCTTTTATACATTTGGAAAAAATAATACAAATAATGTGACAGCCAAATATCACCAACAGATATATGTAGCATCCATATCTGATGAAATTATCCATTTAAAGAGTCCATGAGCTAAGCTATCATTTAAGTCTGCTATCAAAAAACCTCTAATACACCATGATTTCTTAATTTCCTGTTGATTTGATTACTCAACCCGATACAAAGTGACAATATAGAAAAAGTGAGGGAAAAATTAAAAATACTTTTTCAAGTTTATTGATATTTCCATAGGTGGAGACATATGCCAACAAAGTAGCCCAGGTTTACTGGTCAGCCGGTCTGCGCCGGGGCGATGTCATCTGTCTGTTCATGCCCAACAATGTGGAATACATCTGCGTGTGGATGGGTCTCGCCAAGTTGGGAGTCGTCTCCGCCCTCATCAACAGTAGCCTACGCCATCAGCCTCTGCTGCACTGCGTCACGGTTGCCAAGGCCAAAGCTCTCATCTTTGACCAGGCCATGATTGAAAGTAGGTTTGACAGATAATTTTTATTGCACTTATATTTAATGTGGTAGCCAAAATATAATATCGCCTCCATTACCGACAATCTTTGAGTGAGTTTTACATTTATTATATATTTGTACTATAATATTTTAACTTAAAAAAATTTGAATCAATAAACATTCCATAAAACTATGTAGCCTAGTATTCTCACATATTAGTTTCTTTTCAACAATTATATTCACTGCAGTTTTAAAATATACACAATGTGAAGTGAAATGCTTTTTCTTAAAATGCAGCTGAAGAGAAACCATACACTCTTAATTTCATGGATTTATTTTCACAGTTCATATTATTTCTTTCAGTGGTACGTGATATTGAAGAATCACTTGGAAGTTTACCCCTCTACTGCCTCGGAAACAAATCTGACAAAGCTTTACCTACCGATTGGTTTAATCTCGATTCTCTCCTCGAGTCCGCGCCCACTATCCCTCCGCAGATCACTGACCCGCCGGGCTACAATGATCATCTCTTTTATATCTACACCTCAGGAACCACCGGTATGCCTAAGGCGGCTGTCATTCCTCACAGCAAGTGAGTATTACCTCACGTAGAGTTTCAACAGTTTTTTTATGATGTTTGCAACTTTGATAATTTGCTGATAGGCAATATATATTGGTTGACTATTTATTATGCTATATATTATAAACATTTTGACTGAAAGGTCACATAACAAAGTCGGAATGAATGGCCCGTAGTTTGCTCAGGCCTGCATTGTATGACAGCTCAAGGCTATAAATCAAAATAAATATGTGGAAGTAGTACAAATGAATTGTGTTTTATTTTTTTAAAATATAAAAACAAAAAATATATATATATCTATATATACTGTGTATCCATATCAACATTCGACTACGAGTATAAAAAGTAAACAAAGCTTGTTAAATTACAGACTGATTAAACTGAAAAAAACTTTCCATTCGTGACACTATCAATTTGCGAAGCACAATTTGGAAATGCGCCGCAAACGCCATGCAAAACGCTGCCACTGATAATACAAGGAACCAACTTATCAGATTATGCCCATAGGTGGAATTTTATATCTTAACATTAATATACTATACCATATCAGTCTTGACTGCTTTGATTTCAACAATGCAAATTGAAAACTTAACATATCGTACAGGCAACGTAGTAGTTACATAAAGAAATCGTTTGAACAAATATTCACCGCGGTCCAAATTATATGCAAGACTTAAATTGTGAAATTTCCACATGAAGTCATCCAAAACAAAGATTTGATTAATCTGTATCTCTTTTAAGGTGTTAACTGTCAATTCTCGGTGGAAAGACATATTTTAAAATATAAAACACAATTCATTTGTACTACTTCCACATATTTATAATGATCAGAACCGGTTTCGCTCATCACGAGCATTATCAACTGAATCAGTTCTGATAATAAATATGTGGAAGTAGTACAAATGAAGTGTGTTTTATTTTTTAAAAAATAATCTATATCTCTCTTAAGCATGGCAGCCTCAATAATATAGAAGGATGATTTATATATGTAACATACAGCTTTTACTCTTAAAACGTTTCATTGCCATTAAAACATTTCATTTTGAAGTAAAAAAATGATATGTTTTAGTGGTTAAAATTATCATTTAATATGTCACAAGACACTATTTATGAAATTTTTCTCTTGTTTCAGATACCTCGTTGTAGTCGCAGCAACAGTCCATATGTTAGGTCTTCGAAACTGGGATGATGGTGAAGAGGGAGACATTATGTATAATCCTCTTCCTCTATACCACACGGCGGGAGGAATTGTAGGAACAGGTGCCGCTCTCGTCGATGGCATTCCCAGTGTCATCCGACCTAAGTTCAGCGCATCCAACTATTGGATTGATTGTATCAAGTATAATTGCACGGTACGTGAAAAGGAAGACAAATATTTTGATTGAAACTCATGTCTGTGACTTTAAGCCGTGTCAGCTTCCAACTTGGGGCATACAAACTCTATTAGATCATTTTAACAGTAGGTGCTTAATGAGGTCTGGATGCCAGTCATTTGACCAATATTAAGAGATAGAAGGAGGAAGCTAGAAGACCAGCTCTATATTCCCGTTTTCAATATTTGGTAGAGCAGAAGAGGATGAAACATTTACACTTTTGAACAATACACAAAGCGATGATTCAATTGTTAATTCATTCTCGCGATCATAGAATTATAGTATATATTGACGGTCATTATAAAGGTGAAATCATTTATTTTTCAGGTGGCTCAATACATCGGAGAGACGTGCCGTTATCTTCTTGCCCAGCCTCACAGAGAGACGGACGACAAGCATCCTGTACGAATATTGGTCGGAAATGGCATGAGGCATGCTATTTGGCAAGAGATGGTCGACAGGTTTGTAGCCATAGTTTTATTATATTGATACTTAAAAAACCTATTACTGTAGTAAATCAGTCACTCATCTTCTCTCTTAAGAGATGCTATGGAAAGGGAAAAATGTTATTAGTTGCCTGTGATGAGAATCATATAATGTGGGCGTTTCATTACGTACCATGCATATGTTGGATATCATGGAACAATTTTTTTTGGATACTTCAATGAACCAAACATTTATTTTTTCTCTGTCACATCAAAAGTATTTGTCTAATTTATGACTGACTGCATTAGAAAAACTAACAGCTAAACTAACACAATACCATTTGAAACAAATTAGTTTATTAGTTTATGAAACCTATTAAACAAAAATATAACTAAATAAAATACACTGAAGCGATAAATATCCTGACATAGACATGTTGTGACTTTACTTGTTTTATAAGTTTATTATTTGTTGAAATAAAAATATTTCACACCTGCCTGGCTATATGAGTATATTATACCTATTTCTTTTATTAAAGGTTCAAAATTGCTCAAGTGAATGAAATATATGGTGCTACTGAAGGAAATGCAAATATTAGTAAGTATTCTTGGCCACAAATAAAACATGTAATATTTTTGTCAAATAAAACACACATCATCACTTTTTAAGTGTTAACTGTCAATTTTTGGTGGAAAGGCATTATATTTTAAAAATAAAACACTATTCTTTATTTATATATAAAAGCTAAAAAAATAATATGTAATATATGTAATAACTGCAGGTTGTTTTTATAGATTGAATTTAGTTAATAGATATATTCTGTAATTGAAACACAGTAAGAAGGTCTCAGTTTTCCAGATAAATTTTATTTCGTACTTATAATCGACATATTTAAATTTCTTGTAGAAAATATATATTGAAGGAGTTACTGCAAATTTAAAAAAAATCTTTTTTGAACATGATGTAACAGAACATCAAGATACATTTATAAAACATAATTTATGAAAAATGAAAATTTCTGTGATCCAAAAAAGCATGCTTTTACATATTCAAATTTTTGATTTCATGAAACTTGTTTTATATCTATTTAATTTCCCATAGCCATTTTAGGCTTTCAATATTGGTGGAGTAGCTTTACTTGACGTCTTCATTGGTAAAATATTTCAGAATCATCATTTGTTTCGATGATATCATAAAAGGTTCATTATTTTGTTCAACAGTAAACGTGGATAATACAGTTGGAGCTGTCGGCTTTGTTCCTTCGTTGCTGCCGGTGAGCTTGCACCCAATGGCTGTAGTGCGAGTAGACGTAGCTGGCACTCCTATTAGAGGAGCTGATGGATTCTGCATCAGATGTGATCCAAGTAAGTTATCATTATTGTATTGATATTTTCAATAAAAATACTCATCACTTTTAAGGTGTTAACTGCCAATTCTTGATGGAATGGAAAAATACTCATAGCGGTGACTGTGTGGAAATTCTTCTAAATCAATAAGAAAGAGTCTTAATAGCAGTAACATGTTAAATGAAATAAGAGTAACGTTATGGTTTGAATGGTGGACTCATAATTATGCTATCTATTTAGAGTCATTTTATTCTGTAATTCTATTCTTTTCATACATTTCTTTAGAATCTTCTTGGATTATATTTCAATTTATTTATCTTTCAGACGAACCCGGAATGTTTATAGGCCTTATAGCGAAGGATAATGCGTCACGAAATTATCATGGATACATTGACAAGGTGATTTTTTTAGTATTTATCTATATTGATTATTATTTAGTACAGACATCGGAGAAATAGAAGACATCTTAACAAACATTACTTTTGTGTTTATATTTGCAGAAAGACAGTAATCAGAAGATACTGACAGACGTATTTAAAAAAGGTGACCAGGCCTTCCTTTCTGGTGACATAATGGTGATGAATGAAATGGGCTACATTTTCTTCAGGGTATATTATGATTTTCTTTACTTTAATTTGATCTCTTTTATTTATGGTATATAAAAGTCAATTATTTGAATTCTTTTTCTATATTGATATTTTTAAACTGTAGCCTCTCGTTAGAAATATGGAGTACTTTTATACTGTATGGTATGTATTATGATTAGTATTAATATTGTTTGCATATTCCCCCTCCTTATAAAAACTATAAGAAAAAAATTCAATCTAAATTTCCCAATATGAGAGGGAATTGAAATCAATGTTATAATTAGAAATCTTACAATAGTAAGTAGGAAGGTGCTTCTCAAATTGTCGAATCGCGTGTTACGCCTAGTAACACAATCAGTGTACAAAGTTATCAATTTAAATTTTATAATGTTAAAAATGAACTGAAAATGAATTCTTTTCTTTACAGGATCGAACTGGCGACACGTTCCGGTGGAAGGGAGAGAACATTTCCACAACTGAGGTCGAAGGAATCATCTCGAATATTATTGGTCAACGGGCTTGTGTCGTTTATGGAGTGTCTGTAAGTTACTTACATTTATATGGTGGGCAAAGTAGAGACATAACCACAATATTGGCAAAATGATTGTGTAATATTATTAATGAATTTATATAAATTAACAATTAGAGCATTTTAATTCTGGAGTTTAATAAAATCAATTTCAATCATGGATGGCTATCATTATATAAAACGTGAATCCGATCCTTTTCTAGTTATTAAATGCAAAAATATATATTTACATGTCATGGCGATTCCGTGGTGCAATCCCAGCTCTGATTTATAAATTTCCAATCGATTTATGGAATCTGTTTGAAGGAATGGAATTTTGTGGTGTCTAAAAATTCCCTCCAGATAGCTAGCTACCCACTAGTTATATCGTAGCCCTATCCTTCTATTCACACTCTCTTCAAAAATGAGAGTTTGAGCAACTGAGTACCAAGCAGTTCTTGTAGAAAAACATCTGTTGAAATACCTCCATTAGGATCCCATGTGCTCCACATTGGAAGCGGCATGGTTTAAAAACAAAATATGTTTGCCATTTCAAATATCACTAATTTATTATATATTAGGTTATTTTAGTCTTAAATACTACTTATGTCTTTACTATAATATATGGTAAATGTTCACTTCAATGTCTGGCAGCATAGTGGTAAAATCTTTGAAGCAAAAAGTTTTAGTTATAATTCCCGGCTGCGGCAAATTTTAAATATTATTTTAATTTGCACTTCAGACCCTTTTTTCATTTGAGTAATAATACAAATAGAATCAGACTTAATATTGCTTCTCTGTGTGTTGAGGATATTAATTTAAAGAAATTCATGAAAAAAATTAATAATTTCGCAAATTGCCCCGACAACAATATTTTGTAATTCATTAATTTTTTAATCACAATATAGAACTGATCATATTTAATGTTTGTAAAGATTCCCATGGTGGAAGGCCGCGCCGGTATGGTGGCTATGGTGGATGCCGGGGAAGGAGATTTAGACCTTCCGAGACTTGCCAACGGTATCGACAGAGCTCTGCCATCGTTCGCACGCCCATTATTCCTGCGAATCATGAAGGATATTGAAATAACAGGTGAGTTATATGATATATTAAATATTTGGCCAAAGAAACTTTGAATAATGGCATTCTCATTAATTATTTTTATTTTTAGGAACCTTCAAATTGAAGAAACTGAGTTATCAAAAAGAAGGATTCGATCCGGACACGACGAGGGATCTCATCTACTTCAGGACCGGTTCTAAGCCGTGGGAACGTGTGACCACACAGATGTATGAAGACATTAACCAAGGACGGGTCAAGCTGTAGATCTGCTATTGAATATACGCTTAGGTTTTAGAACTAGTCAACCGTAATTAAATTGAAGACGTGAAAGTTTTCTCTTTACTGGAAAATAAAATCATAATCGCTTTGTGCAGACACATTTTATTTATATAGCCGTATGTGTAATGCGAAAAAAAATGATTCAAAAAGTCGCCTATGACAAAGAATGTCAAATCGGTTGATGTGATAAACTGAACCATTTAATTATTTTGGTCAAACATGTAACACTAATGCAAAATAGATTCCACTTTTTTTACTGAAGAGGTGAAGGTTTATTTTCTGTGATATGTTATGCGTAGGGGGTAAGATTGTTTAATTGAAATTGTGGAAAATCTGTTGGATGGAAATTTTTGGAATAAGTTTCCGTTTTCTTCCCATATTATTTGGTGTCTTTTTGTATCAAGGTTATGTTGTTTTAAAACAACCAAAGCGTCACTTTATTATATTTAACAAAACTATTCAAAACTAACATTTTACTGAGTTCAATTAATAATGAACTTACATCACAAATTTATTCAATACCAAAGAGTAAATCAATCAAGTAACCGAACAAATGAACTGTAATTGTACGATGATATTGACATTAAACATTATTGTATATTTCAAAACATTCTTTTCATAGTAAAAGTTTTAACCATCACTACGTTTATTGTCAATATTAATTTTGTATGAAAATTTACCCCTATGTAAGACTATATCCAAAGTTCAACAACATTTATAAATAATAATAATCCTTCTCTAAAGCAATAACTATCATAATCACAAGCATCCTTCCGCAATAAGCAGACAACAATGTCAATTTCTTATCTAGACTATTCCTTAGTCCTAAAAACTAACAGTGACTGATGTTGAAGGTTAGATTCAAACAATAAGTATAAATGAAAGTAATTCTTTAAGAAAGAAATGGTTAAAATCCACAATGAGAATAATTTCACTCATATACAATTAAGCAAGTCTAACTGAAATTAAACACGGATAAATAATATTATGTAACAGTACTAACCAATTAATTGTGTTGGAAGTGCAGTCTCGATCCCTGACAAAATTCAGAAAAATGAAAAGCTTTGATTTTATTACTTTTGAGAATGCCAATTGTCTGTGGTTAAATAAAATAAATAAATCTGTTATTTTCATATATACACATTCAATTTGTCTTTTCTGTGGAATATTCGGTATGTATTTTTTGTACATCTGATTTAATTAGATTTATAGAAGAATATTTGGTAAAATATAATTAATAGGAATCAATTTAGTTTATGCACTTGGCTTACATATAATGGCGCTGCCGCTCCAACGTGTCGAATGGTGAGCTGGGTCTCTGAAGCATTCAATCCGTTGATGGTAAAATAAGTAAAAACGTAAATACTTCAATTTGTATTGATACTGGCTATATGTTGTCCATCAAAATAAATAAAATATGCTACTGTGTCCAACAAGGTCTATAACATTTTAACGGCATCAATGAAATAAAATGTGTATGAAAATTGTCTTTGATCAGTGTATAACTTAAAGCTGTAACAGCAAACACTCACAATAATAATATTATGCAACTTCTATCAATTTTTCTAGGTATTAATTTCTTATGGAGATATAATTTTTATGAACGCTGACAGTACACTCCATTCATCAGACAAAATTTTCCCTTCTCTAATTGAAATAAACACTAAGATTTTTTGATACTTAATAACTTTACTATACTGAAAACAAATATAAAATTAAATCAATTTGATATTAGATTATCTCTATAAGTGGGAGGGTGGGGGGGGCTCAGAAGCTGCTATAGGCCACATGTTTAGGGGGTCTCGTAATGCTAATTTTTTTTTAATATTTTCTGTTATTCCTAACATTAATAAATTGTTTTTTTTATTTATTTTCATGTTAAATTTTTTCCTCATAGTTAAGAAATTTTATACGGGTGGGCTTTAGTGTACCCTGGGCCACACATTTCTCTGAGAGGCCCTGTGTATATAAAATAAATAGATTATACGCATCACAGGGTTTCTGTCTAGTGCAGCGGCTTCCAACCTTTATGCTACAACACCTCCCCTAGAAAAAATGTTTTTTCCGCGCCTCCTTACCTTTAATTTTTTTAAACCATATTTTAATATAGACACGTTTTAAATAATAAAATTTAAAAATTGATAAACATAATTACCCGAATAATAAGATTTTGTGGCGTAACTAGGGGTTTTGCCGTCCCCCCACCATTTTTCCTCCAAAAATGATTTAATGTTTACTATTAGTGTTGGATTAAGGGTATCTTTAAAATTACTTATTATTTTTTTGAAATCAAGACAAAGATATTCAGCAGATTTTACTAACACTGCATTAACTATTCGCAAAACAAAAAGATCATTCCTTGCTTTGCTTTTAGCAAAGTCGTCGACAACATTATCAAAATCTATTCTATCTGCCCGTTGGTGTTCTATTGAAAGAATTGCAAGTATTTTTAATCGCAAATTGCTAACTGTCGATGTTTAAAAGTTTTTTTTATTAATTTCGACCACAAAATGATAATTCAACATCTTGTGACTGTTCACAACAATTTCTTCTTTCTGCCTCGACATTGAGGCTTCATGATTATCCTTGTTTATGAGGCATCATGATTATTTTTATCAGTTTATTATCTACGGAATTTTCTCTTCAAAGATGCTGCCTCCAAGAATATATTTTGTCAATGAATAAAATAATCATTCATTCAAAGAATTTGTAAGTTTTATTTATTTTCATAGATATTATGGGTGTGAAAATTATTTTCTAATTACAAAATTTTGGCGCCTCCCCGGTTGGAAACCACTGGTCTAGTGGATGGATCTATCTTATTATAGTTGTCAGTGCACCACGCTGTTAAGATATTATGGACCTCTATAGTAGATCTTCTAGCTGGTGTTCAGCTGACTAGTTAAAGTACACAACACGCAGCTGTCATAATAGTGACATCAACACACAAAACATGTGCTGTTCTTCAACGAGTCAGAAGCTACTGTATATTTGAACTATGCAATGAAAGTCAAAGAAATAGAGTGGAAAGTGGATTGATTTGTGCCTTGCATACATGTATTTCACTTGCCAAACTTTTAAAAATAATAAATTACTTATCATTACCTTAATCGTCAGGCTTTTTCTTCATAGTTTGTAACCCTAACTTAAAATGATGTTTGCAGCTAATCCTCGACTTACAGGTGTGCTATATTTTGGCATTCATATAATATATTGACTTCGTACTCCCAAATTTATACTGAGAATATTCCGAATGTTAATTCAGCATTTGTCTTATAAATCTAAAAAACGCAGACAATAAATGAGATAGAATTTGGTTGATTTCACCAAAACAAATAAAAAGTGTCTATGAAAGTGATAAGATGCGTCTACTAAAACTGATACGGCAGAATGTGTTTGAATATTACTTGAATCGCGTTTGCCTTACTCTTAGATTATTGTGTTCCTCTTGTAACTGATGATATTAATGCAAACACTTAACATGAAATATACTTTCAGTTGTATCAGGGTAACTTTGAATTGACATCTAAATGAAGTTTAATATATCACTTTGTCATAAATATCTGCTGCTGTAAGTAGGAGAATATAATATGCTAACAAGTGCCGAGTTAAACTTTAAAATTTTGCATTTTTTTCATGTCTGTATCAGATATATTTTTAGGGTAGGTTCAACATTATGTATGTAATATTTTTAAGCCTACAGGTTTGTAATACGTCACATCACTATCCCACCCGTTTCTTAGTATAAATCGTATAGTTACATTTACTTTTTGAAATTAGTGCAATTCAGATCCATTGCATTGGATGAAATTTGTGTTTCTCTTAAACCCTCTACAAGTTTATTCTATTTTTTTGAATGGGATATACTCAGTCATTCTTTTGAAAATGCAAGTTCTAGTAATTAAGATTTTCTCATTAATATTGTCACCAGTAAAAAAAAAGGAATATGCAATTAAAAATATAATACATAATTTTTAAAATTTACGGAAATATGTAACTATATTTTTTTAGTTCATTTAAGTAGATAAAAATTTGTTTTTAGTTTTGTAGTCTGTTTTTAGTAGTGAATAATGATAATAATATATTCTTTAATATTCTTTAATGGAAGTAAAAGAACTTTCGCTGCGGAAAAGAGAAAGCTTGTAGGAATAGTTTGTGATGGTTTTTTTCATGTGTATAAATATAATCGATTGAGGAATTATGTGAATTTGGAACAATTCTAAAAATAAAGCATCAGTTACATCAAACAACATGTTTTATTTATTTTATTCTTCATTTAATATTGCTGATATACATTTTACTTTTGTTAAAAATATATATTTGCTTACATGGCTTTGGATGCGCCAAAAACATCAGTGGATATTTTTTCTTCCGACCAACTAAAAATGTCAAATTGATGATTTATAATACAACATGGCAGTGGTATTTTATAATTACATACAAAATGATAAATTTTCAAAATGAAGTAATATATTTTACGATGGACGCAGAACTAGTTCAATCCTATGGTTGCCAGCCTTTTGGGACATGCCGCGATTCTAACATACATTATTAATAAATCAAATGTGTTCCATTTAAAGTATACTGTACCCCTAAAACGATACCCTACAGACTGTTGAAAATATATCATATACCTTTTCAAAAATGACATCAGATCTGACGGACTTGGCAATATGAGTAAAGTTGACAAAGGGTTAATCCACACCAGTTAACTCTCATAGCGATCAGAGATGTAGGTATCTGACAAATCTATCAACTGTTCGGAGGCTTGAATCCGGAGGACAGTTTCACTAGGCTGATATCCGTAGGATTTTACTAATCGAGAACCGATCAAACAGAGCATGCGGTGCTCCAGCAAACGATTTCGATAAGAATGAATCAGGATTACCATAGTGGCTAGGAAGCTCAGTCAACAGAGGAACTCTAGTAGTTGGTAACTCCCAAGCAGAGTGACGATGGATCGAATAGGTAGTGTATCTATAGAATTTCAAGAACGCATTACATGCGTCTTCTTAATATACAACGACGGCGCCATCTATTATTTACAGCGAAAAGGTGATAAATGTTAATTAAATAATATTATTAAAACTAGCTAGCGACATCTATATGAAATTATCGCACGCTATGTACTGAAATTGATTTGCACTATTGAACTGAAGTATTGTAATTGGGGAGATATTGAAAAGTGAAATCTTTAAATGGCTCACGCAATTTAAAAAATGCCAGTTAACCTAGCTCTGCATTTAGCTGGTGAAAAAAGACTGTTAATAGAAAATAAAAGAAAGGAAATATGGTAAATATTATAAAACACAAAAACAAAAAAATGCTCATATTCTCACAGCTATGATTAACAATACTGAAAAAATTAAATTGGTTCACAACGAGTAAAATATGTGATTATAAACTATGTAGAAGTAGAAAGGAAAAGGATACCTTCCAAAATATATATATATATCTTTTATACAGAATAATAATTTCATAAAACTATAATAATGTGGAATGAATGAGACAAATTTTATCACTTAAATTTTTTTAAGAAATGTAGAAATAACAAATATTTATTGGAATTGTTTTTTTTTTATTCAGTTTTATAGGTGAGTGAAAAAGGGTCAGATTCTGCAACAGTGACATTTATTATTGAAAAAAAATGTCACCAGTAGACCACTTTTTAGTTAAATTAATTTGTTGAAAAAAAATAATCAGTCACTGTTTAAGCTCGCCACTGGCGCCCTATTCCCCCTATACGATAGACAGTTAATAGAATAGAGCATGAATAATGCCCTAAATAACTGAGACGTTTTCAAAATATAGTTAAATACATTTTATCAATCATGTAAAAAAAACATTTTTTCTCATTCATTGATGTCCCTGTTACAAAATCTGTTACTTTTCACTCAACTTTATGTTACAAACGGAAATGTAGAAATATTAATGGCATTTGAACGAAAATCTGTAAACTACTGTTTTATTATAAAATAAAAGGTTAGTATGCACAAGTTTAAATTACTGATAATATTCATATAGAATTTATACGGATATGGATAGTGATGAGTAACTTTGCTGAAAAAATCTATCAAATAAATATTGCAAAATTAAGTTTGTTCAATTATATGGAAAATAAATAATTACTTAAACGTCTTGCACATTTTACATAGAATATTTTTGTTATTAAAATATGTTGAAACGGTAATGTAGTAGGGGTTTTCTCCTTTTCATTCTATTCAGTATCAGTATTAAATTAAATTACAAAGAACATATTACACTATGGATCTAGTTTCAATTGACAATTTTTCATATTGATAACAAATAGCAACTATGATTTTATAATAAATATTTTTTTTTCAGCATAAAATATTCAAAATACAGTAGTATTTTTTTTTAAACAAACAGAATGAAAAAAAATATAACAGAATAAATATTAATAAAAAAACGAAATATTTACAAAAGGATAATACTAAAATATATGAGATGCATGATTTAAAAATAGCGTAACAATCCAATACAGAAATACTCTACCTATGTATTATTGGCAAATAAATAATTTTTACAATATTCACAATTTTTGACCAAATATGGCACAAAATAAAAGCCATAAAGAATAGGATTTTTTAGTATGACAATATAAATAATCCATATTATATGATTTTGAAAATTATGATACACTCTATATTGAACTATCTCATTACAAATCCACAGAGGATATTCTCTGGGACACTCTTGGACTCCGTCACTTTAAATATAAAATTAAATTTGATATTCCACTTGTTGTGTGACTGTAGTAAATATATATATTATAAGAATTGATTCTACAGGAAGTACTAAATATTAAAGGTTGGAAGGTTCGGCATTCTACCGTTGGCTGGCGGAGATAGGGATACAATGTCATATCATGTAAATACATTTTTATGAATTGGAAGATGCGAAATACGAGTCTCATTGAGTTACACAACAAGTAGAATAACCCATTTATCAATTTTAGCAGTGTTACCGCCGAATCCGTGTTTTTTTAATATTACTCTACTGTGATTGTTGGGATAGAAATATTTGTCAATGCGTTAATAACAGATTAGGAGTTTTTAAATACAGAAAATTGGTCATTATTCGATTAGTTATATTGATTATATCTTAATTTAATATTATTGAGTAGAATGTATAGTAAATTTATGTCGACACTCAAATATTTTGTGACTAGTATGCGTAAGTGCATAAATGTTTAAGATTTTTTTTGTATATGGTTTCTCAAACTGCATATATAATATTTTAATTATTTACAGCTTCAACTATTGATAAAGAAGCTAATCTTTACATTTGGATTCAAGTATTCAAACCGGAGACTAAAAAAAAAAAATTGCAAGGTTTTTATCCGGGCTGCTAAAAAATATAGCAGTTTTTGGAATTCTTATTTATTATATAAAAAATATTTATCTTGATCCACATGTATTTTAAATATTCAAAAAGTACTCGAAACCGTGTGACCTGATTAAATGACGAAACTTTATGCCAAAGTCGTTATGGATTTAAATGCATTACAAATTTTTTTTCATTGGAATTCGAGCGAATGGATTACAACTCAATCGATAAAATTAGAGCTGTGAAAATTATTCAAACATCCAAAAAGTGTCAGGGTCTTTTTTTGTATGCAATATTAGAAGTTGATGCCATTCGTGATATTTTATTTTATACTTTTAGCACTTATACTTTACTAAACCAAGAAATTCTGATATCAGTGGTCAAAGTAACTCAATTACAATACATAAATTAATTAGTATGATCTCAATAGAACATTCTATGTAAATATGTAGCATATATATTATAGATATATTTATTTTTGAAGTATTCTAAAAAGAAAATGACAAAATATATACGATAATCATAAAAAAAAATAGCTAACACATTTAACCAAAAGAGTAATGTTCCTATTTACTTATTGACAATGTGAAAATGTATAAAATTTTCTATATCTAACAAACCAAGAATACATTGGCAGATTTGTAACTCCAAATTAAATACACAATCTCCAAAGAGCGAACACACCAAAAGCTACACAAAATCAAATAAATAATATAAATATTTATTGTAAAATACTATGCGCAATTCGTACACTGAGAGCGGTGATTCTCATTCATTTGTATTAAAAACAGAAAAGAAGCAATCGTGAATTTAATAAAGCTTAATTATGTGTAAAATAAAAAACTTTATATATTCATGGAAACACTCTTACGCAGGGGTTCCTAAGACAGGGGTCGACGATCAGTTATTTAAAAAAACCTACAACACCGCAGTCTAATATAATCCCAGACCAACGGTAACAGCTTTCACAAAGTTTTGCTATATCATATATCGTCACCATACTGGAAGAAATTAGTTGCTAGTTTTGAGTAAAAAGCAAATGAAAATTTGTGCTTTCAGCATAATACCTCTAGCCTCGATATTTTATGTTACATAGATAATTATGACTTCAAAATATGGATAGATTTATGCCAGTTTGAGGAAAAAAAAAGTTAGGGATAGACAGGGACAAATGCCAGTCTGTAAATCAGCTTAATATACTTACCAATAAAATGAATTGCTATTTTTGCCAAACTGGTATAATAAATGCAGTTATTCAGTTACTTCAGACTAAGAATTGATATCCAAGAATTTCATTTCATACCTCATTTTTATAATTTTTTTTACTCACTAACTTAAGTCAGTACGGTGAGAGTATACATATTTTTAAAAACATTATTTTGAGAAGCGGTTCTTTGCCTTCATCTGGCTGTCAAAAGGATCAATAGAAAAAAAAGGTAAAGAAACCCTGATGAAGCACTGATGTGTTTTCTAAAACAAGTAATCGTTTTAAGATCCTTGATGCATGAAATTAAGTATTTTCACTGCTGATGAATTGATTTAAGTTTACGAGATATGCGCAGCAGCATAGATACTCAAAATGTTATCATAAAGTTATAGCAATCAAAGAAAATATTCAATGATATCGGAATTGAGAAATTCTTAAAAATATCCCAAGCGTTTTGATATTTCTGACGTATCATTCTCAACCCTGACCCGACTGCGTACCTTAACTAAGTTTATTTAGTCATGTCAACAGACAGATTGATAACTATCATGCACCGAATTTATATTACCCGCAGAAATATAATTAGATAATTATTTTGTCCTGTAAAATCTTAATTTTGTTGTTAAAAGTTAGTCAGAGCTGCGGCAATATGCCTGTATAACATGGTTATAAAAATCAATGTATAAAGTTTATTTTACTAAAAAAAAGAGTTTTTGATTTTACACATATTTTATATCGAAAGTCATGAATTTATTACACAATATCTGATTTTTATCGAAATTCGCCTTGGTGATGAACTAACCTATTCCGCATTTGTATATTACTAAGATATGGGCATTTGAAAATTTTAATCCTGACTATACACAGGTGTTCTAACGATAGCTTCCTCACGATATTCTATAGACTTTTCATAACCGACAATAAAATGAACAACACTCTAAGCTGCATGAATCTCTTCACAAACGTATTATGTGTGTTGGATCCTTTGAAAAATATATAAAAAAAAAACCATCTCACATAAAAAAATAACACATTCCTTTTCAATGTCAAAAATTTTCTGTTTTAAAAACACTTTGGTCAAATAAAAACGTTTTTGATACTTGTGCGGAATAGTTCATTTCACCAGTAAGGTCACGATATGTATGAAGGGCAGTGAATTGGAAAATTGAATATTTACATCCCTAAACATCACCAGAAAACTTTGTAAAAACAATAATCTAATTCGAACATCGAAATTTGCATGAGGTTTCAACTGGATGCACCAGGATGTTATGCGGTGCAGCGGCAAGATAGCAAGCCGGGGGCGGCTACCATCAGCTGTGCGGAAATCGAGGTGGGGCGGGGGCGAGCCAAGCAGCGAGACCGCTCCTCCAAGCCAACGTGTCTCTCAGCAGCGCTTCTTCCTGCTCCGACAGGCCGAGCAGAGCGCCGACAGCACGAGTCAGCTGGCGCGCTTCCATTTCTCGGGACGTGAGAAATTTGATCAGAACGTGTTTGAGGTATTTTTTGCCCACGTCCGGGTCTTCGGCTGAACCTTCCACCACGCTGCTACCCAGCGGGTCCACTTGTCCGCCTCTCAGTTCTCTCTGTAGTGTTTTTCTCATGTCCGTCAGTCTATTTTGAAGAACTCTGATATTCTGAAAAGCGAATCGTTGCATAAAAATTCATCGACTCGACGAAGGAATAGTTACAATTATTTTTTTTATTTTCAATCAATTCGGTTTCCGATGTGGAACGCAGAGAAGGAATTAACTGAAAAAAGTATGAGCATCTCTATATTGGGTTTACAACCAAAAAGTACGGCTTCGACAATTTGGCGAAAAGCCCAACTGAAATAAATAACTACTCAAATATAAAACATAAAACCCATCGAGGAATCTGCTATTAAGTAATCAAGTAACACACCTTAGTTTTTTCAGATATTTGAATATTCAAATCTTTAATAGAATCTTGCAATTTTCTCTCTGAAGCTACTGCATTGTCTCTTTCATCTTTTAATGAATCCATTTCACTCTGTCGTTGCTGTTCTTTCTCTCTCAAATTTCGCAAAATTATTTGCTCCTGCAAATAAAAAATACATGTAATTATATAAAACACAATTATTTTGTGGATCATCAAAATGAAGATTTTATAGGATTTTAGGGAATATAAAATAAAGTTCTGAGACTGACAATGGGCACGGTTTTGTGTGATAGGAGGTTGTAACAACGATTGCGCCGACTTACCTCTGAATTTTGAGAAAGCGTTTTTTCTAGCTGACAAACTTTCGCTTTGAGGTCTACCACCTCCACTTCTTGCTGCCTCATTTCTTGCCGATAGATCTCCAAAGTTTGGGACATGTGAGCGTTTCGCAACAATGATTCGTCTTTGTCTCTTCGCTCTCTAAATAAACGAAGAAAAAAACAGAAAATAGTTCAATGCCGCTTTACAATAAACATAAAAAGTTATGCCAATAATGTGCAAACATTTTCCGTTGTAGCAACATTGGAGAATAAAAAGCAAAAAGAATTAATTCTACATAATTGTGTCTTTGTTATCATTATGACGAACAGTAAATGTGTAGGCTGAAGATTTATTAATCTAATCAATGAGCCAATATAAATAAGATAACGAAGAGGTAACTTAATTTTTTTACATTAATTTATATAAAAAAGAAACACTATCTATCACCTATTATTATAACCAATGATAAAACTGGCTGGTGCAATTTGAAATGTAATCAGTAGAGGAAAGGAAAGCCCTCTCAATGAATTTTCAATAAAAGTTTGAACAAACAAGAATAATAAATAGCGGTACGTACTTGTCATATCTGTCATGTATTTCGTTCAATTCGTGTTTCAAGGAGTCCATTTGATCTTTGGTAGCTTCCACTTCCTTAATCATTTCTTGGCAATTTTGTTTTTCAATTTCTACAGCTTCGACAGCTTTTTTAGAGTTGGCAGTCTGTTGGACAATTTCCGATAGAAGTTTCTGCTCCAGATCTACCCATTGCTTCTTTTCGGTCACTAAAATTTCTAATTCTTTCCGAAGAATCTCGTTTCTGTGATCGCCGGATGTGATGGTTTCTTTCAGGTCGATTATTTCTATTTTATGTGAATCTAGTTGTTCTTGGCATTCGGCTAATTTCTGCTCTGTCTCGGATAACTTGTTTGCCAGTGAGTCCTAGTTTATACATTAAACAAAGCTTAATTTTCAATTTAATAATGAGAAAATTTCGGTACGATGAAATAATAAAGATAGTTTGTCATCAATGTACTAAATGATCAGAGACTAAGTAGTGTCGATCCTCTAATTGCTAATGAAATAAGTAAAACAATCAAATTACGTTTTCTAAGAGGCTGGATTGAAAATTGAGAATGACGAGAAATAAAGAATAAAATATTTTCTGTAAAGAAAATCATGACTTTACTTGATATTTTTGTCATTTTATATAAATCTCGTTAAATCAATTTTATAAATAAACTTCGAAATTTCGTGTTGTACACCATGCTGTTAATGGTAGTAAAATATTTATAAATACGGCACAAATTTTTGATGGATTCGAAGGTTACTTTGTGGATATTCATTTTCATAACATAAAATTTAAATTGATACATTTGTACCGATGGGATAAACAAGGGATAATTTTAAAAAAAACACCACAAAATGTCACCCAATAACAAACTTAACACGGTAGAGAAAATGCAAGGTAAGGGAAAAGACAATGAAAACTCCACTGTTGTTTTAATATCTGCATCATTAAAATGATTGAAAATAAAATTTAAAATGCACCTAAATTAAATGGAGCTGAAAAAAGTAAACCGATAGTAAGGCGTAATTGAGAGAGAAATGACGAAAATTTATATTGGGTTTCATTATTTCGTCCGAGATTCATTTTCCATCTCTCTTATTTTTAGATAAAATTGGTCATCAAGTTAATATGAAGTAATATCTATTTATAGGCATCAAATTTAAAGCGGGTCTCGCACAGCAAGTGTAATCAGCCTCATGAGTTATCCCTATTCATTTATGCAAGCCATATGATACCAATAAAAGAATGTCAAAGATATTTTAACAAATATCTGATAATTTTAGTCTTTTCGCTTGTATCAAAATAAATATCAGAGCCATCTACTACTCGTTATTAAATATCAACACAAGTATTGCGATGTGATATTCACGCAAACAAGACTACAATCCAGATATTGCTAAAAAATCGATATTTTGAAAAACGGACTATGCGTTTCCAGACCCTTTGAGATTTATAAAGTGAATTAAGCTTAAGAACGAATATGTTTATGAATCACTTTAAGTTTCTCTTTATAAGTTGCAATGCAATATCTGCGTGCAAACCAGCAGAGGGTGGACATATGCTGAAAACAAAACTTTCAATAAACAAAATATTCATCATGCAAGAAAATAAATAAAACAAGCTGAATCATATAGATGTAATGAATTAATCATGCAGATTTATTGAGTCTCGGTTAGTACATTACAAAAAATCTCAATGAAATTAAATACAACAATTTCGTTACTATCTACTTGCAGTAAAAAAATAATCAAACACGGAAAGCCACACTACGTTATAAACTACGGTATATTTAGAGAAACAATTTCCCAGGTTGTGTTGGCTATACTGTATGAAGTGTATCGACCTGACGAATCTTCATGATTGAAATGAATGATACTTTTATTTTACGTTTCCGTCCTTGTAAAATGATCGTCTCTTATGCCATGAATGATGAATGCAGTGATGTATATTGACGAATAAATATTTTAAGCAATTTAAGACATCGACTGAGGGTGAATGATGGAATTTCAATATCAAATTCGAATTATTGAGATTTTGTACATTTCCATGTACAAAAATATTATATTTTAAGCATTTAAAACATACAACACTAAACGCTGTTAATCTATATAACTATTGATAAATATGTCCTTACGAATGATAGAAATTCTTTCTATTCATCGGATCGATCAAATCATGGATCTCATGCTTTGTGACACTATTTGTGTTTTTATAGATCGCAATACAGGTTGAATTCCGTTCCGTTAACAAGACCTATTAAAACAAAGTCAAATTCAGCTGGCTGTCCGCCATATTCTCAAGAAGACATCTCGCTGAAGAATATTTAGATTTATGGAAAAACGGAGGCACTTCTTTTCTTTTCCAGATAATTTCTTTTACTAGATTAATCTAGGGCCTGGCCTATTGTATGATCAAATTACCAGAGTTCAACCTGTGATTCCCCCAGCTGCAATACTTAAAAGCAAGTTAACACATATTTAACTGTTTTTTTTTAAATGAGGCTTGATTTGTACTTCTTCCACATTTTTTCCTTATCATTATAAAAAATGTGAAAGTAGTACAAATCAGATTTTGTTTTATTTTTTTAAATATAATGCCTATCCACCAAGAATTGCTAGTTAACACCTTAGAAGTGACATATTGAATTGTGAGAACAATTTTACACATTTCATTTTAAATCACTTTTCTCAGCTTCCTACAACACCTACATGGCATTGAAATCAATAAATGGATTATCTAATCGAAATTAAAAAATGATTATACTGTGAAAGTGATGTTAATCAATCATGAATATTGCACATATATCCTTTAAAGTTTGAACTGTTTTAGTTCAAAGAAACTATGTTGTTTATACATGGTCAATATTTGAAATTTTAATTCTGTATATTTCTAAAAATAACTAATAGCAAACAGAGTAAAAAAAACTATCCTATATACTTGAAAAACAAACATTGATATAAACGTTGGGTAACTGAATATCTTCCAATGTTCACCAGCACCAGATCAATGTGTGTTAACGGTGCCCAGTTGACTGTTGATTTAATAAAAAATCGAGAAAACAATATTCATAGTAGTTTAGTGTAACATTTGTATAAAATATTTGATTAATCGTAAAACATTCAGTTGTTCCATTATGACTTCATTATGCTTCGGTGAGCAATCATGAAAGCAAAGTTAGTAAACACAAATTAGTTAAAACAAAATGCGTAACATTTTTTCCATACATAAACTACAAGCTACAAAAATCACTTGGCGGCAAATAAACTCGGATCAAGCCACCGATCCTGAAATGAAGAAAAGAAATAACTCAAAAAGTTGGTAGATAATAAAATGGACTGACTACGGCTAATGATGGAAGTTAAATTGATCTTTGTAGCATTAGGCTCACAAAAAATAAATGTTGAATAATATTGCAACAAAATATATTTATCTACAATGATGTATGCAATATCTGTGGAAAAGTAAAAGGTGAAAACCTCAATTTTAAGTTTATTAATTCGATCTTAATGAGGCAAAGTATTGAGTTCTACAAGAATTATAGGAATAGGTTGATAGATGTTTAAACTCCACGTTTATTATTATATTTATTATTATAGTTTGTCTATATATACTACATAAAAATTGAATATGTGAGATAAAACCTTTTACCTTTCCACAGTTTATAATGATTCAAAGGAATAATATTTTATGTGTATCAAAAGACATTAAGTTTAATGAGAAATAAAAATATGCAAAAAATTTTGTAAATTCATGAAATGTTATTTATTACATCATGTTAATTGTTGTCCTGATTTTTAAAGACATATTGAATTCAAAATTACGTTACTGATTGTAATATTGCTGTAAAATGTAACTATAATCAAATTGGAAATCGAGTGTCACCAGATTGATAAACTATCTTGACAATTTAAAAACTGTCAACGAAACTCATTGAATTCATATACAAAATTTCTTTGCAAAAGTTGTATAATATATCATATCATATATTAAGAATATATTTGCATTTGTAGTGTTGATTAGAGTCGTTCTTCCTTAGTGTTAAATTGAAACAACTGCGTCTGTAAAGCAATAACATAAAACATAAAATAATAATACAGCGAGTGTGCATATTGGTCGTTTTAAGCCAGTGTGTGAACACATCAAATTCCAATGTGCTGTGTACAAAAATAAATGAACACAATAATAATTCGGTGATAATTAACCGCACTTTAGTTTGGATCAAATTAAACTTTAAATAAATTAGAATCAGCTCGGTTCATCCGACTTCGATTTGTATAGTTCTCTCATCTAGAGCGCAATTATATTCTCACCACAATCAAATCATGCCAGATCTAAATGAATATGAAAGAGTGGCCATTGATTTAAAAATGCGTAAGTATTTAAGTAAACCAGGATTATTTACTTGCTACTATAGTTAAATAAACTATGATTAAAATAACACTCGATTCTTTTCCACCAATTATTAATTTCTACCAATTTTCAAAAAATTGTTAATTGAAAATCTACTGCATAATGCAACACAATATATTACTGAAATCCCATCAGAAGCTATATTGTAATAATGTATTTAAAAAAATGACCCTCTTTCAAATTGCACCCCATAAACTAAGTGAGGATCGGATAGACAAAGAAGAACGTGGTATTGGGAACGACTCACAGCCATGTCACGTCTTCGCAGTGCCTCCGATCGTGCGTCACGACTGACGCGACTGGCTTCACCTGCTTCGGCTGCCAGCATCGCCATCTGTTTGACCCCCCGACATATTATTTTATGGTCTTACCTTAGATAACAAATGGGAATACTGTACGCACTAGACAGACCCAGATTGATGCAAACAGGATAAATTTTGCCGGCACATATTTTGTATAATACTAAATACCTATCTATAATTTCATTACATTTAATGAAACCTCAAATATATTTTTCTATTAACCCTTTCGCAGTCCATCCGACAAATGCGATTTATCCCGTCACACCATTTCAAGAATTAATTCTGTGTGCGAAAGGCCAAGGGCGTCCAAAATTAGTAGTTCTGAGGAGAGCCAAAACTTGCCTTTATAAGAACTTTGATGAAAAATATGATCTATCAACGTGAAATTTACTATTTCAGCAACATTGATTTTACTAATCCCCTTTCTCCTTTATGCATAATACATGCATTGTAGTTACTTTGGCATATTACACTCATTTTTCAATTTTTAATACTAACGCCCTTTTCTTTTCGCACACAGATTATCATATGCTGTTTATGCAGTTTATTTATATGCTGAATATTGGATATACAGAGTGAGCAAGTGAGGTTCAACTCTTGATCCCGTTTATATACAGGATGGGCACCAAACAGGTTAAAAGTGATTTTCAGGGTATTCTTAATATTGCAATATACTGCATTAGTCTTTGTAAATCAATTTTCCATCAAATTTAGTAACTAACTGTTGAAACTATCTGATTTTTTTTGGATTATAAACTTGTCCAACTATGAAGTGATATGTATATCAAATTGAGAGAGTAAAAGTCATATAGTAATGTTATCAGGCGCCAAATAGTATGTATTAAATATATCTAATACTTGATAATGTGCTAAAAGAAAACAGTTTGATTTCAATAGAGCCACCACCATAATTATTCTGCCCTAAATACAAAAGTATATTTATTCCGGTGTATTTAAAGAAGATATAAGTCTATATTTTCTTGAAATGAATTTTAAGAATAATATATATCACACTACAGATATGCATGCATGAAAGACGGATGTATAATCCAATTTGTGAGACTCACTACATCCACATTCATCATTCGGTTAGTAAAATTTTTAGTTCATATTCATGTAACAAAATCATGTTAAAAGAAATGCAATTTTACTTTAAATAATGTGACCTCCATAGATTCAAACTGCTATAAATAATTTTCATAAAATATTCACAAATGTATGAGTAAATACAACAATTAAAAAGAGGTCCATAACATTTCAATTGTAGACTTTTTTATTTGATTTATGTATAATTTGTTTGCTAATCAGTATTTTCTTGTCTTAGTTCATGAACCATCAGTTTTATATACCTTCATTTTACACTCAATTTTATATAAATAAGCCTGTTATATTTGTATTTTTATCAGTTGATAATGCTCGTGATGAGCGAAACCGGTCCTGATCATTATAAATATGTGGAAGTAGTACAAATGAATTGTGTTTTATTTTTTAAAATATAATGTCTTTCCACCAAGAATTGACAGTTAACACATTAAAAGTGAAATCTATGGTTATTATAATTCACTATTAGCTCATTGACAAACCTTAGCATCTTTATCTTCCAGTGTAGCCTGAGCTTGCTCCAGCTGTATCTCTCTCTCTCGCAGTCTTTCCAATAAGCAGTCTCTTTCCTTTTCGACACGTCTACGTTCGGAACCTTCCTCTCCGGCCTGTCTCGATAGTCGACCGACCTGTTTAAAAACAGATATCAAACTAATTTATATTTTTGTATCACTTGATTCTGTCAGAATTTTAATACCATTCTCATTCTAGATCGGTGTCTCTCAACCCTATTGACGCCATCACTTCCATCCAACATTAACCCAATGAAATAATTCAACTTCAAAAAAAGGGAAATTTCAAAATTACCATATTGTTTATTTTGTTTTCATTCAAAATAAAACACACCTTTATCATTCTGACTTGACATATTCTTAAAAATATCACTAACACTAAAAATGAGTTTGCGAAAGTATAATTTGATGCCGCAGGGTTTCTTTAAAATTTAATCTCGAATGGCTTCGTTGTTTCATTATAAAATCCGTGTTGACAAAATAAGCAAATGGCAATTATTAATTTGTAAAAGAAGGAACGAATGAATTTTAAGATTCAATAGACACTTTCTGCTTTCAAGGCATGTTGAAATACAGACTTTAAATGCAAATGACCTCGGATAAAGTGACAAAAGCGAATGCACCCGTTTCACAATAATTGTCAGAGATGACTGATTGAACCATCGCAATATGCAATCGCCCACTCGGGTTTCGGCAGCATCTCCCAAATGCCAGTGATATAAAAATGCCCCCGTTAAGAAACACCGCTCTAGATCAATTCGCGGAGGAAAGAAATCACTAGAACAAACCCCAATATCACAATTTTTGTATGGACCATGCCTGAACATAGCTCATCTTGAACTCAAATGTGCACTATTAAAATACCTGTGTTTCCAGGGCTGCAATTTGTCCACTCCATGATGTTTTGATGTCATGTAAGTGAAGCTGCGCTTCTTCCAGCTTGCGTTTGAGGGCAATTTCATTTGATGTGCTACCGTCGGTGCCATTTTCTTCTGAAGAATAATAGTTTCATTACGTTAGTACTTCAGCAGAGAAAAGTAAGAAGTGAACCAGTAAACAATATGCTCAATAGAGATGTGCATAATTTGTTAGTAAGTATTGCTGTCGTGGCGCAGTTCAATTTTGAAACATGTAGGAAAGATACGTATATTAATTTGTTAAATTCAAAACTAAATACGTAAGACGACTAAAAGTATTTAACACATTCGCCGCGGAAAAAACACCTCATACATGACTAGTTTTTGTAGTTACACAGGAGCCTTGTTCAATGCACGAAACGCATTAATACCAATATCATTTAAAAGTATATATTGTAAATAATTATAATATTATTATACCGATGGTCGGTGTCTCCACTAAGGATAGCCGATGAAGTGCATCTTCAGCAGCTGCCGCTAATCGAACTCTTTCCATTGCCCATCCTCGGCGCTCCGTATCGATATCTTCCTGTAATTTCATAATATTCGACATTAATACTATTACTAATTTGCTAAAGATAGGAACTAAAAGAATACTTTTTAAAGCAAATGGGGGCCAACAGTAGCAAAAAATTTAAAAAATTGAGCACTCTGAATACATAAAAGTGTTTCTTATAAATTTTGGGCAAATTCATGACTGTAGGGACTTGGATGAGGAATACCCAAATATAAGGACCGTTTCATCACAAATGTTTAATACGTTGTTTTTAATGATATTGATTACTCTTGCATCTTCCAATTTATAAAACTCACAAAATGCCACAACTCAAACTTTTTAAACATCGCATGAAAAGGCAATATAGCTTAAGCCAGAAAAAAATGGCATTGCAGCTAATTGCAAACCATATAAATAATATACGATAAACTCAAGGAGACTTTTAAAAAAATTACTGAAGAAAAAAAACGACTCAAACAGTTTTACCTTATGTATTGAATAGACCTTGCCAGGACTTGAATCCGGTACCTTCTGATTGCTAAAAAGAGCTACAAAGAATTCTATTCTGAGGAGAAGTATCGAAAGTTGAACAAAGTTCACAAATGCTTATAAATGTTTTTACTACAATAATCACCATCAAGATATCAAGTCTGTCTTGTGCCCTGCCCGCTGCGGCGGTAGCTGAGGCCAACTTTTCCGCTTGGGCTGCGCTGCGACGAATTTCTTCTCTCGCTTCCCGACGAGCAGCCGCTGCTTCTCCGCTCCAAACCGCTGGAATTATAATTATTATTATTACAGGAGGTATTTAAAAAAGTTAGCTTTAATCAATTCCATGAAACCCTATGTTTGAAGAGGGTAACGATAGAAGAGTGAAGTCAGGACGGCATTTTTTTGGCCAGTCATTACGTGTTCCATTTCTAAAGAGCGTGCAAAGTGAGAGTATAAATATCGCAAACACCTTTATCTTCTAGAGTAGAGGTTCTCAAATATTACACTGTGAGTCGATTGAATAAACATCATCAAAAAATAAGAAAGCCATTAAATCCCAAAATGTCTTCTCGAAGACCCTAATGCTCATTTACGGTTTGAAAAATTTTTTGATGTTGGACCAACAAAGAAAATGGTGAAAAACGACGGATAGCACAAAATCTCCAAAATTTCTTATTATATACCCAATTGGTAGTCTTTCCAACAGGGGTCGTAAAAAAAGAAATTTTATTATGAGGTTTTCAACATTGACAATTAAATAGAAGCCTCTACAAATATGTCAGAAAGTAAGGTGATTATAAGTAAGTCATTGATAATGAATACTTATTTCAGCGTAAGTAAAAGGAGATAATATGTGCTTACTTATCAAGTTGAAGTGTTATTAGCAAAGTTTTGCCTAGGTACCTTCGCTGGTATGTTTTATCAGAAAGGAAGTTGATAAGAAATAATTGGATATGCAATTTATTTTACTCAAACATTCAAGACTGTGGGAAGCAAGGTTTAGAGGATATGTTTGCTTACTAGAGAAATTTGATATTTATTTATTTCATTTTCATTGAATAATATTAATATTTTCTCAAGGATATTTGAATTAGTAAATAATTATACATATATATATATATATGCAATAGCTTCTTAAAATGAAAATAATACCAAAAATTTCAAAAGAAAACATTTTCACGAAATTTCAGTACTAAAAACTAGTTTTTTAAAACATGATTTCATATTTACAATAGTCTTGGATTAAGGGTATTTTTTTGAATTAACAAGATTTATTTTTTTGACCATAAACCATTACGAACTAGGAGATTGCATATTTAGGTAAAATTTTTATGTATAAATACAATTTTTTGAAAAATACTCTTTTTAGAATTCTGCCATTTACAAATGTAATATTTTTTCCCACAGGTATAATTCTAAAATATGTCAAAAAATCTATTAGTTATTGAAATAATTTTTATATATATTAATACAAAAAATACAAAATTATTTTCGTTAATGTACATAAAAACGAATTAAAATTTGTAAATTAGGGCAAGATATTTTTCGCTAAAAAGTGAGTTAATTTTCCTTGCTTTACTCTTGGCAAAATCGTCAGTAACATTATCAAAATCTATTTTATCTGCGAATATGTGTTCTATCGAAAGTATTCCAAGATTTTTCAATTGCAAATTGCTCTGTCCCTAAAAAATTGCCGCCCCGCCGCCCCCTTGCTAGGCCAGTGATCATAGAATAAAAGTTTGCACTTATTTTTATTACCATTTTGCCGAAATGTACTTTTAGTTGACAATATAAAATGAAACAGTCTTCAAGTAATTATTTTGTACCAATTGTGTTGAAACGGTTTAAAGAAATACACTGAGTCATCAGATTACTGCCAGTAAAAATCAAAACAAACAACGATAAAAAATTTTAACAAAATAAATTGAAGGTCACAGACCTTTGTAAAGTTTTTTACTACTGTTTTCAAAATCACAACAGTTTTATTCACCTTGAGCAGCTTGCATATTGTTCTGTAATGAGGTTATTTTTTCTTGCCATTCTCTTTCCTTCTCTTCGAGCTGCAAAATGTGCTGCCTCTCTCTCTTCTCCAACATCTGGGTGTGTTCTCGTTCCATACGGTCCAGACGTAACATCAGCTCTCTCTCTCTGGCTAGAACTTCTTTAGGGTTCTGTTCATCTCTTGTCATACTCGGTTGACGATCTCGATTCTGGAAATTTAGATAATAAATGATCAACTACATATTTCTGAATAGACCATTTTCAGTACAAAAATAATTTATATGTACACGAATTTAAATCTTACATAATGCTGTGACTACCACCGCCCGTGAAAGATTTACAGCCTTTTATGATGGGGGTATTCCAAACGGGCAAATTTTGTTTGGGTTTTTGCTAAGATTGTTCAATATCACATATTATATACTAAAACTCTAAATACAAATGAGGAGGATATGTCAAGTCACTACAAACTGAAAATAGCACATTAATTTATTGAATAATTTATTGACCCGACTAACGTCCACTCGTGTGTTCGAATACCTGAAGATGCCGAAAGGCGAAACCCGGGCTGTTAGTGAAAAAATACATGGAAATGTACAAAATCTCAAAAATTAAAATTTATTGGAATGTTTTTTTAATAAAAACATCGCTAGGTCTATCTGATTGGAACATCAAAAAGGTTTTTTGATATGCACAACTGTCATATTTGTATATTTTAGAAGCAAGAACACCACTATACGTATGAGTAACAAAAGTACCTCTTTAAAAATATGCTGTGTAAATAAATTAAAAAAGTAATCGGTAAGTACCTGATCATTTATCGGTTGATGATAGTTCTCCACATCTCCGGATATAGCAGAACCTAAGCTCGACACGGAGCCCTGTGATGAAAAAGAAAAGTAGACGTTTTACTTTAGTGCCTTCCCTAAAACCATCATGAACCCAAACTGAATTGCAATTAATATATTCACACATTTCTTAAAATGAAGTTCAATCCATTTTTATGATTTTTTACTAATCCATTGCTTGATAGTGAGAAGTAATGAGTAATAATACAGGATCAAGTCGATATATACGTAATTGAAGGAATTAAAAAAAACTTTCATTCACCAATACTCTATGATGTGAAGAGAAGAGATGATGTCACTCGACAAATAGTTATGAATTGGTAATTATCTCAATTTTGGTAATAAATACATGTAACCTAAACCTCGTGGAACTAAGTATTTAGTGAATATGATTTTGTGTGAATTTATTGCTACAAACATTATGAAATAATTGTAGATAGATTAAAAATGGAAGAGAAAAAATATGCATCGAATGGTACTAAAAAAAAATATTTTCCGTGGTTCATTATTATCGGAAACGTTCTAAATAGTTATTTTTCAAAACCAATATTATTAATTAAATGATATTTACGAGATAACATTTGAGATATATACAACTCTCTGGTGATGTTTTTACAATAGTATACGTCAAATGGTTAGGTGTGTGTCACACAAAAAGAAAAACAAATAAAATTAAGCGCCTATCTACAAAATAGAGATATTTGCACAGAAGGTATTAGATAAGGAAACGTTAAGCAAATAGATCAATGTATTTTTATGCTGTATTACACAGAACAAGAAGCAATTGAAACCAAAACTGTAAATAATAAATGACAAAATAAGAACATGCTGACAATCGATAGAATAAAATATGAATTAATTTTAAAATACACCACACAAGCATCAGACATTGTGCAATTTACACATGTGTCCAAAACAGATTCAAAACATTTAATATTCGAAATTAAATTGAAATTACCAGATTTTATCGAACAATGCTGCTACTTTTTGCTATGCTTCTTTTAAATTGTTAAAAAATAATGAAGATGATGAATTTACCACATGTATGTTATAAAAATTATTAATGTAACACATTCACAGCCAAGTCTGTAATACAAAAGTTGAGACTTAATAGAAATGGACCAATGTGTAAATTACCGCTTGACCAGGACCGACACATAAAACAATCACAGTTGATTGAAGTTTAAAATAAAGATAAATGTTTCTTTCAGTTGTTTTTTGAGATTTGATTTAATCGTAATTAGTATTGAATTAAAAATAAAAGTGCACTTTTAGTCATGGTGTATTCAATCTTCTGTTTGATTCTACTTGACCACTTACTTAGTATATGCGCATTTCAGCAAGAAGTGAAATAACATTTCATAATCAGACAAACCTGGCGTGGAGATCGTGGCCTTGCAGGAAATAGTCTCGGTACATCATTTCCAGTTTCCTCTCTGATCTTATTCTTGAGAGAAGCAAACATTTTGCTCACCATAGACACGCAACTAAAATTATAATATTACTTAGGTACACATTATAATGAGGCTGACATGACAATTGAAGAATGAATTTGATAATAATAGTAGGTTTCAAATACATACGTCTGTTATTATCTATAAGATATACAGAATCCCTCCACAATTCAACAAAAATGAACTAAAGGCCTTTTAATTTACCTTCCGTGTTTAATTATGAGGTATAAATAAAGAATAATCTCTAATAGGATTAGTGTGAAATTATTTTGCATACACAGTGATACCGTAATACTAGGGCAAATGTACAATTTCTAAATCACGACATTTCGGCAACGGTATGTTAATTTTCAGAGTACTTCATATTTGGTTTCAAAAAATAATGACCATGAGACTCGAACTTCCGACAGCTGTGTAATGAATAATTTAGATGGTAAATAACCTACAGGGTCACAGAAAAAGTTACCTTTTGATAAACAATGTCACACACAATTACGAAATCATTATGTTCGACTGTCAATTATTTATGACAACTACAATAAAAATTATTATTGATATGTCAGAAGTAAAATGTCAAAATCTGTTAGGTATCTTAACAATAACTTCTGTAAGGTTGGTAGTCATGGAAAATATTCCCAGCTATCGAGTGCAAGCAGTGATACTTAAACTGAATTTTATTTGATACCTACCACCAGTTTTGCACCAGCCCAGTTTTGTACATATTTGTTCATTTAGCTTCTTTTGTATGAATCTTCGTGGAAACCGTTTTTCATTTTAAGTCGAGAATATTCAGTTCGAAATATACCCCTCGGGTGATAAAGTCCTATACCATGAAACGGGGTTATTCCACCTGGTTTTTCTACGGTGTGTTGTTAATTTGTATTTACTGTATTTCTTTGTACCACGCATTTATTTTTATGTGGTTTTTATTGTTATATACGCTTAACTGCAGTTATTCAAAATGGTGAATATTATCGATGTACATTGTAATATATTGATTCCATTGATTTAATGATATAAACATGTAAGTTGTTCTTTTACTTACTTCTGACACTTTCCGGAATTTTCGCAGACAACCGCTAAGTTCACGTTGCTTTCATTCCGTTTTCTTGTGTACAGTCATGACAAGTTGGCGTCAAACAGTTAAAAGTTGGTTAATGCTCTAAAATCGCTGACAATTCTCTGACTATTTCAAACCAACAATCCACCAATCGTAGAATGGTGAATTTATAATAATCGAAAACTTAACACAGCTAACGTCAAATAGACAGCACAGGACACCATCCAATGTTTATTGTGATCAAATCAAAAAATTACTTCGCTATATTATGAAAGACATTGCCTTGCCGCAATAATAATAGATATATAGATATATCGTGTGTGAATAGAAAAAGATAATTACGGTATTGCATACATATATAAAAAAACGTGTGAATATAAAAGCTTTCTTATAATAATTAATAAGGCAAAATGGTATCATTATTTGTAAAACCCGTGATGCAACCTGCTAGCTCATGTGTAAGGAAATAAAATCTCCCATTTCCATTTTATTAGTAAGCTGAGACAAAAATTAAAATTTTTGTGTAGCAGTTATGTACCACGCATGTTTTTAAAATAACTGCAGTTTCTTATTTTGAATATTTATTTTTTCAGTGAAATGGAACAGAAAAGTGAATTTCATTAGATTCGTCAGCATTTTCATCGTCATTTTCGTCCGATGACGGACTATTATATGAATGTAGTGAGAATGTAACACTGAAGAGCTATCATTTAGACGAAATGGTTTTCCTGAAGGCATCGATGTAATTGATGGGAGCCATGTACGAATTGAAAAACCGAAAGTGATTATAATATGTGACACACCCTGGTTTTTCTTAAGTATAAGTGTCATTAGTGTCCTGAACTGAAATCGGCCTGCGGCAAACAGCAATATTTCGCAGTATAGTCTTTTTCTTGTTGCCAGGCGTTAAAATAGCCCCCGGTTTCGGCCACTGGACGAGTCCATTTTTGCGAAAAAAAAGGTAGCTCCGACGGTGCAGGGAATTTTTGTTTTTTTTTGTAGACAGTCGATTACGAGCTGCCGAGTCGGACAAGCGAGGTCTCGTCGCGACGAAGGTGACGTGACGATGTGAACTGTTTGTTTTTGTGTTTTGATTTGCGTTGGATTTAATTTAAATTCGTTGTGTTATTTGTATTATAACTTAAAGTAAATTCAGTTGCTAAGTAAATGTAAATGTAGAATCAGTTTTATGTGTTAAGATTTATATATGTGTGTAATGTTAAACCACTGCATCTTGAATGGAAAATAATTAAGTTTTGAACCGGATTTGAAATGGTGTTTGTCTGAGATCAGCCCTTCCAGGACTCCGGATAACCAGCCGCTCGCCTCTCTTCGATCCGGGGTCTTCTCATTTTGTCGTCCAACTTAGTGGCCATTGACGGTTTGTGACACCTCAGGATTCAACTAGTGAGGCCTACTGTGGCTATTTGTTTGCAATCCGCGAGGCCCGCTGTGCCTGTTAGATTTGCAACCTGTGAGGCCTGCTGTGTCTGTTTTGTTATCAACGAGTGACGCCTACTGTGGCTGTTTGTTTGCAATCCGTGAGGCCCGCTGTGCCTGTTATATTTGCAACCTGTGAGGCCTGCTGTGCCTGTTTTGTCTTCAACGAGTGAGGCCTACTGTGGCTGGTAGATTTACGACCTGGGAGGCCGTTTTGCCTGCCATGCTGCCTGTAAAGACGAGAAGACGCTAATAAACCTGCCCTGCCGAGCGAGGACGCTGCGGATGCCTTCTCGGGAGAAGATGAGGCCGTCTGCCTGTGAAGAGGAGATGCTGCCGACACACCTGCCCCGCCAAGCAAGGACGCTGCGGATGCCTTCTCGGGAGAAGATGAGGCCATCTGCCTGTGAAGAGGAGATGCTGCCGACACACCTGCCCCACTGAGCGAGGACGCTGCGAATGCCTTCTTGGGAGAAGATGAGGCCGTTTGCCTGGGAAGATGAGATGCTGCCAACGCACCTGCCCCGCCGAGCGAGGACGCTGTGGATGCCTTCCTGGGATAGGAACAGGACGCCTGTGGGCGTAGGAACAATTGCACCACCGCCCGTTGTGATGCCGATCGCGACATGACCTGTGTTGTGGCCTCGTGTGTGACGACCGACGCGCTGCCACGCGTGTGTTTTTAAGACTTGATTTTTTTGTGTTCTTTATTGCATTTTGTTTTTGTGTGATTATTGCTACGCTGTCCGAACTCAGTTCATGGACACTAGAAGTCTGGGGGTTCGACACACCCTGGTTTTTGTTAAGTATAAGTGTCATTAGTGTCCTGAACTGAAATCGGCCAGCGGCAACAGCAATATTTCGCAGAATACGCTCTTTCTTGTTGCCAGGCGTTCAAATTGCCCCCGGTTACGTCCGCTGGACGAGTCCATTTTTAATTAAAATTAGAAATCTGATTTTAATATTTTTTTCAAAGAAGTATTTTAAATGTGAAACTTTATCTACTTTGTGTGCGGTTTTTTCCTGTCGCTTTTTTATGTCCGCTTTTTTCCTATACCTACCCAAGGAGGTAAAACTCCAAAACAACTCTTTCGTTCTTCGGTATAACTCCGCCTGGCGTATTTTATTTCTTTAAAACTCGATTTATCTAAATATTTTGATGTATCTAGTAGCTAACATAAAATGGAATGGAAAAAAAAGTATTTATATCGTAACATTTGTATTTCTGGGAGATAAATGATGATTTTTCGACAATTGAGGTAACTGCATATGCACACACCATTTACAAAAGTAAAGTTTTAAAACAACGAGAAATTCTAGATGTTTAAAAGGTTCAATGAGATCAACGGACTATTGAGTAATTTCATAGGTAAATAAATATTTTGCCTATCCGAGTGTAAAAATATGTTGTTGCCATTTAACAAAACAATTTATATTAGGCGGAATTGTACTTGGTAGGCGAAATAATCCTAGTTGACGGTACCTGAAAACAGATACAATGCGCTAACCATTTGAAATAATCCTACCTACCCGACAAAAATGTCACAAAATGGTCGTAAATTAAATTTTAATTTGTGTGTTAAACTTGCTGCGTTGTCTAGAGCTACTGTGTTTTTGTGTAATGTGTCCTAATTAGAGCTTCCAATCCGGGATTCCGTTATGAAATATGAAAAATTAATTCATTTTTGAACTTTTTTTATTTTATTTTAAAAAATAAAACACAATTCATTTGTACTACTGCCACATATTTATAATGATCAGGACCGGTTTCGCTCATCACGAGCATTATCAACTGAAACATGAACATCAGTTGATAATGCTCGTAATGAGCGAAACCGGTCCTGATCATTATACATATGTGGAAGTAGTACAAATGAATTGTGTTTTATTTTTTTTAAATATAATGTCTTTCCACCAAGAATTGACAGTTAACACCTTAAAAGTCATTTTTAAGCTACAAATTCTTACCCGATAAACTATGCGAATAAAAAACGTGTTCGGTGTAACTTATTTTGATTTATCTATGTAGCTACATCATTTTTTAGTAAATGCTTACTTATTTCACATTTGTTTTGTGGTCTCCGTTTCGCCTATATTTCGTTCAGCCATAGACAGGAACAGAACATCGATTCACAATTTATTGGTTTTTGCGACATTGTCCACAATAAATTGTTGGAATCATTTTTTTATATGTGCCACCTGCACGTGGCTGGTGAAGTTTTTGTCATTTTACTGCAGTGTTTTTAATTTTGAATAATCAAATAAAATTTAATACACAAAAATTTTCGACGAAATTAACGCGCAATTTACTATGAATATTCTGTTTGGAAATAGTTTTGGCGAGAAAGGGATGGACAATAAATGGAGTGTAAAAAGTGAGAATTAAAAACAAAATATGGATTAACAGAAGGTCTTTCATGTTCAGGTGAATTCAATTTATAAAATGAATATAATATCGGAACATATATATAATATTACTACATAATTAAGTGACTTCTAAAATGTCTGAATGCTAAATATTTGTTTTCACTTAAACTAATTTTATATATATATATAAGATTGCATATTCGTGATATACCTAGTATTTGATTAACTTAAAACTCTATTCATCATTATAGGTCTCTTTGTGTTTACAAAAATGTTTTCTGTGTAAACGTAATAAATTTAATAAAATATTATTGACATCGTGTTAAATTTATTTGAGTCCAACAAACAACAAGACTCGAAAAAATCGAATGAGACATACATATTTTAAAAACACACAAATATTGTTTTATGTGATTGCAATATATTCTGATGCAATAGTAACTAAGTATTATAAATAATGATCTTTTGCGCGTTTTTTTTTTGAAACATATCCACACATTTTGTATGAGCTCAAAATCCTCCCCTTTTTTCACAGTTTTGTTTTAGCATTTTTTTTTCTCGGCTTTCATTTGCAAAGTTTATTATGGGACGTATCTACTGTGTATCTACGACGTAAATCGAGAGATGAGTCTATAAAATTAAAAACACGCAAACCTCACTTTTTGAAAAAGTCAATCCCGAAATACCGGGATCAGAAAAAGGGGGTTGGATGCCCTAGTCCTAATTTTGTAACTGTAATTACTTGTAACTTAAACGTAAATGTAATCTCGATGTTCTAAATTTATTTAAACCACTCCATATTATTCAAACCAGCTATTTTTAACTAGATATAGAAAAATAAATAATAAGTGTAGAAATGGAGACTGACTCTTCATCATCTCGATTAGGTACTTTTATTCCAAAAGTATTTTTCTGATGAGCTCAATCCATCAAATTATTTACAATCTTATTGTAAACTTTTCACAATTCAGATCAGTGTTTTGTTTTACAATTAACATTGCTTTCAAAAGATCAACACTTAGTTTTGGTTTCTCTTTCGTCCACATTGAATTACAGAAAATATTCTCTCTGGGGGCGTAGTACTATCAGAAAAGTAAAGAAAGGATTCTACTTTATTATTTAAATACTGAAAATCTATCGATATCGCTTTTCAATGAATATTTGAGCCCATTTATCTGTTTTCGGTATTACAATTTTGTATATAGATGGGGATTAGCTGATGTTGAGAGGTTGCTGGTTGTTGTGGATTGATGCGGTTGTTGCGTGTTGTTGTGGGTTGCTGCGGTTGTTGCGGGTTGTTACGGGTTGAATTCTGTCGCTGTGGATGGTTGATATCGTCTTCAGACGACTTACTTAGTTTCTGGTTGCGTGGTGAGAAGGTTGCTTGCACGTCGGGCTTAAAATCACGTCGGGGTCACCACTGTAGGAATAGGATTCCTGATTAGCTGTTGCTTGACGTGATTAAGCAACAGCTACGGATGCTGGTGATGATGACAATTGATGTTGTCCAGAGTTCAGCCGGTGGTTGATACAGAATTCTCTCAGTTGTCTTTTGCTTGTTTATTTATACTGTGTTCGCGATCCAATTTCAACACCCTCTCGCGCGGTGTCAGCAGAAAAACGGATGTCGGTTAAATATTATTTCAAGCGTACCGAAATCTGCAACGTGTCTTGTCATAGGTATATTATTTATTAGTAAGCATTATTAATTGGGAAATAATAATGCTTACTAATAAGGGTAATGTTTCGGTGCCGGTGAGTATTCATATTTCGAAACCTGCAGCATCAGGTCTAGCCATAAATTAATATACTATAGGATATGAGAATATATTCAATTATATGTATATTTATTTCAAAGGATAACAGCGTTGTTTGTAAGGATACAAAGTATCACTACCCAAAACTTTATGAAATCATACGAAATTATTAAAAATATTAACATAAAAGATATTATAGTTGTCAAATATTCATCAGATCAATAATCAACAGATGCCACCACAGTGGTGCACTAAAAGATGTTTAAATATCTTGAGCCAAGTATGATTTAGTTTACATTTAGCTACTTTTTGTAGTAAATTTATTAAGTGGTTAGAGCTAATATTCCAGCCATTTTCATGATTTCTAACTATGCATGTTTAAATAAATGTACCACCTCCTCGATTGCAGAACATTATGAAGCCACTTCAGTGAACTTCGGACTACTTCTTAAGACTCAAGAAGCCTCTTAATCCATTGAGCAGTATACCCTCACAGTTGCGACTGAGTGTTGTGTCAAAATGAAATCGGTAAAAATTTTAATAAAAATAATAATGAAGGAATACTCTACCGACAATAAAGAGAAACAATCATAAACAGTTTAAAGTTTTTAGAAATCATAATAGGATTATGTAATAGAAATCAATTATTAAATAACATTCAAATAGCACAGGTGGCTCCCCACTATTAAATATATTTGCAAAGGATTTCCCTTCCAAACACAAGTAATTAATTTTATAATTAAGAGTGTTATGTAAATTGGTAATATTGTTTGTTTCTAATTCCCTCGCAACATCCAGCAGAAAGAAAAAATCCCAACCATAATTTTTGTAATCATAAGTTTAGAATTAGAATCAATGCATACCTCATAAATAAATAACATTACGATAGTTAGTCTAAGCTGCACAGCAGTTTTATAACCCCCACACACTCATCTCGGATAGACACTCTCTAATACAAATTATTCAAAGAAATGACAATATCCGAAATTAATGCAGTTTAAATAATGATGAAATTTAAAAAAGAATTCTGAATTGTAATGGTAATTATTCAGGTATACAGGTTGTCCTCGACTTACAATTGAGAAACGATCCTGAACTTTGGTCGTAAGTCGAATTTCATACAAAATATCAAAATTAAATATTGTTCGTTTCAGGTCAGTTTTAGCGGCGTCACTTTCATCTGTGGAAATAAAGCAGCTACAACCAGTGATGTGCTGCTAAAATAATATCAACCTTGGTAAACACAAAAATATCATACATTAAAAAGTTATTTATTTACATAAACTCATCCCAAATAATGTTTTGATTTTCATTCGAAACTTTAACTGTGATGGGTCTTATTCGTTTATCATCTGCTGTGTGATGGTGACTTCTGAGCCATAATTTAATGAATGGCGTGGAATTCCATGAAGTCAGTGGCAAACCTATTAAATTAGTGGTCTTTATGTCTGATATATTATGTTGAATACTTAAATTTGCCCTTTTTTCTGAACAAATAATAATCATGAACGAAAATCCTCGTTCCGCCTCTCCATAGCTTGTTGCAATTGTATTAATAATATTTTAGCTTTTCTGACTGTTTCAGGAAGTTCATCGCGATTATCTCTTAGAATATTATCGATATAATCTCTGAAATCATTTATATTTATTTTGAACTTATTAATTTCACTTAGAATCTCAATATTAACGACCGCAAGTTTTTACTTTATTCATATTGGATCAAGTATTGTGATTGTGTAAACTCGACCTCGGAATTACGATAATTTAAAAAAAGTCCGTATTTTAAGAACCAGCTCTCCGAACCAAAATTATTTTAGCAACCGGCTCGGCAGAGCCGGTGCGAACCCAAACCAGCACATCACTGGCTACAACCAAAAATGGTACAGATACATTTTAACACATCAGAGAGCGCTTTTCAAATCTTATATTGATACTGTCAAACGACAATCACAATATTTTCGCAAAATGGCCCGTCGATCCTATTTTTAATAAATAAAACCTTGTTAACACAATTCTATTATTTGACTTGTACAACAAGTGCTTGAAATAAGGTTTGGCTACAAGAATTGCGTTGAAATTCCTTTCTAATTAGAAAATAAATTCCATCACCAACCCTTTTTTGTGTTGGCGGTAATGTTGGAATAGTAACATATCAATTAAGGCTCTTGGGTGTTTCGAGTGATGGATCATTAATGGTTTCAATTTATACTCGGCAATATTTCCACCCAATAAAAATATGATACGATTCTCGAATCCCTCGAATACTGGCATACTTTTTGCTTCTTTATGAATGTAAGTAAGCTGAGGCATTTTCTTCCAATAGAGCTCGGTTTCGTCATTATACAAATTTAGTTCCATTAAATATTTTTCTTTTCTAATCAATGTATCAATATTTTGACAGAATCTTCAGCGGTCTTGTAATTGGCTCCAGCTGTCTCTCCACTCATTCTATTTTGATGATTCGCCTGTTTTTAAAAAATCTAGCAAATCATCTATTGCTTGCAATAAATGTTGGTCGTAGTTGTTAATTTCCTACAATTTCAGGTTTACAAAAAATGGCTTCGGGCTTTTGTTTTTGTGGTAATGAGACTTGATTCGTTTTTTCATCAAATCGTCCATCCTAAACACTAATAGTTTTATATATTTTATAGATAGGTATAAGTCTTTTTCTTTGTTATTGTAGATTTGATTCATGCTGATCCTTTAACTGGTTCACTAATTCTTAATTTATTCTTCAAAATTACAGAGATCGTTGAATTTGATTTGATTTTCGTTTACGTCTTTCACATTTTTACCATTCTCATATTGTTTAATTAGTTTAAGTTTCGTTTCTAAGTCTATCGCACTTCTCTTTTTTTATCACGTGTTTTCCGTTAAATATATATATATATTTACGATTTATTAATTATTCACTTCAAAACTTAAACGTATATGGATTTAGTTTGATGAATAGTATCAAATCTAAAACGCGAAATAAATTAGAGATTAAAAACCTGGATAATTTAATGACAATTTAAAGATAGAAGCTTATATTATTTGAAAGACACATTGACTTAGAACGACATGAAAAACTATACAACTAAAAATAATTTTATAAATTATAACTCTATTAACAACTTATAATGTAATACACTACCTGTATCTTTCATTGGATTGAAGTTTTTCCAGGCGAATGCAAGGTTGCATATGAAGGAAGACAGGGAAGGGTTTCGATGAATAAAAGATGAAATAGTTGACATAATTACTTGTTTATTAACTATGCTGTACTCAGAACCGATCCAGAGATCTTCATCACATCATTAGCTTACAGATATTATAATGTCATGATCTTTATGTTAACATACATTTAAGAAAACCAGAATTAATCGAGCTCAGGAAAGTGTTTAAAATGTTGTTCGGCTCGGCTCTTGCGCGTAAGGCTCCACTGGTTTTATTAAATATACATAATGTAAATTTATTCAAAAACAAGAAGAATAAGATAGATCTTTGTGTATTGTTTTTTGTATATATTTACAGTTAATCATTTTTTTTTGTTTTAGTATTAATCCCTTTTTGATATTCAGTAGTTTCTACCATAATTTATCATTCTTTTGATTCGGAATAATAGTCCGTTAATGACATAACAATATTATATTAAAATATCACAAAATTATTAAAATAATAATATGTAAGAGTCGTCACTCGCCAAACTTGAAAATGTATTCGTCTAAATTTTAAACTGCCGCTAGTATTTTTTTATCCGGAGGAAGGATACATTCGATGTAAGTGTAAAATTAGTTATCGGTACTCAAATTTTGAAGTATAAAATCATAACAATTTTTGAGTAATCCTAAGAGAAAATATTGATTTTTAACCACATTCAGGTATCATAAAAAGTCATTATCATTAGTTCATCAGTAAGTGCATAGGTATAAAATCTTAAATTTAATAACGAAAAAAAATGGTAAGACATTAAATAGTTAAATTATCTTTTTTTATTTTACGTGCTCGAGTCGAGTCGCAGCGGCAATAGTTTGAAAACTGCGATGATTATTAGGAAAACGGAAAGAGACAGAAGGAATCGTAATTCAATAAGACAATCGCATCGCTTTGCTTTTCCACCGAAGAGCCTTCTTTATGACGTATCGCTTTCCTAAACTCACGGTAAAGACTTTTTTGATATCACATGCAAACAGTCAAACGCTGGACACATGCATCCGTCCGCTCGCACTCGATCATTCCTTGACTCGATTCATAATAATAATTAATTCCATTTATTATTTAATAAAAAAAAACTTTTTTCCTACAGTGCAACACCACTATCTCAGTAAGTTTATAATTATAAATGTAGGAATTACCAATCTGCCTGCGATGACTGTCTGTCGATACAAAATAAGATATCATAAGGCTCAATAAAATTCACAATCAACGGAACTCGACTAATAATATTTTTTTTGTATTCCTGAAGACTTACTCTTTCATGGCTCATATTATATGTTACGAAGTAGATAAAGGCTAGAGTTTAAACACGCCGCGAAGATAAATCTTTCGCGTATGTATCATGATTATCAATATCTGTTTAGAATAATTAGCATCCGGCAAAAATAGCGCCGGGCCGCTAGATCGATCGGGCGGGAGGCACACTAGTTTAGGCTGTTTGGCGATGCTTCCGTTCCATTCCCATACGAAAAACCAATCGTCGAGGGAAAGTAAGGCGAAAAACAAATCATAAGAAGAGTTCAATGTCAGATGTGGTTTTATTTTCAAAGACAAAAAATATTCCTTGACGGCTTTTATCATTATTCAAATAAAGTTTCAGTAAATTTATGATGTAATTTATAAGTAAACATTGGAGACCAGGTCTCCGTGTAACATTATATCGCAGATTACAGACATCCGATCTAAATAATATTAAAAAAAATAATGTCTGTTAAGAAACTGCAGATGATAATTAAGAAGTATTTTATGAATATAATAAAAATAAAGAATCATCACAAGTAAGAGTCCAAGTGACAAATATTTTAGAAGAGCGAGAACTGGAGTTTCAGTAAAATTTTCATACGGTAAGACCCGTTGAAAGGTTCAACAGAAGAGTCATCGTACAGAGCGACGAGTGGAGTATATTCCGTAATCAAAATTTCAAGACTGCGATGACACGAGAAAGGATTTCAATTAAAGAAATATTCACCGAGAACAACAGCGCCTTACTGAAAAGGTATTTTTTAGGTGATCAAAGTCGTGATCTATAAACATTAGGGCACATTCGGAGCAGTTTTTTTGGAAAATAATCAATAAATATATACGACTAAGCATAGTTAGCTCCGAGCCTCGGAGCTTTGGCCGGATATATTTGAGGTGACGAGGGATGTCAGGATAGACAGGAGACAGAGTTCGGTGAGGGAAGTAAGCGGGGGGAATGGGGGAGGAGAAGATTAAAGCTAAGCTTAGCTTACCGTTAACTAATCCAGCTGAACTTCACACTACCTGGAGATACTTCTGTTACAATACTACCATTAAAGTATATATATAGAGCAAATCAGAAAACAACCTAATTACGAAGACGATATACTTGAATCTATAATAGAATAAAATCGCTAGTTATGTGATTGCGGGGGCCGAGCTCTTTATTATAATTCTACAGGCCCGCTTTCAGAAACGGAGGCGACCGACGCGCTCCGCGCTCCCGTCTGTCATTCACAGAGAGAACGTTTCATCTGGCTACGGAAGGGAGCTAAACGCTGACCGTGCGACTGTTGAATGAAACCGAGGAAGCGCGATCGCGAGCCAGTCTGACAGCCGACAACGGGTCGATGCTATAAGGATAATGTGAGGAATTGCCAATAATGCTGCACAACACATTGAAGATGCGCACCGCAGGGATCGAGGGTCGGAGGTGAGAAGCGACCGGCGCCCTCTTCTGTATTGTCTACAATTTATTTTATTCTCACTTATGGTAAATGCAGCGGTGTCAAAAGAGAGTCGAGTGCCGTAAGATAGAAACCGCTAGACTATTGGTGTTTTCTGTAATGGAGTCATTCTTAATCTAAACTAAGGTCGAGGGTTTTATATTATTTCTTATGTTTATCGATACATACAAACTGACGATAGAACATTTTTACTAGCTAATAGTATATAAGATAAGTGAACTTTTGACACCGGGCGTGAACGCGAGGCGAAGCGAGCATCTAGCAAACGAAATGCGGCAAGCGAAGCCGGAGACTCCCCTCTGCTGATTTGCTGATCCGTGAATGCCGTTCGGTTCGCTGTTATGTGACGAATCCGCCGTCTCGGATAGGGGACGACCGCGGCGGACCACCGTCCTCGAGCTTTCGCTCCCGCTCCACCGCGGTCCACTCTAAGCGTGGCGCGGATTCTGTCATCCTCTAGCGCCTCCTCTACTTAGGTCTAATACGTTAATGCTAACTTGTAATTCAACAGTGGATTCAAAATATTTTGGGTCATTTATCCTTCTTATTATGTAAGTCTATATCTAAGATTGTATAACTGAAACTAAAATTACGCGATGCGCCGCAATCAATATTACAGGTGTCGCTGTCGTCGATTCTTCACTTAACCGAATCGAAACGTTAACGAGTGACGAGAGCGGTCACTTCGATTGCACGGTTACTGGACAGATAAGATAGATAAGAACCGGTTCTACGAACGCGGCTCGATGAGTGAACAAATATTACACGCGGACTCCCTTTAATGCGCCTCCTCTCTTCTCGAATCCTATCGTTGCAACGGAATCGGTAAATTTCGCAATCTGAAAAAGACTGACATATCGCAGCTTTCACCGATCTCATTGGACGATTCGACAATTGTCGAACAGACGAACAATATTAACGCGGAGATAGAGAAGGCAAACTTACTTCTTTAGGAAATTAAAGGCCGACACTGCATTATCGTTTTGAATATAAAATATAGAAACGAATCGTGGGCGCAAGGAGATCGACAGAAAGGACAATGTACACAGGATATAGGCCGTGGCGCGTTTTTTTACAATAAATTGATTTATGTACATCACAAATTATTTAGACGTCGCGGTGGAACACGCTATGGGACAAGCGACGCGGTCATTGCAGGAACTCATATTTCTCATATCGTTATAAACAAATCGAATAACAAAACATATTAAAACATCACTATCGTCTGACTCACGCATCACTCGATAAATATATAAAACATTTGAATAACTCCCGCCGAGTGAAGTCCTCTATTAATATCACAATCGGTTTGTTCACGCTGAATCGTCGATTCTATGACACGTCCCGTGCCGGGTTCGATACTTCACAACATATTTACAGAAATCTTCCCACGCATCTTTTCCTTAATAATACAAAATAACTTACAAAAAAATAGTAGTATTTTTAAATTACACCTAATCGAATTCGATCCTCATCGAGACGGCTCGCGCCCCGACCGCGCGCAAAGTTTAACTTTCACAATTCAGATGGATCTCTATTCGTAACGTCTCTCCGGAGGACCTCTCCCGGGCCGCACTTCTTACGACCGTACCCCCATAATTATCAGTCAACAACGATGCTCCGTCAAAATTTCAACTCCTAACATAAAATGTCGTCCGTCGCCCGCTGCAATATTGTCACCCGACATTCGGTTTTGACCTGCGATACTTCTCAATAAAAAAATTCAGAATTAAGAAAATTCATCACTCTCGCCGGAGTCGCGGCGCAGGCGAAAAGCAAAAGAGAGACAGCGAACGGGCGATCGGACGCACAAAAAATAAACTGGGTCCCGGGAGACGGCTCCTTCCGATGGAAACCTTCGTGCGTCACCTATCCTAGCTTAAATTCTTTAAAGAATATAATATCATGTACTTTTTACGATAAATTTAGCGATACAAAACCATTGCATCTTTCATATGTTAATTCAAATATATTATTATATCTCCTTTTAAAGGGGCAATAAGATACATCATTCGTAATATTTTTTTCACATTATTTCATCATTACAATTATCGTCGCGTACAAAACATAACGGGGAAGAGTATAAAAATGCAAGCCGTCCTCTCCGGGCGTCCTTCGGTACCGTAATAATAATACAATAAGAGTAAGTAATAATAGGTTGTAATAAATATTGGATGAGGCGCAGAGTGTCACAGATCGAATCGGAGTCAGGGCAGAGACAGAGCCGGCGGCAGTTGCACCGGGATGTGGTAGAAACGGCAGCTGGAGCGAAGACAGCGCCCGCTTGCCCAATCCCGACAGACCGCCACGCGACCACCCTCCACGCACAGCCCGCAGCCTGAAAATAAAAACGGATCAATCCAACTCATTTTTATTCAAATTCAATTTTTTTTTGTTTTCGTTTTGCAAGACTGCTGTGAATGAATTCTGTTTGACATAATATGAATTAATTGTTAAGAGACTGTCAGCGCAAACTTTCATGTATCCATATGAAAGACTGCATCGTAGATTTGTCAGGTTCACTACGTCATTGATTTACAACAGCTTCAGTAATAAATTGCCACATCTTAAGCTTGCACTCCATCACCGTGGTTTCAGCATCAAGGTTTAAAAAGGGAATGTCGTTATAAAAACGTTTTCAACAAAACTTTTTAATTGTGTCGTTTTAATATGCTTTGCTTCTCAGATGGGAAAATAATATAAGATTACTATTTCACCATAACCTCAAAAAAACCAAATAATTACAATGAAGTAAATTTAAAAGTGATCATGTAATTTACAAACCTTCCCGGACGTGAACGAACTTGCAGGTGGGTCTGGTACAGCCTTGTCGATTAAAATCTTGGCACACCTGGAGGGTGTCCAGTAACTGAAACATTATAGACTGCGCTAAAGTAATTTCAATGCTGAATATTGCAAGCTTGATCAGATCACAAATACATCACAATGGGGAAATTTGACACTGTTTAGAGCTCAGAAGAAAATCAGCGGAGTCAGAGAACGGTGATATCGGAAAGATAGCAAACTTCGATATTTGAAGCCGTTCACTCATCTCCGAGAACATAATATGCTTCAATTGTAAGAACAATTGAACAAAAAATCATAAACAGAGATGAATAAATTATGTTAAAAACTGTTAAAAAGAGCGTAAAAGACGGTTAAAATGTTATAAACTGAGAGATAGCTGTGACGAGTTTTTGACGAAAGAAAAGAATTAAAATTTATGGGGGGCTATCTGAAAATAAAAAAAGAAAATTAATGAAACCATTATTGTTTGAAATGAACAAATTGTCGTTTGGAAACTGAACGTAAAAGCTCCTCATTTATATTTGGTAAAAAAATCCTGTAAAAGTTCAATTTCAAACACGGCTCATAAATGAAGCGCTCCTTTAATGCGGATATATTTGATAGAAATATATATGTATATAATATAATTGTGTAAGCATTATTCACACGTAAGTCTTATTTACAGAGCATGTATGACTGGAATTAAAAGTAAAATATTATTTCATATTAATAAATTGTTAATGGGATAAACATTCAATCCGTAAAATGATTAGAAAATTTCTCCTCTTGACGATGGCGAGTGTTTAATGTAGGAAAGATATAAATAATGTGACATACGTCAAACAGAAATGAGAGCTTTCACCCAAGTTTTTTTTTACAACAGTGATCATAAACCAAAAAGCGGGGAGGATCGAAAGCTTTATAATATTGGCCTGTCGCCGGCTCGCCGACTAGCAAAAGAGCCGGTCTTCGTCAGACACGCCGGAATGGGTGGCAAGCCGATCGTTGTCACTGCCGACGAAGCCAATACTATCTAAGTTAATATTAATGACAAAAAAACAACAGACTCGAATTTCTAAATTATCGGCGGCAAACAAGCAACTATGAAAAACAATCTGTTAGGATTGAGCGACCCACTCTGTGATGTTATTATAATAGATTATCGATAGTCATATATTAATGGACAGGTGAACAGATGGAAGCCTACTTTGTCAGCTGCGGCGGTAGGTAAGTCAACAGTTACAATGAAGTGCCAAAGAAATCAAAACTAATTCAAGAAAAATTTAACTACTGTATATATATATAAATTAGAGATGTAGTAATATTTTGTACGCAAGCTTACACCGTATGAACTCTTCAATATTGAATTGCAATGAAATGTCTCAAAAGTCGAGAAGCATTAGATAAACTGTTAATTTATAAATGACAATATTTTCAAAAGTAGAGCTATGTATAACGAAACTATATACACTGCATCGATTGAAATTTGTCTATGAGAACACACGACTGAAATGATGAAGAGCCCGTGCACAAATTGAGGTTTGTTCCCTGTAAGCGGCACAGCGGAGAGTTCATACGAATAAACGTGCGCGAGTATGCGGTAGCGAGTCAAAAAAACGTAACTTGCCGACTTAATCATAGCACTAAGAGAAGCATAAATAAACAGATTATCTACTTACATTATGTATGGTTAAGCAAAAACTGCGAAGAGAGAACCCTCCGGGGAAAGTGACACACACACGCTCGCTCGGGTTTTATCAAACAACTAAACAACGACAACGTAACAACAACAGAACAAGTTGGCACGCGGGCCGTGAGCCTCATCGTGGGGCGCCTGTCGACCGCTCGCCGCTCTAGTCGATCGAGTGGCGACCGTTACTTGTACCTGTCCTCGCTCGTCCGTGTAGAGCACATGACACGCGTTAGTGGGGACGGCGGGGCAGCCTGGGTCGTCCTCAAATGCAATCGTGTCCGATTGTTCCATTGTTCGATTGTTACGTTGCATTCGGATGGTTCGCACAAGCTCCGTGCGGTTATCATCATTCGTCCGGTGCGACAGAGACCGACACCGATTGAGTTGCGAGAGTCAGTATGTAAATAATATGTAAGGTATACGAGTTAAAGTGAACGAGTTATTTGCGGTTTACAGATGTCATCACATTCGGGAGACATGAAACAAAAAGCAATTATTCAAAAATTAAATAAAAAAAGACATGCAATCGCAGAGGTGAATAACACGAATCGGGCATGCTTAAACAATAAATAATAATGAAATAATATTTACCATTAAGCTTCACATATTACGATTTTTGCCAAAAAGCCTAGAATAAAATAATAAACATAAAATAGAGAAAGGCAAAATTGCAGAAAAATGCCGTCCGGCATTTTCACTCTTCCGTATATGATGGTGAATCATATATCGGATACCGAACCCTCGGTTTATTATTTTGATGTCCAACAAGTGTTACCAACAAAAAAGCTCAAAATGATAGAGCCGTCCGTTATCTAAAGTGATAAGGAATACGAGAATATAACAGGGTGGCGGATGCTACTGGACGAACTGGACAATTTTAAGCGAACTAATGTGCAAACGGAAGAAGCTTGAGAAACAATAAGTATTCAGAATATTACTTTTTCCATACAATACAATACAGACCTAAGAAAGCAATGGCGAAACATGATATGTATCAGAATCGCATTTCTTTTTTACTGTGGGGGAGGGACTCTAAAATATTTGTGAAAGGCAATTTACCTGATGGTTATTTGGGGTAGTAGTATAAAGCATTTTTGTGAGTAACCTCTGCTCAATTGGTAATGTTTTATTCACATGTACTATATTAGTTGCTCCTGTTCAACTTATTACTATACACATCAGAACCTCTTCGTGACCAACACTGTTTTGTGTGTTTTTGTACAATCATACTTTACTTTGAGTGTTTCTATCCTAAATTGATATTCTAGACTGATCGCATATTCCTTTTGAACATGCTTCAAGAACAAACTATCGGTCTGCAGTCTGCAAACATTGGTTATATTTTGGATGGGATGTGCGTCAAATTTTCTTTGTTCACTATTTTTTATACTTTAGTTTGTCGGTTCCTTTCAAAAAATCCACTGTGTCTGTTGTAAATAAACTTTTGAAGTCAATTATTCTTCGGCAAGTTCAAGCATTAGCTAGTGTAGTATTTCTTTCTTGAAATATTTTTGGGGACAGCTAATCTACTGTATATTAAAAAAGTAATTTTCATAAAAATAACAGCAGAGAAAGTCAAACATAATAAATACGGTGCGCTATTCAAATGGCAAATAAAATGCAATTCAGGGAGCGAGACATTTAAAAAACTACCGTCGGAACAGAGGACAATTAAAATTATAGCTAAACGTAACTTCATAATGACAAACGTTCACAAGATTACTGTAAAAGAGGATTGCAAGATTACTACATAGACAAAAGTAAATGAATACACAAATCAACGGAAACGAAAGAAAAAGCACGAACCTGTTTAAAAAGCTGTGCAACCGAAAGAGAAACACAAACGCTGTTAAGTGTCGCAATAATACCAAAAAACAAATACCTGGGCACTGAGTCGGATACTTAATGTTCTAGTCCATGCTACATTAGAAGGCGCGGTGCGGTGTTAGGTCACCGGCCGCCGCTCCTTACAAGCAGTGCCAAGTCAGTCAAGCGTCATGTGGTCCACACACAAAAACTGAGCCACACACCGATTCAAAATTCATAATAAATATAATATAATGTAAAAAGCTGTAACAACTTACTACTATTCAACAGAATAAACTTTCACTTTGAGGGTGGGGTTAGCGGCTTCACTACGGCCGACATACGTCATGATACATTTTAGCCTATCAGTCATCATCACTACGGAGCTAAATGTAAATCAAGCACTTTGACTGCTACGGAACACACTGCGTGAAGCGAAATAAAGAAGACCTCGAGGCGCACGGCCTCCGTCCTCGTCTGACATCGCTCGCGGACTTTTGGTTCTTCACAGCGCTCAACACTCAATGCTCGTTTACGCTCCTCTCAAAACTTCCTTTCGTCTTCATCCTCCGGATGGTGCCGTGAGAAAGCTTTATATGTGTAAGCGGTGTTAATATTACTGACTTTAATTTGATTACTCCGTATAATTATAAGTGTTCTAATTGAGACTTAGTTATTTTGATAAAACTGGCTGACATCGGCCGTTTAAAGTCTATCGATTAGGTTTATTAGGTCAATCGTTAGGTTAATTTCTTTCAATTAGGTACCACATAACTTACTCAGGCGGAACGCTTCAGAGCGCTTCCATCTAGTGTTGCGGGGTATTAATACAGCCATATCCCTGAGGGTTACTGTACAAGGAGTCGCCGTGGACTCGCGTCAGGCGTGTCGTGAAAGCTTTTCACCTCGCCGGTCGGTCGAGCGCCGAATGTGCGAGCTCGATCGACACAGTTATGTAAGGGATGTGTGGGGAGGGCAACCGAATGACGGCGGGACAGGGAGAAGGACCGGAGAGGGCGGCTACGGGACGCCGCGGGCGAGGTGGTGAGGTGGTGAGGCTCTGTGACTTAAAGATAGAGATAAGCAGCTGTGATATGCCAAGAGGAGAGAACAGCTTCCAGATCGATAAGCCAAATTCATTATTATACCAAAGATGATGTAACCAAGTAGGTAATAAAAAAAACAAATAATCATGCATTTTCAAGCGTTATTATTACAAATACTGACTCCATATGTATAGATATATATAAGTATGTAAATAGTAAATATGTGTGTTTACAAATAGCAAGGCGCAGAGAGTTGGTAGATGGCGTGATACAGGGGAAACGCGGGAGCGCGCGCGCCTCTTCGACGCCGATGCGGAAAGAATAAAGAGAAGCGAAGACTCCGGGACGAGCGAAAGAGAGAAGTCGCCCATCCCGCTGAGACTGTCCGCCCGTTGCGGCCGTCGGGGAGGCGCCCGCCGCCAGCGCTTCGTTTCAACCACTCTGTACAAAGTTACAACACGTAATCCTACTTAGAGCTAAATAAAAATTTCCCATCTACAGAACAATTCGGTTGCTTTATTATCCATGTTAAAAAAATAGTTATAATGTATTTATGCATTTCCCAGGAAAGGGCCGTCCGACCCGGACCGGGTCTACTCTATTCCACACTAGACTACCGCTATCACAATTTTCATCCGCGTCCATCGCTACACATTACATTTTTAATTTAATCTTTAGAGATATTCAATAAATTAAACAAAAGATTAATTCAACGGTAACACAAGCTCCCCTTCGGGAATTAAAATTACAGGGGCCGGGAAGACTAAAAAAATAATCATACTCTGTTTCAAAAACATTACAATTAATAAAGACTAAGACTAATAATAATTATATATTTTATATATTATATGCATAAAGACAGATTCAAATAAAACAACACGGAGAAAACAGTGAGGACTATCACTCGACAGATTGTGCTTAATTGTTAATAACTGTTAAAGTACGAGAGAGGCTCGCGACGAGTGGCGCACGCCGCGTCACTCGTCTTTCATTGCGAATCGGACTCGTTGAGGGTGAACTCGGCCCGACTCCGCCGGAGGCGAGCTGAGATCTGCAAATGCACAATCTGCGGCGGGGGAATGCGTCTTAGCAAATTTCCATGTCGTCCTTCATGCCGCCGTTCTCGACGGCGGGCGACAGAATGACAGAGCGCATTCGTCGGATCGCATGCCCGCATCGAGGATCGCGAACCTCCGGCGGAGCCCGGCTTCGTTGCGGCAGATACGAAAGAGACAGAGAGAGACATGTTCCCCTTGAGCGTTTGCGGGGCGAGCATGCTGTAAATTAATGAAGGAGTGATCCGCTCTACTGGGAGATGTCGCCGCATGCTTTCTTCGCTCGGGGCATCGAGGCTCGCTCGGCCGGAGCGCCGTCGCCCCTCCGCTTTTACAGTCTAGGAATTCGACATGAGGGGGCGAAGGCGACGCCGCCGGCTGGCGTCGACGCCCGATGAGTGCCCGAGTACAAAACAAACACATACTTTGATAATAATAATAAAATTGTTACATTTGATAAATTTTTTCATTAACAAATAATGGTATTCAAAAATAAAACTAAAACATACTTAAATACAAATTATAACTAAGCGATAGAACAGAGGTATCGTGGTTTTTATACCCTACGACTCTCACAAAATCATATTTCAGAGTCGACCGAGACCGATCGCCCGTTTCGGTCGGGGAGAGGGAGTTGCCCGCCGACTGTTCGCACCTCGCCACCGCTCCGACGGAAACTCATTCTGACTAGAATGTGCACTTAACCCTTCGGAACAGGACAGGAGTGCGGTACTTCCGGCGGGATACCCGGAAGGGAGATCCGGCTGGCTCCGGAGAAGAGTACACTTTTAGAATCTTTCGAAGGGTTAACGGAGCACGCAAACCTCCGACCGCATTCAGCGCCGGCCTCCCGCTATCGTCGAAAAGTAGAGTGTTTCACACCAAATGGTATCTATATTCAATATCGCAGTCCTAACTATAAAACTAAATGACTCATATATTTTGGGCGAGAGTTCCCTGCCCAAATTAAATTAAGGAGAGGCGGAAGGCGACTTCGCGACGTGAGATCTGAAACGCCGCCCTCCGATTCGAAAGCACTCAGAGTGTTCGCGGAGCGCGACGATAACTTTGGAACGATCGCGCAGAATACAAAATTACATAATAAACTTAACGTCGACCGTGACCGGTAACGGTCCAAAGGCGCATTCTCACGGCCACACCTAAGTGGTCTTCATCTTCTTGTAAGGATTGACGATGACCGCAGGCGAAGAGGTGGGAACGCTCTGCGGGGGCATCTGGTACAGCAGCTGCTGCTGGTAAAGCCCCGGGACAGGGCCCATGAGGTGGGGCGGCAAGCCTCCCATGCCCGCGGGCATGGCCCATTGGACGCCGGCCTGGCTGCTCATGGCGTTATTGTACTGCGCCGACATCTGGGCAGCTAGGTGAGCGGGGAGCTGCCCTCCCATCTGGGAAGGCAGCTGAGGCAACTGCGCCAGCTGATTCTGGAGCTGCTGCTGCTGGGCTTGCAGCTGAGACTGCAGCTGGCTGTGGAGGTGAGACCTCAGCAGAGGGTTAAACTGCGGCATGAGCGAGGGGGGCTGACGGTAAACTAGAGGGGGGTTGGCGGCCGCGAGGGCCGTCCGAGAAGGCGGCGCCGAAGCCTGCTTGTTCAGAGCTACTCCCGTGTACGAGAGAGCCGTGACCGGAGAGACAGACACAGGCGGATTGTGGTGCGCGTTGGCGGCAGCCGCGGCGGCCGCTGCCAGTTTTGCGGCATAGTTGGACTGCGCGACTTCTTTGGCGACGGCGGCGGGATCGGGAGACGGCGCGGGCGGGGAGGCGGGAGGTGGGGCGTGCGCGGAAGGAGGGCGGGTCTCGGCGGCGGCGGGGGGCGCGGGGGCGGGGTACTCACATGAGACGGGCACGAAAGGCTGCTGCTGAAGCTGCATCAGCTGCTGGTAAGTGGTCGCGGGCTGGTAGACGGGCACGCCCGATTTATCTGCGGCAGCCCTCTTGTACGGGACCATCCCGGGGAACGCCTGAAAAACGCAAGTGTAAATGTAACCGTTAGAACAGTATTGGAATAGGATGAATCGATCACGGAAATGGAAAAACACTAAAAGAAAAAGGGGAGGGGCCGGTTAATGATGATTCGGGTAGAATGCTACCACCGATCATTCCGAATCTTGCAAGTGATTTGGAAAATGCTAGGGTGGATTTTTCAATGGAAAAACTTCTAACTGATCAGTGAATACATAAATATTATAATTTCTGATTGACTTACAAAATTTTCATAGTAGAACGATCCGACAGACTTCATATCCATCTGGAAACAAATTTTAACAGTTATTTTAAATCAGTCATTGAAAATAAACCTTAAAACTCAGGATTGTCAAGTTGCATTCGACAGTCAGCGATCCTATTCACTTATGCGTTTCAAACTGGAAATTATATTATCTTTACAATAAATTTCACGCAACTTCAAAACACAATTCTGGATGTTGTGCATTTCGCTAGAAGAATACACTGAGTGTCCAACGCATCTCTCTAGTGAAGAAAAAATGAAAACCGGTTGTTAATGAACTACATCTACAGATTTGGAGAACCCTGGGCGCATATTAACTCATATCAAAAGAAAAAAAATGGTTATTCAATACGTTACGACTTTACATAAGATGAGATTAAAATTTAAAAACAATTATTCTGCAGTAACGATAATCAGTAATAAATAAAGATTGAATGGAAAAAAGAAACAGGTAAACCTGGCTAAAGGAGGCTGAGACAATAAATTAAAGATTAGGCGAGTTAAGTATTGTCGTTAAATAATTTAATCGTTCATTAGTAAAAATAGAATGTGAATAAACAATGCACCCAAAGGTTAATATAACCGTAAAAGAGGAAACAAAAAAAAAAAAGAAAAGGAACACAGAGGGAAGAGGTGTCGGGGCAATTTTGCGGGAGTACTGTAGAATCGGAGAACGCTAGAATGTTGCGAGCTCCTCCGTCACACGATCACACGCCGATGTGACCTGCAATTTCCTACACTCATCTATCACCGGCCGCTCAAACTGATCGAAACAATCATTATGTACAAACGATTACATCGAGATGACAGAGTAATGTTATCGACAAAACTAAACATTAGAGATCGATTCCAGACGTCGGACCGACTCGTCGGTCGGCGACGAGGCGGGAAACCGAAACAATTTTAAAATGAATTCATGTAAATAAATAAAAACATAATAAATATGAAGCAACGCCGACGTCATCGGTCATGCGAGTGATCTAAATATTCTACGAAAAGCGCTTGAGTTTTCGCGTCGCCTCCACGGCGAAGCTAACAAATTAAACAGTCGCACTAAAAATATATATAAGTATATTATAGATATTTATAAATAAACAAAATAAGATGTGAAAGTAGCGAAAATGAGATAGTAAAAAGCTTGAAAAGTGTGCAGAGGTGCGTGATGTATATATCATATATGACGCAGTGAACTCAGAACATCACATGAATATCAGACATTCACTCCTGTCGCCGCAAGGGAATACCCAACGGAATCATAAACAATATGGAAACAGCAGAAGCACACTAAAAAAACGATTAATACCCAAAGACCATAATCGATGGTTAACTTTGTATTCAGTTCTATTCCAGATTACTATGAATTATTCAGATACGGATATTTGAGATTATTTGATCTCACCCGGAAATGTTTTTTATAGTTTAAAATTTTTGATGCTGATAGTTATTGTTCCGTTGAATGATTCAGGCGGTTCGTAGGGGTCCATTCTCGAAATTCACCAATCTCCGGGTCCACTGAGACGGCATATATTTATATATTGTCTGTCGCGTCACAACATGCTAACGGTGTGGCGGGATCGAGGAGAGGCGCGAGGGTGGAGAGGTGGATCTACGGGGGCTGAGGGTTCATGCAAAGCTTGCGGCGGTACCAGTAGCAGGTCGCTGTCGGCGGGCCGCTTCTTGCTCTGCTCCGCGACTGCCGACGCCGTTGCCGCTCCGGAAACTCCGCCCGCGCTCTACAGCAAGCAAGCACCACACACGAGACGGGAGAGGGGACACAAATCATATTAGATCAATGATCATCATGTATAAGAGTATATACATAGGCTACTAGTTCAGCGACCGTCGCAGTGAACCGGGTTGCCGGGATCGGACACTATCGGTCCCAGGATGCGAATCCTATCTCTCTGATGGGCACGGCGCCATAAATTCCTCTGATAAATTCTTTAAGGTGCAAATTATTTTTCAATCTTACTTAAATTAAGTAAAAATGTTCACCTCTCGCTCCGTCTGATATTTTACATCCGAAAGGCTGTAAGCTTTCTATAAATTTGTAACCGACAACGGAGTGCGAAGCCCATAGTCGCGTGTGCACTGACAAACATGCAATAGCAATATGGAGACATGGCTTCGGAGAGTTTTAATAGTGAGCTAGCGGAGTATGATTGGTACATTAATAAGTTTATACGGTGCACTGTGTGTTAAGCAAAGAAAGTGTATTAAAATGGAGTTTAAAACATTAGATTGATAAATTAGTGGGCCCCGTGCGTGCTCAGAGACCGATTCGATAGTGAAGGATCCCGGTGGTACGTCTGCTCGGTCATCAGTCTGATATATATATATATAAAAAAGCATTGAGTGTGGGTGAAGGGGTGAGTGCCCCTGCCCTCAGTAATATCGAAAAGCGTGATACAAAGCCTTGTTAAAATAAGAAATAACATAAAAGAGGCGTCTCGGTAACAAACTAAAGTAAACGAGGCCGGAGGTACCGGGACCGGCCGCGGCGCTTCGGAGCGTCCGCAGCTGTCGGTTAGTTATCGGCCGCTAGTGAGAGATGAGTTTCGAATGCGAAGACTGCGGTTTGAAATCCGATCGGAGCGATTTCGATCGGGTATCGATGGTCACTTTTTCTTCAAAGGTTACTACATATGTGGTAAATATTTTACAGAGATCCTACATAAAGCGTTTTAGAATAAACAGATAACCCATTTGCTCCGATTGCCTGTAAAGGATGTCGAATAATATTCATTTTATAGATATGTGAGCATATAGTTTATGAGAACAATTATACCAACAGTTGTACCTACTGACACTCAATTTGTACAGAATTTGTAAAGAAAACAAAATAAACCAAGACAAGTCATGTAGGACAATATTGTTAGTAAGTTTTTCGTCAAACACTAAATATAAAATAAAATTATAAATATAATTCAACTAGTTAAGTTCAACTATGAGTACCTAATTAAGTAAATTGAAAAAAATATTTGAGTAAATTAGGATACAGAAATATAAAAGTTTAACATTAATGTGTAAAAATGTAATGATGTGATTTGAATAAAAAGATTAGTAAGATGAAGAAATATAAATGTACCATACGTTTAGCTATCTAAAGATTACATTTTTAAAATTATTGTTCAATTTTTAGCAGATAATCTTTTCCTTGGGATGGTTGCGGCTGACAACGGATGGTACATTACGGTATACAATCATAAAATACAGTCTAGATATGTTGACCGCGATGCAATGAACGAGTTACTCGCTTCACAATTAAAGACAAAATGACTATCAAAAAAATTGTCACTCTTAAAATTTAATATGAAAATTCTTTTCACACGTTCAGTCCATCGAATAAAATATAAGCATAGTATACTAAAGATGTACATTTCTCACACAGAAATAACCCCGACGAATGACGGAAACTCTAGAGCCAAACTTGTGCTGAAAATTCTCTAAGACGTGATAATTTTTCTTTGCCGTTGAATAATTTTGAAATCCGCCGCCTCGGAACTCTTTGAACGGAAGCGGCTCCCGTCTTCGGCCGTCGCGCAGTGCCGGCCGCGAAGGAAAAGAGGATGTCTTGAGGTGTCTCATATGTACAGAGGACGGTGTGCAAGACTTAAAGCATCGATCGAGGGACATCAGTTTCGAGGGACGTCAGCTTCAACGTGGATCTTTTCCGTTCAGACACCGCAGACGAGTGCTCGCACTTGTACTTAAAATACTGACAGAACACTTATTACATTATCTAAAGAGGAAGTTCTCAAAGCGTTCAATTTTAAATGATGAAATCTTTTCAATGAAAAATAAATTTACATCGCCAGAAACGGGATCACAGATTGATCTTATTGAGAAATTTGTGCAGCTCGACAATAGATAAATTTTATTCAAACAATCTCATAATGATAAATAGTTTTCACAGTTTTTGAAATATTAGAAATATATACAAACAGAGAAACGACTTAACCATCTGCGACATCTATGTTTATCTTTGCACTAGAAAAAAATGAAAAATGATAAACAATTTTGAAGATATTGTCTATAACCATCTGAGAATTAGTTAAATTTGTTTCTTTATGTTACAATGCTAAGAAAATGCTTAACGTTAAAATAAATAGTAACAGGATATTATAAACGAAAAGATCCACGTCGGAAGACGCGTCGTGAACACATCAGGCGGGCTCTTGCTACACTCACAGCCGGGGCTAGGGACTGCAGCGGGGATAGATAGAGAGAGAGATAGACAGAGAGCGCAGAGAGAGACATAGCAATAGCGAGCTGTGCCCCTGACGGGAACGCACACAGGATTGGGAACACGATATGACTGGGAAGAATATATTACACTGTTGGCTAATAGTAGGGGTGCACTGCGGCTTAATTCATTTATGTGCGTCGAGTGTATCGTAAGAAAAGCAGCAAATTACCAAAACAATTGAGATCAAAAGCAGACTTTTGAAAAGATTTTTCAAAATGTACATTACCAAAGCCTCAGGTTGATTAATCGCAAAGAGAATATGACAATATTACTTTTATTTTACAGTCTGTTTCATTTTTTTTTTCCATTAAAAAAAACGAAAACTCATTGACGAAAAAATTACCTTATGTTTGGCTAAAACTACTTTCAATTGAGAGAATAACAATAATTTTTTTGTATATTCATCTAAAGCAAGATTTGAATTATGTACTTTACAGAAAATGTATAGGTAGGCGAAAGTGATTGACGTTTGGTTTGCTCGATTCGTTCGTACACTCGAATGAGCACAATGAACGCCCTAAAGGTTGCGGTGGATTTATTGGCGGAAGAGGCACAGCGAGTAAAGTCATTGCATCAGGTTACATATCGCAGTAGAGTCTACGGTCACTAACACACAAATCTAAACGGTATACACAAAGCCACTACTACGGAATGTGGAACAGCTAGCGACTACCATAAAATCGGACCAGGGGAGAAAAAAAAACAAAAGTGAGTGAGGAAAATAATATTAACAAAACATCGAGAAGACAAGGACAGGAAAACTTCACGACGACCCGAATGAATTGGAGGCCGGCAGTCCACGCAAAAGAGACGCATCGGCCAGGCCCGCGGTGCTCTGTCGGCTTTTACGGTTCATGTCGCACAGCGCACGTCGATTAGTACTTTACTTCTGATTGGTCCGGATAAAACATAATTTGATGTATCTTTGTCTTTAAAAGTACACCAATAAATTATTATAATTTGTTAGATGAAATCATCAAACAATAGAAGTGTTATAGAGGTTGGAATCAACAAAAAGTATTAAGTAGTAAGTTTTATTGAGAAATGAAAAAATGCTGCAAGCGGGCAGCTCAGTTTGACAGTACAATAAAGATGAATAAAAAAAAGGGGGTCTAGAACGATTGGACAATTCTGCCTGAAATTTTATCCGGACGAACTATCAGAAAAGTGCTGCAATTAGGAAATGCGGCATCTAACGGCAAAAGTCAGTGGATATGGAAAGCTGATAGGTAACAGAAACAAAAATAGATCAGGGTGTCAGGTGATGCGCTCGTGTCGTGCGTTATCGGGAAAGGCGGGTGTAGGTGGCGGGGGGGGGAGCGAGGTGAAGGTGGGGTGGCGTACCGCGCCTCTCGCCTGCGCCTTAAGGTGCGCCTGCAGGTGCAGGGGGGGGTGGAAATAGCGGCAGGGGTCCCGGCCGCAGCGGCCCTTCACCGCGTCCATGCACACCGTGACCGAGCCGTCGTCGTGGGCGGCGACGGCGCGCGCCGGATGCGCGTACCGGCACTCAGCCTCTGCCCGCTTGCACGCACCGCGCTGGAACTCGCGGCACACCTGCACACCCACAGCACCCCGCGACTCTCATTGATTGCATTGAGCTTTGATCGCCATTCGGCGCGTGACGAGCGGACGCGCCGCAGACCGGCGCGGTCAATTAATTCACCGGCTGCGACGCGGCGGCACTCTCACATGTACGAGCTCGCTCGCATTCTTACAAGACAGCATTCGCAAACATTCACACGCTGACAACATACGTACACACCTTCACCGTCAGCTTTTCCGCGGTTATGAATTTTCACGCATCGAATTCGAAGACGATCGGATTCTTAACCGCAGATTTGCGACGCAATCGACACATTTGGCGTATCGCCTGGGAGGCGGTTGACATAGACAAAATAACAAACAGCAGGAATAGAGTCAAACGATTGAAGTAGATCGCCTATATTTGGGTCTGCGAGACAACTGTTTTGCAGTTCAGTATTCACTTTTAATCAGCATGAAAAAAACATTCATGTAAAATAATCCTCAATCACCACCGGTAGTATTGATTAGAAATTAAATGGAAACAAGTTAACTAAAGATATGAACGTTACAAAACACCCAGCGAAAGAAACATATATTTAGTCTCCCAGGCAGGACACGTCTGTGGTTATTAAGGGTTAGAAGCGAGATTACTTGTTAGGTTTGTTTTTGGTAATCGGCAACATGAAGCGTTCGTGCATTTTGAACAGTATGGCGGAAACGGTTTGTCGAAGGGATGATAGAAGAGCAAGACATGTACGAGTAGCAAGAGCAGGGCGTGAGGGCATGCTCCGGGCTCCGGGTTGCTCGATCGCTTCTACGCAACCCGCGCTTCACCCGAGAGCGACTGACGGCCTGGCTAAATTCATCACGGAAGACGAATGCAAAGTACATTGAAATTAAAGAATATTTACAAGAATTTATTTTAGTATGGGGCAAGTTAAATAATTAACAGTTTTAAAAATGAAGACAAAAAAAGCCAAAATGACAAATACTCAATTAGTCGAAAAATGCCGTAAAGCGGCACATCTAAGTAAGAAAAATCAATGACGTATTTATTGCTGCGTCAAATTCAGTGTACCCCATATGTGAGTTTTTGTAGAAAATTCATTGGCTTGCCGAATATTTGTTTTCATTTGACGCCGGTCTCGGGTATATGGAGGTATTCGATGATATCTAAGAAAATATACCAAATCACGAGTCGTGTCCTATATTACCTACACGTGATTGATCGATTCATATATTTTTCTTAAAAGGCCTATATGTTCAGCGATCTAAAAACTAATTAACTGACTCAAGGAGAATCCAATAGGGAAATGTATTCCCTAGATGCAAATAAAATTTGAGAAACTTTCAAAAGCAATTCTTCGCAGCGGTTGAAAAAAAAAAATCCCGTTTCATGTGAGAAGTGGCGTCAGAATTTCAGGATTTCACTCAATTTAAAATGTATTCGAGGTTTAAACATTAGAAATGCAGTCTATTGATACTGAAAAAAATATGGCAAATGTGTAATTTTATTCATTTTATGCACATTGAATTGAATTAAGTTTTTTCCAAGAAGCTTTTGAAATTAGTCAAATCACCTTACATCCATTTTTGATTCCCCATTGCAAATAAGTATGTTCTAATTATTGTCAACATGATTCTAATACTTTAAAATAATGATTATTTTACAAGATTGCTATGATCGAATGCTTTGCGAAATAGATACTTGATATCATGTTTTGGTAGGTGTGTAAGGCTGATGATGTCATGTTAGGTAAAGATATATTTCTATTCAAATCCGATAATTGACATAATATTACAGTCTGACAATGTGAGATGTTATATCCCTGACGCTACAAGTGAGCCAATGGCGGCGCTTATTTTGTGTTAACTAAAATAACAAAATAACAAAATAAAAACATCAAAATAAAAATAAAATACATCCATAAAATATGTACATCTTTCTTGAAAGGATAAATACAAAAGTTCAACCAAACTATAAGAGAAAATTAAGTAACCACGAAATGAATAAACAGTTAAATAATCGAAAAAATAGAAAAAAAAATTGCACAACTTTTCCAGTCTACCTTTGACATGCAGATATTTTGAATACAAAAAAAAACTAAGTAATCAAAGTATAATAATAAACAAAAATGTGTATAAAAAAACCCATCGAATTTCCTAATAATATAATATGTTGCCACACAATAATTTTACTAAACTAACTGAAAACCTAAACAACGCCACTATGTATAGATTTTTTTCTTTCTATGAATTCTATATAAAGCATTGATTTTGAATGACTATTAATAATATATTGCAATATATGAAAGCAATAATCTTTAGCCGTAGTAACATTCCTACTTTTCCACTTTTGGTACATCATCACAATAATCTTAATAAGTATTCTCTGTAAGACAAATATTCAATATCAAATGACTTATTTTAATTGTAAATATTACATTACTAAAGTTTTCAATGTTCAGTTATTTATTATTAAATTAGTAAATAAAATTTAAATTTTGGTTTATGGAAATTGATAATAAAAATAATTGAAAAATATGAATATATTAATATGTGTCCCAACTGATGGGTACAATTTATAGACTAAATATTGAACACTATTTACATAGAAAAAGTCATTGTTACCTTTCACACACAAGCGATTAAAGATTTCCGAATAATTAGTAAATACATTTTTAGTGATTCATTTCAGATTATGGAACCCTTTTAGTCTTGAAAACATACATATAAATCTTTCATGATGCCACAAAATAATTTCAACAAATATATTCTAAATATAATATATATATTACAAGAAATGACAAGTTTCTGATGAAACATCTAAAAATCAGTTTTCATATTTGTACAAAAACAAACATTTCAATGTGAATAGAAATAAGTTCACATCAAAGTTAATTACTAAAGAACCAAAAAAACAGATTCATAATATTGAAAAGAAGTTTTGTTTTCAAATTGCTTCAAGGTGAGACTAATTATCGCCCAAAAAGCAAACTAAACATATCAAAATCTAATTCATTACTTTGAATGTATGTTGAAAACAATTATAACAGTAAATTTATCTATGCTAAGGTATATTTAACAAGGTTATGTTCGATCAGTTCTAGGATACCGAAATAAGATATTTTTGAAACAATACCAGATCTAATAATTTTAATATAATCGAATTCAGGGCTCACTACGAAAATGATGTCTTAATTAAAGAATTTCCAGCAATAGGCATTGTTATTACACTGTGATTATTAATGACACTTATGCATGTCAGCCCATGTATCTATAAAGATAAAATCAAACTGCGTAGACAGTTCAAGGCCCCTTTCGGCTTTCACAGTGATGCGGTTGCGGTGCAGGTGCACGCTGAGCACGGGGCAAATGAAACAGCGATCGCAGAGTTCAGAGTCAAGCCGCCTGCACTGGAATCTGCCAAACATTGCCACACCCTCAGTGTGAACCTGCTACGCAACCGCAGTACTCTTAAAAGGACCCTAAAGGTACATCGCATAAAATTTCGCAATGAGCATACCAGAATTAATATTATGTGGAATTTTATGCATAACTTCGAATGAATTCTATACCTAAGGTACCTGAATCTATATCAAATAAATATTATTGAACTGATGTATGTTACAAGGATGATAATAAAACCGTGTACTGACCTCTAGCCTATCAGAGCGGGGCAATTTCTGCGCCGATGCGGGAATCACCTGCTGGGGCAGGGCCGGGGCGAGGGCCGAAGGCACCGCAGAGCCGGGATCGTGACCGACCAGAGCCGGAACGAGGGGCCCCGCGGCAAAGTATGGGCCGTAGCCTGATCCCACTGCAGGGACGCCGGCGAGGTACGGATTCGACGCCTGAAAATTCATCGCCATGGAAATGTTGTCAAAAGAACAGAGCAAATCGGGTAAAATATTATTCAATGTGTCTTAATGCCCATTTTTATTTAAGGAAACATTCACAGAACTATCAATTTATATCTGAATTACTTAAATCAACATTTATAAATACAAAGTCCTCAATATATAGTAAATAACACTTTGCATGTCTTTTTTAGCATTAATATTGGAAAAGCAGTGTTAAAATTTATTCCAATTATCGTGGTTTAGAAAATATTGCTTAATATCAGGTGTGCTGTTGTGAAAAAACAGAATAAAAGCAGATTTCTAATTCAACAAAAAAATGCAGGAGAAAAAAAAATTAAATCGGTTTAAGCAACTAAAAGATTGTTTATTAGCGCCGAGGAATGTTCCCATTAATAGTATGACGGCAGTGTCATTTTCAAAAAAACACATAAGCACAATAAAAGCCAAATGAAACAGAAAATATTTGAAATGCATTTGGTATTTAATGTTGTTAATAAAACTCTCATATGAGGTGGATTAATTCTTCTTTTCTGAACAATGATAATATACAAAAACGAAAGGGAAGATCTAGCCTTTATAATAAAGATTTTGGAATCTAGCTAAATACGGAAACAATCCGACAACTAATCGAGGAAAATAAATTGCCTCAAACGGCTCATTATAGAGAATAGAATGATGTCTATTTTATCCTCAAGATTCTATTTTGAAGAATCAGGTAAAGCATAATGATTGACCAGGTAATACGAGTAAAGAAAAAGGTTATGACAAGCTTGAAATTAATTATTTACTAAATTTATAGCAATCGCCGATTGATAAACACAAAAATGATGAAAATTGTAAAGCCAAAAGAACATTTCACTCGACTGGAAATTTTGTAGATATGACGGAAGTGAGTTTAGAATTTTATAACATTTATTCTAGTGATTTCATGTCATTAAAAAATTGAATTAAATATAAATGAACTGCATACATCAGATATTCCAATAAAATAATTTCAAGCGGGCTTCACTTGTTCCAGAAAAAAATGTGTTTGTCAGTCGTCGGACTCTGTCGGCCGGAAGGACCCTACACATCTGAAGTAAAGAATGACGAGTGAAGAGTGTGCGGTTTACCGTGAGGGGCGGCAACGACCCGAGAGGCAGCTGCAGGGCCAACTCCTGAGGCGCGCCCGCGGCTCCGCCCACCTCGACACACAACACATAGCCACACTAAAGCGACACTTCACCATATCACCGCATCACCACCAGCCAGAGGCCAACGAAAAAAACTAAAGAATATTTGGAATCGGAGAATTGCCAAATGTTCAAAAGCATTGAGAAGTAGAGTTCAATAAAATGTTAATATAATTATCAAAAGAGAATTGTGAAAACAAACCGAATGCCAATATCACCGAAATCAAGGAGTCAGGATCATTATTATTTGTATTTTACATAACTTCCGGCATCATTAATTAAGAGCAATAACAAGAAATGCAGCAAACTTCTAGCAGTAATTTATACAAAAATTATTATTTTTTTCCAAAATTCTCTGGTTTTTTTAGAAGGATCAATTTTGAATAATAGTCAGCGACCGACACCCAATTTTTTCGCAAACTTACTACAAAATTCGAAATATCAATCCAAAATAAAAGTAACTCGATTATTTCAAAAAATTACGTCTCACTGACCGAGAATTTAAAAAGATTTCGAAAAGTGAATCGATTCCGAAAAAAATGTATACCTACAAAGAAAAGAATTATTTTTTTTGAAAATTTCGATGATAACTTCTATCCATCAATTATATGCAAATGCAAATTAACACATCGTAGAGAAAAAATGACGGGCGTCGATCGCAGGAATAACAAAATGAAGCTCCGCGAGACAGAAGCTTCTCAAAATAAAAATATTAACCATAAAAGCACAACTGAAAAAATCAAATTATAATAATCATTACACAGCAAAGTGAGTCAAAAACTTAATATTTATTTCAGAAATAGCCTCACAAAAACGTACCATAGTTAATCAGTAGATGATAGAAATACCATAACTTCTGGATAGAGTGTGGGGTTGTACACCTCTTCGATAAATAGTTAAGGTCGAATTCATAATTATAATAAGGAAGTAAAAAATCGCTTACTTCAAAATTATGATACATTTTTATGGCTATATTATTTTATAAGAAAAATAACCTAAAAGGAGGAGTCATGCAATTGCACAAAGTTAAACTTTACATCATGCACAGTGTAAGAAAAACAAGTCGATGAACTCCTCAAAGTGTAAATAATCAAATTATTTATGGAGAATTTTTATCTGTGTGTAGAAAAACTATTCCATTCATTAGTAGGTATATTATATTGAAATGTTAATGCATCCAAATAAATGTATTTAAATAAAGGAATGTTATTGTTTTTAGATCGAAAATGTTTTTAGAAAAAAATATATTGTGAATTATTAATCATGTATTAGAAATGTTTAACAGCAAAACTACTACAAAACATGTACAAGTACAACACATGATATTGTTTGCCTGTGGAGATCCTTGAGTTTATTTGAGACGATTATTATTTAAACATAAACTGCAATAAAACTAAATACTTTATTGCATTTGTGTAAACGTAAAAATCGAAGCAACGGATCGGGAACTTTGTGCAAGATGTAACCGTAAAGTAGCATTTATACTGTATCGATTTCCGATAAAGCTCGCAGAACGTATTGTCTCTTCTGTTTTAGAAGAAAAATAAAAAACGCCGTATATTATGAGGAATCGAAACAGTATCAAGCAATGACGGAAGCCGGGACACAAAAGAGAAACATTTTTATTTGAGACCACTACAGGCCAACAATAACAGCAATTTTGGGGTTCAGCAAATCAAACGGCTCGCAGCAGATAAGAGAAATGAATTCATCAATTATTACTTTATTGAGACATCTTTTGGCAAACCGCGAAAGTCACTACGGCGTGTACTGAAAGCGCAATATCCATCTACTTACTTCGATCGAAACACTGATTATTGGAAAAACAATCAATATATGCAATCGAAAAAAGATACGATAGAATAATTGCCCTCTATATTTGTAGGTGATTTATCACTTACGATTTAATGACAGATAACGTTCAAAAGATTGGAAAACTTCATCAATATCGATTGAATTAATTGTGTGTTCAAATTCCATTTCTCCGCGGCCGCCTTCATTTGCCGAGCCCCGAAATTGTTCTTTTCAAATTACCAACGACGTGAAGTGATCAGCGTAGCATCTCTGACTCACCACTGTGGGCAACTGTGCGGGCAGAACCTGGCCTGGCGCCAGCCCCATCTGCTGCATTAGGGCATTCTTCAACGCGAGGTGATTGCGTCCGTTTATCAGCAACTGGTCCTTGAGGTGCTGGGGAGGGTGGAAGTATTTGCAAGGAGGCTTTTCGCGGTTACACCGCCCCTGAAACACGAAAAAACAAAACTTAAGACGGGCAAACATTAAATAAAACAGTTGAAATATATTGTATAATACAGCATACACACAACGTATCGTATATATGGTGATTACAGTGATTAACTTTCGATTACGTTTAATTATCAGTCATCGATTTATTAGATAGCGGGCACAAATATTTTACACTTAAGGCTATCATAATATATACGTAAATCCAAAATTTCAAAAAAAAAGATAAAATAGTATATTCTTAATTATTTGGGTACATACAGGTTTCAAAAACTATCATGGTGAAGTGGAATCTGGGAAAGTGTATGAAATGAAATTATGATAGTGGTAACACTGGTGACGGAGCGTCAGCTGGCAGGCGTCGCCGGAAGTTGCGGGATTGTCAGCGAAAAGCTTTAGCGGCGGGAAATCGTATTTTGAGTGACAAGTGCATTAATAAAATGCCACCGGAAATGGGATTCCAAGGGTCGGGGCGCCCGCAATCAAAGCGAAATTGTGGATATCGCGATAATAATGTAAGATACGCTGAGCTTACTTGTCGTGTAAGAAAACTATTCTAAGCGATAATAAATATAACCATAAGTCAAAGATTTCATCATGTAAGTCAGTGCTCCGCAACCGGTGCGCCGCGAGACGATCTCAGGTGTGCCGCGGCGCAGTGCGTCCAAAATGAGAAAAATCGAGTATATTGATATTATTAAAAAGAATTAAGGCATTCGGTTGTTAGGATCTACGTTTATATTATTTTGGAATTTATTACAATAATTAAGTACATTGGTATCAAAGACGGACATAAGCCATCTATGAAAATGCACAGCAGAGGTGATTTTTCATTTCATATATATTCCACACTTCATCAAGCCCGGCAGCCATGACACTTTAAAGTAAATTCTTACTCTGTGATTGGTCAATGTGTGGACGATGTGCCAATGTGTGGATTTCGTGAAAATGGATGTTTAGTGTTCGCTTTTGAAACTATTTACGAACTTTAAACTCAAAAATCTATATGAAACCGTTGGATTCTGATATTTTTAATGAGTTTTTTGAAAAAATCATCACTTGCACTACCACAAACATTAAAAACATGACTTTCGTGGGATGTGGCGTTTTTCCGACTTTGATACCAAGGTACTCAATTGTATTCGTATATGCACGGATAGTGCAACTGTAACGTGAATAAAATGGGATTTGCCTCGCGTGTAAAACAAAAAAATCTTATCGTAGAAATTACATATTGCTGTATACATTGGGGCGCATTGATGATGACTAATAATTTACCAGTGGAATTATTAGAAACAATAAACGAATGTATCAAAATATAATACACATTATCGGATCGAGTGCCTTAAATTAACATTTTTTTAGAATATCAATTCAAGATTGTTCCACAAAGAAATACGATGGCCGTTCAGAAGCAAAATTTTGGGAAGATTATTTGAACTTCGCTGTGAGGCTATTTATATTTTATTTATATCAAAATAATTGCACGGGTCTATGTCGTTACCTGCGGTTACGGAAGTCCCGGTATGCACAAAACTACTGGATATCTTGTTCTAAATTGATTTACAATTTTTAATTCGTTTTTATGTATAAACCTACAAACTAAATAACTAATGTATCGTACATAAATAATTTTGTATTTCCATATTAATAATAAATATAAAATTTATTTAAATGATTTATAGGTATATTTACATATTTGGAAAACACACCTGTGCGACTAAATGACAAAATTGTAAAAATGATTGAATTATAAAAATATACTACATATTTCTCAAGAAATTATATTTATATATAAAAAATTTTCCTGCGGCGCAATTTTCTTCGTCGTAATGATTTATGATTAAAAAATACAAATAGATAATTTAAAAAATAGCCATAAAATCACCATGTTTGGAGAAAAAAAGGGGGTCTCTTCTCTTCTAGTCTCTTCAAAAAACACACATACAGTCCTCGCCCTATCCTCTCTCTCTCTCTCCGAAAAAAAGGGTTGAGTAACTAAGTAACAAGCAGTTCCCTGTTCTGTTCCATATGTTCCACAGTCGGGAGTGTACATTTAAAAAAAATGGTAGTTTTTTAAAATAAAATTAGCATATTTTGGTATGTGGTGTGCTGCGAAATATTAATGAGTGCTTAGGTGTGCCGTGGGTGACAAAAAGTTTCGAAGCACTGATGTAAGTAATACTTCCTAAGTTTACACATGTGTATGTTAGGTACAAGTAAGATATTTGATATGTATAGCAGAAACTCATTCATGGCAATCCATTTTTTATATATGATTTGGGTACAGTGAAATGAAACAACATACCACATAACCATGTCTGATAATTATATTCAATGCATGAAAATGTAACGTCATCCTCGAAGACTGCTGGCGTTCATACATTTGATACACTAGGCAGAACTACGGGATGCTGACACGACTTGTTTCGGTGGCACTAGAGTGATGGCAACATGCTCCAAATAGAGAGCGGATATGGAAGAGGTTTTTCAAATTAATACAAAAAAAAAACAATCGTTTTAACGACGTCGCGTTGCAAAACAGATAAATAAATGACTTATCGTTTACTCGAAACTGTACAAACGAAGAAGTCAAATTGACGTTACAGTAAAATTATGTTAAAACCTTTATTAATTTCTCGGTATACTTTACAACACCGCCCAATCAAATAAACCTCGATCCCCAATCGATGATATAAAATTAACAGCGATTTAATTATTCAACTAATCTGAATACAAACCGCCCCTCGCAACTTCAATACACCATTGTCGTCCGAAACAACAACGCGAACAAGAATAAACCTCGAAGTAGCGCGATCGGGAAAGGCCCACTTGACTTCAATGGAAGACGAAGCGAGTCGCAGAGTTCCAATAGAACGTTCTGCCAGAGTAGTCGATGCAAACTTTGCTTTGTAAGCGTTAGTCGTCGATTAGTTAATGAATAACCAAAACAAGACCCTTTCAATCGTATCAAAGTTCAATAAAGGTAATTCACCCGGGCGCCGAGGGTTGAGAGTTCTGGAGGGTATTTGAAGTGGCGTGCTTAATGACAGATGTGATATTAAATTAACCTTCAAAAGAACGTGTTACAATGTAAAATATACTTTTCTCTTACAATTATGGAAAATGCATTATAATTTGGGCGGCTACATATATTTTATCTTTTGAAATACATACAATTCGTAGGAGGGCAAATAGATGAATGTACTTGAATCATGATTTTTCAAAATTAAGATCATATTTGAATTAAGCATGAACGCTAAGATCGAGGCTCGTTTGCTAAACATCTACTTAAACTATTATAATTGACAAATAAAGTTAAGTACAGCTGAACTATCTACAAGTGAATAAAATTTCATATCTAAAATTTTCAAATAAAATTGGTTTGATCGAAAATAGTATCTTTCGACAGTATTAGCATTTTCAAATGGCTTACAATTAAAATTGCATTTTTGTTTAGATCATATTCACTTTCATAAAAATAGTTTTCACTTATGACAAATACATTCCACAAAAAACAAATTCTTTCACTAAAAATAAAGTGATCTCACATAATAAAATATATTTTAACATTGAAGAAATATATTACACTTACGAAAAAATATTTTCACAAAGATAAAATAGTTTTCACTCAATATAATAAATACTCACACATCGCTTATTCTTCTACCCTATATTAGGCCGCCTATATTGTCTGCTCCACGCATTATAATACATTACACAAAACAAACCAAACCAGACCAACCCTAACATAACCTACTACAGCTTAACTCACTTTGTTAAAAGAATCCGTGACTAAGTGGAAAGTATTAAAATCAAAGATTGAGTGTACTAAGTTGATATTATCTAATCCAAAGTGAAAACTATCGAAATAAAAGTTCAAGTGAATACTATCCAACACAAAGTGCAATTATTTATAACCCTTTTTAAATTAGGTATGGACGTTTTACGGGCCGCTACTGGGGTGTTGGGCACTGAACTGAAGAGGGGCCCAGATTTATTAGTTGGCTTGCAAGCGAGGCGACATTCAGAAAGCACTTTCGATGCCTACGACGCTGAGGCGAGGTGACGAGGCGCTTTTGATGGCGGGTAGGGGCGGACATTTTATTTCAGCGGACAGAAATGTTTTCACGTAACAGTAATTAAAAATCGACGAGCAATAGAGAAATTGTTTTGGTAAAAATGTTTCACTAGAATTACTGGGAATGTATGACAAAATTATTTCGAACGACTTTGAGTCAATAAGTATTGCTAAAATTACCGTGAACACCATTATAAATAAGTAGGTAAATAATTGACACAAAATGTATTTAACTAAATAAAAAAGTAAATTATATAAATGCGTAAGTGTTAAGAAAATAGAAATACAATGATTGATATAGAATTATTATTTTTAAATACATTTCTGTGACTTTATTTATTACCTATTTGTACTTATGTTGTAGATAAGACCACATTAAACAACTATGTGGTGAACTTATCCGAGCTGTGAAAAAATATATGGGATGCATGAGACGTTGGGAAGGCGATTTTACAATTTCGCATCAATATAGCGGGGATGTGAGAACATGGAGCGTCGATGGGAATTACATTAGGCAGGTTGTTCCAACAATGGGTCGACGAAAGGGCAATTATTTGCCGCCTCATTTGAGGCCCAACGCGAAGGAATATTGTCGCGTTTATCGAGAGGGCGTAGGATAAACCTCTTTCGCTGAAAATATTAGGCAGTGCTACATATAGTATATTACACAGTAATATATTACGATGCTGACACTTTGAATTTCATAGATACTGAAGTAACAAAAAAAACCAAGAGAAATGATTTCAGAGTTTAAAAATATATACAATAGCTGTACGAATACCCCGTTGGCTGAGGGAGGAAGTTTATCGAAATCATTATTTTTCTTAATTCAAATGTGGGGTTTTAGAGCTGCGAGTATCTCTTTGGGCAACATGTGGACTTCTGATGTCATGCTTCAGTAGAATCTGTTTTATTTCTTTCAATGTTAGAAACTAATGTACAGCGTTGCTATTTCATTCAATTTATCACCCTATAAAAATTATGTTTTTATTTTTATTCTACTCAGATGATTTTTGTTTTGGAATAGTGTTGAAAAATTAAGCACCGTAGCAGCAAAAAAACTGATAAATAAATAAGAATATTACATGCATTAGCAAACATTTTTGAACACTTTCATAAATGGCCATTGTTATTCTTCGAGCGATTACCTTCTTCTTCATCTTTGTTGGGCAATATAAGAAAACCGTCCGAGGGTAGCACTCGGACGCATCGCGACGTTTCATAAAATATAAAAGAGCGTGCATAAAAATGGGTAAATGTCACACGCACAATAACACGAACAAAGAGTTCGCATCCGCAACGATGGTACTTCCCGTAACATTAACCCATTTACTAGCCTTCGAAATTTTCTCCGAAGCAATACACAGATAAAAATATCGCATTCCCCAAAAAAATTAATGAGCCTTCATTATTTCATAGGTAAGGGTAAGGATTCACAACATTATACCCATATCTGATAAAAAATATTTCTTTAATTTAATACTGACGTAAAAAGTCTTCTTAACGAAGTTCTGAAATATTCTTTGTACAGTGTAGAAATAGTATTTCTAATATGTAGTTTAAATTTAAAAAATCAAAATTTTGTAAATTTTCAGTACAAAATAACGAATATTATGAATAAAAAAAATACATGGTATTAACCGATTTAAAAATTATTGTAATTAGTAAAATCGTATCGGAAGTAAACAACCGAAGGGCTGTTGGACTATAAAAGGAAAAGCTCGCCACTCATAATGGTCCCGTCGGGCATAACAGGTTGTCGGGAAAAAAGATAACAGCACACGGGCAATAAAACTGACAAAGCTGTCGTGCCACATTTGCTGGACCGGACCGCCACTACAAATGAACGAACAAATAAACAAACAGACGAACAAAAAGGCTGAAAATATGAATTAGACGCACGTCACTGGATTTTTTCATCAAAAGTAAAAATTATCATTTTTTAATAATGTTGTGGAAAATTTTTATGAAGAATCCACACATCACAATTCAATTTGGTTTTTTTTTAATGTCAGTCCTGAGCACATATTAATGCCACGATGAATATATAATAACTTCTGAAACTCGATATGAAAACAGACGTCGGGTGAGTCTCATGGTTTTGAAGAGTTTCTGGGACATGGTGATGATAACAATAAAGCCACGGAATCAACGGTATTCCTTAAGTCAAAATAACAATATTCCGTGACGGGTAGGACATTTGACACTTCGGGTATTCGGGTCGCCTTTTGTTCTAAATGCCAGCGGATTCGTGCCCGAGTATGTTTCACGCCCGTCGCATCTCTAAACAAATGAATTATCAGGAAGGCGGCGTTGCATGGCCAGCGACGAATACGCGGGCGCGGGTGCACGGCCCTCGACTTCTCGAGATCGATCCCGCGCTTTCGGATACCCGAAAGTAAATCGCGCGAACCGAAAAATTGCCTCGAGAACCATGTGCACTGAATAAAAATAAATATATATTTGTAAAGGGATGTTTCGCATTTTAGCGTTAAGTTTCGACGGCGAGCCACTTGGGAGAAGTAAAAACAAATGTAGGAGTGGAGTGTGTTCTTATTTCGAAATACGCGCAGATCCAACGATGCGATGAATGCGATGATAAATATAAGATACAAACGTTTCATATGTATTTTTAAGATAACATAATATATTAGAAACTACCATGTTTGTCCACATACACACTTATAATTGAAATAGAAAACTGAATTTGTTTTAATCGGTAGCAGTCGGTAAAAAATATCTGAAAGTATGGATAGTTGATAGAGGTTGCCAGTAGTAATTAATACCAACTGAAAGAAAACCATAAAAAGTGTTAATCAAGTCGCTTTAGTAGCTTGATGATTGACATTTAAATCTAATTTGTTAACTCTTTATAGGGCCAAAGCGCGAAAACGGTATATACATGAACCACCTCCTTTAAAGGCTATAATTCATACGGTGTCCATAGAAATGTAAACCTTTATTCCTAAAAACGATATCGATTAAGTTCTTTAGTGATTTATCGACCGTCTAACTTGAAGTTTGCACCAATCACTTTCAAACAATTATTCAATATGGATTTATTTATCGATTTACAGTATTTTTTTCAATAAATAAATCACCGCAAATTATAGTGTTTCCAAAATTTTGTATTTTTTATTTTTATGGTAAAATTATTGTTCATAATATTGATCGAAATAATATAGCTCGCAGTTGATTTTGGAAAAAACTAATTTGCCCTACAAAGGGTTAAGCTTTAAACAAATCGTTTTTTTCGGTGGATTAATTAATCTAATAACTGATTAATTTCAACAAACAAGTATGCAATCCGAGCTTTCTATTTATGCATAAAAGGATTCTAGTAAATAAAATGGGTTAACTCTTCATTTAATATTACCATCGACATGAGAAAAAACGAAATTTCAGTGTTAATTAAACACCAATCACAGCCGACAAAATTTGTTAATTCGATCACATTGATTAGCCATGCGGGATGCCCGTTACGGCTTTCGCGGGAACACTTTTCCAAGAATCGGTAAAAGTAGAGAACAGTCAAAATATTTATCGAAAGACTTTTAAATTAACAGGGACACGTAAACAATGGTACGCTTACATGGAAAGAGAAATTTCACTTTATTACACGTTATGTTACCCTGGACAGTGAACAGTGGTGGAAATTCGCTGATGATAGAAAGAGACGCAGAAAATAATTTTCCGATCCTACGTAGCGCTTAAGTATACAAATACACCCATGACATGAAAATAGATAATAAACCACGTTTTTTTTAAATGATTTGCAATACATCGGAGATATTAATGTAAATTAAAAAAGGCTTAGAAATGGCGTATTTGAAGAAAACATGGATTTGTCAGTGAAGTGAGTTGTATACAGTCTTTGGTAGTTTTTTTTGCCAATGCAGCGATAAAAATATAACAATATGTATAGTATGGTCGTCGATGTCAAAAAATACAGCACACACGTAATATTTTTTTATTACCGGTACATTATGATCGTAATTTGACTTTCAAGTTAATAGACATGCACGAGAAAAAAGTATTAACGCGTGTAATGTGAAAATATAAAACCGTATAAATGTGTCGAACGAAAGTAATATTATCTTTCATAAAAAAAACCCCTTAATTAGGTTTTACCCTAATAAAAATTCAAAAACATGAAAATTCCATTGGTATGCGTTTACAATTAAAACAATACTCGCATGTTAATTCACGAAAAGCTCTCAGTCGTCCTCGTTAACGCTCCAAAATTAAATGCAAGGGCTAGCGACCCCTGAACATGCGACCTTCACACGTAACAAATAAACTTAATTACGCAATTAACGATGAAGTATGGCAAGGGCGGAGGATTTGACTCAGCGCACACGGTGGCATATAGATGACCGCCGCGGGATGGGCGGATTTTTTCCATTTCCCATTCATACTCGGCCCTCCGGGGAGGCATTATCGGGCGGACGAATTGAGTTGCCCGTGACAATAATAGAAAGGCGATGGCGATCTGAGAATTTAAACTGCTGCAGTTGATGGCTTTACCGAGCCGGGATCACGTCACGTCTGCCAGTTGGATTTTATATTTCAGATGCCGAGACAATTCAAGAGTGAGGACTCGGCATGAACTAAGAAAAAAGAGGGTATACCACAAAAAAAGAAGATTATTCTGCAACAAAAATAACAAAAAAATGTATTGAAGACAAAATATCTTCAAACTCGAAATACTACAGGTCAGAATCATAAATGCAAGATTAATTTGATTATTTGAATAGGCAAATATTAGATTATCTTTGTTTTTTGTCAAGAAAAGCGTTTTCAAGGCGTTCATACGAAGAGAAATAAAAAAATATTTATATTCCTAAGTTATTTTTGAATGCATGATATAACATATTATATATATCTTGTTTTTAATATACGCAATATCTGAATTTTATGCTTCACGAATTTGCTAGGATTTATATAAAAAAGGAGAAAATAGCTTGGTGCTGTACTTTATTTGTGTAATGTACTGTCGCAAGAAAGAAACATTTCTGAAGAGTAATAAAGGTGTAATGTGCTTCGCTAATGGGTGACGGAGAACGGTCAAAGCATACTTGGCCCCTTCGGAACTTTACAAATGCCCAAACAAAGTTTTACATTATAAAGTGACATTAGCGAGACTATAAATGGTTTTCGGGGAAAGTTCTGAGTCCGCTCCAAATCACGATACATTGCAGCAATACAATTTTATTGAACCTTTTATTTGAGACAATGTGCCGTACGTGGCCTGGAAGGAAATTTTCTTTACGCATTTTCTGCTTGACACATTGAAACCGGCGAGTCATATTTTTTTAAATTCAGAAAACGAAGGATTTTGTCACGCAACTCGATTCATAAAATAATATGTAATCTTTGGGCAGTTTATTATATTAAAGCTGCTGTCTTCTAATGAAAACATCTTACCAAAGCCATATTATGCGCGCAATATTGACACAACGTTGCATTTAGATATTATACATAAGCACTTAAATAAAATACAATAGCATTAAGAATTATTCTGATGAAAAACAAAAACGATTAAAGTTATAATAGGAATTGTGATGATATATAAATAACAGGAAAAAACTATACGTTTATGAGGGTTCTTTAAGAAACATCAATATTTTAATTAACATTGAATCGAAAAAAACATTTCAAATATTCTCACGATATAGAAATGGAATACTTTTGAAATATAGTCGTCAGTATAAGCGATAGTACTAAAATTAATCATCGCATGAGCAAAAATAGGGCAGACCTAATAATAAAATCATTTAATTTGAAATAGAACTCTATAAGGCTCGTGTTATTGTGAGTTGAATAGTAAAGTCCTAGTGTAGAGCGCCCTTCCTCGTTGCTGGCGGGCGCGTCCATCCCGGAGGGCCTCCGTGCACGATGCTAATCTTAATGAAAATTTGTATAATACGATGAAATCCGTAATGGTATTCAACCGCACCTTTTATTTTTTAATTAAAGTGTACAGATGTAATTGCCAGCGAAGTGATAGTTTCGCTGGCGATGCGCTCCTTCTGATGTCCCATTTATTAATGGATGACGTGTCCTTTATAGTTATCGGAGGAAAAACACTATCAATAAGAAACTAAATATTTACAAGGATCCATACGTTTACATAACAAGTTTAAATCATAATTATGCATTGAGTAACGGACTCGCCTTACAATTGGAAATACTGCATGAAATTTTTTATTTTACTTAAAAATAGCATACTTCAGTAGATAGATTGAATAACGTTAACTACTTATCAGATTCAATAAGTACAACTGTAGTTTTACAATAACGCCTTGGTAAGAAATAAAATTTGATTTTCCAGATAGCTTTTGAATTTAGTTTCAAATGTACTCTAATCCAAAAATATATCCCAGGTAAGCGCACTGATTACATTTGCGAATTCAAAGACGATATATAGGTATGTCATATGTACCCGTACGTATGGAGTTTAACGTAGGAGAGATTCCACTCGCTCTCTATACACGTATAAAAGTAATTTAGAAGAACAATCTTCAGCGGAGCATTTCCTAAAAGGCAAATTTGAATAAAAGATTCCCGAGGAAGGAAGAAACAAAAAGAGCGTTTGCAAGCGAATGGGCCGAAATGGCAAGTTGGAATTTCGAAACGAGTCGGGTATCACAGGTAGAAGCTGGCAGAGCGATCGCCCTTCCAGCGTAGGTGTGGTGAAGTTTTCGCAATGCGAGGGTTCGTGCCCAAAGAATACAATATATTATCTTTATCATATCAATGAGCAATAAAAACAAAATAATAATTTATATCTGTCTTATTATTACTGTGGAAGTTCAACATGATCAAATTTTTCATTGTATTAAATATTACAATATTTATAAAACATTTTTATTGGCGTATGAAAGAGTTCAAATTCTTTAATTAGTAAATACAATAAAAAATAATCTTACGCGACTTGTCAACGAAAATGTTTTCAATTTATTTTCTCCGAGGAAGTAATTTATTCAAAAAATACAATGTTTTTTTTTCTGTAAAAGAAATCGTCGCAGAATAGATAAAAATATCCGACTTCTTAAGCACCCCTGTGAGGCCATTTCAAAAGACAAAAGCTGAAGACTAAGCGAATTTTCGTTGCGGATCGAAAGCGGTCACGTTTCAGGCGTTCGTAGTCGAAAATTGTTGCGGCCCGCCCAGACTACTCGAGTGGTCTGCTCTCGTAGCGTAACATTGCAATCCAGTCATTTTCTCTACAGTGCCAATGTAAGCGTATTCAGCTAGCAGTAAAAATAAGTAAAATTTTCATTTTTACATCTGAAAATAGGAATAACTATGGAACGTAACAAATAGGGCCGATGAGATAGTGGCTTTTGTTATATTGAAAACGAGAAAAGATAATATTTCAAACTGCGGTATAAAATAATAGTTCACACATTAAACGTTATTCACGTGATGTTAAGAAGTCATTGAATTAAAACTGTGAAAAAATGTTACTTATTAAATGGATCGTTCAAGAAGAACGAGAATACTATAAAATATGAATCCAGGTGAATTGGATTCTATACAGCATTTGATGTACAATTATAAAATAATAAAAATATGTTTTACTTCGGAGCTTTTTTTCGAAGTTTTTTTATAAATAGGTTTGATTATATTTACATGACAATTCAATATACTTTTTGAATGAACGAATGTTTTTCAATTGAGATGAAAACCGCTTTTACACGATTTTACAATAATGTAGGTTAGTACTAACACAACTGCGTCCACGTTTTGACATCTGGATTAATGGTATTTTCAATATTGCAGTTTGGCGGGGTATTCCCGCCGGGAAATTGTGACGTAGGACCGTGACGGACATACTCGACTCGCCACGAGTACCAACTTGACGGTTGACATTTCCACGAGCTCGACGCCACCTACCCAACGGTCAAACGGAAGCGAAAATTCCAACCGACGATTAAATTCTTCACTTTTCATTAATTTCATGACAGGGGGCGGCTCTGTTGCGGTCAAATGTGAGGAATAGGTATGAGACGAAGTATTTAGGTAATGAATTCCAAAGATCAATACAATGGCTTTATCATCATTCGTCATACGATATCTGAAGAGAATACAGCTCAACCAACATTCACATTGGTCTAGTATTTCATGCAAGTCATTTCGTGATCGGCCCTATTTTCAGATAGCATTTTGGTTAACAAAAAAGTTTAAATGTTACGAAATTTAAATCGAGACGGGCGGGGTAAATCACACGGATCGAAATATATTTATCGATTGATATTTCAGAGATATTTTAAGACCTCAATGCCGGCTGGATCGACGACAGAGGGATGTTCTGCGAAAATGTGTAGCGATTGAGGATATTGCAGATACTTACGAGGACTTAAAACAGCAGTGGGTCAACAAATACCGGTATTAATGAATATTTTTTTAATACACACTGAACAAAGAATACTATTGTTGTGATAACATATAGGGCGTTTCAGCTGGTAAAATAAATTGCTCTTTGATTACTAAATTAAGAAAACCACAATAGGTTTTAAAAAATCACCCTAATACCATTATTTCGTTTGGTACGTAAATAATACTTATTTCCAAAATGTATCATGTTTGACTTCATTCGCCTAGCAGCGCCCTTCTTAACGCTGCCGCGCGGGTAAAATGGTCTTACTTTATATTCCGATTTGCAAAGCCCCAAATGTGAATTCGTCAGATTGAGTCGGATTTGAGAGGATCGAGATGTCGCGAGAGGTTAGAATGAGGTAACCGGGAATAAAATGACACACGGAGAATGGATATGACAGCAAAATTTTCTTCACGGGGGAGCGGCATTTGTTACATTACAAATATCATCTTACATACTTATCATATTATGGTGTATTGTAATTTTTTTGTGATACGTATTAGACTATGACATTATGCGAACAGATAAAAGTTGAACTCTATGTTAAGTAATGACTCTATACTAAAGAATTATGTTTAAAAAATCAAATTGCTACTGTGGTTTATACTCCTAGCCGATTATAAGAACACTGACGAAGAAAAGAGTATTGCTAGACGGTAAAATACATTGTTAACTCAAAGTAGGTAATGTTATTCATTAACAGCCTTGTGGCCTAGAATATATAGGTTATTACTCATTTCATCGAATAGTTCATTGTATTTTCATGCCCGACATGTTTTCAGTGAAATGTATTGAGTGAATTATTTAATGTGAAGTATTTAACGAGAGATTGTAGTCAGTCGCTCAGATAATAGCGATGTGTACGTAGACATTATAATAGTGAGATATGATTACGTTTCATGCCATTCGTGCTATGCTATGTAGGAAAGGAGTGTTAAGTGAATTAATATAGTGCCCAATTCAATGAAAACACATAGTTGGGACTTGGGATGCGGAGTAATCAGAATATGTTAAGTTGTAAATGAAGCATATGATGAAAGAATTGGCTCGAATGAATTTTGTTTTAATGATCTGGGCATAAAAAAAGACTTCTTACATACAATTTGATTCCTATTTTGCGCATTGTTAATTCATTTTTAATATAGACATAACCCCGAAAACGCTTTTCTATATGTACAATTCTCCACTTTTAAACGAACAATATTTTGTTACTTGCTTTCAGTCACCCGATTTTGTATAGCTTCATCAGTTATTAATATTTAATCAATCCGGAAAAGTTTATAATCAATTTGTAGAAATTGTCTAGTCGGGCGACAGACGATAGACAGATGGGCGGGTGTTCGACTGCAGCCTGATAGTCTGGCGCCACCGCCGCTGCCTGCCTCCATCGGCCCCCGCGATATCTGCCCACTTAAAATACTGTTAAAGTGAGACACAGTGCCTGGCTGCATGATGAATATTTCATATGGTGATGGTGAAAGGAAAATCCAATGCCAGAGGTATGTGATTCTCGGAAGCTTGGCGTCATCAGAATATATACCGTGGCGGAAAACTTTTTTATCCATATTATTATAATCAGAAGAAAGAGCCCGACATGTTTTTAAATAACAAAGACGAAAGCTGGCATCGGTAAACGCTGTCAATATATTATATGGGTACGATATAATATATAGCGTTATGGTTTCCAACAAATAAAAATAAAATACGATCAGGGTGAAATCGCATAACAATATATTTAGATCCTCAATTTATAAGTTAAGCCATCAAGTTAGTTTAGCTATACGAAGAATACACAAAAAAATGAGGAAACAAAAAGTCGATGAAAACGTAGTAAAGATACACGAAATGTAACGAGATAGTAACAGTTATATGAGATAATACCACATCCCCCGAGTCTTAAAGAAACTTAATAGGCGATCTTTTCCGAAAGCAGTCATATGAGATTTGTTTATATGTATGAGTGCATACCGTGCTTGTATGAGTATGTGTCGTAACGTCAGACTTATCCGATTTCATATATCGGATAAGTTATCGCTTCGCTAATGTCCGAAGTTGAAACCGCAACCGGAAAACGGCGCTCTTGAGATTTCAGGCGTCGGCGGAAACGAAACGTATGTCTCTGTGTGGGGGAGGGGAAGGTGGAATATCTCGTTTGTAGGCTGTTTCACGACACCCTTCAGCAGCTTTCTTGTCAATAAAAATTAAATGCCAGTTTCGGGGCGAAAGGAGAGGTATTATGGCGGTGTTGTAACATTAGCCGGATTATCTGTATAAATGTTTTCGTCTATCGTCTATGCCTACTATAAAAGTTGGACGAAAAAGGTGATAGAAATACTTCCTTATTAACGACGTGCGAATTACGTAGTGTTTATTGAAGTCGCACACGTGTCCACATATAGAAATACGAAGACAATATGGAATGGATGGAAAACACTTTTTATAAAAAAAAACTATAGATGGCCTGAATAAAAACCTAATAAGAAGATTGAAAATAAACAATAAAAAATAGTCATATTGTTTGAATTAAAATTCGTCTGTTATTAAATAAATATACGAGTATCTAATGTGGTGACATTGTAGCGATCCCTATTGCGACCAGAGGCTCAAAAGCAACTGGTCAATTTTATATCATTCACATTCGACATATGATTTTTTCTGACTGTAATCTTTTCATCGTTTCTTGAAACACAATCATATACGCCGTCTTGTGATAGAGCGTGGTTAAAAATATATTCCATGCATAAATAAGATTCCACATAAAAACACGGTATTTCAAAATTAACAATATCTTTCGTTATTTTAAAAGTAAATATATTCGTTCAGTCAGGAATGTCAAGGACTATAATATAATATTATATTTATACACTTTCGGGCAAACACTATTAGATATCATATCAAAATGTCAACGGTCTTTCGATAAAAACCAAACATGTCAAAATTGATCCAAATAACCACAACGAAACTCAACTACATATTACTTTCATAAACAATTCCTACGCGGGGCCCAAATAGAAAGTACGATACAAACGTAAATAATATAAACCTCATAAATGACTGTTTGTCCTGAAAATTGACAATCTATACGTAACCACATATCGATAAACATTCATAGGCCGAGCACACAACACGTCGTCGGGTTCATTTAGGCTCGACAGCCGCCCGGACGGGGTGGCTGATGTGATGGGGCGGGGGACGAGTCCCGCAAACATCAAACGTATGGAAATTTTTTCAACTTTTCCGAACATAAAAAAATCAAGAGCATATTTAATCAAACATATAAAGGATTTTACGACAAAATACATTCACAATTTCATACTTGGCCTTCGAATAAGCTTTTGAAAATATTAAAATCTTTTATTAAGCATTGTCCACGTTCTGTAAATACCAACGTCAGTTTTGGTTAAATATTTATATTGATTATGTATTACAATATATAAAAAAGTCTAAATTATGTGGACTATATATATATATACGATAGGTTTCACTGTACAACAAAATAATTTAAAACGTAAGAGAAAAAATATTCGAATTTATTTCACTGGACCGGGAATGCTTGAAACATTACACAGAATTATTTGTTACATTAGATTCTTGAATCTAATTTCTAGATGTTGATTAAATAATCACGAAGTAAGATATTTTAACAGTTGCCTCTACTTTTAGGTGTCATTTGATAAAAAAAACCAACGCTTGGCAATAAATATAGAATACTTTATAAAATCATGTGCGTTAGAATTTAAATGTGTTTATGATTAAACAAATCAGATTTTAAATGTACAAATTAGTCTTTTTCTTCTAATCCCATGACGAAAAACTTCACCTCTGTGAGGTGCGAGCCACAGATTTGGATGTTTGAGTAGGGTGGGGGTGCGGGGCCGGTGTTTGAACTGTAAATTGAGAGAGCGATCTGCGGTAAGGAAATATTGGAACAGCCAAATGGGAGGAATGAAACTGATTTGAGATAAGCCACGGGAAATGAACGTAAAAATCAGTCACCCAAGTGGGGCAGGCGTGCTGGGATCGAGGCCCGTGTTCTTGTAACCTACGAGTAAGGTAACGACGTGCATGAAGGAGACCATTATCGATGGTTGCCGCTGAACAGTTGTCACTTATGGAAAACGTTCCACAGTCCGATGACAATTGTATGGGCTAGGTAAAATGTTACATTCATATTTATTTTAAGGCGTAGAATATGCCGTATTATATCAATAAAACTACCTATTTAAAAGCTAATGAGATAAACGAGCGATATTTAAAAAGATTTATATAATATTAGCACTTTGTCACTTCTTTTTCGTAACCTCGTCTAATTTTAACTAATTAGTAAAACAATCAGTGATTTAATTATTCTGAAATATGTTATAATGATGGAATAGTTAACGCCAAGCCCGATTATCACTTGAGCCCTCGAGAAGTGGAGTGAGCGAGGTAATAAAAAATGAAATTTGATTATTGAAAGTTGTAGTTAAATGATCTTTTTACATTAATTTATACGTCATTTAATTTAACGTCTTACAGAATAAAATACTTTTGCCGGCTGTATTTACTTAGATCACTTCATTTGTATGATACTTCATGACATGTCGAATACCAAAATCCAACTAACTCATTTGGCTCACTTCACTTCTCATTGGTTCATTTTATGGGTGTTATGAAAAATATTTATAGTGAGTAAAAAAAGCATATACGAGGAAATAATACATCAGGTAGTAATTAGCGCACGAGGTTGATATACATCAATCGAATAATTTATTGACTAATTACTTACATTGGTAATTGATCAAATTTATGATCGAAAATGTTCACATTCATTATGACTATAAATTGGTATTAATCAAGCAGAATATGATTTGAATAAACAATCAGACAGACACTGAGTAAAAAGCAATTTATTACAATCGGAATTCCAGAACGGCTCGCACTCGTTTGACACCCCCTGCGACACTTTGACAGTTCTCCGCCCCCTCACGGCAACTCCCCGCACCCTTCGAAAGCCCTTTAATAAAATCAAGAGGAATATTGGCACATAAGCGATTTGGGAGTGCGGCCGAAGGAAATGATACGCTTTATTTAAGTCGCTTTATTGGAACTCGCGGCGTCTGTTATTACAGAGTGCGGCTCTGTAGGTAAAAGGCGAAAATCTCACGAAGAGTTTAATTTATTTAAATGCTAAAAAAAGATGAAAATATTTTGCTGCAAATCTTTAGCAAGTGATTCAAAAGCAAAAGAATATCACTGACAGAGTATAAAATATTTTAATTGCTCGAGTAAACATTCTAAATATATTTTTTTGTTGATAAAATGAAATAAACTTAAAAGGTTTTATTTACAACACTTATCGATATTACAATATCTCCATGAAATAGCAGTCAGTCACATTATATAAACAAGCAATATAGATAGTATTTATGTCCATATTATATTATGTATTTTTATTACAAACTTCTGTAAGCTTTCTTCATTATACTGAATAATGATTGCACAATTGTTTCACTAATAAGTAAGTAGAGATGAAACAAGCGCACACGCTGTTGTGCAAAGAGAAGTGAAGGTTCAGTTGGACAGTTTCGTGCAGGATAGGATAAATGTGGAGCTGATATGCTCACGGAGACGTTGGAGACAGTAAGAAGAGTATTTATCATTCTGCTGGGAAGAGGTAAGAGGAGTTCTAAAGATTTTTATTTATGTCAGCTATTCAACCTTAATTACTACCAAATGAACATTCGACTTGCAAGTGAACATTTTTCACAAAAACGTCGTTACTACTCAAAGTGACAAGCGTGGAAATACTGGTTTGGATTAAGGGTGAACGATAAAAACAAATGTCGGGGTGGACCGACGATAAAAAATAACAAGGCATTTTTTGGCGGCAGGGGAGTACTGATATAAAGAAGCGATGCCCACCTGCCGGGAGACGCTGCAAACGGATCACTTACCTCGCCAAATTGATCGATTTTAGAGTGTATCAAAGTACATATTGTACACCTTTTATAAACATTCATTCAAGTATTGCAAACATAGCACTGACGGGAAAATAACAAACACCCATGTCCAAAAAATCTAATTTTGACTTAGACCTTATCGAGACATGAACTCAGACACACCTGATGGCTGAGATTAACCTCTTACCACTAAACCACAGAGCCCGACTTAATTTTAATAGATTATAACTGTATTTAAATAGAAAATATATTTGTATTAAGCTAATGTCAACTCCATTTAAGCAATTAAAATCTAATTGATTAATTGATATAATTTTTTAAAACGATTCTATAAATCGGTCGCTGTTGCAGTATCAGATGTCACATTCAACACATCTTTGTGTTTCTTGAAAATTCATATTTATTTTCAGGGATTTTCTCGTAAACAAGATTAAGATTGTTAACACCTCTTTAAAATTTCCGAGAAAAAAAGCTAGAGAATATAAAGGCAATAATGAAATTAAAACCAGGGAAAAAACATTCGGTAAGTATTTCAAAAATAATACAATAATACTTAACTGAAAGATGTGAAGATTGAATAGACGTCAGTCAGCATTGATATATTTTACTGGCTACACACGAATTAGAAAGTAAATGTAAAAAAAAGAGTGAAAATCAAGTGACATTTCGGAGTTTCAACATTGCTTGCCAGCGGAGTCAATATCTAACGTAAATTAGTAATGGAACAGGCTAATTTTACCCATTGACATATTCCGGATCAATAATACAACCGGAAAAAAACACTAGTCCGCCATGAAAGAAATGTCGAAAATAAAATGTGTGGGTGTGCCGAAGTCAAATAATGGTGGCTAATACGTTCGCATAACAAAGAGATATTTTATCACAGTATGGTTAAATATTTACGGCTTTTATGTTTTATAGTTTATAATAAAATAAATCAAAAGGTGATATTAGGTTATATTTTTAATCAAATAATCTGTGATATAAAAAAACAATAGTTTAACGTAAGCAAAGAGACTCGACTTTCTTTAGCCAAGGCCTCGAGGAGAATGACGAATAATGTGTCATTTACAATCGAAAAAATGCGTCCAATTTAAGAAAAATATTAAATAAAACGTGCTTTCCATAATTTAGATAGGATACTTGTGATATAATCTATGTTGAAAGTCGTTCACGACTTTCAAAGGGCATCAGTATGGTAAGAAATAATATTACAATACGTTTTGTTGTTGGTGTGCTAGATAAAATATTTTATAAATACTCATTAGTATGAACACGATACTAATTCAGAAAATAATTACGAAGAGTTTTACTATGCTATAAGTGGGATTATAACAAGAAATGAGGTTTTTTCCACGTCACTTCGCTAAACCTGTGACACTTGTGGGTTTGTAACAAAATGTTTTTAAAACAAATCCAATAATAGGGCGATAAAGCAGACAACTACAACCCTCGTTACGAAAACCACTAATCGTAAATATAGTAAATAATAAAGATCGCGCAAGGGGCGTGTCGACCCTAAGGGTTCATTTATGTTCCGTATGAAGTAGGCAACTACAAAGTCGTCTGTCAAAGCGAAAGTTTTAAGCCGTATGACGAAACAGTGAATGGTATAAATCTCTATATCTTCTGTTCATCGACTGCTTTTTTATTTATATTTGCTTCGTATGTATGTATTACAGTTTGACTATTTAAAATATACATTGGAATTCCTTAAAAGAATATATAAATGGAAACAAGCATTCCACGGATCGCGAAAAGATTTGGGAGAAAATAGGAATGTAGCGGAAAATCACTGCCACGTGTTAAGGATACCGTAGGACCGTTCGGCGTAGTCGCAAGACTACCTGCCAAAGCTGCGGTCGGCAGTCGCCCCAAAAGCTCGAATCGGCGTCCGGGGGGCGACGGAGGTGCGGTCGGGACCTTAGGGTCACACAACTCGACAAATAGTTTAAGTCTTCGGTCAGCTTTCTGACCTGCAGTCTCAACTGACTTGTCCTATTCAAAAAGTCATTGATGGATATAAAAAAAGTAGTAACAACATTACTACTATTTGATGGTGTGAAATTCGAAATAAAAGGGGTGTTTTTAATGCATATTATATTATGGGTTTCTTTTACTTGAGTTTTTCTATGTATCAGCACGCGCCAGCTCCTTTAAGGGTCATATAATGGAGTTATTAAGTGAACAGTAATATGTATTAATTCCTCCGTGGTTTTAAAATAGGGTTTTATAAAAATTTTATTAGAAGCAAATATGAAATATTTTTATTTCACTGTTATATCAAAAACCAGGTAAGATATTCATAATAAACAAATAAGCAAATACAAGAACTTAAAAGGATGCACTTCTAAAAATTGATATGAAACGTCTAAACACTAGGTAGGTAAATAGTTAATTTACGAAAACCTGGTAAATTTTTATTGATTCAACATTTATTATAATGAATATATATTTCATAAGTATAAATTAGTATCAATAAGTTATTTGTACCGTTCAAAAAAGGACATAAATATATCTGCTTATAGTTATCTTCTATATATGAAACGATGTCATTGTCCGGATGGCATGAAGTTAAGACTATAAAAAGCCTGTCGAAAAGAATAAAATGAGAAAATCACGAAAAAAGTCTACGCGCTATTAAACTGTTCTTGGTGAGTGGTTTTAAAAAAATTACGAAAACATCACATTCCAGGAAGAGCCGGGAGGTTCACTTGGTCCGAATAGTTGGAGTTTCAAAAGTAGTTAGCACATATACTGTTATAGTCAGCTCGAATTGTTGCCATAGTGAGTGGTCCCGACTGCCGGCCGAGTGAAAAAACAACACCCCGAGTGCACTCTCTCGCAATTAACGTGTCGAATGTAAAGTGCGCGCGAAATAATGAAGCGGACGAGTGCTCTCACCTCGCTTTGCCGCTAATTGCTTCAATTATTATAACATCCCTAGCGCGCGACGCCCACTCGGCGGCTTCGAGTCCTCATCCGCGAGCGGGCCGGCTCAAGACGAAGATGGCTCAAAGCGGGGCATGAAAATTGGCGCCAATTTATTTAAAGGGTTACAAGAAAGCGTGGGAATATAAAAAATAATCGAGGAGGTTCCTAATACACGGATTAACGCTGCAGAGTATATTCGTATACCAATGTTTAAATGAGTCTCCAATTTCGTAGTTCTTTATGTATCTGTCAAATATATTTAAATAAATGGCAGGTGGCATTTAGGAAGTCTTCATGTACTCACTAATGGTAATGGCTAAATCTTTTATGTCATATATTATGCGCGTTAAGAGCTTACAATGGATTTCCAAGACTTCAATTTGACCTTCAGAAGAAATTCAGAAGTGGTCGAAATCGATAGCCAGCCACCATACGCATTATTTCAAAATCAAAACTAGCAAAAAATTGTTATCTTTCATTAGACATGTAACAATACCACCTAACAAATGATAAATATTTTGAGACTTTAATCCTGTTTTTTCATATTGAACAACATTAAGTGGCAGACATCAGTGAGTATTTTGGTATCTTCATTACATTGGCTGACAATCTTATGTAATTCTTAATATGTAACAACTGAAAAATAGTGTTTTACATACAATCAAAATGTCTTTATTATGTTTGATACGTGGCATTTTCATATGAATCTTCATATGAACAGGTTATAATATTTATAATGTAAATATTATTTATTGATGTAATCCATACTATAGAGTGGTTAAATATTTTCATATAAAAAATCCACAAACTAAAAATTGCCAACAATATTGTGTCCCGATAAATTATTTTTTAAAATTTATTAATTATTAATATTAAAAATGTTTGTTAATCGGATTTTGTCACCGAACCAAAATATAAAATGAATAAACAACATATAGAGTTATGAAATTAAAATGTTTGCATTTATCATATTCAATAAATTGCAAATTTCACATCGATCACTTTATTAAAAATACCTTTTTATACAATTTTGCCTTACGACGTCAAATCTCGATAACTAGTCTAGAGCGATAATCTAGTCACGGCGTAAAGCACTTAAAAGTTTATCAAAAATCGGGTGTTAACTCTTTGCTAGACAGGCTTGAAAACTGTACTATTTCCATGTAAATAAAAGTGTAATAGTGTAAACAAATACTCTGAGAGTGCAATTATAGAGAAAAATATTTTTTTTTCGATGTTTCAAGACATTTAAGCGACAGTTAACGATTTACAATTTTCGCCAAATGGAGAAAAAAACTCCTTACTGCACGGCTATCGTCCTTGATGAACATTAAAAAAATTCAGATAGATGACAACCAAACAAGATTAGACAGTGTCGTGGCGTATTAATATTTTCCTTGCATCAGCCCAACTGAGAAATCGCTTATCGTTCTCTGACACATTAATTAGGTCACGCTGCCACAAAATAGCTTATGTTAACATTAAAATGAAAGACAGGAGGACTGCAACGGCAATAACTCAAAGTACCGGTCCAGGAATTCGTTAGGCGCGCTCGCGGACGCCATTAGGAAAGCTCGGAATTCGGTTTGGCGACACATCCGCCCGCCAGGCTGAAAGATTTATTGCCAGGCGCGGGCGGCGGAGCTGCTCTCCAGGGCGGAGAACGAGTTCACACGCCGCACTGGTGTTACGCTGGGTGACATGACAGGAAATAATTTGCGAACTGAATAGTGCAGATCTGATGAATACAAACCTTACTCGATACCGTCTACCAACGAATTAATGTGAACGAGTAAGAAGTTCTATAGATTCCATACCTGGAAAAAAGAAAAAGTAATATTAGTTTACAGTTTTAAATGCATTTTGTAAGTATTTTAAGCTCCGAATTGAATGACGACTACATCTATGTATAATCAGCCAAATTATATTGTTAATACACTGAATATTTTAAATGTTATAGTATACTGAATACTAATAATAACAGAGAACTTTTTGGACTAGATACGTTAAGATATTATTCATTAATTATAAGGTATTATTCATTCTTATAAACTACGAGTCGCTATGTGTAGATGATAATATTGATCGTTTTCCATCGATTAAGAACGCAGATACTCCATTTTTTGCATTCAAATCACAATAGAAAAAATATTGCAGTTACCATTGACTCCACACACACGAAAAAGGGACGATGCTACTAAATGTACAGCTACTTATAGACGAGTCAAATAAAAACGTAGCCAAGTTAGGCAAAGCGCCTTGCCCGATGGATACATTCAGCGTTTCAGTTCGAATTCGCGCATCCATTTCGGCAATTCATTATGATGAAAGTTTCGAAAAGTGAGCCCGCCCAGCGGCAGACGGGCCAATAAATATCGCCTAATGGACTTTTCAATTATATTCCAAGCCATCGGTTATATTTCCGATACGGAGAAGACTTTTAATAAGGCGCCCCGGGGAGCAGTTAAGTTGGCGTCGCGCGTAATTTCGCGAAAGGGTTGCTCGTCGCATTATTTGAGAATACGAGAATAAGACGCATTTTCCGATCAAAAAGATATCAAAAATTATCGTTGAGAAAATCATCGATATTGCAAACAAATACTGTATGTACGTAACAATAGAAAAGTAATGAATCAATAACATTGCGGTAGGAATATTCTTTTCAAATATAAGCATCCAAGTCAAAAGACTGAATACTTTCATCTGACATCTATTGCTTGTTTTTAGCAAAGTTAATTCATGGCTATAAATAAATGATAGATTTAATGAACTGTCAAGAAATTACATTTTTTTTCTTCATTTCCGTAATCGAAATCTCTACATATCTCTACAATTATTTATAAGTTGTTGAATAGTTGAATACGAGTTCGAGCAGTTAAAAGAAATGTACATTTACAATTTTTGAAGGGTGGATTAAAAAACCATAGTAGACATCATAAAATTACGCAACCCTGGGTAGCGTATAATGCAAAAACCGTAATGCACCGATAAATTGGACTGTCAGACGGAATCTCTAGTGGCCTGCGGGAGGTTACACATTCGATGATCTGCGTGAGAAAACATCGCACTCCCGTTAATATATAGGCATATATATAATATAACCTCTAAGACGTAAAGCAGGTGAACATAAACAAATTGATATGTACTCTTATCTCATCTAGACTGCGTAAGGAATTTCTCAAAAAAATATATTAATTTTTGTGATAAAAATGTTAATGTACATTAAATACTTACACTAACGAACACAATGCAGTATAATTTGAGGAGACTTGAGGCTTGTAGTATAGTTGACCTTTGCTTCAGTGTTCACGGGTTTGAGTCCCAGTGCGGACAGTTTCATAAATTGATTTTTGAACCGATTTATGGATAAGTGTCTAAATTGCCTACCGCACATCCGATCAAATCGGGGAGTACCGGGAGCGATCGGCTTAGCCACTAGTCCCTCGTAAGTCTTAACCTTCTTTCCTTTCTCTCTCGAAAAACGAGAGCAAATAAGTAACAAGCAATTCTCGTACAAAAATCATTCGATGAGATAAGCTCCATTAGGAGTCCATATATGCTCACATAGGGAATGAACATGGCTATAAAAAATCATAACTATGTAATTCGATTCCTATAAAAAATGCTAAGCTTTAATACACAAAAGCACAAATATATATAGTTTTGATTCTTCATATTATAATAACTATAATAAATCAAGCCAGTACGTTTGAAAGCGCTACAGGTTTCGGTTATCAGCCGCTCTTAAAGCTTTCGGAGAAAGCTCCAGAGCACACACACACGAGAAAAAGGTTCAGCGAAAGGTCAGAACGACCCTATTCGGACCGCGTTCAATTCGCCTTAATTAATTTTCCACGAGTTACATTTCCGCACGCAATATATTTATCTTCTCGCGGCAGATGAATCCGGCAGAGGCCAGGTGAGGCGAGGGCGGATCTCGGCCTATCGAGACATTATTGAATGACATTGTTGTTTGGACAGCGGAGAACATTAACCCATTTAACTCAGCGTATATATGTTTACGACCTCGCGGGCATTTGATATGTACAAACGGGAAGAGGTGGCGTGCGGTCGGCTTATTGACGATTGGAATTTAAACGTTGTCTTTTAAATATTTTTTGACCGTAACTTTAAAACTGAAAATGATATTTCGATGATATCAAAAGTATGAATAATAATAAAAGGCCACCAAAAATGAAACGATGTTACCATATTTGTTTCCAGGATGGTACTTTCTGTAATGTTATTGAGTTAAAGCTAAGAATATACTTCAATTAGGTAGTACCAAATATATTTCCATTAATGTAAATTCGATTGACATGATCGCTAAATCTCGCAAAAGGGTTATTATGTATACATTGTAAATTAACTGACATCTTTAAATTTGTTTGACTTATACAATGGGTTATATTGTAGTTATCAGCTATCACACTAATGGTTGGATAAAATATATCTTTAGTATGCTGTGTTATGATATGTAACGAACTAAAATGGAGAATGATTCCCAATCCTATTTGAGTGGAAAAAATATCAGATAAAATCGCTGACTTTGACGGACGTAAAAAATAGAAAGGAATGGATAGCTAACATCAAAAGGCACGACGTCGATCCTGATTACTCAGCCCGCTGCGGGAGGCAGTCGGGCGGCGGATCCTGGCTGAGATCTCGCGGAGTTGGAGTGTGAGGGGACGCGCGCAGGTAATTTAATGATTCCTACACCGCAGTAAAAATTCAACAGGTATCCATCCATATCCCATATCCCTGTGGCTGTTTTATTCCCTCTCACGTGGATATGGCAAGTATAAACGCTATACGGGCTAGTCGGGAAAAATTTACGGCCGAATTCGATTGGCATTAATGGATTTAGATGAAATAAAAATGTTAATATTCAATCATTTATCATTTCGTTGTTTTAAATTTGTAATAAGGATTTCCCTCTCTAAAAAACTTTCCCCGGTATGAAGAATATCGATTATTCGTCAGGTATGATAATGCAATCTTCAGAATTTCAAATAACATCGTTTTTAATCTAATCGGTTTGGAGCTTTTCATTGGAAACGATAAGCATATAATGGTCAGTACGCATCTGATAAGTTTTGCGAGCGCAGCACGCCTGCGTCTTAATTTGCTTAGGTCTGGACTTTTAATGACATGTTTGCGAGTATAATTGAGCGTGCCCACACATCCTGCCGATTCTCGGTTTAAATTTCATCAAAGAGGCAACGTGGAGGTCTTGCGCCCAAAATTGGTCAGATGCGTACCGACCATAAGGTGGAGAGGCTCGTTGGCAGATATGATTGTAGCGGTAGACGTTTATAGTGGAAGTCCCAAGATTAGTGGTATCGACATATATCTAAATGAAGCTCTTATACACTACATATGTTTTCAGACTAATATATAAATATACGACCAGTATTATTATGTCTGATATACTTTGACAACAAATGGAAGGAAGTCGGTTAGTGAGAGTAAAAAATGTGTATCGGATTAAAATAAAAACATGTGACTAGCAGGAATAATATGATATCGATGAAAGATTTCAAGCTGCAATCAATATAAATCGTAAGACTTAGTACATGCATTTTATTCCTACACAACACATTCATTTTTAAATGTCATGTGCTGGAAAATGTGCGACAAAATACGTATTACAATAAGTCTTTATGATCCAGTTTGGGGACAGGCAACAAAATATTACGTAAGTCACTATTAATAAATAGCATTGCATAAATGATGACAACATGAATAAATAAACACAAGGCGTAGGAGTTGTCGGGCATTAGTGGAAGCCGAACGACGTGTCCGCTTTTGCACGTTCGCAGTGGAAATATTAAAAGATGGCCACAAGATGCGAGAAGACATTAATTACGATAATGCATCTTGTGAAATGTCACATTAAATATTTTTTTGGTATTACGTAAGAAAATTTTATTAAATGATCAAGAGCATAGGAAAATAACTTAATTTTACAAAATTTCTCAGTTTAACCATGGAACTATCAAATATGAAATTTACGATGGCATTATGATCATTATGAATGTCGACAGAATTGGAATGATAGATCGTTTTAAATCTATATTCGGAAACCTCTGAAACAGCAACTGAATCGGTCACAATACGGAAAGATGACGTGAATATTATATTGCACAGTCGATGTATTTACATGACCTACAAAACATTCAATGGCAGCCCCGGTAGAAGGATGGCATTTGGCGGACAGAAAATTTCAAGGAGCGCAGTTCCACAAAAACATGTGAAATTAAAATTAAAAAGGATGTCACAGATATAGTAAAAATATGCTGCAGAAAAAATGTGCATGAATCTAAAAATATTATTTTGAATTGTCTCAGTCAGGACAATTTAGGTCAAAGAGGAATTCAAACAAATAAATGTCAAATAAGAAAAAAAATTATCGTAGCAAACGACGACAAGACTATCAGTTCCACATGAATGGTACTAAAAAGGAGTCGTTAAGTCCTATGAATTCACATAATAAAACAACGACCGGAATACATGCAGTGTGAAAATAAAATCATAAAATGCAAATATGTTATGAGTTGTTGTGTTTGGGCGGCGATATGGCCACTCGGACGCATCAATGAGGGACATTAGGCAATGCTCCAAGTCGCAGTAGCGGAGCGGTGGTGGACGGGAGTACATCTCCCGCCTACGCGCAGCTCTCAGTTAACCTGCACCGCTAATTTTGCTGCACCATTATATTAATACCGGGAGCTCATTTCCACAATCTTCACAAACTTGTTTCGCTGATTCATGGAACTATCGGCGTGAAAATTTTGCATTGCCGTGATCACGCGCTATTTATAATGGCGTAACACTTTCTACACGTCTTCATTTTATAAAAAATATATAAAATAGAAGTTTCATCTTTTTAGGAACATAAATATAACAAAACGCCATCAAAATTGCACGAAAATACTTAAGGTGCTATAAAAAGCTTTATACGTGGGAAAACAAATCATAAATAAGTTGAGTAATCCATCATTGTAGATATTTCGACTTTTTTGATCCGCGGCGTTGTTTAAATAGTGTCACCTCGAATAGAATGTGGTAGCAATTAGACCACGCACAACAAATACATTTATATAATAACAAAAAAGTTTGGGACAGTGAACGACAGCTTTTAAATTAATAATTTAAAAATATTTGTCATAAAAATAAAATTAATATAAATGAATGTCTCAATCCATGTCTGTAACGTAGGAACGCTATAATTGCCTTTTATTCATGAAATAATGAATAAAAGGCAGTTACGCAAAAAATGTTTTAACACGCAGGATCTATTGCTTGTATATTTATGCCGCAATTTAACACAATGAGAATGTAAATAAATTGTCGTATTGGAATAAAGAATGTACCTAGCGAGAGTTGTAAGAAAGGCGGTGGAATTAAGCTGCCCTCTGGGAGGCATAAATAACGGCGAGCTTAAATAAAACATGATTATCTTGGAGTGCTGTTTTTGTCTGTCGTATCCTCACGCATACATAACAATTTAAAAGAAAAATATAAAGATCAGGAAGCAACTTCGGTTGTGTAGTAAAGGAACGCAGTTTATAGTCGCCAGTAAAAGTCAGACTCAATATTCTTGACATGTGTCCATACAACACTCATGAAAAAATAGTATTTATGATAAGCTATTTTTGTATCGACAATATAACTTTTGTCTAGAACTGTCGAAGCGTTCATATACTTTTATTGCTAACATAGGCGTAATAGAATAAAAATAGGCATTTACAATAATAGTAGGTAAATACTGACATCGAATATTGGAGGGTAAAGCGAATTCCCATATACACGAATGCTAAGGGAGCCGGCGAGCGGAAGAGGCGAAATCACGACAATAAAGTAAATAAAAAAATCCTTAATTTTGCGCGGTTTTATTCGCGCCCTTTGTTAGACGGCCTAGACTACTACACTAAAACTGAGCGATCGACACTTGAAACGTGAAATTTCCCACCATTACAAAAAAAAATGTATGCTGTACTAGTTGAACGAAAGGTTGTTGAAGTCAGTCGCTAAACGTCTAATTATTTTCAGAGGCAAGGATAGAAGACATACAGTTTGATAATCGCTCTCTTCCTTCTCCATTCACACGTTCGGATAGATTAGTCGAGAAGGGATTAAAGCAGCACAATAGACCGTAAAGAAGTAAGAGACTATCAAATTTATTTTTATTTGGTATTACAATTTCATCAAATTTAGTTCAGTGGAAGAGGTCTCGTTTTTTAAAATAAACTCTGCATACCCGTCGTGTCTATACAAAAGCCGTGGAAGGGTTGAGAATGTTCCCACGGTGCCAGGTGCTCTTTCGGGGTAAGCGAGAAGGCTACCAGTTACCGGGGTCGAGAGAGGGTCAACGGGAAGCTTTTTAAACGTGTATTTGCACGAAGAGTTTTTTTCATTTGAGCCGTAGAAAGTTTTTCGGATAACGTCCGGCTGGCTGTCGGTAAGTGATTTAACGTGTCGCTTTAATGAAAGACGAGACAATGGTCGAAAATGGATCACTCTGTATTGGAAATAATGAATAAAACCTTTTTGGTAACAAAAATGACATATTTTGGCGAGGCGCATCGTTTGCCACTTTTCAAATGTTGAATACTTAAGTCCCATATAAAACAAATTTTGGCAATAACAGCGTAACTAAGAATAATAACCAAACCTACATTATTATTATTTTTCTAACCGTGTCCGCTTTCAATGTGAAGCATATGAATTCTTAACAGAGCATCACAACATAAGTTTGTATGTTATTTAGAAGATCAATTTTTGTTTTCCAGGGGGAGGGTAAATGGAAAACTTCAATTAGAAAAAACTTTGGCACTGTTATTTATTGCTGTCAAAGCACGACATACTTTTTACTTTTATATTTGATGCGACCCTAACGACATGGACCAAGCAACACAGCGTCCCAGTTGATAGGGTAGGTACGGGAGAAATGATTATGAATAAATGTATTGACGTAGTCCAATTAACAAACTACTAGTTTTTAAATTTTTAAATGACCCTCTAAGTTTTAAACCTATTTGTACTTCCGTCTATTTACTTATACATTTCATTAACAATTTTTCAAACAAATGTTGTATAATATTCATAATTGCATGACATTAAACACGAGAGCAATCGCTACTAAGTCATAAATACGAGCCGGGGGGTGAAACGGCTGGGATGCGAGGCGGGTAAGTAAGTAAACGGAAGGGATGCCCCGAGAAATTAATTTGCTCCTTGAAATTCCCGCGCGATCTCACTTACCCGCACATCTGCGGCCACATTTCGTGAGGATAGGGATACTGGCATACATTAATAATCTGGATGCTTTATCATTTTAGGGGGCGTCCGGCGAACGGTCTGGATCGGAGCAAAAAGCCCGCTCTCTGATAGCACGAAGTATGTTAATCGGATTCAAGAGTAAACAAGTGATAGCTGCTGATAATACATACGAGCTAACACGATAAGAGACATTTAATTGCCAAACAAAACATACATAAATCACACTCAATTGAAAACATTACTAGGAATAAATTAATGATTGCAATACATTTAAAAGAAAGAGAAAATATCTACATAGACATTACCAAAAATATAAGTAATCGGAGGAATCCACTAATGATATGTAGAGCTGGTCTGACATTCGTCCAAGATAAATATTGAAAAAGGTGTATCATTCATAGGGAGTCATTTCTGTGAAAAATGCGAATTTAATTTGAAATAATTTAGCCCGAAATCTATTTACACATCGACTCAATAACTTCCTTAATTAAACAAATAAAAGCGTGGTAGAAAATGATCAGGCATGTTGAATGGTCAACGTCGTTTGCGGTGTTTACAGTTTCGAGCCCAAGTACGGACTCTTTCATAAATTAATATTTCAATCGATTTATGAATTACTGCTAGACGGCATGAGTGCATATTGTGTTTGAATCTCCTGTCGCCCATCCTACCCTTAAAACGATTGCAGCGAGAGCGATTAGCTAATCATTAATGCTATCCTAGTCCAATCCTTCTGCCCTTACTTTCCCAAACGGAGAAATTGAGTGACTGAGAAACAAACAGTTCTCGTAGAACTTCTGTTGAGATACGCTCCATTACTAGTCCGATGCTTACACCGCGTACAAACGATTTTGAAGTAGTGGTTAGTTTTATATCCTTAATACTAACAACTTGAAATAGAGTTAATATTTTTTTTGTCCTAATTATATTAGTTACTAAATTTCGTCTCGCATAAATCAAAGTACAGCATGCTGCCGAATGTTTCATGAACGCGTATAAATATTTGAATTACAATTTAAATAAGCAGAAAAATGGATAGTTTCTATTATAAAGTGAACATAGAGAGGAATAATTTGAAGATTTACATAAAGCTAGCTCTTAGGTTTATTCAATGGCAGAAGGTGAACCTACGCATGGGCTCTAGTGGGGTTGAATTCCTCGCCGTCCCCAGCCCGCCTTGACGTACGGCCTCCCCGACTCCAGAACAACTAATCTTGCCCATCGCGGGACGTTTGCGGTCAGAAGGCGACCGACCCCTGGCAACCTCTAACCACCTAACCCCAAATTTACACTCCATTTTTAGACAGCCGAATATGCTGCCTGCTTTATGTCGAGGCACTGTTTGTAGGTTCCGAGAGAATTGTGCTTTATGCCACTAATATTAAATGCGAATATCATAAGAGGTTAGTATCAGGCCGTATTTCATAAGCACGTTGTATCTTACAAAAAGAAGAATTATGGTAGAAAAAAATTCAAATAAGCAATTTTGAAATAGTTACATTAAGAAAAGTTGTTGTTATTTCGATCATCAATTCTTTTGAATCGAAACTTTTAATATACGCGAAATCCTTTGCTTTTTTATTGAAATTATATTATTATTCAGACATCATACGAAAGTGTAACTTGGTAATCAATTTTTTCCGTTCGGTTGATTATTAAAACAAATATGCATCATGCACCCGTCCCCAAATATTTCTCGACAAATATATTCACAAAATGGTTTGATTCTGCTACGTGCTGCTATTCTGCGAGTGTGCAAAACGCAAATAAGTAAACAGCGAAATATTCAAACACTCGTTTAGTTCACCGCCAAACGATAATGTGCCAATATTAGCTAATCTATAACAAATAACAATGGTTCAGATATTATTTTCCCGCAACATCAAAACCGCAAATCTGATAAACAGGGTCGCATAGCAATAATCATACGAACCGTTGGAAAATATTATGATACATCAAACGGAAAGCAGTCGTAACTGCAATAAATCAAAAAACAGTAAAAAAGACTTTACGCGTTAAGTTTTGTTTTTTATATAACTAAGATCAACATTTTTTTAAAGGACAAAATCGAAAAAGAAAAAGCATAACGTGCCAATAAATATAGTTGGATTTGCTTGCTGACGACTGATTTTATTGATATTAGCTTTTATTGGTCCTGGCATACATACAGTAAAACATATATTAATATTATTATGAACTCCATTGACAAGATGAAATAAAATGGAGATTTGACACTGTGTTTCTTAAGTTATTATTCGGAATGAACTGGCTGAAAAGAAAAAAAAACAGTATCTCTTCCATGGGTTTAAACTTGAATGCGTATCTGAAACAGCGGTTTTAATTACTAAAATCTCTGACAAAATTTTGAAATAAGTTAATGTAAGTTACCAGTTACATCACTATTCCTGGCAAAGACAGATATGGGTTAGTTGGACAATATTTATGGCGAAATGGTCGCCGATAAACGCCACGCCCTTGGGCATATGTGCAAACAACCGACAAACAACAGACCTAAAGGAAAACGGTGGTCGCGATTTACATGCTATATTATTCTAACCGATTAGCCGACGGGGTTGTCGCATTTTGTTTGACAATACTGCGCTTTTTTTCACTGGCAGACAAGTCATTACATAAAATGAGTGTGATATTTTCCATGCGTATAAAAGTATACAAACTACCTTTTTTATCCCGCAGTGCAAACAGAGGGAGTTTAAGTTACGCATAAAGCACTCGAAATTTTACTGGATACAACAACAAAGTTAAAATTATTAAATCTCCATATGTACTTATATTACAAATTTCAAAACATTTTAGGCGGTTAATATATAAGGCATTGTGATAAGGGTTCACAATTAAATGAATAGATTCAGAAATGTTCGTAAAGCCTCGTCCCAAAGTCAATCGCGCGCGTAATGTGCATATTGGGATAGGAACGAAACAAGTGCAGGCAGATATTCTTGACTGCCGTGCAGTATCATGTCCTGGAGAAGAATGGCAGCTTCACCTGACGCGGGGCGGGCGCCCGGCGGGGAGGCAATTAATCTAGCGGGTGGGCAATACGTCTGACGGCGAGAGGACGGTCGGTCGGGGACTCCCGGGGAGCATGTTTCGAGAAGGCGGGCCAGGCGGGTCGACATTATTATCGTCCTGACGGTGAAGTATGTTTCAATCCGCTTTTGGGTACTTTGTAAGCGATTTGAAAGATTAGCCAAATTGCCGAAACAAAACACGCAAAAAATGAAAGACATACTTCCGGGTTTTTTTCGTCAAAATATATATCGACTGCGGAAAAGAAAAAGGACATAACCGTGAGTATTTTCAAAATAGCTTTTTTCTATAGTCACAATGTATGAAATTTAATACACGTTATATCAAAAGGATGTAAGCTGTAAATGCCTAATTAGTATCAAAATTTGGATTTTAAGTTTGAAAAAAGAGGGACATTGAAATTTGCGGCGAGGAAAAAGGACGTACACCACATCAATAATATTATTAGTCGCTCAGGTAAGATTTTCGTAATCGTAAATTACAATTATATTGTTGTAAAACAACCCTGTTACAACAATACTTTATCTTAAATGGTAGGTTAACCATCTTTTCAACACAATTTTTGCTATAAATATTTACTAAAAACATCACAGTGCGGTTTTTCGATTATGTGTCCTGTCAATCTATTTACCTGAAATTATTATAAATACGCTTATATTTACGATTGAAATCATTTAATAGACGAATATTATTAGTATTTACTGCTTTATATGTAGTTCTAATATTATACGGTGCATAATATTCGATTATCTTGTAAATTAGTCATAAGAACAGTTCAGTTTACACTGCTCGTAAAATGGAATAAATATGACGTACTGATATATTCTCTCTTCTATTTTTTCATGCATAATATATGATAAACTATGTCTTAACTTAACTTGCAGTAAATAAATAGTAGAATAGTAAAAGGTACTATCATGCATTATTTAAAAAAAATTGTTGCAGCGTGCTATTAGGCTTATATTGATAATTATAACTAACATTTTTTCTATGCAACTACTATGTGATTTATTATATATAGTAATCAAATTACCAGTTAATTAATTATGATGCATTATTAAGAAAGCTGCTTTAAATATATGCAGAAGTGTACTAACTGCCGTCATTCTATACGTTTGTTCAAAAAGTAATTTTAAATTGGTGAGGTAAAAGGCTGTAAGATGCTTAACTACATTGGTGTTGATAATTTTTGTCGGGGAAAAAAGACGTAACCAACAATTTTATTGGTTTTTATTAAATAAATAAATTAATATCATATTGGGTAAATAAAACGTCAGATTGTCAGTCTTCATGCAACTCAAGGTCGTGTACATTTAATATTTTCAGAGTCGATATCAATTCTACTAAGTGTCATAAAATGCTTTAATAAACTTTTCCATTTTGCATATTCTCATTAATATATTTTGAACAAACAATAGTTGAAGTAGAAGTTGCAAGCGAAACCTTTCACATAAAGCTTATATACAATTGGGGGGATGTGGCGACAGCAATTTAGTGATCATACTAGCAGACCTGAATAATGACATAGTTTCCCTGACAAAAAGCTTAGCCTTCGAACTGGCGAATAATCGATCAATGGTCACAAAGTCGGCGGGTAATGCAAAGCATCCTGAACGGCGCAAGCCGGCCGCGTCACGTACCGTTCGTCAATCGAACGAGAGAGAAAAAGTGTTGGGCGGAATCAGGACGGATGCCAAAAAGCGATATTCAAATCGGCAATGATAGGCGGCGGATGATTGATGGGCTGGCCCATTACCGAGCGCGCACTCCTTCACCTCCCCCACCCTCCGTGAGTGGACGAAAAATTAGGTGCCCTCGATTCCGCATCGCCGACCAGTAAGTGGTGGGACATCACTCGACAAGATTTTTTCGGAAGTATTAACCGACAAGTGTAAGCATAAAAACCAAAGTCATAGAAATCATAAAATATATGTATAACAACTTGTTACAAACAAGGCTTTCACGTTTCAACAATTAATTTTTAAATAAACTGATATTTTTGTGAGAATATTATTATTGAAAGCATAGTTAACTGATAAAATAAGATTAATACGGATACATTTCTATATGGATATTTGGTTTCGTAAATACGCTTCACAAAATTTTCGACCCTTTCACTTTCGCATTCATTTGACAATAACGATCGTTACGACTTCACGCTCGACCATCACAGAGTTGATGTGCAGGCTTGATGCAGAAGTCTTTAATTGTAATAAAATAAATATACAGGTTAACGTTAGAAGTGATGAATACTGAGACTGTCGGCTGTCAGGATATAAATGCGATAAATAAGAATAGATTATAACATCGCTGAACACTAAAAATGGCTATCTTCATAGATGGCTCTATAAAATAATACTGTTAGCGCTCGGTAAACATTCACAGACTTGCGTCAACGATAGGTAAAGTTTTTCTTGCAATAACGGATAGAGATCTGACGTTCAATAACATCGCGCCAACATGTTGCCAGGAGAAGGGCGCCGGAGTCATTTTCCTCGCAGACTTTTCCTCCGCTATGATAGATGAGCCTGACGAAAGAGAGACATTGTCCGAACAATATGCCACTGCGAGTCTATAAGTGCCCGCTATCAATATTGTATTACAACAGAATGATGGATTTCTTCTCATGCGCAAAAAGCATACGACTTAAGCTAGCAAGACGTTGACACTAAAGTCATGTCAATACTCCATTATTTTTCGTATTTTAAAATCTGCATCAAATGAAAGTGCGGAAAAAATATATTATACAAATTAAACCAAATGAAATTTAATAAAAATAAATATAATACATGAACGAAGCGTTTTAGATTCATAAATAAGATAGTTTAAGATTAGATCATACCAATGCAACGAAATTATCGCAAATTGCATTGTAACGTCAACAAATTCATACAGACCGTGATTGCAGAGGTACAATGCAATGCGGATGCATAGTTCAATTGTATTTAGATACCAAATAAACGACACTTGTATTTAATTTCATACCTGAAACAAAAGAAAAATGTACTATTAGTTATGGTTATAGATGCTTGTAACTGATCGTTAAAATGGAAGGAAACCAGTTCACAATTTTCTAAATAGCATCGCAAATTATAATTCACTAAGGAATAAAATTATTCTTGTTTAACTACAATAGAGAGAGGCAAGGTTACAATAATCCCACTGCAATCTACTATCATACAAATAAAAAATCTCAGAGCATGACCACCGAACGACGGACAGTTTTTATAAATAATAAAGAAAAGCTTTTCACCGTTTACGTTTTACAAGATGCACACGAAATGCATTCATTCCAGTAAGGTAAAGAGACTGCAAGGGGAGCTTTTGCATGTTTCCCATACTATTCGGTTGAAATAGGTACATCTATAATATAAGCATTTTTGCCAGGAAAAAACTTTTATACAGTCAACTATTATTATAAAAGGGTGCGCATTGGACGTGTTCAGCATTTTCACACTAAAATAGTATATCAATGACACGAAGTATCGTCAGTTTTATAATTTAAGCATGCATATCATATTTTAAGTCATGTGTATAATACATCATACATACATTCTTGATCTTTATTACTTTTAAAAATATTCTTTCGCTCTCCCGCTACAGAATGTTAAATAGCTTGTGTTACGATGTCTCAGTGTTTGTTCGCGGCAAGAAAACCTAGGCTTCCTGCATGGTCTTCCTGATTTATTACAGAATGGATGAAATATGACTGTTAAAAAATATTTTTAAGAATATTCAAATATATAGAGTAATATAAATGTGATTTAATTTCAGGAATATTTTTGTATTTTAAAACGAATTATACTCGATTTCTTTAAAAAATAAAACACAATTTGTCTTGCAATATTTTTTAATTTGTTTAAATTATCATTTGACATTTGCTCGCGATTTACAAAACCGGTTCTGAGTATAAGAAAGTATAAGTAGTACAAAACAAATGGGGTTTTATTTTTTTTAAATATAATACCTGTCCACTAAGAATTGTCAGTTGTCACCTAAAAGTGGTTTTGAATTACCTTGGTGTTTGTGGAATAAAATGTCCTGCTTCGTGGAATTTTAACAAGGTTTTATTACTACAATATTCATGAATAAAATTGCGGATATTATTATAAAGTAGATTATAATGGTAAATATTTTAATAATTTAGAGATGATGTCAATGTTTACACTTAAAAGGGAAAATTCTTTATTAACTTTTAAGCATTTACGATTTTTACTCAGCCACAGAGAAGGAGCTTATTTTTCGAACAGCTGATGCCCGAAGAGGCGCTGCGGTGCAACGGCCTCAAACCAAATAATCCCAACAAAGGATAACGTGTTGTACAGCACAGTTACAACAAAAGAACAACGCACTACGACGGTAGGATGGCACCGAACAAAAAGAAGCGATTCCAGGGGACGGGGACCGCAAGCTGTCTGGGTAAGCATAAATGACGCCCAGTTTTCTGTAAACAAGACCATATCAACGCGAGCTTTATCGAAAAGCTCTTGCACAGTACAAACTATAAAGAATCCGCTTCAATCAACACCATTGGTTTTGTGAAAATGCTGCGCTAAGATGTCAATGTGAGTGACAGTGTTGTGAAAGAAAGAATGAATTTTAATTAAACGACAATGGTACATTTGAAATTGGGCAGTATTCAAATTTTATTTGAAACTGTTAATTACTGGACCTGTTACTAAATTAAAAGCCGGATTGATCTTTAGATATGTTTAAACAATACTGAAAACTGTTCAAGTACATTATTGAAAATCACACCAAACAAATCACTGATAACATTATAAAGAAAAAATGCTATAGCTTGCGTTATTGATAATAAATTACGGATGAATGTTTTGAACTTTTAGTAAACAATACGACCCGAATTTCGAATACTGTATTAGGAAGCCTTCCTAAGAATTGAAAAACGAATCAAAATGATTTCAAGAATACATAGGATGAATGAAACGTGGCATGTTCTTTTTTAAATAATACCGTGTCGAATAGCTTGTTATTTCATACATGAAATTGTTTTAATAATGCAGATCTGAAATCTTTTCAGGAGATATTTTTTAATGTTCATCGTATATTATGGTTCAATCACGCTTAAGCCCAAGATTAAAATATCAAATAAGGCCTCTAAGGAATCTTCGACAGGCTGAAAAATTTCAAGTCTCTAAATTTGTCGACAAAGGTACCATCCATTCTTTAGTCAGCGGAGAAAATGAAAATCCGCGAGAAGCGAGGCTGCGCGGAGATTTCGGCCGTAATTTTATATAAAGTGGCGGCGTGGTGGAAGACACATTACTAATTTAAATAAACAAGTAGCGCCAGAGAAATCTGTTCCTCAACCAAAGTGATAAAAGTGTAGTCAGCCAGGGGTAAAGTTTCGGAGAAGCGGCGCTAGAGATGGTGATACCTCTGAGGTGCGGGAAATAATATGTACTTGCATACTGAAAAGTGCGCTCGTTCGCCTGTGCAGAATACGAAGCGCGCCACATCAAAGCGAAACGCATGTGTATTCATGATACACATGGTAAGTGTACTGTCCTATTCTGTATGCAACGGTATATGTTCATGGCTGCTGATGAAAATTCGTTAGATAAAAAATGAATTGCGTAACGATACTTATGTACATACGGTAAGCATCCGATCAAGGTTGTTATTTTATTACAGTTTTTAAAAACATATCGATCACACAGTGGACGCTTTCATTAGTATTGTTTAATGAAAGAAAAAAAAATTTCAATTGATGTATTACATAGTAATATAAGCACTATACATATAAAAAAATAATCAAAATATAAGATCATATTATGTAGCGCAAACTAACAAGTACAGACATAATATTAAACGGTAACCGGTGTATCAATTTCCTAGATATCGCAATAATCAATAAGTTCTGTCATTTTCACAGTGTTAACTGTCAAAGTTTGATTGATCGTAGTTTCCTATCGTACATAATACATCTAATATTGGCCGACTATAAATAATTATGATAAATGACTAAAAACTCCCAGTGACAGTGTTAATTTATATCGTATTACTTGATGCTTACCCAAGTACCACCAATTAAACGACCGAATAACGTTATATGCACATCTAACCCTGAACCGGTTTAGATAGATTGTTTTTTTTATCCTGTGTGTTTGTTAAGTTTACTCGGTATACTCTTTCATTTTGCTCCAGACATTAATATGGCAGCGATCAAAATTTAGGTAAAAATATTAACCTTGCTGGGTTCAATTAAAAACAGATCGCTAGTCAAAACTGTTCAAACAAAAATTTTAACGCAAATATATTAACATCACATATTAAATCTAACAAATCTTAATACAAGGAAACGTTGGAAGTCCTAGATCGCGTAAAATACAGTTCTCGTTACCGCCTACTGCTTAAATATCTATAAATTCCATGCTCACAAGTTGCTGAAGATAAAACTAGAAGAAAGCTTCAGAATGTTTTTCCAAGTCGAGTATTAAATTCGAATAAATTATAATTCAATAAGGCGCGCAAAAAAGACCTGCAGTGTCGGTTCAGCTCGGCCACATCACATCTCGGGCGCTGGGGGTCTGGAAATTCCCGCGCAGGTGGCGCCTTAACGAATTCCATAACTTTCCATTAGAATCCACCCCCTGCTTCAATGGCACCCAAATCTAATTCCGCCAACGGGAAATGTCAGAGTGCACCAAGGTCTGCGTGTAATCCGTTTAAGTGACGCAATAACAAAAAAAAACTCTGCTACACAGCATACAATCAGAGAAACTAAAACTATCGCATACATTTTGATGTAACTTAAGCTCTTCAACCACCACAAAATTAATATAATACTTACATTAAATAAAGCTGCAAAAAAAATATTTTTCTATTGTAAATTAGTAATAAAATTTATTATAAACATTTGACATTTCTACTGTCGAATTTTGTGTAGTATAAAATAAACGAGTAGCCTGGGATTTAGTTCGATTTTTGGCGAGACCGCACGCGGGTAACGATTCGCTAAGATGGTTTATTGCGATGTCAAACTTGTTTTGTTTATGATTTAATGAAACGATATAAATCTTCAATTCAAATTTCTCCGGCGCGATGGTACACACCGGAAAACGTTTATTATTTTATTGAAACATGGCCCAGAAGTTGCGGTAGGTATTTTTATACAAAATATTACGAATAACCGATAAGAGTATTGATGTTATATTGATAAATGTCAGATGTTTCAAATTTACGAGTAAAACTTTTGAGAAATGTAAATAAGTTGTATCTTTAGCAACACATATTTGTATCTACATATCTTTTTATTTAAAGATATTTTGAAATATATACATATGTAAGAGTAATGTTTGGAAATGAAAAGAAATCATTTTTATTGAGTGAATTGGCATTTACTGGTAGAACTCTATTATAATAGGATAAAGTATTTAGTTATACAAAATTTTATAGATTTTTATTTTGAGCTATTTCGGCTTACTAGCTATCAAGCTGTTAAGCCGAAATAGCTATCAACTACTTAGCAAAATATTGTAGAACTAAATACTTTGATATTTTATCCCATTGAAATCATTTTTGATAATCTGCATACAGAATAAAGAATATAGAAGATATTCAGCGTTAACGGATAGTAAGCTCATAATTGTAAGTAGGAGTTTTACTCTCAATGTATAATATAATTAGCATTGGAACGCTTGCCCCAACCGATTACGATAATAATATGTTTCGTAAGGGAAAGTTTATTGCAAATAAAACTATTTCGGGATAGGGTGGTTCCAGAATTATGTCAGCGACAGCATCATATAAGGCAATTAAACTACGATAACTATTTCATACAAGAATTTTGATTAACTATATAAAACTGTAGCACAATTGCATAGCTTTGGGGCGCCGCTAAGACGAACAGCGTGCATAGCCCCCATCTTGGCGTCAATGGATCAAGAGAAAACTAAAAAGTGATATTTACAAAGTGTGATTCTTAGGTGCAGGGGCGAGGCGGACAAAACGGGATGCCATCCCGCCTGCTGCCGCCCGATCTCGGTTCTCAAATACGCTGCTTTAAAATTTATCGCCGCGACTTGCTCGGAAAAGTTTGTAAACAAGAAAAGCTTCGAGGCGGGGGGCGGTAATGCGATCTATGGGCGGCCAAAGTCCGACATTCAGGCTTCACTGCAATTTAAAATGGTAACTGAGACGAGAACTGAAAAGAGCAATATGTTCGAAAGCAATTCATTTATCAAGTAGAGGATACATGAGGAAGCCTAAAATATGAATTCGAAATATGCTCAATTTTATCAAACATTTACAATACGCGAAACTACTGCAGTAATCATGGATATCATATAGAACAGTGTTCTCCAATCCAAGTGGGCATATGAAGGTATCCCAAACAGAAGTATTTCTATGAGAATTGCTTATTACTCCTTTACGCAACATCTCTTTTCCGAAGAGAGTAGGAATAGAAGGATAGGACAAGTGGTTAGCTAATCGCTCTCATTATGCCCCGTTTTTAGTTTTGGATGGGTGGGAGGGAATTTTACACGTCACAAACATCCATTCCGACGAATAGAAGATTATAAAACAAATTTTTGAAGCTGTCCGTACCGGGGACTTTAACCCAAGACATCTGTAACCGAAGCTAACGACCTTGACCACTGCATCACGGACGGTAATTAAAATGATTCAATATAACGAACACTACATCTGTAAAAAGCAAAAAATACTGTAATATAAACTAAAAAGTAGTTTATTTTAAGACATCGACTGAGGGTGCTTGATGGAATTTCAATATCAAATTTGGATTATTGAGATTTTGTAAAATGCATGGAAGTGTACAAAATCTCAATAATCCAAATTTTAAAAAGTAGTTGATTAAATAAATTTTTACGTAGTAAGAAAAACAGATAAATCTTCGAGTACGACATTTTATAGACTTAAAAACGGTCTTGCAACGAAGAAAAACTTTCAATGCAAAGTTCTGTAACCGCCTACTCAGTTTATCTATGCATTAAGTTTCCCATCAAGTATCAAACTTAATGTTGTCAATAAAGTTATCCTGCAGGTTATAACGCGCGAAATATTGTATGAAAGCGTTTCATAATTGGTTGTAAACTTCGCTCAACCCAATTCGGAGATGTTATTCAAGATAAACATGTTTTCACGAACAAAAGATATTGTTTCGAAGTAATGTTAATAAAGGAATACTTTTTGATGATCTATTGTTGGTAAGATATTCATTTATTTTTACTATTGTAATTATTGTGTTTAGAAAAAATAACACATACACAATCGCTTTATGTAAGAACTATTTAAAGGAGTGAAAAACATAACACGGTGTAAAAAATTATATTATCACCTACATTGGTTATTGCATAAAGAATTTAATTATATTTTGTAACATACTAACATATAGTGCCGATAACTTGCCATAAGTGAATGTGTATATCTGGTGTAAGCATGTTTTGTTTGAAGCAAGGATCGATCAGATGTGTACGAGCGTATCGTAATTGATATTGATAGTGTGGCAGTGCGACAAATATCAAGCGCACCGACGATGAAAGATTAATTACAGTGGGCGCCGTGAGGTTGGGCGACGGAGGCCAGATGCAATTCTGTCAAGCGTGCGAGGCTGCTGACTCTCAATGCGAGAACAGACTAACGTTCGTCGTTAAAAGAATGGCCAACACAAGGAGAATAATTATTTCGCGTGACAATATAGAGAAAAACAATTATTAAAGCAATCATCAACGGCAACACAAGCCTGCACAATCATGCTTTGACAGTTAAGTACTTTTCTCACATACTAGTCGTTTACCCTTCTAAATTGTAAATACATTATTGTCTTCCAATTAGCGTACAATTTCGATTGCGCGCTCATGGTTTCAATAAATTTATGGATTCGTATCGAAAGTCATAGATGCTATCCAAGAAAATTTTAATACGCCAGAAAAAATGCATTTCTTGTTTTTCCATGATTGTATAATTTGCGTCAGAAAATAGTTTAATACGCCAGAAAAAATGCAGTTACATATAGAATATGTTGTTTTTCCATGATTGTATAATTTGCGTCCATTTGACAGAACTGTGTTTTAAAAGGGGTTCATGAAGTTGGGGAAAATTTAATTTCGGTCCACTAGGGGGCCAAAGGAAATCAAGAATTTACATAGGCCCAGTCTAGCCGACCTTACTAAGAATTCACCCGTGTACGGCGGGCTCATAACGTAACATAGTTAATCGAGTAGACGGTTTATGTGCCGGTCCATAATAGATGTAAACGACGGCGGTTTACGATACCCACGATGCGATGCGACGCGATGTGCCAGTAAAGGCGCAATGGGCAGACGATGTGGCCGTGGGCGGGCGGTGGTGCTTGGGATCTGGTTCGCGAAAATGGACAGGTGCAGTTAGGGATGCTAATTATACTTAGGTCGACATTATGAGAGTGCTTCACAATTATCTGGCCACCGAAGACTGGTGGATGAAACATCTGAATCTATGAAATTATGAAACGGGTAAATCAATTACAAAATCACTACATACATAATTCAAAATAAAAGAACACACTCTGACTAATAATTGTTGGTTTAACATTAAAAAATAATAACTTTCTTTTTATAGTAAAGTTGCTTCGGATCCTCAGAACTGAATGTATCGTACAGACATCCTTTAATTATTGCGCGTATTCTCAAACTGAGATTTTCTTATCCGCATTCTATCGGAAAAATATTTTATGGCATAATTTTGATTCCTTAAATATTTTTTTATTAGTCGTTAATGTGATTATAACTTCAATCACTTCGTGTTAATTAATAAATTGGTAGTTGGTGTAACTTCTCAAACATCGCATCCCTGGATCTGTAGCAGGATGATAAGATGAGCGTCACGCATTATGCGACGCGACACGAAAACACAAATTTATTTTAATCGTTCTGAAAGGCCAATTCTAGCCGTCATATTTGAATGGTCCATTTATCAAAGGTGAAACTGTGTCTTGAGCAATTTGCATCAATGATACTAAACTTAGATGTGCGGAATTTATCGCTTGCGCAAGTATTTAATGCATGAGTGTTCATATGAATTATTTCGACACAGTGACTGTAGTGATAAATACTAAATTGAGATGTCAAATAAATTTGAGTTAAAAAAAATATTGCCACACTGCTGACCCGGATTATTATTACAGATATCATTTCTCGTTTGACCATGCGTAGAGTGACATACCTATATCGAATCTCAATCATTTTAAAGCCAACATCCAAGAAGCTAGTCCCGCATACTTATCAGCTAAATTATAAAAGGAAAAACTACTTTAAATGAAGTGGAAATTTCAAGAATTATGCAGCACTTAAGGTTGTATATTCATTTACCGCAATACCGATTATATTACGTTTTCTCTGTGAGAACCGATAACATTTGCGCTCGTTATAAAGTGTCATGCAGCAGTGTAACCAGCGACGGAGTAAGTGAATCAATCTCTCAAAAACGAAGTGAAGCGAACAGTATCAGTTATAAAATAAAGATCGTTCGATAGAAGTCTCTCAGGCAGCTGACGCCAAAAGATTAATGGCAAAATTGAACGGTATAGCAGGAGCTGAAGGCGAGAGCTTAATCTGAGAGCAGAGTGTTTCGCCGATCTGCGGTGCGGTGCACAACGCTGCATTTTGCCTGGCGTATATGCGGCGGTAATGCAACTCCAGACTCCCGGGGGCAAAAATTGAATTATTTAATACGTTATCTGCGAATTTATCGATTGTGCAGGTGTGGAAATGGCTTTGGTTACTTGGCTCGAGCATTGTTTATCTAGTTCAACATACCGATTTAAGTGCCTGACAAACAGCTTCGGCGGATAGTTTGTCTAAATTGTACTGCATGTTGCGGCGCTATGTCGTATACGTCACGCTACATGCAAATATTTTACATAAATTACCCTTAATCGATATATGAAATCAAAACACGTTTAATATAGCAACACAATGTATTGATAATAATAGACAAAAAATACAAATAAGACACGTATTTCACAAATTGTTGTGGATGAAAGCTTAACTAACAAATTAAACTTCTGTTCAAAAATATATTAAAACATAGCACAAACATTGTGTCAAGTTATCTATTTTTTGTTTGAATTAATTCGTTGAATACTTTAAAATAAGGTAAAAAAACTATGTATAAAGTTTTGAGATACACATACATTAAAAGATAATTCAAGTAATATCTTACCATAATTAAACATGTAGTGGAAAACAACTGATAACATGATGTTGAAAATTACTAAAAAAAGAATTTATTTTCTCTTATGAATTACGTTACGAGATTGAACGTAAAGACTATTCATATTAAGGAAGAGCATCTGACAATAATTTCTATTGACATTTGTGGCTACGAAGAAATGGTATTGAACGTATTCCAAAGTATACAACATATTGTATTACTATGATCCTAAATATAAAAGGTAATCAAAAGTAAGTATTACGGACCATCAAAATTTCACGAGACCAAACAAAAAATTCGGTTTGAGGATTGATGAAATACTTAGCTAAGTTTAAAGTATACAGTGCACGTCTATTCTATCAATTGCAGAAAAAAATATTGTGTCGAGATAATCAACTCTATTAATTAAGTCGAATGGTAAAAAACTATCTTTCAATCGAATTTGATTATTTAAACAAAGTGCGATCATTTCAATAGCAAAAAGTGTTCAATAAAATATACTGCGCTAGAAAATACAAGATATTGTTCACGAGTTCGACTACTGAAAGAATGTTTTCCTTGAGTTCCACTTATTTCAAGGAGCTGAACAAATAAAGGAAAACCCGATAAGGAGATAAAAAATACAATATCGAGTAAATGTTGAAATATGTATTTACTAGTCAAAGATAAGTCGGAATGTATATTAAGGTATTTTCAGAGTAAAAAAACGGAACGCTGCTTCACGGCTAAAACACTGAAAGGAAAATCGACCGAGCCGAAATTGGCCTCTATTACGGCAGGATGCCAAACAAAATATGAGAAGGTGTTTCGTTTAAATTGCGAGTGCTCAATACTGTTTACGAAAAATAATAAAAAAAGATAGTTCTGAAAATGCGATAGAAGTTTTACTATAAAGGTAAATTGAAAAAAGACTACCAATTTCGGAGAATTTTTACGGTTTCACGGGTAAAGTCTTAAAGTTTACTTAACCGACTTCGGAAAAATATGTTTTTAAGTAATAAATAATAAGAATGAAAGTTGAAATATCTTCATAGTCCTTTCAAATTAACTAATTGTTAATATAGAATTTTTAAATAAGTACTCTTAGAATAAATCATGATTTCTAAAAGGAGATTGCTTGGCATTGATAAAAGATGAAAACATTAAATCAAAATGTGAACACATTTAAAGTAAAGGATGAATAATAGCGATACCATTTCTATTTTCATATGACTTAGATAAACCATGTTCTTATGGTACCCGACATTGTATCCCTGCTGTGTAAGTAATTTGACGAGGACCTAAGGAATACTGTAGAGTGAAATTGGGAGCACTTTCTTTATTTATTATATATTTTTTACTCGATGAATTCGCATGAACCACACCGAAGACCATATTTCCTCAATGATACATTCGGTACTGGGTCTACAGTACGCAAGTGTAGTGTCGCAGCGTATGATAAATACGACGAAAAAAGAAAAAACAACATGAAACAACAAAGGAAATTATTGATTGAATTGGCATTTACTTGGTAGAACTCCGTTATAATAAGGTAACAAAAACAGTAAAGTATGCAGTTCTACAAGAATTTTATCAGTTCGCTGATAGCTGTTTGAAATTTAGGACATCGTCAGATGATAGGTAGTTCTGACGACGATTAAATACAAATTAATCCAAATTAAAATGGGACACTTGGTGAACGTCAAAAAACCTTATTATAACAGGTAATCGTGGTATTAAAAGGAGAAAGAAAGAAACGTTGCGATTTTGTAATTTGTTGACAAAAAGTTATATTATCATTATTGACGGTTAGCGTCGAATGCAAGTATCTATAGAAACACATATATTTGACTGGAATACGATGGATCAATCAAATATAAAATCGTTTTATATTCGTATCGTGGAATCATAATTTAAAAATTAGTGAAGAACATCCTTGACATTTCCTTAGAGACGGGTGAAAGCTCAGTCAAATAGAGAGTAGCCGTTCGACGAGCTGGCGGGTTATCTGAATTCTCGAGTACGCGAGTTCTTTGATGTCAGTAATTGCCGCTCGTTTTATGATGGATGAGAGGGTGCCCCTCACCCCCCACTACGCTTATCGCGATGCAAATATTTGGCCCGTAGCGGGGACACACCGAATATAATAAATCTCTGCGGCACCTGCGCGCCGAGCGACAAAATCCGACACTTATGTAGCTCGGCAAGAAAACAAATTATAACTATTTGAATAACATAAATTTTGATATAAAACTCCGCAAATAAATGATGGTGAATCGTGGCTACATGAGAAATCACTATCTTCCAATGATTATATCAATGTGAATTAAAAAAAGTTCGTCGAGCAGAACTGCTTTCGGCTTAAAACGATTCTTATGTAGTCTCATCGTAATAAGGAAAGTAAGAGATCGTCGGGTTATAATGTTTACCTACATTGCAGATGACCTTTTGAGACATTTCCCGAAAGAACTCGCGAATACGTCTTTTTAAGTCTCTATGTACCACGGGACGTTGCATATTTGTCGTAATGATGTATTTTGCACAATAAGTAAAATTAAAATTATATGGATAAATCGTATGCACTGATTAAATTGATAATGTCGGTCCGTATGTATTACAGTCCGATATTTATGTAGTTATGAATGAAAATTTCATTAAAAAGACTTGCTTCAAAAACATAATTAATGAATTCAAACAAAATTTGCATTTACAGAAAGATATAACTGAAATATTCTGAAAATATCAAATGAAAATTGGTAGTGCATGAGACGTCTGCCTACTCATATTCACTTCCAGGCGGGGAAGTTTGACGAGTTCGCCGTATAAATGAGAGAATTTTATTCATCCATTAATCATTATCGACTGAGTTTTTTTTCTTTACATTCTTGAAGCCAGTGTGATGATGTGGCCCCATCTCCATTTTACGCATCGGAATATAAGAGGTGAGTAAATTTAATGTATTCTGTAATCTACGCAGAGAAAGTCTCTCGCGATTATAATGAACTCTCTTTGGCTAATGGATAAAAGAATCCTAAATAAATTCTATTTAGAATCTTATTAAACTGATTTTCGGCAACGTTAAAAATATTTATGAGCAGAGTAATCGATCAAATTGAGAGAAAAATAAGTCAAGTTTATGTTAATGGTGAGTAAATTCACAACAGCTACTAGTCTCAAATATTTGTCAGTAACGTATCAAAGTTATAACCGATACACCAACACAATTCAGTAAATTTGAATTATTGAGATTTTGTGCACTTCCAAAATACATGGAAGTGTACAAAGTCTCAACAATTCAAATTTGATATTGAAATTCCATAAAGTACCCTCAGTCGATGTCTTAAATAATTCGGTAATATTTTAAAACATTTGATGAAAACGAATTCAATTGATGATGAATTTACTCCAATTTAATGAATTGGAAAATTAAAATAAACATTTATTTCATGAAGCAAAGTTAAGATCATCATTGATGCAAATCACTGCAATAATTATGAAAAAATTACACAATGCCTCGTGAAAATGTTTTGATTCATTTCTGCAACGTAAATCAAATCACATTCCTCTTTTGATGTAGAAATGGCCTAGAATATTATTATGATATTAATTATACGTATTGGCACGGTAACAAAACGTTTGTTGCACTCCAAATGTTAAGGTAGATTAATGTACTTCAACAAGTACGTCTTGCAAGTAAACACTAAGTAACACAAACAGTAATATATTCTTGAGCCTCCCCCGAAACCCCATTGAAGCCGGAACGTCATTGAAGCCGGCCATAAAACATGCGTATGCCCGAAAGGCGTCGTTATTGATAGGGCAGTGTTTATCGTAAAACCGACGCTCTCGCAAAGACGTCTACCGAACCACCAGAGAACGGCGCTTCAAATTTCTCCGAAGCGCCGCGCCGCTACTGAGTTCCGAGCGTGTTTTATGATTATGTAGAAAGTGGGTTTCTAGCTGAGAGGTTAATCTCGGTCTAACGTGTGGTTGTTTGTTTACAGGCCACAGTCCTACTATATTACGGTTGTATACTTAATCTACATAAGAAGCATTTGTATTATAATACATGTCCGTAGGTAAACTGTATAAAATACAGCAAACAGTGGGTATAATAGACATACTATAGCTACCGGAGAGGAGTACTCTATTTTTATTATATCTCTTATGCCTACAAACAAACGAGGGCATCGAATTTAATGCGATGAAACAAAAAATAATGCCAACTTGATTTAATGGAATACCAGTATGCATACATTGTAGCAGTTGTGTTGAAACTTTGCCAGCAATTATCAACGCGTTGTAATATTATTACTGTTATTAATATTAGCGGGTTAATAATATATTTTCTTGATTCATATCAGCTAATTTTGCATTTAATGGTTGGATGGCAGAGGATAAGACTTGGGCTTCAGTCAAAGGGACAATATTACGCTATTAAAATATTTCATAAGCATACTTACTAATGAGTTTGTCAATTTATCCACTCAAAAAACGCATAATTACAGCAATGGGTTCATTCACAATATTGGATGATGTCAGGGAATGAAGCATTTTTATACAAAAACATATATTATCTCGTAAGTAAAAAAATATTTAACTTATGCAGTATCAATAAAGAATCTTTCTGAATTCAAGACATTATAGATTAGAGACCCTTTTCTTAAGCCGGCATTTAGCAGATTTATTTTAATATACACTACATATTTAAAAACTGGCACCGGTTAGGCAAAAAACACTTCGGGCTACTCCGATTTGCTTATTTTCACACCATTTTCCGGCGCTCGCTGAGGAAGAAAGTTAAAAAACTCATGTTGTGGTGTGGCGTAGTGTTACGCAACGGCGGGTCTCGTTACCTGGCGAGATGCGAAGGTTTCCAAGAAGTAAGAGCGCCCCAGAACAACAGCGATAACATAAAGAAGCCTCGGCGCCCCCCGGGGGAACAGTCTAGGCCGTAAAGTGCGCCACCCCCCCGCCCTCGCCCCGCAGGTGGGCGCCGCCCCGGACCAGAGGAATAAGATATTCGATATTAAACGTGCAGGGTTTCCATTCGCGAGCCGACAAATTTTACATCTACCCGCGCGAGAAAGTTGCTGCGAATCTAATTTATTGTTCTGGCGTACTTTGTTTTTGTATATTTGTGTAGTATTTTATCAACATTATTTTATCTCGATTGGCAAACGAGGAAAGGGTGTTTGCGAAATGTTGTTTCAACTTTGCGCGTTTTGGTGTGCCATAAAAAGTAACATATTTTTTTACAACTTCGAATTCGCTGCTACTGAAATACATTTTTTATTTTATTTGAACATAAAAGTTCCCGTTTGGTATTCTTTAACTAAATATAAATAGTAAAAGGAATATAAATAAAAATATATTTAATAAAGGTTTGTTTTGATCAAAGAAATAAATTTTTAGTTCATCAAATATAAACAGTAAATAATAAAATTTATTACATGCCCGAATATTATAAAATGAAAAATATTTGTTGTAAAGACGAGATCACGTCCAGGATATATTTCTGAAGATAAAAAGTTACACTGCGTGTATAGATTACTCGATGCAAGGTTAAAAAACACAATGAGTTAACTTGGAAAGAGATATAAATAATATAAAAAACCACATTATTGTGTGATAATTTTCAACATAATTTAATTTTCAAGTGTTTAGGGTGCAGAGCGACTTCGCAATTTTTACACTGAAGATTTGCATTTTTGAAGTATATTTTACATCTGGTTTGTACACTTTTCTATATTGTCATATCTGGAATGGCTATGTTAAGTTATTGGTGTCTTTGAAGGTCCTCGTTTTGCGTCTTTTTATAGCATAGCAAAATATCCTCTTCGGTAGAATTATAAGCAATGGTCCACTTTCTTTTTATCCAGTTGATTAGCGGTTAGTATTGGAAAACCAGAACTCCGATTCTCTCTAACTGTGCCAGTTGCATTGATGCCTTTATTCATGCATTAGAGTAGGGGTCTCCAAACTACGACGCAGACGGCCAGCGAGCCAAACACGCCCAGTATCCGGCCTGCCATATTTTATTTTAACTACATTGTAAAAATAAAAAAGAACTGAGTCCACCATACCCTGCACCATAGATGTCTCACTCGCTGGTTAGTCCCAATACGAAAACTTGCATTTCTTTCCACTGCGGTGATGATATATTTATATCTTTTATAGACCATTATTTGAATCGTTGCCTTTTACTGACAACGGTATTTCTTGACGGGTGCGAAACTGTTGGAATAGAATGGCGAAATCTGTTAGAGAAGTTACTCAAGGGAAAGTCATCATCACTTTCCGAATCTTCCACCAAAACATCTACATTAACTCGAAGTTGATTTCCAAGTAAATTGTTCAAAATCATATTGTCTTCTTCCCCAGAATCTTCATCGGTGAAACAATCATTGGCATTCTCTGGTGGTCATATAAAAATTTCATCAGGAACCTCAAGCTGATCATTCGTTTCCAATTCTTCCAATAACATAAACAATTGAAGAACCCTTCTTTTCCAGAACTAAAAACAGAAACTAATTATGTAGCGCATAGCAGCTCATTGTCCTACTGCACTTTATAAGGAACAGCTGATATCTACTGCAATACAAATAAACAATCTACGATATAAATGGTAAAAATTATGTGTGAAGAAGTTTATATATCTCATAATAAAATTACATCAAAAAAATTTCATAACGATCACAAATAAGATTTAAAAAATACCTTGGATTATCCATAATAGGAGTATTGTTGAAAAAAACGCATGGACAAACTTTTGAACTGTGTGATCGGCACAAAAGTGCATTGACAACTGACCAATGATTATGCATTTTCATTGCCATACCCTGTGTCACCATAAACAAAAATTGTATCAAAAATAATGTTCTCATGAGACAAATTATTGAAATTTGTAACATGACGACGACTGTTCCTTTAAAGGAACGGTAAGCTTATCTGGGTTAATGTGAGTGTCACGTGAAGGCTGCAAACGATGTAAAATATTATATAGATTAAATAATAAATCAATTCTATACCATTCACGAAACTTTATGGATACTAGTTATTAAAACTAAAAATATGTATTTTTTAAAAATTGCATACAACGTCATAGATAGTCATAAACACCCATACTTTACATTAAATATGATACAAGTGAATACATACAGGTACTCCACATAAACTCTGATTTTTTTATTGAAAATTATTTATCCAAAGTATAATGTAGCAGCACCAAATAGATTAATTAATCTATAAGAGAAATACGCCTAATTAATACTAATACAATGAAAACTTAAGGAACATCACTAAATATCGTAAACTGAATCAAAAATAACATACCGCGCAGCGAAAACGTGAATTTGTAAAACATCCAGTCAGTCTTAGAACAAAAGCTTCACGTCGAAAGTTTTCATGTCGTTAAATCACTACTTAATACTGCGATAATAATTAGGAAAGTTGGCATGAGGGTGTTTGGAACTTTACCCCGACCGAGAGACAGGTGAGGACTCCAATGGGGTGGCGCAGCGAAAGCCTTCCGAGGCGAGCTCGGGTTCGCGGCTCGGCGTGGCAATTAGAGCGATTTAAGCGTACCGACTCTGCGAAACTTCGCATAATATTAAAATCATAAATAAACTACGCAGCTACAAACCGTTTTCAGTGGCTTCCACAAAGGGATTGTATGTTTACTAAGAAATCGACTTACGAAAAACATATCCATATTTAAAACATACTATAAAAAAGGTGTGATGATACATTGATACATTGATATGAAATTTCACAATTTTCACTGAAGATCACTGTTATTTCAAAATGATTTGAATATTTTATAAAAGTCATTGTGGAATTTGACCATGTTTTATTCTATTTTAGGTTTACGGCTTGTCAGTTTGTTTTTCTTCCCTGAGTCAATTTGAAGTGATCCTACCAATCCTTCTTAAATTTAGCATGATTGATTTGAAATTTCAACAACGTCTGCCGCATTGCATACTGCTGAAGATTATTTAAAAATACATAAACTTACTGATTCAAATGACATTGTGTAAAACAATGTATTGTCTTTCAGATCAAATTTATGAATACTAATATTTTTTTGTATTTGAAATATTAAATACATAAAACTATTCGCAATTATAAGCATTCATGCAAGTAAAGATAAAGATACAATGCAAGTTTTCATCGTTATTCGCGTAGGTATGATATCAAAATAATTGTTGCAAAAATATTCATCTATGTAGGAAGATGAGCGCCGGCGTGCACGAGTAGCGAAGGGATAATAATCATAGCTTTTCGTTTTTCGCGGTGGAAATGCCTCGGCTTGGGCGCCTCGTCGACGTTTGCGATATCGCGCACCGCCAACGTATTTATGGAAAGGAATTTTGCGATATGGGATTGTAGGACGATCGCTGAAAGTGAGCCAATGTACCAATAATTATTACACCCGCTGGAACAACCAGATGAAAACATTATTCCGAAGTATATAGCAATTGTAAAGGATAGTATCAATGAAATTGGATTCAGTCTTGCATACGGCAGATAATTGACAGCGCGATTACATACGCGATTTACATCCGACTCTCTTCGTGCATAAGTATACTCTTTTAGAATAACGCGGATTAAGAAAACTACTTATGTATCTGTTAAGATATTGACTGAGGGTGCTTGATGGAATTTCAATATCAAATTTGATTTATTGAGATTTTGTACACTTCCAATTCGTGCGCTCGAATGCCTGAAGATGCCGAAAGGCGAAACCCGGGTCGTTAGTGACAAAATACATGGAAGTGTACCAAATCTCAATAAATCAAATTTACTTATGTTAACGCTGACACGCTCTAACACGGGTATGAAGAATGAAGCAATCCTCCTAGTCATAATTATCATCAATTTATAGTCACAAAGCTGACACATAGTTCAAATATTATAATGCATGAACAAAAATAGTAAAATACATTTATACAAGATTATTTTTACAAGATTTTTTGAAAATGGCAAAAAACCTTGTCAACTAAGCCATTTTCAATTGATTAGAGAAACGGGTATCCTATATACAAATATGTTCAGTGAAATATTCCATTACAAATAGATTGAGCAAGAAAATCATTTGTGAAATGAATGTAATATCGATGAAATCGTCTTGAAATGTGCTTCAAATAAATCATGAAATTAAGATAATATGGCGTTGCACTAAATTCATTCAAGATATGTTATTTAAAATTATTCAATGTGGGCGGCTTTAATCAGTCATCGTTGCATATGGTTGAATCAAGCTGTATCAATTGCCGAGTTGGAGAAATTCGAGGATAATGTCGAGAGAGATACGCTGTTTTATGCGCGGGTATAACTTCCCAGGAATATTTCAGACTTGGCGAATAAGTAATGGCTTTCCTTGGGAGAAAAATGTAAGTGAGTATGACTTGAATTAATAAACAGAAAAGCAGGTCTCTTTCATGCAAGAAGCTATGATAACGTTGAAAATATCAGATGGGGTAATCATACGCCTTTCTTTGTTGTTTATGTCTTGTTTTTCAATGACACCATCGTGTTAAGTCATTATTCGTCCGTTTTCTAAAAAAAAATTCACGGCATTGTGCACCGCACCTATGATTTTACGTCATGCAAAAATTAAGTTCTTATGAGCGTCAAAATTCAAGATATCTCTCACTCTCAATTGTGTTGAATATTGGTTTTATTATTACACATTAAAAAAGCTTATTATGTTTGTTAATTTTACAGTAGACTTACATTTCCAAGGGAAAACAAAGCTGTGCAGTTTAAATATCAACCACTCGATCATTGCACCGTAAAAAACAACCTGTCAAAAGCTTTGGATTCAAAAAGATTGTAAACATATCAAATACAGTAAAGTGCATTAAAATGTTAGCGTCATTGGAAATGAAAGCTTTTGGTTAGCGACAGACTTATGTTCCGAGATTTTGTAAATTAAACAATATAGTAACATAATCTGAGTGACATCAAACGGAATTGTATGAAAACGATGGCAGATCAGTTTTCAGATTGAAAAATGGCATCGCTCGTTTGATAAGATAGGTTTTTTTGTAATATATATTTAAAGAAATTAATGACTACAGACTAGGAACTTCAACTACAAATTGTGCCCAGCCGATTCGGAGAAAATTTTATTGTACTGCGTTATATGTAGATATATTAAGCCAACGTTTGAGTGTAATAAGTGGCGAAAATAGTATCATTTATAATATATAGCCTTTGATCAAAGAATTCAGTAGTATATCTCCTAATTCAATGCTTTCGTCGAACTGGCAAGCAAGGCGTCGCGGCGTCGATGGCGTGTCACGGCGCCGTATCTGGTCCCGGGTCCCGCGGGCCGCCAGATACAAGGACACGCCCGCGCCTTTGCAAACGCCAACCCTCGCATTATTATTTGGCGCCCAATTTCATTTCACTAATGGTGCGATGGCACGCGGCAGTTCACGTTAGTGATGCGCTATCGATGGAAAGCCGCTATACTACCGTACTCGACTACGAAATATCTGGGTGTAGTTTATTTTTTAACAAATCCACAGCCCTACTAGTAATACATTTTGGAATCATCATAGGTCTCACTAAGTGTTAAAACGGTCTCACGTAACCACGGATTAAAAACTTTAAAATTGAAAAATTGAGGTCAATACGATTTTACATCGATAACGATCGGTACTACCCGTTCGATACAAATGCGTTGAAAGCATCTCTAGATAGATTCCAAGATCCGGCGAATGGGTGAGGTTGTGTGACCAGTATCCACAAAACGAAAATACTTCAGCCGTTTCGGATTCATGCGCGTGATTGTGATCTATAACGTAATGATTTTCGAATGCCGAAATTTAGGAGACTGGTTTTGTATATGGCATATAATACACATTCAATAAATTCACTGGTACTGAAATAGATTTATAAAACGTAATTTCCATAAATATAGAAAACGAGAAATATGCCGAAAATTTATTTTCATTTGAAGCCAATATTGTGCACGATATAAAATTTGAGTTATTGGTTGTAATTTGACATTTTGCAACAATATTTATCTGAATAATATAATCATGATCTCATAAAAAGTAAGTGAAAATAGACAAAACAAATCTATAAGTATGTAAAAATCGAAGCAAGTATAACTATGTATAATACTTTCGCGTAAGAGAAAAAATATTTTAATTTGAATTACAATCCTTCAGTATAATATTATAAGCTATCTCAAATCAGAAACGACAGCTGTTACTACAAGTCGTATAATTAATTGAACGGCTAAAAACGTTTCTCGCTTAGCTTTTCGACTGAATTTTGATAAGAGAAAATTCGGTTGAATATAAATAATGTACGATTCTTTTGCGCATTACAGAAACGGAATGAAAAAGTTTCACCGCAAAACCGTCGGGGACGCTTTAATGGCTCCAAGAGAGAAAATTCGACCGACGACCTCGCGATCATGATGTTTCATATCCAACGGCTCTCGGCGGCGGCCGGAAGTGGCGAAAAAACTTTCTAAAAAGCTGAAGTAAGAGCCAAGTTATTCGAATCAGTTCAATGATATTATAGTATTGAATCATAACGGATTTCATTGCTAAAGAAGTGGAAAAAAATTGCGAAGTCTGCTTATATTTCAAGAAAAATACATTTTAAAACTTGTACTAAGACCGAATGAATTATGTCGTATAAAATAGTGTTATTAGGTAAATATGAAAAATGAAAAAAACGCACCGATAAAATAAGTATATAGATAATATCTTTAATACATGGTTGTGCGAGTGAAATATTGAGAAATTTGAAAAAACAAAGTACACTGTGGCATTGATACTTGATATTGTGCTTGAAAAATCTACATTTTCACGGAACAATCGACTTCTTAGACTCGTTGAAGACGTAGGACGGTCGGCTTTTCCTTCGGCGATTTGTGTTTAGAGTTAAATGGGAACCGCAGGAAAACAAACCCAGCGGTTTTGCGGGATTCGGCCGGGTGAAGGGTGGACGGTGGCGGAAGGGTCAAGCAGGATTCACCGCTCCGTACGGCTCCCGTGGGATATTCTAGCAGCAAAATAAATGCAAAGAATGCGAGATGAGAACGCCGAGTGAGAATCGGCCATCGGCTTAGCAATACCTTGTAACCCGCATTTAAGGAACAGCTGTATTTGCAACTGCAATTTTTATAAAAAAAAATGAGTGAAAAATACACAATTTCATAGCCAGAGGATAAATTCTTAATATTTCTTTAGACCATTAATAAAAGCTACTATCTAACCTCTTATACATTCAACCTACGTACACGTATAAGGGAATCGAGTATTTTAAAGTATTCTTAAATTCCATGGTGTCTTCACGGTGCCTCATGGTAAAAATGGAAAACATAAAATAATGTAAACATAGACTTTATTCGAAGATTGTAAAACTGAAAATGCTTCAAATAATAATTCAAATAATATTAACAAATAGATTGTTAGTTTATTGCTTTAAAGAAGTAAAATACCTTTAATTTACTCCGACAGTATTGTCACTGAAAAAAAAAAACATTTGCATAATCAAGTATAAGTCCCCGTGCTTTCTCGCATTGACCATTACTACATATTGACTTACTTATGCTCGAAACTCAGGAAATCGCTGTAGGAATTTTTATTTCGATTACACGTAATAAAAAAGGTTTTTAAATAGATGACTATAATTTGATGAAAAAGTTCAATAGCAAAGCAATGATATTTGCGTTGGGACCGATTCGATTATTTCGTAATCCAGATAAAAACAAGCGCTGTAATAACATAAATTTAATCTAATAGTTTTAACCGAAGATAAATGAGTATACAATCGGAAATATATTGTTTTCTTATACGTACATGAGTAAGGATAAGGAAAGTTATCGGTGAGTTATGAGATATTGCACGAGTGTATTCAATATAGGAATGTATGAAGAAGAAGAAATGATAGGGTAACCGGGAGTAAAGCCCCAATGATACGATAGTAATCTTGTGAGGAAGAATGTTTCCCAGTCATAGATAATAGACAAAGCATTCCGAGAATATAATGCGGGCCTAAAAATGATAATACGAAGAAAATTATTAGAAATATCCATGTATACTACCAAACCATATATTAGATAATACGGGAAAGCGTTGCTGTATCGCAGGTTTTCAAAAGAAGGTGAGGTAAAAACTAAATTTGTATTTTAATATTTTTAATTTGGTTATATTGAATTGATAAATAATCCAACTGTGTGACTAAATTTAAATTACATTATGAAAGAAACTTTAAATAAAGAATGTACAAATATAGTTGTATAACTCTAGTGAATTCTCAGAATATAGGTATTGGAAAATTGCAATCAACAAAAAAATCTTACAGATTATACAGATACTGGAATAAAGTAGGAAAATTCTGGTGAATCTCATTGAAAAATGCTTCGTTAAAAAGACAGATTCTCATGAATGCCAACGCTGAGTATCAAATAATATATTTCAATAATAAACCGCACTCAATATTAATTGCATACGTTCGACGAAAGTTAATACCTCCCTGTCTAACATTTGAGTGAGATTATAATGCGTTGAATATTGAAACGCGTCACTTGAAATGAACGATTTTCAAGAATTGTTGTCGAAGAAAATGATTTTGAATGTCTATTTATTACTCGCAAATAATTGCTTGTTGACTAAGTTACGTAGTAGGCGTGGAATATTCAAAACTTGATATTTAGCTAATAATGTATTTATTAAATGACAAATTAAAATGCTGGAAACTTACGTGCAAATAATAATAGGTCTGTGCAGTGACCTGCTGAATAATATATTTGATTAAATTGAAATAAAATAAAGGCATTGCCAAGTTTAAAATAAGCCAAGGGGTTGAATCATCTTATAAATAATGTTGTATTTTTTCATTTGGACGACGATTGAATGCAACAGGACAGGACTTGGCTGAATCTTAAACTTTTCAAAAAAAAAAAATGAATCAACAATGAAATAATAAAAATATGGAAATATATTATTTATACAAACTATTCCAATGTCTGCATGTACTTACTTGTAAAACTTTATTAAGTTTCGAATGAAGGTAAATAAAGATGCAAACAGGTAAGCAAGCAGACAACTAATTATATTTATTCGCTTGTTCAACCCAGAGATATAAGATTTAAACTTTTTCGTAAGTTGAAATCAGGCTACCCGTAAGATAGACAAAGTTTCAAGAAATAGCTCAATCGAGTGTTCACAAAACGAACTAGAAAACAAACTAATGAAATCAACATACAATTTAAAAGTTGGACAAGGTGGATGTCGTTCCAGGAAACGTGGATTGAAGTAATATAAAACAGGAGTATATAATTGAAATATATTGTGTTTTCAGTCCATCAATCAGTAGGATGCAATTATAATAAACGAAACATGCGGTAAAGCGTTAAAATAGATTTTAAAAAATGTATCTTGATTGTTGTGTGACGTAAATACGGTCATATTTGATTAGTACTATCTTGTATGAAACAGTTCGGATTTACCGATAATCAATGCGGTAAATGATACTATCGAGTTTTTATTATTTATAAAGTCAATCTAATACAACGCTGCATTTTTATATTGAATGAAATAAACAGTTTGATAAACGGATATATCACAGAAATTTGCACACTAACTAAATTGATAATTTTAAATAGATTTTTAAAGAAAATCGTATTGCCATTATTTAGCGAATTTCAATTTTAAACTACCATATGATTTAAAAATGAAATAGAAAAGATACTAAATTTTCAGTGCAAAATTACATTAATATTCTATGACATGTTTTAGGGTAATTTATTACACATCTATTGAGTAATTTTGTAGGTATTGTACAATTAAAAAAAAGTTCCACGCTAAGAGAAATAACGATATTAAATTGGTAGGTAATGAAGGAGGGAACTAATACCGAGTAGATAATAATAATTATAAGACTTCTGTTTCGTGTGAACGGGCAAAACACCTACAACCAAACGAAGAAGCAAGGGGCAGAAAACTGACAATGGGAAAGAAAAAGGTTATTCGGGTAGTCATGTCACGTTCCACAGGATCGTTCACCCCCGCGTAGGCAAGGAGTCGCGTTCACGAGGAACGGTAGGGGAGGGGCGGCATCATTAGGCCGGGCAGATGAAGACGATAATTAAAACTTCGGCAAGATATGGCACTGCGACCAGGTCGAAGCGAGTGGTTACTTTTCGCTAATCAACAGGGACAGGGAGGAGAAAAAGCACAAATAGTTTTTGGAAGGGCATGATTAAGATGCCCCGTCACGTGACCGACCTACCAGATATATTTTTTTACCGAACCGAAACAAAAGCCAAATAAAGACATTAACTGAAATGGAGAAACTATTTGCAGTGACCATATGATTCATTAATACTTTTATATAAAAAAAGCATTAATATATTCTAAGAGTGTTATTGGTTATTGATAACATTTCATAAAATAGGATTATCGGTCATTTTACTTCAAAACTATTATTCAAAGTATCGATAAATATGAAAAATAAGATAATTTTTAAGAGATGAAGTCAATTATTAACCTTTTTTTTAATAAGACGCTTGTATTAATAATCACAAAAATACATACCGATTTTCTATTCACTAAATCCAATGTAATTCGGAAACAAGAATCTTTGCGGTCGCAATGCTTACCTGAAAGAAAGAAAAAAAAATCATTAGCGGGGCGGACAATCAAAACATATAGAGATGGGTACACCATTAAATTAAAAACTGTACAGAATATTTCCAACGTTATAAAAACGAGAAAAAGCCACGTTTCTGTGGTAACCATTTTTGAATGGATCAATGTATTATATATGAAAAAAAAATAACCCACCTATCGAAATTGAAACTGGTGAAAATTGAAATGAACCAGTCCCATACAAATCATCGATACGGTATATTAAATATTGATACCGGCCGTATGGCACTGTGATGAAAACGTCAGGCCGATAAGTGAAAATTGGATAGACTGATGTAAAAGCGAGAAGTTGAAAATGTTTTATTTTTATATGTTGTACCTATATTATGAAACATGAAATAACAGATAAAACATCACCGATAGTGGCGTGACTTACAAATAAACGTGCATCAAAAATTGCGGTGAAGATTATTTACAAAGCAAAATCTGCCGGAATAATTGCCAGGGAATGAATTTCTTGTGAATATTTTAGACGTTAATTCATCAATATTATGAATAATTTAGGTAAAATTGTGTTCTAAATTAATTATTTTGAACACGTTTATTTAGTGTATGAAATGCAAGTCATTATTTTAAGTTCAACCAAGAAATGCGAACATTAATTCTTGCTAAAAGATATATTACTGAATGTAATCCATAACTGGAACGATACAAGAGGTAAAATGTTAAGAATGACTAGTTGATAAAAAATCGTACCATATGCTGTGCCCATTGAAAAGAAAAAAAAAATCATCAGCCAACGGAGAATTATGCTTTTCCTAAAGAAATTCATGTGCGAATGTTACTGAAATGGCTTGTGCTTGGAAACAGTTAAATAAGTTTTATATCCATAATTTTGCAGGTGAAAAGGAAAAGCTGTCAGTCGATTTAAAATATTCATCCAAATTGCTTGAGAAATAGATTTATAGGTAGATATGTGTTTGTTTACGGTGATCCTTATCAACGCAGCTGTCAGATATGAATGAAAACAATATTCACGTAAATATTTAATAATAAATGGCAAAGATCCGCAGATACACTTTGTGAGGCAATCAAGCGAACGCCTTTGAAATGATATACATATTACACACGGCATATCTTTGATTTAGGCTTTTTAGAAATAAATTAAATGCTTACGAACTAAGCAGCTTACAGTTTTGTAGCCGCTTATTTCATCAATGAATGTCACAAAATATACTTTCTATGATTATAAAATTAGTGTTACCATATCGATTGATTGGTCTTCTAGTAAAAAATGAGTAGGTAGTTTTTTTAAAATACGAACGTTTTTGTCGGATGGTCGACACAATCAGTTAGTAGTTAATATGATTAATAGCTTCACTAACGCAATAATCATCGATAAAAAAACACTAAATAATATATTTGGTTAGATGGAGAGCTGTAAGTATATGCCGGCTTTGATCTGCATAAACATTTATTCGTTCTATAAAATGACGAGGATGTAAATAATGATAACAAAAAACTAAAACCTGATTGAAGCAAAGTTAGTACTGAATTATTATGTCATTTCTTTTCATAAACGTAATTGGAATTTTTTAACAATGGACGATTTTAAATGATAAAAAAAATTAAGCATTGTTATCCTATTCAATTCCAATTACAACGTTTGAAGATAATTATTTTCATCAAATATCCAAAGTTCGCCGACGAAAAAGTAAAATAAAGCCTAGAGAGAAGTAAATAAAATCAAATAACTTGTTAGGGTCTCGCCTGAGGGCTGATCAAGATGCAAGTCGCGGACGGCGCTAATTGCGAAAGCCCCGCCCCACGGCCCGCGACCCCCACAGTTACACCCCTGGGATAATCACTTAACCTGCTTATCGGGATTTCGGTACGTTTAGCTGCACCGATCGGTACCGATTCAAACCGAACAACACTGATTGGTTTTAGATGATTAGATTTACTGTTTGTCCGCGGGGAATGAATCAGCCCGTGTTAAAAAGAGATTTAAGTAATTGGGATTCTAGAGGTGGTAATTTGAATACTCTTGATAGGTTAACTTTGTGTTGTTATGATATTGGATGCGTTGCCGTTGAGCGCTCAAATATAACGGTAGAAAATCTGTACAAGGGCGAATAGATTTCATAAGCTCACAATAACTGCACAGTCAATGAGAAGATGAATCTTCAAATAAAAAATTCAATCTTTACTTCATAAAAATATAAAGATGTTTCGGGGCGGTTAATACAAGGTAACATATTATATACATTGGACTTCCCTATGCGAGGTAATCGATACCACAGATAATCTATAAGAGCCTTTGGTATTATGTGTTATAAAATACTAGTAATTTTGTACTCGGCTTCGCCCAAGATAGAGGACGCTTATATTAGGTCATTAAGACGTTGGCTAGCCAATGTTGAAATTTGGTTGAAAGTTGAAAATATCAACGTGGACCGCACCTCTTGTAACACCCACAAAATATAGTCCATCAATTAATAATAATATCAAAAGTTGAAAAAAGTAAATATTAAAGATAAAAATTACCCCACCTTCAATCTTGAGTGCTTCGTTGTAGATAGCACAGTTCAAGGTAACGTACGGGGACATGTAATCCTTATTGTTCTTCCAAAGCGCTTTTGGGTTGGAACGTTCACAAAATGAGAAGATTACTGCGAAGAGTGTAATTTTTTTAAAGGATCGTCATTGTCAGGCACGCTTCAAAATACGTGTCTCGTTCAATTCCATCGACGGTTCGGTAATAACAACTAAAGTTTCTGAAATGCACAGTGTTGTAGACACAGCTTTCAATGTTGATGCGGTTATCAAACATCTTCAGAAGTATTGCAAGGCACGATCCACCGATTATCAATACAGCCATTTTCAGATTTCATTTTCTCAGTTGCTTTACCAGTTGAGGGTGTAATTACAAATTTTCGATGATCAGCTGTATCGGGATCATTTACAATCGCATCTTTCAAATCAGTGTATACACCAATAGGCAACTTTTTTGATTCAGTTTTGACAAATAATAATAGCTACGTCTCAATTTTGGCATACATGTCAACCAAATATCACGTTTCTTAAACTCATTTCCAGCAAATGATGATGGCAACTTTATTTACTACCGGTGCGTCAGACACGAAATGAGAATTTCACTGTTTTAAGTTTTATAATTTTAAACGATTGATAATTTTCCGTTTTTTAGCATTTTTTACGATTCAAGCATGAACAATTATTATTTGTGACGTTTAATATATATATAGTTGCTAAGTTAAACGATGTTATGACGTTGATAATCATGGAATATTTGGTGTGGAGCGGTTACTAGGCAATCTTCTTCGGCGTTTGTTGATTTTTTATTCCACGCAGTAAACGTTAAAAATATCGCGTTTTCAGTTTAAGGTTTAAAGTTAAATATTGAGAGTTGAGAGTTGAAAATAGCACAGAAAATTTCACGTCACCAATGTGCGCCGTTTAGGAGTTTTTGTGACCGACAGACATACATATTTCAACATGTATTTTGTGCTATATAGTAGAGATAATATTATATGAGTAAAATGTATTTAAAAAAGCGATTTCTGAAAAATATTTAATATCGTGATAAATAAAATACAATATCAAAGTATTCAGTAATTCAAATAGTTTTTAGATCCTTTTTGTTGAACTGAACACTTGGATATTGTATCCTAATATAGCTGTAAATACTTAAATTTTGTGAGATCCCGTCAAGACCTTTACTTTAGTATGACTGAAATGACGGAAGTACATTTCATACGGCTTATACAAAAAGTATTTATATGATGAGATCAATCTGTAAATCAATGCGATTGCCGCATTAATAATGGGTGTACCTCATGAATGAATCTCTGAACTGGTCATAAAATGGACGTGTTCTCTTTGGCTTGGAAAACATTCTGGTAAAAACTAGAGTTCAATTCTATGCTCGTTGGTAACACCGTTTTCCCGCATGGCCCCGCCGGCCCGACTTATTCATAAGGAGCGAGGTTCTGGCCGGTCGTGGTGCAGAGAGGAGAAGCAGTGCGAATTTTCTCTTCGCGAATGTATTCTGGATTAGATACGGCGCCGCGCAAATGGCGATATCTTTTGAACGCCATGCAGGCGCATACGGAGGTGTGTCAGAATGTAACAGTATATATTTGTTTTCATACATTAAGGAACGGCTTAAATTTAAGTAGTTATGTTACCTACTATCCTCAACGAATGGTTTATGCCATAGTAATAAAAAGATTATTGTATTTTAAATAATCATGCGAAATTGATTAAATAGTAACAAATTCTATTGAAATACAATTTTAAAAAAGGATGCATGTATTTGTAAATTTTCAGTATGAACTATCTTGAGAAAATGACATCTTCAACGAATAGTTAATTAGTGGTCTATACATATATTTATGGATGGATGGAATGGGTTTTAGACAAAGAAATTTTAGGGAAAACAAAACTATTGAAAGATGTAATGTTCCACCATTGCATGACCTTAAATAAGCTCCTTAATAAAATCAACATGGCATGTTTTTTTTTTTTTTTTTTTTTCCAGTCTATGTCAAAAAATTACGTACGATTGTATAATTCCTTCAAAAATTTTAACGGGACAGTCAAATATGTTGGCAACCTTTTTTAAGTGTAGAAGTCGGTATAAGAAAAGATTATAAAATAAGAAGAGATAAAAAAATGTCTAGAGGATATGCATTTCTATGTTGATTTACCCCAGTGTAGTTTTGAAAATACTCACAGAGTGGCGAAGAGCGGCGAAACCAAGCACTCCCCGCCGTGTCGTTGGGCCTACATGCATAATGTATTTGACGTATTAAACCGGTGAAAAAAGTGACACCGCGACAAATAAAAGCGACATCTCACTATAGCGAGCGGAAAATAGGGTGCAGTCGCAACCCCTCATCGCGGATATAGACCCTAAAACACATCGAATCCTGAGAAAGCTCCCATATATTATATAGAAGAAAAGACATCGACGTAAATTATTAAAAGCTTCGGTAATGTTAATTTAAACGAAATAAAATGATTCCGTATTCAAGGGTTTATGTATTAATATGTAAAATTTTATAAAAAGCAAATAATTAATATGCTTGTTTGTATGAATTCAAAATATGGATATACTATTTTAATCAGTTATCAAATTCTTGACAATTCGAACAAAATTTATGATAAAAATAACATTACCGTGATGGTCGCGATGCTATTCCGATTCAGAAACGAGAAGAAAAAGAAGTTTATGAACAAGAAATTAAAATTCGATTAATAGTTTTTAATAGAACCCAATCAATAGGAAAATCATTCTCAATCAAAAGATTAAAATATTTATAAATAATAGATAGCGAAGAATTGCCAAATAAATCCAGAAATTTAATGCGTCTTAAATGGAAAGCAATTCAAATATATTGAAATCAGTAAAAAAAATTAGGCATTTCAATACTAATGCAGTGATTGTTAAAAAGGTAATCAAGTGTTGGATAGATATTGCCTGATTCAGAGCAATTTAAACGGGAGTGTTTCAAAGATGTTAGAGCAATATGGCGGAAAAAAAGCCATAGAGATGATATCGCGCGGAAGGAGTGCGACTCTTACTTTTTATGTTGAGCAGAAAAGGGCAAAGCGCGATTGTGAAGGTGTCGACGCCGATGACGCTCGTTCATGGCGCTTTACAGAACCGGAAACAGGAAATTCTATCTGTTCGCTCAGCGTTCAATACGAAACCAATGATGGGAGTTTGCGGCAGATCACTGAGCACTTCTATTCAGATGATGTTCCGTTTCGTTACACACCGTATTTTAGATTCCATACAGAAAGCATAGGGGTAAATGCCGATGGCAGTGAAAATGCTAAATAAGACATTGAAAACATTGAACTGTGAAACCCCGATGAACTTTTTTATAAAAATGTTCAGATACAAAAAAATATGCTTGAAGTCGATTCTTAAAGTGAAGTGTATAAAAGCTTTCTATTTTCAGAAAAAAGTGGACAGAATATGAGTATACACGTTGCTCATTATCTAGATTAAAAAGATAGTCCTTGCGAATTTTTTATAAGAAAAAGGAAGACGTTATAGAACTTTATTTCATTGAATCGTTTTTACGAGTGGCCTAAAGAATAGAAACAATGTAATAGTGCCACTTAGCTTTTAGGAAAAATTGTATAAATAAACGCAATATCCAATGTTGCCTTTCTCTTCAGCTATACATTCAATTTTCAAATACGTCAGTAAAATTGATACTCGCCATTATAGGCTATTAAAGTGATGTTTACAGTCGATTATACAACGACGTCAATGTTTGTATGTGTGCGAAGTACCTAACGATTTATTTACCAAAACCATATTCTCGCAATAAAGCGGGCGATTTGATGACATAATAACGTGCCATCCGATCAAGTGTGCTTGTAAAATTTTGAAAATTTTTGGCAATCTGCTTATTAACATATTTAATTACACAGTTTATTATATTTATGCGAATTTCCATAAATACCATTTAAATAAGGATCTTCCTAACTGAGCGACCAGAGAAGAAAATAAACTCTGCACAAATGAAAATATGTTTACTTCTAACATGATCACCGCGCTTAATTCTGTTTTCTGAATTATGTTGCAACAGGACAATTCAAACTTATTTTTTGATCGACCTCCATTGTAAAACATAATTAGAATTTTGTTAACGTTTTTGTAGCAAGTTTTGTTCCACGCATGCATATCATGCATGATGTAATAAATGAGTTTAACTGAATAAAGAATAGTTTAATTTTAATAATAATATTGAACACCTATTGTATCCTAAGTTTAAATGCAGATGTACGTTAAAAAGTAATAAAATTACAGCATTAAAATTAAACTGTTATCTTGATGTGGATAAATTAAAGTTATTTAATTTGGTTCACTTTACACCAGTTTCGACAATGGAAATAATAACATGAATATAGATAAAAGCACACCTAAACGATAAAGTCGTGAAACTGCAATAAACTTGTCTCTGTAGCGAGAATGATGACAATTCCCAATCTTCGCGAATTCCATATTGTGGGATGATGACGTACCGGCGGCCTGTTTGGCGTCAGCCGAGCCTCCCGCCCAACCGTTTTATTGCGCATTACATTGAAAACAAGGCGGAAGTTATGCCTTGTAATTTTTACGAGCGCCTCTTTATGAGACGCCGCCGGTTCGGGCGCCGCGACGCCGCCACCACCGATACGCCCCCTCCTCGAGAGGAAAATATGTCTTAGGTGTTTAGGCTACGCATTTGACGTATAAGACAATTAAGAAATTTAGCACAATGTTTGACTGAATAACGCTACATGCAGCTGTACTACATACATAGTTTATAGCCACTCTATATACAGTGTATATTAAGAAGAAGTTTTAAACTGATATTAAATCAACTTATTTCTACTGGTATCTCGTTAAGTTCACAATGCCACGCGGAGACCAAATAAATATATTGAATCACGTAATGTAATTTGCAGTTATATAAGACGATTTATCTTCCTTCTTTCTTTATTAAAATGTTTACTACAATCTTATAAAATATGTTCACAAAGTGGTGATTGTATGTTTGGGACGAAAAATTATAAACAAAACAGTGCTTGAGATTATGGCCAAGAACATTTCAACATAGCACTGTTTAACAATTTTACATGTCACCTTCTCTGTGCTATAGTATTATCTGCACGCACCCGATGGCAGCTGATAACGTGGCGCCGGTGTTGCCCATCGACCACCACCTAACTCATTTCAACCCCTGTCCCGTACAAAAACATCAACGCCATCTGGAGTATCGCAAAGAAAAAAATTGCAAGGAAAGCCACTTTCAGTCATAATGCCAGTATTTAATTGATAGTCAAATGGTAGCAACTTACCCACACTTAAAATAATGATTGATATAAAGATGCATTGTAATTTAATTACAAATATTACTGGTAGTCAATAATTTTATATGCTTAGACACAAAAACAACATTAGACAGAAATTTTCCAAACAAAAGATCGCAATCGCGTAGCAGTTTATGACTGCGAGAACCAGTAGTCTAAAAGCTTTGGAATACAACTATGTAGCTATGCTAAAAATTGTTTTCAAACAATGTTCAATCACACGTTTATTATCGGCGTCAGAGCAATACATTAATGTCACAAATATGCTGTGGGGTATATAATTCGTTTCATAGTCTTGAGCTTTCCGGGTTGATTGATACTTAGGAATTATTATGGACGCTCTGATAAAATAATAGTATAATTGGAGTCTAGAATGTAATAAAGCTTTATGATCAGACTGAATAATAAAATGTCTGCTGTGGAGACAGTAAATGAAAAAAAAGATACAATTTATATGGTGGTATTCGAAACAAGATTTATATATTACTGCCTTTGTTCTTAATGTTAATGATAAATAGTTCCCCGACATTTTAAATGGATTTTATATGGAAATTTCATGTAAAAAAAAGAGTAAAATGGTTTTATCTATTTATAATCGTAACATGCTATTACTTCAGAAAGTTTTTATATCATGTTATTCTATTCGAAAGTAATATAAGAATTGCTGTTCCAAAATTCAATCTAATCAAGCAGATGCTGAAAAAAGCATTTATATCATAATATAAACAAAACTTATAAGCTTCAAAATTAAAAAAAAAACAAAAATGAACGTGAAATGATTGATTTATTGATAATGTGAATCAATAACAACGGAATTCATTTAGTTGGAGGAGATTGAAGGGATTGAGACTTCTCCTGGGGCCTCCGTAGCATTATGCATCATGCAAAAGGCAGAACCATAATCCTTCATTAATTGTGTGAAATTTAACCGATCCTCAAATTTTACAATCGTACTATGGTCGATTATATTTTCATAGAAAAGGAACATAGGATTAAGGAACCCCATACTCGCATACTTGGAGTCAATAAAAATAAAATATTTGAGTATACAGAGATACATCATTATCGAAACGTTGAACAAAAACTTTAGCAGAACGAACAGGAAAAGTGATGATGAGAATATCAATTTACATAACAAAGCAATCTTCATATAAATAATACAATATACCAAAAAGAATCATAAGTATGAATCTGTCTGAATTTCAGTTCGTAAACTCAAATAGCAGTATTTATTTTTCGGGAAATGAAATTACTTGTATACGCAGTCAGAACTGTAGCATAACCTATCGCAAGTCCGTTGCCGCAGTGGAAGACGAGCGCCTGATAGTCTCCGAGCAGCCGGGGGACGGCAAAAGCCTTAAACCGAGGCTCCATAAAGTGTCGTGTTAGCACTGCATGGGGTGGGAGAGGCGTCTCGGCGCCACCGACGTCGAGACCAGCCGGCGCCGACACCACTGGGTCAGGATATATTTACGCGAGAGGTTTCTTTAAGCACAATAAACGACTCTGTATATTCTGCATAAATTATTTTCGTAACTATTCTTTTAAATAATGTTCTCAATATGAGTGAGGCAGATTTATATTATATCTACTTGACTATTTGAATTTTGAACCGATCCAATGGACGTATTTCGAAAGCTTGTATTTTTTTACAGAGGGGAAAATGAGTAAACAGCTGCACGATTTCAAGGAAACTCGTTTTTGGTACGATCGCCCACCATTCTATAAGTTAAGATCAGAGTCAGTTTTCAGTAACTATTTTGCATTTTCCACTTATAATTAATACACGAAAAACTATTAACATGCAATGGTTGGTATTTGAAAATACATAGTCCTTGAAAGTTTTTCTTTATTCTGAACGCTATTCACCCACTGCTCAAAAAAAAAAAACACTACCGATGAATGGTATAAACATAATGATGTCGGTTATGTTTCGATTCACAGTTAAAGTAGTATTGATTGTAACAGAAAAAAACAATGCACTCTGTTCATATATTGTAAAAAGATACTAGAAAAGATACTAGAAAAGTTAAAGAGGAAAGATCAGTCAATCAGGAGGTAATAGATAAGTAGTTTTTTTTTTTAAATAAATTAAGTGCTCAAGGAAGTATCGGCGATATTACATAGGAATAAATAAACGGATCTCTAATTACAGCGTAACTGAGTACCGATTCATAGGATACTGAGCTAATTGCAGGATGCAGAGAAAACACGCCATTAGCAGTAAAAGGGCACCGGCTGATACGAAAATATTTGCTTTCAATCGGATACAGGGGTGCCGTGCCGGTGAAAGCAGTCGGCGAGGTCAGGAGTTGCCAACTGCCAGCTCTAATAGGAAGGAAGGTTATGCGCAAACTTAACATCGTTTATTAGTATTCAATATACAATTCGTTTGGAGTTATTGCGATGCGCTTTAGTATTTAAAATGACTACAATATCATCGCAATCAAGTAGAATTGATTGCAGCTGGTACTAGGACACATTCAAAATAAAAACTGTTAGAAGTTTAAATAAATGTGACTCGATGATTTGAAAATGATTTACCGTATTAACTCACCGATAACGCATAATTTTACGTATTGTGGGATCCTTGAATTTGGAGTGCGTCTTTTTGAAATTTTCTGATTAAAAAAAATCGAATACTGATTTCGATGAAGTTTCAAGCTGTTGATTAGAAACTACGTATCTAATATACTTTCCTACTTTATATTAGCATTCCATGACTTATTTGATAAAAATGGATTTCGTGATGTTTTTATTACGGATATTTAAAATTAAGGGTGCTTCTTATAATCGATGACGTCTTATGGTTGCAGAAATTGATACATCAATGGCGTTTCTTGTCATAAAAGTCTGAAATTTTTCATAAATTTTAAATATTTGAAAGTGTTTTTTTTCACTATTTTTGCATTTAGCTTACGGATTTAATGTTTATTTCATATTTATAATACACATCTAAAATATCTACAAATTCCATCTTCAATAATGGTCAGGAAGCATTTTCCGCTTTAAAGAACAACAGGACCTGCTATACTAAAGCTTTTTAATAAAGGAATAGCAGTTTCAAATTAGTCTGCAATATGGCGAACTGCCACCTCTCTCTCAGTTGCTTTAAAAGTTAAGCCGATAACGTGAACCCAACACAAATACCCATCTATTTAGACTCCTCTGAAGTGGAAAAAATTACGTAATAAGAAAACGGTAATCGGATCGACACGTGCGCTTAAACGGCAATAAAGGAAAGTTGAAGTCTGGTTGGGCTAGAAGAAAAGTCGCTCTCTACGCGACGCCGTGCGAAGCTTTCGATGGGTCGTGGCGCGATATTAAAGCCGGTCGGAAAATTTTGGGAGTCGTAGCGTAACCGCTGGAAAATTGCTGCGAAGCGTAGAGCCATTGTGAATAGGATATTTCCTAAGTTAAATTGTGGAAGTGCCTTTGCATTTTGTATATTAATACGAGGAAAAGTCGGTACAGTTAAACACCGATTAAAAGATCTTCCACGCTGCTCATTAATATCGTTTTTAATATTGATCATTTTATTTCGTATAAAATATATACTTCTATTATTATTAAAGTAATAAAAATGCCCCAAATCATTTTTATCTGTGAACTGCTAATTCTTGGCGGAAAGGCATTATATTCATAAATATAAATAATTTTTTTTTTTGAATAATTCCATAATTTCAAAGATTCAAAGCTGTTTTGTACACTGGAATTAAGTACAATATAAACAATAAAAATATGATATATATAGGTAATAATAAAAAAAAACATCTTTTAGTTAGGTACAAAAGAGATATTCATATTAAAAAAAAAGACAATATAATTTATCGACATCTTGATCGTTATTATGAAGTTTCTGTAAAAGTATGAATGAGCCATATATTTTGTGTAATATTATACTGGCTTCGGTAGTTTTTCTTATTTATGTAACTTTTGTGCATTATTTAATCATTAACATATAACATTCAATATCTAAAGGAAAAGATAAGATGTTTACAAAAAATGACTACGTTTAATTACAACATAGTTTCAATATGAAAAGTTTTCCAAAAATATGCATAGTAATAAATATTCCTCTAATTTGGATTATTGAGATATTTGGATATCTCAATAATCCAAATTTGATATTGAAATTCCATCAAGCACCCTCAGTCGATGTCTTAAATTATATAAATATTTCTCTATATTTCTTCGGAAGAAACCAAATAAAGATGTTAAACGTATATGTATTCCTATACTGCTGACCTCACAAAGGGATAATCTAGCAAGCCCAAAGAAATATAACGGAGTCACAAATAACCGACATTACGGAGTACCGGCTTAGATTCCAGTTTCCAACCTGTGCACAGTGTAAAGGGAGTCTTCGGTTCTTACAGTGTATCTAATACGATTTAATGATGCTTGTAATGAGACAGTTAGGGCGGAAAATAAAGCGGGTTCGTGAGGGGCGGGGGCGGACGGGACTCGCGACAGGTAGGCGCCAGCCGCCCACGCCGCACGCGAATCTCGAAGCGAATATATCTACACTGCGGAGTACGTTAGTCGGCTAGACTCGAAGCAGTGCAGAAAGCGATTTTATCATCAAAAGCTTTTTTGATAAGATTAAAATGAATGTTTCGTATATATTTCCATTAACTATTTTAAATTTTATGATGCCAAAATACAGTTATTCATACCAATTGTAATATATTATAGTAATTTTAAAAGATTTTTATAAATATGTGCAAGATATTTAATCGTTAGATATAGATGTATTTAAGAGGAATGTTGACCCGTTTTTATTTTAATCGTACTATTTTTAGGTAAAGTTTTTGTATTTATTTAAGCTCTGGATAGCAAGAATGGATAAAACGTTTTTATTCGGGAAATTATGGGAAAACGGGACAATATAATTATGTTGTTGTTTAAGGTCTGTAGAATTAAATCTCTTAGCATTTATGAAAAATTCCAATTTGAATGATATTACGAATCTAGCTTTTTGACAAAAATCACAATAAATTAAAATTCTGTTGCCCCTACCACACACACATACGTGATTTGAAACAGAATACACTCATTCGATACAGTGCAGTTTCTTCATCATTTAGTAGTGTAAATGCAATATAAATAGACGTATTATCATATAGAATAATCTGGTTTATTTGTTAGTGTAAAACTTGTCAAGTTTGACTGCCACTGTGAAAATAAAGGCAAGGTGACACCGTCTTATTGCCCGACGCTACAGTCAAAAGTAAAGTTAACGACGGCATTGCAACAGCAATAAATTACGCAACATGTTCCGCTCTGCATCGGGTTAAAGAGAGCAGGTTATGTGTAAAATTACCATCGCGAACAAATGAAATATATCTCGCAGACGGAATCGCTGACCGAGACTATGCGAAAATGGCGCTGCGCGCCACATATGTCGAGCAACATCCCCGCAGAGTCGTACTTACTCATGATATCTTTCATAACTCCCAGTTGATATCTTGAAAATGCGGTGGAAGATATTATTATCACTTGCAATGATAATTCCTTCCCATTTATCCGTTGTAACTAGAATATGTTTAATATCTAAAAGTTCTTTGCATTGTAATAACATGTGATTCAATATCAGAATTGTCAAATTATCGACAGTTAAGACAGAATGTATTTTTTAGCATTCGTCTCTGCCATAACCGTGATTCAAAACATGTTTTTATAGTATCCGCAGTATTGAAAACGAAGAAAGAGCTCAATCAGAATACATCAAATAATAGTGATGTGATATAAAATGTCACACATAAACAAAACTCGACACATTAAGATACATTTGTGGCGATAAGTAAAATTATGTTACTTCAAAGCTTCAATTGAGAATATCTGAGATGTTTTTAATTACATCCATAACACTGTAACGAAGTCATAGATCTGTACTTAATATTCCTAACGAAGCGTTTCTTTTCTATATATTTATATGAAAACAACAACAATAAACACGGTGTGGCGCCAGATTTTTTTGTAATAATACCACGATTTCCACAAAGAAACGAAAGTAAGCCGGTCACATGATATCCCAGTGCTCCTAGTACCAACAAAACAATATGGCAAATCGTGACGCCGCGAACGCTTTTCCGCGCGCGAACGCCCATCCAAAGCCGCCGAATCACGAGACGAGATGTCACGAGAAATGACCTATTTTGATTGAAATTGGCGGCAAACGCCACGATAGACTCCACAACGAGATCAGCTGTTAGAATATTGGCAACGATACAATACGAGTTTTATTTTACTAAATTGACATAGGTAAGTAACACAGCGATACTAAAACGTCACATTTTCCTTGAAATCAAAAAATAAACGTCTAAACCAACATAACTGATTGTAACATGGATAAAGTCTTAATGTTCGACAAAAACAATAATTCAGAAAGGAATACCCGTACGATGATTGTCCAACTAAATGATTAAATTTGAATAAAAAATATTTTACTTTACAAAATGAAACAGAACTAAAAGAAGACGGATTATCCATTTAATAAGTTATGATTATTACACTTTATTCATAAAATAAGCATCATTGCTTAGATTAAAAACGAGAGACAACAATGATTTCTTCTCGAGTACCCTCTTACAGCTTTACCTTTGATGAAAATAACAGCTAAAATATACTCGAAAACGAAAGAATTCTTTCAAAATAATAATACGTAATACGACATTGTTTCCATCGAAAGAAGTCTTACGTTTAAATGAAATGTATTAATGTATTATTAAAACTCCGTAAACAAACATCGAAGCAATAATTTTTCGTAACACACATTCAGCATAATGATTTGTGTAGAAAAAATGTACGTATAGCGGATTGAACAAATAAAATAAACATAGCTACACGATGTCAATCGTTGATCTATTTTTATTATAGTGTACAAAATAAGATGTTTATTTGAATTTTGATCATCCCACATCCGCTTCTTTTATTATATTAACGTGAATCCCTTCCGGACATTATTTCTTTATATAAATATTCTTATTTAGGTCTATGTTTTCAATACGAAAGCGCAAAAAATATAATTATTTTTGAATAAAAATATACGACGCTTAATTTAAAAAAAGCATGCCCACACCTTTTAAGCGCCCATTACTTTCGGCAAATTAAATACAACATGAAAATAAATAACAATATGACTAACCTAATTTAAGAAATAAATATAGATTGTATTTAAAAATACTTATAAAAACCTACTCATGGGAGAAATGTGCTGAAAAGTTTCAATGCGATTAAAGAATTCATTTGAATATGGTATATAGTTAAGGTTTGTATACATTTAATTAACACTAAAAGCTATAAACACACATGGACGTGCTTTTTAGACAAATAAACAACCATTTTGGACAGTTTTCAAAGGAAGAAAAATTACCTGAGAAGTCAAATTTCTTCTCGTATCTCTGGCTAAGAGAAATATATTAATGCAACGACACGGAATGAGAGTCGGCTGAGTGAAGTAGTCTCCGCAGAAGTGGCGGTTTAGCCTTTTCTAAAGAGAGAATAGTCCTCCAAGGTGAGGTGTGGGTTTGCTCGGAGAACGCCTCTTCAAATCATTCTGGGGGTAGATTCGACCACATCGTACACACTAGTCCGTAGGAAATGCAAGTCAGCGGCCCTTATCTTAAAAAATGCATTTTTGTGATAGTGAAATTGTGGCATAGGCACAGACAATCCATCCGTCGAGATGTCAAATTCGGAAAAAAGTTTGAATTGAATCTAGGATTGAATGAAGAGGAAAGTGGATGTTTCTAACGGATGGATTCACATTACTGCGTAACATATATCAATAACGGGATCAATCATAATTGTAATACGTAAGAAAAGAAGTTGGGGTTTTTTTAATCGAAAAGTATTGATAAAAGAAGCATGAGCAGAAAAAAAGGTATGTAATAATATTATCGGAAACTATGAAATAAGAATCGAAAAATAATAAATGTATCAAAGACCAAGTAGAATCTGTAACTTCCGCATTGGCAGTTAAATTTTATTTTTTTCCCCTACTGAAACTATTATGTGGAGTCCACGAAGCGGGCTCCTAGTGTCCTGGCTTAAGTCAGTGCTAGGGTAAGTCTTTATATCCCTTTCCCGCATGTAAGCTAGCGAAGTACTGCTATCTAAAAAGATTCTGTCAGCTGAAGGCTTTGTGTGGGGAAAGACAGTTGAGAAAAAACCCCATACGAGAATGATTGTCTTTGAATCATTAACAAAAGTTCGATTCTTACCAAGAATTGCTCGTAATGTTGGCGTAAGTTTGAAGAACTTACTAAGCTTAATTTGAGACATGCCCAGTCCCTAACTGAATATACGATAATGAATGTCGCTTAATTTTTCACCGTCAGTGTTATATGCCCCGAAACTATGAAGTCTTGACTTCATCAAATAGCTTATCACGGTGATATTTATTGCATGATATTACATAGTAGACATACTGAACGTTAAATACGTGTTGCATCATAATATTGAAAGCGTTTGCACCCCGTACCAACGACAGAATTATTATTATACGCAGGTACTATGCATTACAACACGTGATTCCTGCGGGATTCGGGAATAAACCACTATACGGCAATTCTGTACGATATCTGACAAAGGTAGTGTAGGCATTGTAACGTAGTAGTTAGATGCATAGTGCCTTTATTTACGACAACACTTTATTGATCTACAAAGAGTTTCTCATACAAATAGTACAGCAAGCGTGTAGTACGTGTTTTGTGAAGATACGTAAACTATTCATTAAAACAATACTAAGCCTGTATGATAGATTCTAGGGTTACCTATGTTATTCGTATAGAAATAAATATCCGTAGAAAAAGGCGAGCATATTGAAAGTTTTACCGATCTGCAGTAGAAAATATACACGATACTATTCAGATACCTAGATAAATAGATAGGATAAGAAATGTACCCACGCCTAGCAAAGACAGCGATGCAATCCTGAATTCTTATTTAAAACTGTATTTCCTTTGAGTTTTGCAGATTGCATCTTCGCTTGGGGCGAGAAAGGAATTTTCTATACAAGTTTTATGCAGCAAACGTTCCAGGATGAAGAAACCAAACAATATAAAATTTTATTAAATCTAACGTATGTATACAAAAAATAGTGAATCATTAACTACACCTAAAAGCCTAAAGATACATTCTCGATAAGATTACGTCGTATATTATTAGTAGACGATTCGGGAAAATAAATCTATTATAAAAAGGGATTTTCCAGCGGGATTTTATAGGGTTTCTAATAAAAACATTGAGCCGAGTATTCGTCTATTCACCAGTGGTGCCTTTGTTAGCACTTCTATAGTTTTATTGAAAATAAGCAATTCAAAAAATGTTTAACTTTTATAGACATAAGTTTTATCAAAGCATGTAGTCACTTTGACAAAAAAATATGGGAAACACACGACAGTTCTGTTTACAGCAGTGCTCCGCAACGTTTTCTCACCCACGGCACACCTGAGCTCTCAATAATATTCCGCGGCACTCCACAAGCCAAAATATGTAAATTTCATAAGCAAAATTAACAATTGTTTTTATTTGGTGAAATTAAAATAGTGTAAAAGTGATTGATCAAAAGAATTGAGCATTTCAGACCCTTGATTTGATAATGTGTATTATTTTAGTGCATTCGTTGATTAATAATGCCACTGGGAATCAATGCTTCCCACTATATACAGCGAAGCATAATTTTTACTGCAGGAGTTTTTTGTTTGTAAACTCGAGACAGACCGCATATTATTTCTCCATCATTGGAGTTGAACTATCCCTGCAAACATTAATACAACTATTCCATTAAAAATAAAATAATACAATTTGTTTTATCGATAACAGTTTAAACGGAGATCTTAGTAATTGAATGGCTTTAATTTTTTTCTGATACAAAAATACTCGACCTTTTCTCATTTTAGACACACTGCGCCGCGGCACACCTGGGATCGTCACGCGGCGCACTGGTACAGCAAGCAAATATTTAATACTAGTATAACCGTACCCGTCATAGATGACGGTATTGAAATTGAAATACTGGAAGTCTAAAGTAGCTAGTACGTCGGAACTGAGTCTGCATTGTTTACTACGCTTTTTTCCATGTCCGCTCCCTATGTGGAGCATATAGTCTCCTAATGGAGGTAACTTAACAGGATTTTTCTACGAGAACTGCTTGTTACCCAGTTGCTCAACCTGTCTTTTTTCGAAGAGAGTAGGGATATAAGGATAGGGCTAGGACAGGACTAGTGGTTAGCTAATCGCTCTCGCTACGCCCTGTTGGGATGGGATGGGTGGGAGGGAGGACCCAGACTACGAACAGAAATCCATAAATCGATTGAAATGTCAATCTATGAAAACCGTCCGCACCGGGAATTGAACCCAAGACATCCGTAAACGTAGCCAGCAAAGCTACCAACTGCTCCACGGACGCCGACTACGCTTACGTCATGAGAAAATTTCATACCTACATGTGGTATATGATAATAATAATATCAGTCTACAGAGCTGTCTGGGCTATAATATATAAGTTGAAGCTTACTCATCGCTACTGTTAACCATTGGTCTCCAATCTACATAAGCTTCAAATAAAATCTGAAAAATATATATATTCCCTGCTTTTTGAGTAGCATGTTAAAAATATTAAACTTCGTAAACGCAGTGTTGATTCGACCAAATAATTTGAATTGAGAAAAAAGACAAACTATTTGGACCTGTCTTGTAAAAGCATATTATCTTCGATTCAAAATACTTGCGGTCAAATGATACAAAACAAACATTTTGTCGCGTCCTTCAAAATAGCGTCACAACGCGAACAAATATTTTTCGCAATGCGATGTGCTCGGTAAACAGGATTTGTTTGTTTGGCAATTTTTCTCCAACTCTGACATAATATGAGACGACGACATGCAAAATATAGCACCCGCATTAGGCAGGGCCGAGTGTAAACCTTCATATCTAGCGTAGGTTGTCAATTATATAATTTAAACAACCCACTGCCATCAAAACCTTCATAGACTTTATTCTCGGTGAGAACACTATTTAGTCGCGGTAAACGCCACCCGAGATATTTTATATAAACAAGTAAACAAAATGTCAACGGTGTTACACTCCAGAAAGTATTAAAATACAAACAAAAAGTTTACTCTCACAAAACTTCAAAAAACTTCCTGCAGAATTATTTAATACGTAAATCGGAATTGAAATTTTATTGATATTGACGGTATACAATATTCACTAAACTAACAAGCAATTAAAGACATTTACGAAATGCAATACTTAAATATGCACACTTAAGATGATAAAATCACTGATGACATGACAAAAAAAAAGTTTATACAATAAATAGGCAAAAGGAAAAATTGTGTACATTTATCAAACGAGAGAAATCGGTGTATGTAGCAACAGGAAAAACTTGTATCAAAACTTGTAGGGGTAATTTATCGTAATAATAAATCATTCAGATCGATTGTATCGCTCTATCACACTTTCGATGGAGTTACAAGAAAATAATATGTCATAATTCTAAAAACCATGAGAATGGTCTAATTCAATTTAGTTTTAAGTTATTAAAATACATTGAGAAAATGTTTTATTGTGAATCCTGAATTAAAATAATTTGTTTATTGTTACAACCAAAAAATTAGCAATATCAAAAAGGATAAAACGTAAAACAATATTTCCTATTTATGAATTGATTTGATTAGGGGAAAGAAGATAATTAATTTCATCACAAACTAAATAATTCGCCTTGAGTAGAACATTTTACTCATCCAGCCCAAATTTGCGACGAAGAAAAAAATAGGTCTTCATTGTAGACGTTTTTCTGATTTTATTTAATATATTATTATACTTTTTCTACTAGACTAAATCTATAAATTTTCATGTATGATGCATTTCAACTCGATAAAATTGAAACAGTAGGATTTATTACGACGCAGTTATTCGGTGGAGTCATTTCCGTGATTAGATCGAACCTGAATGAGGGGGTTCGGAAGAAATGCGTAGAATTTTCACCGCGAACTATCGCTTTGGCGACGGGGGGTTGAGCGTAGAAACCAGTCTCCGCGGGGGCGGGGGACGACCGGCGGGCGCCAGAAGGGCGACACGCCAAGCCGCCCACACCCCTCGACGAATTAACATGGGCGGATAACAATAATCGCAGCTAGCCGGTCGGGAAAATGCGAATATCATGTTCATTCGTCGCGGCCGGAGTGCGTTGCTGTTTGCGGGACACGATTATAGAGAATATCGTCAGTACATAAACAAAGCGTTTTGCAAAAGAAGTATGTATTTTTGAGATTTTAATTCAAAATATCATATAAAATCAAATAAAAGAAAATACCACCATCACTAAATGACAATAATTAGAAATAATAAAAAACACACAAATTCAGTCTGATAAACATTCTCGATCTATAATAACTTTAATTGAAATAACATAGCTTTGTTGGTATTGGAATAGTTATATTTGTGTTGGAATCTTTTTTGTTTTATACTCTCATTAACACTAACAATTGGAAGATTCAAAGCAATATTTTTTGAGCAATTGGTTAATAACCATTAAGCCGACTCCTTAAACTGTATCGATTAAACGTTAAAAACTATCAAGAAATAAAAGGACAAGAAGCAGAATCAAATAAAATTGAGTACTAGTGAATAAACATTTTCTTGTAAAAAGGCATATTATATTGTAGCTAAGTGTATATTACAGTTTAGAGTGGTAACATAATACAGTATCAACATTTATTTATACGTTGGTAAGTCCGTTTTTAGTATCATACAATATACGCCGAGCTGGATACAAGTTTCGGGCCATTTGACACGCACGCCCTGTCCAATCGGAATTCTGCAGCGCCACACCGGCAACATGCTGAAATACAACAAGCTGTGGAAAATAATCCCCCGTCACACAATACTGTTAATACGCGTACGAAAGTTCCAGTCACGATTCGTTCAGCCCGTTGAATTAGGGTTGACAATATGCGATAAGAACCATCAATCGGCAGAACGTTTTTTTCTGGATAGAAAATTTTTCCGATTCATTGAGACAGAGGATGTTACTCAAAGGATCGAAACGAGTAACTAATAGTAACACAAATGTAGGATTTACGAAGAAGATTGATTTAATTTCATATTTAAAAAAAGGTTCCCTTCATTTGTACTACGAAGAAAGATAATTATTTTAATTAAAAGTGATCTTTACAAACACAACAAAAATTGATTGTATTTTGTGTATCGTCGACTGTAGTTCCCGTTTTGATTCTTTTTCAAATTGGTGTTTTTGTGGTTTTTAATTTTTAAAAGTCGTACGGTTATGGCGCGCCCAGTTGAATAGCGTTGCTTGTTAAATGAGTGGACCTAGCGGAAAACGACCGAAGAAAGACGCGTGACGTCACATGGTGCACGGTACGCACTTTACGTTTCAAAATACGAGACAACGATGATTTTTTACGCCAAGTGATTTATGATTTTTTCAATAACAAAAATTAAGCACACCGACGAAAACTAAGATGGAAAATTGAGGGCGAGAAAAGCTACATAATTTTTTTGCGTATTGATGCACAACAAAATGATTTATAAAAAAATATCATGGATAAAAAATTAATTGAAATTTATATCCATGTTAATAAAATCTTAAAAGATATATGTAGAATACAGACTTTAGAATTAAAACAAATATTTAAAAAATAAGTTTAAGAGATCGACTGAGGGTGCTTGATGGAATTTAAAAATCTCAACAATTCAAATTTAAAAAATAAGTGTTAAGAATGTCGAAATATTAAAACAGTGATTGGGGTTTAGGTAAAGAACTAATTCAAAAGAGATACCCCTGGGGAGCGATTCGGATCTTAATGAGTAATTATTCAAGAAAGCAAAAATAAATACTTAAATAAATAAAGCAAGAAAAGTTTACAACGGGTGATCATTATAAACGTATAAAATATATAAATAGGGTATACATTTTTGGTGTTTACTGAAAACACCACTCGATATCAATACTGATTGTCAATGCACAGCTACGCTCACATATTGAAAATCGTTATAAACCCGAGAAAGCCGTGTCTACGAGGGAACTATTCACTATTCCGTGAAATGAAAATGCCATGAATTTATTAAAGCTGGCTGCATTCAGATAGCAGAACACATTCACGAATAATAATGAATTGACAACACGGCACCGATAAGAAGATTTATATATAACATAGTAATATGAAAACTGTTTGAAGAGAAAATTTCTGTAAAAATAAAAGAACATGTACAGCTTAGCTAGCAACGATACTTTAATTTTTTTGTGTACTCTTATGAATTAAATATATCACGTATATCGATACACTAACGTGGTTAATGACCGTATAAAATGTTATTCTTGTGACGGTGAAATGTTTATCGACAATATTTGACAATCTTTGTATTTATAAAACATGACGGAAAACAAAATATATTTATAAAATACAATCTGCGGTAAATATTCTTCAATTGTATTGTACATCAAGGGCCGGTTTCGTCAGTGGGTAGGCAGTTGCAACACAATATTTTGACTTAAAAAACCTAGCTGAGCGAGACCATCTCTGAGCATAGTAAAGAAAACGTGGAATAACTGTTGATAGTCGAAATCATTAATTTGATTCATGGAAAAAGAAAATCTTGTAAAACTAAATACATCGCATCCTTACCCCTTTTATAAAATTTAATTAAACGGATTATTAGAAGTCGAAGATATTAAAATCAGTTTATCTTTGAATGTAAAGGATATAGGTTTCGAGTGACAGACATAATGATTGAAAGAGATATAGACTGTATGGCTTAAAATAGAGCGTGTCAGATGGGCACACTTAATCCAATTAAAAGGATTAAAAATTAAGTCGTCTTACTAGAGTTTATTAAAAGAGATAAATACAATACAAATTTACGCATTTCGATTGCAGGTGTTCCAATAAAGGAAGCAATCAGTATTAATAACAACCATCCCCTAATATTATCGCAGACGTTTTCCCAGCTTGCGATAAACACTGCTGGATGGTGCTTCACGCAAATAGGCTTAAGATAATCCGAACGCGTAAGTTTAGATACGCGCTGTGCTTTGTTTTACAGAATGGAAAGAGATGGTTACAATTTTATTGTGCTACACTAAAGATATTTTTAGTTACAAATAGCTTTTAACGACACATCATTGATATTAAAATTTCACATTATTCTATTATGTCGAGATGTGCGAGCGGGTGTGTTACTTTATTTATTTCAGCTATTTTCACTTAGTCATTATAAGAACTACATTTTGATTACATATTTTTAAATAATTATTGAAAACATAGAAAAAGCCGCATACGACAATACAAATGATGAACTGTAGCATTAAAATAAAAAAGGTAATTCTTGGCGACCACACTAAAATACAAATGGTTGCTTCATTACGGCTAAAGTTTTCACTCAGTAACATTTCTATCAAAACTTAAAACACTATATACATTAAAAACTAGCTTGAGAGATGTTTTACTAATCTTTCACACAATTTGAAGGTTTCAATTCAAACGATAGTTATCTTATTTTCTATATTTAAATCAAGCAGAGGTGTAGAATTTTTAAGCAATGAAAAAGTTAAGAATAATAGATCACGAGCAAAATAACAAGTAGGTATATGCAAGACCTAGTATCGACAAAAATATTCCTTCTTATCTATAAATCCTATGATACCTCATCACTATCCGTTGGATAGCGATAAAAAGACGAAAAAAATATAAGCATCAAGTGCAAGAAGAACACGCGATTACAAGAAGGTGGAGCCCGGTGGGCCACATAAAATTTTATCACTCCATTATGCCGAAATTGCGGGGCGAAGGCCCATCGCACTGGAAGGTGGGGGGAATGGCCTCCTAGATCATAACATTCATAACTGACCGAGCGCGGTCCAGAGGCGATCGGAGGCCCGAATTGAATAAGCAGGTATACACACACACACACACACACAGTGAAAATGAGATCTGAAATAATATCCAAAATGAATGTTATTCGAGTCGGGGCGAATGGCATTAGGGAAATAGTGTTTACGGATTAACACGTACATAACATTATTGCATTAATACTAATTTCCCAGACTATTAGCAATGGAATACACCATGTCGAGCTTTTATAACCATATTTCATTTGAGTGTAAATATTACACACAAAAAAATATTTTGAATTTGTGATGGCCCTTGCACAAGTTATAAATATTCACTGTGATTCCTGGAACTGAAGTAAGTTACTTGTAAATGTTGACATGGTTTCTTTTGTATATTTAGAACAAGTTTTCCTCATACCTGCTTGCTCTTGTCGCATGCACAATAGGTTTCGTAAGAGAGATGCGATTTAGTGATGGTGTAAAAAACAATTTTAAGCTGGGATAAACAAACATAAGGAATGATATGCAAAATGTCAAAAACATAATATGTCATAAAAAGGTTGGACGGAACCAAAGGAATGTGGTAGTCGGAAAATATAGAAAAATGTGTATGTAACTGGAAGAATACATATAATGCTAAATGGTATTCATTGTGATTTATTGAATGAACCTGAATAATGCACATATCTGAGAAAATATCGCAGGGGACCGTATAAAAAACCAATCAATTATAACTGAGAGCCGGACTTTCTGAGAAGAAAAGTAGACGAGGTAATAATAATAAAAATAAATCACATTAAAAGATAGATCGCGAAACGTAGCAGAGCAAGTCGGAGACGGGCCGCCCAGACCAGGCCGGAGCCACCCCCGGCCCGCTAATGAAATGAATACCGCCGCCCCCGGCGAGAAGATAAAGTTTGCAAAGTAATTGCGCGCAATCCCGTGCGCCGTATTGGGGACAATTAACCGGAGCGGGAACGAGTGCTCGCATAAACTCCGGATACGGAACATCGCGAACTATCTGCATATGCTCACGTGGAAGGCGAGGAAACGTCGACCCGGGAAATTCCCGACGAATATTTCCGATTGATAAAATAAACGCTTTTAAATTGGCAATACTTCTTAAGAGGTGGCATATGTGAAACTATTCGATTCATTTATTTTAATATATCCCACATAATATAAATAAACTAAAAAGCGAGTACATATAAGCCGATATTTAAAAAAAACCATTTATTTTATACATAGGGGAAGATCGAAGAGAAAATATAGAAGGTTTGGAATAATTCAAGGTGTGAGAATAAATCTAACTAATTCTACGAGGGACGGCTACGTCATTTTTTTTAGAATATAAGACATAAAACTGTGTTTTCTCAGAAATGTCTTGTGAATAGATTCGTTGTGGTATGGGTAATTAATTAATCTCGGTAAAAGCGGAACTTTTGGCATTTCAATTAAAATAAGAAAATAACATGTACGTTTTTACCGAAAATCTATATAAAGGGCGACGCACAAAAGCTAATAGGAAGCCAACGATTGGCTCCAGTCTCGATCGCGCGGAACGAAGTTAAAGGAAACGATTCTGCAGTTACACTGAACGTATTTATTATGCCCGTCTTTATTTGGCCAATATAAGCGGAAAGGACAGAAAGATCGCTCATTCAAAGGCGAAGATAAACCAGCGTCAAAGGGAAATGTTGGCTGGTCTATCGGATGGAAGCTGCTTCTATTCTGCACCCGAGAGTCTAGGAAAGAGAAAAACAGAGCTTAGCTAGGTTGATGTTGAGTTAAATACAAAAAAGAATGAATTGACTGTAAAAAGCTTTTATTAGATAGTTCATTACATTTATCCCATACTATGGATGTGTTTAAGTGAACAGTATATATCAATTACATTAAAATGTGATTAAGCGATGTCCGAGACGTTTAAAGAAAGGTCAAATAAATAAGGTAGCAATAATTGTACCAACTATTTCAAAAAGGCTTACTCTATTGATTGGGTTAAAAAAATTTATTAACTATATTACTAGGTTACTATTTAAGTTTGAGTTATCGAGATTTTGTACACTTCCATGTATTTGGTCACTGACGACCTGGGTTTCGCCTTTCGGCATCTTCCGAGATCCCGGGTCGTTAGTGACAAAATACATGGAAAAGTGTACAAAATCTCAATAACTCCGATACGATTAATATAACCACTGTTTCAAAAATACAATTCCAAAGAGGGACAGCGCAAAGTTTAAAATGATTCCACGTAAATACTATGCAAAAGCGCTACGTTAAAAAGCACTGCAAGATAAGCCGACGGGGTGTGCGCCACCTCGCAAGAGAAACTTTTTGTATAAAGAAAATGCACTTTAATAAATGTTATGAAACGTATTTTACGCGGAATTATTACGTGCCGCTTTCAAAAGGAATCCACGCCGCTGTTCTCTTCGGATTGATAGCAGCAGGCTGGCGCTTTTTTCCTTCTGCAAAATTCACGAGTCGCGTTTTGACTGATAAAATTGCGACAATTTGCAACAAGAGAAATGAAACAATGAACTAAAACTTTAGTATTCATTCAATTTAACAAATGACAAAAAAAAAAATATTCAGTCTTTCTGCAATAGAAGAAAGCTGTGGGAAAAAACAAAAATAATCTGCATAGAATAATTAATACTTTTAATTATTTTGGTGCAATTAGGTCGGTCAAAAATGGATTTACACCAACCGAGTCAAATGAAAGCATATAAATTTAAATAGGAAATTAAAGAAATAAAAGCAAAACGGAGAAGTTATCTGGCACATTTTAACCATCTCATTACGATTATTCACAATCCGCTCACAACCCGATTATTTAAGCCTGACCATCATAGACGAAGATAATTAAACATGGGACAAGTTGAACATCGGTATTTTTCGCGCGAATTTAATGAACGACCAACTTATGCCCGCAAGCTTTCGCACCTCACAAAAAAGACGCTAAGCATATACACATTCACACCCAAACCACATACAAACGAACCACCAAAAAAGAAAACTCGATTTGTGTAAGGAAAAAGCCGCTCAGTACGACACCAACACAGAAAACACGACACGCACACCCTGATAAATACAACCCGTCCGGTCGGACCCGGCCGAGGGACATATTATATACATGTGGAGCGGAATTATTATTATGGTAGGAAAGGGGGGCGAAGAAAGTAATGGGGAAGGGGTGATACTCAGTTAGCCTGATAAAATAATATCGCGGAGGTTTGTTTGACGCAACAAAAGGAGTTGTCGGGCACAAAGGGACGTGAGGGTTTTCAGAGGAGTGTATAGAGGATATATCAGCTATCGACAACTGACGGTGCCGGCCATTAATATGATTCAAAAACACTGAGAAAGAAATATTCAAACTATTACACGTCGTGCTCATGAGAGTTTAGCAAAACTGTGAACATCCCCCACAATTACAACATATTATTTTGATTAATTATAAAATATTTAAAACAGTTTATTCGTTCATGACCAAAGAAAATAATCTTTTTCTTATTCTTAAACAGGTTTTTTTAAAGATACTATTTTCAAGAAAATCTTAGCTTTCAGTTATCGTGTGTAATTAATGAATAAACTAATTTATTTTATGACTATACGCAGCTACAAGTATATTCTGAATTAAATTATAATTGAGTTTTGATTGTAAAGCGGAGAGTTGGCAGTTTTGTCACAACTGACTCGAGCATACGGGGACAAGCCGAAGAAGAAATCCCGACAAGAAGCGAAGAGCGCGGCAGCACGCGCGGCTGACTCTGTGAGGATGATCATCTCACATCACTGGCTTTTAACAAAGATCATTATGCCACTTGTTTTCCTATCCAAATACATCTCTGCCATTATTACTTTTACTTCAAAATAGTTTTGAGATATAAATCAAGAGGAGAGCTTGAAAATTGTTCTACAGGCTATCATAATTTTCGATCTATTTATCCATATCAAAAGTATCTATTAAAAAGTCAATTGTAAAAAGGATGAAAAAGATAAAATGTTGAAATAGCGGTACTTATAATTTAATAGTACTTATAGCTGAAGGTTATTTAACGCATTAAGGGTGCAGTTTAATGAAGATGTATTAATTTGAATACAAAATTGTAAAATACAACTAAGAAATAGATGTCATTTTTTTGTAAAGGTCATTTCATACGGAAAACACACGAGAAAAAGTCTTCGACGGAGGCCACCAGCTTACGGTTATTTGGTTAAAAAGGAAGTGTGCGTATAATAACACAAAACATTTGAGACTGACAATGGGTAGAATTGATGGTACAATATTAGTTTATATTTTAGTGTGTTAGCAATACTAAAAATAATTCGTCGAATTTGTAAGTACATATAGGTAACTCGAAAAAACATTGGAAACAAATGCGTGGCTTAGAATGTTAAAAACATGTCATGTATTCCACGACACGACCACGCGAAAAAGTGGTTCCATAGTAATAGCTAGCGTCTTCGATGGTTCAAACATTATCGAGACGGGACCCGCGTGGCAACAGGCAACCAACGCGATGCGCTTCCAATACCTGCTGTGCGAGTTTTGTAGGTATTCGAAAGAGTCGAACTTTTGAAGCGAAAAGCTTTCGTGACATTTTAGCGATTTGGATTTCGATATGAAATTATTGCATAGATGCACTGTCACCTCCTAGGCCCACAGCGATTTCGTTATGTGTCGATTATCTAAAAGATTTTATTATAGTCTAATAATATTTCGAATTACTGGTGGAAGTCCTATATATGCCAAAACATGAATTTGAAGGTGGCGGTGACACTAAATTTCAACGTGAATTATTCTGCATAAACAATCAAAATCAGGATTGTCCATATCAAAGAATATATATTATTTGTCAGTCAAAATGTTCGTTTTTCTGTCTTTTTATATTTCTATCGTAATGATAATATAATACATTGTAATTATGTTATTTTATGAATACAGTAAAAGTACAATATTATACAAAAGGGGCGTGTATGTAGTATAAGACAAAACGTTATTGGGACTTCATGTTTACTTTTATTTTGAATTAAAAACGAACGATAATATAGTTATACCACTTTATTGTACAGTTAAATGTCTTGAGAGTTTGTATCTCGGGTGTTCGTACACAACAATATGTAAGTACAGTGAGAGTTGATTTTTATTTTATGACCGCTGCCGAGGACACACGAATCTCACCCCGTCTCCTTCTCGCCAGTGCAGCCGAGTGCAATGAAGCGAGCGGGCTTACACGAGCTTATTTATATTTTCAAGTGATAAACTTCAGATTTACGATTTTCCGCGGACAAAAGGCAGCTTTGAACGGGAGAAAAACGAGAGGAGAAAAACGAGAAAGGCTGGCTGTAAAGATAAATCATAACTTATCCGACACTCGCTAACTCGCTTTGTACAACATGCTAAAGAAAGCGGAATGGCTCAGTTATGTCCGTTTTGACTCGAAAGAGAATAAACTGTCAAAAGTAAAATTTACATAATGGTTTCATTGAACTACACAGATGAATGTCTTGAAGTATTATTATATATTATTTATGATTTTATTTTGTCTTATGATTTATAAAAATACTCGCTCAAGAAATTATGAAAGTATTTCATTATTCAAATATATCATTATATATCAACATCGTATTGCGTTGAAACTATGGATTTTACCATATTCTCAGAATGAACTATTGTTTCGTAACAATATTACCTATAATCAATTTAAGCGAAACGTAATATTTTTACTAACAGTTCAGTCTACATACGTGAAATTGAATTTCTCACTGAAATATCACCGATAAACGGTATGGATTGTTATAATATATAATTCCTAAATATCAGAAGCGTTTCGCATTGCAAAAATACGTATAGACTTTTGTGGAAGTGTATCTGATGGCATGGATATCAGTGATGTTTTTATCTGTCTCCACCCACCAGACCCGACCTATAAAACAGTGTGCAGAGACTGCAGAGGGAGTGATTTGCTAACATCATATATAACACCCTATTCATCTATCTATGTTTACCTATTTAAAAATAAATGAGAGGTATAATAGCGACTGAATGATATGCTCCAATAGGAGGGAGCGGACAAGGATAAAAATTAGTCCGATGTCATCTCATGAAAAATTTAAAATAAGTTTAAAAAATGACACCATGGTTGCAAAGAAATTATTCAAAATGTACATATTCACGAAGAAAACCTGAAGCAATATACCCAATGCTACGTATGCCAAAAAAATCGCACATATTTAAAATATGGCGTATACAGAATAAATAATAATTAACATCCATGCCGCGAAAACTGATAGTGATCGTTCAATGTTAAATGCAACGGCTTTGAAATTTTTGCACGATAGGCCAACGGTCATATTATATTTGGTACGCGAAGATAGGGAATAAACTCTCGCCGGTATGGCCGGTTAAAAGCGGTGAAATGTAACAGCTTGCAACCGCAGAAACCTCTGCAGCCGAATGAATTGGCCCAGGATGTGGATGTGGATTGTGGGCGGCAAGGTGCATACTCAATGCGCCCATTGCTAACAATACCGGCCCCCGTCCGCTGCGGTGCCACGGCTGTACGTATGTATATACGCTCCCGAACGTTACGATTGCGAGTGTTTTCGCATATATAGCGGAAACTTTGGCTACTTAGCGTTGCAATTTGTCTAATAAAGTGCATATCAAAGCCCAATCTGAAAGTTTGCATGAATACAGTCTAACATCTAGATAATTATTTGAAAGTTCCCTATCACTACGTTGGTTTCAGTTGGGACCGAGGCGATTTAGTGAACTCGGGATTTATATAAATCGACACAAAACGAGATCGACAGAAAAAATCAGCCATTCATTCGGAAGAATGAAAAGAGTAATCAAACAAAAAAATATATTTGTTGATAATCAGTAAAAAGAGCTCTGTTATTGCAGAGGGGACGATCAAAATTGTTGACGTAATTTTATTCGATAAATTGATGCAAACAACACAGTTGTAATGCGGAGTTCTATGAAATCAGCGGTGCACAACCTATTTGAAAGATGGGCCAGTTTATCCATTTTCTGATCTTTCACATGCCGCAGAGTGCAAAAGTGTTGGAAAATAATGATACTCTATACTAGACATGTTATGCATTTTATTATTTTTAATTTAATAGCTACGTAATTTTACTGCTTACAACTTGTTGTTTTGGGATTTCGGAACAAATACCATTTTGGGTCGCATGCGACCCACGGGACGCGTTTGTGCATCACTGTATTAAATCGACATGATTCAAAAAATAAATAAAATATGTTATCATCCAAAATACGACATACCTATACCTCGAAGTGTGATAACGAATTCTAAGCTGAAAAATACACGAATTTAAGATAACATATTTGTTTACTAAGTTTACACTGTTAGTGACAAAATACATGGAAGTGTACAAAATCTCAATAATCCAAATTTGATATTGAAATTCCATCAAGCACCCTCAGTCGATGTCCTAAATTATATTTATTTACTATTATCTGAATTAGTTCTTTTGATGTACAGCATCAATGCTTGCAAATTGATTGATAACTTTATTGCTGAATCCGCGTCGTTAATGATTATTAAAAATATGCGTCTTGTGTGAGTGATGGAGATAATGTGTGTTATTTTCGCCATATCTTATTACAATTAATAACATCTATATAAATCTCATTTAATACATACAAGTAAATTATGTTGTCACACAAGAAAAAATAAAAATATTATAATTGAAGCACACAATACACAATGTTGGTTATTATTTATTTAGGGCAGCCGTGGTCATTCCAAATTACTTTTCACAGAAAGCTTTCGTATGTTTTATTGTGTGTATATTTCTATTGTTAAGCTTATTTCCTTTAATTTATTGTGACCACGTAACAAAACAAGTCGAATAATAATAAAAAAAAACACTTAACAGTATTCATTTAGTTGGGCGCCTAATATTCAAACATTTTTTTAAAATCAGATTTGAATAGTAGATGACATTGTATGATTCGAATGGCACCTGATCAAATGTCATATCTTATTAATTATCTTAGTATTCCTCACCCAAGTTATATAAAAAATATGTTTACTGGACCGAAATATGGAATGTTCGGTCGAAAAATTTCAGTAAATAAATTAAAACGAAGGTGACATTCCAAGGTGAATTTAACTGGGATGCCTATAATAATTACGAGAAATAATCGTTTGCCATAATTAGAAATAATCGTTGAATAACGTTATATTTTGTAACAATTACTTAAAACACTATTATAAACAATATTAAATTATAAGTTTGTTCATTTTTTTCCTTAATACGTAGGTACTGTATTATTATAACTACGTTCAAAGTAAGTAACGACTACATATTGGATAGCAAAGATACTTCTACTTCCAAATGTTTTTTTTTAATATGATAGATAAATTTTGAAAAAGACGATCGATTTAAAACAATCATTTATGGCTATTTTTTTAACTACCTTAAACCATTATGTAGGTATATTACAAAGTATCTTTGGAAAGGAACGCTGGCAAACGGTAAGGCAGCGAACTTGCTCTATTTTAAATCTGAATAACGGAGATAATTCACATATAGTCGATGGACATAAACACAATTATGTCACTGCACAGAGCAGTCAGCTTCTCGGCCAGGTTTAGGCGCACAACTAATACCCCGCATACACCTGGCTTCGAAGGGCGGCAACGGGTGTCCGGAGACCGCAGACTGATTAAGTTCTCACCTGAAACAAAACGAGAGAAAACTGCGGTTAGGAATGCTGTGTTGCGAGATTCATTCAATTCAACGAAATTAAAAGTCATCAGTTATACAGAGTCGTAGGCATTAAGGGCATTACATATCGAGGAAAGTTTCTACCCAATTTATTTTAGTCCATTCGAAACGAAATAATATGTATTTCACAATGACTTAATATGCTATATTAACTCTGCCATTTAAGGCAATACTTTTTTAATCATGTGAAAATAGTACTTATATTTTGAAATCAAGAATAGCTACGAAGTGTTTGTCCAGTTGATGAATATAAAACGAAATAAAAATACACGATGAACAAATTGATTTGGTATGTTCAACGTTTTCAAATGTGGAGTTAAAAAAACTATCAACCACCAAAGGCGAAAAAGATGCTTTTAAAATGTATCATTGAATACCAAAGCATTTTGGCGAAAAACTTGATTCACATTGATGTACATATAGGGTTATTATTGAAAGGCTACAAGTCACTACATTATAATCGCATCATTTCACAATTTATTCAGAGTCAACAGGTTTGATTTCGCCACAAATTAATAAAAAGTGTAAAAAGTACCAAAAATTGAAACCCATTATTAAGTATTTCTAATCGGTAGATTTTTATAGATGTAAGGATTATCATTTTACAACACATAACCTAGTGCTATGAAAGATCGAAGATAAATATCTTCCTCTTTCATTATATGACACATTGTAAATAACGTAAATCTCCGTCAATATATTATATGTGATCCATAAATAACATCGAGTGAAATATCAAATGAGAAACTTTTTTCGTACAATGAATTTTCCCGCCAGTGTGGAATAGGTAACATTTACCAAACTAAATAATGCTTTATAGGCTTTATTCAGTTTCTAAATAAAGAATTTAAGTTTCACCGATTCGACATGAAAAACCCATTAAGGCTCACGGTCGTTTCCGCCGTTTGATGATGCCCTATACAGATAAAGAAACCGCATTCGTCTCTAGCGGGTCAAAAATAAACAAAACAGAATTCGGGATCGTTAACTGTCTCAGTATACTGTGTTACAAACTTATGTAAAAAGGGGAGACAGCGCAACATTATATAGGTGTGTTTGCCGCGAAAACGTCACGCGAAATAAACTAATGTAACACAAAATAAAAGAGTAAAAGATACCCAGAAATAAGCTCGTCTTAATCTTCCGTCTCGGGAGATTGGGCGTGAATGCGTGGGAGCGAGAAGGACGAGAGTAATTATTATGGAACGAGCGAAATACAATATGTGGACGTTTTGTAGAGATCTCCAACTGGATAAGTATGTTTTATTTTTCTTTGTGTAAATAAGAAGGACATTCAGAAAACCGAATTGGAATAATAATTGCTTTCATTATCATAATGTCGTTTGGCACGATTAATAATTATGGCTGAATTTGGATTGTATAAAATTGAGAATATCCATTATTAGTTACAATATTTGTGGTACCCGATGTTACTTCTTCGGAGATAACTAACAAAATGAAACAGAATGATTCGAAGAGTGTTCATTCACTGACTGCATACAGATGTATGATTTGAACAGTGGACGTTCAACAAAGGCAATTGTAATTTAATGAAAGTCTACATTTTAACTACATCATAGAAAAGGTGGGAGGGACATTGAGAAGGCCAAAGAAAGACTTGGTCTGTACTATTATTGACGAGAAGAGAGGGAAAATTTTAGTAAATTTATGACTTATTTCAAGATAATAATTTGATTAAACAATCTTGCAACATGAAGTAGATATAAATAATAAATTAAACCTCATACATTACTTTGAGAAAAAAGAAGACATCGTTAAGACGATGATGTATGTGTTATATATCCAGGTGAAGTGGTGGCCGGTTAATTGATGGCAACTGTCTATGAAAAAATACTCGAAATACAAAGTTTCGTCCATTTCTACAAGTTCTTTTGAAAAGTCAGCAAACGGCTGACTGGCATAAATACTTCTATCTCCATGGGCGGGCCCGAGTGTCAAATTAGAAGGGATTTATGGGCAGGTGACGTAAGTAGATGGAGCAGGGCGGCTGGTCACGCGAGGTGGGCGGGACTAGGAGGACCAGAGAGGGATGGGGTTAAGAGGGTGACACACTTTGTCTGTGATGACTCGCTTTTTATCTATTTGGCGTGCGACGCATGTTTTATCCATGAAAATTGGGTTCCAGAGCAGTACGACTGCCAGGTTAAAAATTAATAAGCGAAAGACATTGTTTTTCTGTTGTGATTGAGATAACCGCCGGTAGATATATTATATTTGGCAAACTGCAGCATCTTTAGTTATCGAATTTTGGGTGCGAATTATCCAAGGATTTGATCCATTTTCATTATCACATCACTTTATATGTATCTCTCAGTTGAAACTCAAATGTTAACCTCTACCATAAGAAAAATTACCACTTGGTTAGGTAATAAATTCAGATTACCGCTACACTATCCATCACTGCAAATTCAAATAAATACAACAGGAAAATCAGCTCCCATCATTTTATTTCTCTACAGCAAATAAATACCAGGGAGAGACAATAATATTAATCTTCAAATTGGCCGACTGCTTTTAGACTAATTCGATTGACTGTGTTGAGGGCGGCGGGTTTGAACGGGCACTTTTTCGAGAGGGTAGGCGCCGTGGTGTTGGATTTATTATTGCGACCGGAAACGGACGGCAGGTGCCGATCAGCGATGAGCGCTGCTACTTTACGGACACTTGCATACGGCACTAACCGTGTTAATATATTCATTTCGATTGAAAGTATTCCATAGTTTTTTTCCAATATGCTCGACGGCGTGGCATAATATTGACACGGTACCCACACCGTCGGTAGCCGAATACTTCGGTAAAACTAACTTTAATTTAGTGAAACGCGTAAAAATAATCAATGTTGACGGATCTTGTTTTCGATTTATTTTTTACCTTATTACTTTGTTTCGATTTAGCATGTTCAAGTATTAACATTGATTGAATTTTGGTACGAAATAATCACTGTCACAAATCTATGGTATGGTAATGATCGTTTGAAAATGCATATTCGGATTTAATACAAGTACAGATTGTGGCGTACTAATTATTACCGTGCATTTATTCATGAAAATGTTAAAATATTTTTTAGTTTCATCTGCTGAACGATTTGAAAGGGATTGCATAATAAATACATGGTAATTGTTTTCACTGTGCAAATTGACCGAGTTAACTGGCTTCCTGTTGACGAATTCCGGGAACAGATGGCAGCTGCAGCCTGAGGCCATTTTATCCTTCAATAGTGTAGGGCTGGCAAACTACCTAGGTCTGCATGATTTGCGAACGGACGGCGAATGTTAACATAGATTTACTGAATAGACAGCTCTTTGATGTTCCTCAGGGGGCAATGGATGAATACACCCACCTAGTCATTATATTACCATATACTATCACGATTATTCATATTCAGAATATAGAGCAATATCAGATTATGGATAAAAGATAATTAAATCAAATAATTTATTTCATGTTAGTCGGTTCGAAATTGATGATGAAAAAAAATGATTTTTTACAAAAACGAATGTGACACACATTAAAATTGGACCGAATTTCAGAACATTATAATTTAAAAATGAAACGTATGAAAAAAATAGCGCGTATTGAAAGGTCTAAAATTGAGTTCTAAAAATTTACAGTCAATAAAATTCATGTGATATAAAAATATCTTCACGTAAATTGCATTTTACTTCCTGGAAATACCGTTGGCAAATGAGTACAGTAATATTGGGTTTTGTATTTTGACAAAATACGTAAAAAGATAATCTCGAAACGTTATTTTCAATGTGTCCCGATGTAAGTTAAAATTTGACAGCTGTCGATGAAGGTAGTCACTCAAGTTAACCGAACTGACGAGATTAGCATAAGACCCCGTGACGCAAATAAGCCCTGGGGCGGAGCGGAGGAGTGAGATCTTTTCATATTGCCGACGAGGCTGGGCGAAAAATACGCTGACGCGACGCCACACCGCGCCACCGCAAGCTCGTCCCGAAAAGGTTATTCCAAAATAAGCCGCGCAACAACACACGATGACGTTTACAATACAACGCGATGCAGGGGAAATATAAATTTAGACCCTTTATTGAAATTTCCGCGCGGATGTGTTGGATGGCGTTTCCGTGACGAGCGTAAGATGTTAGATATTTTTCAAAACATATTTATTAAAATACAACTATATTGCCGTGAAACTTTATGTTATATTCTGGGAGGACCATTCAAACTCTACGTGGAAAGAGAAATTTGCAATGGGTATAAAACATTTTCGTAACTGTAATTTTATTACATGAAGCGTATGAGAGCTCATTATACTTTTTACGAACAGCAACAAAAAACCGAGACTAAAATATATTTTTTTACTGAAAACAGGTAGCATTATACAAACTGAAGAAAATGTGTGTAAACATAATATAATAAATAAAATGCACTATCCCTGGTTAGCTTATTATATAATATAACGATAATGTCATAATACCTAAGTATTTGTGCTACGTAGACCGTCACCCAAAGTGAGTCCATCAACTCACCAAATCATTCTTAAACAGCTTATTCGACCCAATTTGACTATCGATAAAAAGGCATGTCAGTCCATCAGGGATTTGATTCATATCCGGTAGCGTCATTCGGCACTCTACTATTTACAGGGGTGTACATACAACTGTGTGCAGGGATAGTTACAGCCGCGCGCAGGGGTAGTTAGACCGATCGGCAGTTCCGGAGTGTGTGTTTGCTGAGCTGACGCGTCCCGCGGGAAATCCGCAAGAGATGCGCCAGGCGGCAAGAAGAGAAATGGGCAGACAACGGGGGGTGGGAAATCTTGGAGAACCGCCTCCTCAGAGGTTTAAGGTTTATGTGATCAAATTGGATTGACAAATATAAAATAAGTGTTGCGTTGGAGCGTGATTAAAAAAAATGATACAATATAATCGATAGTGCTAGATGCTCGTCCAAAACAACTCCATTTATGTGTGATTTCCATATACTTCAAATATTTATTTTATAAAAATTTATATTTAAGAGATATTTATGATATAGTTTATAATCACTTTTAAGGTGTTAGGTTCATCAGTTGATAATACTTGTGATTAGCGAAACCGGTCCTGATCATTATAAACATGTGAAAGTAGTACAAACAGATTGTGTTTTATTAAAAATAACGTTTATAAATGGAGATCATTTTTATGATTGTTTTAAATAAAGCAGTCAATACAAGAATGAAATAATATAAAAAGTAGAATCGATAGCGACTCGCTTTCGAAGTGCGTACATAGTATTCGAGATAGATAATATTCATAAAAAGAAAAGGCTTGCAACACAATCCTCTTTATGACTGTTTCGTTTTCTTTGCATTGAAATATTTTTCCAACCGAGTATCACACTTAGAACACGGAGCTCGCTCAAAGCAAGACACCTGAAATAATGTGAAAAGTCATTAGGGCACCAGCGTCCTTTGCAAAAACTTCTTTCCTCAAGTCGGCGACACTTCCAAGGCAGCTTTCATTCACACAAATTATTCGCTCGCGCATGATGCCTTTCGAATCACTCAGACCGAATGCATTAAGCTTTCAGGTGAGATGCGATAAACTCGAATACAGTTCGGATTGTTCAACAACTTTTCCAAGCCGAAGGTTTTGAAGTCAAAGTTTCATTAAAATTTAAAAAAATATATTTTTGACAATGGTTTTACGCTTCAGAAATAGACTCAAAACAGTTTTTTATTTGGAGGTTTTAACAATTTTAATTTGGGGTATTAGGTATCTAAATTCAACCGTAATAATTTAAGAATTGAATGAGTGAATACTTGGAAAGATTTTGATGAATGTTATTGTCAGCAAGTGCGTATACACAAGCATACTAGTGAGAATTTTATGTTGTCATTTGTTAACGAACTGAATTGAAAAAACTTTGAAGGATTCATATTAAAGAATAGATAAATTGGCGTGAAAATGGCAAGCGGAGCGAAACATAGAAGTAAGGGCGCTTGAAATCAAATATGAAAACTGTTTAATTAACAAAACGTTCTCACTATGGCCGAGATTAAGAGCTGCGAATCCGTTTTCAGACGTGTAGCAAAAATACATTCGAGCAAAATTTTGCAAGAACTTTAAGCCGAAAGCGATTTTTCACAACCAGAAAGGCCCGTAGAGAAAGGGTTGAATAGAGTATTTATTTCCCGAATTAAGACGGTATTGAAAAAACTCTATTTAAAATAGTAATGTACAAAAGCCGCTTGATCTCTGACACTAAATAGTAGAGGTAGATAGAGGTTAATAAGGCACGATAGTACAAGAACATATTAATTTTATACTTCATCGATTGTTCATTATTCATAAATAACATCATGTGAATATGTGAGAAATAAAATATGGAAGTTTGATTTGAAACGATTAAAATATATTGCTAACAATTAATACTTATTCAATCAAATAGGCTATTTTTGCAACGAATATCGTGAACGTGTAAGGTTACAAGAATTACACAATATTATATCATTGCGTATCCATTTTACTATACTTACACGATCCACCGATTTCAATAGTTATCAGATAAAATTGAAAATGTTTTCATATTATAGTGAAACATAAATAGCATTGGCTGCACGGAGAGAGTTTGGAGGAAAAGATTTTCTCAAAAGTAATATAATTTGCGTTCATACCGGGAGACAAAAAGCGCCGCTCCGCACAATGTAGAAAAGGAATATAGCGCGTGGAAAAACAACGACGCATGTAGGAGGAGAGGTAACCCAATTAGACCATCTGAACGAACCGGCCGGCAACTGACTGCGCGGCTAACGAGCGGCCGACAAAAACTGGACGACTCCTTTTCGGGGAACGCGGGACCAGAGCGTCTCCCGAGGACGGACGATTCGGGGTCTGGGATAGGGGACCGAAGGCCGGCGGTTATGGGGTTATCCTACGCCGGCCCGCAACAGGTTACGAATTATTAATATGTACAGGGCCGTAACATTTATATTATCCCTTATTTTTAGCTCTACTGCATTATGATTGTGAATTTTTCATGAGATTGCATACTAGCGTGTTCAGCGGCATTGGTCTAACTTACTGCAAAGCACACTAAAAATAAATAGTAATAAGACGCAGATCTCGTTTAAATAAATTTAATAGAGGACGACTTATATAGAGTTATGATTCTGAAAGTCATGTTAAAGTAGTCAAACTGCGAAATCCATCACGGAGACACAAAATTATTCACTAAAACCTATTTAACTTACGATGATAAAAACACATCAACCTTTTTCAAAACGATAATTGTATTTACGACTAAGCATTTTCAACATGTTTCTGACTTGCGTACCCATCATATCGGTCCTGTTCTTAAAATTATATTATAATTAATGTACAATAACTTAATTTTTCAATGTTGAATTATGATATGATTCCACCGAGAATTAACGCTGAACAATATTAAACTAACACCATATCTAATAGATATTCCTATGTGATGAAGTAATTTGTTGATAACTTTCGCAAAAATATTTCAAACTCCTGCCATTGCTTAAATTTCTAATAAGGTTGAGTGAGGTTCGTCCATAAAGGCCTCTGATACAACATAACGAAATATCCAGTGGACAGGGTAAGACGCCGAAGAGGCTGGTCTTAGATGAAATTCCTGCGGCGTATCGCTCCTCTGGGGGCATACTTTTGTGCGATGTTATTTTTGCGCCTCGAATTAGATGAGCCCGGGACAAATTCACTTATCGGGGCCAGGATTTGAATGTAGCACGACAAAGAGAAAACTGACATGTTTATCTTTGTTTATTTTGTAATTTATCGAGGCGCAGAGGGATATGTGCATTTATTTAAAGGAAGGAATTTGGTGTAGAATTGAATATGTTGATCACATGAGAACACAACATTGATGAAAAATATATAAGTCAACGGTTTATACTTTTATAATCCAAAAATGAGAAAGTACCGAACAATGTATACGAAAACATATCTTGCGATGCAATAAATATTACATTTAACAAATAAATATTACATTTCAGCATATTGGATAAAATACACATTTCTTTAAAAACAAACAGGATTATATTATTAAAAAAACAATGAATATTTTCAGATAACATATCCATGATAAAAAAAACTTTGGAGTATAATTTCCTAAGTACTACGCGAATTTGCGTCTATTTACAGTACAACGGTATCAACTCTACGTCTGCTACGCCGTTATACTCGAAGGAAAAATACATGAAAATCAATGTCCCTATCTTTGCCAAGGTTCGGATTTAGTTAATTAAACATATAGATCATTTAAAAGTAATCGGTAAAAGACGTTTCACGAGAAAAAATGTAATTCGGATGAAAACTACCGAAAAGAAAGAATATTCTACGAGACCGAGCATAAAGGGCGCAAGATAAGAAAGAAGAGTGGAAATCATCTATTCCAGGTTGCATTCGCGAAAGAGTAGGCGGCCAGGCGAGTGTGGAGATGGGCGGGAGACAAAGCCTCGGAGGCATTAGGAATTCCGGAGGCGCACCGCCGACCTCGCTCGCCTACCAAACGTACCCACCACTTCAATCGTCATCTTAACTCTATAAAGTTCAGAAAATGGAACAAATACTTCATAACTTTGAAAAAGAAAAAAAATATAAGTTTTATAGACTGTCTATGATGTTTAAATCAATATAATATATAAGCTTGCTTATGTACAATCCTTTTATCAATAATTAATACTGTTATGGAAGCGACGTAACACAACTGTGATTTGACATTTATTAAAAGAGAACCGCATATAAGTGGGCAAGCTAGGTTTCATGGATCACTTTATAACTGCATACCTTCGCTTTTATCATGTGTGAAGTATTTTAATGTAATGTATATGAGTTTACTTCAAAAAGATTGGTTGTCGATACGAATATTATAATAACTTATCTATTTATAATAATCACTAGCAATAATATATATTTGACAAACAAACAAAAATAATCAAATAGTAGTTGATGAAACACTTAGATTTAAAACAAAAACATTTAATTGAATACCAAATAAGTGTACTAGCTGAAAATTACGAATTTTAGATCATACAGTTGTTGGTATTGGTTAGTTTATTATGTAATTACATGGAATTAAAAGTATTCTTATCAATCACTAGGGGTCCTGACTGTTCATATTTTTGCTTAGTAAGCGGTGCGGTGTGCATGTCGGTCAGCGCGGTTGGTGTGGAGAAATAGTGCTGCATCAGAAATGGTAAATGCCATTAGGCACGACTTATTTTCTTAATACTTACTTTTTCGGCAACCATATAGATGATAAATAAATAGACTGACGGTAGGTAACAATAAATCTGTTAATAAATAAGATTAAATGTATCACTCAGTAGACTAGATGTATAAAATAAACATTAAATGATATCATGGAAACTATAAATAATAGAAAAAATAGAGACTATAAATAAAATTTGTTAATTTTTGATTGTTTTAAAAAATATAATACTCTCTAATGCAGAAAAAGTCACGATAATGTTTCAAAATCTTGAATAGACCTAATACTACATGTAAAATGCTGAATTAACTGCGAGTTTTTATATGATTCATGGTTCAGAAAAATCTTTATTAATTTTGAAAACAATGTAGTATTTTATTTAATTCTTGCTTAAGATGGATAAATAAAAAAACAAACGACAAAATATTTGAAGTTTAAACATAAAATCCTCAGATTTTATTACTCGTATTAACTATGAGAGCCTCGGTCCTTCTTTGAGGGTGAGGATCGTCACAAAAAGGAGCATTTAATATTACCGGTGATTTATTTGTATCAATAAATTGTTTTTATTTTAAATTCGTCCCGAGTGACACATGGGACCTCAGCAGTCGGGGCGCGACTGCTTTTGGCTCAAGTATTAGGCTACTTTTACACGATTGTTAATTTTTATTAATATTGTAAAAAAACACAATTTCCCCTAACTAAATTAACTATGCGCGAGTTAATAAGAGACTGTGTGACACTCAAAATAAGAAATTAATATGTAATGTTATAACGTCGCTTTTATTTAGAACTTTGGAGAATAGAACTTTGGAGAATTTTTAGAGAATAGAAGAATGGGTGATTATTTTTTTGTTGAATGATCATTATAAAAAGAATAAACGGAAATATACTTGGGTAAATTTGTATTAATTTCTACAATTTATCTTCAAATTGTATAATAAGTTAGAATTTAAACATTTCTCATGAAATAATAATTACAACATAGTCAATGGTATTTTATAATATTAGATTTCTATTCAAATTGAAGCACAATTTTACACATGTCCAGCAAGCGTGCTGTTGCAAGATTATACTTTTTAATTACGATTATAAATCTGTAGATATAATATGACAATGCATATATTTTATAAGTCGATGGCCATTATAGTCTCGTGTGACATCACCTTTAGGCGAAAGAAATAGCTAGCCCAGCAGATCGCGCTCCGATCGCCTATAAAATAAAACAAAATTAAAAACGTAAATCTGAGGAGTGGCGGCGCGCCAGATGCGCTCCTCTTCAGCTCGCATGAAAAGCGCGAAGGGAAATTCATCCCACGAACGCGTCGGATTTTGCAACGCGGTATAAAAATTGTAATTTTATGCCAATGAATGTTATTTTGCGCTCGTGGTGGCTTAATGGCGGCGTTTTTGTGTGGTGGGACGTGTCTTTATTGCATTTCTGAAAATTGTTTCAATGATAACAAAATCGACTCAGCGATATCTTACATATCCAAATTCTATGAACAAATAATGTAATAAATAGTATTCGTATTCCACACTATAAATGGACGTAAAACGCATTGTATTTTGATATTATTAAATAGCTAATAAATGTATTCAAAAACAATTTGTACTGGTATTAAAGTAAAGATGCATATCTGCTTGAGCTTGGGGCATAAAGAATCGTAATAGAATGTTTGACTGCACGTAAAAATAATAAAACGTAATGAAAACACAGAATACATGAGAAATGGCTGGTAATGCACGACCGCAGAGATGGGATGAAGGGTGAATACTCCATATAGGGGGATGAAGTAGGCGGTCGTTTAAGATGATAAAAACGGTACATTTTTTCACCAGACGGACGATAAAGATAAGGGTTGGTGCATTAATTGGAAATATATTTTCAAAAATGATATAAATAATACATATCGATAGTCTACACTAAGGCTCGAAATTTCCGAATCAATAATGAACGAAACGATAGAAAAAAAGTATTATCGTTTGCATCGATAATGGTCGATATAACGATAATTATCTATTATACCTTTTTTGTAATATTTAAATATACCTTTGTTACCATCATAAAGCCAATATGCTTTTTGTAATACAGTACATGGTATATGCAATTTCACGGATTCGGTATAACATATATAATAATTTATAATAATCCATCTTTTATCAAACAAATATTCTCAGCAAGTAATGTCAGTTTGCGGTTAGCGAAACATTTTTTAGCACTTTTTTGCATTCTTTTTCTTCTTTACTTAAATTTATCGATTTTTTATTTGTTTCATGACAGATGATGTATAGTATTACCAACATTAGTTGGCCGCCGCTGATTTTGGAACTAGAATTGTCAGTCTAGAATAAATTTCCCCAATAGCCATTAAATATTTTTCGAAGATCCATGTCTGCTTTTAATAACCATCGATAAAGTATCAGTTTTGGAATTTATTGAATTAAAGTTTTGGTTGAGTATGGCAACATTCCTAACGCAACGGTTGCGCCCTCACTAGCGGCCAAGTTAAATTGGTACATCTATAGTAAATATCACTAAAAAACATTTAGTGATATTGACCTTTGTTCGTTATCGATTACTATCGTCGGAGATCGATAATAGAAAACTCATTATCGTTTCTCAATCGACAATAAACGGAGATTTCGACCCTTAGTTTACACCCAGTAATAAATAGTAACGAAGTCCTAAGAAAAATAAAAATTTTAGCTATATTATGATTTGATTATTGGCGTAGTTCGATAGTAAAGGTTTTTATTGTTATTAAGATACATAATATTTTTCGCATTTTGCACTTAATGGGCTGGTTAAGTAATATCGGTGTATTGATATGAAAGATATTTCAATACGATAACGACATCTGATATAAGCATATTCTAAATACAACGGAATATTGTGGTGCCAAAAAAGACTTTTATAATAAAATAATTTTATCGATTGAGCTGCAGAACACATAATGCGGAGACATTCGAAGAAAAGGGACACACCGTTACATGCCATGAAACATCACGGCATACATAAAAATGGACCAACCTACCCGTGTCCAATAAAATTCGAGATAATAAATAATAATAAAATAGAGGCGTAGGGCGTCAGCGCCGATGGCGGGACGAGAAGAGAGCTCTGGCGAACTTCGACGATTTCCACGTTCATGAATATGCGATTCAAGCGGGATGTTTGTTCCACTTCTTTGTTTGAAAAGTTGCGTAGTCCATCTTCCTCGTCTTTATATAATACATTTGGAATAAGTGTGTTTTCTGCGTCACTTGGAAGAACGGCAAGAAAAGGCAATCTCATAAAGGATTCATGGGGAGCATCGTTAATCGCTAATTATTATTTACTGCAAAGTGCTTTTAGGCCTGTCGAACGAATTGAATAGATTAAAAAATATAAGCCACCAAAGCAAAAATGGACAGCAAATATATGAATGTAGTTATACGCAATTCATGGAACGCAAAGTTTAATGTGGAGTATGTCGGGTAATTGACAATAGTCGCTTTTTTATATTGAAATATAATATTGCGTAGACATACCCTCAATAACAAAATACCACGAACGATAAAAATGGAACGTTTTTAGATGAATGAATAAACATGACATGGGAAGCAGTAAAAAAAAAATGCAGATTTTCGAAAGTGAAAATATCCAACTGACTTTTGATATTTATTAAGATGCAGGAAACATATATTATTTTTGTTATTATGAAGAAATATGTTAATGAATAATAATCGCTTAATGTAATTGATTATGGCATAATCCAAGCTTTTTATTTATACTCATAAATTAATATAACAGGGATTAACATAATATTAACATTTTCAACTAAGAAGATATACTGATAAGGAAAAATAATTATTTGTTCATAAAGTAAAAACAAATTAGCAATTTATTAAATAATTTACTTCCCAACATCATGGAAATATCTAATACAGTATACTGTTTAATAACTCAAAATAATTTCGAAGTTTCGAAAAGTTTTTGAAAACTTAAAGGCGTGGATTAAATTATTCAAAATGTATTCTTACGATTTCAATAAATCAGTTTGTGAAAAATAATGTTATAAGACAAATGAAGCGACGATATCGTGGCGGCCTGAATGCAATATAAAATAAATAGAAAATGTTTCAGAAGAGAGGATAGCGACGCCTCGGGTGAAGGGAAAGGACATTCCTAGTCTCGGAAAGGAGGGTGGGCATTCAGTGAGGAGAGGGGTAGATTTCCAAATTCAATACACGACACACAATAGGTGGAAACCTCTTCCCCTGTGGCTTGAGAGACGAAAAAGTTCCCCGGTTTAAGTGAGAGAATCGCCCTCCACCTAGACGTAGTCTATTGCGTGTGGAGATTGAGTCTATTGAGGATTAATCAAGGAGAAATTTTTATCGATGGCTATTTTTAAAATGAAGTAATATTTCGAAATGCATGAAATATTCTTTAGATGATCAGCAATACCCACAACAATCCGAAATAAATAGCACAATTTAAACAAGTTCCATACGTTTAGAAATTAAATGTGTCCCTTACAGATAGTCATTTAGTTCGTTCTATATTATATTAAATATGACAGTAAGAAAAATTAAATGACAGATAAAGAAATAATATTTTGTCGATTAACAAATAAAAATATTTCAAGCGTGTCATATAAAAAGATTTGCAAAAAAAGATGTTATAATATTACCACTTAATCAGTCATGGCACAAGTTTGTAACTGGTATGCAGAATTCCTTTCGAGTGCGAAAACAATTAATGAAAATAACTTAGATCGAAGTGCACAGGGGTTGCTATGTTATGTTTTCACCCTTTCTGACTTAAAATTTGGGAAAAATCAAGTTTTTAATCATGCTTCCATAAAATTGATTATTTAACTGAATCAACATTCCTTATAAAAAGTAACCAACGTTGAAATACTTAATTGTGTATTCAAGTAAATATATTTCAATTCAGTTTTAACGCCATTACCTAAAATTTTCTAGTAAAATAGTTAGACGTTGGAGCAGTTTTTCCAAAAGAGTAATAACGGCATACAAATGGATATTGGATGGGTTGTAATTAAATGATGAACCGATAGATTAACAATTTTATTACATACGAATTAACATAACTCATTGTTAATGTGAAAAACTTGGCGCTAAAGAAGGCGAGGAATGTAATAATTATTCCGCTCTGCTGCCTGCGCTAACGTCGCCATTTATAAGTATTAAATACTTATCACCTTGTTTACAATGAAATGTGAAAATTTATTCATGAACCCGTAAAAACTTTGTAGATACTTAATGAAAGGTGGAAAACAAAAATAACATCGGAGCGATAAAATAGCGCCTAATTTGGTTATAAAGCATCCGGAGAATTAAAACGGCTGCTTTCAATCTTAACGCCCCGGAAAATACAATTTAATTTAAAACCAAAGGGCTTATATATTTTAGATCTTGACATACGACTGTCTAAAAAATAGTTCTTTTGCATGATGGGATGGCACGGCTAGTTAAAATTGTACATCAAAAACTTTGCGTTCATTTCATTTTTGTAAAGATACTTTAATTACATCAATAGTGAAAGTGATAATGTTTATTGTATGTAAGTAATGTAAGTTTAAAAATAAGCCGGAGAGACCGACATAAATACATGTAATTTTTAATTAAATCGTAGGGTTCATCAAGTGTTCTTAATTTCCTGGTAAGACTAGTTTTGTTTCTTGGATAGCAGGAACTTGAAAGTGCTTCTAATGGAATACATATTCGGAGCCACACGTTGACAACAAAGGTGATAAATAATGGTACAACAACAATAAGAAATGCAAACTATTTTGATCGAAACATAAACTTCGAGCATGAGCTTTTAGAAGCATACCACTTATAACCTTAAAATGACTAGGCCGCCAAACTTTTTGACACATCGCGGCCGAACGAGTGTGAATTCCTGTCGAAATTTGAACAACGGCACCAGTAGCGAGTCGAGACATATAATGTCCCGCCCTCCGCATTAGTCGGAGCCCGTCACGTACACTTGCAGGGTATTTCCCGGAGACAACTTCCAAATTTGTTCCTATTATCTGCGCTCAGGGCGGCATCGCGCACTCCCCCATGCCGCCCGCCCGCCGTCATAACTTCAAATTCGCTTCCATATTTACATATACATTACCTTGTTCGGAGAGCGTTACGCGGCATTCACAGGCCCGACGTGGAATATTACATCAGTATATAAATTTATGGCGAATAAAGTAATTCACAATATCCGCCTAAAAAGCCTGCCAATTGTGAATTCCTAAAGAATATTCAGGCTACGTGCAAAAAACTACAACCAACTTGATAAAAATAACACATTCTTTATTACTACGGAAAATAATTACGCATTTATAGCTATTCGAGTCATCACGAAAACAGTAAAGATATGACATTTGAATGTGCGATTGTTGTAATGATTTAAAATCTATGTTTGAAGTATAAATACTTGATTCGAGATACTCTACTGTTTAGAAATTATTGAATATATCTACGACGTTAAGTGATTTTGAGATTAATTTTCTCAACATTTTCTCTCAATTTTTATATAGTGAATAAAAAATAATCAAAAATACTTTACTAAGATTCGTCCTCTATCTTGAAATAAGTGAAATAAACAAGTTGAAATCAATACCAAAGTTTTTGGGGATTCTCAATTTGATGTTCCATTAGCAATACACAGTAAATATAAGCGGCGGCATTTTTATTTGTCACATTTACGGCGGATTGTTAACATCAAAACATTCAACATTTAAATGTGGATATGTATTATAATTATATTATAGCAACTGCAGGAGCTTAAGCTTCCAATATTAACTGTACAAAGTATCTTGAAAATTACATACTAATAACGGCAGTTTTTTTAGTAATCTTTAAAAAGAGGACTTTTAGATACCAAAGTTTTATCCCAAATTACGAACTATCTTGTTTTTCTACCAAAAAATTGGTGAGTTTAGAAAACCTCCGACGAAATACCTTAGCGGGGTGGGGGTCGGCGGTTCTAATTTGGTTTTACTGTAGCGGAACGAAAAAAAGCTCGCCTTAACTTATATTACGTTGCCGTAATTACGCAAATGCTAACGTCCAAATTTATATTCGAAAGTTTTTCCTTTATTTGTCCATTACGACAAAATAATAGGCTCACTAATATTTCCCGAACATTTCTTTGAGAACATTACCGTGAAAGTTTTCTATACCTATTATATTTTGCGAACTATGTGCGTTGCACACTCGAAGGTGAGAAGTTAATCAAGAATTTTTTATGGAAATCTTTGTTAGAAGTTTGAGATAATCTTTACATGTTTGAAATAAGTACTTTCTTAATGGGGCTGTTTTAACAACTCTTCAAACTAAATATTACATCCGTATTTTCATTGCATTACTGCATTTTAGACTTATTTTATTTTTTTAATATATTATTTCATCAAGTTGTGCGTCATACAACATTACAAATTGTCTTTTATAAAGAGACAAAGTTTTTTATGTAACTATATATACATGCCTTCAATACAAAAGCCCGTAAGCTCAATGACCTACAAGTTCAAAGAAAAACGTAGAAGTGTAATAGTTTTACAAGGAGATTTTTTGACAACATTCCATTGAACTTAATCCATTGTCTTTGTCGATAATAATAAGGTGTACATAATAATAATATAGGGGTTTGTAAAGATAAAACAGTTTCATAAATATGTCAAAATTAAAATTATTTGGACAATAAGAAATTAGTACAAAGGAAGCTTCAAAGTGATATTTTAATTTTATACTCGATATTTTAATAAGGAGATTTTATACAGAAGGAATTACAATAAACTAAATTAACAGCAGAAAATTCGCATGAACTTCAGCAAAATTTTATAGCTAATATGAAAATTGACGCTTCTTTACTAATAGGGCTAGATAAAATACTTTTTTATACATTCCAGAAGAAAATTACATTCCTTTATAGTGTTTAGTTAAGGCATCAGTTGACAAGTTTATTGAGCTTCCTCCGTAACGCGGCTCTGCGCACAATTTTCCGGGGAAAATTTTCTTCTCTCACAAAATCGCCGGTAAAAACGTGACCGGACTACAGCCGAGAACTAATTGCGCCGACAGCCAACTTACAAAGATGCCTTCCTTGACCCTACCATTGTCAGAATTTGCGTAGAAAAAATATCGACGGTTCAATAACACTGTACAAATTTAAGTACATACATTACTTTGTAATGTATATTAACCTTTAACTGGCGTTATAATGTTAAAATTAAGCTTATTCCTCCATTTCATAAAATTCGTCGCGATAAAAGTTAATATGATACCGTATTAGATAGACTGAAGTAATTCTTTATTATTTAAAAGTATGGATTCCCATAGTACTTATTCGAAAGCGGAGACAGTTAAAATGTTGGAAAATAAGTAGACATATTGAAAAAAAAATGTGCAATATTATAGAAACATCATAACATTAGGTCAATGATGAATAGATAAATACTCCATAAAATTAAAAAAAAACCGGTTCTAATCATTATAAACATATAGAGGTACTACAAAACAAATTGTGTTTTATTTTTGAAATAATATAATGCCTTTCCAACAAGAATTAGCAGTTAACACCTTAAAGGTGACTATCTAAAATATTGAAGTGATTGTTTGACTGGTATACTAAGTACTGATTGAAGCCAATTCCACAACCCCAAAGTGGTGTATAAATTTCGTATAATTGAACGTGTGAAATATTAAAAAAATATATTTTCCGTGAAGATCAATAAAAAATAAAGCATTTTCTTGATGCGTACAAATTAGGGCAAGACTGGCAGCGTTTACCCGCCAGTAGTCAAATATTAACGCGGGCTATTTATTATCGTGCTGGAAACTGATAGCTTCCGATGGAAAAAAAAGCACGTCGTTAAGGATCTTTTGTGCCTGGAGGGAAATGCCAGCGCAGTTCATTATGCTCACGGATCATTTGGCGGGAGTTTGATTATAAAAACGATTTCTATTAAGGTTATTCCCGCTGGCTCGGTTTCATTTCCGACTAGAAGGACTTCCGCCTGTCGCATCCAGCGGGGTGGCGAGCGGACAGGGTGACCGTGCACTATTCGCGAGGACGAAAACAGAAATCTATTATGCACTACAATTACAATGTACAGTAGCTTCACATACACAAAACCATTGGTGTGTTTGAATGACGACGCATTATTTATTGTTGAATTATAAAAGTGCTGGAAAGGGGAAATTGTAAATATACTCAAATTAAATCTGCGAAATAGAAAATGGGTAAGATGGCTGTGCTAATCAAATAATATCAAAGCACCAACCAATATTTTGATTACCATGTCCACTCCAAATAAGGAGCATAGGAGGTATCTCAAAAAAGGTCTTTCTATGAGAATTGCTTGTTAATCAATTGGTAAACCTGTCCTTTTCGAAGAGAGTAGAATAGATAAATATATAATTTAAGACATCGACTGAGGGTGCTTGATGGAATTTCAATATCAAATTTGGATTATTGAGATTTTGTACACTTCCATGTATTTTGTCACTAACGACCCGGGTTTCGCCTTTCGGCATCTTCAGGCATTCGAGCACACGAATTCTCAGTTCGTGTGCTCGAATGCCTGAAGATGCCGAAAGGCGAAACCCGGGTCGTTAGTGACAAAATACATGGAAGTAGATAAATATATGATTAATGTTAAAGTAATAAATTAAATACATATTACTACTGAATTAATATTTATATATGAGTCGCTAAACACGCTCCCGAATGTTTTTAGAGTTTGAGTAATTCACGAAAAACTGTTAGAGGTTAAAACGGTCTTGTGTAATCTTTTCCACTGTCGTTTCTTCGGAGCACGTCAACCGTGTAAACGAGGATCGAGAAGTGTAAAAAAACGACATTTGTAAGTTTTTTGAGTTTCGAACAGGGGACCAAATAGGAAGAAATTTTAGATTCCCAAATGGAAAAAATGATAAATCTGTTGATAGAGAACATACATACATTAAAAACTTATTATGTGAAAATACACCAGGATATGTTTAGCGACTCAGCGACTCATATAATACTTTTAAAAAGTATATTTGTATAAAAAAATAATCTTAAGATATTTAAAATTAATGAATAAACGAGTATGCAAGATACATATTTACACATACGTTAGGTGGTGTTTCATAAATCAAAACAAAGCAAAATAAGCTACTTATGAATACCCTTAGCGGGGAAAGTTTCCTTTAAATATTCCACTGAGAAGCGGTAAATATTCATAAAACGCTGCGACTATATGAGTGATATTGAACCGAAATGAATAACAACGCAATGTTCAAATGAAAAATAATTTTCCACTCCATTGCGAAGAGTATTGTGCTCAATAAATCACGGCGAAAAAACGATTAACATCTGTTTTGCTTTTTAGAAATTGAATTCAGATTTCGGGAGGTTTTTGATTCAAAATGGAGCGGCCCCTTATTGTTTCCCCCGTATTGAGTAATTGGATTTTCTGTATTCATCGCTGGTAACTGGCAACATTGGACGAGTTGCAGGGATTCCTCGTTCTAGGCCAGTGGCATGCGCAACAAAAGCGGAGAGAAAAATCGTAAATTATGAATTAAGATATTCAAATTTATTAAAACTCACTACCGAATGGATATTTAGCTTAAATATGTTCAGGTTGCCTCTTTTCATGTTGCTAAATAGGCATATATTATCACCTTGGCATAATAATATATAAATTCTAAGAGATGTTGTACTGAAAAATAAAATTGTAAACATTAGCGTCTAAGGATGAAACGTGACATTTAATTTTAAACTATTCGAGCAGACAATTCTGTTTAAGACTATTTATTTTGTAAAAAAAAAAACGTAAAAATTTACGCGAAAAAAATTGACCGATTAATAATCGATGGCCACTGACTAAGAAAATATTTCGTTTTTGTTGAGTGTGAAACAAAATCAACAACAAAGTTAAAGTTTGTCGCGCATCTCAAAAAAAAAAAGGTATTTCCAAAAAAAAAAAAACAATTTCAATATTAAATAAGAAGTATCTTAGTGTTATATATGGATCAGTTTACAGTTGAAACTTAATTTAAAGTGAATAATATTTAAATAGACAACGCAATTAAAAAGCCGTAAATTACTGATGTCGTTGAATAGACACACAGTGGATTCACACGCCACTGCAAAGAGGGTGGGTCTGTCACTACACCCAACGAAATGACAATCCTCGGGGGTTTCCGGAGAAGTGCGGCAACACAAGCAGCGACAAAACAACGTTGATTCAAAGATCAAGCGCGAAAGATTTAATGTGATCCGAGCGTTATGTGCGATACGTAGGTAAGGTGTCGTAACGCGTACGGGAGAGATCCGAGTCGCGACACGCGGTGTTAGAGCAAGGTGTATGCCGAGAATAAAATTTATAAGGAAAATCCAGCGTGTCGAAGATGCTCAAAGTAGGACGGGGCAATGAATAAACAAAGATAAGGCGATTGAGAGAGGTGTGTGAGAAAAGGAGGCTGCGGTTTGGAGATACATGCGTAATGTGATAATAAGTTAGGTATGATAACGCCACGTGGATTCGAATAGATATATACATACATATTTACATAAAATAATTTATGATTATAAAATTAGAATTTTTCAAATTTTGTACAGTTCCATGTATAATCGTCACTTACGACGAAGTTTCGCCTTTCAGCATCTTGCTGCATTCGAGTACACGAATCAAGTTGAACTACAGTACAGTCAAATGTGTATGTCTATAGCAAATGTAAAGATGAGGTAATGACGAATATGTTTTAAAGAGCAATACGCTTGTCGACATTATTCAATGTGATTTGCAAGCTGAAGAAGTAAGGGGATTTTTAAAAAGTTATTTCTTTTATTTAAGTAATCTCTATTTGAGCAAAAAATCTTCTATGCGTGCATATTCCTGAAAATGTCAGCTTCCTCATTTGGTGTAGTCATCCATATTTTATGTTTATTTATTCTTGATTATATACTAATTGTATAATAGATATAGTAAATAACCAGATATTGCTGTTGAATTTTTGAAAAATTGTCCAATCCATATGTGGAAACAGGACCTTTTACCCAGAAAAAGTATCGTTGAATATTAAAAAAAGCGACGAAGAACAAATTAAGTATGAGAAAGTGCGGTCTTAATAGTTCCGAAAATCCCCAAGGAAGAAGGTAAGGTCGTAAGACAAGAAGTGACAGCGGGGTATCTTTTAAATAATGGGTGTGGGGCTTTTATTCTGAGGGGCGGGAAAGCGGGTGGGGTGAATAAGGCGGAGTGGAGGGGGTAGTGACGTCTGCAAGACATGGAACAAACTCCGTCGAATCAATTTGAATTAGGAAAAAGACAAACGAACATACGTTCAGGTGCGCGCCTATTTACCCTTTGGGATGTTCTTTTCCTGAAAGGTTAATTTAGAAAATGGATTGAAATATATACCAACTTTTTCACGGAATGGCACACAAAACAAAAGGTGAATATTAATGGATATTGAAATGTTCGGCTTGTATTCATTATCCAGTGTAAGCAGTAGGAAGAATGGAGACACAAGTTTGATATTTATTCGGGTAAAAATGGCAACTAAGTATAAAATTAAATAAACATTTTTCAAATGTATCGATTTTTTGGTATGGAGCGTATGTTGATTAAACAAAAAATAAAATAGTCATTTCGTATTCACGATTATAATAACAGCATATTAGATTAAAATATTTTAAATACCTTCAGGTTAAATTACTAAACCACACTGATCTCGTGTGTAATATCATGGATTTTGGATCAATTTCCAGGTAAGAAATGTATCGTCTACGTTAATGTCATTCAAAATTCGTGTGTCTGTGACATTTTCAAACTTATCAACTGCAGTAATTGTATGAAAACAAGGCTAGCAGTGATACTAGTTCTGACCTAATTTTTCTATTCTTTCTACTGAAAAATGTGAGATAGCTGCAAAACACTTTTCCATTTATTAGAAGCAGGAACGTTTGAAAATTAATTTATATGAGAGGGCACTATGTAATTTGATAATAATGTGAAAAATATAACGCAGTAATGGCTTTATATATTACGTAGTAATAACGTATAGAATAATCCTTAAGCTGCGGAAAAGATTAATCGGGAAAGTGCGTGATCGAAGGCTGGCAACTTTAGTCGCAAGTTGAACTTTCGTGGCGAGAGATAATACCTTGATTTAATGCTATCGTGTATTATGACAGATAACCATCATTAAAACGCTGTCGTTGACTTGAAAGTGTAGCAACACTGCCAATGAGACTCCATACTATTACTCTATTTCTAGTTGCCAGTAGTTGCTCGTGTTGCTACCCTCCTGGCGCTGCTGTCGTGCCATGCGACACTAAATAACGATTATAAAGCGTAATTAATTACTTGGAACTATTTTGATACACGCCCGCGATAATACGGAAGCCATTTATAACTAGATAGAATTGAGACACATTAAATAAAGGTATGAAAAAAGAATTAATTTTAATTAATGCAACGCCATCCAATAGGTTGATAAACCACTTTCTTTCTTATACACTCCTTGCCTAAGAAGGTAATAAAATAAAATTGGACAACTATGTTATTTGACACGTGTTTCACGCCATTCCAGATTCTCCCCAGAGGCAAAATAGTGGCATAACAAGAAACACAACCAGTGGAGCAACAAATCTATTTTAATTTTAATGATGATTTTTTCAAAATAACGTCTTTGCTAATTTTCATCGAGGTAATAAGTTTTGTTCAAAAGCGGTTGAATATAAATAAAGTAAAAATGTATTATTCGTAAGCAAAACATAAAAACTTGATAATTTTCTACGAGTTGCTTCAATAGAAATTCACAAGGATAGAAAAGAATATATTGTTTAATACAAACAAATTATTATTTTATCAAGTGAACTAAAAATGTCATAAAAAACTATGTTCTACTACTAAAATGTCACAAATGAGATATACAAACTTCATTATATTTATGACATTATAAAAATGAACCTATTTAACTTACCGCAGTCAAGTCTTAAAAAAAGAACTGGATAATTATGAAATTATATTTTTATATTGCCGATAAAAATGTGAAAGTACGAAAAAGCATCAGCCCAAATGGAGTAATTATCATTAGCAATAACTGTTAGTGCGCAAGGAAAAAATATAATAAAGTTCCACGCACCATAAGCATTTAACTAGATTGAGAAAGAAAATTACCTGATCAATCTCGCGATAAACTTCTTACCCGAAAGCAATTCGGAAAAGCTGTATGGAAAGTTGCCCTTATCTGGAGTGCGCGGAATATCGCCGGTCCGATAAAAAGGTCGCCCGTTCCACGGCAACGGGTCGGGGAAAATTACACCTGAGAAGTAGCAAAAAAAATACACAGTAGAAGCAAATCGCCGGGTCGAAAGGCCGGGCCGTCTCAGGACATCCATAAAATATGAAGGGCTTGATACGAAAGTGCCGACTCGAACCGACTTAACCATTTGAATGCGATACGAATTTCGGGCGTTAGGATATTTTACGGCTTTCGAGTGTGTTCTTGCCCCCCTGGTGGAAATTTAGTTTGTTGAGATATTTTCTGTGTGTTCGTTCTTAGAGAAACCTCGTTGTGAAATTTTGTGAAATAAGAATGAATAATTTAATGCGATATGAATATCGGAGTGGTTAATAACATAATTCATTGGAATATTGGATCACGCATGAGTCACAGTTGAATTAAGGAAACTATTGTTAAATGGAATATGCAATATTGTATTATATCATATGAGCTTTGCGTAAATATATGGAACATAAATTCTCGAAAGCTAAAACTGACTTAAGCTTAAAATGACTTCAAATAAAAAAAAAACCTTCTACAAATAATTTTTAATTTCTACGACTTTACGTTGAATATTTTAAATAAAAGTTGAAGACTGATTTGAATTTACGATGGTTAAAGCACAATAATTTAATTGCCATGAGGTGAGAAAAATATATTTTTTTTATATTTAAAATTAAAAAAAAAAATATCCGGAATTACAGCTGACCGCCAATGTACCAAATATTTTGATTAGAAGCCATTCATGTCAAAGATCACAAATTAAAATTTAAAAAATCTAAATTCTATACTGACTTTGCTGGGAATTGAACCAGGACCCACCTGCTCGCTAGGGTAAACACTTACCACTAGACCACAGAGGCCGACGGATATTGTCGTTGTATCTCAATTGCCAATAAAAAATATAGCTACTATAGGTTTCCGTTTCGCAAATTTATAATTAATATAAAATTTATTTTTATAGCTACCGAGTATAAATAAATCAATTGAAGTAATAAAGTTTTTGAAACAAAAGCAAAAAAATAACTTTTTATGTTTCCAATTATCCCAGCGAGTCTCAAGTAATAAAAGTTGCGAGCTATGTAGCAAATTGTCTTTGCATACCGTCTAAACTTTCCTCTCTCTCTAAATAAGTCTGGAATAACCGAAAACGATACAATATTTGTATTGAATAAACAGAAAGATGAGCGGCTTTGTATCTGAGGCGGGCGATAAGCGAGGAAAAGAAACACCGCGGGCTCCTCCATGAACGGTTTCCCACAAAAACTTATACGTAGAAGAAAATATAAAAAAATGCAAATACTAGTAGCAAAAAAAAAACTCGCGTTTCGAATTTTGGGAACAGGAAAACATCATAATCCGAATGTTGGGATCGTTCTTTCAGAAACGTAAATCATTTTATTCAAAACGGTAATATTAAGTTTTCATTTATCAAAATAGCTTGGTGTATAAGTCAAACATGACTTAACTACTTAGAGTAACAAGCTTGTGCAAAGTGAGCGTAATGTTTAACTAATCGATACCTTAAGTTTAGTATAACGCTTGTTTTTGGGATTGTATTTCTTGTGTGATAGGTAAATGATTCATGATATTATTGTGCTGTTATTAAGAACATGTAGGTTAAGGTCTAACAACACTACGAATTACTAATATATATGTTTCCATACCAAATGATTATATCTCAACATTTACATTTTAAATTGAAATCCAACTTATTCGGGATACAAGGATTTGCTGACAAAACATTGTTAGCTCTAAATGTAGTTATAAGAACTTGTTATAATATAAAGAATTATAATATGTTGCACTTTCACACCGCGAGTGTTAATTTCACTATCGCAGAATCTGCAACAGCACATATAGACTTCGCTAGACAGTTGTTGGTACGCGTTTTACATACAAAGTGTTTGGCAAATTTTGATAATAGCCGACCTACGCATAACACAAAGCGGCAGGGTAAACAAGAATAATATAAACAGGGAAAAGATAACAGATAAGATAATAAAATAATGTATCGCGCAAATAAATTTTATGGGACGGGCTCAATAAACCCAGCCAAACTAATCCGCAGATTAAACTTTTCGTAATCCTCGAATGGGAGCGTATTTTAACACCTTATCCTATAAATTCCATAGCTATACTATAATCATGTCGTTATTAATACACAGCTGAGAAATTACAGCGAATTATTAGTCCAGTATATGAAGTCAATTTATTAGTGTGATTCTTGTCCTTTTTTAAGTTGTCCAAAGAGAGAATTGTAATAAGACACATCTTTCTTATGATGACATAATCAGTGCTTTTGAATGATATTATATTGTGAATATAATATATTTTAGATTATATGGCGATAAATGTCTTTTAAATTAGATGATCTTTTTGGCGTTAAATGGTTTTATACAATAATTTACACGAAACGGATTTAATGAACAATGAGGACATTTGAAAACAATTTTAGTATATCGATCTGCACAATGATGGTGTATTAATACGCTTGTTTCAGGTTATCTAAACACAACTAAGATGATCCTAAGAAAGTAGAAAAACAGATTTGAAAACATAATTTCAAATATATCTCAATATTGAAGTCGTAAAATGTGAGAATATTCGCAATCTAGTCCCGGTCATCTGAGATAACTGGGGTTCCATGTTATTTCATCTCAACTCGCAAACAAACAGTAAAGTGTACGTGCTCATCGTATGGAGAGAGGATTCTCCGAAATCTTTAGTTTCCTGTGAGAAAACTTAATCCTGGGGCGAGGCAGTTCGGTTATGTTATATGTTATTCGGACCGAGCCCGATTAAGATAACAGACGCAATCAAATAAAGTCTCCCTATACTGGTGTCTACAAACAATCAAACTTTCTTTTTCTTATTCAATCAAATAAATCGGACACGATCGGGGGAAGTCAAAAGTGTTTCGAATTTGAAACTTTTTTACTTGGCACAAAAACGTTATTGAAAGTCATGATATAGATTTTACTACATAAAAGAGTTAGAATTTTCATATTTTTTAAAGTTCACAAAGTAACCAATTTTGAATGGGCACTTTTTCGTGTGAATTTTTTAAAAAGAGAGTACTCAATTTTATGTTATCTTACTCGAGAAAATAAAGCTCACCAGTTTCATTTGCATGATTTTTTAAAAGCTTAAAACACTAATTTAAGCATACATATTTATTACCATGTCCGCTTCCAATGTGGAGTAAATGGCCTCCTAATGGAGGAATCTCAACAGATGTTATTTATATATATATACATTACTAAGTTTATTTCACAATGATTAAAAATATTTCTTGGAAGTTATTTTGCCGGCGAATCAATAGAAAATAACATGTACAGCGATAACAAAAATAAAATTACTCATGTAAAAGTGAAGTTGCGTATTAGTAATCAGCTCGGGACGCGGAAGAGGTTTCTACAAACGCAAATGCGAGGGCTTTGCTGGCTGGGGTTAAAGTTGACATTTGAGTGGCTTCTGCCGGCTTCCCAAGACGTGAACATGCATATTTCCTTTGATTATTATTTGTTAACGCACAAGTATACGTTTAAGTACACAAATAAACTATTTTGATATCACAATAAAACCAAATAAAAAATCTATGATAGCAACTCATCTTTATAAAAAAACACGTCTGAAGTATCTTTTTATTGGTGCCTATTTGGCTGTATAATTATTCTTTTTATGAAATCAAGTGAACCTGATGAAAAAAGTAATGCCATAAGCTTGTGAATTGTAGTTTGGAAACTTTTTCCATGTCTGAATGAAATAGTTTTTTTTTTTCCATGTCCGCTCCCAATGTGGAGCATATGGTCTCCTAATGGAGGTATCTTGAAAGATTTTTTTCTACGAGAACTGCTTGTCACTCAGTTGCTCAACCTCTCTTTTCTTTTTCGAAGAGAGTAGGGATAGAAGGATAGGGCTATGACAGGACTAGTGGTTAGCTAATCGCTCTCGTTACGCCCCGTGAGGATGGGATTGGTGGGAGGGAGGACTCAGACTACGAACAGAAATCCATAAATCGATTGAAAGATCAATCTATGAAAACCGTCCGCATCGGGAATTGAACCCGAGACATCCGTAACCGTAGCCAGCGACGAAACCAACTGCGCCACGGACGCCGACAAATAGTTTAAGTTTTACGAAATATGGGTACCCTGCAAAAACATATTTTCATTTTTAAGGATATGTTTTTTGCTATGTCCCTTGAAAACCATGTACGATAAGTGGCCATTGTCTAAGCTTTCATAAAAAAATGAAATTTCTCTCGAAGTTTAATAATTGCTATGATAACATAATTTATGTAAGGCATATTAATAGAGCTACAGAACAGTGTCGGAAATAAAAGAAAATATCGCAGCATATCAGTATGTCATCAACATGTCTTCAAGGCGAATTCGAAAAGACAATTAAACACCGGTGTAAAAAAACGAGACATTTTTAATTTACCTATATAAAATGTTTATATCAGAGCAGACAATTTTAGTGGACTATATTTTTAATAATTAAATAAAGACTAAAGCGTTGAAAATTAATTACATATTGAATGAGCGAACCGGCGTACTTCAATGTTGATATAAGTTACAGGTTTAATTAAATTAAAACGGTTAAACGGAAATTACTACACAAAAGTGAACAACAAAACAGAAGTGAAATGTCCCGGCAAAGCCGCCGCAACGTAGGTATAACGTTTTAGTTATTTTCGGGTCGAGTAAAAGCCACTGTGGACAAGAGTTATGACAAAAACAGTAGTCAAAAAATTCTTAGTTTCGCTTTTGTCATAAAAAAACAGCTTAATTTTAAACAGGTATTTTTTATTTGAATGACGTCATGTATTATAGAGAAAATTAAATATGTTAAATTATTTCAACTATCACGAAAATTATTTCATTTATAGAGAAAAATTACCTTTATTCATTGGATTGACATTTACTAGAAGAATTTTATCATTTTGTTGGTAGCTATGTCAGCTTCACGCCATCGACAGCACTATATTTAAACTTAGCTATTCTCTAATCTATATATATAGAATACCATGAATGTTTTTTCTTGTCCTAAAACCACTCAAAGACACAATGAGTGTGTTAAATATTTTAAATTCAAATACAAGTAATACAGCTATGAACGAACTGATAAAATTCTTGTACAACTGAATACTTTGTTATTTTCACTCTGTTAGACATTACCTTTATTATGGATCATGACCCGTTATTCAAATCGTAGATGTAGGTATATACCTGAAATAAAAGAAAAAATACAGTTAGATATTTTATAATTGCTATACATCATGCCAACAATATTATATTTGCACTGTTTTGTTATAAATAAATATATCACATCATCAGTAAAATAGTGTTTGATAATGTCATATTTGAGTGACGGATCTGCATTTAAAAAAAAAATGTTCAAATAGTGTTAGAGAAAATGGCACTTCATTTAAAAAACGATGTAAAAATAAATTTGAAAAAAACGTTTGAAAACTTCAAATGGCTCTCCTGGAAAAATCCGATTTTGAAATTTTCTGTAAAACGATAACTTGTTCAATATAAAAAAAAGCACGTTATTTAACAGCCAGATACGCAACTTCACGGTACACATAATTTAACGTATTCATTCTATGTTAAGTTAATTACAAAGTACGCGGACTTTATATTTTTCTCCACCCCATTCGCCTATCCAACTTGACGTGGTCTTGTACAAAGCGGAAATACTAACAGGCCGATCAATATTCACTCCACTTCCGGTCGTGTTGAATTTAATATCTTTTAAATCATCGTGATGTTATCTTCGCCGGCAGTTAAAAGCCTGGTGGTAAAAATAGACGGACGGGTGGCTAAAGAGGGAGGGGGGGGGGGGGTGAAGGTTAATAACTAAATAGGAACGGTGACAAGAAAGCGAGTTTAATGATACGGCTTGGGGATATTTTCAAGGATTTTCAGTCACTTTGCGGCGCTTTGTAGGTAAATAACATTAGTACATGTATATTACTACTGATGTGATGGTTAATTAGTTAATTGGTTAATTTATTAATCTTAGTGTAATAAGTGCAGATGCCTATCGTAGTAACGATCACAGTTTCCATTAGCCATGCCAAGGATTTAACCCAGAGTTTACGCTGGTTAAGCGATAAATCATTACAAAGAAAATATTTGGATATTTTAATTTGGTTGTGATAGTTTCATTTCGTTCTACCCTGCTTACTGGAAATATCTTCAAAGCGCAGTAGAACTGTAGCTGGACACAATCTCAAATGGATTTAACACTGTATATATCTTTGCATCCAAGAGCCATGGATGGACGAGATGTGGTGAATTACTCTTTTTTTGTTTGATTACCAAGTAGTTATTTTAGCTGTAGTTATTCTTTAAAACTATTGAAAATAAAGCTTTCGACTAACAAGACCAGTACCATAGCAAACAGTCACTGTTTAAGTAGGTATCTATCTATTGTTTCACAAATTGTTTTTGTAATCAAATTACAAATTTGGTTTTCTGGAATTGGAATTTTTCCTATTGGAATCTCTTAAGGGATTGATTGGGATGTTTTCAATTGTTTCATATCTAACGTCGTCCTTAAAAATAGTAATATGTCAGAGGACTAACATGATGATTGTCCAAATACTTCATAGTATAAGCGTTGAGAGCAATAAATACTTACTTCGTCAATTTGAGACATCAAAACCAAAGCTATCGTTAAAACGGAGATAATGTTTCGTAAAATAACTAAGTGGTTGCCGCGGGCATAAAGCGTTGAATCACAGTAATTTCGACGAAGCTATTGCTTGCTTATCCGTGGCCATTTGGCCAGTACCGCCTGTCGCGATAAACTCTTCGAACTGTGCAGTTTCACGAAATTACATAAATAACGCCATCCCCAATCCCTAAAAGCTTCCCTTCGCTTTGATTTTATTTAAATCTCTTAAAAATGTGGAAGTTTAGCTTAACAGAAGGGTAAAGATACATGCAAAAAAATTATTTGCAATGCAATTATCACTAGATTTTTATTAAATGAATGTAGACTAAGAATCTTTCTGTGGACAAGAAGGGTTCAGCTGCTTATAGAAAATAATACATATGCAAATTCGAATATTCAATATCTACTTGTAATATTATTTCTATCGAGAGCAGTATTATAAATTACTAGCTTTATTCAGTCGCTGTTAACTATTATACTTTATTTTTTTTCATATCCGCTTCCAATGTAGAGCATATGGTTTCCTAATGGAGGTATCTTAACTGAATTTTTCTACGAGAACTGCTTGTTACTCAGTTGCTCAACCTCTCTTTTTTTTCGAAGAGAGTAGGGATAGAAAGCTAGGACAGGACTAGCGGTTAGCTAATCGCTCTCGCTACGCCCCGTATATGGTCTATATAACTATTATATAAACCAAATTAACTATTCTATGAACATAAAATGCAGCTTACTATTTCATTAAACGCAGCAATTCCCCAAATGATAAGTGAATTTTCGGTCAACTATTTATTTATCAAACATTTGTCTTTACTCAATTAGGAGTAAAGAGCAATTGGGTATAATACCAGATTGGCGCATAGCTTTACACCTCTATTGCTAACACTTCATAAGAATTTCATATGTATGACAATGCCATCTTAAACTTGCATCTCACTTATTACACATTATTCAACGGAGCATAGCTGGGTATAACCTTACCGCATTTGGGTGTAGGGAAAAAATAGAAGCCGGAGTAAAACGAATGTCCTGTCTTGGCTAGTAACGAGGCGCGTCGGCGGTACCCTGGGACGCCCATAAATTGCTGCCTCGGGGAGCAATAAAAGGACGCCGGCGCCGGATCGGGTGGCCGTCGCCGCTGTCGAATTTCCATTACCCCGTTAAAACTAAAGGATTTTCGCACACCGTCCAAGAGACGGGAGGAACGCGGGCGCTAATGCCATCCGAACAGCGCCTATCGCCTCGCCATACCTAAACAGTGGAAGATTAAGTGCCTGGTCTCGTCGCGTCAAAGAGAACAATAATGTAAGTGAGAGAGAATGGCGTCAATGTGGCGACTATTATCTATATTTTAATAATATTAACAGATAAAAAAGTAATAAGCGAACATTAAATTGACAGTCTAGCTTTACGAAATAATCTACTTGAATCCCACTGAATCAAAGATAAAATTTAAAATATTTTTACATTTCACACTAAAGCAGGTTTAGGTTAATTCTATTAATTCGGAATGAAATCGTATTCGGAAAAGAATGTAATTTTGATTTATTATAATACTACGTGAGAATATACAAAAACTATTGTGTTTTATCAAAATGACATAAAAAAATCTAATTAGTTTAAGTAAATATTTTACATATTTTCTGTTGACCATAAAAAGTCGCCCTGTCTCAATTCAATGCAAATTTTGTCGATATATAAAACGTTTATTGTCAGCCGTTATATATAGTTATATTCATTTTAGTTAATCATATTACATATGCTTAAATCAAAGCGTATAATTCCTGAATACTCTCTGTGAATCTAAAGAGTAGCTCTACGTCAATAAATGACTGTTTATAGATAAAAGGAAAATCTTTAAAATGTTTTCCTAACTCACGATACTTGACATCACGAATCGATATCGTACAGAGCGATCTAATATTGCGCTCAACATTTTGCCGAGAGCGCGTTTAGTTACAATGTTACATACATATATATATGGGCTAATTCGAGTTTATAACGAGCAACGGGCGGAATGGGGGCGAAGTCTCCTGGCGGCGCTAAATAATGGTGGAATCATTAGGCGGGGCGCGGGACGGCGGAGCAGACTGCCCTCGCGGGGCTCGTCCGCCGCCCTGGTTGATTAACGGCCCCCGCTTCGCGAAAGGGGACCTGAGCCGATTCCAACCGAAACGCAAGCGACGCGGCTACGTTGAAAATGTTGATGTATGATTTTCTTCAAACTCGTGGAACGAGATGAACGTTGGGTTGGCTGCCATAGAGTTGCTAATATTGATAACATTTTTTACGATGAAAAATATAATGTTAATTATAAATTGATAATTTATTTTCTGATTTTGATGTGGGATTCCGTATACACTTAAAAGCAACAAAGACACGTCGATACGTTTTAAAGCTCACCCGTCATTTTTAAATTGCGTAACTTTTGGTGTGAGTACTTTCCGTAAAAGAAATGAGAAAAAAAACATTAATTTGAATGTCTCTTTAATCAAAAAATGTTTTAATCATAAAAAATGAAGGAAACTAACATTGCGATATTTATTCTGAATTCCATGGCAATAAATTTTGGCATCGTAAACTTTCACTCTATAGACAGAAAAAAGAAAATCAAAATCAATGACCTTTCCATTTCCATGCATTCAAACCTTTATAATAAAAAGTGTAAATAGTATATGGGGGCAGACGGTGTACATAATACGCTATCTTTTTTCATTCGGCCTTTGGGTGCAACTAACTGTACGCGTGGTCTGCAAGCAAATCAAAGGCTACATTATCGACCTTTCGCTGTACATATTTCAGCCAATATGCTATTGAACTTTGATTTTTAATATCAAGTTTGCGTAGGGAACATGAGCTTACTACACAGAGTATAATAAAAATTCACCACACGATTAAAGGGATACGCACATGCGTGTATGTATTACATGAAACAGAAAATAAATATTTTCCATTCCATACATAATATTTATTCTAAAAAGAGAAATCAAAGTAATATTATATAGTATTACAAATAACGCAGAAAGAAAAAACGGCAAGACGCTAATATAAGATAAGTCGATGTCTTAAATTACTTAAATTATATGAGTATTAATTATTTAAAAATATTGACTATAAACTAATTTACACATAAATGTAAAATTGATTAATATTCAATTTCAAATAGTTGTTTACTGCTATGTCGAGTAATACCACTGATAACTTCAAGACGTAATACACACACACACAAGTATTTTGTCAAAAAAAAAAAAACATTTTTTGTTGTTGTTGTTGAGATAGCTCGATTATTCCTGTCCTACTTTTCTATAATGCATACCTGTACTATCTGTTAACGATTTTAAAAAGGAACGTTACACTCGATTGTTACGACATTTGGATAGTATTTAACATAAGACTATCATAAGTGTTAGTTGAGTAAATTTGAATAGCGCAGCACACAGTACTTTCGTTGTAAAGTCTATTTCGGTAACCTTCAGTGATTTTCGAGAATATGAAAGTGAAGCGATCTTGAGCGTTGATAAAATCGCTAGCGACTTGGCACTCATGGCTAATAGCCGACGACAAGCTTTCAGAAATGTTCGCTAATGGATCTAGTGTCACGGACTCTCATTCAATTACAAGCCTCATCATTGATGTTGACGCTTACAACTAGTAATTATTGACCTCCGATTTTAACATGCGCAAAAACGTTAACAACGAATCTGATCCTAATTGGGTCACGTGATATTTCACGATGAGAGTAACTAATAAACAACAACACATCTCATCATGAGATCAAATGCATTCGCAATGTTAAAATAAATATAGTTTACGAATTTTAGAATGTGTTCATGTGTAAACGTAAATTCAAATTGTTTTCTTACTTAATAAATTAATCTGGACACTGTTCGAAAAACTCCCCTCACCCTGAGCAGTCCTCGCAAGGCAGCTTTACTTTTACTTATATAGCCGAGAGCGAGTAGTATATATTTTTGCATGCATTAAATACCAAAATTTATATGATGATGGAACTCATAGATGTATACATAATTTATATAAAGATTCCAAGCCTAATAATAAAAAATTGACAATAAAGTTTTCCTAAAACATAATTATATTAATGATGATGTCAGAGATCAGCCTCATCATAAAATTACTAATTTGTTACAACTGTATAAAATGTTATAGAGAGTGTGATTAAGTCTACGGGGCGCTACGCTGAATACTAAGCACAAAATATTACGTAGTTTTTAACGAAAATTCTTCAATAATAATCGCAGCACCTACACATTTCAACATGACTTATTATTGAATTAATTAATTTCAACCCCACGCTCCGCAGCTACAGCAAAATAAAAAAAGAGCCGGCACAACATCCGAATACTAAATAAGGGCAGCGGGTATTTTTTTTTTACGCGACAACAGAGTATGGTGATAATGCGAAATTTACATGTGAAAAATTGTGAAAAAAAAAATGGCCGGGATTTCGCGCCTTTTCGGTGCGACCTGCCAACACTGCGGGGAGAATTTGTGACTCCTGAAGCGACTGTTCTCTCGCACAAGCAAGAAAAATTGCCATAACATGAGCTGAATCATCGATGAGGAGAACGGGGAAAACGCGAAGCGGACACTGCGCCGATAACATACATATTTATCTAATTATTATGAATAGAAATAAAGCTATAATTAAATAAAAAAACTTCATCTTAATATGTTGGAAATGCAAATTATTTGGTTTCGGAAGGGAATGTGACAGATAATGTAATAAACTAAATTTATAAACATTGCCTATATCATCATGCATGCGTTTTTCATACTGTGTTCACGTATTATTTAAGATTATCTAGGAGTACAACAAACTTTTAATCACCAAAATGCAATTTATTTTTTCAGCACAAAAAAAACTGTAAAAAGTATTACGGCTGATTATTTCCACTACAACTTGATTTCGCGGAGCTATTATGGAACGGGGCAATCTGAACCAAGGAAAACAAAGTGAGCCAGTGTTAAAAGATAAAGGAATTTTGATTTTATTTCGAATTGTGCACATACAATTAAAACTAATCCAGCAGCATAAAAAGTATTGTAAACTGTGATTGTTATTCGTAAGTATAGTGAAATCAAGCTTATTTTTAGGTGTGTTTTAAAAGAACACGAATCAAACATGTGCAATATATAATCGAATGATTTAATAAGACGGTTTTATTAATGTATTTGTCGGGATACATTTGACGCAGTTGCGATGCGGCTGTGGCGCTAGACTTCCGGCTTTGCAAGACGACGTGTGATTTGATTTCGAGATGTAGAGACATATTGTGATTCAGACGAGAAGACGGGGCGGGGCGGCAATTTCGATACACTCGGAATCGAGAAAAGTGGCGTTAGAGTAGTGAGGCAAGCAAAACGGCCACAGGGCGGAAAATGGCTGAGTAAGGAAAGGTCGGAAGAGCGATAGAGGCTTCTCGATATAATTTACATTTTATAAACATATACAAAATTTAAAAGTTAAACTATTTATATAAAAGCAATCTTAAAATAACGCAATATCGGCGCAGGCCGGTTTCTATTTTTATGCCAGCTATTGATCCATATCCCTGAAGCATACTTCGAAATCTAATCAGCGGCCAAAGGTTCTTAATGATCATTTTTTCACCATTAACAAAACAATTTTGATCTCAAAGGAAAATACTCCTTCATACACAATGTTATCGATGTTAATATTTTAAAAGAAGGCTTGAGCTGCCTTGTCTTGCAAAATCTTGATAACATCATCATTGATGTCAAAATAAATTTTTTCGAGTCCTAGATTTAAAAGATTAATGAATTAAAAGTTAATTTGTTAATTGAAATTTTGATGGCAGGTTTTAATTATTCATGAGATAATTTGTTTTGAATTTACATTTCAGTGAGAAGGAGAATTATATAAAAGATTCCATTCATTTCATCGGAATGTACTGATTCATACAGTTTAAGTGTGGATTGTGTGGTAAATAAGAATGTTAGATTCTGATTATATCGGATAGATTCTGTTCATATCGGATAGCATAAAATCACAGAAATTAATAACTTCTGTAAGTATATTTAATAAAAAGTGTTATTTTGTGCAAAAACCGTCAAGTAGGCCGAGGGTCTGATGAAATTCGATGACCGTGATAAAACATCAACGGCTTGACGGCGTGGAACAGATGTACGAGAATTTCACGGCGTTTTTACGAGATTCATAATGACTATTTCATTTTTACATGGTATCACAAAAATGGCACAAACAAAAGGATTCGTATTTTATGGTATTTTGATATGAAAAAAAACCTAGGTAGTAATTGCAAAGTACAACTATTAAAGCGCGGTAAAGTATTGAAGATGTAGCATATCATATAATACATTTATAGATGTACACCTCCAGGACATTCACCGTATATAAGTAAGAACATAAAAATGAATAGTCAACTTCTGCAGTTTTTTATACAACTCTTGAGTATTCTGAAAAGTAAAGATGGCAACAGTAGGCGGTACCATTTAGTCGAGTAGTTAGGTTTGAATGCAGAATATTAAATGCAACAAAATTAAGTTGACAGTGGCTTAGTATTTACCATCAGCCAGTTCTGGATTGATATAACGGGGAAATTAAAAGCAAAAATAAAGACCCTCGCCGGAAAATCGGGTTATCTGAGAGGTGCATTCTCCTCGAGTGGGCGAGTGGTTGAGGACGGAAGAGATGGCGGGGGTCGCAATCTCAAAAAAACAAGCTGCATCGGAAAGGTGAGCGCGCAATAAATCACGTGGAGAAGCGAAGCCGAAAATCACAATCGAACAAGCGAATGTTGGGCGAGAAAATTCAACCAGTTACACAAAAGCATCCGAGAATAAAAAAAAATACTGAATTATAAAACAAGCTTCGTTGGCTTTAAAAATGTACTAAATAAAACAAGCTAGGCAAGTTTGAGCCGAGTGATCAATGTCATGGTTTTCGTTTGCGGTGTCCAAGGGTTCGAATTCAAGTACGGTTACTTACACTAGCCGATTTCAATATATGGAGTTATGTGAGAACAGAAGAACCACCCACCCAATCCTAAAAAAGAACGTAGAGAGCGACAAAAACTACGTTCTGCTCAGATTAGTTCTGCCCTGAGACCCAATCCTTACTCCGAAGTGCAACAGCCTGAGATAACTTCATTAGAAGGTCATGTAATTAGGCGCGGACATGGTAAAAAAAGACATTAAAGAGAGGTCTAATTTCTATATCACATTCATCAACAAGTGATTCTGCAATTCGGTTGCTACTAATGTAAATGTTATAACTCGCTATGAACAAGTTCTATGCAGAATAACGGCACAAATTCGTGTGCAATTGAATGTAGGAGTGAGAGCAAAGAGAGCGTCAAACTTATTCGCGCACGATACGGAAGAGTGAAAGCAATAATGTGTTATTTATATGATTCGTGAATATTTACAACGCCGTACCGCCTGAATAGAAAATGTGAAGCAATAAAACTTTGTAAGCTCTCAACGTTTCAAAATCACGTATCGCCAGCATAAAGCACAGCGTCCACGTATAGTGTCGCGATGCTGCACCCGAGATGAGAATTTACTTTTCATGGTGTGGCCGAATCAGTCAAAGTTAATTTGGCCCAGATTGAGCAGGACATGGAAAAAGAATAACATGGTTTTACTGACATTTGTAACGTTTTTCCAATTATTGTGAAGTAAAAATATTGTTCTTAGACTTACTCAAGACTTAAGTTGTCAAGATGAAATTGTTCACCAGCAGGCTGACATAATTAATATATAGAGAATACAAGCTGACTTTTAAAAAAGTTGATTCAGTTATAATTTTACAGCATTTTGGAAGGATTCTGCCAGAAAACTAAGAAAAAAAAAAAATTAATAAGATATGAAAGAATATGATAGCTCGCTACAATTGCGTAAAATTGATTTGTCAACTTTTTAATTAAATATTGTTACTTATCACTCAGCTTAATCCGATCCTACGTTGACCAATAAAAAAGTACAGTGTTCCGTGGAGTGTGGTAGTGTGTTAGGATTGGTTATAATGGAAGATAGTACGTTGTCTACTGCAAATTACGAGGAAAATTATTTGCTTTCCGTACTGCTTTTCAGTTCACGGTTTCTTAGTAAACAGAACGATTTGAGATCTAAAGTCCGATAGTAAAAGATTTATGTAATCCAAAGATTTCCAAGTGCAATTTACTATTATACGATTTTCAAGAATAGCTGAAAATAAGCAACGCGATAACATGGATTTATATTTATTTGAATATAAGAACAAATTACTAATAAAATGAAAACACTGTAAGTGAATATATTCATATAATATGTATAACTTACATAAAGATACGATAAATAAGATTTTGAAGAATAACATATTTATAAATGGCAAGATACACCCAAAGACGAGAACGATTACAAATAAAGGGATCTATTAACATTTTCAAACAATGTTATTTGTCGGTATTATTAATTGTTCTTTGTGATTATGCTCTTACTCGGGGTCGAGCGGTCAGGTAAAAGAAGACAATAAATAACCTTTACCTTAATCATGCTTAGCATTAAGTAAAAGTTCAAGGAATCTGTTTAGGATTGGACAGAGGATAAAAAGGATGTAACCATGTCATACATCCATATGTTGACATTGCCGATGGATATAAACCTATCATCACCATTTTTAGCCGGGGTCGATCCACTTCTGGATGAAGGCCTCCCCCAGCTCCCTCCACTCTTCTCGGTTCCTAGCTTTACGCTGCCACACACTTTCACCAAGCCTGACAAATAAGTCAATCCAGCGGGTTTTGGAACGCCCCTGAGGCCGCTTAGTGCCCCTCGGGTACCACTGAATGGCTGCGAAAGGACAACCGCTGGATAAATGCCGTCATATACCTATTTCAATTAAGAAATCAATGCATGACAATTTTCATTGAAAAACGTGATTGCGAATAATTTTTCGATCTAGATACTCGACCACGAAAATAACCAAGAAAATAAAAACATAGTAATTTTTTTGAATTTTGAAAAAAAAAACGCTTATGCTGTGCTGGGTTATATAAATAGTATTGAAAAAGCGCAAAGTAAGCTTTCAGTTACCTAGAAAAAATTGAATTTTCTCGCTACGGGCACGTGGAAGCCCCTCTCGGCAAACGTCATAATGTATGATCGAGAGGCGAAGTTTGATATTAATAATGGGCGTACAAGGTTCACTACTTAACGACATACCGCAGTTACACAAAGGGTCCGGGTTCGATTCGCGGCGGGGCCTCCAGAATAGGTCGACGGTTACGATACTGCTTTACTGCCTGCCGTGAAATGTACTAAGAGCTAACTATGCAATAGAGAAATGCGAATAACTCGTTCAAAGTTTAACGCACTGCGGTCGGTTAATGAATTGTAGTATTGGTATAACGATTGAGTTTGAATTATTAAGGTTAGTTCATTTAGGAATGTACGTAACTGGTGATATAAAATTAATATCCAATTAAGAATTCAAGCATGATATATTATATTGAAACTGACGAACATATATATATATGTATATATATGTATATATAGCTACAAATACTGAAGAGAAAACTCATACCCATTAAGAAAAAAAGTGCTTTTTGATGGTAAGTAACATTTTACGGACATTAAATGACTGCTTTTGAAAATATACTAGCAAAGCTAATTTTCCTAGGAAAAACTGTAACAAAACGACAAACCAAAACAAAAACTGTGAAACTTTTTTTAGATCAATACTATAAATATGTATTGTATGACTGAGAAAATTGATACCCATATTACAAGGTGAATTATAGTGTTCTATGATCGATTTGTGCCGGTTCAAATAGTTATTTATAAAATAAAGAAGTCTGATAAAAAAAGCTTTGTGAAAATCTCGTCGGGGTTCGCTGACCGCCAGACCGGCGAAGAAGAGTTACGCAGGGGGCGCGATGTACTCGAAGGAGGGGCGATGTAATGGGGTGGGTGACTTAAGGCGTCACTCGGCTTTCCCGCGGAAAGGCCTGTGACGTCACGTGACGGTGCCTGGCGCCGCGGCGTCGCGCCTCCAAACTCACCTGAAACAAAGGAAAATGCACAATTAGTTATCGATCGAATGGTTTGTACTTGGGCTAACTATGTTGCGGCCGAAACTTACGGCTCAACAAATTGAATAAATAAATTAATGACTTTCGAGCGAGCGTGACGGCGATTTGTTAAAAGAAAATATTCATTCGTCACGCCATGATGGAAAATTTGATTACTTCCCTTTGTTATTGACTATAATGTGAATTCCGCACAGCCTTTAAAGTAACCTTTCCTTGCTTAAATATTTACTTAATGGAATTCAATCGCAAATACTTTCCTAATACAATGCACACTTGATATCATTTACCTAAATCAAAAAAACACTTAATCGTTTTTAGTTAAAATATAAAAGTTCCGTCTGGAAATTTTAGCATGAGAATAAAATAATCTACATTCCACATTTCTTTTTTATGCTGACAAAAATAACGATTTATAAAACATATTTCAGTAAAGTCTGTTGCGAGGAAACATCTGCATATAATAAAGTTGCTGTGAGACAATGTTTTTATTGCGAATTAAATACTTCGTTGGCTGACGAGGGCGGAAAGCGGAAACCGTAAACGTCCTTCAATAAGAAAGCAAAGGAAACGAGACGTGTCAAATAAATCAGTGGGCAAGTCAGTCACGACTCCCAACGGCCGGTTAACGTTTGCTCGGAGGGGTAAGATGATTCCACGCTGGTTTCTTGTTACTTGTGATACTATTTTCCAAGTGTGAAACAGTGAACACAACTTTGGAAAAAGCAGAAGGAAAGGTTAAATGTATGACTGAAAATGTCATCAATCTATTATATGTCGTTAGAATAGGTATAAAGTTTAAACAATTATTTGAAGAACTTATTTTTGGACATGTGATAAGGAAAGATTGAAAAAGTAAAATTCAAGATTGCTTGTTTACATTGCAACTCACATCGATGTTTAAAAATAATTATTCATAACAAATGAGGAGAACCTTATAAATAAATTCAATCTTTCATTTGCTCTACATCGCCACTAACTATAAATACGTTGGAGATATATTTACAGGTAACAACTAAATCACCACAGTAGAAAGGAGAACGCATCTATATAATATATATATGCGTTATTATGTAATAATAACTTGCAATTGAAGCTTAACACATATAAATGATTGATCATAATATCGATGGTTGTGGTGAAAAATCACATACGTCAAGTTCTTCAACTACAGAGAGGAATAACCACATGGTTTTGGTTCTAGCAATGCTCTCCGACTTACTCGACATTTTTGTAGTAAAAGTTTGGGTTAAAATAAATAAAAAATGACACCAGATAAAAAATATCGTCTCTGAAATCCGTGCAATATGTCAATATGTTATGTGATTGTTCCTCCCGCCCATTCATGTATTAGTTAATGTATTGAGTTGCATTTGATAATTTATTTTACATTATGAGCATAAAAGCTAGCCATAATTTGACAAGTGATCACAATCCGCGTAGGAATGATGCACTGGCGGCAACTCGCTCCGAGCCAACGTGTTGGCATAATATATTATTGCATATGAAACACATCACGATAACAGCCAGTGGCCGGGAGTCACGGAAATGTCCCACGCCACCCTGCCTGCGTCTGCCCATAAGGAGAATAGAACACTGCAGCATGAAAGCGTATTAAACAAAAATTACATTCACGACTCGAGATGCATTATCGAGTAAACTCGGATCACTGCAGTCACGAATTCTTTCGAATAGTTTGGGATATATTATATGAGTTCAGATAGTGACTGGTCTCAGTCTCAGGGCAAATAATGGCCGATTTGAGACATTAATTTAATGTGTTACAAATCGTATTTTTTCAACTTTTAAATGAATTATTTTAATAATGAAGATGATTCTGTATTAATTATTCACAAAAATTTTTTTATTTAAAATTTTCCATTCAAAATTCCTTCGGATTGAAAATTACGAAATTAGGATAGTAATTTAGTGACAAGCGTGAACAGTAGTAATGGAACTTCGGGGACCCTGGTACTCATAATATGACTCGAGAAGACGAGACGAGAGACTCGGAAGTAATTGTGATTTTTAGGACACGTTCTATATGCCGGCTGCAGCACCTGCCGACCTGCCAGACCCATACTCTACTGCGAATTACTAACTGCTACATTCGACAACTATAGTCAGAGCTGCTAAAAATAGTAATGAATAATGACTATTTCCGTTAATTATAATGTTGGATATGGGATTAGTCAAACATTTGATTTGCTTATAAAGTTATTCTTATAACCGAAATTTTTTTTTGGGATACAGTGCTTCATTCTATTCTATTCAGTTTTAGCTCCGTAGTGAAAGTATTTTTTTCTACTTTTAATTGGGATAGATATTTTGTTTTATTTTTCAAAATAACAATTTCCAGTGAAGATCTCTCTCAATACCTAAAGATGGTGGTATATTTATTTTACGGCACATATATATATATATATGTGCGAAGCACATCCATGATCATTTCGATAAGGCGAATTTTTACTGCAGCCGGCATTCATACCGTACCTGTAAATATCTGTTTTTAGTACCGGATAAATTTAGCAAACAATACTTTCACAGCTGACGTAAACATATAAGTGCATGCAGAGTGTTTGAATATGAAACGACGATGCATCAAATCACACGAGCCGTCAATATTTACAGAATTACTATGCAAATAAACAACTCAGTGCTACAGTGGTAGTGGCTAGGGTTGTTGGATAGATAGTCGTAGGTAGGAATATAATAATGTCGATACAGAGAGCGCAGTGAACGAAGAACACCGTCACGTTTGACGGTGGAAATTGAAAACTGCCAACCGCGATGTTTGGCACACAACAAGAGGAACTGCTGAACGTGTTACGGGAAAATTCACATCAGCGATATATAGGAATAAAATGACATTTGTAAAAAAATAACAATATAGCTCACAAAAGAAAGATTTAATACAAGTCGATGTCCATACGTAAAGAAAAATATTTTTTAGAAAAAAACCCACATTATTTACGTAATTTTGCTATTATTTTTGTAACATCGGAATTTATTTGATAATGTGGCATATCACTGTTAAGCGTCGCATTCATGCCACTGTGTAACCGCATTACGTATCTTTTTCGTAGCATTAATCATATCTAATGTTTCTCTCAATATTTCCTTCAGCCTTGTTCTATTCTCAATTTATGAGATATGAACTAATTAAAAAAGGCTTGAAACTAAATTTTAATTATGGAATTTATTTATTATTAATAATTTTAATAGTGAAGTGGCCTACGAATAAAAATCACTATTATTCAGTATACCACGTCAATCAAAAATTAAACAGTAAAAAATATGTACATAAATCATTGAATACTACATAATATAAAGCAACACATTTTAAAGTTACTCTATTACATTTTATCAATAACGCCACTAACTTTATGTCAAGCATCACTATTAATACATTGCGTAAAAATATTCTAATCCAAATACATATTTACAGAAGAGCGTATATATTTTAGTGTTATTTTATCACAGACGTTAAACATCTGTTAGATATCAAACTATGAAAACTGATATGCAGATTATAAATCAAAAGTATGTACATATTTACATCGAGAAATAGCTGCAATTAGGAGGACTACTCAAAGAATCAATTGCATGCTTTGATGTGATGGCAGGTGGCATGTAGCGAGCGGGGAATAGCAAGTAGCACGTCCTGATTGGCAGAATGTAATTTAAAATTCCGAAGTGTTGATCACGGGCCAAATGCTGAAAGCAAGACCTATTTATCTATCTACTGATAGACTGTGCACCTGTGGTTTATTTTCCCATCTTCACAAAATTCGAAGAGTGTAAAAAATTAAATTTAACTACCGAAACCATTTGATGAATTCTGAAATCATTTACGCGGCATCTTGATGTATTTAAGTGTAGTCTCAATAATAATAAATAAAAATAATAGTAACACTACGTGTCTAAATAGTATCATTGAATCGATCAATGTCCAGAATTTCAGACAATGATAATTACCGATTCTCTTTGCGGTGGAAAGCCGATGCACGTCTGCAGTCTGCACGATTTCATTGAGATTCCAGTCAGGGTGTGTTACGGAGGCCGTCCGGGGGAATCACCTGGTTGGTCAGCCTTGCCGACCGCGGCACGCGGCACGTCAATACCACTCGCCGACAATCGCAAGTTACCGAAATTTATTGATACGGATCGCAAGGAGCTTTTGGCATTAGATAGAAAACAGAGTAACCTTTTGCGCAGTTACCCAAAGTTACAAATAGAATTTTAAGTTAGAATCATAAAAAGTAAAAATGTTTCCATTCTTTTCATTTAGCTGACTACTGCAGTTTGAAAAAGAGTTGTGAAATTGAATTTCTAATTTCCTAAACATTTTCTTAATTGAATACATGAAACCAAGAATGAAGCTGTTTTTGTTGGTGGACAATAAATGTATTTCTATTACAAAGATTTTTTTTTAAATATTATTTTAAAACCAACAAAATTAACCCTAAATTCATTAGACATACGCTTGACATTTGGACAAAAGTTTAGGCCATGGATGGCTCGCACGAGTCAGTTGCAGGTATTCATGTGTTTGGTGTGGGGTGTCCCCGACGGCGTGGGCGTGGAAGTTGCTCCTTGTGCATTTGATATTTGAGTTAATTCTAACTGAACGCCTCCTCCGACCAGAGCATGAACAAATATTTCCCATTACGTATGATAGACACAAAATACTTCTTAACACGTCCAGTGTTTGAAATACATTTATATTATATATATAATAAGCAATAACGAATGCATTAACTGCAAAAGAATATTAAATATACCTTTGAGAATTATAAAATAACGTTTGTTAACCTGACACATCAGATTTTAAAACAATCATATATGATATCATAAACGTATACGACCTGTAGGGTTGGGTTACTTTAGAAAGTTATGAAGAATAATTTCCAATAATCAGTTAATATTTTTTTGCAAATTTTATAGATACGATAAGAAAAAACTATTAAAGTGGCTAGGTGCGTAGTAAAAAGTGTCCTTTTTAATATAAATAATATCGATATTACAAAGAAACCTCAAGACAGAGCTATTAACGTGAGAAGTTTTAATATTGTAGCGAATTGATTGAATTTAGGAATAACAGAGAAAATTAAGGATGGCGATGTTGACGTGACATAAAATCGTCGCGAAAATTCCATTTACTCACACAGCGGACTTGTCCCAGATTATGATTGACCTTCTCCGCAAATGATTATTTTGCCTCCACTCAAAAAAAGCATATTACACAGAAATTTCTGTCGTCTTATTTTGAGACAATGTTGAATAAAGACTATCTAATCTACTTTAGAATTAATTTTCACCATTAACAAATTGCTACTCATTTTAATTGTTGAGCAATTCTACAAAAACATCGATTTACTGCCGTTTATTAAAATAACAGGTTTCCATTATATAAATATATAATATTTTAAAACAACACTTTTATAAGCTTTATATTTTAATTTGTCAATGTACATGTGATATGCCCGAGACGTACAATTGCCCGGTGCCAGAACAGAACACAATATTATCTAAAAATCTAGAATCTAGATGACATACTAAATAATGTGCTTAGATAGTGATTTTGCTAAATGTGTGAAAATGAAATAAGCATGGAGAAAAAACTGCTGTCAGAACAATCCGAATGAATACCTTGACATAATTAAGAAAACGAATCTTAATGACAATTTGTAGAAGTTGCAAATACCACAATGCGACTGAGGTGTGTAGTGTTTTTTTACTTTACTGATGAATTTAATCGATTATCTTCATTTCATAAATTGAATGTTCCTTGGAAAGCTTTTCAGGATTATTGTAAAAAATAATAAACTACCTACTGAGGAATCACATACGTGAGAAGACCCCGGATCGAAGAGAGGCGAGCGGCTGGTTATCCGGAGTCCTGGAAGGGCTGATCTCAGACAAACACCATTTCAGATCCGGTTAAAAACTTATTTATTATCCATTCAAGATGCAGTGGTTTCACATTACACAAATATAAAAATCTTAACACATAAAATTGATTCTACATTTACATTTACTTAGCAACTGAATTTACTTTAAGTTTTAATACAAATGACACAACGAATTTAAATTAAATCCAACGCAAATCAAAACACAAAAACAAACAAACAGTTCACATCGTCACATCACTTTCGTCGCGACGAGACCTCGTTCGTCCGACTCGGTAGCTCGTCATCGACTGTCTACAAAAATTCAAAAAAACACCGTGCCAAGTTGGAGCTACCCTTTTCCGTAAAAATGGACTCGTCCAGCGGCCGAAGCCCGGGGGCTTCTTAAATGCCTGACAACAAGAAAGAGCGTATTCTGCGAATTATTGCTGTTTGCCGCAGGCCGATTTCAGTTCGGGACATTAATGACACTTATACTTAAGAAAAACCAGGGTGTGTCAAACCCCCATACTTCTAGTGTCCATGAACTGAGTTCGGACAGCGTAGCAATAATCACACAAAAACAAGATACAATATACAATAAAGAACACAAAAAATCAAGTCTTAAAAACACACGCGTGGCAGCGCGTCGGTCGTCACACACGAGGCCACAACACAGGTCATGTCGCGATCGGCATCACAACGGGCGGTGGTGCAAATTTTCCTACGCCAACAGGCGTCCTGTTCCTATCCCAGGAAGGCATCCGCAGCGTCCTCACTCGGTGGGGCAGGTGTGTCGGCAGCATCTCCTCTTCACAGGCAGACGGCCTCATCTTCTCCCGAGAAGGCATCCGCAGCGTCCTCGCTCGGCGGGGCAGGTGTGTCGGCAGCATCTCCTCTTCACAGGCAGACGGCCTCATCTTCTCCCGAGAAGGCATCCGCAGCGTCCTCGCTCGGCGGGGCAGGTGTGTCGGCAGCATCTCCTCTTCACAGGCAGACGGCCTCATCTTCTCCCGAGAAGGCATCCGCAGCATCCTCGCTCGGCAGGGCAGGTGTGTCGGCGGCATCTCCTCTTCACAGGCAGACGGCCTCATCTTCTCCCGAGAAGGCATCCGCAGCGTCCTCGCTCGGCGGGGCAGGTGTGTCGGCAGCATCTCCTCTTCACAGGCAGACGGCCTCATCTTCTCCCGAGAAGGCATCCGCAGCGTCCTCGCTCGGCGGGGCAGGTGTGTCGGCAGCATCTCCTCTTCACAGGCAGACGGCCTCATCTTCTCCCGAGAAGGCATCCGCAGCATCCTCGCTCGGCAGGGCAGGTGTGTCGGCGGCATCTCCTCTTCACAGGCAGACGGCCTCATCTTCTCCCGAGAAGGCATCCGCAGCGTTCTCGCTCGGCGGGGCAGGTGTGTCGGCAGCATCTCCTCTTCACAGGCAGACGGCCTCATCTTCTCCCGAGAAGGCATCCGCAGCGTCCTCGCTCGGCAGGGCAGGTTTATTAGCGTCTTCTCGTCTTTACAGGCAGCATGGCAGGCAAAACGGCCTCCGGGTCGCAAATCTACCAGCCACAGTAGGCCTCACTCGTTGAAGACAAAACAGGCACAGCAGGCCTCACAGGTTGCAAATATAACAGGCACAGCGGGCCTCACGGATTGCAAACAAACAGCCACAGTAGGCGTCACTCGTTGACAACAAAACAGACACAGCAGGCCTCACAGGTTGCAACTCCTAACAGGCACAGCGGGCCTCGCGGATTGCAAACAAACAGCCACTGTAGGCCTCACTGGTTGAAAACACAACAGGCCCAGCAGGCCTCCTAGGTCAGCGCGAACGACTTCAAGAACGGCTAGTCGAGAAGTAGGGCTTCGTGAAAAGTAACAGAGGCCAGGCACCTTTCACCGACGACTCCCGCCAGTTTCGCCTTTGAAGCTGGGGTTTCATAGTAAGACGCCGGGAAGCTGACTGGTTGTCTGGTCCCGATCTTGAAGTCCACCTTCAGGGCAGGGTCCGGATTCTTAGTGTGCGTTCGGCGATTTGAAATTCTTGAAGTTACGTTAAAATTCGGTTGGGCGCCATGAACCACAGTTCAAAGCCACTGCATCTTCAGAGCATGAGTCCTCAGGGGGTGAATCCTGAGGTGTCACAAACCGTCAATGGCCACTAAGTTGGGCGACAAATGAGAAGACCCCGGATCGAAGAGAGGCGAGCGGCTGGTTATCCGGAGTCCTGGAAGGGCTGATCTCAGACAAACACCATTTCAGATCCGGTTAAAAACTTATTTATTATCCATTCAAGATGCAGTGGTTTCACATTACACAAATATAAAAATCTTAACACATAAAATTGATTCTACATTTACATTTACTTAGCAACTGAATTTACTTTAAGTTTTAATACAAATGACACAACGAATTTAAATTAAATCCAACGCAAATCAAAACACAAAAACAAACAAACAGTTCACATCGTCACATCACTTTCGTCGCGACGAGACCTCGTTCGTCCGACTCGGCAGCTCGTCATCGACTGTCTACAAAAATCAAAAAAAACTCCGTGCCAAGTTGGAGCTACCCTTTTCCGTAAAAATGGACTCGTCCAGCGGCCGAAGCCCGGGGGCTTCTTAAATGCCTGACAACAAGAAAGAGCGTATTCTGCGAATTATTGCTGTTTGCCGCAGGCCGATTTCAGTTCGGGACATTAATGACACTTATACTTAAGAAAAACCAGGGTGTGTCATACGATAATACAACTTATTTAAAATAATGTATGTATTTGTAGTGCAGGCATTTTTGTAAAACGGATCAAAAATAAACAATTCACTAAATATTATAGTATTGCGTTTCAGCAAGCCAAGCGGAAAGAGATACACCGAGTGATCAGAATGAAAAAATGTCGACTTTAAATCAGATAGATGTTTATTCAATTTGTTAAATTCTCATTCAATTATTGAGGCCGATTTTAAGTTTAAAAATGTTCAGCTTATTGACAGACAGTCTGATAAAAAACAAATAAAGGTTTAATATTACATAGAAATAATTATTTGCCGACAGGTTTGCACCTTCACATATGAAATTATAGTTATAATAAAGATAAGTTTTTTTGGGAATTCGTATTTTTATAAATGTTCAGAGGCTTGATAAAATTACAATTCGGAGATAGACCGGAATGTATAAGCTTTCAAGGGTTGTATTTTCTACGAGATTCGTAAGAAACAAATATAGCTTTGACCTTTCTGCGGTTTGTGTGTGGTCAGTATTATAATTTAGACGAAATTCAAACATATATATTACAAAGTAAACAGCAAACCACGAGGGGCTTAATATAGATACAAGACGTAGAGGGTTAAATTAAAATAGAACGGAGTCGAATTAACAGACGACTAATAAAAACGACTCAAATGAGCATTGAGAAATACTGATGTGAACAACTTTGATAATAACACTTTATATGAAAAGTATACCTTGGGAGAACTAATTTAATGTATGATAATATTTCACTATATTTTCTCGTAAAAGAGAGTATGTAAACACAATTTATCATCGGCCTCTGTGGTTCAGTGGTAAGAGCTTTGCTCTAGCGATCACGTGGGGCTTGGTGTAAGTCCTAGCAAGGTAAATGTAAAATTCATCTCTTTGATCTTGGAAAAGATTGTCTTTTAAAAATTCTCATCGAGTTTATCTCGTGTGATTTTCCAATTCGCAAATATTTGGCGCATTGGCTGTCAGCTGTAATATTAAAAAAAATATATCTGAGGGTATTAATTAAATAAATAATATATGCCACATAGCTTATATGGATAAAAGGTTATACAGCGACGTAGTTTTGAAAAAGAATCCGGTCCGGGATGAGACACCTATATCTATATAGAAATCAAAGAAAAAACGTTTCATAAAAGACTGAAATGCTCACAATTTAATTCACAAAAAGGCCAAGCGTGTAGACGAAGAGTAACTGCCAGATTCCTCATAAATTCAGAAAAGCCGAGTAACAAATTAATTCGTCACATACATTTACATACACCCACGGGCGGCACTACGTTTAGCTAAAGGGCCAGTGTTTTAGTAAAGATCACAGGCACTAGTAAAGTGCCCTGTATTCATAATATTACATTAAAGCATGTTGTGGTGACCACTTTTTTCATAAATCATATATGATATAATTACGTGTTTCCAAAATTACGGTGATAACCGTTTTACAAAATAACTTTTCAATACATACTAAGATTCGATATAGAATTTTAAATCTATCGCAAATGACACAATAAAGCATACACATTAAATGTAACGCAAATCGAAATTTCTTCTATTAGTTGAATATGCAAGAAAATGAACGTTTCTTTTCGTAACGTTTTTTATTTTAAAAATGTAAGTTTGAGACTTGGCAGTAAAATATACTTGGTGTGAATAGAAGTTAAAAATCATTTTTTTACGTTTTACCTGTCAGATATTACGAACGCATGTAAAATATTGACAATAGTAAGGATAAAATAGACAAATAAAACCAATTAGGAACTATAAACTAGTTGTTTTATGTATTACCCATTCCCTTTGGAAAAACATTATGGTCACACCGCAACATATATAATAGATAGATAGGAATGAATGTCGACATACGACGCTGACAAATGCTGTCCTATGAGCCACAATGCGAGGAAGCGAACAATGAAGACCATTATCCCGATGATATCATGCAATTCCACGCCGATTCGAGCGACGCCCGCAATGTCGGGAATGTCGGAATGGAGGGACTGCCCAGGCCAAGGAGCCAGGAGTAAGGCGGCGGACGGGCCATGGAATGGGAGTCCAGAGAAACTTCCTATTGTAAAGCGATGGTGAACTCACAGATGAACTAAGTCAATTGATGTCATTGAATGACGCAAATATTAACTACGATGCTTAAACAAAATTCACTGAATTTTTCAATGTTAACTCATTCATGTAGTATAGTTTTATAAAACATAACATTTCCCGAATCGAATGTTTTTTATTTATTACTGAGTAATTATGATTGTACGATTTAATGTTAATCCATGTATTGGAGTGAATCGTATAATTAATAATAAAAAACGAAGAGTAAAAAAGCGAAAAATGAGCTTAACACTAAAGTATAAAGACATTATATCAATAAACATATCGTAAAACCAATGTAACAAGTGAAAATTTTTCAATATTCGGTAAAGTTATTGATTGAATAAGCGCAAGATTTGTAAAGGTCAAGAAATTTCATAGTCGGATATGCAATATAATATGCTAATTCCGTTGTTTTTAAACAGTTTTTAAAGTACTAAATTACGCGTAAAATATTTATTGATATGATAGGTAGCGATTATGTTTAGTTTTTATATTCGTATGAGGAAGAACCCCTTTCGAATACCGACGTTGAACGTTCAAATTCAGAAATCTCTATTCCAATTCAATTACATTTTTTAAAGATAAATGCCAACAAAAAATACTAGCTGCTTAATTGTAATTATGAATCAGAAATTTATGCTGAAATGTGGAACGTGATTGCAAAATTCGAGAATATTATATTTATGAATGCAATTAATTTCGCGGTCATAAATCAGCGAGACTTTCAATAATTCATTGCTTCATGCACTGATACTCAGAGCAATTTAGTAATGTTTTTAATACTGACACAAACAACAAAAAAAAGGAACCGCAAATTGGTCGATATAGGAAGATAATAAATTTAGAATGTAAATTATGTTTTCATACAATGTCCGCCCTCTAAGTTGGGCATATTGAATAATACGAAAATATATGAAGTACTGCTTGACAAGGCCGGTCCCATTTACATGAAGAGTAAATGAGAGAAAAAATTTAGGAATTAAAATATAACCAATACAATTTGGGTATAAAAAGGAATCATGGTTGGATAATGGCTCTAACCCGATAAAAGGTAAGCTAACCTTACATATCAACAACTGGACTCCTATGGTCACTCATTTCACTTCACATGTTTATGGTTAATATTTATATTAAATATCGACTGTGGAAAGGAAAAAGGACGTAGCCCACACCAAAAAATATTGTGTATAACTCACACAAAACGTGCTAATACACTATATTCTTACATAAATATACAATATATCGACTATGGAAAGGCAAAAGGACTTATATCTCCGTCTTTACAAAACATTTTTTTTTCGATAATCATGATATTTTTGTGTGTGGGTTACGTCCTTTTTCCCTTCCAAAGACGATATGTAAGCAATATAATATGAAAAAACGATGCTGTTTTGAATGTAATCTATTGAATTTTTGAAGACATAGGTTGGTCTCGCACGATGTGAAATCGTTAGCCAATTCTAAATAATTTCTAATTGTAGCAAATTAGTACGCCTTCAATTTAGTGAATGGCTTTTCTGAATATAAGGTAATTGCAAATTATCATGCTAGTGTACTGAAACTAGGACGAATCGCTAGTCGTGTTTAATACATAGGTGTAAAATTAATTTACGAGCATTTATCAACAGAACGTGTTGAATAAGAGGTAGATATTATTTGTAATGAGTCAATGCATATACCTATTATCCAATGCATTTTGTATTTCGTAACTGCTGTACATACACCATAATAAGGTTGTTTTATTATTTTTTTTATTATGTGACGAAGGATCGTGATCGCAAAACTTCTCTCATAAGCAATAAGTTAATTTGAATAAGATGAAAAATGCGTTCGAAATGTATAACCTGCCAGCCTTAAATTCGAGGGAGTCTTAGCCTCAACTAAGAATATCTGCCATCTCCAAATGGTTCCAGTGGCCACCTTGATGCTGCCTCATGACACTAGCAAGTCCAGCCACCAAATTTTGGTCTTTATATTCAGGATGCACTTGGTTTAAATATTGAACTAGTGATTTTTTTTTTCCATTATGTAAAAAAAATACTGCATGCTAATGGCATATCAATATGATTTTTTATGCCATATTATATGTAATTTATATGTAGTAAAGTTCAAGATCGAAATTGTAGAACTGCAGTGAAACTGAATGATGACAGCGTAAGTTAATAATATATTATTAATCACTTTTAAGGTGTCAACTGTCAATTCTTGGTGGAATGACATTATATTTAAAAAAATAAAACACAATTCATTTGTACTACTTCCACATATTTATAATAGATGTATACCGCGAAGAGTTTATTTGTGTTAGATGACATATTATACTATTATGTAAGTTTGAATTCTGTATATAGCAAAAGCAATAGAGTTGACTCCAAGAGACACACGCATATCGAGTGGCATGGTATTTAACCTGTCTCTGCGAGACGTGTGGGCACGAAAGATGTCAGCAATTGACACCAATCGCCTCAAACGATCGGACAATAAACCGAAGAAAAAAAAAACAGCGAAATTAACTAATGGTTCGAGACAATCTCCAACCGAGATGTTGCGCTGCAGCAATTTGTCGCCAATTCACGAGATGAGCTTTTAATTGATAAAACGGGTCTCTGGATTGAAGAAATACGTTTTTTAAGAGCCAAGAGTTTAACTATTAATAGAACTTGATGCTTAAAAATATTTAAGCCGAATGACTGAAAAATGCAAAGTTTTTTTAGGGTTTCTTTTTATTTTTTATACCATATCCGCTCCTTATTCGTTTTTTTATACATTTTCAATAGTATAGAAAACTTGCGTACTGAATTGGACGTTAAGGTCTTAGGACATTGTTTCGAAAAGAATATTTAAGAGTTTTGACGATGTGAATATTTTACCGACATTTTAATTGAAATCTAAATTGAGACACATATTTATTTCAGGTTGACCCTGCCAACATAATACCTACTAGGTCGCTAACAGATGCATATTATACGTGTAAGGGCCGCAATAGCGTGTGTGCTACACAGTGGGAATATTACATTCAGCGAAGGATTTGGGAGGCTTTCCGCATAAAGGCGGACAGTGTGCAGCGTTCGCCGAAAGGGAGGCGGCCTACAGTCACATGAACGGGCGCCCCAGGGGAAAGTGTTTAACCTAATTTCTTGGAACAACATTTTCATTTGGTCCAAATCAATCGCTCGCCTCGGAATAATAAAACGAAATGAATTCCGGCACTGCAAAACCATTAAAACGGAAACGGCTCCAGCTTGCTGATTGGATTGGAAAAACGTTAAAAGAAATTCACGGGTAGTCAAATTTAGCTAAGATACCTTTTACCTATAACGAAAACACCAACACGTTTATTTAACTGTTTGAACAATAAATACAGTTTACTTGTAAACAAATATTAGAAGGTACTTGAATTGAATGTTTATTACATGCTGTATTCCAATATTCAACACTTATTTATTACTATTAGATAGAAGTCGCCGTTGACGTCGATAAAGAATAAGATAAATGATAATATACCATGAAAATTCTTATAACATAAATGAACAATAAAGATATATAAAAAAGCATATGTGACGTTATTCCGTCGACCAAAGTGAACAAAAATCCGCTGCGGTCAGTCAAAGGGCGCAAAGGGGATTAGAGCAATTTTTAATTAGACCTCGGCCAACAATGAGCGATCCTTCCGCGGTGAAAGGACGCTAAATAAATGCGAATAAAAGCGTCGCGACGCTGCTCAGTGACGGACGGACTGACCGGTGACGTACTGACTCCGTCTCCCTCTCGCAGTCTGTATGTGGATTAACTCATATATATGCTGGATAAATCTGAGTAACTTACAAAGGGAGATTGCAGAATAAACATGACCAGTTTGTTAGATTTCCTCTAATTAAATGGGGCAAGTAAAGTACCGTTAAAAAGTTATCTCTACTACCACCGTTAATATTTATATTGTAAAGACAGATGCATGTCTGTCTACCTTGGAATAGCCTTAACAAAGTTGCATCCATTATAAAATATTACCAAGTACTTGACACACCAAATGTCCAGCAGGCCAAATACTTTGAATCACTCAATTTGAGGAGTAATATAACAGGTGTGACAAAAATCTGTGCCTCAAGGTCAAATTTTGATATAGAAAAATCAACATGTTATACTGCCCGGGACCATCTTATCAATGAGAGAATCTTACACCTGGGCTAATCTTACAATGACCGACTATGTTTTCGACTTCGTAGATTTTTGACGTAGTTATTCCACGCATCGCTGGCTTAAATTATAATTACATTGATGTATGAAAAACTCTTGATTGACAGTTGTGAGTCGTAGTCAACTTATATTCTGAATATGCAACTTAGACAAACGGATATGAAAATTGCACTAAAAAGAAATTTATACGTTTAATATCGGGCAGAGTAAGCCGAGTTTATACTCTGCGAAGCGTTTTTTAATCAATATCAACGAAGGCGATTAACGAAATTGAAAAACACAACAGCAGCCGCGTCGGACTTAGCACCAGCTGCGATATGAAAACATTAACTCGAGAGAGAAAGTCTGCCGATTTAGATACTGGGCATCTGGCGCGCTGTCATCGCTCCATCGTTTCATATTTAATATAATATGTAAATATACGGCGGCGATAAGACGAGAGGGCGGGTCACGGAGGGCGGAATTAATAAAGTCCGCCGGCCCGCCGCCCATAAAACTCCGATCTCCAATGCAAGAGGCCTAATATGAATACATATGAAAAAATGTCAAGTGATATATTGACGGGCGGACGATGGTGCTCGGCAAGAGTGGGAAGTGGCCCTGCATTGCGGGCATAGGCGAAATGATTTTTTGGAGTGGGATTCTGAAGGGATGAATATGCAATCAAAACAATAAAAATGACCTACTGGACAGGAAAGTGTTTTATATGAGTGGTGATACATCATTGCTGGCAACAGTTAGTAAACAATTTATCTTGTGGGTGCGGCATGACATAATGTATGTTTATTCATGTTTATTAAAAACATATTTTTAATTACATTCAATGTAACAAACGTTAAGACATCTTTTTTCTTTGATCTGTCTTCTACTCAGTATTTCAGATTTTTTAAACAAAAAATAAGACGATTGCAGTAAATGTTCAAAATCCATTTTTAAAATTCTTTCTCTTTTCTTCATTTTTTAATCCATTTTGAAATCTCAAAGCACGATGATAAAGGAGAGGATTATTTATATTTGTTTTGTTAAAAAAATCACGAATTTTCCTTTTAGCGTAGATTACGTAACAATCAGAAGTTAATTGCGTAAATTCATACAATTCAAATTAATCCAGATAGGTCGAGACAATTTTACTCAGGTTAACATTCTGTATACAGCTCAAATTGAAATATAAAATCGTTTTATGTGAATATTACATTGCAATATTGTGTAGGCTGACACGATCGTAATAACGTCTTATTTATTCGTCACCGCAACTCCACGACATTAAATTCCCAAATTGCAGGCTTCATCGCGCAACACCGAAGCGATATTAATTTATTGTTTAAACACAACGATCAACAGGGGAACGGCATAATTAGCGTCGAGCAGATATCGCTGGATATTAAACATGCACACACAGTTAGCAGAATTCAATTAAAGTCGGGGAAACTGAGAGGTCGCGAAGTTTGCGCCCCTCTCGCTCCTTGATTAAAGACCTCGCAGCGCACTAGCGCCACTCGAATGTAATCAAAACCGACTAATTACCCATGAAAGGAATCCAAAGTTTCCTTTCATTTTTAAGCTCGCTCAATGCGTTTCCATTCCATCTCGATTCTGCGACTCTGTCTCTTTTCGTTATTGACGACGGTCGCACGCGCAAGTAGGACGCGACGGAAAGGCTGAAAGGGACTGCGGAATTAAATTTCCAACGGGGCGCTTTTATCAAATTAAGTCGCTTGTGTAATTTTGATCTACTTAATGCTTCCGGCCGTCGTTGTTTACAATTCTTATTAGAATTATTATACGAGTCGGGCGATACTCGCGAATGACTCTCCGCGCTTGCAAAAAGTTTTCAAGTTGAGTGCGGCGTGAGGGATAATTTGAACTGTGCGGTTTCGGGATGAGATTCGGAGGGACGCCAATTCGCAGATGTCGGAGCCGGAAGGGAGCGAGACCGCTTTTAAAAGCCAATCTGCGGAAACGTAATGACTACGGTGTATCCACAATAAGAAAAGTTCTTTTAATTAAAATTTTATAGCCCGTATTAATGGACGGGATAAGATGATATTTCGAACCGAAGAATCCAATTAAGTTTAACTATTTTCATTGTGCGCGGTGACACATTCATTAACTTTGTTTAAAATCTCCCATTTATTTTAATTAATATCTTATTACAGTCAAGTTCTCTAGATAACGACGTGAAACTGAGACAAAGTAATAACGAATGAATTAGAGTGCATTATCAAAAATCAAATTCATACAAAAGGGACAAATAAATAACGTCTATGCCACTAAAATGTTCAATATTGATGGCTAGTGGACTAATCAGCCATTTTTTATTTTCATTTAGAGAAAGCACACTCACTACAGAGCTTCATACTATGATATGAAAAACAAATGTAAACAAATTATTGTCGACCATAATCATTTTTTGTTACTTACAATTTACAAACCAAAAAAACCTGAATGCTAAACCTATGTGAAAACTATCAAGCCTCAGGTATTTTGCACAATTTTTCGAATTCCGAGAGACAGCAACACAGGATTGACGCGGATTGTATGTACGCGGATTCCTTAAGGAGGCAGTAAGCGAGTCGAGTGCCAAGAGATAAGGGCGTCCCGCAGAGCCTTCCGACGCCACCTGTCTGGGGATAATCCACTGGTAGTCAGGCGCAAGCGACGAGGCAGCGTGCAGTGGCGGTCTCTGTCGCTCCGCGTTTTCGCCTCATCGAGATAATCACGGCAGACTTGACTTATCGGCGGGAGGTTTTCACGAAGTTTCGAGACGAGCCGAAGAAAGTAACACGGGCGGTCATGGCGAGGACATATATAATGACAGCCATATTAATTTACTTCCACGTTTTATGAGTAGTAAATAAGAGACACCACAGTGTGTCCACTAACAATAATAATATATCTTGCGAAGGATTTATCGTTCGTAGAAAAACATTTGCCATTATGCTTACGAATGAACAGAAGACGATAACATAATTTCATTATTTAAAGCAAGTGAAGTAAGTTGCATATGTAACATAATAGGCAGTTATTGAATTACTTAAATCAACATAATAATATTTTAATTAAAACTTACAATACAGTCTACACATCTTTTTTTATTTATTTTAGAAAAAACATAATTTCACCCGTATCGTAGTTTCAAGAACAGATCCATAAAACATTTCGTCGTATGACTTAGGTATTATTAAAAAGAACAGAAAATTAATTAAATTTGATCATGTTGTAAGAAATATGTTTTATTACATATTATATAACTTTTTATTGAAAAAAATATTATTTTATTTTTTGTTGCAAATAATTAATGACAAAAAATAAATATGAATCAAAAAGATACTAACGAAATTTTATATTAAATTCAAAATAAATTTATCCAAGTGAAAATTTGAAGGTCGAGTAAGTCAAGTGGCTACCTCATATTATGTATGAAATAAATATCTTTTAGTCTACGTTTTTTGTAAACGCCGAGGAAGTTTTATTAAGCAATGTTTAAAGAACACTATGTACGGTGAAACTTCATTAGAATGATTTCCAATGCAATACGCTAGTCTTCGAAGCAAAAAAATTAATATAGCTTTCACTAGCCCTCCTCGGCAGGAAAAATTCTCCGGATCTCTTTCAAGTAATATAATAAGACGATAGCGTGAAAATTGCGGGGTTATACAAGACCGTAATGACCTCATGCAAGATGCCCGTCTAATAAACTATACACGGGGCGAAATTATTGAGGCCCGTCTCGCTTCAGACAAATGGTTTTGCTACGGCCAAACTTAAGTTAACTAAAACATTCTATTGAATTAAATGATATTTTTTTACAAACTATATTATCTAACATGTAGGTAATTAGCAAAAAAATCTGCAAAATTCATAGAATACCATTTGCATATCAATTTAAAGCCGACTATTTCTTGGTTAGAAATTTGTTCACATTTGTTTTGAAAAAAGACATATCATGCTTTCATTTCTATCTGTTCCGATGTAAAATTTCTATGCTGGTTGTAATTATACGAAGGCATTCATTTAAATAACTAGAATGTTGAAATGCGTAATAAATTTACTGATTTTAATGCTACAATAGTATGCCGATTTAATCCGTTAAGCATTGAATGTGTCCGTTGTATGTATGTCTCGGGAAATATTTGGTAGAGGTGGAAAAAACAACTTAAACCTCAAAACGGGTGGTAGAAGAGAAAATACAAAGAAATTTCAACAAAGTGACAATTACCAACGGCATTAGAGGTGTTATGGGAGACACGAGCATTGCACGGTGCCGTTTGATTCTGTCCAAAGTAAAATTTGCAAATTTCGCTGACATGGGAACCAACACTGTGAAAACTTTTACGATAATGATGGCAATTTTGGTTTCATGCATGGCATTTAATTGCCAAGAACAAAAAACTGTGATGATCAGTAAATTATAGAAGAGCTGTATATTCTACACAGGTACGTTAGAGATATGCATTAGAAAAACTGCTGAAAAATATTTTTTTCTTTTTTGATTAATCAAAATTTACCAAGATGGTTGATAAAATTTTATTGAATTTGGAGAATCGTTTTTAAATTTTCTTATAATCAAAAAATATTGAGATGTAAGTAGCCACCGCTTATTGTATTACTTTGAAAGGTAGTTAATTCTTTCATTCACACTATGTTATAATGACGTTAATCAAAACACAAATGGATACATACATGTGTACGATTCAAATTGTGAAAATAGATGGTAATCAAATATGTTATACAGCCGGTATCGGAGTATTATTTTATTAAATCGCAAAAAAACTTCAAATACCTAATCCGCCCCATATATTAAAAAACATAATAAATATACGATAATAATAGCGACCTTCTCATGAAAATCGTGATGACGTGTTCATCATTTAAGCTACTGTATTGAGAAAAATAAAGGAAAGCGAACGTTCAATAAACTTAGAGGTTAAATATTGTAATTGATTAGTAGATTTGATTTTTGATTGAAGTGTTAGGAATATAATATTAGAATAACAGACATAAACATAAAGGTTAATCTTGGTTGTGTTTGAAAAAAATCGAATCATTGAATAAAAAATAAGTTTGTATCCTTCAAGTTGCTTTAGCGAAATGTCACGGAAAGATTCGCTGAAGTAGAATTTGTAAAGAATTATAAAAACTTTAATGAAGTATGCAAGATGCATTTCTTAATTCAAGAATAATATAATGCACCTTGCGGGGATTTAAATGGATTTAAAATTACACCAGTCTAATGAACACACGCTGGCGTTAATGATGCTAAACTTGTTTGTGCAACGCAACCTTAAGCCAACACACAAATTTAATTAACCTTTAAAATTTTACAATTTAATGGGTTTCATAAGGTTAAAACGCTACGAAATAATGCTAAAATTAATATCGCATAATGATATATAATGACAACACCGGGCTGCTTTACCTGCAGAATACTTATTTGTGAATCACTTTTAATGAAAGATGGTAACAACGCCAACTAGATAAATACTAACATACGTGCTAATTTAAATAACATAAAATAAAAGAAGTTTAAGCTATTCATAAAAACTAAATAAAAAGCGGTTAATTTTAAAAGTATTAAATAGCATCAGTCTAACGCAAAAATTAATTTTTTTTTACGTACCACGCTATAACAGTGACTTTTTAATGATACCGTGAGGTTTCCTTGATGGACTCGTCTTAAAAAAAACCAGGAAAATTTCAGTCATTCACCGACCCAAACGAAATCCCTTTAATATATTGCAATCCGTCAGTATCCACGTGCTTGTGAGTATATTAAATTGTATACGCTATAAAATAAGAGCAGAAATATTTCATCAAATTGTAGCTTCCAAGAGACAAAAATAAGTAAGTCATTATAAAATCGAATGTACATATACAAAGAAAAAATCTGCGAATTTTCTTTGAAACGTCGAAAGATATTGTGAAAGCTTTTCAATTGAGGCAATATTCATTCGGATCTATTTCAGTGTTCCTTTTAATAACCGATATCGATGATAAAATCTAGCGAAAAAAATCTGCGCTGTTTGAGAAGGACACAAAAACAAAAAGAAAGAGAACAATGGACCGTAGGGTTGGTGTGGGTTGGGGGGAGGTTAAGACTGGGGTGTGGTAGGGGTGTTTGTAAAGAATGATGGCATAATTCAGTCGTCGGGTGCTCCGGAGCCCAATTTTCCTCTTCACCTCATTCCTCCGTATCTTAACGCGCCGCGGAATGGGCTCGCCGGCAGTTACTTCGGCAATTGAACAAGTGCACGCGCCCCGAGCGGCCCGCTGTTATGGGGATGTATATTGCCACTTTTCATAGCGATGCCCAAACATTGAATATTTTACCCGAGTCATGCCTTCCCTATTCATAATTAATTACATTTCTCAGTCAAATATTTTAAAAAGAAGTGTTGATTAAAAAATTTGAGTATCGGTCTCGATATATGGTAGTGTTTTAGTTTCATTAAATAATTTAAACTAAAAAAATATTGATGAAAGTAAATGTCATTGAGAATGTATAGACGTTCGACTCAATTAACTCAGGTATTTTGTAAATCCAAATTAAATATAACATTTAAAGCAGTATATTTTATTCTTTATCAGAAAGTATACCACCGAAGTATATATAGATAGAAGATATTAATTAAGTATACGGCAAAAACTCTCGCGGATATAAAACCAGTATAAACAAAGTAAAGAAGCACCAATAAGAAATCTTGTAAAACACACCTCAACTGCAGTAAATCCCGGAACCCGTAAAAGAAAACAACCGGCGATAAAGCGAAAAAAAGAAAGTTCTTTAATCATTTAACTTTCTGGATTAAAACAGCAAAAAAAGAAAAACTCCCGACAAACAGAATTTGAAAACACGCCTAGAACAGCAAAAGTCGCGAAAGTGAGCGAGGAATGAGGTCGTTATAAAAAGGAGACGCTCTGCGAAAACATTTTCTTTGCTTTTCTCCTCCAACTATCGAAGAGTTTCCGCGGCCTTTTAGCCGTCTGTCGCTATTCAGCGGAGAGGGCCTACTTCTGCTCGGCACGTCAAAGGAGGAAAATGAACCTAAAGCTTCGGTCAGGTGTCGCTAGGCGGACTAATCAAAACTCAAACAAAGTAGGCGGTTAGTCAAGAAAACAACCTGAGAATAAGATTTCTTTTATAAAACACCCTCAAATGAATAAGCGAAGATTTTTGCGTCAGTGGAAACTTTTTAACGCATACTTTATACGATTGCAAGGATTGTAATTAATTTGATTATCGCAGAAGTACTCCACGGGATTTAATTAATAATAACTTTTTAGAGGCATGGTAACAATAGAGTTTTCAGGGGTAATATCATTAATCATAAACGTTTAGTGTAAAACACAGTTCATTCATTTCCTTTTGTGAAATTTTGCTACTTAATTGTATAATATATAGAAATAGAATACCATTAAGTTGACAAATTGACATAACTCATGCGACTGTTACACAGTATCTACAACAAAACACGCATATTTTGAAACATATTCGAATCGTACCAAAGTTTTATTAATAAATTATTTATACACTTTGTAATAGAAATACAGCTAAAAATAAATTATTACGAACATTTTTCATGGCTATAAAAACATAAATATACAATTTGTTGTAAACCTTCGGCGAAAGTTTTACAAGTGTCAACTTGTATAAAATATTACTATAAATATTTTTTAAATAATCAGTTGATTATCAGAATCTGATGATTTTGCATAAGTACAACATGATATATTTCGATTAATTTTTTTAAGACTACTCTGTACTATTTTCTATTATTTATTTTTTTCGTTAAGACAATATCTGTTAAGATTAAAGTAAACTTTTATAGCTGGATTCAGAGTTTTAATCCTCGCGGTGCGAACCAAGATTTAAAAAAAGGATTAAGGGAGATTTACTGTACATAATTTGTGAAAAAAATAGCCTGTTAGCATGTTCGTCAGCAGAAATAATTGTAGGTTGTTAATGTGACGGAGCTCGGAAAGTCTCCGCACTAAACAGCTGATTAGCGAAGATTAAGATACTTTCAAGAGGATTATTTCAAGTGGATAATTAGACGAGCTAATGTGAAAGACGGGTTTAAGGGTATATTGATATTAACTGCGTGAACGAGAAATTTAATTTGGTAAGAAAATAAGCTTATGACATACAATATTATATTAAATTACTTTTTCGTGAACGAATAATCGCCTTAATATAAAATTAAATTAAAAATTGATAGTTATTCCACTTGGTTTATCAATTTTTAATTTAATTTTATATTAAAAATGAACTTCCACAAAGTTACCGCCGAATCCATATAAAAAATAATAATTGACTTAATTATGACATACTGTTATTATGGTAAGAATGATTCATAGACTTCACTATAGTCTGACAATATTTTATATGATCATGAACGATCAAAACAAAATGGTCACATATTAAGCGAAACCGGTTCTGATCGTATAATCAAGATCGTAAAATCAGCGATTGCTAACGTGCCGCATAATATATTGAAGAGTTAAAACCTTTCCTAATTAAAAAAAAAACACTTAAAAGCACTTTTAAAAATACAATGATTTCAGTTTCAATTAATTGCGTACAAGAACATATGGAATAGGCCTTTAATACAATATTCAATGCAGCGACCGAATCAAGTTTATAAACCCCTTACGTGTTTTCATTATAAGCGGTATCGTCTACGCCTCGGGTCGAATAATCAGTGAATTATTAAAAGACCCTCCCTACAGGTGTTTACCTTCCGCCCGAGGGCCTTCAAAATGCAGTTGAGCGGATCCGTGAAAACATTTAGACGGCCCGTTACGACACTTGTGACAAATGGGCCAGAGTGCCGCGAGAAAAAATCATCTCTCGTTTCCTAATTAAATAACAGAGAAGGGGTTGATCTGATTACGGGCCACCCTCGGCGTCAAAGGCCAGATGAAGACACTCTATGACGTCATTCAGTGTTTATAGACTGGTTCAGTAACAGATTTTTTGGCGAAGAAGAGGAATCGAATAGTTTCAAATCACATTGAAAAGATTACATTGAAGCTTTATGTTAAGTGTACCAATAATATACAATAGCATTCCTATGTATAGTATAATATAATAATTCAATAAGCAATATTAGAACTGGCCATTTGCCTTCACAAAGATAAAGATAATATTGTCAATTATATCTCAAATAATAAAAGAAAAAAGACGTGTCAAGATTTTCAATTTAAGCTTAAAATGAAAACATCCGAAGATGCTGAGTGAATATTATAATATTCCAAATACAGCAGGAAAACACACACGTGCAACATCACGTAGAAGCGGCAACCAATACAGTCACGCGAGTCGAAGGATACAATAGCATGGCACACACGTCACGCCTTCTGACACCGTAAATCCGATCCAACTTGTATTGAAAAACATATTCAGTGTGACCTGACACCTCCACAGAATAAACACCATCCCGCCAAAAGAGATTCGACTCACGATTGAATTTCCGTAGCTATTTTATGACAATAGTAAAACTCTAAATATATCAAGAACTTCTTCATACTAATATCAATAGTGCATTGGTAACGTAACAGTTATGTTACAGTTTAACGGTGTGTAAGAACATTGAGCGGTTTTGGGGTCCGTCTCTTCCACTCGGTCGCGATGCCATGGGTTTGAAACCCGGAATCGAAACATTCAAAAACCAGTTATTCAATTTAAGTTTCACACCTCTGCGATATTTTCATATCTCCCTACCACCCCCTGCCCGATTCTAAGAACGGAGCGTTGAGAGTAGGGATTCCAACTATTGGTCATTATCAACCATTCGAATCTAGTAAAACTGAAACTATTCGAATAGTTTCTCAAGTATACAAATAATATTAAAAATTTGATTAGAATAACAAGAATAACAAACCTTTATAAGTACTTTCCAATTCCCCTGCATTACAGTGTATTACAATATTTACAACTTGCAGCTGCGTCGGATTATTACAACGGTATTTCTTAAATTACTGAAATTACAACATGTTTGAAGGGTTTATTATGATAATAAGATATTAAAAGCGCCCGTGTTGGGCGAAGGCAAAAAAATCACTACCCGGGGTATTTCATTATTGTTCTTGAAATCTGGAGAAATTTTCATGTGATCTTTCGTCGATTTTATAAAATGTTTCATTAAAAATTATTATGAATACTATTAGAGTAGTTGCCCAAATATAGGCATATCGAAAAGTTAAAAAAGGGCCGAATATCTTATATATATATATATCGAATATTCAAATTGGAATTTCTAGTTGAGAGAAACTAGTTTACTATTGACAGCTTTCTCAAATTATTATTTTTTTCTCAGCCTCTACGAAGATTAGTAACTGGTTAGGTTAGGTTAGGTGACTAATTAAAAACCAGTTTTTGTTACATACAATTTATGCAGAGATACTCAATTAGAAGTGCATATGATTTATAATGAGAGTGTAAATTGTTGCAAAAATAACGCACTACAGCGGATCATGAGCATATTCATTAAATAAATGTGGAATAAATAAAATATCGTTTGAAAAGATTTTTTCCTGCTGGACGGTTTAGGAATGACCACTTTCTCTTTGCACATATGTTATTTAAAACTTAGATACAAAATAACTAACTACTGAATTGAATTACTATTTGAAATCGAGAGGTTTATGTAAACATTGAATTTAAAGTAGTTATTCAATTTATTCAATTAATAAACATTAAAATTAAGTATTTAAACAGCAACTATCAATCGTGTTATAAAGTTTTCTGAAATGTTTTATATACGACAGAGAAAAGACACACCCATACGTATTTTATTCGAAAACGACTTTTAAATAAAGCATACGAATAACTTTTGAAAACAATGCCAACACGCCTACATGAAAAATATATTCATCTTTGATCTTTCACATCAAATCCTTTGATGATATTGCGGGTATATAAACGCTGAGTACGAATATCGCAAAGTCATTATACAGATGGCATGATAACCCCCAAAGTTGAGACTTTGGCAAAGTTTTATAAAAGTCCAGGGACACTCGCGGAGGCTTTGAAAGTTTCCGGAAGGCGGGCAGAGGCGCAGGACGGGAGGTGGTTGTCGTCCCGAGCGCGAACGGTATTGAATTGCAAATATGATAGCGTTTCAAATGTAATACGGGAAAAGATCCGACGCGCAGATTTCATTCAGACTTATTCTATCTGCGTGATTTACGAGCGATTCGCATCTAACTTTTCTTAAAGTAACATTGGCGATATACCAAGAAAAATAAGTTTATAAATAACATTAAAAAGTCGAGATTTCAAAAGGGAACGCAGTCCATTTACAGTGCATATCTAATGCGCGAGTTACTTAAATTTGATTATACATAAACCAACTGTTTCGTAGAAAATATGGAATATTTATTCACATATCCATTAATGCAGCGGGAATGTGCTTATTAAATGTAAGTTGAATATCATTTGTGGAACTCAATTTAGATTTTTTTATCGTTATTGTGTTTTACTGGAAATTTCATAGAGAAATTGAAAAGGTGAATGGAGTAAAAATAATAGAAGTATTTACTTCTACAAGAATTTTATCAGTTTGGCCATCACGCCATCGTCAAATATTTTACCTTTTGCAAGTGCTCGTGCGTTGAAAGACTGAGCGAGTAATCGAATATTGCTAGACAAACCTTTGTTTTCCTAGCCACTGTAGTTAATTTATATTATATTCAAAAGATAACTCTAGATATACAGGAAAAAGAATGATTGAATGTGAATTCTTGCGTAGGCTAAGAAAATGACTTGAAAATGATTTTGATGAAACTTTGAACGATTTACTTTGGTCAGTTCAGTTTAGTTTAGTTTAGTCAGTTCGAGTCCAGTCGTGTGCTCGAATGCCTGAAGATGGCGAAAGGTAAAACTCGGGTCGTTAGTGACAAAATACATGGAAATGTTCAAAATCTCAACAATTCAAATTTGATTTAGTTTGGCATAAAAATGATGTGCAATAATAACGGTTTTATAATACTTAACAAGTATGAAAATTTCTTTTGATAAATTTGGTGTTTTAACAGTAGTAGGATATAATGATTGTTATAAGACACTACTCGAGAAAGGTAAATAAAATTGAGTAATAGGAAAATAAATAAAAAAAAAAAAAAAATCATTAAATTTACAGGGAACTCGCAGAATCGCGATAATTTCTTTCAGAATGTGCACTCGTAAAAAGATAAGCCGATTAAGCATGCAAATTACATTCCTCAAAAACGCAACTTAGCCGGCGCTAATGGCACGCGGGAGCTCCCCGCAAAGCAAAGGAGAGCAAGTTGGGGGATGAAGGAAAAAAAACGTTGATTAAATTCCGCAGCGAGGCACCGCAGAAAAACAAGTGCGGACACACTGGGTGGCTGACTGCCCCACTCGCCGCGCCGGGCACAGAATGAAAAGAAATAAAAACGAGTGAAACTCCAAGATTGCTCAAACACGCTGAATAATTAACGAGAGCCACTGACTGGCTGCAGGTGGCGAGCGGGGGACTAAAAACTCCGCGAGCTGTTGCGGTGCAGTACTGTACTCAGGGATAAAATCCACCACATCGCTAAGATGATCGTATGGCTATGACATGCCATCTTGTGGACTGATTTAAACTTGATTTGCAATTTGGGAATAGTTTCTGTTTTAAAGCACGATACAAACACATTCTAATATTTTTCGGTTCGCGTTGTTGTGTGTGACTAATGATAAATAAAACACCCACAACAAGTAAACATCTAGATTCACTGTTGTGGAAAAAATACCTCTAATACTTAGTAACGTAACATTAGGTGGTTAGAATAAAATATTTGGTAATGAGTTTCGATTACTGGTATTAACTACGACTAACCTAGCAAAATCTGTTTATATCCCATATTATTGAGACAAAAAAAAAACAGATTTTCCGACGCAAGATTTCCTTACAGTCCGCATTTCATTTTGATAAATTTCATTTTTCGTTACAAAAATAACAAAAACCTATACAGATATCTTTCGAATACGGTCCTGCTTTTAGAAAAATCTTCGGGGGTAGGTTAAGTCGGAAAATAATTCATAAGAGATGGAGAAGCAGTGTTTGGGCAGCGGGTTGGTGAAAAAGCAAGTTAGACCCATTATATTTGTATTAAAGAGAAATTTAAAGCAGTGTACGTTCAAATTTATATATTAAATAAGGATAAGATACATAATTTCAGCAAGGTAAAAGTTTAGCATTAAAAAATAAATATTACTGAATTTGTATACTGTTTGTTACACGGGACAGTATAAATATGGAGAAGTTTTTGAACATAAATTAACTATCAGTTGCAAGAAAATCCTCGTAAAAGATATTAATGTGACAATATTAATTTTAATTTAAGGTGAGAATTGAAAATTATTCATAATTCAACAGAATAAATTTGAAACTCACGCATCAATCAATATTATAAAAGTAACAAAAAAAAAAGGATTACGAAACGTAGTAAGAGAAGATGAAAAATAATTCGCAAAGAAGCGGACGACATTATTTCACAATATTTTATATCAAGAGTTATTATTCTTTTGTGGATTTCGAAATATAAGTGACACCGGCTAAGTTTCTGGGAAAATTCATTTCACTAATTAGTAAAAACTGCAAGATTTCTTACGGAAAATTAATAAAATGTTAAGTGAAAAAGTATTGAGATAAATTGACTCGAATTCTAAATGTAAGAGGTATGTTCATAACTACATATTAAGAAATAATACAGCTACATTCACTCAGGAGAATTTTATTTTCGCTTTCTCTCTCAGCCCGGATTTCAGCATCATATATTACATTGTTGGTGTGACGGGATGGAATCCATACATTAAAATGCAATTTATATTTTAAAATAATGAATGAAAATGTCCGTTTGGGGATAAGAATCGAGTAGGACGGAAGACCAGAAGGCAAAAAAATAAATGGAAATTAAAAAAGGTTGAAATTTAATAGAACTAGATGTCAGTACATAATAATCAAAAATCTAAATAAATAGCCATTAAAAAATATGGTGTTTGTGTTAAAACATTGTATGAGTATGCAAGGCAAGTGAGGCATTATTGTCTCTAATAAAAGAGAAGATTTTTAAAGTAAGGAAACAGCCCAACCTTACCTAGTGCAACATATAGGAATAATTTCCAAGACATCATGTGTCGAAACTTAGATATGCATATTTATTACAGGAAAATTCAAAGATGGTTGACTGGCTATCTCTTCCTGTATATCAGCGACGGGAAGGATGGTGTGCGGCTAATACACCCACAGAGGCCGTTACGCGATTCAATTCAGGTGAAAGAAATTAATTTGTAAAATGTTATGCGGGAAACATAATAAAATTTTGATTGCTATGTAAAAAAGCTCCTTTGGCCGGGCGGCCGGCGGATCTTGTAAACATACAATTCGGCCAAAGCTTCGGTCTCAGAGAAGCGAATACATGCATAATTTAATATCGAAGTTCACCCTACAAGGTAATTCTGATTATTTTTTGTAATGGCGGAAACCATTAATAAAAAAAGCAGCAAACATATTTGTTTTTCAACTAATGAAATAAAATAAATATCTCATCGTGCGTCAACTACTCACGTGAGCGTCGTAGAAAATCGTATTTGAATTTTCAATTCATTATACAATAACAAAATACAGTTTATATTTGCTAGATTTTTTTACAAGTTGGATACCGAGAGTGCACTAAAATAATTCTGGAAAATATAATAGGTATATCAATACGGCATTCAAACTTGAATAGCAATGGGTGCTGCTTTATTGCCACTAGAAAAGTTTTTGTCATATTGTTAAAATCCTGATACGGTTAAACAAGTCTTTTAATTTGATCGTCAATTTTAGCAACCGGTTAAACAATTAAGTAGCCATTACACATGCCAACATGCAACTAGTTTAATTATTATTTCATCGCTAAAAACGTTCTTTGAGGATGACATAATGTAGGCGGTGTTTCGAATAACAATACTAAAATAAAGATTGCATAGACTTACAAAGACACGTAATAATTGCACAGATGACATTGTTTATACAAGTATAAAAACGTGATTGTAATGTATGCATATCGCAAAACCTGATAATACACATATATAGATATATAGAATGTTTTTAAATTTGCGTAGGTGAAAGGTGAGTAAGTTGTTTCTCAGCTAAAATTAGTTAATTGCTGATATATCATTATTCTGTTTAAATTCAGGGTCAAATACATTTAAATACAAACACGAATATACACAAACACAACAATTATCTGACAACTTAATTTATTTCACGATTTTGAATTCGAGGATTAATATTAAGTTCTTACGTATTGAATTTATTTTAATCGTTTGATTTTATAAACATATTTGTTGGTTTGATTAACATTTTGAATTTTGAAATAATATCAGATTCGCTGCACTGTAATGTTCAACACGTATGGTGTCTACAGAATAGTTTTTTCTAGATGAAGATACAACAAGGAGACATAATTGACACGGGGATCACAGGTGCTTAATTGTTGTGGTGTAAAAACGCGAATTGGATGGGAAGAATCGATATTGTAAATAAGTGAATGCGTTCATAAATTATATAATTGAATATTATTTTATAACCATTGCATAACACCAAAGTGTACGGAATCGATCGGGCGTTCGTGACGTTATAGTAAATTTCTGCTTCCCCGAATGCAATTGCAAAAATGAAACGCTTCAATGTAAACACTAAGGGAGGACAATCAAAACGGAAGAGGGTGCATTCAGTGGGGCTTAAAGCTCTTCATTGAAAAACCTTACAAAAGTTGTTTACAATAGTAACATGCAAAAGATTTGGCGCACGTCTATACTCGTTTAAAAAGAATTGATTTTAACTGTGAATAATATTCACATGAATCATAAAATCGTGATGTTTATAATTTTATTCATTAATAAAGTATACTCATTAATTCCTGGTTAGTTCACGAAAACCAACCGTAGTTACTTGAAACTTGACAATCATATGTCGGTACTACCTTAACCTTAACAAGGTATTAGTTATTTTCTGAAACTAGCGAAGCAGCGCAATATAGATACTAAAATAACCGATCAATTAAAGATTTTATAGTAAAACCTATCCATTGTATGTTTAACCGTTATAATACTAATAATGTTATAAATTGTACTTACAAAATGAAAGTGCTGCAAAAAGAGAACGTCAAAATTTAAATGTCTTGTAACTAAATATACTTTACAACTTGCATTGCCTGAACGAGTAAATCGACGTTTGCTTTCTAAAAATGTGGAGGATGTTTTACCTGGTTGAAGTTCACCTAGTCACATTTAAAGATCGATGACAATCCATGGTCGCTTACCTGAAACAAAAGAAATTTAGAAGTAAGTTTAACTGTATTACAGACACCAAAAATTCAGTAAGTAACCATTCAGATGTAAAAACGAGTTAAAGGTTAATTTATTACAACATGGTTTTTTCATATGTATTTTCCTAAAATATCTAGATGCGTTAACACATTCTCCATTATAAAATTATATATATTGCACATAATATGTACTCAAGTCATCTTTCGAATTTGATTAAAAAAAGATGTTTAAGCTCATTAACATAAAATAAAACGAGTAAAATTTTTGATGTTTGAATGTTGCTCCGATTATGTATTACAATTTAGTTTTATTACGAAGGTTGAGGTGGCACAAAATACTTATATTTCAAAAACACAATTTGATCCGTCGCCCGTTCCCGCCATTTTTAGGCTGATTATTCAAATTGAACGGCCGCATTTTCACATGCATCGACATTTTAGCGGGAAAACAAGGGCAGCGGCGAAGGGAGTGGCGAGCGGTGACATTTGATATTGTCCAGGGAATTCGACGACGGGCTAGCGGACGAAGGGTTGGCCGCACTGTTGTGCTATTATTGTTATTACACTCACTATGGCTAAGGCCAGAATTACAAAATAGTGTTTGGATTGTAAATATGACAATATGATTAATTTGAACCATGAATTTAAATTCAACATTTACAACACTAAATTACCGTAGAAAATATTCAGTACCAGATTTTTTCACCAATTCAAACCCGGACTTTTGGAGACGTTGACAAGTAATACGCGCCGTAGATATTAAAAATGTATGTGATTACCGGTAACAAAGATGTCCTAATGCAGCACTGACAATCTTTTGAATATATTACATAGATTCAGTTTTATTATCAACTGCTTGCTTGAATTGAAAGCACGTAGTGTGAAATTAAACGTTACTTTTAAGGTGTTAACTGTCAATTCTTGGTGGAAAGACATTATATTTAAAAAAATAAAACACAATTCATTTGTACTACTTCCACATATTTATAATGATCAGGATCGGTTTCGCTCATCACGATCATTATCAACTGATGAATTAAACGTCAATTTAAAAAAAAAATACGAAAAGGGAATTCTTTAAAGGCAAGTATTATGGTGATTTAGCAATCGTATCTGAATATACAAAATGACAAAACTCAACCCATTTACTAAAGACGACTTCATACAAGACCGGCGTTGTCTTGAATACGTGAATGAAAAAGCACAACATTTTCCTATATTTACAATACGTTAAGTAATCTTGGAGAGCTAAGTTGAATACTGTCAGCTGAAAGGGAGTGGTAGTTGCAGGGATCGAATCGATATCAGGCCTCAAGGGCGACGAAGATTGCCGGAGATAACACCGGCCTGGCCGTTTCTTATTATTTCAAGGGACGAAGAAGCGAAACGTCTTGGGAAAAATGACCCGACAATTCAACGATTGATGGGGTAGGATTTCATCGCCGCGAAAGGGTTGATGACACTTTAACGTGATAAATTTGAATGCTGGGAAAATTTGATACGGCTCTATTTTTCCTCCCGAAGCGGCATTTTTATAGCTGCAAAGATATCTACGGACTCAAAATTAGATTTGTCTTTCTTTATTTGACGGCTTTTGTGTACAAACACAAAAAGGTCATATTACTACTAACATGTTTTTTGTCTTACGTGTAGGTATATGGAACCGTATAACATTTCACACTAATATAACATAATAAGCTTTCATAATGGGTATTCAAAATAAAAAGCTAGTTTCTGATCTGTGATATTTGTTTTACATTGTAATTTAATGAAAAATTACATATTTTCAGATTATAATATTAGATAAAATATGAAATCGAATTTTTTAGTAAAATAATAATAATTGACCCAACATTTTTTTTAAGGATGTAATATGGGAGATCTATAAACAACTTTATTACGAATCGTTCTCTGTTATACTATTGTCTTTTACCTCTTCCGCAATAATAATTAGTGAGCAGATAAATTACATATTTTCAGATTATAATATTAGATAAAATATGAAATCGAATTTTTTAGTAAAATAATAATAATTGATCCAACATTTTTTTTAAGGATGTAATATAGGAGAATCATAAACAACTTTATTACGAATCGTTCTCTGTTATACTATTGTCTTTTACCTCTTCCGCAATAATAATTAGTGAGCAGATGCTTATGATATAAATCTGTATGACATATTTGTCATATTTGATTCATAATCCAATGAAAATCCCAAGTGTCGTTTAGTTTACAAATATACAGGAAGCCCTCAAGTCCAATAATTGGATTTACCTAATATCCATGTCGTCTTTGGGAGTATTACAAAAGACTAAGTACTGCACCAGTAAAATCCAGTAAGTGGGGAATATTACTTTAGCTGGAGTATTGGAGCATCCACCAGATCGAGCGAAATGAACTGGAAACGCAAACATTTTAAACCCCGGCGCTGCGTAGCTGACGGCCAGCGGTTGTATGAAGCTAGATGCATACCGTTCAATAGGCAAATTTCATAAGCCCACTAAAGCCGACTGTATTCTGATCGGATCGATGCACTTGCAAATTGCAAGATGTATATTGCGAATATAACGAGACATAGCGTTTGGCGTAACTTTGACCATTTACATCTGGTGATAACAGACAACCTATCAATTTGGATTTCATAGCAGGTGTAACTTCTTATCTAGACAATGTTAACAATGAAAATGCTTAGTTTTGAATTCAACACGTTGTGGTGTTTAATAGTCCAGATTGAAAGAAATGGCAGGTACTCGAAAACTATATTGGAAAAATACAATAGTGTGTTCTATAATAAAACAATAATTATTTTAGCTTGAAAGCAATCTTACGTTAAAGAGCAGATTTAGAGAATCAATTTGAAAAGCACACACGATGAAAGCAGACTTGGAATAATTGTATGGCATGATTAATAAGTTCGATACGCCACCAGAAGGGGGATGCAAAACAGGTATAACTGATACCGGGATCGCCCAGTAATTCGATTTACTCAATAGTGAAATATTTATTGGTATTTCTGTGTTGAAAATTCGGCGAAATCTTGACGGTAATTTGTTTGTAATTTGACAAGAGTTAAAAGAGCGCCAGTTTAATAATATAGTTAAGCCTGAGGGTTGTTATAGTATATCACGTGTCGATATTGTTTTTGAAGTTGACACGAGGATCATAATCGCACATTACGCATTGTTACTTTATACCTCGTATTGGGTTACGTATTGATTTTGATAAAAGCTCCTCTTATTGTCGATTTGTCAGTTATTGACTACACGTGTTATGTTTTTCATGAAGTTGACACCCATCTTATTTTTTATCACACAGACGTTTTGTTCGTAAGTACTTAATACTCAATCACTGATTGATTTTGACAATTGCTGCACCTGTTCTCCACGACAAAAGTTATAACTTGTTATATTGTATAATTGTTTTGTTATTATTAATATAGTTAATTTAATTAATTACATACTATTATCGTCAATTTATATTAATTTTACTCGGCAACGTAAAAAGCTTTAATTTTATGGAACAAAAAAATTGAGCATTGCACTTGGCATCATTTTCCACGAAAAAAAGCAAATAGTGTATAAAACCTTTGGGTAGGAGAACCTAGACGTCCAAGAACAGTGCCATAAAATCAATTTTCCAAAAACATTACTCGACGATGAAACTGTATAATGAAGTTCAACTGCTTCAACTTCTCAGCAATCTAGAGCAGGCATTACAAATTCAAGAGGTAAAATCAAATAATTTTCAAAATGAAAATTCACTTCCATTTACTTTTTCGCGAATGGCATAACTTTTAATATATTGTAATTTAAAAAATGAACAAATAGCTGAAGGATTCACATATTTCAGGATTGATGAATGGTTAAGGTCATATTTTAATTCAAAGAAATTTAAGGTATCAGCATGGTATGCCTATAATATATCTTAATTTATATACATTATTATCTTATTATATATATTATGTATTTGAAATAACGGTATATTCGTACGGTATTGCAATCCCTAGCCACCAGTAAGCAATAGCAAGTTGTAGATATGTATAATATATACATATATATAGTAGGGGTAATATAAGAATCGCCATTTATGTATCTCTTTATTGGTTGACAGCGGCATAATAACTCGACGCTGATAACGTCGGTTTTGTCTAATGAAACGCTATACGTTAATTATAGTGAAAACTCGTAGGGGACACATTATAATGTCGAGCAACTCTCTTCATTCTACACCGTCGCAATCTAGGTCTACCATCGGAGGGCCAGTGGGTTTCGAGTCTTGATCTATGGCCTGTGAAAATTACGCTTGTAAATTTTGGTAGTCTCGAAGATAAACGATTCACGTGTGAAGTAGATATTCAACATTTCATTTCAGTCGTAAAAAATGAGTTAATTTATCATTCAGTCTTCTTTCAGTATCATATACATCCTTTCTAAGCATCTTAAACCATAAAACAAGGCATTGAAAATGTCGGACGTGTGTACGTATTTCTATAATGAACAACTATTTTTTGGTGAATCATAATTATATGCTACCAAAGCTTAAATAACAACCTTCGATTTCTTACCGAAAAAATATTGGGTAGCGCGTCCATGTAAAATCAAGATTTTATATGAAAGATATAAATAAATATACTGAGAACATCTTCAAGGTGGATTAACTCTGAGATGTGTTATTTCTTTAGATAAATATTAATACTTAATCCGGTTCGAAAACACAAATTGAATACACCGAATGGAAGCCACTGGTTGAAAGGGTCCAAAGTAAGTAACCCGACCTTCAAACGCGGATGGTCCAAATGGGCAATTTATAATAACGCCTCTAAGTGAAGAAGAGTCCTTTATTAGTGCTACAACTAGCCAGATTTATTCTCGAACGCCTTCTGAAATTAAGCCGTGTTTTACAGGCGGTTTACAGAAATAATAGAAGCTATCTTTAACTACTGAAACATAAGATTATAGATAAGACTAAATGCCGGAGTATTGAAACTCTAAATTCTGTATTTTATCGTTAGCACAATAATTATTACAATTAACAACTGCAATGATTTTTATACAATGATTCTCATTATTTACTTTTAAGGTGTTAACTGTCAATTCTTGGTGGAAAGACATTATATTTTAAAAAATCAAACACAATTTGTTTGTACTACTTCCACATATTTATAATGATCAGGACCGGTTTCGCTCATCACGAGCATTATCAACTGATGATCAGTTGATAATGCTCGTGATGAGCGAAACCGGTCCTGATCATTATAAATATGTGGAAGTAGTACAAACAAATTGTGTTTTATTTTTTAAAATAAAAGATCTTCATTATGATGAATTCATTCTTATTATATTCCTGAAATATTTTTTATCAAGATAATCATATTACCAACGTTCATAAGTTGGTGTCAAAACTGTCTCTCTACTGCGAGTCAGTAGTATCCACTTTGCAAGCAATATTGATCCAAGACAATATTGCGAATGTATCTGCTGTGAGGAACGCGAATTAATTTTTTAATTAATAATTATCTCAATATTCGTATAATCTAGAGCAGAACCATTGGGTGACCGTTTAATAAATTAAGTACAAGTTTGATTTCTTTAATTGCACAGTCTGCATTAAAAAAAATGATTACGGTACAATCGCAATAAATATGAAGTGGTAAATGACAACATTAAAACCCATTTTACAATGAAATTAATTTACTCTACAGAAAACAGAACAATAAACCAGCGTTCCGTAGTAATAAAAAAGCTATTGATACTATTGAGCAATGATAAAAATAATTACTAGTAAGGCAAATGGCATTAAAATTTCGATTAAAAGACTATAAAATTATTTCATTCAAGATAATGAACTCTGCGGTCGACATTAGAAAGTAACAGAATTGCAAGATATTATAACGTAATTGAGATAATAAATAAAACAAATATGCACAGATAATAGCAAAATAATTTACAATGCAATTATTTGATACATACACAATCTTAGGATTACATTTATTAACATGATAATTCGTATTTTTTCATTCATACGCGTTTGGTAAATATTTATGTAGATTATTATTTAGCAACCCTATTATGTCAGTTTTTTTAATTTTATAAAGTGCAAAATTTAAATTAAAAAAACGGTTAAAATTTATGTAGATTTGCTCATTTTTAAATTACCAACGAGACAACATGATATTTGGGTCTAATAAAATATGATTAAAAAAAAAACTAAGAATGCTGAAAATCAAAATTAACAGACATATTTTACTTTTAAGGTGTTAACTGCCAATTCTTGGTGGAAAGACATTATATTTAAAAAAATAAAAACACAATTCATTTGTACTACTTCCACATATTTATAATGGTTTCGCTCATCACGAGCATCAGTTGATAATGCTCGTGATGAGCGAAACCAGTCCTGATCATTATAAATATGTGGAAGTAGTACAGATGAATTGTGTTTTATTTAAAAAAAAAAAAAAAAGACACTCAACATAAAAAAATAAATAGTAAATGTATAGGGCAATTTCTTTCGAGATTTGAATTAGTACATTATTTGCAGTTATCTAGTATGTTCTTCGAAATAAAAAGTTTTGATGATATTTAACATTGATACGAATGTTCGGAAAACGTAAACATACCGAATGAGAAAAGTGGATTGCAATTAAAAAACTTTATTTTATCTTTTAGAAGCTTCATTTATTTCATATTCAATTGAAACTGTAACAATCAAACATACATTTGTTGCGAAAAAATCTTATTATTTCTTTAAAAACTATATTTTTTAAAAAATGAAATTGCGATTGAATTAATCAATTAAATTCGCACATTTTAATTCGAGATAACTGCTGCGTAAGATAAATGGTGAATTAAAAAAATCCAATTAATTTATATACTCCGGCGATAAAACATGCACACGAGTTACAAATCCTAATAAAAAAAACAACGCGCATGATGACGCTCGGGAAGCGCATGTTGATATTGTGCCAACGTTTTTAAAGTCTGCCTGACGACTGTCATCGAAATTGCAAAGGTCACCTTGCCAACAAGACAAGGATGACAAGATAGTAATAATAAAAAATAATAATCTCAGGAGAGAAGAGACAACCACGCTACTGGAGTTTAATTATTCTGTCATTTTTTATCATTCCATTAAACTTACTAGCTTATGCGAGTGAGCGTTTTGGGTTAGCGTGTCATTTTCAAACTGCGTATTTACAGTTCATCTTATATTTTATTGTAAATTTTTATATGCATCGTAAAATAGCTCGTAATTTAGTTGCGTAAATTGAATTTCACATCGAAGAATGATTTTTCTTAGAAAATAAATGTAGAATATTATATAAATTCCATCGTGGTCAAGTTTAGAACAACAATAAATATTGCTGTTAATCACAACATCAAAAGCTAATCGATAATTAGCAATAAGGACACTGTTATCAAAGAAAAAATAATTTAAATTAAATGTTTAAGTAAATGGACAAACTGTACATCAAAATTCATTATTAGTGTTCATTGACGAGAACGATTCATAGTTAACAATAGAATTTAATATTTTTTTTATACAACGGGGGTCGTGATGAAATTATTTCGTGAAATATTATTAAAAGAAAATAATTAAACAGTTGAAACGTACATATTTCACGTATTCACATAAACATGTCTGAGAAATATTCTCCCGATTTCAATCTATGATGTGCATTCATAATCCTTGAGAATATGTAGTTCACTTATCGGCCGGCCGCTGCCCGCGCTATTTATTCCCTTCAGGCAAAGTGGGTTGATATATGCGAATGTATTTGTCAACATACTATTCAGCCTGCGTTGCCATATACCAGTCGGGCATCAACAGAGATATTTAAGCCACCGGGCTAGGAACATAATTAAATAATCATTCAACAGCTTGGTTATTTCGATGTCGATAAAACAGTTTCTTTTAATATTTCGTTTTATAATGTGAATGAATTTATAAAAAACAGAAATTGCGATCAAATTAAATTTTGGAAATTTTCTATAGTCATGAAGAAAACCTCGTCATACATACTCATTTATAATCTTCGAAACAATTGCAGATTACGATTCGGTGAGAAAAGTTTTAATAGAAATAGCAGCTTCACAATATTGTCTCGTGGACTAAGTATTTTATCATAAGGTTGTAAAAAAATTTGAAGGTAACAAATAAATTTGAATTATTAACATTTTGTACACTTACATGTATTTTGTCACTAATGATCCGGGTTTCGCCTTTCGGCATCTTCAGGCATTCGTGCGCCCCTACATGAAGATGCCGAAAGGCGAAACCCGGGTCGTTAGTGACAAAATACATGGAAGCGTACAAAATCTCAATAATTCAAATTTGAAATTGAAATTCTATCATGCACCCTCAGTCGATGTCTTAAATGATAAAAAATAAGTATGATTATAAGAAAAGGGGCGAGGCGTTGCGGGAGCGATTAGCCAACACTAGTCCTTCCCAAGTCAAATCCTTTTATACTTACTGTCTTTGAAAATAGAGGTTGAACAACTGAGTAACTGAGTAACAGGCAGTTCTCGTTGAAAACTTCTGGTGATATAAGCTCTATTAGGAGTCCGTATACTCCACACTGGGAGTGAGCATTGTTTAAAAAATTAATATCAACAAATGAAGGATTTATTTATAAATATTTAAATTGATTTGAAAGATTTTTTTAATATTTTTAGTAATTTAAAATTTGAAAATGTTTGACTCTTCTGCGGTGGAAAAGGTGCAGATTATAGCCATTATGAGTAAATGCGCCGGGAGACCGGCCGACTTGAAAACCTCAAGAAAAGGAAGGGTTGCGCGTTTTTCAAGCTCTCACAGAAAACAGAAGGGGGAGATATAAATTGTAACTAAGTCGACGGAAGAGCGAAAAATAAAACCGGCTTTTTTTCGTCAAATTTTCTTTTCATTATTATTCTACCCCGGATTTTTTATTCAAACAATGCTTCTGCTGAAAATTTACCCTATTTTCCCGGTTAATTATAAAGGGAAACGTTCCATTTTATTGTTTTCTTAAAATCAAATGATAATTATTATGGAGCATGAATTATTTATACCTTAAAAAACCAAACTACAGGTCAATATAATAAAATAAAAACAATCAAAAGAAGCGGTGGTTCCCAAACATTTTCATTCCACGGCACATAGAATTTGAACCTCAATTAAATTAATTTAGTTATCAAAAGTTTGATTTGACATTATAATTATAGTCTTTACATACCAATTGCATTCTAAAAATTCTATTGCCTCAAGGGCAAAATTTGAATAAAATCACGAATAATTTGTTATTTTGTAACAAATATGTATGTAATAAGAAAAATGCATAAATACTTGTGGCTTTACTGGAACATTTTGCGCCCCTCCCCCTCCCCCGCATAAGCCCTACAGGGGGTCGAGACCCATTGTTTGAGAAGCACTACCATTCAGGTCTCCTAAAAGGTGCATCTTCTATCGAAGTTGAAAATATGTAATTACTTAATCATAATGTTTAATACCTCTTAGTTACGCAAAGAACGCGTCGGGAGAATTATAGTGTACTTATTTAATCCTCGGTTTAGATTCTTACGCAGACATTAGAGCCTCTGAGCTAAATATTCATTACATAAAATAATATTTTTACTTAAAAGAGAGCGGAGGAAACAAACACATATATAAGACTCAAGGAACATCAATGTTTCAGATAATATGATATAAATCCACCATGTTACCGATTTTACACGTGAATATGCAAAAATGTTTTTTCCTAAAACGAACAATTTTTGGAAGACTTATTGTATCAAATTATTTATTTCGAATATTTAAATTATCAAGTGAATAAAACATAATAATTCGACAATCAAAAATGAATGGTTTTTTAACCTTTTTAGGAAACAATAAAAGACTTCATTACTTTAACATTATTTGTTTATCCTTGAATCGGTGAATTGACAACTATGTATTAGTTGAATTGATGAAATACAGCGCGAAAGAAAATATTGGGATGAGAAGTTATTATGCTACGCTATGTGTGTAGCATAATAATGTACAATATTGAAGGATTAAACAAACCTTTGCCTTGTGTGGGCAACCCTCGCAGCTTTAAGGTTGGCGGAGATCATATTAAGATAGAGGACACGTCGACAGGTGACCGATAGTCTAATTTTAAGACGCCATTATTTATTGCAGGCAACCCATCCTATTACATATTCACCAATAAATTCTCCAACTTAAGTACGGAGCGAGTGCCGTGTTCATAGAGTAGAAAATTGGAGGAACAATGTGGAATAAAGATAACAATTTTCTAGTGAAACGTATACAAAAAATATGATTAACTTCTTATCAGATGAATTTCGCAAATGGAAGATATTTAAAAGAATATGCATTATTTATATAATTCCCTGTTGTAAAAAGTACTGGTTTCAATTAACCAGAATGCTTCAATTCATAAAAAACCTTGTTTTATCATTCAAAATAATATATGAATAATATAGAATGTTTGACGAATGATAAAAACATATATCGCTCTCATTTGCAGACACATGAATTATTTGGATTGATTTATGAAGTCAACCGGTTCCATCACTGAGTGGGTTTACTCAAAATACATCTTCCTTTCATTCAGTTTATCCTAAATTTTCAGAGATGCAATATGTAACCGATAATTTAAAATTCCATCAAACCTTTCACAAGGGCGTATGTATGCCTTTCGAGCAAAAAACACGATTGTTAAGAAATTGAGCCACGGGATCACACAATGACGTAGCGTGCGTTTGGGAAATACTGTGGATATTAAAATCCAAATCAATTTCTCAATACTTGGTAATTTCATGTTTCAGCCCGACACGTGGGTCAAAATACGAACGCAATAAAACCTACACAATGGCATCGCGTGTTCTTCACAAAGAAAAAGTTAAAAATCACGGGAATAATAAAAAACAAGCATTCACAATTAATAATTTTCAAATGGTTTCGTGTAATCAAATATTTTATAAAAAGAAGTTTCGTAGTTCAGTTTTGAGTCACCGGGTAATTGAGATCGATTGTATTGCGCAGAGCCTTATTTATCTAAAGGAAAATACGCCGCTACTATATGTTCAATGTTTCTGGTATAAAATAGCCCACTTTGATTAATTATGCCACTCGCCAGGTAAATAGTTTTGATAAACTAGGCTGTTTGAAATGGTTGAAATATTTGGAAAAATTAATTTATTACAAGAAAAGGTTAATAAGATTTGTACAATTAACATGCGGATACCTTTTCCCATTGTAACATTTACACAGTAATTATTATTTTGCCTTAAAATGTTTCAGGAAAAATTGTCGAACACTTCATGATTTCCTCATAAAAATGGCATAGGTAACGAAAAAAACGAATGCAATCACATTCTCGTTCTGAGTACGTTTACTTAGGGGGCGCTGAAAGCCGCGACAAATTCAACCGGTACAATGACGTTGCGCGCCATTCATTGAGCACACAAAACTATTATGGAGAGAAGTGGAAGAAAAACTGACGGTTTTTAAAAAAAGGCGGCAGCGAAATTAACCCCAATTGCATCACCTCGCGTCGCGGTGCGGTGCGGCGTTGCTTTTCTTTCTCGAGTGCGACAAAAAACCAAGCAGTAGTGCCTTCAGCTGTGTACGGCCGCTCAAAGGCGCTAAAAAAACACGGATACATAATTACAGCGCTTTTACTAGACGCGTAGTTACGAGAAACCATTTACAGTCTTCTCAATACATTTAATAAAATACTTAAAGATGCGTTCACGGTTATACTCGCATCACATGATAGATAATCCATATAATAAATATTCGAAAATTCCTGAATGCAACAATTTAAATGAAAACCGATAAATTAGTATAACTATGATATACATTTTAAACATAACATAATTTATACAAAGTAATCACCGAACAGTTGTTGCTTTCTATTTTATTTTAGTCGTGACATAAAATATACTGAAAAGTGTATAATAGAAGTTTCCAAGACCGGAGGACATGGGATTCCAGAAATAACCATATAATGAGGGAATGTATGTCGCATGTGCTGCACCACTGCCTGAAGTGATGTTTCATTTCAGCGGTGGTGGAAGGGTGGGGTAGCTTCTCGAGAGGCTTTTTGTTTGAAACACACACTTGAGCCAAGTGCGGGGCGATGTTCCTTTATGGGCCCGACTACAGAATGTGTGTATGTGAATGAAGAGTGAAGGTGTTGACGCCGCATTATTATGATAAGCGAAGACCATACTTGCCATACTGATGATACCCAGTACGCGTAGTCCAAAAGTCAAGGAATAACCATTATATATACATATAAAATGCACACACATTATTTACCGAAATCATACATGAATCAATAATCAATATTGGGTCACAAGTGAAGATCTTTTTTATTATAGTGATTATACATATGTATAGGTAACGGGAGATTGTTACAATATCAGTCGATTCTAAGGCGTCTGACTTGTCTCTTTTGATAAAAGGTGGCATCCATTTGCTAACTATAAATTATTATAATGTTCTGAAATGGTGATGTATTTGATTCAAATATTCATAAAAAAAGTGTTGTTTATAAATACCATTAGCAAGAAATATGCATTTTCTTATCATGTTAACAAACATATAACATTGCTAATGTAAAAAGATAAAAATTTAAACAAAAACGTTAATTGCATTAGAATGTTTAATGACCATATAAGTCCTATCAGTTACAATCTACAAGCATTAACCTCGCATAAGCGTTAACTGGGAAAGGGAAATAATTAAAATTATATTTTTAATTGGCTTAAATAATTGCCTTCATCGTCAATTTGCGGACAGTGAATGATAATGGTGACTGGAGAATTAAAAAATGACGCCCGACCAGTGGAAGCAGAGGCAACCATTTATTTTTGTTTTTATAAGTGCCTGATGATTTATTTAGTCAGGCGTTATTATTCAGCTCTCGGCCATGTTTAAATTTAGCTTTTACTTTCGGTACAAAAAAAACTACTTGAAGAGCTACGCAAACGACTTCACCCAAACAAAATACAAATATCGAATGATGAAATAAGATAATTGCATCAACATCACTGAACGTTTGAAAAAAATACATATCAGTGTAATGTGTGAAATCATTTACATATAACTAAGGATTATCCCGTCTAATGACGTTTAAGCTAGCTTTTAGAATCTTGCTGATTTGTATTGTGTTATTTATAAACATAAAAATGGGTTAGCCGTGTGACCGAAACATTATGAAAAATACAATTTTGGAAACATCCCGATTTAAATATCATACTCATATATTACGGTTTAAATGTTACACACCTCATTAAAGAAGACATTTCTTGATTATCGAAATTGAGGTACAACTCCACGAATTTATTGTATTTTGAGGCTGCTCTCTTATCTGAACAGCCACGCATGTGGTCTGAATTTGACAACCGCTGTGACATTGCTATACATATATTTAAAAGATAAAAATTGAAGCGATTTCCATACATAATGAAAGCATAGGAAAGCATTCATTTTCGAGACTTGTAAATGTATAATAGAGAGTGTGTTGAATCACTGAAAGTATCATTTAGTGGTGGTTGTGTGTACAGTGAAAACTGATTTATATGTGGAGTCATTAATTAATACATCAATAGACGTAGACCTCAATATGTGAATAAGAAAATAAATGTATTTCAGTTGGGCCATTCCGCAATACAAGTAACCTATCCGGCTGTCACGGCTCATCGGATTGGAAATCCGCTATCCAAAGGTAACTTTTCAGGAAGCAATACGCACCTTACCCCTCGACGCCCATAAAGATCTGTGCGTGGGTCATTAATCTTCGACACTGAACGAAAGGGAGGGTGGGTTATGCACACTAGTTGTACCCAACACGCGAAAGGATTACTACGGCTGCAATTTTCCCAGATACGTAGGATTTAAACGATTGAATTTATTGTGACGTGTTACAAACTCGATATATTTCCTCATGACAGTGGGTGAAAACATATATAATTATTAACGTGTTATTATTTATTATGTATATGGACATAATATATATTTACATATATAATTGATTGTGGTACTGAATTTATATTTCAGATTTTCAGACTATAAAAATATTCAGCTCTCGGCAAATCATGAGATTCTATATCTGGCGGCATTTAGAAATTATTAAGCAACTCTAAACGAATTTTAATTCGTAACTGCGATCAAGTCTACAAACAAGACGGTATTTCAACAAGCATCAGCTTAATTTTTATGGCAAGTTATAAATTACGAAAAAAGCTTATAGAACAAACTATATATTCAAGGAATTCATTCATTCCATAAATTAGCAGTCGGTACAACTACAAATTCAAAAGCGTGGTCTAGCGTCTAAGAAGATAAACCAAAAAGACTTGGTTTTTACGAATGCGCTGACCATTATGAAGATGGAATTCAATATTTTGAAATTGGCATTTAATATTATAATAGCCAACGAGTAAGATCTTTTTAAATCGTATGAGAGAAACTTAATGAAAAAATAAATCGCTAATACCAATCAATGCCCAAGATTCCAAAAGATACATTGAAACAATCTAAATTGATATTAACCTTACCGGGGTTTGAACCCATATCAGTCTAATGGTTTAGGGGAAAACTTTTAGCACGCAGCCGCCAATCTGACAGAATAATATTGATTATCTATCCATTTTGTCAGTGATACAATATATGTTTGCTACATGTGAGTACCAACTGAAACCCTTACATCATTTTAATCTCTCATTTGTCGTGCGTTTTATATAAATTTTAGGAGTACAAGTAATGAGTAATGCATGCGTTGTCAGCGACATCACTATCAGAGATGTGTTAAGACGGCGCGTAACCAGATAACAAACTAACAGGTGTTTGGAGCCAATTCGACGCTCAACAGCAAAGAGAAGGTCTCGCCCCGCTGACAAACAACTAGTGTCGGAAAAACATGACGGACGGATGTGAGCTTGAGACATCGCGACGCCCATGTCATGTTATTCGCTATATTTCGATAGATGTGCGCCTCCCTCTGGTGCGTAGTATATCAATGAGATTTTGTTTAGATAAAGTTGTACTGAATGTTTACAAAGATATATAGAAACTTTAAATAGATTGTTATATAAAAATTATTCTACAAAACACATGGATAGAATAAAATATATTCCAACAGTAATCGTTGTAATTGACCTACCAGAAAAGAGTTACCAGCAACTTCAAGCATCTAGCGAATAGTTTGACAGTTGTCAAAAGAAATATGAATCTTACCTGTAACAAGAGAGAAAAAAATATTAAAACACTGCACGTAAAAACATAATCAATATTTAATATTTGGGTTCGAAAGCCTTTAACTGACTATTTTACATAGCAGAAGAGTATAATAACAATAAAACAAACCGTTATTAAATGATTTTTTATTGAAAATTTGTAATGAAGCACCGCTACTAAAAGTAATTGAAATAACCCAAGAGTCAACACGTTAGTATTTATAGTATACTTAAAGCATGATTGACATTAAAACAGACAATCGTAATGCATTCAGTCTTGCAACACTCTCAATTAAACGAATCCAATCAAAGGCACCATTCAATCGGCAAGATAATCAACTGCATGTCCTTTAACGGTACGTGCGTGTACGCAACGCAATGCCGCCCGAGTCGCAGACGTGCACAACCGGGTATCGATTCGATTCGAAGAGCCGCCTCGCTTGCCTCTCTTCTGTGGGAAACCACTTTCCTCGTGCCCAGCCTTATTGGGTCGCGTGCGACGGCTCGCAGGACTGCGTGACTCTAATTATTATTAAAGCAATCGTGCGCCGAATGCGTAATGTCAGAAATGAATGCAGCACTCAGCGAAGTGCGTACATACATGCGCGTGTGACGTCATATTGGACACGGTGTGCGTACTCAGGATTCCTTTACATGGACGAATAAAAAAAATCATATCCATCAATTCAAACGAATTTGAACTATTCGATAACAGACACTGGTTTTTAGAAGAATGAACTACCAGTCCGCATTATCGGCAGTTGCGAGAACTTTTAATTAGAAGAGGCAGAATTTACAACTCTCACAATAACTTTAATATTTCGCCGAAAATCAATTGATCAACATGAAATGTTAAGCAGCAGCATTTACAATAGACTAAATTAATGATATCTGCGTTTTAATCTACCAACACGCCTTAATGATCAAATTTAATAGAATTGCAGTGTATATTTTTTAAGTTAAAGTGTGTTTATTAAACTTAACATAGCAAAATACATGTAAGTATGTATAATGTCACAAAATAAAAGTGCGATATGCAAATACAACATAATTTTATATTACGTGACTTTCTTGCTACGAGTCGCGTTCAGTATTATTCACAATTATACACGATGAGGTAACTTATAACATTTCATAGTGCTTAGAGTGAGTGTGAATGATATCGATATTCTGGGAAATAATAATTGGCTAATCAGGTAACGTTCGCTCAGACTGCGTTGAGAAAGAGAATGGAACGTTCACCGTTCCAAATAGGCTTCGTCATACATACGGTCGTTGCATTTGAGATGAAGATATTGCGGACTGTCCAATTATTTTATTACGGACAATCTGACTGCGAGAAAGTGCATACGGAATATTGTTACTCATTAAGAAATAATACCGACAGACAACTCGTGAAAGCGGCGCAGGTGAAATAATTCATAACATACAGTTTGACGATAATGATTTATACTAAAATAGCAATAAAATATAAGCTGTATATTTTAAATACAAATTAATAACTTGATCAGATATTATAGAGATTAGCTGTATCTACAATGAATATGCTGTGTTTGATACATTACAACAATCTTTGATTCAATAGGAACAATTATAACTTGGAATGAGTTACGATTTTATGTAATCAAAAATCGATGTTTATTTCTTTTTAATATTTTACAGTGCTCTACTATTTTTTAATGAATCTTAAGCACAGCGTTTCTCTGACACATGTGTATAGAATTTCTTCATAAAGTGGCTCAAAATATGAAGGAGATTATTTTTTAAAATACATATATCTACTTCAACGAGCAAATTCAAAAAAGCGGTGTGATATAAATGATTGTGACAAAAACTTATAACCTGTTTGTCTCAAGCGAACTCGTCTCTTTTACTATTGTATTTATATATGTATTTGTTTCCGACTGTAAAGAAAAAAATAGATAACTATATCGAATAAGTGCCAGTAGTAGTAGATATTAGTGGATCATTATTGAGTGCGAAACATTTATTGTTCAATATAAAATTACAGGTAAATGGCAATAAAGAATTTGGTCCATCAAGATACATTAGTGTTACAAATAAGGAGAGTTTATTATAACCTTAATTATATTTTACACACAATTATTGTACTGATACTTGGGTGTATTGATATTGTTTACCTCGTTTATCCACCGCACGAGTGCTTTTGCGCGGCACTTATTTACCATTTTCTACCTCACTATCTTTTTCAAAAGGTAACAGACCGTTAAAAAGCCCATGCATACGTGTGGAGCGCACTCTAACGTCCGCCAAAAAAGACATAAATCAAAAAAGGATGCACATGAATATATTCCGCCGTCGCTTAGCTCTATCGTTTATGTGAAGGTGGGCGGCTGGGAAGTAGATTGCGACTCCATGTGCGTAGAAGGCTGGGACAGATAGGGCGGGCGGTTAGCGCCAACAACAAAAGCATTACACGACGAGAGGCTTTTGTTGGGAGGAAACTAGTTAAAATTCATTCGTGACATTTTTGATGTTGACGGTCTTTAACGAAGTTAAAACAATGAAGCTGATAATAACTACAATATTATACCAGAAATGAATCCTCTCATTGTTCACATTCCACTGCTTTTGCTCAAGTATGCCTACAGGTATGTGGAATAAGCTAATGCATACTTACAAGCTGCACCCATGTGTCAAAAATGTAAGTGAATATTTGACAGAAAGAATGTTAACACTGAGGTGATTTTTTAATTTCATACAAAACGTGTTCTCTAGGAAAACATCTCATACTTTTTACTTCACTATATTCTGTATTAACAATGTTTTATTCAACAGTAAAAAGCAACTGAAGAATTGGCAATTGATTTAACTGCTCGTAAATAAACGAGACAAACATGGTAATTTAACCTTTGGTTAGACCAGTGTTTGCCAAACATTTTTACTTAACGGCACACTGGTGAGTGGGATTTGTTCCGCGGCACACCAAATAAAAATACCTTAAAAAGGGAAATGTGCCTTTTTTAATATGAATAAAAGAAATCATAGTGTAAATAATATTTTGTGAGAAGACCCAGGATCGAAGAGAGGCGAGCGGCTGGTTATCCGGAGTCCTGGAAGGGCTGATCTCAGACAAACACCATTTCAGATCCGGTTAAAAACTTATTTATTTTCCATTCAAGATGCAGTGGTTTAATATTACACAAATATATAAATCTTAACACATAAAATTGATTCTACATTTACATTTACTTAGCAACTGAATTTACTTTAAGTTATAATACAAATAACACAACGAATTTAAATTAAATCCAACGCAAATCAAAACACAAAAAACAAACAGTTCACATCGTCACATCACCTTCGTCGCGACGAGACCTCGTTCGTCCGACTCGGCAGCTCGTCATCGACTGTCTACAAAAATTCAAAAAAACTCCGTGCAAAGTTGGAGCTACCCTTTTCCGTAAAAATGGACTCGTCCAGCGGCCGAAGCCCGGGGGCTTCTTAAATGCCTGACAACAAGAAAGAGCGTATTCTGCGAATTATTGCTGTTTGCCGCAGGCCGATTTCAGTTCGGGACACTAATGACACTTATACTTAAGAAAAACCAGGGTGTGTCATTTGTTAAATATTTTATTAACATGTACACAGGTGCAAGGATGCAATTGGTTTTAACAAAGAATTCTGTCAAAACGTGGCTCAAAATTAGATAAACAAACACGTAACTCCTCATCTACTGTAACCGGTCTCGTTTTTTTATGATTTCATTTCCACGAGCGCTGAAAAACCAAATTCGAAAAGATACGACGATCCAAACGTAACAGAGATTTAATTACTGTAGTAGCTAACCAAGCATATTGACTCCAAAGCGATATCCAAAATGCTGACAACTCTAGCTCAGGAAATGAGGTTTTGAGCACTGAGTCGTTTTTTAGATCTACTAAAATTTCCTTCTGTGTTAGTGTCAGGTGTATAACGTTGAATCGTGCGAATGGATTGATGACCCACAGGTACATGTCGCGTCGGCCACTATGTGCGAACGTGACAAGTATTTATTTGAATTTGTAGATTTTGAATTTATTTTAAATTAAAGAAAATTTACATGAATTGGCATTATTTAAGATTAACAGATATGAGGCTTCATCGTTCGCGGCATACCCTGAAACTTCTTGCGGCACACAGTTTGGCAGACACTGGATTAACCCTATGATCTCTCACGTATAAAGTAGTAATACAACAAAAGCAAGTGAAATAAATGTGTGGTGTAAACCAATTATTGGCTCCTATTGTCATAATACAAATAAATAAAATTGTTTCGTATCAATAAATATGATGTTTAACGAGATACATTTGATATTAAAAAATATATTTTTATGAGATGTTTTTTCGTTAATTATAATACGTAGGTAAAATATGGAATTCTCAATAACGGGTCAACGAAGATGGATTGTGTATCATTACTTATCGAAATATTTCAGACTTCATAATTACTCTTGTATAAATTTTCATTAAAGATGTAGAATGTAAGCAATAAGAATGCATGTAATGGTTTCCTTTGATTCATACAAGTATAACAACTGTACAAGCACAGTATAATTAAAAACGCAATATACCTACTGCTACAGTATTTATTTTTGTAATACGGGACTAGAAAATAAATCGCTCGATCAGCCTGACTTCTGCGGAGCGAACAGGGTGCACGGCAGCGTTCGTCTTGGCGTCGGGGACCGCCGACCGCGAGCGGCGTTGGAGGGGCCCCCGCCGGACGGACACGCTCGCCAGTCCTGACCACTTACGAATCCGGTCGGTCAAGGAGTATCCGTATTGAGACGGTCGTTACGTTGGAATGCCTATCGCAATACTGACTAATATGTTAGTGAACATTCCGAGCAACGTAAATGTATCGCTAAAAAACGAAATGGCTTAATTCGAGATTGATTTGTCAGGTGGTGAGACAAACGATAGTATAAAATTAACCGAGTTTTATATTTTTATTCCGTCAAGTTGACGAAACTGTAAAAAAAATCACATACCATCAAATAAACTTGATAGTAAGAGTGAGGCATGGTTTCAAACATAAAAGCAACGGAATCATTATTATATATTTATTCACTTTTAAGGTGTTGACTGTCAATTCTTGGTGGAAAGGCATTCTATTTTAAAAATTAAACAAAATTTGTTTGTACTACTTCCACATGTTTATAATGATCAGGACCGATTTCGCTCATCACGAGCATTATCAATTGATAAAAATACAATCATCACAAGGTACACAATCACACATTAAAATGTTAAGGACCCCTTACGATCTTCTTGTCTATTTCTGTTATTTATTCATTTCAATACGTCTGATTTTCTCGCACGTAAATGATGTTTTTTTATAATACTGTCACAGACAAAATTTCTCGCACGTATTGAATATATCATCATTTTTCAGATCCCTATACAGTGCGTCTAAATCATAAGATTGTTTCAATAGAATGGCTGACTGAATATTGCATCAACAAGTTGTATATGTAAAGAAAATAACAACTTAACTTCTACAGTAATTACAAGGAATAAAATAAATATCACATTGGCTTGAGACACCAAACGAAACGACGTTTTTTGTGTACAAAATTGTATGCAGAAGGTGCGAGATGATATCACCGACAATTAATAAAGAATACCACCTCAGCCACACAAAGGTTACATCATAAGCCGAGAAGAATACATTTTAATATTTGAGAATTAATAAAATGCCAAATCTTTATTATTGAAATAATTCATGCGCTGGCCTATTCATGAGATATATAAATACGACATGATGCTGTTTATTAGTAATAAGCTGTGTGATACCATCGGAGCTAGCTGACTTGCAACAAAAACAGATGGTAATAAATTTCATGCAATATCTATTAATCACTGTTCCGACTATTTCAATTCACGATGCAGCTTTCTATTTTCAAACAAGGTTTCATCGGTAGACATATGCTTTTAATCTAGTATATTATAGAATAAAACATTATATCAAGACAATTCGAAAGGAAAACGTGAATATTACTTGTAATAAAAAGAGTTTTGATATGCTAATGCAAATAAATAATTGAAACGAATTGAAAATAAATCAACGTGAGTGCTTAATGGCGTACGGATTTCATATCTAAATTTAGAAGCGAACGCTAATGGAAGTTACTTTCAAAATTGTGTGATCGTCACGATCTTAATCTCGGTAAAAAAATGTATCCAATGTTGCTAATAACAAATATGATGTTAAGCTAATTATCATATTGACAAAACATTCGCCTGTTCATAGCACACCTAAAAACGAAACTGTGCAATAAGTGGGTATAATGTATTAGTGATACGAATTTTCAAATTTGTTGAAATTCGTAAAATTAAACAATAGATAAGTAACAGCCATCTGAATGATATGAAAAATAATTAAAATGCAGAATAATTACTCATCAGCCTTGTTGTGTTATATTTGTTACATCCATACTAAACAGGCCAACTGACTATTATTACCAGATTCGGAACACAATATATGAAATTGAAAAATGGGTTCGCGAACAGGTTACATGCAATATTTATCGCTGAGGTAGTATCCATTTCCTATGTAAAAGTAATCATTGATTGATTAACTGTGGGCATTCAGATTTGACAAAATTCAATACGTGCGAGTGGTTTATTCTACGATACCAGTGGTATTATCAGATGAAAGTGTAAAGTAATACTTCCAGATTGATGAACTGCGATAATTATAATCAGAAGAGAAAATTAAACGTCCGATAAACAGCGTAATGCAAAATGAAATGCGTCATTCGTTTTGATACAAAAAATGGCGAAAATCAGCCTAGTGCAACCTATTTTCAAAAGTACGAAGATAATCTTAAAAATCCTATTTGAATAAAACAAAACATTTCATAAACACACATTCCATTGTATTCAAATATTTAAAAATAGCAGCTGCATCGAATTACTACAACGGTAAATCTTCAGTTATTGAAATTACGGCATGCTTATAGGGTTTTTTTAGCCCCGAGTTATTCGTCAAACTCAAGTATTAACGCCGGTGTTGGATGAAGACAAAAAAAAAACCACTACATGGGGTATTCATTATTGTTCTTGAAATCTGGATAAATTGTGATGTGATCTTTCGTCGGTTTTTTAATATATCTCAAAACATTATTTCGAATAGTTGTTCAAATATCGAATAGTTAAAAAAGGTCCGAACATATTCGGATATAGAATATTCGAATATTCGAGTTGGAATCTCTAGTGGCAAGGCAAAGATGAGATCACCAAAGTGTGAGAGAAATCCAGTAGACCTTCATTCATTCTATCAACAGCGATTGATGATTGAATATATTCTAAAACTTAAATAATGCCTATACAGCGTAATTGTAAGTTTAAGATGTATTTATAGAAAGTTTTGATGAGTTAATAGTGTAGTAATTGCACACTCAAGTGGTTTCAAACACTATCAAAAGGTTTGAAAGAAACATAGATTAGATACCTTGTTGATACATATATATATATATATATATATATTATGTGCCATATCTCAACAGAGTTAATGTCATGTGTAAACTCATGTATTTTAGAGTAACAAGCACGATAATTAACGATAGGGTATGTCGGAATCGAGAGTTGTGACCTATCGGACCGTCAGCGATCCAAACGGACGTTGAATGCGACAAATTAACGAAGACGAATAAACGAACTTTCTGAGAGACTGAGTGAAGATTCGTAGCTGTTTCAAGTAGAGAAACTGCTGCATATATCAGATGCAACATTGTATGAGATGAGTTACGAGACTTTCAAATCGATATTATATTGGATCGTGGTATTATGAAGTGTTCATCATTATCTCCCGTCACGTTTAGTATCTTATTTACTACCTAAATATATCAATTGGCAGACGCTCCGCTTATAAAGCACGTCGTTATTTCATTGAATTTATCATTGTTAATCACAAGCGTATTTACACAGAATCGCATTGAATATTGTGAGAACATCACATGAGAACGTTCGATATAAGTAAAATACAATTTAAATTGCCAATGTGGTCTGCTGTCTTAAAGAAGTTAAGCCACATAATAAGGTAGTAATTTTATCATATACAAAAGACGAAACTGAAACAGAAAGGGAGCTAGTCTATAGAATCGTATAGTAAATGGATTTAATTCATATTGAAAATCTAATAACGTTTAATCTTGAAGCCACCCCAATAACTATGAAGTATTATAGCAAATTTATCAGCAGATGCTAAAAAAACTGGAATCCGAAAAATAATCTTTTTAAGAAATCTATTACGAAAACTTAAGAGTGTAAATATAATATGCGTTGTGTATTTTAAACATAGTTCATAAAGACAAGATATCTGATGGCCCAAATAGATTTAAAATTCATAAAATGTAAGCGCAGCGACTGTCACGCCGATCAACGACCCCACATAAAAAGTCATCTCATCACGCAATCAGCAAACAAATCTGCGTAAAATATGGTCAAGACAAGCAACAGTCGGCCACTCAACCGGGCAACAGCCAACTCCTACGGCGCATTAATCATGTACGCGCAAAGCGATTATCATTTATAATACAATTTTCAATACAGCACTAATGGCGGAAACTTTATTCAAGGAGGTTTCGCAAATCACAATGGCCGACGCACATGGCGCACTCCATTGCCCTTAGAAGGAGTGTTCAGTCAATGGGTGAGTTTCTTGCGATCGGCGTCTGCGAAGTTCCAAGCTGAATGTTGAATAAACATTGTATTAAGTTTTTAACATCGCCATCACTTTAATAAAATAAAAGTAACCGTCAATAATTGCGGGATCTTTCATAGAAGCGATAATTAAATTAATGAGTTAGTAAAAAAATTGTAACGCGAGATATTGCAAATTAATCGCAAATTTAATTTCTTACAGTGTAGCTTTATAGGAGTTAGCTCACATAATACATATTTTTTTTTAATAAAATACAATTTGTTTCGTACTGCGTCCACAATGATCAGGACCGGTTTCGTTCATCACGGGCATTATCGACTAATCATCATCATCAGTACAAGCGGTACAAACCCAATAGATTTTATTAAAATTTCAAAATATTATGCTTTAATATCAAGAATTGACAAGTTAAAACATTAAAAGTGATATTATTATTCGATAGTCAATGTCAATAAAAGGAAAATCGAAGCACTTAACATGCCACACACGCAAAATTATTTAATTTCCTACAATAGAAAATGTATACGTATAATCGTATGATGATTCCGAGACAAACATTTACTTAGAGTGGAGAGCTTTGAAACCTTAAAACGTTTTATTTCATCATGTTTTTAAAAATAAGTTAATCTTATATATAGTGTGACGCAGTAAAGCAGAAGATAAGATATTTAAAAATAGCGCAAAAATAAAGTGTACGATTTAGTATAACGCCTTTCGAGGCGCTTTACTTCCTCACGCTGAGTTATATAAGTTGATATTAGAAATGCGCGTACAAAAAGCTTTTTTTTGCACGCGTTCAAAAGCTCCATGAAAAGGTCTTAAAAGAAAGTAAAAAAAAAAGTGTGAGTGAGGCTTTTATTAAAATATTATTTCATCGTATCCAACAAATCTTCGCTCGCTAGAGAAAGCAAGAAAAACAATTTTACACTCATAATTCATAAATCTTCGTGTATTATGTATGCTTACAAGGAGTTTAGTCAGGCGGGCGCGTGGGTACTGGGGGACCATAAACAAAATAAACAAAATGCAAACAGAAAGCCGCTCGCTGTATCGAGCTCACAAAGGTCTGTTCCAAAAGATGTGGATTACTTCTTGAAATATGAAGAGGCTCGGCGGGCAGAGGGCGGCTGCTGCGAGGTAAAGGCTGAATACACAACGAATAATTGTATTTATAACTTACCCTTCCCTTCCAAAGAACGCGACTCGTGACAATATTGGGAGTGAAAAATGTCAATAAATTATTTTTGAGACTGATCATTTTTATAGAACAGGCAACAAAGGGATGATAAATGTTTTTCTACATTTTGAATAGTTTTGAAAACGAGAATTATATCTAGATAATTAATTTTCACAAAATATGATCCTTTTTCACAGTTACGTTACAAAAATACAACGGACAGTGCTAATCTTTTCAAATATATTACAAAAATAGCTCAAAGATATGTTTGCTTTTGTGACAGCCCACGACGTCCTCATATTTAAAAGAGTCGTGTAATAATCGGTAAAATCTTCAATGCGAACCATTTCTTGTTCGTTTTATATATGCCGACTACAGAATTTAAATAATAAAATAAAAATCTAATTAATTGAAAACTATAAATATCGTCATTCGTTCAACGATAACTGTTTTTAGCCATAATCCATGGACATGGATTTTGTCTTACTACTGCGCCATTTTCACACCTCTATTCACAAGTCTATTTAAACCAAACTGCATAAATAAAAAAGAACCTATCTTATAAATTGTATGTTAATCCTGGCGTACAATCCAAATTGAAGGCCTAAGACGTCCACAGTTAGGACACACGGCAAGAAAACAAGAGCAGTATAACCAGGGATAACGCAGTTTGTGTTTCCTAGACGATCGCACGATCCAAATAAATGTGTCGGCAGCGATGTATACTAACAACGTAAATTGTAGGAATATAGCGGCCGGACATGTAGGGCCTAGGTTGGTAATCTTGTCCAAATTAGTTTGCCCGGGAAAATGAACGGACAGGCATTTCTTGACCCGGCCTATATTCTGTAAACTACAATCTCTTAACGTAGCGGTAATAGTTACAGTTTACGCAGAAACACCTAGTTGCTCGCATGAAATTGAAATGACACAATAATGAACGGGGTAGTTTTGTTATATTTAAAACAAAATTAAAATCGAAATCTATTTTCATCCGCAAAATTCCGATTGACCGGTGTTTAATCTAAAATGAATTCAGATATCTATGAAAATTTCTGAGTTTCACAATTTCATCAAAAAACGTCGGTGATATGAATAATTATTACGTAATCTTTACACATTGTGTTTTGCGACCGAACGCAAAAATGAATCATTGAACTCGAAAAATGTGATTAAAAATTTAGACACAAAAAAATAAACGTGGGAATTTCCATATTTAGTCACATGAATGGAAACAAATGATTCAATTATAGCATTGCTAATAATCCAACTATATATTTAAAACGTTTAAAATCATTATAAATCACAATAAAGTCCGAAATGGACGAATGCCGTGGCTCAAAAGCGTGGGATAATAAAGCACTCCATGATTCATAATTCCGTATTTTTAGAACAGTCATAGATAAATATTCTTTAAATTTATGAATACCAATCGATGTAAATGAAGCCTTTCTTACCCTTGATAGTTGGCATATGACTTTAAATGTTGTCCAGGGGTCAAAGTCGCAGGACCTGTAGCTGGAGTTGTATTGAATATTGTAACCCTTGCAAGTCTGTTACCGGATCCGCGAACTCAGACGTGGTGAGTCCCCTTTAAACCGGTTGACGGTAACATTTTTCAATGTGGCACGCGTTAGGTTAGTAAAAAAGTCCAGAAATACAAAATAAACTACAACTTTGTTAATGATAAATGCAAATAATGGCAATACATTTCGATAAGTATATAATTACTATGTGTGTCTAATAATACAGCCGGTTTCTATAAAATTATATAGTTTTAAGCACGATGTTATCCTTGGTCAAAATTACATCATGATATCTGTTTGAACATTGTTTATTACGATTTAGCTATCCCGTTTGACATATTCGTGCTGGCATATAAGATAATTATAAATAATAGCTTAAATCACAGGATTAAGAAACCCCGACAAATTAGCCAAGTATGATATAATCGTAAAATACACGCTCCGAAGTGTTATTTAATAGGGGGATATTTTCGAGACTCTACCCGCGGGTCAAAGGTTGGCAAAAACTATATCTTCAAAAATAACGGTCAAATCATGCGCGCATTTAGCATAATGTATTTTAAATCCACGGGGAGTTTTAAGTCCAACCAGTTTACTTTCTAAATTCTAATATATGCACTACAAGGGTAAACCGTTAAAACTGTCGCTCAAAGAACCTTAAACGATATTTTAAAAATCATTAATACATCTACTTAGCTGGGACCTAAGTAATGCTCATTTAAAGCACTAAAACCTAATATTCTTCTAACACGAAAAATGATTGTGTTTGTTGCCTACAAAGTTCTTGGCGTGTATTTGGCATAGTTAATTCGTTTTATAAAATAATGTACATCCTCACACAGAGTTAAGCGGGGATTAACGGTAGCGATTCCCCAACTATTAGTTCCTGCTCTAGAGCCATCTTGCTATCCTTACTCTCTTCGAATAAGAGACAAGGAAGCTGAGTAACAAGCAGTTGTCGTATAAAACCTTATATTGAAATAAGCTCCATTAGAAGGCCATGTGCTCCACACTGGGAGCGAAGAACAAGGTTACAAAGTGTTTAATTTTCAATTTATACATAATAATACATATAAAATATGATTTTTGTGGCGAAAAATGAGGTTGCATGACTGATGTTAACAACAGTAGACAGAATTGAATTTTCGTAGCCGGTAAAAGGATGAAAACGTGTCACAGCGATCCTCGGATGGAACGATAACAGTCATTGCCTTAATCTCTTGCATCTATCCATTAAAAAGTGGATTCAGTGGGATAATAAATTTAAACAAAACAGGACAAAAGACTCATTCAACCGATATGGACGCTCCAGTGTACCAAACTCTCATCTCATTGTGTCCGATGTAATAATTAATTACGATATCGAGAATTCCGCTCATAAACACTAAATTCCTAGATGCACACGTAGATTTAAACAAGCATAATCGGGTATGGTAAAACCATTCACGGAAACGTTCAACTTTGAATTGCATTGTACTCCGAGCACTTAAAGATAAGCGAGCAGCATTATGACTCGATTTACCAAAACCATTTTGTAAACATGAAATAAATTCGCATGAAGGAAAATTGTCTCTTATACATGATAATCCGAGGTTTTACCACAAAACATAGAAATGAAATACTGATAATTTCTAGCGCAGCCCGAGGGCCATTTATTTTGTATACTTCTCGTTTATTATAGGCTGACTAGGAATATAATTGAATTTTTATGTCGAACGAGATTATGATTACAGAAAAGTATTTTTAATAATATAATGCTAAGAAAGTGGGGAGGAGGAGAGGGAGGCGTTTAAAATCAGAGCTTTCATCAATAACTCAATACATATTCAATATATATAATTGAGTAATAATAACATTGACGATATAAAATAATGAAAGATTTAAAAATCATACTTCTCTTAAACTGGTTTTTAAATTTAATATGAACGATCAGTAGTTTCTTAAAATGGTGACGGCAATGTGAGAAAAATTAAAAACACAAATGAGTGATGTTGTGATGCATTTTTTTTTAATATCATGAACATAAGTTGAAGTTGTCCATGTTTCAAAATTTGTTGACCCGATTACAAAGTGGAATATACGTGTTAGGAGGCTATAAATAAACCGGAGACGTCAACTAGAATTAGCGGGTTGGTGAATATTTCTACGAGTCACTTCTGACGCACCCGTATATTGGTGGATAAACAAAATGAAGATTGCACTGAATTGAAAGAAAGTCATATATATTTATTCGCATAATATTAAAAGCATCAATTAGAGATACAAATTTAGAAGACAACAATATCTCGGTTAGATTGGCAATATTACAACACTAACAGGTAGTCATTGCATCATAAAATTTATTTTAAAATATAATTTTACAGGTAAATCAATACTGTCAGTGAAGTGCTCAATTTATGTACAACCCAATAAAAAAATTATTTATTCATTGCCAGGATTTTTAAACTTTACTTTTTTCTCATACAAGGAAAATAAGAAACAGAAATCAGTAAAGATGTTTACAGTGCTATTATTTATTGCAACATATTTAGTTGATATTCCAAATTGTTATCTGTTTTACTTACACAGTTTTGAAACAATAGACGTTTGAAACATTTTTGACAGTTTTGAAACATTTCATAAGACGTTTTATATCCTTTTACGAAAAGAAGTAAGACAGACCAGGAAAAGATCCGGCGGACATTTAAGAAGTTCTCGCTCCACCCATTCATTCTTTTTCCTGTTTTCATTTGGGCGATTTTTGCTGTTGCAACGACGCGACGCGGGCAAAGGGGCACGGCGGGATAGTGGGCGGCTGTAACGTCATTTCGCTCCAGGAAATGAGAAACTTAGTTCCCGGGAGCAAACAACAATCAACGTCTGTTACACGTGAAGGACACAGGGAAGCCTCGCGATTAAGATTGGTGCATCGCCGTTCATTCGAAGGCATCGCATTGCTTCGATCGTGGAAAATAGAAAAATAGTAGGCTCTTCCTTTTGTCATTATGTCTCTTTGTCGGCCAGGCCAGCGCGACAATAGCAAAACGATTAATATGACGTGTACTTACAATATAATCTAATAAAACCGCAAGCATCTTGTATTGTGAAGTAGTGTCTACGTTATTTTTTATAAAAAGTTGTACGTAGAAAAAAAACAATCAAAATAAAGTATAACGTCAAAATAAGCCATTCATGAATTTTAGCGTAAAACATAAAACACTAATACGTTTTGATGCGAGTACTGCAAGCTCGACCATTGCACGTGTATAGAACTATCCCAAAGCCTATATTTTATTATAAAAAATGTTTTATCAGCGTGGTTAATGTTACACGACGAATGTCTGCTAATAGTCAACAGCCGATAAATGAAATATTATTCATATTCTCGGTAAACTAAACAGTAACATTGTAAAGTGCGCTGATAAAAATATATGATAAGATAACGCAATGCATACCGCTTCCTATATTTAAAAAAAGAAACACTTCGGTGGTTTACTACAAATTCACTACAATGATAACGTGGCAATTTGTAATGCCAACGTAAAAAAAATTACACTTATTTAAAATATCCAGCTGCTTGGAAAATTTTGGCAAGTACTGTATCAATATTTATTACATTCATTATAGAAAGTGAAACAACAAAAAATCAATATAATTATGTATATTATAGATTGTAACTGTAAAACGACGTAAAAAAACACGATCAGACTAGGTTAAGCACCGAAAAAAACCCGCCAAACAAGTTGAAGTCGTATGGAAAGAGTAGGCTTAAGAATATAAATCTACAATGGTAAAGCGTAATAGGTCATATGTAGAAATCGTGCCGAACGTCAGTAAAGCTAAAAAGATCTGAATAATAATTATCATTGAGTCATTCAATGTTAATAAAGATCACTTAAAAAAAAGATTAATATAATTTGCGAACATAAAACTAAGCGGCAATTTGCATGATGCGCGAGAATGAGTGAAGAAATTATTGCGTCTCATGAAAAATAACATTGTTTCAAGGATCGCAGTTGGTGGAAGAGCCCCCCACGCATGCCGGTGCAGAAGAAGAGGTGTTACGTGACTGATGACCAGGGTCGACTGACGTGTTCTGACAAAATGGGAAATTGCTAAGGAAACTGCGATAAGGAAAATCGGGAGTGGAATGATTCACTAATAAGATTATGTTGGTAAAATAGATTGAAAATGGAAAGATTTCGATTTTCAAACAAACAATAGTCTCTGGTGAAAGCAATGTCAACAAGTATTTATTTCCATTGAGAAGATCAAAATATTGTAGAAGTGAATGGACGGACAGCTTTGTTCAGTAAGCATACTGGTTTGTTCCTAAGTGGTCATGCTTGTGAAAATTAGACACCAGAAACACTTTATAGAAGATAAAAACAAATATGGATGGACAGAGAGCGGATTATGAATTTTTTATGGTATTTAATATTTCTTATAGATGAAGAATTCGTAATTGAAACGCATGCATGTCATATGATAAATTTTATTTACATCTTCAACACACAATTTTACACTTTTGAGAAAGAATGGAAATACGCTGATAACTATTGGACGCTGGATTGAAAGAAAATATCAAGTAGACATTAAGAGTCTCAACTCAAAGCGACTCTTACTGCAAACTTTAATAATAAACGAGCTAATGAGGAAGGCGTCCTTCCGTCCATCTCGAATCTCGGCGGAGGTGGCAGGATGTTGAAGACTGCCGGCCGACGATGTAGTGAATTAAACTAGATTATATTATTAAAATTGGAAATCTTGATGAGAAGATTAGTGTTGAATACAGAACGAGTAGGTTTAGTAAATAAAATCTGACATAACTAAGATGTAATAAAACACAATAAAAAAACGCAGCGTAACTCTTCAGCGTAGGATTGAGAGCAATATATGTCACACAATCAACGCAGCTAAGATGATGCAAAATGACCAAACACCCATTAATTGAGATCAATTAAGACGATAGCAATGCAGTATAACACCACAAAAATTCTTCACCAAAACACATAAATATATCAAATTTGGATTATTGAGATTTTGAACACTTCCATGTATTTTGTCACTAACGACCGGGGTTTCGCCTTTCGGCATCTTCAGGCATTCGAGCGCACGAATGGACTCGAACTGACAGACAGTAAACAGTGTCTAACGTTTATATATAGAAGATACAAATACGACAAATATTCCAAAAATCAAATTTGGAAACCAAATTTGGAAAAAAATCAATAGAGCCCAGTAAAATTCCTTGCCAATTCTGAACGAACAGCTGAACCTTCCAAACTCTCCGTTGCTGTATCCTATACTTTGAAACACCTAACAGATGTCACTAAATGTGGAATGATTGTATATATTTATCCTTTCGAAACCCACAATGCTATTATAATTGTAATATCACTGGTAATTCTAATAGCAGTTGGAGAGCGGCAATTCGCCACTATGTTAATGTGTTTTTTACAAAATAAGGATTAAGGCGATTCTCGAAATGTTAACTCAGGTATCAGTGTGGATCCTAGACGTATAATATTTTGTCTCGTAAATAATATTTGTCGTATTTGTATCTTCTATATAAACGTTAGACACTGTTTACTGTCTGTCAGTTCGAGTCCATTCGTGCGCTCGAATGCCTGAAGATGCCGAAAGGCGAAACCTGGGTCGTTAGTGAGAAAATACATGGAAGTGTACAAAATCTCAATAATTCAAATTTGATATTGAAATTCCATCAAGCACCCTCAGTCGATGTCTTAAATTACATAAATATATCTTCCAAATAGCACCACGTAATCGCATTAAGGATGTGTTTAATTGACATCGTTGTTTTAATCTTTTCATGTAGACGATATGTATTTTAAAGCTACCAATTTAGTTACGATGGTGCTAAGACTCAAGATAATTAAAAATATACAAATGATTTTTAGAAGATTGTTCATAGCTATTTGATTAGAGATTTTAAATACTGAAATGATGTTTATTATTATTGAAATGAACAGATGAAGGTAAATATGCAAGAGAGTACATAATAATTAAATTCAAATGTGCCCGCGGGAGTCTGAAGTGGTTATGTCACCGTGCTGCATGACATACGTACCGTACACACACATAAAAGATGACCTAATGCCAGCGAAAACAAGTATTTTGTTAAATAAACTATCTGTGTAAACATTTCTCAGAACATGCATAATGTAGAGAAAATTTATGGAAAATGTTTAAATATAAAGAAGCATCTGAATTGGAAGAGATGAGATCAACGATATTCCTGAAATATTTTGCAGAAGGGCTTAAAATATAGAATATTTAAATATAAATGTGATTTAAGCAAAGAATGAATGACCAAATAGAAAAATATATATATTTTCTCATTGCGGTACAATCTTTTGGCATGGTAAATATCCTTTTTTTGAAGATGCTTCTTAAAGAGGCGAAACGCGCCACGTTAGTGATAAACCAAGTGGAATAACTAAGTTATCAATTTTTAATTTAATTTAATATCCTAGAATTTCTTTGAAAATAATTATGATTCTTTTATCAATAAACTGGCTTGTGAAGATATCTTTTTTACAGACGGAAAACTTCGCTTGAATTATTTCAAATCGCTAACAGTTAATATAATTGTGATTTACAAATGAATTCACGGTACTACACCAAATTAAAAATAACTTAATACATTACATAATAAAAGAAAATAAGTGATTTGTTGGCAAATGTTATAAATAAAAAGAATGTCGATATAATATACTATGCCACTGGTTAACAATTACTCTCCATTCACAGTGGCATGTTGTGAGAAGACATCGCAATGGCGAAAAGGGTAATCAAAACATCAGTGGAAGAGCGCTGGCGTGGTCGTAAACTGCCGGGCTGCGACCAACACCGTGTGTCTCTCATTCATGACAATAATGACACAAATTAATTTACGAGCAATAAAAAAACAACGAGGACACTAAAATATCAATCAATGTGATGAATTCGGTATTGCGGCAATCGAGGAAGGAATACGAAATCGGAGGATCAGTGGGACGGGTTACTTACAATGAGTTGATTTATAAAAATATTACACGATTCGGTGATGATTATACAAGGGCCGACTTACACATTGCGCCTACAGTTCCTATACAAATATCAATCAAGACAAAGTATTCACGCAAACCGAAACCGTCGACCATTACGGAATTGGAGTACTACAGTTCGAAACATTGTTTTATCGAGAGATATGAAATAGATATTATAATAACTTTCCGGAGACAGTTGTTCAATCTATTATACTAGTACAATTAAAACAAAAAGTGAACATGAATCTGTGAATGTAATAGAAATTGAAATCACTAACTATTGTCGCATTAGGTTTTCCGACAAGTCCTTTAAATATTGGTGTAAAAAAAAAACTCTCGGATGGAACATGTAATCAATACCAGGCAGGAGGGTCCCCATGTACGAAAAAAAATTCAAGAACTTTGTTTGCTCATAAATGTCTCAGCGATGAAACGATGAAGAATTTCAGGTTGCGAAGTGAGTATCGTGTCGAAGCCAACACGTTATTTCATATTGCTCTAAATATAATATAACTGGTTGGTTGAAATCAAAATGGTTACAATTTCACTTTTTATATCTCGTCTCAAGTAATCTTACTGGTCGGGAGATGATTTTTTAAGAGTGTAGTCGACCTTCAAAGTCGCGATGTGTGTACACCGCTGTTTTGGCAAGCGGACCAGCCATTAAGACGAAGGATCTGCCATAGATAGCGATCTCGGCTTGCTTTTAGCTAAACGTGGGTGATAATGGGATTCTCTGTCTGTGGTTTAATTATCTTTATAAATTTCACGCTGACTGTTCGTAAATTTATTTCGTACAATGAGAAAAAAATTAAATTAGAAATATAACCATAAATAATGAGGTTTAGTTGCAAACAATGAAGCTACGATATTTCGTATAAAGTGTTCGTAAAATTACATAGCGAATTCGTTTATTTGGGATACTGGATTAGTGTGTTTAAAACGAAAATTCAAGAAAAAATATTACTTTACTACATTGTTGCCCAGGGACGTTTACGAAAAGAGTGCGTTTCATTTGATAATTTATTGATATTTTTCTAGCCAACATACATCTCGATAAATAACTATTTCCTTGTCTTTCTGACTGTTCTGTAGAATATTTATTTTTTAAAACGCTTTCAATGAAAAGTACTACAAAAAAATTCTAATATTATGTTATTTTGGTAAATTGTATTTTTATTGACTAATAAAAGATTGTACTGTTATGAAAAATTGCCATACGAAACATAATGTGGGAGGAGTTCTGTTTACAAATGGAAAATTCGGGAGTCAATATGTATAGATTAATGTACCACATAATCGTCACATTTATCACAAAGGTGTGAAAATTGTGCAACACGAATACAATAATAATTATGACTATTATAGAATTATCATGAGTCTAGTCTGGTATTCCTTCTTTATAAATTACAATAATAGGTTGGTAATAACCTCACGCGCAGAAGGCGTGCAAATTCGGGCAATGAGATATTGTTATGTCGTGAGTGTAATATGTGTGATGACGCCTACATCACCAACAGTGTTGGGTACAGAACCGAACTTCAGATATCATACGCCTTATACGATATTACACGATTTGATTAGTAACGTTTATGTATGATGGTGTGATGATACAAATTTCAAGATTACTAATAAAAAAAATATTTTACTACCGTGGTACTAGGTCCAGTTAGTGTAAGGCGAAATAGTAAAAAAACCAGTATGTAAACATTTAAATATAATAAAACAGATTGTTTTGACAGAATGAATCATGTTTATTGAAAAATCTGAATACACTGAATATTTTTGCAATCACCAATGATGGTAATGTTGGGCCGAGAAATGAAAATTATATTTACAACCAGTTCTCATTAGTTTAACAAATCATAGTTTTATCTAAAATGTATTTTTTACTAGAGTATTAAATATTCATTTCATAACATAATCGATCCAATAATTGACAACTGACAAAAATATGAGCACAATTATTTTATTTCGAGATACATTAGTTCTAGAAAAAGATGCGTAAAAAACAATTGAGTAAAAAATACCTTACTTCTATATAATTTGATATATTGGTTCAAAAGAAAAATTGCGTAAAAACGTCAAGAGTGTATAGAAAACCAAAATTGGTTTTTCAAAATCGTGTAAAAAGTCTTTTATTTACATGTAAAACCTTTAATTTCCTTAAAAATAAATGAAAAAAACTAAAAGTTTTTTGGTTGAAAATATATGTAGACAAATACAAAATAGGAGTATGGTTTAAACGCCATTAGTTCGTTCCGCCGGAGATGTCCGATCAAGTGACGTCATCTGGTTAGGATACGTCGAAAACAACACGTGTTTTGTGGAAGTGAAGAAATAAACCAGTCTAGGGAGATGAAATTGTTAATAGCTTTATATTAACGTTACATAGCTTTATAATAACGTTATTGAGATTGCAGAAATTCGCACAATTATGTACAGGCTCAGCACTTGTAATATTATAAGAAATAGTCGCGTAAAATGAAGGGAATGTTGTCGTCCAAAAAAATCGTGTAAAAGTGAAATCACGTAAATAAAAATGAATGATAAAAAGAGGACGGTATACGTAGGTATATGGTTTTCCAGTGATTTTGATTACTCGATTTAATTTTATTGCAATTTACCAATTGTGCATGTAGATATTTTGCTTAATAATAAAATGTCATCCATTTATAAATATCAATCCATGAGCATAATGTTCTGATAATCAATATAGAACTTCGATAAACAGTTAATTTATCCACCATGAAGTAGATGTTACAAGTTACAACTGTAAATATATACAATCACACTTACACCAATAAGACGTTTTTTTTAGCAATTTTTAAGCAAGCCGCTGACACTTAATATGAATGTATTCGTGAATATATATGTATAATGCATGTGCGTGTGTTTATTCGCTGTTTAGTAATGTTTTATTTATAAAGCTAGTACAACGACTAGACAAGAAAGACACAGGTCACGTATGAGGTGTAATTTATTATTATTAGCGAGCACGTTGAAATAAAAGTGAAACAACGAATGTCATGATGTAGTCAAATGAAAACTTTACCGCGTTTAAAAATGTTAGTCGTTAACAGTTTTTGCTAATGAAACGAGAGTGATACTAATTACTTAGCAAATAAGATACATTTTACTTTTAAAGTAAATCTTCATTCGCATAAAAAGTCGTAGGTGTGACTAAATATTGATAAAAACACATTTACGATAGATATGGAAAAATGTTGCCAAGCAGCTGTTTTGGAAAACCAGAAATGAGCTTGAATTAATCTTTATATGTATTATAATGTGATGCATGACCAAAGCCAAATGAGACGATGGTATGCATGTAAATATAGTAATAAAGTAGAATTATCTGTAATGTATCCTACATCTTTACATTGCTTACCACATATAAAAATTTCATACGCTATTTCATACAATTCAACATTTTTTTCAAATAGGAGCTGTCAGTAACTTGTATTCTATCTGAGTTTATAATTTTTCGTAATGGTTATTTGTGATTTGCTTTAATTGAACCGTAACAAAGTATCCGGATTTATGATCGAAATTTAAAAGAAAAATTTGAGATTCTAGAAGTACGTGATTTTGATATATTTTAATTCAACCAAATTGGAAAACATAATGTGTACTGTACGTATGTAGTCTTTTCGTTCAGAAGTGTGTTTAAATTTAAAACTAACTAAAAAATCTTCATTGTGTTTTTAATGTTGGCTTGGTGTTTTCGTCATCAAATGTGAGTTCGTGGGTTTGATTACTCGACATCGGCGGATTCTGGTAGATCTCATGGAGCCAACGACACCTAGAGATTGTATGTGGGAGAATATTTTGTTAGCGAGATCGCATGTTGCTAAAATTTGACTGTTTGCGAAGTATTTGCTCGTGACTCTACCTACTTCTATCGCCAGGCCAGATATTAGCATCAATTTACATTTTTTTTAATGAATACAAACTGAAGCGTTTTGACGCGAGAGCGTAGTCATTTCAATGAATGATATCACATTTTGATGGCTGAATCATTTTAATAGTTATTATAAATCAACCGAAGCTTGGTAAAATGAGAATGAATAAAACTAGAACTAATCAATATTTCGAAACGGTCTGAATAAAAAGATAAAATCAGAATTAATTTTACAAGCTTCTGAGATTCCTTTTTCAAAAAAAAATCTTATGTACCTAGACACGATTCTCAAATAATAAAATATGGCTATTGAAAATATTTTCTGAGTAAAAATCCGCCAATAGACAGTAAAACGGATATGGTAATAATACCAATAGTCTAAATTCTTTATATATACTGGGCGCATATACATGAAACATAAAGAAATTCTACAAATGGCATTACATATTTTTACAACTAAGCAGCACCAAGGATAGCTGACAATCATACGTGTAAGTACTATAAATCTACTTTTTTTTAATAAGATTTTTGTAGAAATATTAGGTCTTAGTATGAAATCTGGTAAAGCGAGGTGCGGCGACAGTAACCGCAGTGTCTTCGAAACGTCGCCCGTGTCGTGTGTCGGAGACCGCATGATAGATATAAATTTCACTTTTTATTGCACGACGTTGCAAGATTTGTAAATACGCCCTATCCATTTATAATCGTTTTATAAATGCCAAGAAGAAAGCATCACTGTGTACTGTAACGAATTATTTAAAGTGTAAGAAGACATATGCGATGGCAATTACTTCGCAACCATTCACCCGAGAAACATTAAAATATTAAGCATATGTACGCAAGATATTTACGTTGAGAATTAATTACACTTACAATGAATAGATGCTATCTAGCTATCTACATAAACCTTACTTCTGAATAAAATGTATAGCATAAAAGTTTGTTGTACATCACTGTAGCTGTAAGAGTACATTCACTAATACGAAAAAACTATTGCCGAATAAAGGTTGCCCAACCGATGTTTATTACACATGCTGATACCTATATAAGTATCAATCTTGAAAAACTATTATGTGCGCAATCAAAGAAAAAAGAAATTAAATTAAACTGTACACAATCAAATTAATTTTCATCGCAATCTTCTTCATAATATAACCCCATGACTCTAGTCTGATTACGAAATTCTTGGTGATAATCCTATCTGTTACTTCGTTTATTTGTCTCTCTCTATTGAAAAGTATTGTAATCTCAGCTGAGAAAACATCGTATATAAAATAAAACTTTGTATTAAAAAATGTAATATATTTATAATTTGACGTAATATTTTATTGCGTGTAAATAATGTTTTCGACTTCAATGAATTGTGACGTATTTGGTCATAGGAAAGTGAAAAAATCAATGCAGTCATGCAAATAAACATGAGTAAATCCGAACGAGGAAGGCGTTCAAGAAATATCAGTCATAAAACGGCATCGCAATTCCTACACAATGCATGTAATTATTATTTTTACACTTACAACAAATACATTCCATAAAAAACAAATTATTTCACTAAAAATAAAGTGATACCACATAATAAAATATATTCTAATATTGAAGAAATATATTAGACTTAGGAAAAAATATTTTCACACAAAGTGTTCACTTAATATAAATACTCACACTTTGAAATCGATAGTTGCACGATGCTGTAATGAAATGTCACTTATTCTTCTACTCTTATTAGGCCGCCTATATTGTCTTTGCTCCACGCATTAGAATACATTACACAAACCAAACCAGTTCAACCCTAACATAACCTACTACAACTTAACTCACTTTGATAAAAGAATCCGTGACTAAGTAGAAATCAAAGTTTGAGTGTACTATCTAATCCAAAGTGAAAACTACCAGAATAAAAGTTCAAGTGTACCAACGGAATACTATCTAACACAAAGTGCAATTGTTTATAATCCATAAAATAATAAACTACAGTTTCTTGTGTATGGAAAAATGTATATGTATGTAGTTATATCTATAACGACCTTCTCGAGCAGACATTGACGAAAAAAGCTTAAATTTGTTTTGTTACGAATAATGCAAATGAACTTTACGGGCTACTAACGCAGCTAATAGTTTAATATGACCACAAAAGTGGCGTTATTAAACAATTACGATCGAGACTGAATTGGTAATCGAACCAAAAGTTGCTCTTGTAAAAAAGTCAACTTCAAATTTTGTTACCATTATTATATAAAATCAGTGTTCATTTCATGTAGAGGTAAAGAAAAAAAATGATTAGTTTATTTATTTTAAATAAGTATATCAATGATTTCATAGAGTTTATAGAATAGTGTTGAGAGAGTTAACACAATAAGCCATGGTGGGTAACGTATTCAAATTTGGTATGGGATCGCGGAGAGCAAGCAAACAAGCGAGTGCCGCATTCAACGCATGCCACAACTTTGTTCGCCGCGTCGAATGCAAGAAGATATTTCTCATCATCCGCTCGAGCAAATGGCCAATCAGAAATCGATTAACCAAGTCGGTCAGTCATTCAGGGCGAGAGCAAAAGAGCAAATCGAGCAGCCAGATTCTCCCCTGCAGCGGCAGTCCGCCGACATGCGGAATGCAAAGGCCGAGAGCGGCCCGCGACTCGCGAACTAGTGATTGACTCGTGAATAATCGACGTCGGCCGGCCGTAAATCGACGTGTCAATTATTTGATGTCGCCCAACCCCTTTGGCTGCGTTTCAAATGTGGGTATTTCTTAATAACATCATTTTCCTCGCTGAACGTAAACGCAGAGTCAAATTGTCACAGCTAATTATAATATACTTTCGAAAACCAATGCTTTACACTTATGTGTTGTGTTTAGTCATCGCATTTCACCATTTGAGCGCATTATTATAAAAAAGGCGGATGTACTTTAAAATAACGGAATTATTGAGCCTTTCTAAATTATAATTGCTAGAGCACATTGAAAAGTCTAGCAAGCTACTAACAATAAATATCTAATCCGGATTAAATTATCACGCGATATACGTATTTCAAAATTTTTCATTTAAATTTAAAGAAAAATACTAGTTAACGGGTCAAACTAGGCAAACAGTCGAAAGCTTTTCGATTTGCCGAATCTAATTTAAAGCGAACGGTTCGTTTGTATTTTGATAATTCCAATCTCTAAGCGAATGGTGCATTTACAGCAATCGCATTAACCGAGGCATTCGTGTCGGGCAGGCGTTAGCGAGGCAACAGCCGGCGAACGTTATCAAACGGCGTGGCGGTCGGCTCGGCGATAAGGAGGGCCGCAGTTCGGTTCCGGCCCGTGACGTCACACGTCGCGACGCCCTCTCCGGGCACGTCCGCCGACCTCCGCGCCCCTCGCCCTAATCAAAGCTAGCTACCTACCTACGAATGGCGAAGTCTTATCGCTTAACTGCGAATGAGAAACAGCAATTTTGCCGAGAAAAGGAAAAACGTCAACTCTAGATAGCGAAACACCGTACATTAATACTCATTAAGGACAATATTTATTTCGTTTCGTTACTTAGTTTGTTTCCTTGAACTTTGCTATCACGTTGAACTCCGTTGAGAAAAATAATAATAATTAATGGCTTTGAAAAGCTTTTGAAGTTTACTTGTAACATTTTCGGAAGTCTATCGTACAAACTTGTTTCCGAAAATAGCTTCCGAATAGATACTTAGCAATTTACGGAAAATTTAAAGTCGAGTTTCACATCTTGACGCGAATTTGGCCGATAAGATGTTGGAGATTTATCATGTAGTATTAAAATCGAAAAATAAAATGTCAAGCCGAAACAAAATAAAGCTTCTTGATATTACAGAATATTAGGTGCACTGACAGAGGAAAAAAACCATTTATTTAACGCTACTGTAATATTCTATGACGTAGAAACATCGCAAAAAAGATATTAATATGATACATTTAAAATATTAAACTTTCATATTCATCCGTTATTGCGCAATGTTGTCGATGCAAAATATGTATGCTAAAAATAAGAATGAATGGATCTAAATTGGTTCAATTGATGGCATCATCGATTCTTCATTCGATTTAGTTCTGTGGGTCAGAGCTACGGCGGCACAGCTCTTATAAAACCAAATTATAAATTAAACATTCACAATAAGTTGTATTTAGACAGTAGGTTACGTGGAAGAGCTCGGATAGACGGTTTACGTTTTAAGCGATGCGCATAGATTTGAAATCTGGAGCATTCGGTCTTATAGTAAATATTATACAATGCAGCGGTTTCCAACCATAATGCTACAACGCCTCCCCTTAATTTTTTTTTGTACGTGTAATTCAGCATCAGCATGTTCAAAACAATTTCTTCTTTCAGCCTAGACATTTAGGCTTCATCATTATCCTTAGATTATTTTAATTTGTTTATTACCTACGAAATTTTCTGTTAATTTCCGAAAATACTGCCTCCAAGAGTATATTTTGTCAATGAGTAAAATAAACATTCTTTCACTTAATTTTTACTGTTGGATTACGATATGAAGTTTTATTTATTTGTAGATATATTGGTTTGAAAATTATATTTTAATTACAAACTTTTGGCGCCTCCCCCGTTGGAAACCACTGATATAATGAGTATCGCAATACAAACTCACAGAATTATTATAATTAATGTATATTCAATATAGTATTTCTTATATGTTAAGTAAAATACCGAAAAATTAAATGATGAGACTAACTGTTGATCTTCTCGAAACCCCAATAAGCACTAAGGATAATAATGAGGAATATTTTGTTGGTGCCGATTTGGAGATCTGATAAACAAATAATTAAATTTGTATTATTGAGATTTTGTACACTTCCAGTGTACAAAATCTCAATAATCCAAATTTGATATTGAAATTCCATCAAGCACCCTCAGTCGATGTCTTAAATTAAGCAAATAATTGACATGATATTAATTTCGAACATATTTAATGTTATATGTAGCTCAAATAATGTAGTAATGGTTTGTATACCATTTTCCAGAACTGTTAAAAAAGATAATGTCATGAAAATATATATGCCAATATTTACTATTATATTCTCGACAGCTGGGTTTCTTTCTCATTTCTTAGAAAAACGAGAATTTTTTATCTTTCGCCAATAGGAACATTTACAGCTAAATACATATTTTTTGAAATAGCTTATTTGTAAAAGCCCTTAGGAAAGAACATAATCAGCGTTACAAATGACTGCGCAATCGATTCGGTGTCTGAATCAATAGACAGACACGCAGCCATGATACGGAATTATACAAAACGAAATGGAAAGATACAAGAGTGCATGAACGAAACGAAAACGTAAAGGTGCATTTAGCGTGGAACGCAGGTCAGGAGGATCGCGCCGCGATGGAAATAGCCGACGGCGGAAGCGAGGGGCCGACTCGACTTTCCAACACGACAAGTGTTTACAGTTATTTATCGAGAGTGTGTCGAGTGCGTCGGGTTCTGATCTCGGCATAACGACGTTCTCAAGATAATCAAATGACAAATTTCAACACATTGCGATGAAGCTTTTTAAAAACCAACTTCCTGAAATAAACGACGGGTATCATCACCAATAAATCATAGCACGGCGTCTTCCTAAAACATTCCCAACATACGTAAACAAAAATCTTTTCATTGAATTAATCAATATTACATACTGAAAAAGAACAACCACGGCGTCAAATAATTATGTATGCTATATTTTATATAAATGTGCAGATTGTATTAGTTGAAATTCAAGCCGAAAGATGCTTAAAATACTTAATAAGTTAAGCCTACGGTAATGCGCATACGTCTGGCCTACAATAACCTTCGTTGCAAAAAAAAGTACTGCAGCAGTAAGCAATAAGTGAAGTTCACTTATTAGTCGGAGTGCTATCTTATGAGAAGGAGCTTCTCCATCTAACTTCCGTCTCTTCTAAGCCCGTCTAGAGTAAGCGGGACGCAGCCAGGGTTCGCGGTAATAAATTACGACAGGTGTACGGAGGCAAGTTTACGTACGGCCCGGGGTTAAACTTATTCCCCCGGATCGAAAAATACGTCTCTGGCGCCCCATACCCAAGAGGTTGGCCCGGTTAGAGCAGTCCTTTTTATTTATGTTTTGTAGAAATTAGATTACCGGTCTGACATTTGCCAGACAGGACTTTCTCTATGCCGTATTGCTTTGAGGAAGGAAATAGTTACCGAGCTGATTTACCTGCTGTATATTATATGTGGTCTCGTACTTTCTAACTATACGTTTTTATGAATAAACCGGGTGTGTGTGTTCATTTAATACAACTTTGAAGAAAAACATTCAATTCGATTAAGGTGTAAACTAAAATTTGTACGGTGCATGTTTATACATACTAAATATTAAAAGAACTCTCATATGAGAGCATATGGAAGAATAAAATAATATTTCTGACAGCGTATGTAACATCAGTTTTCCGAGAACATGAGCGAATAAAAAGTTTTACGGCAGACATGTTATCGTAGAAGTTTTCCTTTTTTGATAAATAATTCATACGTCATAAATTTTCTTTATATTTTTGATTTCAGGTGGAGGAAAAAATATATCATAATACTTCAACGATAAAAAATAAAATGTTTACTTGGTACTGGCATTAAAAATTCCTTCGTTTTAAATATTAAAATACGCTTTATGGCTGTCGAAAATAATCGCACATTTCGCGCAAAGTACAAAAGAAAATACATGACAGAAATCGCGATTTTTAAAATCGCGCGAAAAAACATGGCCGCCTTTTATTGGCGTGAATAAAATCAGGTTGCTTTGTAAGTGGTGCGCAAATATGAACTTTTATTGGGCGATACTTTTCATCGAAATGAAACGTGATTCCTTTCTTCCTTTGAATACCTGATTAGGCGTACACTTCCAAATGATCCCTTTATACGGTCCCTATCGTTTTTCCTATGGCCCATTCATTTTAAGCATTCCCAATCGCTCTCATTTTATGTTTTTAGTAGGGTGAAGAGATATTGAAGACTTCAGAAGTAAAAAAAAAACAATCGCCGATGCTTACATTATTTGCCAAATTGTTGCTCGGCAACATAAAACTAGGTTATAACTAATGCAAAATCTGTGTCTGTCAAAGTGTAAAAAACATGTATTGGAATAAAAAAAAAACCTATGAATAACAAAAAAAAGAAGTACCTATTCATTTTGGTTCGTTACATATTTTACGTGGAAACCTGCGTCCCTTTGAATGGTGGTGGGTTAACTTTAAAATTAATATATTTTATTTCCATTATATATTTTAAGACTAAAAAATAATTCCGAAAATGAATAACTGAAACCCTAGGCAATACATTTTTATAATTTTTTAATCTATAATGCCTTCCCACCAAGAATTGACCGTTCACACCTTAAAAGTGAGTAGGCGATGCAGCTTGCTAGTGTATCTATTGGAATAGAGCCCTATAATAAATATCACGTTATAATATAGTTTAACACATTGACATCGTCAGTTCGAGTTAATTCGTGTACTAGAATGCCTGAAGATGCCGAAAGGCGAAACCCCGGTCGTTAGTGACAAAATACATGGAATATACAAAATCTCAACAATTCAAATTTGATATATTTATGTGTTTTGGTGAAGAATTTTTGTGGTGTTATACTGCATTGCTATCGTCTTAATTGATCTCAATTAATGGGTGTTTGGTCATTTTGCAAATTTGGTGAAGTAATTTGAAAGAAGTGGTATCGATTTAAGCCATACCCGATATTCCTGATCCTCAATTTTGTGTTTATACGTAATGAAGATATTGAAAATTAACTATGGCATATTGTGACACATACAAATATGAAAAGAAAATAACAATGAGCCGGACCGGCCATGAATAGCCGAGCGGACATAAGGTTTAAAAAGCAAATAAATGCCGCCGGAAGAGGTGTATAAATAATAAGTCTTATCAATTCAGCATTCACCAACACACTTTTCCACTCCCTTTGCTGAACATTTATCGACTTACTCTAGTTATCGATCAGTGGATCAGGTTGCCAGGCGCTCCTTCCATAATACAAAGTAAATAAAAATGAGCGTCGTTCCTTAACACATACCTAACTACGCACTAATAACCATTATAATTATATTACTGAAGAATTCTGACTAAACAAATCAATATGATGAAATATGAAACCACAGTTAATGTTTGAAACTATAAAATAGTTCACTATCTTTAGTTGAAATAGGAAATTTTATTCTACTGCAAACGAAAACAGCAATAATTGAAGTGTCAATAACAGAAACCGAGTCATACTTCAAACGGAATTGATTATTTCCTGCACTTTCAAAAAGTGTAGTGAATGATTCTTATTGAATGAGATCATAAAAAAACACTTCTTAGAAGTATTTTAGTATCAATAAGAGTTTTAATACGTGGATGAAATAAAATTATTTGAAATCAAGAATTAAAGAGACACAAATTTTAATTCTGAGAGATTAATTTATGAAATCAATCTTTTTTTTAAATTATGAAATTTACCCGCGACATTTGTTTGCGTTGTGTTTGCTAGTAAACTAGTAATACGGTTTTTGGATGGTAATTATTCATCATTTATCATTAGATACACGGGATGGGCGAAAAGCCATTTTTTGTTGTTAATAAATAAAAGCACATTAGCCAAAAACAAAATGCCGGCGAGCCTTTTCAAAAACCTGAGATCAATCAAAGTATAAAAGGAGAGACCGGTGAATACATCAACGTCAAATTAGTAATCGAAAACTCAAAAAACGACGTATCGTGAATATCACAACAAAACGAATCGAGTCTATTAAAATTTCAAGATGGATCAGTAAGGCGCCATGTTTGGAGTGTTTGAAAAAAGCTAATTTGCATGTGAGAGTCAGAAGGTTTAATGGTAAAATTATTGATTGCCGTTATTCTTTTTGTATGCGCTTGCTAGCTGCATTATTGTAATGCTGTATGTATCACAAAAATAAACATGAAAAATAAAATTAACCAATTTAAACTTCTGATCGAAAAGTTATGCGATGCTTCAGTGAACAAGAACTTAATGGATGTGAATAAAAAATGTAAGAAGCTAATAAAAAAACTGTAGCAACATTATTAACTCGTTAATTTCAGCCAGCAAAAAGCGAAGAAATCTCCTTATATAATATGAGTTACATTAGTATTGTGAAGCGATTGATTTGTGATAAGCGAAAAAAATAAATGCTTCATATTAAATACAAATAATACGTATACAACTTGAAAAAGATTCACACTTCAACTGGTAGGATGATGCGGCTTGAGATTGTTAGTGTAAATACAGATGAGCGCAAAGTTATTGCATGATTAGGAAAAATCTCACAATTGCCAAAAATATTTACATAATTCATGTGAGTAAAAAATACTGATTAATATTGAAATCAATTCCACGCGAGTGAGATTCAAAGAACTGTAATAACACGTTGGAATGCATGAAGACACCATTGAAGAACTTCGAACGCCTTTATATATTTAGATAGTAATATTTTCTTTGCCACCTAGTAGAGTCGAAGTTTTGAATCACTATCACCGCCTATTAAGAGATCAGGGGTTTTAAAGCACAAATAGTGTAAAATATAGTCATGTTTATACACATTCGATAAAGGTCGATATTTATAAATATTATTCATTTCAGCCTAGTATGTTAGTGATAATTTACTTAAGTATCATTTTTAATAAGTTTATACATGGTGAAAATTTGGATTGTTGAGATTTTGTACACTTCCATGTATTTTGTCACTAACGACCCGGGTTTCGCCTTTCGGCATCTTCAGGCATTCGAGCACACGAATGGACTCGAACTGAACTCTTAAATTATACATGGTGGTTTCAAGACTACATACGCCCTACTGTATTCATACTAATTTGTAGTACATTGAAATAATATTATATATTTCAAATATGAATACTATGAAACATAAAACTAACGGTAATGGAATTTGAAAACGTGCTGTATTGCGAAATTGAGAAGTATCGCTCTAGAAGTATAAGTCTATTGACAATTGAAAGCCTAATGTGAATCGATAACTAAGCTTACAAAAATATTCAACTGAAATAGAGATCAAATACATATTGATTACATTATCATAATAAATTGATAAGCTGAGGAAACGCTGATAAATTTTGGTTTTCATATATAATCAGCATTTTTTTTTCATTGGAAAAAATGGTTTGTCAAATTGTTTGTCAAAAATGACGATAACATCAAAAATAATCTTATATTCACAGTATGACATGTTGTGAGACAGTATCACAGACCGCGATGTCCCAATTTAAATACCATGCGATAGATATTTCTATTACGTATTTTTAGCCTAATGCTCCTCCTTCTCCTCGGATAAGTTTGTCATTATTTAAGTCGGACATCGCCGCCCCCACCCCGCTGCGGAGAATCATACAAAAAGAGGAATACGTGCAACAACAAAAAATGTATCACGAGTGCCGGATAATATTTTCTCATATTATGCACGGTTGCGTCAGTGAACCTAATGGATCAAATGAATAATGGCATACTGCTAAATTGGTTTATTGCTAGTGTAATAAAATCGAATAAAATTTATACAATGAATAGAATTAGTTCTCGTAGCAATAGTTCGACTACTGTATTGGTTTCTAAATAAAAATCAAAATTGTGTTGTATTAAGTTTAGGAATTATAGACTGAGATTAAATTAAACGATTGTGTTCAATATCAAAATAAAACAGAATTCCGCCGGTAAAAAGTCAGAGATGGTGTTAATAACAATTGATGACTGACAATTGAAATTACTTATAATCAGAGATGCTAAGCGCGATACGAAAAGTTTTCATTCTATAAATCCAATATAATGAAATGATACTACCAACGAGTAGAAAATACAGAAAAAAAATAATAAAATATTTATTAGCTTTTTTATAAAATCTTATGTTGGCTGTACAATGAAACATTATTGAAGGATTAGATAAATCGGAATTCATTCCAAAGAATCCTTCCATCCCAGTAAATTACTGATAATATTGTAAACCTACTCAATGAAGGAATCAAAATAAATTTATTTTTTCTCGAGCAAATCCTCTTCACGAAGAACGAGCGGATTATTGGATTAGGTTCTGGTTTCATTCGCTTGAGACGTTATTTAAAACGCAACTTTGAAACGATTAAAAATAATCTCGTAATATATTTCTCCTTCAGACAAATAATCACCTGGGCTCGATTTATTTATTTTTATAATAGTAAAGAGCGCATCTGAGAATTCCGAAAGAGTAGAAGTATTATAATCATCGGTAATTAGTAACTGAAGATGTTTGTAAATTAGTGCAAAAATATATATGTTGAATCAATGTGTTAAAATGCCTGATATTATTTTTCCATTGTTGCATTCGTGATCGCACAAAAGAAAACGAATGCGCCGAGTGCTCGGAAGAGATTTCCAAGTTAAATGGAGTGAATGATGAACTTTTCGATCACTGCGACTTACCGCCCCCAACCCCTTCCCTTTCCCGTCAAGACATATTTGATAACGCGTAACATTGACTGTGCAAGCATTTTCTTTGAAACAGTAGATATGCTCGGATAAATAATATATATTTTATACCTACAACCGCTTAAAGCAATATTCAAGTGGGAAATAACAAACTTTGTTATAGAATCAAAATAACCGGGAAATCATAACAGTATGAAAGTATTATATTGAAAATAATTAATTAGCAATAAGTGCGAAATGTCGAGCTGTTATTGCTATTTATACTGAGTAAAATAATGACGAGGTTTCCAAATGATTTCGCCAATCGTATTTGTCAAAAAAATTAAATAGAATGTTCAATAAATAATTTGAACACCGTTGAAAACTATTCGAATAGTTGATAAAATTTGACTTGTTGAGATTTTGTACATTTCCATGTATTTCGTCACTAACGATCCGGGTTTCACCTTTCGGCATCTTCAGGCATTCGAACGCACGAATGAACTCGTACTGAATAGTTGATAATTTGGGACAATATTAATTTTAATATTTCCTTAAACTAAAGAGCGGAGAGTTTTAAATTTTAGATATTTTATGAGAGGAGTTTGGTTAATTACTCAACATTAAGTTTTTGAATGTGAGTTACAAATATAACAAAGAAATGATGTTTTTATTTCGATTAATTATTGTTATAAAATACCACACACTTACAGATTATAATAAACCCGCAGATATGTATTTTTGAAGTGCTAAAATATATTTAAAATATATTTTCGCGATGCGTCATTTGCAGGCGTGATTTATTTGTTATTGGATTTTGAAAGAAAAATTACAAAAATATACATTATTAATATCTGGGCACAGCATTAGCAGGTAATTCCGGATTTATAATATTATTATTAACAAAAAATGAGCAGCTGACGCCTCGGCGATTTGTCACATTGAGTAATTGAACTGTCGCTGTGCTAAAAATGGATAGACAGCCGTTTAGCATTGATAAATAGTTATGGAATACTAATTTACAAAAAAATATAAGGAGACAATACGTAGTATTATTATGTAGGTCCGTTTCTGACAAAAAAAAAACCGAAAAAAATGTTGTAAACTTCTGAGTTCTGTTGTTTATAAACAAAATATTGTCTTATTAAAATTTACAACTAATATCATAATTTTATTATTTATTTAAAAAGTTATTCGAAATTTTAAGATGAATCTTTCACCAGGACATTTTGTCAAGAATAATTTTACAGTTTTATTTGATGGGAAAAACACTTGACAATTTTTGGTTTAATTTCTTTTCTCCTGTAAATTGAGGTATGAAATTCATAATGAAAGCTCATTGAATTATACGTTACTCTTTTTTTTTTCAATGAATAAAATCAATAATAAAAAGAATAATAAAAAGAATAACAAAAAAAATTATTCAACAAAGTATCTAATTGGTAATTTTGAGAAAAACTGTAGTATCGCATAACGCAAAGGCTTTTGAAAAGAGTAGATATATATTTTTTACGAAGCCACACGATAAAGTTTCAAGCTCCAAGCTACACTGTGTCACTTGGGGTTCGTCAAATATATACAGAACCTTCTTTTGTTTTATTAGCAGTGTCCAACAGCATAAACTTAAGTTGTCAAAACATGCAACATAAAATATTTACCGTGACGTAAAACTATAAAAACGTAATATTCGGAGAGAAAACGTAAAATATCCCCTACAACGGTGGCCTAAAGATGACATATTGAATAAAATAAAATTGGTAAGGTTGATTGAACATTCCAACAGGATTCTTTTTCCGTGCGGAAAGTATCAATAAATTTATTGAAGAATAAATATAATGGTGTTAATAAAATGAGAAAAAAGGTCTAGGCAATTTTGTTTCAGTTTCATGCATAGTTGGTAAATCAAGATATTTTGGTGATTCAAATCCACTAAGTGTGTATCTTAGTAGCCCGGCGAAATGAATAACATTGAATAGAAAGATAATATTTAAAGCATAGATTTTTATTATTTAAAGATAGCTGAAACAAATTACAATAATTATATAGATATATTATATAGAATCTTTGTGATAGCTTATTATTACTATAATTCAATTTAATTTGAATGACTTTAATCGTCTGGAAAAAAAATAATCGCACTATGCAAGTTATTATGATTAAAAAAATCACAAAAAACTCTGTATAAATTTTGTAAAAATATAATTAAAAAAAGCAATATTCATATTTAGTGACAGTTTTCCGATTCGATTATCCGAATTTTATTTCCATTAGCGGGCGTAATTATTCTATGTCAATTATTATGGATTTAAAGTGACTAATAAGCCAAGGGTAGAAAACCTGTGGTATTCTTGTCATTGTAGTGCGGCATTTTGACTGATTTAAAATATTACATAATTACTCTTCTTATAGTATTTTTGGACTTATGAAACTAGTAATCAGGTCTACAAGCAACATTAAAACGTTAGTGAACTATGAAAGCATAATTTATGCCAGACAAAGCTCGCTTATTTTTCCACCACTAATTGCTTGAATCTATAGTCTCCTACCCAAACCCAAATCAAGACTCGCATACGGTCAAAAGTGAAGGAAGTCAATGGAGAGAATCTACGGAATATCTCGATGGATCAACATTATATTCACGGCAATTATTATAATAATAAAAATTCACCCCATTGGCTTCATATTCTATGCTCGCTTATGTTTATAGAAACGATCATACCAGTGACGCCACGAAAAGCCAACAGGCAGTAATAAAGCGGTTTTAAATATGTATTATTAATATTTGGAAAGTTTCTAGTCGAGGTTTATTTTGGTGGCCTACCCTTAAAGTTAATGCTCGTATTCACTAAGGAACAAAATGCCCCGCAGCACTACCCGCAGTATAGTCTACGTGACGCTGCAGCGTTCCCCCACTGTTCCACAATGTTGCACGCGGCACAGTGCAAGATTTCCACGTGGCGCGGGAGATGCTGCAAGGCGAGCGAAAAAAGCAACATGTCAAATGTTGACGATTTTATACGTGTGATTTCAATTATAAATGCATTTATAATTGAAAATACAAATCAACTAAATATGACTGCACTATGTGTGCCTTTACTGAGTGATGCCTCCTCGGGCGACATTTCTGACAACTGACGCGACTCTGGTGTGTTAGCTGTGAAAGTGAGTTTTCATACTATTTTTTTTTTCAATTCTAAATGCTTAAAATTCATAAGAATATGTAATTTTATGATTTCATAGGCTTAACATACATTTTATTTTCTACAAAACTACATTCAAAACTCATTTTGTCTAGAAATTTGTCTACATTACTTCTTCGGGCAACATTCCTGCGATAACTGGCGTGGGCCCTGGTGCGTAGAGGCAAAATGTTACGCGGTATTGTTCCCGCAGCATCGACGCAGATGCCCCGCCTCTAGTCCTGTGGCATATTGCTCATTTTGTCCCCTAGTGTAATCGTAGCATTAAGGAACAAATGTGACAATGACAAAACTAAAAATTTCTTACCTTAATGCTATCGTAGCAAGCCGTGACTCGACCATTCTGAACCTCCACGTTCGCAGGGGGATGGGCGAACTTGCACTCAACGTCAGTGCGCGAGCACTTGTTCCTCTGGAATTCTCTGCACACCTCCAGCTGCAACCAGCGAGAGTCCTTCCCGTTCAGCAGGCTATTCATGCTGACCATCGCCATTGCGAGCGACTTATAAAAACCTACACTCACTGACTTTACAAAACACGGTTATCACGGATATACTTGTATATATCACGCGAAAAATTTAGGCAGCGTTTAAATGTATTATATTTTATCGGATCACACACGAAATATTATATTTATATGTTTTATTTTGTGTATCGCACAATAGACGTTGTATTTTACTGATTATTATAGGTATTTATATTATTATAACTTTTACCGTTACTTATTCCGGGGATGGGGGTTCATAAAAATATATATCAATATATATTATATTATATGTTATCAATAGTGTATAATGGTTTTTTTTATTATTATTAATTATAGTTTAGTTATTATTATATCAATATTAGAATTTTGTTTTTTTTGTTTAACTCGATTAGCATTTAGGCGCAGTAAGTTGTATGTATATATTATTAAATATATATATATAATTTATGTATAGATATAAATGTAACACTAGATAGGGTTTAATACTATCACACGCTGTTTCCTCGATGTATTGACGATCCTTGAGGGACGATGGCGGGCAGATAATAGGCGGGGTCAGGGCGGGGGTTAAGGGCGGGGGAGGATGGCTAAGTGTTCTGACTGATTGTATATATTATATCTGCGATATAATAGTGATTCTCTTCGTTGTCGTAGCACTAAAAGCGCACGAAGCGAAGGGTCGGTTCGGTGATCGGCGGTGAGAAGCGATAGCGGGTCTGTCGGCCGGCCTGGTCAAGCTAAGCTGGTGTGCGGCGGGGGTTCTGCGAACAACAAAACACAAAATGTTATATACTCCGTCTCTCTACGCCACTGGCAGGTTGTTAATTGGATGGAAGAGGGAATGCAATTTAACATAGCGAGGGTATCAAAGGATTTTTCCGACACTGTTCAGACTGTCTTGCGAATTAGCATCGCAATGAAAACTATGTATGATACATAGTGTATAAATTGTGCAGGGAAATTATAAAATTACATTTCAGTCAGAAAATCAGTTTCATATTAAATTGAAATTTCCAAGTTTGTAAGAGAGTTCTGAAAAGTGTCTTGGTACGACGGCATCTTAAAGGAATACAATCTGCTGTTCAATTTTTGACATGAGAAAATATTCGATAAATGCATAAAAAGCACGAAAAACTGTGACAAGATAGGTTCTTTTTTGAAAAAAAGTTTATTCGACACTAAAAAAGCACACGTATAAAGAAATTATAAGGACTTTTTCACGTGGTTCAAGCATTTAATTCAAGCAATATCAAAAAGCAAGCGTCGTAGAAGAACATGGAAACAAAATGCCCTGAAAAAATACTAAAAGCTGGCGTCGTTTGTTTGACAGTTTGTACGGAAGCTTCAGTTGTTTTCTACTGGCACATTTCAACAAAGCAAGACAATGAAAAGCAGAAGAGTTCCTATAGAGACGAGTACCTAGTAATAATACGTACAAAAAATACCCTTCACACATACTTCAGGTCAATTTTATAAATATATTTCATGATAAAATTATTGATTTTCTAATCGTTTACAAGAACCTAGTTAAAATGAAACGATTACGCACATACTGTACTGTAATAATATAAGTTGTATTTAAAGGAAATAAAAGCATCTTACAAAATATAATTTAATTTATTCGAAGTAATTTAAAGCGGTTATGTTTAAGTACTTCCAGAAGTAATGATATTACTTCAAATCTTACATACAATCAATATTCAAAGCTCTTCCATAATAAATGTACCGAATAACTCGGCATGAAATTTTCGTAATCAAAAATAGACTGTTTTACAATATCTAATAATAAAATTCGCGTACATTAAAAATATTCTCCGCTCATTCCATTGCAGACGATAATAATTCTAAATACATTTGTGATGTTTCGCAACGCGCCTGCTTTTGCTCAAAGTACATACACTTAAGTCGATTCAAATTGCAGGACCGGAAATTAATTTCGGGCGCCGGGAAGCGAAAAAAAAGTGAAACTCGCGCTCACGTAGATTGCTTAGAAATGGTAATTTGTTAATTGCCCCTCTCAACAATATTGTTCACGATCGCTCAAATGTTTGCAGTCACGAAATTGACGAGTCCGCCATTAAGATTTTTTTAATCGAATCATGAAACCGGCATGGTCGTGCTGACAGCTGTCTCAAAGTTGAATACACACAATAAAAACAATTGTGGAGAAACTTACTGATACATCTACCAAAAATATTATGTATTATTTGGTCGATACATATATTGAATCTTGTTAAAAGTTGGAAGGCGGTACGTTATTTAAAATATTTATTACATGCTATTTACACTCGACATTTACAAAGACTGGTCTCATCTTAGAGATACGTAAAATCAAGCAAACCTTTCCACATCACTCTCAAGAGATAATGAATATTTCAAACAAACTAATAATATTCATACAAAGTTATGAAAATCGTAAAAGCATTCATTGGTAATTCATCATAATGAATGATGCATGATCAGCATTATGTAATCGAATTATATGATATTAATTTCAGAGTAAAACATACATATTTTCTAATTTAAAACCATATCTATTACCTATGTATTATAAATAATGAAATATTACTTTAATACATAATACAATCTATATTATTACACGTAACAGCAAAATATAATTAAATACCTTGTAATGCAATTGAAAGGAATGTGATTGATACGTATGGCGTTTAAGTAATACACAGTAAAGACAATTGTATAATAGGTATACGGTACGGTATGGCTTTTGGTAAGTATATCTAATTTGGATTATTGAGATTTTGTACACTTCCATGTATTTTGTCACTAACGACCCGGGTTTCGCCTTTCGGCATCTTCAGGCATTCAAGCGCACGAATGGATTCGAACTGACGATGTCTTAAATTGTATGTAAGTATATCTATTTTAATATTCATATTTCGTAATGGACCTAACTATATTATCGGAAATTAAGTACGTAATAAGGCATTATAATAATGAATAAAATAAAATGAAATGAATAAACCGGTGATGTTTGCGCGTTAACGAAGATATCGATATAGAGCGCGAAAATATCACTATATAGTAAAATAATAAGTTTAATTACACTGTCCCTATAACTGATTTTTAAAATACGGCAGTCATTTTTTGATACAAAAATCGTTCAAAAGAAAAAGTAATAACTTTTAAGGATACACATTATATTGGTTGCTTGAATACAAATTTAATTTGTCTACGACTATTTTATATGGTTACACTGAAGATCTTTGTGGACATACGAAGTGTTGGAAAAATTAACCAAAACAAATGAATTGTTTCCTAATTAAATATTCAATTAAACACGAAATTTAGCAGGGGCAAGTGTAATACAGTGGATTATGCTCGGAAGGCCATTTTAATAAGCGACGGGCGGTTGTTACAGCAAGGCGAAGCGAGGGTAAACTAAGTAAAATCGCAACAGCACCGAACACCTGGTGGCTTAAAGGTGCACGCGCCAGGAAGTAAGTCAACGGAGCGTGCTTCGAGATTATATTTAGCGGCCTATATCTCAGCTAGACTAGCAAATATAAATACAAAACAGAGGCTAAAATTCTCCGGAGCATAATCTGCCATTCGTTAATGCAAATCAGATAGAGAAGCCGCTCCAATCTGGTCTCCGTCCATATAAACGGCCTATGAAACTGACTATAGGGTGATTGGTAGACCATTTAAGCAAACATTCATGTACAGAACTAGATTAAACTTGGTAAAAATATAATTATAGCTGGCTAAAACGAGATAGCTCGAAAAAATGATAGAATTTTTCGTAACACATTCAATGCCAACGTTTTAACTCGATGTTTATATCGGACAGTACATATCGCAAATATTTTTGAGGCACACGTTGTGGGAAGTACCACATAAAAGATTTTTGCGAAAACATCTCAAACCATGTGCTGCAATACATATAAAGTCGGCATGTCAAAAGCTAAGCTTTGCATTATCTATCTGTGATGGAAGTTGCTTGAGTAAAATAGGTATACAATCCGACGTTTTTTAGGATTGAATCGCACATGCATGGAAAATACACATGAATAATAAATTGAAACGACCACGGGCGTTGAAAAAACCAAAATAGGTACAGAACAATCGATGGGTATTTTTACCAACAACACGAGTATAATATAAAGTCACAACAAATTTGCCAAACGTACAAATGAAAGTACAAAGTTAAATGAATGATGTTCTATAAATTGCTAATCTAATACATTTCTGCCGAGAGATTGATGAACTCTTCATAAATATTTTAGAGTAGATTAGTCTGTTATAAGTGTCTCTTCATTTATAATTAAGTTTCAATTAAAATATTATTTACGATTGAAATATATCATTTTGATGCTTATTGCGAGGAAAATTGATATATAAAATTAAGCTGGCTACCTACCATCACATACTATGTGCATTGAAATGCAATTTTAATTACTTAAAATGTTGATGTAAAATAATTTAAATTATAAATTACTTTATTCAACAACATCTCCATTCTCGGTAATAAAAAACAACGTTAAGTGTTTAATATTTCACTGGTAACTATATTACGTAGACTATAAATTGGTAGAGTAAATCAAGAAATTAATATCCGTAACCGCATCCAAAACACAATTATCAAAATGAACATGCCCGCTGCACACTACTTTTAAGATTTGTAAGCTGATTTCCGACAGAGAGCGAATATACGAGCTTACTCTTTTACAAAAAAATAAATATTCATAATACCTATTAACAAACAAATAATATTGTTAATGTATTGGGTACACTGAATTCTGAAAAATTGAAAAAATATGAATAAAAAACGAGGCGGGACGTTCATTATGTGTAATTATGAAAACCGGTTCAATTACATGAATATATGAAGGATAATTAAAGTCTGATTATTTCATTTACTTTCATAAAAAAGAACAAACAGTTGTCGTACATAAGAAAGGTATTATAGATTCAGTACTAACAAAACCACAAAATCGACGACAAATAGTTACGGGACGGGTGACTCCTGTCCTTAAATACTACTTATATTTTTGAGAAAACAAGAAATTTGCACATATCTTTACAACATATTCAGGGAATGAATTCATAAAACACATTTTTTTTCTATTTTACCGTCAACGGTGCAATAGACTGTGTATCGCCGTTTAAATTTTAAGGGAGATATTGTACAATAGTGGGTTCTGTTCGAAGCAATACTAACCATAACAATAATATCTATACGTCTAAAATCCGTATGTAAAAACAATTATGACTTTGGTCGAAGTATGAACAATTCACGCGACAGTATTTATACGTTTGATGTGTTAAGACTCGATAGAAAATGGAAAGCTTTTCGAACAAAGTGCAACTCGAGAGGGAAAAAACGTTTGATGAATACATATCGGAACGCGTGAGTATTTTTGGCGACTTTTAAAATTATTATTTTTATGAAGTGCCGCCTCTCTCAAATGTTTCACCAACAAGCTGAAAGAGCTTCCAGAGTACTTGTCGAATGAAGCACTTTCATTCTTGTTTTTGAAGTGCCTCGGGTCGTTTTATAAGTTAAAATAAAAGTAAAACTCAGACAAATATGCCGTTAACGAGAATAGCGACCATGCATCAGATAAACTTACATAAGAATGGAAAAAAGCTTCAAGAGTGATGCGTCACTCAAACCAAACAAGTTCCTGAAACGATGCCAGCTCGCGGTAAAGCAACATATGCGCTACTGCTTATGGCAGACAACACATAAATTATTTCAACGATGCGACAAAAAATAGACTTAACGTAAAATAATTAATACAAATGTGCAAAATCACATTTGTAAATGAAGATTAAATAATAAAAATATTTATTATGCTTACAAACCCAGGAGTTAACACCAGCACGCAACGCTCATAGCTGTAATGTGCAAAAAGGACTGTGGAATAATTTTATTCATAATTATTAGGTTTAAATTATATTTTGATCTGATACTTCATTAATTATGATAAAAATTCAATTTTGAGATCGCTCTAATCAAACCTTATTAAGTTCAAATATCACAATTAATTCAGTGCAAATACTTTTTAAAAGTCAAATATAAATACAGATTCAAAAAGAATACAACATTAGGTAGGCATATCACGACAATAATGATGGAAATTTTTCGTTTTAGCTCGAACAATAATATTTAGGAGATCACAAGAATGTCTCGTATGCCATCTGCGCGTTGGGCGAACGGGTACAACACACCTGCTGGGGCAAAATCGAGAGTGAGCGCGTGCAATAATCTTCCCCGATTCCAAAATTAAATATACCTATACAAAAATAATAAACGAGATGAAAATGGACGCCTCCAAACAACATTCATAAAAACGAGGAATTTATTTGCGGACTTATAACCCAGTTTAAAAATACGCGCGGTGATCTGCGTGTCAGTGGTGCGCGTGCGCGAAACACGAAAGCTTTTTCGAATATTGCATGGAAATAAAACCCTATGGTTATTTTCATACGTTTTTTTGCTTTTGAAACGGTAAAGCAGTTTGGCAGGCGGTTAACATTGAATAAAAAAATCTAGTAGCATTTTTCTTGTATGTCCTTGAGATTTTGGCTATTTTCACGAGCATTATTAATATGTATCGGTGGGCGATATTTATTTTCAAAAGATATTTATGAATCTCGATTTAACTTTAAGTCTCTAAATAATTTCAGTGTGTGTGAAAACAGTCATCTAAGATTACATACCTGCGAAACGAATAGGCCAAATTTAAAATTAGATATTTATGTTCCAACAGTTATTTCATTATATAATGCTTTTTATTAATATAAACATTGTTGAAAGTCGATAAAAATGTTCAAAATTGATAAATTTTTTTGAAACTCTATACCTACATGATAATAATTTCAGATTTGACGTAGAGATAGACAATACCATCAATTTTCTGAATCTAACCATAACTAGAGTAAGAAGTAAGCATATTTAGGAAACCATCGTTTTGTTCCACTACCATTCGAGCTAAATCTCTTCACTCATGGAACCATAACTTGCGGTGTAAAATTTCATGATACACGGACCAGTCTGTACAGTATACCCTAGAATAAAAAAAGGTTACAATAGAACTATTCAATAACTAGCGCTAGTAATCGTTACTATAAGGAAAAATACCTACGATAAAATTAATAAACTCGACAGATGCGGAATTTACAAAAATTCATGCAATTTATGTGATTCGCTGTACATTGAACAGTTAAGAATGAATATTTCAACTAGATTTAAATAAGATATACAGTTTAATAATAATAAAAAAACTGATTTTAAAAAATTCGCGAATCACCCCCGTGGAATTCAATATGCTTACATAGTGTGTAATAAAGAGCCAGGTTTTTTTTTTATAAATAATCAAAGAAATAACCTTCCGAATGACCAAACATTAATCCATCACCTTCACTTAAACCATTATCAGAAAAGTTCACATATTAGGTGTACCTAAAATTAATGTCGTTTTAAAAATGAAAAATTTTAATATTCGAATTTTATTTATTTTACAAGTTTAATTACAATATATATTTTCATTCATTCTCTATGACCTTCTTCCACCTTTTTGGCAAAGTTTTAATGCATTTTTTAAAAAATTTAATGGCCTTTGATTCAAAATATTCATTAATTACTTTTTTCACATCATCATAGTTAGCGTAATTTTCCCCTTCTTAGAAATGTTGGATTGAACGAAACATGTGGTAGTCAGAAGGAGCAATGTCCGGAGAGTATGGTGGATGATGTCTTACAATTTTCCATCCGACACCACCTAATTTTTCTTTTGTGATTTTCGTTAGTTCGTGAGTTTCGTTGTTAGACCAGTCTTAGAACTGGGTATTGCTGCTTGGCCTTTAGATAACCACTCGGTTCAAATTGATTCATTTCAAATGGGGTATGGAGTTTGAGTTTTATGTACCAAAGTCCACTCCTAGTATGTTTGGGGAAAAGGTCAACACAATATACGACTGACAGGTAGCGCGGTCGGAAAGCAGCTAATCATTGAAAATGGATGACGCAATAAACGACATTAATTTCGGGTAGCCCTATTAATTAGGCATAATCAATAATTTGCAATGCATTTACATGAACGATTAATTAATAATACCATGTACCAATGTTCCTTTTCCAAGGACAACTAAAAAACTCAAAAAATACGTTAAACATTTTAATAGAAGATATGGTGTTTAAATAATTGAGATGATTTATTATAATATTGCCTAGGTATCTCTTCTAAAACGGTATATAAGGCTAAGCTCAATTAAGTTCAAAAGCAGTTTTGACGATGGAGTAATCCCGGAATAGCCATCAACAAACTGATAAAATTCTCGTAGAGCTGAATACTTATTTTTTCCCTTTTTAAGGATTTTTTAAATTAAAAAGTTCACAAGAGCTACCAAGAAACCATTTATCTCCGAGTTAATTATATGTAGACGTATAAGAATAAATAATAGCCCGACAATGCATGGCGTAATTTAGGTTTAAAAAAACAATGCCAATTTGCATTTGTCATGTAGGACATCAAATGACCGATTCATCGTTGATTCACGACTCACTCGGTCATGTACTGCTAAAAAGATTCAAAATATTATACTATATCATGACAGGCTAAATAAGGTAAAATATGCAAAATTATAATGGTCGATGGAGCGTTATGCTGCTATAATACCCACGTGACAGCAAAAGTGTAGCGATAAAAGACGCGATTACGCGTGATAAATTTTCATGTTTATCGCGTTGCCGGGGCGACGGCAGCCTGTTAAAACTCGGCGCGATGGCGTCTAAAAATGTCGCTGCACGCATCCGAATAGCAGGGAACTAAAGTGCAAGCGACGAAATTATGTCGCCATATTGCACAATAAAACCGAAAACGAGCGCCACGGCCCGCGCGCAAACTGATTCAGGTATTTTCGGAAACTAATTCATGCAATGCAATGCGTATAGACGGGCCCTAGGTAAAGCCGACGCGAGATTCACCAGTATTATGGAGATCGAATGCATTTCGTTCAAATTAGTGCAAGTCATATAGAACATTTAGATCGCGATTAATATGGCAGTCATATGTGAGCATCAATGCCTATTCATGAATCAATTTAGAACACATAATTACTATTAAACGTAAGTAAACACCAATAATTTGTCAATTCCCATGTACGTTATAATTATGTAGAAACTTAACAAAGCCTACTCTAGTTCCGAAATGGTACAATACTCAAAAGCAGTATTACTACATATACCGATATCAAATAAAAATAGAATTTTATAAAATATATCTGGGATATCAATCACTCATTAAGTGAATCGGTCAATTTCATCTGAATATATTATATCTAGGAACTTTTGATAAGTGCCGCAATTAACTGTAATAATTGAAAAACAGAAAATTACGGGAAAGAAGATGCCATGATAAATGGGCTTATCAAATGAGTCACTGAGTCGATAAATACTCTCCTCCTGATTTTTCAATAAAATAAGATGTAATATACATATGTGCTCTATCGATATATCTATAAAGTCTTCCAGTTGCAAGTCTAAAATTATTTCTATTTCTTCCAGCGTTCAAGAAATTCAAGAATTTTCCAAACTTAAAAGTGTCGTTTTTTCACACGATCTCGATCCTAGTTTTACACAGTCAACGCGCTCCGAAAAACGATTGTAAAAAAAATACTTTACTTTCCCTTATACACTGGAAGACACAAAATAACTTAAATTATGCTTAAAACATGCCCATAACAGTTTTTCGTGATTTATTCAAAAACACCAAAAACCTTCCGGAGCGTGTTTAGCGACTCAGCTACTCAAATGCACTTTACTTCATTTCATTTGATATTTTGCAGTTCAATGTTTACTTCATTTGAATTTATTATTATTGTTAGCAGGTTTTTTAATTTATTTAATATTAGCATGTTATTTGACTGAAAGTTTCAGTAAATAATTAATGTGTAAAGATGTAAGCACTGAGTATAAATTTACCTGCGTTATAAGCTGAACCATTTGGGAAGTTGTAGCAAAACCAATTTTGTTCATATTGCTCAATAATATGCATACATAATTTATGCCCTACTCTACACAAAACAAGGTTATCCACCTTTTGTTCTGCATACACTGTATACCAATTGTGTAAGGTATTTCACAGAAAATAACGTCGCGTACTTGGTCAGCAGTCGACTCGAACGCAGAAGGATGACTTTTGAGTAAAAAAATAAAATAAAAAAACAATGATTGACCACGCAAGAGGTGGTGGCCTCGGGCAATGCGACCCACCGACTGACTGGCCGGCAGACTGGTTTTGAAACGACTTGCTAAGAGCTGACGGAGCACTTTCGAATGCTCCTCGATCATGCGAGGAACAGTAACAAACGATTTCCGAATGGAAACAAATTAGCTGATCATGATACACAGAAATAATTCTTGTCTATTGTAATAAAGATTATTTCCACGATTACATGACAAAGAACAGTGTTTCTTTTTATATTCGAAAATAGAAAAAACAAAAAAAATTGGCTGATATTTTAGTAATTTTTATTATATATGTATTATAAATTAGGAGTGAAGTTATTCTTTTTCCAAATTTAAAAAGATGGATTTATTCTAGAATAGTCAGTCGTGTTAACTATAATCGAGACTTATAACGTACAATGGTTTTCAGAACAGAATAAACAAGAAATGTTTGATCGTAGACATATGAAAACGATTGCGAAACATCTGCCGTTTTTATTTCGCGTTATTAGAAGAGCCAAGAAAACCAATCGTGCATTGTAAAAATGCGGTTGTTATTAGTTGTCGGTCTGTTTATGTGATATTGTGTAAACTGTGAATCCATATGGCTTTGAAAACCTTGTTAGCATACATACGAAACATGTTATAAAAACATGAAAATATTAAAATAAAGAGCAAAAAAAAAACCACAACAATAAATTCTTTGAAGAAGTTGAAGATTGATTAGTAGAGTAAAACATCCAATTTATGTATAAACTTCTACAATAAGATAAATAATTTATTCATTAATAATTTACAAGCGAAAACGTTTCTGTTCGCAATGTTCGAGAATAAAACATGCTGCATGTTAGCCCTTAGAAAGGCTTTTTCAAAACTGCCTGAACACAAGCACATATTTCTTGGTGCATTTAAATCTACGGATATGAAAACTTTGCCAATATTTTTGGGACACTTGGAAATACACATATTTGACTTTACACGACCCATAATCGATATAATATAAATACGGTTACGCATATATAATTTAGAAACAGAATAAAAGTGGCTATGAAACAGTAATTCGACCTGTAATCAATGCTCAATTGTCCAATAAAGCTAATATAGTATCCCATCGATAGCAGGCTCAGGCTTTTAAACCTAAAACGCATTTACTTATCATGGCTCAGCCAGAACAATTCAAGTTAAATGAGAAAAAATAAAGCAATTTAAATATTATATTAAAGATAAAGTTATATTTTAGCATACGCAAAGTGTACGTGTATTATTTCACCGTATCAACGATATTTAAAAAAATCAATAAGAATAATATTTAAATTAATTGATAACGGAGGATAGTTGAGTATTTTAACAGTATATAATTTAACTAAGTATGTACATATTGTTTTTCCCATTTGGAAATTGGCAAGCTATTTTTTTTTTCATTGCTCTTTGTAGTGTCAATAGGTATAAATAAAACTAATAATTTTTCTGAATAGGTTAAAAATACGACTAGGTATATCTGTAATGCAAAACTTTTAGTTCGTGTCATATGCACTATATTATATCAGTCACATAATTTAATAGAAAGATGGTTAACACAAAAAATAACCGGCGATGTACCAAAAAAATTGAATTTAAAATACCTTGAAAAAACTTAAAAAGAAGAAAGACTTAATCACCCGACTCAAGTCGGGGAGAAAAGAATTATAATATAAAACTACAGATTAAACCAAGAAGGAATGGAATCCAAAACCTTGCGATCGCTACATGAAGTTCTTACCGCTAGGTTACAGATGCTACAGAACATTCGGACTTGTAGCAATTCGTAAGAAGTAAATTCGACCCGCGGATGAAAAATAGAAATAAACCCATTGTAGCGTCACACTTGCAACTGGCGGGGTTATAAATTATTCGCAATAGTGCAGTGGACAAAATATAAAATTCAACAGAAACAAAGGACAGACACAGCAAATTGGATATGTGAAAATAAAGTTTCAATACCGTGGATCTCGAATCCTCCAGAATACGCTATTAACAAAAATAGGGACTGAAATATTTATTATACATATACATGCTGTGTGAGTTTTTAAAAACATGGAAAAGCAGTTTTATTTATGATATAGCTACGTAGCATTAGATTAAAAAATGTATTGTGAATAAAATATGTCGTTCTATGGATCATAAGTGATAAAAGAAGAATCCTTAATTTAATCAAAGGTAAAAATTAACATCGATGTTTCCCTGGTAAATACTTCGTAAAATGAAACTTCCGACGTCTAGTCTACGTCATAAATACATGTAGATTAAGTGAGATCCGGTTAACATAATTCAAGTAAGAGCAAAATTATAAAATATGACGTTTTTAGTTCAAAATATTTTTAATGGAAAAATGTAAAATTTTGAACTGTTGAGATTTTGTACATTTCCGCTTATTTTGTCACTAATGCATTCGAGCACACGAGTGAGCTCGAACCGAGTTCGAGTTCACTCGTGTGCTCGAATGCCTGAAGATGCCTAAAGGCGAAACCTGGGTCGTTAGCGACAAAATACAGAGAAATGTACAAAATCTCAACAATTCAAATTTTATATTGAAATTACATCAAGCACCCTCAGTCGATGTCTTAAATTATAAAAAAATATAAATTTACGGCTCGAGAGGAGTTACCTCAAATTTGTTAAAAAAAACAAATAAGTCTTTGAAGACAATTATTTTTGACGAAGCCGGATGTATTATAGAGGTGGCCTTGAGAAAATACGCTGAAATCTTGTTTATAAAGTAGTTCTGTGAAACGCAGATTGCATGTAAATTTAACACTTTCAAAAAAACAATCGATGTCATATAAAGTCATTCAAGGTAGATACTTATAGTGATATCATTTTTTTATAAAAAGCAAACGTGATACAATCTTTGGCAATCTATTTCGGCAGTATATCGCTAAAACTTTATTTGATAAAGTAAAAATACATTGCATTTTTGTCCTATAACCTTGAAAAGCATTTAAAAGGCAATGATTCAGTGCAGTTAAAACAAGAGTTTTTTAACATCACGGAATAAGCCAAGAAGCATGTGTCACAAACAAGCGTAAATGGAGATTTATTGAAAGCGAAAGCATTTTACACAAGTGTATAAATGCAACATCAAATAGGTTTGGTCTTGACCGGGGATCGAACCTGGGCCTCCCTCCGTTTGATAGGAAGGGCGCTCTGACCGCTAAGCTACCAAGACGACGGTCGTTTCGATGGCATTTTGTGTTTGGTGTTTGTCAATTGGATATAATGCTTACATCTAAAAAGCACACTTAAGCCATTAATGCAGGATAGAGAAAATGTAAAATAATAGAGCACCCCCACAGACTTCGCGAATATCATCAAATTATCAATAAAAAATAAAAGCATATTACGCATAACTTAAGCAATACAGAAAAAATATATTCAAAATACACATTTGAAAAATGTATTATTCGACACGACGTATTTTCGAGAAGGATTCGCGACCTCAACATACGTTAGATACACAAGATGCATTTTAAGTTGTAAATTGTAATCGCTTAGAATATATTGAAAGGTTAGTTGGAGAGAATTTAAAACGAAGCATTAAATGGAGATTTTCCTAGCGACGCAATCGGATATCGCCTTGCAATTTGCAAGGAAGAATTATGTCCAAATAATAATAAGATGTGAGCAAATATCTTTTTTTTTTATTCTGATGCAATTCACGGAAATAAAACTAGTAGATTATTTGCAACTCGTAAACTGAAAATGAAAGATAAAACAGAACAAAAAAAACACTGCAAGAATGATTTCGACCAAGTCAGCCAAGCCAAGCCAGCATTGGCTGCTTAGTGGCGAACAAAATTTCACGAATAGAGTCAAGGACAACGAATGAACGAACGAATTCTGGTTAAGTACCTATTATTGCTTTTGTTAACCAATCTAAATTGCATAAATAAATTTTCTGTGATCGGTCAAGCGAATCTACGACAAAAAAATGATACACGTTGCATTTTAAATAAATATGTTTTCAAATTAATAATATTGCTACATTATACTGGAGTTGGATTATGTATAATTAAAAGTTTACGGATCAATGCTCCGCTAGAAAAATTAAATGTGTAAATTTAAAAAAAAATCAATTTATGAATTTTGTAATAATTTATACCTGCATCTGTGAAACTAAATATCGTTAGTAGACCGTGGAAAGGATAGAGGACATCATATTCAGTAAGAAAATCTAGTTGTTGGTGTCAAAAAAAAAAAGAAAAAGAACTAATGTAAAATAGACTACGTGTCTTTGAAAATCATTGCTCATTATTTATAGTAAATTTATTTCTCATGACACGTATTAAATTATCTATTTTACTTTATGAGAATGCTTGTTATTTTTTATCGTGTGTTTACAAAGTTTTTTAAATATTTCTTTTACTGAGCAATGATTATAAAATAATATGAAATCATTGTTTAAGAAGATTCAAATACGATGTTAGAATGTTAAAACGTATAATTGAAACAAAATTTGACATCCCGACATCAATGATTACAAATCACTATATTTTTAAGGGATTATTAATCTAATGTCTCAAAATAACAGGCATAAAATGAATAAACGACCGGTAATGAAAAATAAATCAAGTAAGTACATATTCCATTTGAGATACACAGAATCCAGAGTTTATTATATTGCTGTGTGTGAAACATGGTTGCATAATGAACCAAGTAAGAGATAAACTGACACTATCATAAAGAAGTAAAAAGCGAAACGATAAAAAAAACTTACTGATTAATATTTATTGCAATTTACCGCAATATTCAACAATATTAACAAAAATCTTATCTAGAATCTATTGTCATGTCGGTAGAAAAATATTTATGAGAAAAAAAATCTGAAACACCAAACATTGTGTGCTGCGATTATTTGTTATTTTGTATTGGTAGTACAAATCTAATACGGTTTCACATAATTCACTTTACAACCAAAATATCATTATTAAAATTTTATATGGATATCAAATGGGTCAACGCATAATAAACTAGTTAATGCCTAAAAATGTGTAAATTTCGGTCAGGGATACGCGGCATTCAAAATGAAAATTAGGTATTCAGATGTTATCAGTTTAAAACAAATGAAAATCTGTTATAGTGGCATAAAATTACAATATGGATTAGGTGTCCCAAATAAACAAACTAAACCAAACATGTATTTTTAGACAAAAATGACCAACATAGTCATATCAACTCAACCATAAGTTTTTAAATGTTTCGTGGGAAATTCTAAAATTGTCCTATAAGCAAGCTCAGCGTCACTGAGCTCGCATGCGACATTATCTACGTCAGATGCTACAAACAATTTTTCTGAGCAAACGAGTAAAAGTCGGTAAACATTTTACAATCTGTGTATGTATTTAGATTATTTTTACGACATAGTGATATAAATCAAGTTTTATTCAATAAACAAGTAAATTGAGTTGATTTAATTTGCATTTACTTGGTAGAAATCCATTATAATAGGATAAAATAACAATGTATTTAGTTCTACAAAATTTTATTTGGTAGTTGATAGCCTTTTCGGCTTGATGCTATAGTTCACGCTTGATAGTTCTGACGATGGCGTCAAACCTAAATGGCTATCAACTACCTAATAAAGTTGTAGAACTAAACACTTTGTTATTTTATCCTATAAGTAAATTGAGCTTTTGATGACGTGAGGATTTGATGAAACTATGAATAATTTAAACAGATATTTAAAAATTTTATGTAACGCATGTATTCTCAAAACGTCTCATTAAAAGTAAAAGTTAATGGACGATAAAAGGGTACAATAAAGTGATATTCGTACTTCTAGTTTCTAATACGTGTGTGAGGAAGGATTGATAAAACTGGGCCGCTCAATAAAAATACGATAAACGGCTGAAATGACACTAATGTAGGCATTTACGAGACTCTTGCACTGTCATGAAAGATAGACTCCTCTGGCGATGGCAAACTGAGTTAACACCACCGAAGGCTGGGCCAGATGACAAATGGCTACAACAATGTGAGGTTATTTTAAACTCTGCGTGACTTATTACTTCCATAAAAGCATTGATTACACGATCCTTATTGCTTTTATATTGAGAAAACATAAAATACATGGAAGTGTACAAAATCTCAATAATCCAAATTTAATATAATTATTCCTATTTCAAATATTAACGCTTTAAAATGAACCACGTACGCTTACGGTTGTTTAAATAAATTTATTAACATGACTATTTATTTTCTTCGCCAAGGCGTGCACCAACATATTTAATATAATACTGATTAACTAATGCAATTATGGAAATTCGGTTGCACAGCAATTATTTAAATATACTTAATTCATACCGGTAGAATAATGCCCAACATGAAAATGCAGATTTAAAAACTGTTTTGGATGTTATGTTACATACAGTGAATAAACAATACATCCATTTACAGAATATTGACCGGATGGATGAGCGAGCCGAAATTCTTTCAAATGCTTAGTGTCATACATGTTAGATATCCAACCCTACCCAAATTTATCCACCGATAATATTGTTCATAACCAACATGAAACGAAAAGAAAGTTTTATAAATTAGGTAACGTCAACACACGAGGTGTTCAGAGCATGATAATTATATAGACTGATGAAATATATACTTAGCATTGCAATCTCTTAAACTCTTGTTTGTCAAAAAAACAATACAATTTAAAGATTAAAAACTAAACACGCATGGTAAGATATTTAAATTTAGTAAATTTAGAGATATAATACGACTCTTTTCTCATTATTGTCATACATAACTAGTATTTTTATCCAATTTATGTACAACTAGATATATATCATTTTAAACAGAATGACATGTATATGCATCACAAGCAACGAGGTCAATTTTAGAGTATTTCGGTATATTTTTGGCCAAAATTACATGTGTTGGGTACTCTTCATTATTATTTATCTTTTAAATACACCGTATAAGTGATAGATGTTATTTAATATCGAAAACAAAAAACACACATCGAAAAATATACACAACAGAAAATAAACCAAATGTGGCAGGACTCGTATATTTTGCCACACAAACTTATCGTGCAGAGAGAGCATACGTACGCAAGGAATAGTTGAACATAAAAGTATTATTAATTACATCTCTTCAACCACTTGGCGAAACTCGATTAGAACTTCTGAGATGCCCGAGCACGAAACTGGTGTCCGTCGGAATATTAATTAATCCTGTCCAGCGGCCATTTTGTAACGTCACGACTTCATCACATTTTATCAAGGACTAATATAGAGACGACATAAAATATATGTACATATTTATAAATTCGAATAACAAATAGTACGGGGTATGGGAGAAGGATGTTTTAAGGTTACTAATGAATATAAATTAGCAACAGAAATCAGAATATTCATATAAAGATGCGAGCATCTATCTGGTCATGTGGACAATTAGTACGGTTAGGGGAAGACCGAGTCATCCAACATGAAGTGTTTCATTCCATGTAGTGGATATACAAAATCCTGCAATGGGATATCTCAGTTCCTTACAGGTATACCACAGGATCAGATAACATTATTTCATTTTGTAAAATTTATGGAGAGGAAGTTGGTGTTTCTTAAAATTTTTATGGATATTGATGACCCTCTATTATCATGTAAATTTATAATGTTATGTAACGAAGAAGCTCTAACCCACAATGCATTTGGAAATCCTTTGATCAAACCTGTCGCATATCTACTCCGTTTAGCTTTGAATATATATATATATCATAAACCATCATGCTTTTCATCCCACATAAAACATAATTCAAAATTTCAATCATACAAACATACATATATACGCAAGTATAGAACATCAATTTAAAATTAACAATATATAGGGTCCATTTAAACAATAGCTTACACGCTCTTTATGTGGGCATACGAAAAAGAGTATTTTTAAATCTAGCACAAAGGTCATGAAAGGTGTAAATGGTCGAAACATATAGCAACAAAAAAATCTACCAATTTTCTACATTCCGAAACAGTTTAGCTGGGTTTTCTATCAGCGAGTCGCGAGCGATAAGTGAAAGATTCTGTTTTGTTACGAATCAGCGATGCGTGTCAGCTTCCCTGCAGGTCAAGCGGATCGCGTCAGATTTTGTGAACAATCTCAATGGTAAATAGTATCTTTTGATTGGGTCTATGTATCTAACTAAAATTTTATATAGTAAAAACCATTTGAAAGTTCTCATTGATTGGGTATATAATTGATCATAAAACAGAGTTGCCAAAAAGTTCGTTGTCAGAAGATAATTTTAACCGATGTATGGTTGGACATCAATTACCATACCTACCCTTTTCATTTCTTGTCAATTTATGTATTCTTTTAATTAGATGCATTATAAAGGGAGTCAGTTTCAATGTTTGGACATTATCATAGTTTAGTTGGTGTTCACTGAAGGCAGACCGCATAGGCGTGCAGCCGACGAGGTAGGCTGTTTCGCCAAGGAGCAGCGGTAAGCGGGCGGGAGGAGACGGCCGATTTGCCGGAGACTGGGCGGCCCATTGTGTCAGTATATCGATGACCTAATCCGACGATGTGGCCCATTCCCATTGTTGTCATCGATCAAAACATCGCGCTGCGCGGCGACAGCAACGTCGACCACTTCACGTATCGCGCCAATCCAATGCACGAACAAATCGATGTGATTGGGATAGCAAAATTTTTTTGTGAGGATTCAATAAGGTTATAAATTTACTTATAACTAAGTTCCGCTGCTCCCTCGTCATCATTCCAACGTTCCCAATGAAAATAAGCGTATCGAGTACGATTACAAATAATTTTTTAATAAATTAAATAAAGGCCTTCCAAACAAGCCACTATGTAGGAGCAGAAGTTTTGTTCATTGACTTAGGTAAACTTTGTAGTTTTTCTAGTTATTATTTCGTGAAGACACCCGTTGGCGATCAATAAATAATATATAGTAGTGACAACTATGAAACATTTAGAATTTTGATGTGGAATAGTTGTTAGATAAATAGTATGACTGAATGATTGAACGTCTAAATTTAGACAAGTATAAAAAATACACAGTCCTAGGTCAAGTGTCTAAGGTCAGATTAAATGTGGGATCAATTATTTTATTTGCGGATCTATTAGCAGATGATTATAATTATTGTTGTGACATAATTTATTTTTAGATATCATGGTGTCTTCGTTGCCTAACTTGGCATCAGTTTGTTGAAAAACAAAGACATAAGGCAAGTCTAGTATTCTATTGAAATCTTAAAGATAAGTGTTCAAAACGCGGTAGTAGGTATTTTGTGTGGCCCCGATCTGACGAAAGTTTTGTTTGGTTAAAAATAGTAACTTCTGGGGGTCTTACAATAAATATAGCTCGAAATGCATCCAACACCTTTAAACGGTGCAGAGCAAATAGTGATTAAAAATATGCTGGTAGACTTTTAATACAGTAACGCCAACAGCGATTTCGCATAAATAAATGTGAGGTGACCTCGGAATAAGAATGCACACCGAGTTGATTTGGCATTTTAAAAAGCGGATTTAAAATTTACCTCACGCCTAAGTCTCGGCATAAAGTGCAACATGCATTTCGTGGCTCAACTTACTGTTTGATAATGCAAAGCCAATCTTAGCAATGTTTATGCATTCTAAAATGCAAATAACATCAATGTTGCGTCTGCTACAATCCATCATATTAAAATGTCATGCTTTACATAGTAAACGCAAACAACGTGATCTAGGATCTAAGACCTAGGAACTATTGCATAAAAGTTGTCATTGACTGTTGATATTTAATGTTTCAGCATACATCACTACTACTGCAATCGACGAATTAATTTGGTAATGATGCACAACCTGGAATCGAAAAAGTGTTCGCTGGACTGTTGCATACCAGAGATCAATGAATGATCGACTGCCAGACAGTTCCAAATAAGCCTCAAGGTTTCAACGGCGTTTAAAAAAATGTAAGTCAGTGTTTCTCTTTTGTTATTGTGAGGTAGCAAACTGTATCCGATTCCATTGAACTGCTTTCGAGCGTAACCATAGTAATTATTACAAATAAAGCAATACATTTTCAGCTGCACAAAAATATGTAAAAAGCAGTAAGAAATATGAGGATTTACGGAAAAAACGAGTTGACTATAAAAAATCGATAAAACAGTCACCCAATTTATACATTAAGGTCGCCTCCTTCGTGGCATTGTGCTTTTTATACACTATGTATTCGTGGATCGTGATGTATCTGCCTTCACGAAAGCGTGGGCGGTAGATAGCGGCCGTAATGTATGAACAAAAAATACAGTCGAACCTCGCCGACTGCGTCGTCTATTTGGAGATTTATCAGTTGATGAAACGGCACGACTACAGCAGCACGCAATGTCAAATGAAATAAGTAATGAAAATAATACGAACATAGCTCGGCCGAAAAAATCTGTCGAAAAATTAAAAATAAGAATTATAAAGTCATATCAATAATCAGTGACAGGCAATTTATAGTCTTCTTTCATTTGTACACATTAGAGCCAACGTCCTGAAAAAACTGCAAATTGGTAATAGTGATGTAGGTTAGATAATAAATAAACAACATGAGTGTATTCATGGATTTATTATTATCGATCGAGTTGAATCTTAGTACTGCAGTTTAAGAATAACCCAAAATTTTGTAAAGCAAAGGTTAGAAAGATAACATGTACAATTGTGTCAAGTAAAACATCTAAAAATCGTATTGACGAGTCTCGGTTGCATTTGGCGTCGAACTAGCAACACTTCCGTGTCAGCCACTTAATCGGGCCGCCGCGACGCTCGGCTTCACAAAGAACTAGGAGCGCTACCCTTCCTTACACGGCAGGCTTTCGGGGAGCGTCGGACCGGATTGATCGCGGCCGACAGGGCCACCCCGCGATCAATCACTCCCTCGTCCTCGAGCGGAGAACCGCGGGGGCGCCGAAGTGGCTTCAGTCTCGGTTCCGGCTGTTTGGGTATTTTTAGCGGACTGGTTCTTTGTGTCGAGACAATAACGTGAAAGAAGCGTTGGAAAAGGGGTTGTCGGAGGGGAAATAATCGCGAAGCAGATACCAAAATGAGAGTAACCCATCAAAACGAAGACAGCCAGACGCGTTGTGGCTAGCGATTAAATCGTATATTTTAATCTTATCCAATAATTACACTACTCCGACTTATTATAAATTAATAATTCCCAATCTTACATAATTTATAGACTTAACTAATGTACAGTTAAATGGAGTACAAAACGTAATGAATTCACCGCGTACTTGTCCTGGCACCCGAAACTAAATTAATTTTATTTCCCACACAATATTGGCAAAAAGCATCTTGAATTTAAGAATGCATATTGATTAATTATTATATAAAATCAGGTTAAGCGCAAGGACGTTACAAACCAAAATACAAAAATGAAATACGATATCGATTTACATATATTTTGATACATTGATAAACTATGGTTACATGGGCGTGCTGCGTGCATGAATATTGAAATCGACAAGCCGTGCCCGGTGCATAAGTTATGCACTCGGGGGCCGGCAATGTTTGCATTGCGAATCGCGATAAGATTAACCTCACTCAGTCAGTCAAAGTAAGTCACAGGGCCGGATGAACAGTATGTACTGTGAATAAACATAGCCATGCACAGGGCACTGATTATCGTCGGTCTACTGCTACGGCTGTTTACAGTTGGCTAGGTGGTGATGTGACTTCTTCAAAATTAACTATCAATAGAACTTCATTAAAATCTACTGACACGTGTACTCGTTTGCTTTCTCAGTTTAGTTAAAGAAACAATTCAGACAAATATTATTAATAAAGGTTTAAGAAAAATAGTGTTGGCTTTATCATTTTAAAGACATATTTGATGCCATTATTAAAGGAAAAACAAAGACATATCGTTCATTATATATTGCGCTTTTAGTTTACTGAACAGCTGAATAAATATACAATTACTTTTTTCATTTCAAACGATTTATGATTAGTCTACATTTTATTAATTTTGATACTTAACTTTAGCATTGTGTAAAAATATGAAAACTCTTTTGCAAAATATAATAAAATGTTCGTTTACTTTGGGACATTAAATGTAATGGTATAATTTCAGACAACAAAAAAATGAAATAAAATAAACTGACAGGCAAAGGAAGTAAGAAAGATTTCAAGCTAAAATAACGTTTTGCAGTGCTCAGGTAATATTATTCATTTGGACGAATAGCAGACGAATACTAAGCGGACCAGCAATACGTGGTTACTTTGTGCAGAAATTAAATTATTTACGGTTTCAAGTTGAAACACTTATACACAGCTGGGAGTGCCGCAAATTTTTTAACTTGCAACTCGAATCCAATTATTTTTATTCATAAAGGATGTTATGAAATAAGCAAAGACCCCTTAATGTGATATGCTTATTTACTTTGAATTGAATAATAAGCACTGATGCTTGAAATTAAAACTTTATGTTATTTTATAAGAATATAATATTTATAAACCAAATTATAAAATATTGACCATAAACCAATTTAGCAATAAAAAAAGGCACAAATTTTCGCAACATAAAATGGTGTTTTCATTTTAATGCATGATAAATACGATACGTCAATTTTGTATAATATATTTGAAATCGAAAGTTTTATCGCATCAATGTAAAGAAAAAGGTCAAACATCTTTCTAGTTTGTAAACGATTCCATTCTCCAACAGTAATTCGTGTAAAGTGGGTGTGACGTGTGAACAGCAGTTGTACCGAAGAAAACTTATAAATCTGTACTAACAGATGGAAATTTCAATAAGTAATAAATAATATTATAAATTAACTACAAAGTTACCAAAAATTTCGAGATATATTTGAAGAGAAGGAGTTTGGGTTCTTCCGTGCTTATCCCCGTGTACTGTAATACGAAACGAAACGCTGTGTTTCAGTCATCCATAATAAAACATATGACACGTCACAAAACTCACAAAAACTATAGCTGCAAACTTACACGCATATACGCATATGTATAGTAATGTTTGCTCCCACCCCCCGTTTCCACACCCCGCTCCAACGCTACCAACGTTCGTCAATCATCGCGATTTTGACTCTCCATAAACGGCCAAAATTCGGTAATATCTTATAATATGACAGTAAATGCATCCCGACTTCCCAACTTCATCTTCCACATAAAGTTGCATTAAGTGTTCATTATTATATTGTGCAATTGTAACAATCGTACTGCAGTCTCCGCACCGCGCACTTTTTTTTAAGTTTTTCAGCGACTATATAAATATCGCTTATCTGAAGAATTGAACTGGGTATTCGAGTAAGCATGAATATTGATAGGTAATATTTTCAAGAAATATACATTTATGCGAAAATGATGGTCCAAGTGTTTGCCGTTATTTCTCTTTTTCGCTCAATCACTTGTAAAGTGAAGGGTCCGAGTGACTACAACCTACTTGCGCATACGCAAGTTAGGTTGTGTGACGGAGATAGAGATAAATCCACCGCACGCCGATGGTAGGTATAAATGTTTTGCTCATATTTTTTAATCGGTCGAGTAACGCCCCACGTGGATGGTAAGGTGCAGCGATGACCGTTCAGTCATTTCGTGTCTTCCGCACAGGGATAAGCACGGAAAAGCCGGAGTTTGTACACCTACGTGTTTCATAGACACATCAAACGGTAGTGAGATTATAGGGTTGACACTAATTGCAGTATGTATCAAAAATTCAAGGACTAATATTAACACCCAAGTTATAGATAAATTAATAGTACAAATACTTATTTATAGTCTAGTTAAAAACTAAAAAATACAGTCAGTCATCTTTGATACTTTCACTAGTTTTCAATGCCACTAATCGCGAGATAGACTAATGATAAAGTGCCACGCCGCCGGGTTAGTAAAACTAAATAGCTGAGTAAAAAGTTGGGAGGTCATTTCCTTGTGTGAATTCCGAAGTGATAAATCTGCACGAGCGACAAGATAAAGTATATTTGAGACTCGGTTGCTTTATGGTACTCAGAGAGATCATATCTGAGGAGAGTGATAAAGTTTTTGGGCGTCTGGAATAGAGGGCTTAGCATTTGACATATGAAACTCTCCATGAGAATCTGCACAATGATGTTTTGCCTGAATAAGCGGTTATATTATAAGAACTGTTGGATTTGTTGATCCTTTTCATATAACATGATGTAAAAGTTTTAATACATCTACAAATGAGTAACTACATATAAGATTTATATTAGTGAACTAAAATGAAAAAACTTATTGTAGATGAGAAAATGCGGATGTGTTTTTGGCTGATTGAGAAAAAATTAAACATTTGGGAACATAAAGTTTCTTTTTTTTTACGCCGAAGCTGTAATATTTTTTATTCTACTGAGTATATAAAGATAATAATTATATCAATAGATTAAAAGGTTTATTGATAAATAATTCGATAACAAAATTATACTGAGAATAAAATGACTTGACATATCTGTCTTAATTCTTTTTGTATAATTTATTTGACGTGCATCGTACTCAACGGCCACTCTCGATATTTTTTGATAATATATATTTTTATGGAGACCAGCGGCAAGATATATCATATCGAAGTTGGCATCATTCATCGATTAAAATCATTAATAATGTCGCTAGATCCATTAGCCGCAGCTGAGTAAACAAAACATGTGAAAATTTGTATTAAATTAAGAAAAATTCCCACATCTTGACGCCAAAGAATGGTTTATTTTATAACCCAAGGCTTAGTGTATAAATGATCACGTGAGTTTCGCGGAAGAAAGCCGTAGAAAATCCTAAGTTAGATAATAAATACAACATGTCGTCGAAATTTACCTTTGATCAGAGTATCCGTGTCGCGAAACGGAAGCGAAAAGGAGATGGCGAACGAAGAAACATGTGCGAAATATGTAAAGCGGGAAGTCTGAGCGATTCCCTTTCGTTTAATTCAATTCAGCACAACACACAACACGAGGAGAAAGAAACAGATAAAGCGAATGAAAGAAGGCAGCGCTGCCGGAGTAAAAGGGTAGAGCGCGAATGAAAAACTACATTACAATGAGAGTGGGTATTTTTTCCGGTACATTTGTCCGCGGGGCACGCATCTCAGTGCCTCTCAAAAGACCCTACGGAATGATCAAATTAAATAAATATTCGAAATACTGCAGAGAAGAATTAAGAAAAGAACTCAATAACGATGTGTTAACTTCATAAAACACCAAGTAAAATGCAGCAGAAAATAATTATTTAAAGGCTTAATAAAAACTTATTGAAAAAGCAATCGTTTTTTTTCGGTTAAGAAATTGTATCTAAGAACAGTAACAACACGTCCAGTACGAACTTGGTGTAAAATGTTATAAAGTATTTTTATTTTCGATATTTCGATCTATTCTTGAAGTAATATAAGTATAATTTAAGACATCGACTGAGGGTGCTTGATGTTTACTGTCTGTCAGTTCGAGTCCATTCGTGCGCTCGAATGCCTGAAGATGCTGAAAGGCGAAACCCGGGTCGTTAGTGACAAAATACATGGAAGTGTACAAAATCTCAATAATCCAAATTTTATTCTTGAAGTGTTTGTAAATCACGTTTTGTTCATGTATTTTATCATGGATCAAAAATGTCTTCATTTTGGACAACCAAATCAATTAAATCAATATGAAAGCTTCCAATAAATATTACTATGTATTTACTTGCACTGTTTCCTTGCCGTGAGGTAAGGGTAAGGCGTGAGGTATGAGGGGATAGGATCTGAATTTTGGGGAGGTGTCGCTGAAGGTGAGAGAGTGGAGGTTTATTGAAAGGGCAACTAACAGAACAGCTGCTGCTGCTACTTATTGCTGGCAAACAAGAAATAATGAAGAGCCCCGCTCTGTACAGAGGCGCGAAAACCGAGAAATCCGATGAATCACTGGAGGCATTTTTAGTAAATTATATCGAAATTATAACAGTATTTTAAATGGATGTCATTCGCAGAACTTGTGTATACAATTATCCTATGTTATTTTCATTAGATGGCTTCCTATATCACCTAAAGCTATTTTTAAATAATCAATAAAAACTATTTATATGTCATTGTAACTTACTTAAAAGTTCAACTTTCGCGTCGCGCGAAAGTATCGTTGTTCATAAATAACAAATACTACATTTGGTTAAAAATATATTATTTAAAATATTTTCAATTCAGATGATACAGAAATATAACGTTTTATTTTCAAATTAACATGAAACCTAAAGAATGCGGTTTTCAATTTTGTAAAAAATGAACCTAATTTTATCTAATTAATCGAAAACATTAATGATACTTGTGAAAGTAAAACACATTAAAGCTAAGTAGTGATATCCTAAAAAAATCTTTTTTATAGGTTCAGCTCCATAGTTAAATTTAAACAGAAAGTTTAAATACAATGCAATAGTGATACTATTAATCATGCGAGCTCTTCATACGATAGTATATATTATTTATAACTTCAGTGATCTCATTGAAATCGTAAAACAATGAATAAAGATTATCGCGAGCTACTTAAAAAAATGTTTTTGAAAATTTTATTTGTGAATATTAAAGAGGAATATTTAATGCAATATTTTTTTACTTTCAAATATAATTATATTGTGGAAAAAATACCACGTAATTAAATAACTGGCTTATAAACTCATAATGATAATCATTTTATGCGCGACTTAACATTTTATTTTGTATGATAATTTTTTATCTTTTTTAATTGTCTATGAGCGAGAATAAGCATAATTATCTTTTTATTACAGCAGTGCAATTAAAATTCAAGCTGTCAAATATGATAAGTAATCTTCGTAAAAAGATAATGCACTCAATAAATTACTTAAAGAAACTCTTATAATTAAGAACTTATTAGTAAATTTGCCTGTAGGAAAATATGAATTGCATCCTGCTACATGCATAAATCGATGTCGGAATAATAGAACATATTACACAATTTATTTACAGAGTTAGTATCTATTTAATTTTCCCAAAGGAAATGATATCGCCATAAAAAATAGTCCAGCTGATATGTTTAAATTGTAAAAATCTTACGATATATATATAGTTGAGTTATCAATTATTTTGATTCCATGTTATAATAAATTACAATTAGTCAATTGTTTTAAATTGTCACATGCAGGGTGTGGTTTTTTACTTATATGAACACTGCAATTAGACGATATATCAAACAAGTATGGTGAACGCAAAATATTATTATGTACTACGTACGACGAGGTATCGTTTACAAGAAAATCTTCAATCAAACAATTGAAGTTTGCGTCTACACTAGTTTGAGCTGATGTAAGTAAGCAGGACAAATTAATAAAGTGGCTTCAAGGCTGACACAGTTAATAAACAAAATTTCTTGTGCGACGACAATTTTTGTCAATTTATTGTATTTAGTGGGCAGACAACGTAATCCTGAAACTTTGTGATCATGGATGTCATCGTTAAAAACAAACATAATCAAAGAGTTTGTTTTCCGTTCCATCTAGCGTGTTTAAATCCCTCAAATTCATATCGAGAAAATTACTTAAAATTGAAATAATATATCATCCAAAGGTCGGTGTACTTGAAAATAAAGCTCGCAGATAATTAAATTGCACATCCGTTGTTGACTCATCGGAACCGGTCAAGTTTTAAAATGTGAAAAATTACTATCACTGCATAAATGAAAGCCAATCATTAATTAAATCAATTCATAAATAATCAATTAATTATGAAAATAAAAAGATGCGGGCTATGCGGCGTATTTACTAAAATAGGTTAATTTATTATTTTATTTACACATTTCACTACCAACTTATGTAAATTTGAATTGTTGAGATGTTGTACATTTCCATGTATTTCGTCACTAACAATGAAATTCCATCAAGTACCCTCAGTCGATGTCTTAAATTACAACTTATGCAAAATTAAAGATAATTTAAAACTTAATGCGTCGAATCAAGCCAACAAAAATTGAAAGTTAAAGTTCACTTAGGTAATATATAAGACAGTATAAAATAGGTTGAAGTTAAATATTTGGAATTCAATGAAATGTGTTCGATTAATTCTCAGCATTATCAATTTGTATTATGTTGATTCCAATCAGAATCTTAATTCGTTTCTGGTTGTCGTGACGCGAATTGCAACAGATTAATATTCAATGCGACTTATGCACCAATGAAACAAGCCATTTTAAAGCTGTTTAACAATGTAAGCGAGCGGGGAAACGTGTTCGCGATTGTCGAAAGAATTCGTGCCTGGGCCCGAGACATTCACGATTTTGGCCGATAATCGATATTGAGATCACAGGTTTCCAAATTATGCACGTACTTAGTAAAGGTTCCAAAGATAAAAGGTATGAGAAATCCGTACCGAAATGAGATACCTACAACACAAAACTATAGATCGTTTGAGACGGAAAAGTTTTAAAATCAGATGTAAAGTACAGAGAAGTATGTATGGGTAACTATAGGTAAAGTCCGAAAAAATATTAATTTACAATACACCATTTACTTCTCGAGCAAATTTTGGTTACATTTTGATCGTGTTCATTTACATTTTTAATGCTCTTGGAAAATTTCACACACGCCCCACATACCATTAAGATTATGAAAACGTTCTTTCTAGGTACTTTGCCATTCTGCTTGAGCCATTTTTGAGTTGTAAATTGAATATTTGAAGAAAATATCTTTACAGACAACATTCTAAATAATTCAAGAACACGTGAAAGAAACTGACATTGCTCACAATATCTTGTTATTGACAATACTGTAAATCTCTGTTTAATTTACTTTCACTGCATCAGGCGTCATGTATGATTCGGGTTCGAGCGTGGCGTTCATTCGACTGGCATTTAATCGAATCTGGGCAGCGGCAATGGCAATGCAGGGCAGAGTTGACGGGTCACCGTCGCCTGCAGGCCGCCATTTGAATACCAAATTCCCTCGGATTGACGAAAGTGAGGGTTCGGGGCAAAGACGACGGCGACGCATTGTTCCGATTTCACGGTTGCAGGGATGCGAAGAATGGAAGAGCGGAGTGAGCGACGGCGGCGCAACGACCGCGCCGCGACGCCGACGCCCGTTCAGCCGGACATCATCGTGTGACGAAGAAGAATAAAAATATCCTTAATTAAATTTGATTTCATCCTCGGTTTAAAATGTATGCGTCACACACTCTTTAGAGGACGCCTGTTTAAATAAAATAACTGCGACGGCGGTAAGAATTCATTCAATTCATTCGTTTCCATGCATCCCAGTCCTAGCAAATACTTATATTCATATTTTTTACTAAAATACTATGCAGTATTTTTTTTATTTAGTGAGTGACTTTTTATACAACGAAATTAATCGTTTGAGTGCTTTTTGATTCAGTTGGAACTGTAAGTTTTTTTATATTGCAAAAATAAATTTTATTTCAATTAAACCTTTACTAAAAATTATCCGTAGTACTTTAATAATAAGAATAAAGACAGCATAGGCAGGGATATACTCGTATATATAGATAATACAATTTAAATTGAGATAAATTATCCGTAGTACTTTAAATATTTAGATGCATAAAATAAATTCTACAAAAGGTAGATTAATACAATATTGTGCTTACAACGTGTTGGACAATGTAAAAAAAAAAAAAAAAAAAGATTAAAATATCTATGATGAAGCGGTCTGGCTATTTTGATTGATCGCTGATGTTAACGCTCGCGACACCAATTCTAAACACAAAACTACCCCCATTTAGTAAGCGCCCGAAATAAAAATAAGGTAAACACGATATTCTGTGGGGGTGCATTAATGCACTTGATATGCGCGCCACGATAACGCCAAGTGGAGAAGGAGGGTCGTTATAACGAGCCCCCTATTAAAACGGAGGTGTACTGTATTGAATAAAGACAGCATAAGCAGGGATATACTCGTATATATAGATAATACAATTTAAATTGAGATATTAGAGTAACGAAAAGTGGTGACGCAATGGCGAGGCTAAAAAAGGAAAAAAGTTTTTGTTCATACACTCATAACTCATAATATATCGATGCCCATAAGCTGACAACTCGTCACATACATTTCTTAAACTTAACATGAGAGCCAAAAATGAATATAAAAAAATATTGGGAATTCAGAGAAAATAAAATACACCTTGGAACGAAACAATGGTTTTTTTTTCTCACAAAAAAAGTTTATGAGTGGTGAATATAAATATTTTTTTCATTTTAAAACGATAATAGATGGTGTTTAATAAAATCATATTCTTTTGCAAGCGTATGAAAGCATTAATTTTGATTCATACATGTTTTGATAATTTAAATCCAGGAGTACTAGAGATAATATGATCGCGTATATTGGAGTAAGAAAGGATTTACATAAATATATGTATTTAATTATAATAGTGCAAGTTTCAATGCAAACAAAATTATTACAGAAGCCCTTATTCATTAATTTAAACAGATTAATAAACAATATATTCATTGAATTGGCATACACTTGGTAGAACTTCATTATAATATGATAAAATATTAAAGTATTTAGTTCTACGAAATGACATTGTTAGTTGATAGCTATTTCGGCTCAATGCATAAGTGTCTCAGGATTAAAGAGTAATAAACTATACATTCACTAATTTATCTCTTGTAATCAAATATCCTAATATTAAATTCAGTTGAATTTATATTTGCCCCTCGAATTGCATCGGTATGAAAATTGCACGCCGGAGGATAATAATAATTTTAAGGCTCTTGCGCGTACCAAATGGAGACTACGCGTAAAACTTTGTAGCAGCATGCCTCTGCCTGGCCATGTGAACATTATTGTAAAGCCAATAATATATTTATATAAAAGCAATGCCACAAATGATGCGGTTTATATAATGGTGATTGCGTATAAGGATTATTATACACTGAATACAAGTCGATGATTGCGAATTGAGAAAAATTTACTTTATTATTGACGGGAAAAAACTAAAATAAAACTAAATTATTAGAGATACACAAAAATAGCTCCGTGCACAGAATTGTTATTGTATAAGTCATAAGTATTGCGTATCAAAAACTGACTGATTAGTCGTAAAAATCAAGTTATAATTTTAGATAATTTTGCGTCGTCATAATATGAAGTAATGTGCATTATAATTTTATTTCTACTGACTCAGCGTGTTTTTGGATTACTAATGACAACAAAGTATGGAATGAATACTTTCATTTATTTCTAAAGCTTAATGCGATCCAAACGGATGACTCCTAAATAAATGAACCCAAACTGATGAAATTTTCCAACGGAGAGAAGAGATAATGCACATTTGCGCTCGTTTTGTTTGGACATGATTAACCAACTCTCGTGTCAGAAAACTTTCGTTTCGTTCTCCTCTAAGCCGAGAGAGTAAAAACGGTGAACAAAAAAGCAGTCGAAAAGGTTGTCGGGCCAACTTACCTACATTTTGACCAAGCAGGCTACCTAAAAGCTTGTATTTTTTTCTTTATTTCAGCATTATGCCTCAAGCGTTTTTTATACCGCCGAATTACATTGTAATAATACAAAAACGGGATTAATCGCTGACGTTATGAAATCATAAAAATGGTAACAAAAAATACAAATAATTTAACTTCGAATTTAGCCGAAATAATAACGCTAATTAGAAAGTCCCTATTTATTTTATCAAAAAGAGAACCTAGGAAATGCGATATAGTCACTTGAAAAGTCAACCCTTTCTTTCAGATAATATGATATCAAAGATATCAAAGAACATCTTTTTATAAAAATAAAGAATTGTCAATTTTGATATAAAAACATTTTTTTTACTTTTGGTAACGTAGGAAATATGTCCAATTTAAAAAATGATTTAGAAAGGGATTTAAAAAAAAAACCATTTTAATTTGTCGCATGAGTTTCCAGATTCCTGTTAGATTCTTGCCTGTGAATTCTAAATTCTGACAAGAGACAGACGTCCAACGCGAGGCGGCAAAGTTATAATATTACACGCTACCATATTTATAATGGTTTTATTAAATATAATTAGTAGCCATAAAGATCAGTATTTCATACAAAACAAAATTGATATTTGAATAATTATCTAGCTGAATATTTTATCAAATCAACGATTTTATTTTATGTACATTGCGTGTCATTTAGACACGAAATTAGAATGCATAAAGAAAAGTTTGTTTGTATAAGAAACATTAGCGACGTTAAGAAACGTTTTGCCCAAGTTATATCTCTCTCGTTATTTATGCATTTACTATGAAAGTATAAAAAATAAAATTATCCAAGTAGATTATAAGAAGAAGTTGATTTAATGTTTTTAACAGCTGTGTGAACGTTCAAATAATTTCTAGAAATACGGATAAAGTGGATAATAATATCGACAGTATATCTTTAGATGTCAAGCTTGATGACGGCCGATGACACTCAAAGCAGCATGGCATCAAAACAGTGGGGGCAGAAGGAGTTCCTGGGAAAACAGGCTAGAGCTGTTATTTGGAGTGGCGGTGTCGCATGACAGTTCTCCAGATTGAAAAGCCTTCGTCAAGTTCTCAAATTGAATACAAACTGAAGGCCTAAATAATCCAAATCCGAAAAGCGGTCGGTGTGGCGCGATCGGTCTATTTAAAGCAGCCGAGGATCGATAGTACTCCGTGCGAATTACACAGGGGCGATCATTAAAATTAGATTTAAAAGATTACAAGGCAGTCTTTGCGAAGTGAACGCCGAGGAATTAACTAACAAAGCATTACATTAAATTCCCTAGTTGAAAAAATCGGCCTTGTAAGCGAGCGTAAGTCGCAAAACTTGCGTGACTGGGTAAACATTTCACTAATGAAAGTTCAAGTTGACGTCTTCTAGTCGTCAATGGGTGATTGGGTTGCGAATGTAACATGAGCAAACGCCTGTCTTACAATATTCAACGTTTCGACTTAACATATGAATTAATTCAACCAATTCAGAGATTAGTTTCAAAGTGATCCCATATTTATTTGAAGCGTACTGTTTTCTCATCAACTCAATCAATAAAACCATGAAACATTAAGAAAATGTTTGTATTTAATATGATGTGCCTAAATAAAAAATCAATGCGTAATAAACACAAGCGTATCGGTATGTTTTTGTAAATGTGTAAGATTTTACATTTTACGAGAAAATACAATATCACCATCAGATTGAAAGACGCTTTGAATTAGCTACGTGAATATCAAAAAATAATCTATTGTTTTTATTAGATTTTATTTTTATCGTAAAATAAGACGACGTTTCATAACTATATATCAAACAGGCGATTCCGGTCAATTTTATGGTCAATTGAAAGTGTAACTATAAAAATATCATCGATTTTCGTTAAACATTTTAACCATTATAGAAATAATAATTAAATCGATTATTTTTTGAAAATCGCATTATGTCTTAAATTAAAATATAGGCACTAACAAAACTGGCGTGTACATACATGATGGTACACAGATAGCTTTAGGAGTTCAACACGGTTGTTCATTCAGCCACATTTTTTGTAAAAAAAGTGTTTCTTCTACTAAAAAAAAACCAAAAAATTAACTCTTTCGGAGATAATCACGAGTAATCATTTTGAAAAAAGTACTAGGGCGAGTGTTCCTAAAGTTAGCCCGTCGCCAGTGGTCGGCCTTTTGAACTTAAAACTTAAATACTAGTGGATACATTAAAAAAAAAACAGATTTTTTAAAATTCGTGTAAGTAATCTTGCCATTTGCCAATGTATATCTGCACTATACTAACCTATATGATGCAATACACAATTTAAAAAAGCACATTTTTACTTCGCAAGTTTCGACAAATTCATGTGGTATGGGGATCGCTAACAAAATATACTTTATATTATCATGCTTCGCATCATTATGTTCTTTATTGTTTAGTCTACTTTCAGTAAATTCGTCCGCGATATGTATGAAGTTTCATAGTGATGGTCGAACACTGGGCAACGAAAGGCCCACCATTGGATTTTGGGGACCGACCACTGGGAGATTTGGCATTTTTTTGTAAACTTATATTATTTTACACTTGGTACAATATAAACTATTTTATTTTTAGTTTGTTACATTGCTTAATCCCTGTTTAATGGAATAACAGCGAAAAAATATGTATTTATCATTCATTGATTCAAAATCCCTTTTGAAAGTACAACTGTCGCTTAACTGGCCGACCACTGGCGAAATGACCCTAGTATTTACCATGTATTTTATAATGGAGTCAGATATAACGTTTTCATAAACATTTCTGTGTCAACTAAAATCCACGCTGGCGAAAATTCGGTCATTAATAATCATCTTGTTAAGTACACGGATCTAAATAATTTGAAATAAATGACCATACATTTACAAAGCTTCTATTTAATGTTCCAGATAAATAAAAAGCAACAAATTCGAATTTTCTTCGTGAAAAGTGATGATAAAGTTTAGTTAAAAGCGTGCGGTGCTGTTTGCTCGGCCTGCCTCAGCCACGAGATGGGAAAAGTTTGGGCAAATATTTTAATCGAACGGTTCGCTTAGTTTATTCGGCGGATTTACGCTAATCTTATTGGATGTTTTCGAAATTAAAATAAACACTAATAAATAAAGAAACGCTTTTCAAATAAAATCAACGTTTTATGTGAGTTATCTTACACATTGAGCTTGCGTCTTATCTGGGAAATACAAATAATTCATTATTTGAAAAATTGCTCTACAATGAATGATTTTGAATGTCGCGAAGTAATTGATAATATTATGGTGTTCTCGTGTTTTACACATTTTTTCTAAATGAGAATATATTTTTATAAAATGATTCTTTGAATATCAATTTCTCTTATTTTATAATATATAATAGAACAATGATTATGGCATGGTGGGTTGAAAGTAGAATGTGTATAATTTTTGGTACTCAAAATTGACTATTTTCGACAATTGACGTTATGTTAATAGATGCATTTATTAGCCACTTGGATACTTTACAGACTGAAACTACGAGGAATGCAAATTTTAGGAACAATGTGCAGCATTTCCAGAGCAATGTTTTACAAACATAATATTAAAAATACAAAGCAATATGGTACATTAACATACACTTTAAAACAGTTTTATATCATTTTAGAAGTATATTCAGGATAAACGTTATATGGTTTGAAAACCGTTGTTCATCTTGAAGGTAGAAATGATAGTTATCGAAGATACAATAAAAATGGATAACGCGGTGTGGGCCTAGGTACGATGTATCTAAAAACTGCAAATTCTCGTCGGAAGAAAATCAAATTTAAAAGTGCACACAAGTAATTTCATTTCTTCATGAAGTAAAAAATAAAACAAAATAGCTGTATACATACAAAACAGCGTCTGGCCATTCATTCGTAAGCGATATTATGCAGTGAATCCAAACACAAAAAGTGTTGAAGATTTGCTGGAGCCGGCGGCGATGCGCTAGCCAAATTTGAATCGGCCGAGACGAAATCAACAGAACAAAAATAAGTGCGGCCAGGGTAAATAAATACGTAAACTTTATGAGGGAAAAATAAACAAATCAACTTTAAAATTGAAGGAGACTTGCAGAAAGATGGGACAAAAAAGATTACCAGGCGAAAAATTTAGCGAGCGTAGCGTATTAGTTCGATGTTTTTGGAGTCCATTTAACATTTGAATTAAGCTAAGTGAAGGTTTTTTAAAGAAGCTCTCCAGCTTCAGAAAAGTTTTACAAATAAGCAAGTGTTTGGCAATACATTCATAGATTTAGCGAATCAAACAATTCCGGAAATAAAGTTTCTGCATTTAAAAGCGAGAGAGAACTCACTATCACAAGATAGGATTCCACTATAAAAACACAAAATACTATAAACGAAGTTTGAAGTATGTGAAATTTTTGACATTTCCGTATACGGTATAAATGTGCATTTCCTCTAAGTAGCCAGATAAACAAACCACACTTCACTCTTTCACTGGTTTTTTTTTACTGCAAGAAAAAATAGTCCACATGGTTTAATTGATAACACTAGAACATTTCTATTTGATCATTATAGATTATAAAATATCACATCGGTTTTTTAAAGTGTGATAATGTGTAAGTCTATGCTAGAACATTGATGAGTTACAATACCATGTGAGTGTTGGGAACGCGTCTTCACTGCACACGATAACTGCATGCGCGACTGCAATCCTGCGGTCCACGAATCGATTCCCGACTCAACAATCCGTCGGCCGGTGCACTACTCACTACAACTGCACGTTGCAAGTAATTCTACTGATAATTATTTCTCAAACGGAAACCACAAAGATCAAAATATTCAACCAACAAAAAAAAAACTAAAATGAAATATCCTTCACGATATCAAAGCGGAAATAATACTTCACAAGTGTTTATTTACGCGGTTTTTTTAATCACAGCCGAATAAGCGAAATGTATTTTTTTTATATTATTGTGTTAAAAAATAATAGTTATACTTTAGAATTCACTTATGTTTCCATGTTCAGTGCGCGGAAGGAGTGTTCGGGGCTTTCGCAAAAAAAAGCAATTTTCGCGTGATGGAAAAAATAAATTTTTCAGTGTCGTGCGGGTCGCAAAAGTTGCGGCTGGCGAGCACGCTTTCCGTAGACGAATGCGCGATGCGAGGACGAGTTATCGAGAAGCAGAGCGTATTATTGTTGAACGTGTATATCCGGAAGGAGGGAAAACCAAACTCGCTGCACGGCGCTTCGCGGCACTGTGGACTTGGGTGTCTGAGTCGGCCTCCTCTTGCCCCGGCCCTCGGATTTCACTCGCGGTGCGCGCGCAAAACGGTCCCTCCCGCCCCCGCCGAATGGATATCCCCGCGCTTACCTCACAGAAATTGACGAGGAAGTGGCACGAGGGGGAACGGGTGCCGAAGGCAACCGCGGACGGTCAAGGCTAGAAGTGTCACGTATCTTGAAAGAGGAAGAAGTGAGTCAGATTTTCAGACCAACTGATATATTGAAAAAACGAGGAGCACTTCTAAAAATCGGAATTTTTGATGATCAGTACAGAGCAACCCTTATATAAATCAAAATATTTCCAGTTAACGATTATTTTCACTTCCACATCATTGCAAAACGTAGAACCGAAGTTCGAAAAATTATGAAAAGGTTGAATATTTCTATCGTATAACTAACAATTAAGATGTATGTAGTGAATTCTCTCATCTAAGAAACTCCATCATCTATGAGTCACTTCTGAAAAAACTACCTGGAAGTAATTCAGTGAGTCATAAAATTAACGATTTTGTAAAATAAACAGACTTCATTTTCTCTTGCTTATCGAAAGATTTCATATCAATTTATGTGTTCCGTGATTACTAAGCAAATATATTTTGAATATCAGAAATGATGTTTTTATGATTGAGTCATAAGTAATTAATTCTATGGGATGAAATGTTTTCAAAAAAATCTACCATCAATTTAGCATTGAGACATTCAAACGTTAGTTTTGTTATTACAATGGTAACGGATACTCTCCATACAAACGTATCGATTGATACGCATGTGTATGAATGATAAGTATACAAAAGCATCTATTATTTTCTAAATGCATAAATTTATTTAGTGCGTATTCATTTTCATATCAGAGCTTTACAGGCCGTAAGATTTCATATCCATAAAGTAATATAACCCTACAGCCAACAACGAATCGTGAAAAAGGACATAGAAACGTAGAATTCACATATTAGCATTGAAACACGCAAGGCAATATATTACGCCCGAAAAACATCTAACAAGCCCTTTGTTCGGAAACATTCGTAATATTAATATTTGCATAAATGCAAGTAAGTACGAATCATAATAATAAATAGCAATTTTCGATAGCTAGTCGCTTACAACGCACACGAGACAACATACATACAGCCGTCCATATACAAAGAAAAATTTCAGTTATTTAATAATCCACAGATATAGAAAACTTTGTCATTTAAGTGGCTTTACATTCAACAAAACGTGACACCGAGAAAAGCTGGAAAGAAGGTACGATTGGTTATGGGTCGACTATTTGGAGTCAATATGAAATTTTATTTTAATTTTAAAACACATAATTATAGGTACAGTGTATAATAAAATCATTGAATTGTATGTCATTAAGTAAAGTATACCCCCATTTGATACAGTCATTTACCTATTATATTATATCTACGAAGAATATTTAAAATATTTCAAAATGGGCAGTTAATGGTCTTTGGACAGGAAGTTATTTTCTAAAAAAAACGATTTCACGCAAAGTGCATTATTTTAGAAAATTAAAAAAAGTAAAGCACCCAATTAGTGTATAAAACGTAAATCAAAGTGTAAACTCGAAAATAATTCCATTAAAATTTAATATCGCACGATATCATTTTATTTCAAAAATACAATTTAACACTAATGAATGCAAAGATATCACATTAAATGGCCTGTAAATTTCCTAATTGGTTTCGTCAGACTGCGTTTTGACAGCAGTTTTATATTTTTCGACCTATGAGCGGCGATATTGCAATATAAAAAGAAAAACGCGAAACCTTACCAAAGAAAAGTAATAACACAGGGATTGTATGTTGGGATACTTTCTTGACATGCGAGTGTTCCAGACCGTTGCATCGATTTAACTGATTTAATACATAAACTCAAAAACATGTTTAACTTCGTTGAAGAGTTGTGATTTTTTTTAAATAGCTGAATCATGCAATTCAATTGCGTTTGAAATACTTACCTCAACAGCATGTATTATTAAAATAACACATTTTTCCGAATGTCATTATAAACAAAATTATCTTGGCGATCATAGAAATGGCCTACAATTTTAAATTAAATCATTCTTTCAGGTATTTTTCAGCCATTCCTACTGCCTTTATAATAAATGGCGCTGGGTAAGACTTGACCTAATTCCCCATACATTCCTGGTGATGCTTCTTGGTGTCATTATAAAATTCCAATAAAAATATACGTTTTCTTCATATCTTTCACAATTCATTTCAGCATAATGGGCATATTTATCTAGATAGATAAAAATAAGGCGATTCATTACAACAAATATGATTTCATGTACGCCATAGAAAATAAATTAATTGCATAGATTACAAAAACCAAAATGAAATAACTAATATTTTTCGCAAGTTTTATTTCATGAAATAAAAATTGCATGTCATTATTATTAATTTAAGACAAACTAATAAAAACGTTTTATATGATCACTATTTACTATGATTTCAATAGAGAACGTTATCATTATGCAACTGAGAAAAAATCGATTTAATAAATTAACAATTTAACGACGTCCGGCATTATTAATCTAATAATGTAATTGGCCTAAAGAATAAGTTTCATTAATATTTTTCACAACAAGAAACGAGTTTTATAGATATATTATGCAAATACTAGATTTTTGTCGATAAATAAATGGTTATTCAGTTTAACAAAAGGCGTTTTGATGATTTAAACCAGGGGTCTCCAAACTTTTTAGTTCAAGTCCCAAGGGCCAAGAAATAGCTAGCACATCCATACCAACATACTGTAGTTTTGAATTACGGTTTTTGCGTTATTTGCGGTAGTTTTAGAAATTGAAGCATTAAAAATAAATTCTGAGTCTCGTTTTTTAGATTTTGATGCAATTGCAAACAATATCAAGATTTTTCAAAATCCTCTTAACGCCTATATAGAAACCCTTGCTACAGACCTTCAAATGCAAATGATTGATTTGCAGTGCAGCGATATTTTTAAAGAAAAATATTTTAAGTCATCATTGCTGGAATTTTGTAAGAAATTTGCTCGTGATTTTTTTACGCTTTCGGCACTCCTTATCTGTGTGAAAAAATATTCTCCAAATGAAGTATGTATTCAAAAATATTTACAGATCCAAATTAACTGATGAGCATTTGAAGTTGCCGGTGATAATTTTAAATAGTAAACGTGATCATCTCAATAATCATAATTATGATATTTAATTTCATTATGTGAATTATCTATGTATGTCACTTATTTACAAAGATTTTAGGACATATCTTAGATCATTAATTACAGTTAAAATATTCATTTTCATTATGTTCTTTAGTTACTGTGTTTCTTAATTGGTCGTTAAAAGAAAACATCTGATTATTACATTGTATGATTTACTATCATTGTAAATTTTACAATGTAATCAAAATAAACGATGGCGGGCCGGATTGGTGGTGTTCGCGGGCCGTAGTTTGGAGACCCCTGATTTAAACGGATAAACGTGTTATACCTATCCGTATCAATAAATTCAAAACACTTAAACATTATGAACAAGGTACATGAAAATGCAAATATGTACGAAGATAAAATTCATATTTAAAAAAAAACATGTTGAATATTCCACGCTCTCAGTTTCGTGTTTTGAGAGCATTTTATCGAGATTGTGGATTGCAGTAGTTTTGACTTATGTTTTCGAGTATGTTTTCGAGCGAGGTATTATAGGTTTTCTGCTAATTGTTGTTCAAATTAAAGCTGTTATAATCCGGTACAAAATTTCAGCGGAATAATATTTTTATAGTGTTATATAACAGGTTATAAAACGAATATTATAATATTGCTTAATTTTTAACACAATAAATACTTAGTTTAATTAATTTAAGTAGTACAGTACTCTTCTTCTAAAAGTGAGAATCAAATTGATATTTATCATTATTCACAGCCAGTTTATGCGACCAGCCCCGCTGAACCGTCAAATCCAAAATTCAGCCAAATTGAATCACATTAGAAAAAGTTAACCAAAACTAATGTGTAGTGGGTTCAGGTTGAGTGGTGTTTCGTTTCGCTTTGCGTTGGTCGGGAATTTGTCCCTCTCGTTGCTGCTGGAGAGGGGAGAGAGAAGATGCAAGAAACACCAAGAAACAGACAAAAAGATGACTGAAATAAATAAGGAGCCCACTCAGTGCGGTATAAATTTAGGGGGAATTATTTTTAATTTAATAGGAAGTAATGAATGACTGGTTTAAAACAAAAGACACGATGGTAAAAATATAAAACGTACCTATTAGGTTCCGTTTGACTTCCATCCAGGGTGATGTGGATTCGTTTGAAGACCATCAACTTATAATTCACTGTATAAAAAAACCTTTTTCTATGATTTTTCTTCGACATAAAATCTCGGTATCTTCAATAAACTATATAGAAGTCATGGTGTAAAACAGTCAAAAAATATCTGAAAAACAGGTGTCAACTCTTTACTAGACAGGCTTTAAAACGTTGATATTTTTATAGAAAAAATGGGAGTGTTAACTAATACTTTGAGAATGCAATTATTAAACAACAATAAGAAATCGACTGTTCGCGAGATTTCATCGAAGACAAGCGATTTTCGCTAAGTGGGAAAAAAACCTACTAGGTATATCAACATAAATTCAATTTTCCCGAATCGTATAATGTTGTCGAACATTGACAAATATTTATTATAGTGTCATATTTTTTTATTTTTCCTATTGCAGAGAAAACAATAAAAATATTAATATGAAAAAGTAAATTAAACAAATATTAAATAATTTATACAGTTATAAAAAAAACACTAAAAATAAATTTTAGATATTGCACAGTGCGTCACTGTCTCCCCCAAAGGGCGAAAGAGGGAACGGTCGCAATAAATCCCAATGAAACGGCTTCGACTTTTAAAAACCGGCGACCAGTAAAAAGAATTTTCGCGGCAGTTACCAGGCCGGCTGAGGCTGATGCCATGCCACACTTGCCATTTTTCGTTCGTAGATGGTAGCATGTCGCGCCATCTGATTTCATAAGGCGTAAAACAAGCACTCGCTTGCAAAAGGGATGGATGGAGAGGAACATTATAGCAGGGCTGCCCGCAAATAAAATTAACGTTTTGCATCACATTTCTTTACTATATATACTGCTGATAATCATATAACGCTATTATAATATTCCGACCAATATGATTTAACACAGAACTGCCAAAATTACGGCCCAACATGTCTTTCTATACGGCATTTTAATTAAGAAAATGTATTGCATTCTACAAAAGAAGAATATATGAAAATTCACAGTTTTGAATGTGCCATCGTCAATATTTTTACCTGTTGTTAACGTGCCTAAACTATTTTCTTTTTTATTGTAAGAAGTGAATCATAAAAAATGAATGATGGAGTCCAATAGAGTTTTTTCAAAGATATTTATCGTGTAAGAATATAACTTTGCAATGCAAATAAACCCGATATTTTCAAATAGGAAATAGTGACATTTATACACAACCCTGATTTAAAAGCCCAAAGTGAAACACTGCCAAAGTAAAGATTTATGCCACCGAGAGAACGGGCCATTGTTTGCGTCTCGACGGGCTTTTGGCGATTTCTCAACTATTATGGTGGTGGTGTTTGATTATTTATTGTAATTGCGCTCGCCTTCAAAAACTTTGCCAAAAATGAAAAGTCAAAAAGTGTGATTGGTGAATGCGGATTCTGATGGAGTTTGAAAAAGTTTTCAATAGCACGGCGACCGTCACAGGTTTTTTACCCACCTAATAGAAAAAATCCGTCATGGAAAATTTTAAAACCGTTTTTTGCCATTAGCTGTATTATGCCAATTGTTAAATTTATTATACTGCAGTTATAGTATCATATCAAAAGTATAGACGGACACTCAATATTCGAGTTTATAAAACAGCATAAATGGGGTATACAACGACACGTTTTTATAACTACAATTAAATGTAGGAAACAGTATAATTTGCTATACAATTGAAAGCGGAATTATTTTTTGATTGAACTGAAAAGTATAAGAATATTTGTAAATTAAACGGTGGACTGAAAATCGTTATTTGAATTTTCACTTCTTTTATTCCACTACTCTTTAGTTATCAAATTAAAATAGCTGTCAGTAAAAAATTTATCAGTTGACAATACACTATGATAGTTTTCGCTTAATATGTGTCTTTGATAATATTTTAGTGTACATTCAATACTGAAATTAACCAGCTAACTAAATTCAGCAAACAATCGATATAAAAAAAAAACAAGCGAATGTATTTCACAATACGGTATCTAATTTCAGTGATATGATGAATCTGTCCTATTACACACCGATTTGTTTTTTTTTAAGTTATACTAATAAAAAGATTTTATTTATACTGCTTTAAAATAGTATGCATTTTAATTGTACAAACACCAACATTCGTAAATAAAATGTCGTTTTCTTGGGAATACAAATAATAAATATTCATTACATTACATTTTTAATGAAAGTGGACGAAATACAATAAAAATTCGAGTAAGTAGTGTATCTTTCATTACTGACTGAAAGACGATAAGGACAACCGCAAAAATTGTTTGTGAGAAACAATAATACAGGAAAACCGCAGATAAAAAGTACGTCGCTATGCATCAAATAATACTGAATTAGATATTAAAATAAACTTGATAAATTTCAGACACATTGAATTTATTATTACAATGTCATCGGCGAAAATATTATTATAGTTATTTGTCTGTGACTTTTTTTAAAATTTTGTTAATATCATGTCTACATATTATACATGAAGCTCGAAAAGTAAAAAATGACAGTTTAGCAATTTACGATTATTACAATTTATTCACATGCGTAACGGATGAATTTTATAATACACATTTTAAAGTTGTGGAAAAAAAGAGAATTATTGCATTATTGAATTATCTCTTGGTGGTTTCTACAAATTGATCAGTCATAATTAGAGAAATTATAAATAATGATCTGATCACAAAATACCAGTAAAACACACATAGGCAAGCGAATAAGACAAAAAATACATACCGACATGTCCTAAATTGAACTCTTTTAAATAAAACAAAATTCACAAAACTACAAGTCACTGTCTCATTTGCACGACCAACACAAAAATAAGTGAAATCCCATTTACAACAGACTTCAATGTTACAAACGAATCTGTTCGCTGGTCTCCAGACACCTGTAAAGAAAAACAACCACGTGGGCGGAACAAGGAAAGCAGTATGAAGTGCTAGCACTATCAGCAATAACTGGTTTAAAGCTTTAAATGTAATATAATAAGTAACTAATCTAAAAAGCTATGTTAACAGTTAACAACAAAACGAAAAACTATTAAATGATTTATGCCACGGAAAGGTTATCAATAATAAAAAGATTTATCGGAAAAAAAATTAATGAATAATAGTCGGCTAAGAATATTAAAAGGAGCAAAAAAATTGGAGCAAAATAAATATAATAAGCGAAAGAAGCGAAGAAATGAAAAAGCGAAAAAAGCTCGATCGATGGGATAAAGGTCAGTCCACTTCGGCACAACTTTAACAACTAACTGGCCGATAAAGATTTGACCGATGCCCTCATCTCGATTCAAATTCTATTACAGATGACGGAAAAAATGCTTCGAGATGAATAGAACGAAAGGGGTGCGCGCCTCCCCTCCTTGACTGTGGTCCACGGGGTAGTTTGACGGTTTGAGACCGGTCCGCGCGCAACACCGAGCGACGAAATGTATTTTAAAAATTACAATGATAATTGTAAGAATATGAATAAGCTAGGAATCGTGAGAGTCGCAGATAAAATGATGCACCTTTAAATTATTTTACTAAGGTGTTCGACTTTAAATCTAACTTAAGACACCTGCACAGTTGATAATGTCATAGATAATGTACGGATATTTTTCTTTGCTTCTGTTGAGTTTTCAAAGTAGAAAGCAAGTAGGAAAACTTGGATGAAACAAATTGTGATCATTACATATTATACTACGGATAAAATATATTAAGCTGTCATTTATTTATAAAATAGTAATGAAATGAGTGGTTGGTGAATTCATATACTTCTCGAAATTATAGAAGAAGGAGTACAGTGAAAAATTTGTTCTTAGATAAGTAGCTTTGTATGTGTATGTATTCTGTAATATTGACAAATGTCATTCATACTATATATTTTTATACAAATAACACAAGTTTTACTTGAGGATTTCGCTGGTCAACAAACAGAAAGATAGACGGAATCACCAGACGCAGAAGAGAACGATAAACAAATATTAATATTATTCAAATAATAACATTGGGGACGTCTTATCCGAAGCTAGCGACGAGATGCTATTATGGGGATGTTTTAAGATTCATCAAGATGAGAAAAATCTGCGGTTGTATTAAACATACTTGGTACGACCAAATGATAAATGAATTAAATGCTGCAGTTCACCGTTTCATAATAGTCAAACGCAATATAAATAATTATGAGCAAAACATATAAATAATATCGGTTAATTATCATTTTTTAATGATGAAAATATGTGCGGCTTTAATAACTATTTCAGTCGTTACTTTTCCTTGTTACACAAGAGACTAATTATAAACTTTATATCATTATTCTATTGATGTAAATGTCTGCGGTATTTTACGGCGGTATATGGTCGGTGTTAATTCTAACGAATTCTGAATTTAAACATTAATCCTTTTCAATTAATATGTATTTGAATTATGGATATTTGGTTTATTAACAATTATTGATAAATGGCCCATAGATGTTATCTACCCTCATAAAAAAGTGTATATATATTGAATAGCTTTAAATAAGTTATGTTGAGTGACCATATAAGCCAACTACCAAGAACGAAGGGGTATGTATTTAAGAAGTAGTCATAGATTAGACTACGAAAACGGACTATGTAGGGTGGAATTGTCTGATTATTATCACTGTTTCTCTTTAAAACATAAATTAAAGCTAGCTTCTAAATTTTAAATAAACTGTATTTACAAATTGCTTTTGCATAATAAGACATGATTGTTAATGTTAAATTTCACTAACTTAAATTGCTGCATTTTGAAGAAACATAAATGAATTTAAAAAAATATTGTTTAAAAGAATGATCGCAACAATTTGTAAATTTTATTTTTATTGTCGAAATCAAACTAAAATTTATATTATTGTTTATCATGTCACGAGAAATGAATCAGCAAGAAATAATTTAAAATTTGGTTTAGTTCAATTAAATATCTATCTATTGCTGTCATTAGAAATCAATGATTTTTCTTTTTTTTATTGGTTTTAAGTATAATCGACTGACGGAAAGCATAAAAAGTCAATCGAGTATTTTTGAGTTAGTTGTGAAACGGTAAACCTATTTATATTTTACGCGTTGAATGACTTTACAACATAGCCCCTTACTTACTGTAAATACAGATAATTTAGTATGATAATTTATCGAAAGAATTCGTATTACACACACACTCATTTATTGCTTGTGTAATAAATCAGTTTGATAAAAAAATCTTCAAAGTTAAAAAAAAAGCAATTGACCTATAGGTAAATGTCAATTGACCTGAAATACCTCACGATTGACATCTTGCGAGATCAGTATAGGATGCATTAGATACGTTTATTTACAGAGATGTATCGGTTAAAAATATTAAAATGCAAATTTAAATTAACATATTGTGTGATTGTTGCGAGTCTTCTTAAGTGATGTTATTAAGTAATAATACACTTTATATCCAATGTCCTGTGACGCAGACTGTGATATGTCGTTCTAGGGGCTGAAAACACATTTCATCTTAAGCAGACTTATTAATTGACAGCGGTATCTGGTACTATTCAAATGGAAAAAGGATATATTTTATACATGACGTTATCGTTTCGTAAAACATGTTTCCGAAGGTGACGTTAGATTACATAATTCAATTAGAAATGGTAAAATATTTTGAAATATCTAATCCATTCGAGTTTGAAAATAAAATATAAAATCAATTTGCACATAATTGATAATCCCAGTTTGTGGTCTGAAAACGGCATGATTCGGTGTAGAATAAAAATCATGCCACTTGTATTTGGGAACGTTTCACCAGCCAATAAATTCGATTTTTTTTTAAACTTAATTTAAGCGAAAGCACTAGCGGAGTGTAAATAAAGCCACCCTAAAAGCATTGATGATTTCCATCATGCTCCATTACAGTTTGTTCGACGATATGGATACCGCGATTTACAAAGGTTATATGCAGTGGTATAAATTTTATTGAATATAATATCACCACCTAATTAGGACAGCCATATTATTATAAGTCGATCGTATCATTTCCTTCGTTTAGATGTTGTACAGGTGAGTAAAAAGGTATGAAGATTGTATTTGCATGCATTATAAGTGTCGAAGTTATTTATGTAGAAATTCGTATTTCGTATTGCGGAAAATGCGCGACCGAAGTATGCAGCTTTTCTGCGTCTGATGGAAGCTTACATAATATCTGTTGGCCTATTGGGCTCCTCATTGGTGCTGTGATCAGCCCCGCAAATCTTTGTTTACACACCCGCATATAGAAAGTCTTCAACCTTCGGATGATGAGGCTTTTTCAAAAAGATTAGGAAGGTTCATGCAAATATTTAGTTAAAAATGAGTTTTACTGTAGGTCAAAATATTACTAGCCTATGCAATTACATTGATTGGACCGATCTCATTACTTAAATACATGCTGAGTGAACTAGTTCTTTTGAAAACATTGTGTATAGGTAGTAACTGGAGCTTAAATTGAAAAAGTGCAACTCCCATGGCGTAGGTTTTACATAAAATCCAATGCAAGCATTTCTAGACATTACACAAGCATACTTACAAAAACGATACTATTTTTAACTCGCTTTATATGGTACGAAGATTAAACGGCGAGGGCAAATAATCGCAGGCTGCGTTTTAAGTGCAGAGGGATTTTCTTGTGCCGTATAACTAATTGGATATGGAAAAAAACTCTAAATTCGTATGGACAGAAACGTAACTTATATCAGACAAGTGTAAACTAATTTTAAGCAATGTTTTTACATCTTCGCGAATAGTACATTCACGTGTATGCATAAAGAATAATGTTTGAGTATTTTTTTTTCCACCATGTCTTCGTATCAGATTGACGGTTTTGGTGCCTAGAAGTGTTAGCTACCCCAGACTACTGCGGTGAGTGGAGGTAGCAACCATAACGCAAAAATAAAGTTGCTGAAACCATTTGGCGAGAAAATATTTTTCATTCGATTCGCACCGAGCAACATTCTTCACATTAACTGTGTGTGGGTGTCATTTCCAATATGAGTCAAATTAAAATGCAAGTCGAATAACAAACATATTATTAAATATCCAAAACATCCGTTGAACGTTAAAACTACGTCATACACTCTAAATATATTTTTTAACTCTTGTGGTATAAAAAGTATATGATCAAACTGTGCACCTAAAGTAAAACAATGACTGTAAGTTACTTACCAAGAATAGATTTATTTTGATGAGTGCTTGTATTTTTGATAATAATTTCAATATTATAAAAAAGTTTAACTGCGCTCGGTCATTTTTATTGATGTGAATGCGCTGAAGTGATTCCGGGAATGAAGAAGCACAATCCAAACATTTTGAGCGTGGGAACAAGTCCATTATTCCAATATGCATCATGTGAAAATACGAGTACTTATTTACACAGCCAGAAGGGTATGGTAACACTTTCAGTATTGTTTTTTCGTCAAATTAGACACTTTGACTCATCCAATGATTATCATAATGATACGTTGATGCATACAAACAATATTGCGACGGCAAAACAACATTTTAAGTAATGGACTCGAGATACGTATATTAATTTGAAATTTTTGGCCGAATAAAAATGGGAATCAGCTGAAAATCCAATCTTGCATTAAAATAAAAACATCTTTTAAATAAAAAAAACCTCCCAAGAGTGTAAAACGAAATGATTTTGCAATTAATACTCAAGTTTTGCAGAGTTATAGAAATATGATCAATAATCGATGGAATGTGTACAGTTAAAATGTTTGTTTTAAAATTTAACATCAAAATGTTATAAACATTTGATGATATGTTCTCTCAAGTTTTAGACACATCATTAAAGATGAAAATTATATACACAAGCTGTCTTGTACAGTCATATAAATTAAAATCAAAATTAACTGCATTGAAGATAAGATTATGTAACTAAAGTATATTTCTTGTATCTTATGATACTTGATATATTATAGTACGTTTGCAAAAATAATATTGTAGAAATTCATTCATATAATTTTAATAGAAATACAGTCGCCAGTTGTAATGGCAAATGGGTCACCCATTGCCACTTTATGACTATCCGTAATCTATTTAAATCTAAATAGTTGTCAACTTGCTCTGTGTGTTGTGCATTTATTCATTATATTTTGCTTGTCTAATACAGCAACATGTTTTCCGAGAATTCAATTCATTGAGTTTTAATAATTCAATCAAATATGTAAAAAAAATCAGATGATGCAATAGAGCCACGAACCAGCTATTAAAAGTCGTAAGTAATACGTTTTTTTTCAACCGCGATCGAAGTAAATCAATTTAGAGTAGGTACATGCCACAGATAAAAGTTTGTCTGTCTCAGGGGTATGCAGCGTTTGGTTCTCGAACGCAACGTTCTTTTTATCGTTGAATTTGGACGAATTTTCTGAATTATCATTTTTTGAGGCGTTCTGAAAAAATGATTATTTGTGGTTCCAATGTACTAAAATAACAAAAAGTAATTATAGGTGTGGTAAATAAGAAACATTCTTAAACCCAAGTTACAGTATTTTCCAAATCTAAAGACTCTTTCTGGTGGAAAAGATCAAAAGATCGACCTAGTTCTGAAGGCAAATCGAGGTTAAATTAAGTCAATTTTATTTTATTTCACAAGCTTCAGCTTTCATTTAGCAGGCTAATAAAACCATTTGGAGCAGTTCCAATATTGATACCATCGAGTATCCGTGGCCTGTCATGGGGTACTTTCTCTAAGAATAATGTAAAACAAAATGGTAGTATGGGTTTCCTTCAATCGATTGTGGTAATCAAAATTTTACCACACATTTTTGAAAGTGGAACTTATTCGTAGATAATTTCGTATGTTTTAATTACATTATGATATTGTGCATTTAAGAATAATGATGCCATACAGTTTAATACATGCGCTTGTGCCCGTAATGCTAACTGCAGTTCATAATAATGATAATAAGATTGGAAAACACTATCTATGAAAAGGATGGCCGTTTAAATTACCGCACCAAAAATGATTATGATATTCCGAAATCAGTGATCATCAAAAAGAATTATCTTGTAAGACCGTTCGATTATTGTCGACGCCTGGCCTAGACTGTAGACGCAGCCGTGTCTCGGCGCATTTAATCGATTACTTCGCTAAGACGTTCCCTCGGACCGCGAACCGTGCATTCGCAAAACACCCACCACCTGAAAGCCCGAGCAATATAATATCCATATCATGATGGCTGAACTGAGGCGCATAGTACCTGTGAGAGCAGTTAAAAAAGTTTCATTTCAGACATCTCGATAAAACATTCAGTGAAAAAACACGGGTGCTATATATTATAAAATATAAAAGTTTTAAAGTTGGATGACTTGTAAAAACTGCAAAAGCTAATATTTCAGATAATGAATGTGCGTAAATAAAATTATTCATTTACTCATAACGAATCACAATATTATTAGAAATTTTAAATAAATGAAAAGTTCCTACTGTAAAGGAGAATGCATACAAAAACAGTATTAGGATTTTCATCCGCAACAATTTACTTGAAATGAGACGAAAATTATGTACAGTCGAAGGATAATTACATTTATTACTCTTAGAACGCATAATGAATCACTCTATGACTTTATGTCGATCAAGCTATATTACAATATTGATTGATAAAGAGAAAATGTTAGGTTGCAATTCTGTTCTTTATACGAACAACGCAAATATTGAATTTTTGTGCTTCAGTAAGCCTACATCACTGGAGTATCGAAGTCACTTAACAAATAAATGCCTGTGAAATAAAAGTTTTTGACATTACGCTGATAATTCAACGATGTCATTCAACAGTCGCATTTATTTAGTTATATCGTCGAAGCAGTCGGTTTAATATAATACGATATCACTTACAAAAAGTTCGGCTCTCGTGGAGCAAACTGTTTATTTATGTGATGTGGCTGAAAATAAAAATGAGCCATTTAAACAGGAGTGCAGTCTCGTTTGCTTTTTCAAGGACAAACAGGACCATATTAAAAGTTTTTCATTGGAGTGGGCAAAATTCTTAAAATATTATTACAAAGGAACAATAAAAATTAGGCAGGTGATCGGATGCACCCGCTCTAACAAATTTAGAAAACGAACCCGCTAAATATTTTCAAACGATTATTTTTTAGAAAGATAGACTATTAAGTAGGCAACAGGTGATATAAGATCAATCACAGGGGTCGATTACGAAAAATCATTAATCTTATCTTTAATAATAGTACGATAAATGCTAGAACAGTTAAGAATGTAGTATAACACCAAGGTGGTACGTAATTTTTTGTGAAAGCAATAAGTCTCTGACATGACAAACATTATTGAATAATATTTATTTTACCTATCTGTATACATAACAGTATTATACAGTACCTTTATTTTTCAATGCATAAATTACTTAACATTGCAAATAAAAAATATACATATATATATATATTGAAAGTGTTGATTCGTCCTATCCGACAGAGATAACGATGAAAATATTATAGGTTTTAATTTGTAGCACCAATGTTAAATTACCAAAATTTAATTTTAGACCTCAACCAGCGCGAAGTGGATTATGGCCTGTCATCCTTATTGATAGCTTGCAGTTAGGTGTAAGCTTATTGACCAATATCAGAGAGATAAAATTACTTACACAATTTCTATCTACAATAAATCATCGTTAGTTAGCTTAAAACATAGATCATATTTAATCATTTCTTTATTTTTTATTAGACCATTGAAATAAGACAAAATAATTGCAATTTAGCTCGGCATCTAAAAAAACTATATATATGCCATGTGTTCAGTTTTTAATATAATTACTGTATAACCGCATCACTTGGTTTAATTGCTAACAAATAAGTTTTTCAGCTTCAATACATTTGAAAACTAATTGACGTACTCGATTGCTAATAATTTTTTGTATCAGTTATTGCGCAAAGAATATAACTGTAATCTTCCCTATATAGCAGATGTTATGGTGAACATTTCTATATAGTAAAAAGCTAGTTATACAAAATTTTAATCTCCAATAATATATAATTAATTTAGTATTTTACAATAATGATAGATATGTGTATTGGTGGGCATAGAATGACGTAGACATTAGTATATTTTTATACAGACACCAATAATGTGATCTTTGTAAACAAATAAATCATTTTTCTATGTTCATTTATCATCGTTGTTTAGTTTAAAAAAAACACATTGCTTCTCCTGAAACTGACATCACAGCATAGTCCGGGTTGCATACTTCGCGATTTCTACGAAGTCTACAAGATTCAGTGCACTGATACGGCAGTCGAGTGAAAAGCTTTTAAATTATACGATACAAATTCGTATATTTTGAAGCATACTATTTTACATAATTTTAAATTTCAATATTACTTTATTCAAAAAGTACATGATTTACGTTAAATAAAAAAATATCGCTGCAAGTGTGTTTTATGATAAAAGATAAAAATCTTCATTATTTAATGTAGTCGTACGAATCAGAGGAAAATGTGTTCTCGAAATCCAGTCCTGGCAAAACAACATTGGAATTAATAATTTTATTATGTCTATGCGATGCACAGTCATTTTTTAGTTTTATCAATATATGCGTTTTTTTTTTATTTAATCACAGCACTAATGACTGCACAATAATTAATTGTAATAGTTTTTTTGCTCGTTATCGAGTGGTATGGTATATCGATGTAAATATAAAGAAATATTATACATTTGACAAGAGATAGTAAAAACAGTTTGGAGCAATAGGTTATATATTTAAAAGGGAAAACGTTTGAACACCTACGATTATTTTATTAAGAATATGCCCTTATCACTGAAATTTAGCGAAAATACTTTCAACTTTGTTTGAAAAATTCTACAGATCATGAACAGTTTTTTATGACGGTATCGTCCGATATTGGAAATAGTTGTACCATAAAAAGAACTTATCTTAGCACTTGTATGTCGTTGACAATCATTGATATCGCCAAAAATCATAAGTGATTGAAACACAAAAATCACAACTTCTGAACTTATCACAAGTGATCGAAAAGAAAACACAGAAATTAAAAAACTTTTTACATTGAAGAGAATCACAAGACGTGACGGGATTGAAAACGGTTTTTTCGACGTAGAAGGCAGTTCGACAGGAAAATGTTTTCACGTCCACAAGTAGGTCGTGTTAGTACCCGTATGTGTAGGAGCGACAGCAATACTATGTACCTCTATACATGAACATATCGCAAGATTCGTAAAAGGAAATAAATTTATATTAATAAAAACAGACACTATTATAAAAACTAAGAGTATCAATAATAGGCGTTTGATGTCAGTTGGCCGTTAGTAGTTTTGTTTTATAAATATTACAAAGTAATAGACATCTTGCATATACCTTTGTTGAACTACAGCAAAATAAAAACTAATTGATGTTCTTATTTATGAAAAGATATGTAGAGTAAATATTCAGTTTTCTTCAGGCGGATTCAAAAATCACTTTATAGATCTAGATCAATTGAAAATACAAAAAGATGTTAAGATGACGTATGACGTGTCGTACAAAAATTTGAATTCTATTGAAACTTCATATTTAAAGTGTTTTAAATACTTTACTATCGACAGATCTCCGCCGCGGAAGCTCCGCCACGACGCGTTAGAAAAATTGTAATTTGCTTGAATCCCTCTTAACAGCTGAATAATTATAATATAATACTGTTAGGTTCAATAGGGTAAGATGGCGTACATTTATTTAAATGCTAAATCAAATCATATCAGGAAGAACTGCGTGAAATACACAAAACCACAAGTATTTCTACTAAAACCAAAACATTCGTAGCCGAAAAAGAATCTTCATTTCGCTTCGAAATTTAATTAAAAGTAATTTCAAGAGAATACTGTTAGCAAAAGTCGGAGAAGTAAGTACAAGACAAGATGGGAAGAAATTAAGCTATAAATAATGTTGAACGGTTTTAAGATCGTGCGAACTCAATTAATTTCATTTGAACATTTGATGTTTTTTTGTAATTTGATAAGCTTTTACTTCTCTGATAACGCTCGGGAGGAATATTAAAGATGTCTTTATCGGGAAATAATTTATAATTCTGGGTAAATTAGAGCAGTTTAAATTGAATAATACGGGTAAATTAACGGTGGAAAGTAAATGATATAATATATATATATATATAGCTATATCGTAACATTTTCGAAATATTGCTATTCGATACTTATATAATCTAGTGATAGTTAACACACAGCAAAAAATATATATATATCCTGGAAAAAAACTATTGGCTATCGACGATGTTCTTTATATATTATATGTAATGGTAAGAATGTTTATTTAAACATCAAAATATTTTTATAAATAACGATTTTATATTTGAATTTAACGGCCTATTAAGAAATTTATACAAAACTTCATGGGCCACAAAAGGTACGAGTCACGTATTATATTTTTACCAATATTAAAAAAATATAATGTGTTTATATTTGAAAAAAAACGGCCAAGAGTATGTTTTATATGTGCAATCGCAAAAAAGTATTAATCATTTAGACCTTACATAGTTAAAATTTACAGCTACAATAGATCATAATTGCAAATATCAATAAAGATTGCACAGAGATAGCTGAAAAACTTTATTTGTGAATTATTAGATTTTTTTCTTACGGATTATAAACGCGGTAGGGTTAGTTTCGCGACTTAGATGAAACGTCAGTGAAGTGCTTTGGCCGAGTTCTAAAATTGTGGATTCCCACAGCAAAGCAGCTGAGTAACGTTTCTCACGAATTCACGGCGGCAATGTGAAAACATACCAAATCGGCACCTGAGATTAGCATACATTCAGAACAACGAAACAAACGGTACCCACGAGCAATCATTTTATTGTTAAAAACATTTTAATAAAACATCATTATTCACCATAATCGTAAGTTACCCGGATGTGACCTTGCACTTAAGTAAATTTGTATTAGATTATTTGTCTCACGCTATGCGAATCTACATAAATTTATAATACGTCATATAAATCTCATAAATACGTTCTGTCTGTATTCCTTGTTTGTATACATCAAACAATACATCTATATTTCCGGTTTGGTGTATATTATGTATAATTTATTTCAACCAACGCGATTTAGTTCAAAACTCTGATAACCAGTCGTTGCTCTTTTCTATAGACTAGTAACCCTACCGTATTATAGCTGACGGTATTGAAATGGAAATACTGAATGTCTAAAGTAGCTAGTACGTCGGATTTGTGTGTGCATTTTTCACACAGCGAACGCTTAAGGTCATGAGAAAATTTAATACCTACATGTTATATGTGATAATAATAAAACGTCTACAGAGCATTCTGGGCTATTATATATAAGCTTAGATGGAATAAATGACCATATCGCTGCTCAACAGTAGTAACTGTCCAGATCTGCATAACCAACGAATAGCAAGGGGTAAAAATCATTCTAATTATAAGCGTAAAAGCATTTAACATGTTACTCTTTAATCAGTTTAAGGTGATAACTATCAATTATTGGTGGACAATTATTATAACTTATTCAATTGAAAAGGCTCTTGATTATTTCATAAAATTGTGGAACAGTACAAAACATGTTACTGTTTTCTAAAATAATTGTATATATCATTTCACTCGGTAGAATTATGTAGGGCTTAACGAAAAAGATCCGACAATCTTATATTAAGCCAAAATCATTATTTGGTATCAATATTCATTATCAACATAGTCAAACACAGAAAAAAAGGCTTGTATTTATTGGGTCAGTAATTAATCAAAATGGTCAGTAACTAATTCTATAAATGGTTAGTAATCACGTGGTCAGTTAATAAAATAAACGGTCAGTAATTTTTTTTTTGGTCAGTTATTAACTGACCCGAAAAATGAACACATAAAATGAAATAACCGTTTAACAACTGACCGTTTTATGCATTTTTACTGACCGTTTCATTAATATTTACTGACCATTAATTGAAACTGACCAAATAATTAATTGTCAAAAAAAGCCTGGTCCGTAATTATTTGATCCATTCACAAGAAGTAAGTCGGCTTAAGGTGATATGTGAAACTTAAATTTAAAATGTCCAGTATGAAATTTTTGTTAATAACCAAAGTTTGGATCATTTAAGAACTGAGTTCCAACTTTGATACATCCCGTGTATTTTACGTGCCGTAAAATTATTTTGTTATGTTGAAATACGTAATTAATTTGATTTAATTAAATTAAACCTCTTGTAAGATTACTATAGTTATCATCACAATGCATCACGAAATAAAAAAAATCCCCTCTTATACATTTCACCCGACGGCTGGCTGAAATCCGCGGCAGTTTGTACCGGCGAAACGGTATTTAACAAAAGAGAATAAAAAAAAAAAACAACAATTTGAGGAAAACGTAAGGCAAACCAGAGAAAAGGGAACATAATAAAGCGAAGCGCTTAACGTCGCTAGAGTAAACACCGGGTACAAAGTCGAATAGACCTGAGCCTCTCAAATGATGCAGAAGAGTAGGGAAGGTAAATTATTCAGAAATAAGAGAAAAATATCTAAGTATGTAACCACACTTTTAATGGTGGAACTCACACAAAATAATGCTATAAATTCGATACTAAACTATCTATAATTCACCTGCTAATATGTATATATCTACTCGGTGATGTCATTGAAACTCGATAAAAAGAACTCAAGTTCCGCATATCAAACATTTAAAACACTCATTTTATGAAAACAACTATTCTCTAAGGTTTTTTGATTTACGTCAGACGTTTTCTCCAGATCCTAAAACTGGTATCGACTCTGCGACATAAAAATCAATTATGCCGAAGCAATTTTTTTCAACATCACAGAACCTGAGATAATGATTTATTTAAAAATAGACCAACATATTATATATATTGATTCATTTACCGAAAATGCAGCTGCAAATTTACGATAGAACTATTACATTTAAAGTAATCTAAAAGAGATTTCTGATAGTGTCATAATGAACTTCTGAATAATATAATCATATACAAAAATAGGAAGAGTTGAGTGACAGAAGATGTAAAACGACTTATAGGAAAATTATAAGGGTTGGGAAGCATCATAACAACCAACAATAATAATTCAAACTGCAAACGTACGCCATCGCGCTTGACCGCCAGCCTCTTTTACGTAATAAAAGATATGCCAAACAAAGAAATAAATACACCGCCTACCGAAAAAGGCTGTCGGGGGTGGTTTGGTAAGGAAATATTACCGACACTTGGCTACGTTAACAAATTATTTTCATTTCCCAATTTGAATAAGCGGGTATTTTCGGCCGAGGGTGCGTTTTAATCACATGTTTTATAAGCATTATACAATACTAATTGTGTTTAATTATTATTTACGGCTTGTTCTTTATAATAAAAAACGACTTATGTTTAATTTATTTTCATCAACATTAATAACCGTGCCATATTGTCATTTACCGTGATATCTGTATATTTAAGGGAGAAATAAAATTATGTTTAAATGTAAATATCTTTCCAGTCTTTACACAATACGAATAATTTTACAGCTCGATAAAAATATAATTTCTCATTTATTGACGTAAAATTACTGTATAGTATAAAATTCATCAGAATCAGTTATTTGAAAATTTATAAATATACATGTTACTAGGCATTAATCATTCGTATGTAAAAAAATAGATAATGTCAACACTGCAAGAACTATGCAATTTAAAAAGAGATTAAACAGAACGATTAATACGTTCGTTGCATTAAAAAGGTCTTCAAAATGTAGTTACGCATAATACATTGTACAGAACTTTGTACAGAACTCCATCGCCGTTGGTATCAAAATGTCTATCATTAGGTGATCGTAAACTAGATACTAACTATAAATGTTCAATATACTAATTGGATGCAATAATATATTGGTGAAGGACGTTTTATATACGATTTAGAATTATCAAGTGAAAATATCAAATGTAGAAAAAGCAAAGATCGATTTCTTGAAAGCTAATACTAATAAGGAAATAATAATTTTAGTATTCATTGATGAGGTGAAAATTAATAAACCAATTGTAAAACTGTATGTAAATTATATTTCTTTGGATGCCATTGGCTGTCAGCGGTAGTTTTGACTGTTCTTGAAATACTTAATGTTAGTAGTGGACATGGTTTTAAAAATAGATAGTAATATTATACATTAGCAGAAGACATATTTTTCATGTCACGTGCAAAATTTTACAATGCTTACTGTGAAAGCAGTCTATAAAGTAAGATGAAACGCAAAACACTTCACTCAAATCCAGAAGCCAGTAGACAGTATTCCCATCGAGGGATGAAAAGCACAGGTGCAGTGTGCCGGACAGTATAAAGCGACCCCTCGGGGCTGACGAGACCAGTCCGCGGGAGAAGGAAGAGAACATCTTTCCCAACAAAATACGTAACAAATGCATGCTTGCATACGATTTGCATACATATTATAAAGTCAGCCGGCCGATGCACCCGCCACTGCATCTCTGTGGCGCATTGTTTCCCTGAAAAATGCAAATTTCGACGGCGAACAACAGTACCGATGGCATGGGAACGAGTATACTTAATAAATTTATTTCTTTTACGATTTTTAAAGAGTTTCATTCACTGGGTTAATGCACCAGCCATGCGCTCACCTGGTAGCTACTTTGAATTATAAGATTGATTACAGTGATACGAGCAAACCATATGCATAGGCTATTATAAAATGCATTTTTTATTATCCTCATCGCGAGTAATTATCACAATTATAACCAGATATTAATGATGAGATTTAGTATCGCTAGGAATCAATTTGAATAAGGAGACATATTACATATATAAGAAACATAAATTTTTCCGTTTGAGATAACTAAATTAAAATATGGTTACATACAAAATGTTTTTGAGAATTTACGTTTAATTAAGGTTTTAACGGTATTTTATAAATAATAATATAGTTTCGAGGAGAATTCTTGTGCTAGCTGATTTCATTATGTTTATATTATGGCACGCTGGCACAGGCAATGAACCGAAAATGTGTGATTCTTTCTGATTTGTTTTTTAAATAATATGTATAGATGCTTTTAATTGGATTGAAATCGTGTTTCGTCTTCTAATAATTCAAAATTGCAATATTTACCAAATCCATAATTTGTATACGCCAATATTGTGTAGTTTCTTTCAGAAAATAGAAGTTGAAAATAAATTGCTTACAATTAAATGCACTTTTGTTTAGATCATATTCACTTTCATAAAAATAGTTTTCAGTTGTAACAAATATATTTCATAAAAAACAAATTCTTTCACTAAAAATAAAGTGATTCCACGAAATAAAATATATTTTAACATTGAAGAAATATATTACACTTACAAAAAAATATTTTCATATAGATAAAATAGTTTTCACTCAATATAAATACTCACACTTTGAAATCGATAGTTGCACGAAGCTGTAATGAAATGTCACTTATTCTTCTACTCTACATTAGGCCGCATATATTGTCTTTGCTCCACGCATTAGAATACTTTATACAAACCAAACCAGACCAACCCTAGCATAACCTACTACAACTTAACTCACTTTGTTAAAAGAATCTGTGACTAAGTGGAAACTATTAAAATCAAAGTTTGAGTGTACTAAGTTAATACTATCTAATCCAAAGTGAAAACTATCAAAATAAAAGTTCAAGTGTACCAAGTGAATACTTTCTAACACACAGTGGATTTATTGATAACTCAAAATAAATCTATTCACTATAAGGAGCAGCTCGCTACAATATGTGCACCGAACTGTATGGCAATGTAACCATACCGGCATTTCGGCGATGCTCTTATCTTCGGACGAGTTACCGCAGTCGGCCGGCATGTAGGCGGCAAGCAAGAAGCGGGCCGGTGTCTAAGTCTCGCATGGCAGACCTCCGAACCGGTCCACCACGACGTTGTGCAGGCCCGCTCACTCTCCCTTTCCACCAGCCGATGAAAACACGACATGACAACATTGGCTACATAAATATAAAAATTCGATCGCCAATAGAGACAAGTTATCGAGACGGGAGAGAGGGACAGAGAGAGAACGTCGCGTTATTGATTGACCGGTTGAATTTTTGCTAAACATTTTTTTATGATCATGTCTGCTTTTCATGTTGAAGTTAATCGTATGAAGTTGTGTTAATCTGGTAAGATTTTTTGTTTAATTAAACATATCCAGGATGAAGGCTCTTCGTCAATGCTAAAAGGTTTATGACTTTATTCGGAGAAGATTTTTTAAATTTCCTTTCGATTTTTTCATTTGTTTAGTGAGCAATAGTTTTTGAAAACAGAATATATATATATTCTGGCAACCCAACGATACTTTTACATAAATAAGTACTTTGTCGTTTCAAAACAAATTACAATTCGAGGTAGTATAGGTAAAATTCAGAGCATGAACTATCACGTATCCATGTAAGCACTTGTATTTTATCAAGTAATGGGTTTAAATATTAAATTGTGTAAGCTTTTACAGTTGCGTTAATTATACGCGCACGAATGAAAAGGCAATTCACTTTTTCGATAAAATGAATCAAAAAAAAAAAAAAAACGAATCAACATGCAACCCGAATTGCATGCAAATTGAACAGTTCGTACAATTGCATTGACATTTCACAAAATAAAGTTACTATATAATATTATTGGTTAATGGCATTCATTTTGCTAATTTATTTTTTAAATGTCAGTTCGATTTAAATTAATAAAAGAAATGATGCATTTTTTATTTTCATATCTTTATAGAAAATTGTTTATGTACCGAAATCACAGTTAAATGTTTTCATATGTAAGCTGTATTTAGTCATTTTTGTGATGATAGCGTGAAAGCACTGAACTGCAACTATTCGCACAAGTTTAGGTTCTGAAGTTGTTGGTGGAAATTGGACTGGTAGAAACCATGACAAATAGATCAAATTTAATAACCTTTTGTTAGGCTCGTGACGAAATTTTACAAAAGCGTATGCAACTGAATTATGAATCAAGGATGAAAGTGTAAAAATTGATTTTAAAAAAATACATCAAATTTGGAAATTCAACTGATATTTAAAAACATCGTTTCAAAGCATGTCATATATTATAATATATAACACAAAACTTTAAAGTTTATTTTTCATGCTAAGGATAAAAATAAAAATGAAATCTAAGTATAACCAATTTTTTTTTTTTTTTTTTCATTCCAAATAATATTTTTCTGTAACCTGAATACATTTTTATCTTTGACAACACCGGGTAATTAAGGTCAATAAAAAGGTTATCAATCAATTCGGGAGCATTCGCAATGAAAATATTTACGTAGCTCCTTAGCAACAAAGTACATTATCAGGTGTTAAGAAGATAAGGTTAATATTATTATTGTTATGATAATAATTGAAAAAGAGAAAGTGACAACTGTTGCGCAAACACATTGCGCAAATGTGAGTGTCATAATTCATGAGATTTTGTTTTCAAACCTACCAAAAAGAAATATTTAATTTCATACTTACACGAGAAGCGAACAATGCTTTCGATAAATTATTATTTCATACAATTGAAGTGGCATGGCATTCATAAAATATAGAGTAGTGAATGGAAAGATTGTAATATTGATATGTTCATTATAATGCCGCGGAGCTGTATATAGCCTGTAATGAATTACAGATAAAACGTATAAGAACCATGTTTATGATATCAGACATTTTTACTTAAATTGATTTTCTAATGAATTGAATCTCTGTATAGTATAATATTCAATGTCGCATCCATATCGACCCGGAATGTGGGTTTTAACCGGTAGAATTAGAGAGTGAGCATTTCATAAATGTAGCTCTTCATTTATAAAAACAAAGACATTTTATAATTTTTTTTGATGCAGTTAAAATATTGTCAATAATTTGATAACTTTTATGCAGTCAGAAACGAATAACATCGATATCACCAACATTTAATATCGTGGACGAGGCGTTTAGGTGAAACTTATTCATCTGCTAATATATTAAGTCCTAGTCAAGCCTTAGGTCATGAAAAGTATACTTAACGGTCTGTAATAAGTCTGCTACGAAAATAATATTTAATTGTGTAAACAGTATATCCTTTACATAAAAATAAAAACAATTGATCTATACAATATAAATATAATTATAATTTTCTACCGCGCTCGTTGTGCTAATTTAAGATTTATTTGTACGAAAATTATACAGTCTGAATAACAAATAAATACAGAATTTCGAAGTGTCAAATAAACCTATTGTTCGTAAAAGTTGACCACTAATTTTCTTTGCGAAGCGATAGTCTTTCAAATAAACCATCGATGCAACTCATTTATTTGGGAGCGTACTAACCAGTGACATGGAGACAACATACAATGTTAAAAATTTACTGTTTTTCTCAGACACAGACTATGTACGAACGTTATTTAATTTAAATATTTTTTTACGGTTTTGCGGACATAAATTCGTGAATTTAGTTAGCGTAATAAATTGTAATAATGTAAAAAATGGAACATTTCATATTTTTTTGTACCGTGGCATTGTATGCATAAGTATTATTCTATATACAATTAAAAACCCAAACTCTTACTTAAGAGTCAGTTTTCAATACAGGAGTAATTATTTCAGAACCTTCGTTCATTCGTTAAAGAGAATGCAAACTTGAACGGCCAGAATATCGTGACTAAGCAATGAATGCTACTGAAATCCGGTAGAAAATTTTTAGTTCTTATCGATATGGTGCTAAATGTTATTAGCAAACCACTGATAATTGCTTAAATTATTTTTCTGTACCGCTTCAGCAGACGTATGTTATTTTTTGCCTTTTTTAATCTACGGATAAAATCTCGCTTTCAATAATCAAAATGAATTATTACTTATTTTTCTATTCCATAAAAAAATAACTAATGAGGTAATTGAATATTACGCAATATTATACATTCTAAAATGGTGTAGCTTAATAATTCTGACTCCATAGAACATGGTGGATTTCGTTTATATGATAACAGCAATAACAACCGTTCCCGCTGTATTAAAACTTAAAAAAATCACAAAAATATTTTACTTTTTGTTGTTACTTGATAGCAAACAAGTCAATCTGCATACGTTAATGTGCACCGAACGGATCTTGGGTTAATAGGTCACCAAGGTGCATCTCAGAGTGTCAACGGTCAACATTAAATAAATTTGAATACGGGCAATCACAATTTACATATTCACCGTCTGAGTACAAGTATTCGAATCCAAGATGCGGTTCGTTCGTGCAAACAGGTTCCCGCATCGAACTTATCTCCATCTGCTCACGAGCCGGAACCGGTCGCAGCCGAACTAACTACACGAAGACGCGGTGAAAGGGTCAAATGTTCTGATCGAGACCCCGATGTCCTAATCTTTGATCCTTCAATTCACATTTGAGAACATATTTACATAGCGTAAAATATTGGGTCACTCGCGTGATGATATTAATATGGTCAGAAACATTAAAAGACAAGTGGTGAATATTGATCCAATTTCTATAAAATGGGTTTCTCTCGATAAAAAAGAAACACCTTTTATGTACTTTATTTATATATTGAAAATTACAGTTTCATTGTTTTTGCAATATAACGTATGATAAAAACAAATTAAAAATTAGCACTCAACACACTGATTAATTTAATTTACTGAATATGATATGATTTTTCAAATATAAATTAATCTTGTTAGTAACCAAGTATCTTTGGATTAAAAATTAAATATCCGTGAATACGAACCAGTAGTTTTATATTATTTTTACTTACAATTGGAAAATGTATACAGAATCATTTATTGAACTTTTTTAAGCCTTATTGTGCTAAATTAAAATCGTTAAATGTGATTTAGATACAATTTTAATAGTTTTGTACAATTATTATGGGTATTTCATGATATCAATTTTTCTACGTTCTTTCGTTAGGCAAATATTGATTTCCGAAGACATGCGCCATTAATTTAATATCAATTGTTAAAATGATTCATCTGAAACGCATTTCTAAGCGGGACTTAAACACGGGATAAAAACATTACCATATAATGGACCCAATTAGAAAATTACTAATATGGAAAATTATTTCTATGAATTGTTATGAAGAAAAGCAGACATGATCAGCCGTGCATCGACATTCAAATTGCACAAAGAATATAAAAAAAACAGTTAATTTCGGTCAACAGTAAGTGTTGAAACAATGAAATGTAAAAAATTAATAAAAGCCTTCTTTCAGTGTGCATTATGCATTCGTTATGTGATTAATTTGCTTAAATTGACAAATGATTGTATATTTAAGTTGCATAGTGAAGATTTTCAAAAAGAGTGAATGGATTATCATTACGTCAACGCTTATCATATATGACGTCAAAGTCATGATGGCGAACAAATAGCTGTGTATTCAAAATCAAATACACCTGCTCAAACAGATCGGCTACAAAAGTAAACCTTGGCAAAAAGATACGTAGATATAATATTTTAATTTTCTTTTGGGTGCACCAAGCAAGTACTTGGTGTAGAATAAATATTTTTACAAATACGCAAGATGAAGAGGCTATAGATTATAACACACACTAATTACAATTCTGCTAACGAGTCAAATACGATAACAAAACAAATTTGTTAGCACTTCTATAAGACCAAAAGCCATAATTGTTCGTGTGGAAATTGCATAGACCTAGAAAAACAGTTATGTCTATATTATCATATGAGATATGTCATTGTGTGTTTTAGTAAAAATGCCTTCTCTTCGCTTTGTATCCAATATTATCCGGCAAACGTTGGCATTTAAATACTATCAATTCTAATTACTGCATATCGCCATTGGAGTATTTTAACAACACGTGTATAACAAGGTTTGAGGTTGTGAAGGCATATGACCAGTTTTTGGAAGGTTAAGATGGAGTGGATTGATTCCAGATTTAGGTATCAACTAAAAAATCGACATAATAACATTATTATAATAACTTGCAGGGCATATGTAGGTACCAGAGAGTAATAAAACATACAATGGCAGCTAGAATGAATCTGAGTAGTGCAATTGGTCACAACTTCATTTAATTCCTCGTAGGGCGAGTGTTCCTAAAGTCGACTGTCGCCAGTGGTGTGTCTTTGGTGTTTAAGACTTAAATAATAGTGGATACATTTATATTTAAAAGAGATTTTTTAAAATTCGTGTAGGTAGTCTTGCCAATTGCCAATGTATATATGGACTTTACTGACCTATATGATACAACACGCAATTAAAAAAAGCACATTTTACTTCGCTAGTTTCGACAAATTCATGTTGTATAGGGATCGCTAACAAAATATACTTTATATTGTCATGCTTTGCATCATTATGTTTTTTAATGTTCTGTCTACCTTCAGTACATTCGTTCGCGACATTTATGAAGTTTCATAGTGATGGCCGAACACTGGGCAACGAAAGGCCAACCATTGGATTTTGGAGGCCGAGCATTTTTTTGTAAACTTCTATTATTTATGCTTGTTACAATATTATTAACTATTTTATTTTTAGTTGGTTGCATCATTTAATCTCTATGTAATGGAATAACAGCGAAAAAAATATGCATTTATCATTCATTGACTCAAAATCCTTTTTGAAAGTACACCTGTCGCTTAACTGGCCGACCACTGGCGAAATGACTCTAGTTAATAAGAAATTTAAAACATTGGATTCTAGGTACCAATACGTATACAATTTATTGTTTAATAACTACGCAAGCCCAAATTATGTAGCTATAAGAAAAAAATGAATATCATTCATTAAATTATTGCACAATAATAAAGAATTGGTGTTGATATTTTAAAAAAAAAATACAATTGAAACCGGATCATGGTTTTTTAATATAGTTACCTATGTGGTAGTATCAACATAGCTCTGATAAGATTTTTTAAATTCAAATGTAAGGCTGGCCTATATTAATTTCAATGCACAAGTTTTTTTAAAAGCTTAAAACTTGAAAGTGGTATGAAAAAATGTCAGTACGCAATGGAATGAATGACTCGACGAAAATAATGTAATAACCGACGCAATGTGCAATAAATAAATTACGGCTGTACAAATTATTTCATTAGGATAGTGTTCGCTATATCGGCAGCGGCACTCAAAGTAAAGCAGAATTAGATTTTAGAAAATCATTATCATTTTTGAGACAAATTGAGCCATAGATAACAAGTGGCGGCTCGTCTATGTACTATGATTGAGGAACAATATAATTTTATATAGTTATATACATGAAAATGTGAATACAATTCCCCCATATACACTGCGGAGCTGCAGCACCCCGAAGAAAATGGAGATAACATGTAATTTTATATATATTTATTATTATAAGAAAATATAATTACAATTACCATAGTGGCCCATAACATCGAAAGGCAAGTGACTAACTAATTAATATTGGTAATGATAGGATAGAATTTTGTTTTTAAATAGGTTCTGATTGATGATTTAATTGTATGATGCTTTTTAGTATGACATAATTTTTTATGGATGTGTGAGAAAATAGTGAACCGACACGCCACAACAAACCATAAGTTACATACTTTGAACAGCGTTGGATTGTCACTTGTAATGTTAGTGGTAAAAAATGACTCGCCATTCTATCGTAACAAGATAAGTATGTAAATAGCCAATATGTATATTTAAATATAGAACACTTCATTTAAGCAAATTATATTTTTACTGTGTAAAATAACAAAGTGACACATTGTCAGGGAATTGTAAATACCTCTGAACTTAAGTACGTACATTGCAAGTGTAATATTTTTATACGCATGAGTTATTTGCAAATAACGAATAATTTCAGATAAGTCCAGTAGTGAACTTTTGTTGACTGCTAATATAGGTCCATTTAATAGTTGTGTAATATTTTATGCGAACTTGATACCTGCACATTTAAATGCAATGAATTTACAAAAAAATACTGTTTTTTCATTTTAAAATGGTTACAACACTTGCCACTTTATAGCTTTGCACTCCGGCTTAAGGATCTAGGATCATGGGATCAATACATACTAATAAACCGACAAGGTCTATGTATTATACATAAAGCGTAATAGTGTATTAAAAAGTGCAAAGTCATAAAGCGTAAACTCTAGTTGGCGGTACCCCACAAATCACTCGTTGTAAATCTGACATTTACGGATTTTTATTTAAGAAATACCTTAATTCTCAGATGATATTTTTTGAATTTCAATGAAAAATAAGACTTTTAAGGTGTTAACTGTCAATTCTTGGTGGAAAGGCTTTATATTAAAAAAATAAAACACAATTCATTTGTACTACTTCCTCATGTTTATAATGATCAGGACCGTGATGAGCGAAACCGGTACTGCGCTTTATTATAAAGCTAATATAACCGTACCCGTCATATTATATTGAAATACTGAATGTCTAAAGAAGCTAGTATGTCGGAACTGTGTATGGATTGCATAACATTTTATTTTACATATAATCACCGCGAACGCTTAGATAATGATAAAATTTCATACCTACGTGTGATAATAATAGAACGTCTACAGAGCGATGATACAACACTCCTGGTAAGAAATGATAATGCTTAATAGTGAAATACAGAGCTATATGAAATAAAAGTACGACGAAATAACTTATTTTTATAAATAATTGATCGAATAAATCAATAAAAATTGTATATACCACAAACAATGTAACATATCCTGGTAGATTTTGAGAGAAAATAGATCAGCATTCATATAACTTTACAACGATTAACCTAGGCATCGATCGGCCTTTGGAGTCTAACGATATGAGGTCCGCTTTCCACTCAGAATATCCAGGTGAATTCATCGAAAATTCATTCACTGTAGTGGAAATTATTTGAGATTCAAAATATCTGGTGAATTGGCATTTTATAACATTGGCATTTTTAATGAATAAGAACTACAGAGACTGTGTCCAGTGTGCAGTGGTCAGTCTGTCTGGCCGGTGCCTCATTAGTGATGCACCCCTTGCCTTTTAAAGTTGAAAAAATCTGAACAAACAATGAAAGCCGAAATAATAAACGGGCAAGACTATTCTCTGACCTCTTCACACTGCATGCCGCTCTCTTAATTCGTGGAAAAAACCGTTAGTTCTGTTCGGTACAAGGTGCACTATAAAAGTGACCCCTTTAATGAATGACTAGAGGAGCAAATAAAAATACGATACACATTGATAAAATTATTTTTAAGTCGTTTTTAACTTGCTGCTATGACCACTTCGTTTTGATTTTACGTTTTTTATGCACTTTACATCGTCAGAGAATCGAATATAGCTACGAATGATATCCGGGTCATGTATTTTGTCAAATCAGCCAGGTCGCATTACAACATGCAATGGGACATACAAAGAGCCATTAATCGAATCTAAAGGACGAATCACTTCATAAATGTTCGTAGTCATAGATGAAGTAAAATCGGTTATCGATGTGAGCGAAATCCAGATTGCAATCCTTTTGGCATACATACCGATTTCAAAATAATGTTACATGGGTACGTGATATTAGTACGAGTTACCAGTGTATGACTACGTTATAGCCTTTTTGCTAGATTCGTTTCGATTATTGGATCGGACTGTCGAATCAATTAGTTATAATCTATTTTAATCATTTATAAATTGTAAAAAGAAGATGACAACACGTGGCATTACAGCTGACGCCAAAGCACCATGCATTTGACAAATTAAATGTCGACAGTACATAAAAAAAAACAATTTTATATATATTGTAATATTACAGGGACAAAAAAATATATAATATTAGAGAGTATAAATAAAAAGACCAAAAGCATGTTACGTTTGAAAGTCGTTGACTGGAATGAGTAAATTAATAGCTATATCGTACTTGGCGGTTTGCACTTGCCTTTTTCAACCCGCTTAGTTAAGTAGTGGGAGCGTTTTAATACATTTGAGGATCGCTTGGGATTGATAGGGTTGTTTCCATTTTGATCCGCATAACTGAAAGTATTCTATTTTTTAAAGTATTAGAATCACCGTTACGATGGTCGAATCTGTAATCGTCATTGCAGCCTCGCACTGCTCGTACGTATTCAACGGAGATGAATGCTAATGGACAGATATGTATGTTATGTTACTCGCACTAGATGCAGATCGTTTACGGTAAAATAAATACTATTCATGCTGTAATTTGACTTCGATAAGTTTAGTATAAATGCAAAACGAGATGTCTGTTTGCTAGAGCGATTTCAGGTAAAATTTCTCAATTCGGTTTTATATTATACAACGGCATCGTCAACCATCGATACATAGATTTGGAATAGTAAATATATTTTTCAAATCTAATCACGTTATTAATCACTTGATGACGACATCTATCAATTATTATTGGTGGAAAGATATTATGTTTACGAAATCAAAAAACCATTTAGCGATATTAATTCACATGTATTTAATATAAGTGAAACCGGAGCTTATCACGTTTAAAAAATATGGATTGTGTACAACCTATTATTTTATTTTTAATTTTGAAACATTTCATTCATCAATTGATTATGAGTTTAGTAAGAATGATAAAATAAACAAAATAAATTTATATGAGATAATTGTGATTAATTAAGATTGTTTTTACTCTCAATTTTTATTCATAAAAAGAACCCATTCAGAACTCGTTGTAGGACATACTTAAATTATTTCGATATCAAAATCGTTGGAAGATGCTGCTGTATTGGAAGGTCAGAAAGATAAAAATGATATTTACCCAGTATAGACATAGTCAGAGATAAAATGTGTCGGAAGGGCACGTTAATAACAATAATATGCCAATTATTATCTAGCCGATATGCGTAATATGAAGATATACAACGATGATATATTATGGTATTTAAGGATGTCACAACTTTTAATAGAATCCGGAATCATTATATGTCTATGAAAAAACAGTAGTTTGTGAGAACATGACAGACTGAAGTAAATCCTTTGACTTATTCGTCTCAAAAATAATTTATATGACGATTGCGATTAACTGTGATAAATTTAGATTCAATCTGATAAGAAGGAAAGAGAAACAATATTATTACTTGTAATATTGTTTTGTATGCCAGATCAGAAAAGTAATACTAGTTTTTTTATCAATATTTTTAAAACTTGATTTAAAATATTTTTAAAAAACTAACAGTTATTTTGCTTCGCTACATTTTGTACCACGTTGGATCGTTTTATTGTCTTACTTCATTAAAATTAAGCTGTTTTATTTTGTTGCTATTGTGAGTTCATATTCCAGTATTTTATGTGCGTAATTTTCAGCCGAGTACATTTGGTTTCCTACAATTTGGTATTAAAATCTTTCAATTAAAAATAAATTTTATCATGGTACAGCACTGCCTTGTTTGATGTTTCACATTTGAAGTTCACAAGTATACTTAATATATTTTGAAATAACATTTTGAAAATACTCACTGGGTACTGGATGTTGCCTTAAAAAGTGTGAACCATAATAATTATTCTCGTAGCCGACCTGAAAGGAAGAAAACGTTTCATTTAATAAATAATATAATGATGCACAGAATAATACAAACTAATGAATGGTTTACGAGAGAGGGAAAGAGGGTCGAGAGGGGAGCGGTGATTGTTTGAATATCCCGAGGATCATCCATCTTATTTTGAAGGATACGAAGGTTATGCGAGAGAAGGATTCACAGAATAAATCTAATAAAACAGAAACAATATAATTACTATGTATTTCTCCAGCCGCATTAAATTTCAATACGACGGGAGGATCATCGCAACAAGAAGGTATTATTTGCTACCTTTGGTTTGTTAGTGTGTTCCATACAAAGCAATTTCGCTAATAATTGTTTAGTATTTAACGCGCTTTAAGGTAAATCAGCAAATCGAATAGTATTATCATGAAGATAATAAGATATTCTAATGATTTAATTCCATTACAGATTCAAATATTCAATTCATTACTTAGTGTGGGAATATAATACAAAAATTAAATACAAATATCACACAAATATTGGCTTTTTGAAACTTGAAATTTTCAGAGATTGACCAACTAAGAAAGATCTGTAATACTGACGAAAACACAGTGATAATTATTTCCACAAAAAATTGACAAATTTGAATTATTGACAATAATACACCTCCATGTATTATTGTCACCAACGACCTGGGTTTCGCCTTCGTCAGTTCGAATCCATTCGTGCGCTCGAATGCCTGAAGATGCCGAAAGGCGAAACCCGGGTCGTTGGTGACAATAATACATGGAGGTGTATTATTGTCAATAATTCAAATTTGATATTGAAATTCCATCAAGCACCCTCAGTCGATGTCTTAAATTGACAAATTACTTTTCATTAAGTATATAATTATATACCTTTATACCTAACTACAAATTAAAGGGTATTACGTCATGTATTTAATTATATATTTGATATAAAGAAATTATCGATAATTTAGCTGCAGTGCAGTGCTTCTGATTTGAGTACCTGAAGCACTAGAAAGGTTGAATGCGTGCTTAAACAATAAAACTCGAAGATGTTTGCCGTTTATCATGAGAGTTCGGCCGTGCAACTATCAGAATGATCTTCGGATAACAGTTATTTGGGCTGTCAGGGGACGATTCATGATGACTCCGAATTTGGAGTTTCGAGTCTTTATCTTTATAAGGAGAAACCAAACCAGGCAGAACATTATAGCTGAACCCGCAAAATAGTACCTCTGATAATTACACAAAAAAAAAATTTACACAAATTCATAGTATTGCATTTTCTTATCTGCAGGAAACAATCTTTCGAACGGAAGTTACTTTTAGTAATGTTATAAATATGGTGCCTTTCCACCAAAAATTCACAGTGAACACTACAAAAGAAACGAAAGTTTCGTTGTACTTTTTCGGGTAAAAGTAAACAAAATATTTAATGGTGATAGTGTCAGCTGCGACAATAGATTGATATTATTGAAAAACATAGTTAGAATTAGTGATATCGTAAATTTGTTATGAAAACAAAATTAATGTTATTTAAAAAAAAAAATGGACAGGATTTGCTTATATATATTTAATAAGATCTCAAATTTTCTACTGCGGGGTGTACTTAAAAATTAGTAAGATTCTTTACAATAAATACAATATTGCAATCACAAGCATCTTTTTCAAATGAATTAATTTATAAAGGTGATATTTTTTGTACTTATTACTTATCCATCTCTTTATCTGGATGCCACTTGAATTGTATTTATTCCAGTGTGTTTTGACAGTCGTGTTCGAATGTCTTAGAACAAAAAGAGTAAATCGAAGAACTGCGAGGCCGAGTCGAATGTCGCGACAAACATCGCAAAAAAATCTACGCCGAATTGCACAGCTTAGCGATGTTGGCCGTTAAGAAAGGAAGGAAGAAGACCGGAGAAAATTTTTATTGACATTTTAAAACACATCGGGTTTATATAACTACAATCAAACATACGGTTGTATGAGAGTTCTAAGTGTAAAAAATAAGACAATTTATTGTGATAACACAAACATTATACATAGTCAATAGCATAACGGTGATGACACAATAAATTAATATTATTTGCTTCCCAATATTCTTTATGGTACAGAAACTATAGTTAGTTGTATTCAACCGTAGAGTTGTATCCAAGATACAAAGGGTTATTCGGGTATACAGGTTTCGATCAGCGAGTGATAATTTCCAACTAACTGATCAGCTGAAAATGATTTCTCTCTGATCATGTTAAAACAATGTGTAAGTACCTAGTAAACATATAAAAAAGTAAGTGTCTAGCCGTTTGTATAAAAAACACTCAATAGCTTGAGTTCGCGAAAAAAGATATTTAAACCCGTTGATTAAAATGTTGACAAGTTTTGCAAAAAACAGCGTTCTAATCTTACACAAATATGAAGAATATGTGGTAAATATTAACCATGGATCAAGAGCTATTAGAAAAATATCGTAGGAGAAAAAACATACAAATATGAAGTACAAGTAAATTTCATATACAAGCCTGTCTTCCACACACCGTACGCAAGAAAATAATATTATGCGCGGTGAAAAATAAACATATCATCACTTCATTATCATATTATTCAAAGCCGTCGCGTCCCTTTCTCTTATAACTCTTCTAAAATTGTAAGATGCATTAATGTGTATTTTCGCTTGCTTCTTAGTCAGTGAACTAAAATAAAAACTGTTATTTTTAAGTAAGCACAGATTTTATTTCACTTAATATTTTGAATGGAAGATCACGGTCTGCGTAAAAGCGGAAAGATATACGAGATGCAAGGAGGGTAACCAAAAATAAGCATTCGAGGCAGATTGCGACTTTATTATAATACAGAATTCTAAAATAATCCAAGGCTCAGCAATTAATACTAGGTTATATGGATAATGACTAAAAAGTAAAATTGTACAGACCGTTCGTATTACGATTTGCTGATTAAAAAAGAAAGCATTTTTGTCTATCTATAGTAAATGTCCTATTCACTAAAAACTTTTAAAATCAGAATCCCAATGAAAGAAAAAAGTCGAAAGCGCAATGATGTGCGGAACAAACACATTTGACGAACAGTTAGGCCATAGAAACTAACAAATATCTTTATATGAGCGTATTATATACATCGGAGAATAACAAGATGCAAAGCAAAAAATCATGAAGAAACGAGTGGTCGCCCGATACTTGAGACGCTCTGGTGAAAGTAAAGTGGACCAAGTCAAGAATATTCACATACAAAATGCAGAGCGCGTTCGTTGACCTGACCGAGAATATGCCAATAAAATTAATATAAGTATTATTATAATTGTATTTTTATTGATAAAAAAAAATGTTGGCGGATTATTTCGCAAGCCATAAAATAAATGTCAGACAGATACACATCGGACGGCAACCCATAACTGGAGAATGGTTGATATGAAAAAATGATACAAATTATGGAGGCTATGTGAAATTTTGACAGATGTGATGGTCACGTTTTTTTGGCTTCGGTTAAACGGCCACATGTTTCAATCAAACAAGAAATATTAACAAAAAATCGTGCTTTATATGGGAGCACTGGGATAACTGTCATACAATTAACGACCATTTATTTCCGAGAGATAGCGGATAAGCCGGTGGACTTCATGGGTGGTTGTTATGGCTCGACGATCGCCTATGCTGATTTTACCGCAACTGGGAATACATTTCAGGCTTACAAGGATCAAAAGTCGAAGCCTGTTTCTCCCGATCACTTAACGGTAAGGATTTCCCAGTATGTTTATTTCATTCGTTTTCCGCAACGGATATTAGCGTGATATTATTTCGTCGTCGTTCGGCCAATGTATTATCTTTGCATTTATGCGTTTTTTTATCATGTATTTTGAAAAAAGAATAAAGTTTGTAAAAATATTTTTTATTTTAATTTCTTGCCAGGAGAGGATAGCGTTAAGACGTATACATAATACAAGACGATATAAATTTATTAATATGAAACATGTTAACGTGAGTTCTGTAAAGTCAAAAACGTATGGCACGAATGGGCGATCATTTCATAAATTCCAATAAACTACTGGAAGCGTTTTGCTCACAAATCTGCATCGGAAAGAGATGAAGAATGTATATCCTTGTCAGCTAACATTCCAATAGTTTGTCTCAGTCTTCGAAGTAGCTACAGGGACATTTTAAAAGTTGGGAAGCGCCGTGGAAAGCTCTACAGTGAACGAATGATACGTGCATGCAAATATACAGCCCAAGAAAACTCGTGAGACAGAGATTTTCAATAAATACGCTCAGCCTTGAATATTTCAATACCTCATTCGAAAAATAAAAGTAAAAAACCAAAAATAGTTAATCTAATTTATTTTTGAGTTACAAGGATTATATAGTAGATACTGGCAAGTCATTTGAAACAAAAAAGTACCACTGGACAGCAAGCATTAATTAACGAATTCAATTAATATGAATTATTAATTGTCACATTCGCTTCCCATATCTACAGATTGAGCGTTAAGAGACTGGTTGGTCAACACTATCAGTATTGTAAAAACAAACACGACACGCATTGCGACGATTTCATCGATAAAATCGTGTAATGATGATTAGATTACACGCATTTAACGCACCTGTCTTAAGGTGAACTCTTCTGGAGAGCAGAAGTGGGAATTCCAGACCGGGAAGTTCGGCAAGAGAGAGTTCTGCAGCGGTCCCCGGGGGGTGACGCGGCCGACTCGTGTAACTCACTCCAACATTTATGGCCGACACAGGGAAAAAATGTCGGCAAAATTATGTTTCTCATACAGAATTCACCCCTACCTACAAACTGCAAATGCGATAAGCTGATTTCTAACCCTCTTCTCTCACAAGCTGCGGTGTGCTGTATATGCAATCAATTGCTACTTATTTCTCCGAATATTTTCCGGTCCAATAGCAGAGTGGTAAACGCTTTTGAGCTTTCGACCTCCTACATTTTATTATATTTTAAATTACATGTATTCTCTCATCAACATATTTATACTGTTCAGTTGATAGTCCGTCTTTGTTCATAAGATATATCGTAAAATTTATTCTTATGAATACCGACTATTAATTGGGCATCTTCACGAAAAACGATAGTCCATAAAACGTAATTAAGGTCTACTATATTAAAAGGGTATTGCGGAGTGACAGTTATATTGGACTGATTTGAAGCGAATGCATAATTGATCAATAAAAGTAAGTAATTCTGATACTACAGAAATTACATCAAGATTTGTCACGGCCAGAGGAATACTTGAGACATGGTATACCCAACATGGGGTAACCCATTCTAATACCGACCGCGATACCAAGAGAAACGACAAAAAAATGGCGTCATTAGTTTTCAATGTCGAGGGAATGTCAGATACATATAGATATGGAATAATCAATGAGGAGAAATTTAAGAGTGTTCTCGATGAAAGAATCGGAACCAATAAGTAGATTTTGTCATGGTTTCCAAGATAAATGAAAATTTGATTAAATGTGAATTTGTATTATTGAGATTTTGTACACTTCCATATATTTTGTCACTAACGACCCGGGTTTCGCCTTTCGGCATCTTCAGGCATTCGAGCGCACGAATGCCTGAAGATGCCGAAAGGCGAAACCTGGGTCGTTAGTGACAAAGTACATGGAAGAGTACAAAATCTCATTAATACAAATTTGATATTGAAATTCCATCAAGCACTCTCAGTCGATGTCTTAAATTATATAAATGTGAATTGTCAAAAGATTTACAAGTCAAGTGATTCAACATAAGGTTTTGTATTGCATAACGATTAATGGATTTAATCTTTCTTTCGATTTAGCATTATCCACTAATTTATTATTGCAAGTACAGTGAGTTATTTCTCATCTCCGTTGAACACGATAGTTATTTTAAATTTCAGTAGAGAAATTACTCTTAGTTTCGCTTTAGGCACAACATAGAAACATCACATAAATTCTCCAAAACAGATTATGAACGCATTCGACTAAACAGGATACGTCCAATCGAGGAAATGCATTCTGTCTCGACTTGGAAAAAAGCGACACGCCCAATTAATTATAATATTTTTACTTCCCATATTCTAGCAGTGTCACAGTAAATTTAAATTATCATTGTTCGAGTACTGACGGAACCGAAAAAAAGTAAAACGCTTTATGGATTAAACGTTATTTTATGTGTATAATTTATTTTTACGTCGTCTTAAATGTACAAACCGCAATGCACAGTAAAAAAAATATGTATTCATTCATAATTATCATAAATTACATTTTTTACCATGACCGCTCCCAATGTGGAGCATATGGACTTCTAATGGAGGTATATCAACAGAAGTGAGAACTGTTGTTACTCAGTTGCTAAGCCTTTATTTTTCGAAGATAGTAGGGATAGAAGGAAAGGGCTAGGACAAGACTAGTGGTTAGCTAATCGCTCTCACTACGCCCGTTTTTAGGATCGGATGGTCGGATGGTAATTTCAGACATCACAAACATCTACGATACAAGACATCCGTAAAGTGTTATATAGCAATAAAATAAATTTTCGAACTTTTGGATTGTGTTTTGAATTTTCATTGTCTTTTCTGAATTAATGCTACACGAAGACGCTGACTACCATCGATGTGAATGAGAATTGGTCAGAAATAAAATATGAAGATATTATTTATTAATGTTGATTAATTTTAATTTTCACCCGCGGTCCATAACGTGCCCATGGCTGCTTTATGCTATTTCGTCGAAGCATTCTTGGATAATATTATATTCATAAGCGATAGTGAAATTATATTATAATTTTAACTTTCTATATGCACAGTTCAATTATTTGCCCAAGGACGGAACCGAATGTTGATGTTTCACAAAAAACGTCAGTTTCAAGAATTGCATCCAAGGATATTACACAAAATCAAACTAAATAGGCCCAACGGCCACCGATAAATAATTCCTACAAAAACCATTGTAACAGATGTTTCAGCAAAGAATAATATTGTCCGCATACATAGTATCAAAATAATTTTGAACTGTTGACCCTACGTGCAGCCCCTATGGTACAGCAAGTTTGAAATGTGGTTTTGTCTCACGTACACCACTTATCGATCGATGTAATCGAATGGCCATTGCAAACACGGACGGACATGCAAAAATACATAAAACACAATTTTAAAAAGTGATAATTTACACTTGATAATGTTCAGAATATGTAAGTGGATCAAATGAAAGGGGAAAAGAGAAAGTGTTTTACAAATTCGTTAAATGTTGTGATATTAAAATGAAGCCACGGTGCAACCTTTAGGAGGCTTTTACTGATATAATATAAAAGAAAGCATCACTTTTACATTGGATACACCTAGGGTTGTTAAGCGTTAAATATGTTTGTAATTATGTACTACGCTCAAAATATCCCGGCCAGCGAAAATTTTCAAAATTTAAAAAGAAGACATTCTGGGTAAAAAGTAAAAAATGAGTACAAAAGAATTGTGTGAAAAAAGAGAACATGTTCTCTTAAAAAGATACCTGTTGGCAACCCTAGATACACCGATTTTAAACAACGCGAACGATTTCAAAACCGATAAAAAAATGTCTGTGGTAACATTTATTAGATATTATAGAAATATTTTGATTGGTCATATTTCTTTGTGAATGCAAATTCGATAACCTAATGTATAGTCAGAAAAATGCTTCTAATCGTCAAGTCGGAAAAAATCATGACCAAAATCATAAATTATAAATCGAACAAAACATTTAACCTTATCTACACTTATTCAAATCATTTAAAATACGTTCGAATGAATGATAATTTAAAGGTCTTTGATACCTGATTCCAGCTAAAGAAAATACTTTTTCTTTCAAACGCAAGACAAAAATAAATATAATTTTACATTGCCAAATAACATAACTGCATTATTCCTATAAATAACAATACAAAATAAGCATTTGGTAATGGCTGACAACCTGTTTTGTTGCCGATTGTTTTATGTTTTTTATATCTCTATTTATTTACAGTCATGCTGAATTTCAATGTGCAATATTGTTTATTACTCGGTATTTAGTAAAAAGCTTGTATTGTATTTCTTGTTAACAATAAATTATGTTTTCTAACACAGAATTGTAGACTGGTTATAATAATATAAACCTTTCAAGGACAAGACATATAATACAAAGATGTATTTTTGGTAACTACATAACTGCAATAAAGATAATTTACAGAAGATACCTATTATAGCGGTACATCTAATGCTAATTTGGATTATCTGCACTTGGCTACGTTAGGATTCGCATTGAAAGGGGTTATTTTGAACTTTTGTTGAAGAATCAAAAAAATATAATTGCCATAATAAATGTTATAAGTGCGAACTATCCATTTATAGTACGCACAAATTAATCCACATTATAATATAAATAAGAACAAATCTTACTTGCAGCGTTGTATTTGTGAAATGTTGAAAACATTTTTCGTACAGTACTCTTGATTTAATATGTGAAATTCTCGACATTTTTAAAGTCATCAGCTTCGTACTGATACATAAAACCTCAATCGATTTTTGCTCTTGAGACGCTCCCGGACAAAAAAAATCTATAAAAACGCTGAACGTTACTAACGAACGCTTAAACATAAAGGTCCAAAGCATGTGAATATTGTATGTAGCATGACACCTTCTTCCACCTTCCACCCCTGTGTGGCGATTTGCGTCCGGCAATTTTCGCTGCTATGAGAGAGGTTGCATTAATGTTTGATGCGATAGTAAAAACATCGAAAAGGGGCCATAAATAAAGAACCGCTATTTCGCCTCCAGCTCCGGCCCGTTTGATTTATCGGTCTGCACTTGTGATTTCGCTGCATAAATAAATCGCATCTAAAAGGAATAAAGTGAAAAAAATACACAAACACACACGTGTGCCCTAACAATCGTGACACAGGCCAAATGAAATTGGCAACCAACACATGGACATAAATCTTCACTACATGTGAAAAGAGATTTTCGGAAGCACTATCTACTTCAAAAATGGGTGTATGCGCTCCCAATGAAGTATAGGATTTAATCAATATTAATATATTTTAACTATAATTACTTTATAGTCGATCGACCAGCTTCTCCGTAGACACCCACACGCTCCGAATAAAATTCATATATAATGCACAATCAACATTTACTAATATCAATCTCGAGATATGAGCTTACGATCACCATTAAGTGTATTCGCACGCTCGAGCTTAGGCGTAATAGTTAATAGTATGTAAATCACATAAAATGTTGAGTTATACAATATAAAACCATATATTATTTGAATACAAATAATAAGCTATATCTACGATCTAAGCCTTTGACAGTCTCTTGTACAATTTCTAAGCGTATTTTCCAAAATCTTCTTTTTTTGCTGGTCGTATAATTTATACAATGATGTTACATAATTATATTGACACCGTTGTTTTATTTAAAAAATACATATATTTTTCAATGTTTTACTTTAATCAATTGACAGTGCAACAGTTATAACAATACTAAGATAAGATAATTTAATAGTCATAACAATTCTCTCAAAAAAATTCTTAATTATTGAATTTTGACCAAATGGGTAATATAATGTTGATATATCAAGGTACCTGCGTTAATATTTGCACATTTTAGGTAAAACTGTGTTTAACCGATGTGTATGTTCTTAATGAATAGATCATGTTAGACGTTAGGAGTTTAACTATGGTAATACGCCCCTCTACCCCCCCCCCCTGATTCAGGTTCAAAGCCTTGGTGCTTCAGATTCAATCACCGCCATTTCTTCGAAATCGCTAAAAATGTGTTTCTGTTGTGTAGAAAATGTATTGGCTTAAAATGCACGGGCACGATTCAGCTCTTTTCGGGCTGTGATTTCAAAGAATCGAGCGCACTATTGCCAAACTTGGGAATGTCGATTCGAAACGGAGAGCTTCTTAATCAGAAAGCAAAGCATCGCATCGCATCACCTCAGCAACTTTTCCTCCTAGCACGACCTGAATATCAATAAAACCGAAGCCTGTTTCGGAACAAACGTAGGTATAGTTATCAATATAGCCGCAGCTGCAATAGATGCAGTATCACACTGCCAACAATTTTTTTGCAAAGATTTTGTTCAGAGAATATAAAAATTAATAATACATTGATAATAAGTATTAACATTTGTGCGTAAAGGGACAATTTATCAATTTTATTGAATCGGCGGTAACTTGGCAGTGTCTCAAATCATATTGCAATTAAAAAATTGTAAACTTTTAACAATAAAGTAATAAACATACTTAATCCAAAGATTTTAAAAAATAAAACACAATTCATTTGTACTACTTCCACATATTTGTATTAGTATTCCACATATTAGTACACATTAGTACATATTTAATATTACATAGTACATATTACATACATATTAGTACAAAGTACATATTAGTACACATATTAGTACAAATGAATTGTGTTTTATTTTTTAAAATATAATGTCTTTCCACCAAGAATTGACAGTTAACACATTAAAAGTAATCCAAAGAGTTGATTAACTCTACGCAGGTAACTTATAAATATGTGCAGTCTGTATGTCTCACTAATACGGCCAGAATAATATTTATATTGGCGTGGCGGGCATGTACATTTATATTGAAAAGATTTTATATCGAAATACTCTATGCGACATTGCAAGAAAAGCAAAAACGTCTTGCAAAATACAATAAAAATAATGTTTTATTTAAAAAAATCTTACGTTCTAAGATGTAGCTGCCACCACATAATATGTTGATAACTATTTTAAGGTGGTATGATGATATCGAAACAACTAAAAAATAAATTGTAACTAAATTCTAGAGGAGGAAACAGAAACGGTATTATTTTTTTTAATAAAAGTTTACATCCTTTTACGCGTAGGACAACGAAATAATACTGTCAGTGTTTTAAAAGTTTTGATAAAGTATCTGTTCCCAGCTCATTTGCTGGAAGTGCGACTACAGGAGAAACGACGTGCATCCGAACATTTTTGGCAAGGTTTTCCTTTTGCCGAAACCTGTTTCTTCCTATCTCGCCTCCTCAACGGAGCCAGAATTGCGTCGTCGCTGCTGCAATGCAAGCGAAACGCGGGCACAGCGAAACAGTCGCAGAATACAAATTACAACCGCCCGGCTCGACCTATCAGCTGGACCATTGCGCTTTTGCTGCATTTCGACAATAGGAAAGACGCGTTACTAGAATGCACTTTTTTAAATATTAAAACAATATAAAAGAGTACAAACCACATTATCGTTTTAGGTTCGTTTAAATGGACCGAAGAAAAAAACATACGACTACTAATAGCCTATCAACATAATTGATAAATTGTGAATTTTACCATATCATGGACTTGTTTTACTTGAGTTAGTAACTATCAGGTTTATCACGCGTATACAGTGAAGCTCTGATGTTACGTGCCCGCAATTCACGTTTACCCCCTCCCTATCGGGATGGAATTTCTACAGACCCATTTGATTTTACAAAATTTTATTTTTACCCGTTCTTAGTTTTTCATGTCGAGCAATTTACATCTGAAATAAAAAAAAAATACTGTGGTACAATGAATTTTAATAGCACTGATGACGTACAAGACGAAAGCGTCAAATCAATTTTTCTACGTTAAAAAGTTTTATGTAAACACCCCAACGTGTGTTAAGAACCAATACGTGAGACGAAAATGTTTATCAAACATCTTTTTTGCGGAATAGTTTCATTGGTATACATTGAATGAAAATTTCTCTTTTATTCAATTCAATCAAAACGTTTGCCTTACACACTAGATACATGTATTTTTCAGAATTAACCATAGATTTATTTATTTCTGTTGAACGTTTACGTATGACTATTGTTATGTACCCCGCCTTACACTAAATATTATAAAGATGAACTTTATAGTCATTCACCTCATGCTAGCGATAGCAAAATCGAATGTTTGTTTATCCATAAAAGTAATAAAATTTAATAGGTTACGCGCCCACTTCGGCGTGACCCAGAAATCTTCTAAATATAAACAATTTGACAATATATAATGCAATACTTTAATTATAGAAATCGGAGCGAGTTTAGAGCCGGACATTTACACACTTCACTTCCGTTTGTCGGTCAAATCCTTTGTCTCTGAGTTCTTAAAATAAATAATTATTTTATTCATCTTGTTAAAACCATTTGTAATCAGAATTTGTACTTCATAAAAAATAAACCGCACCATCGATAACTGAGACCAGTGACCAGCTGCGGACCTTTTTAAAAAATCAAATAATCTTTTTGACACAACACTATGTGGTTGAAATGAATTTATGGCAAATTCAGTTTAAGTGAAGTATTAAAAATAAAAAAAATCAAGTTTCTTCATATTTTAAAAATAAAACACAATTTGTTTTGTATTAAGTCCACATGTTTATAATGATCAGGACCGGTTTCGCTCATCGCGAGCATTATACACTGATAAAATAAAAATCATAACTAGCATATTTACATAAAATTGAATGATAATAATTACAAGCTAACATATCAAACAATTGGTCCAATAACTATGACAAGAATTTAAAGGTAATCAAACAAATTATATATGAACGAAATTAAGGAGCTCTTACAAATAAATAAATACTCATGTGAAATCAAATATTAAACCAACTAATAAACATTAAAAATCAATTCTGTAAGAAAAATACGAGTTTAAAAATAATTCATAAATATTCATTCAAAAACAATACATCAAAAACTGCAATATGGCCTCCATTTTAGCTGGTCGTTAACGACAAACTATGTCATCATTTAGATTAATACTGTCTTTCTGTAATAAAATACCATAATAGCAGTGCTAATACGCAATAAAATGATATTGCCAGGATGGTATTTTCATATGGAATACGAAATAACATGACATAATCATCAGGTTTGGAAGATGACACGCTAATCAAATTAATTAAATCTCATCCTTCCTCCCTGCCATACACGTCATTAAGTGAATAATCCATGATAATATAGAGCAGACAAAAAAAATCAAATTACACAATCTTTCACATACCGATTAACATTTCTAGTTGTATCCAATCTCATTCAAAAAAAATTTGTTTTCGTCATGCAATCAGAAATCAATCAACAGATCTTGCTCATAACCTAATGACATTTTAACACCTCATGCAAATTGCATTCTAATAACGATGTGAAATTCTGAATTACGCTGCCGATACAATCCCACGTTGGTGTTTGCAATGAGACAAAGAAATTTATAACAATATTCCGAAGCTTTGATTTTACTGTATTTTAATTTGTAATGGTTGTGTGATCAGTAAATACCAAAATTGATATTCGAGGCTATAGCCCTCACTTATTGAAGATTGGTACAACGAAGCGTTACATGCCAACTTACAATCCTCGTAAATCCTGATTGTTCATATTTTGCATATTTGGTCTATTTTTTTTATTTGGAGTATAGAAATGCATTGTCTTTTAAAAAATGTACAAGTACATTTTAGTCAAAAGTGAATATTCAACCTTTACAACTCTTGTATTGTGCTTAAGTTTATTTTCACATTAAAGAATTTGTCGAGTCTACCAAATATAACTTTACAAATTATTTAGGCAGAGCGAGATCAGCATTAAATCAGGAAGATGTCGGTTTTCCTCTTACCAACTGCCAAATTACTTCTAAACAGGCTAAAATTTCTTTGCCTTTCAACATAATATAATATGAAACTTAATTATAATCATAATTAAAATTGATCCCGATAAATTTTTACTCTTTCGTATTACGCCAATAATGGTTGGTGGATATTTATATCGGGTAATTTTTATTCGAAATAATTTAATTATATTGTTTTTAAATTTAATCACGGAGGCCTGACAGCAAAATAATAACATTAATTAAAATTATCGGCAAAGGTATATGTTAAAATGTTTATAATTTATGTAGCTAATTGATGCTTTTCCCGGGGCATGTTATGCAATATGATATAAACTGATAATTAATGAAGCATTAGCCAATGATTCGCCAATGCAAATATTTGCAAACTAAAATGTAAACACGAAAGCTCCGAGAAGTAAGTCGGTCAATTCGTTCAGATATAGTACCCATCTCATTAGAGTAGTTGATATACATCTCATAGTATGTTGACTTAGGAAATGTTTTGCCGCTGTAAATATTATAAAAAACATATTTTCCCAGCATGGATAATCTCGGTTTTTTAAGTGGGCGGATTTAATTTCTGTTGCACATGCATAATTAATTTATTAATTGAATATCATAAGGTGTTATCTAAATGAAATCTTAACGGAATATAAATGTATATTCAAGGTCTTTTATTAACATTTTTGGAAATGTCTTGTAAATCTAACATTACATTTGATAACTTTGTTGATCGAATTGGCGTTTACCTGATACAAATCCATATAATAGGAAAAAATAGTAAAGCATTACGGTAACAAGAATTAAAATAGGAAGTTGATCGCTATTTCGGCGTCATGTCATCATAGTTTTAACGATGGCGTGGAGGCGAAATAGCTATCAACTATATTTTTTTTTTATAATTCTTGAAGAACGAAATACTTTCCCCATTTTACCTATGGATAACGCACATATTTTTTCACTAAGTAGCCGATCTTAAAAACGTGAAGCATGTTCGATAAAAATAAACACCATTAGATACATTTTAATGATGTAATAAGATTTCAAAAAGATATGGAATACAACGTGTTACATTATTTCGAAACAGCGCTGTGGGGATCGCAGCTACAGCTGTTTCGGCCAAAATAAAAGGCGATCGAGTACATGATGATGAGTCGAAAATTGCGCAAATCCCAAGACATGAAATCATGAATCTGAACTATGATAGACATCGCATGTTTCAAAATGGCCGAACGACGCAAATAATAAATAGTATCGGGAGGCTGGCCAATAGCGGAGAGATAAATAAACATCGGATTTTTCGAGCGCGGCACGCGGAAGCGCTCCCGATGTAAATTCCTATATCAAAAATTCTGTAAACAGACTCTAGATAATACACAGCCATTATTTAAATTGTGTAAATGATCATGGAAGACTATCATTTATCGATGGTTCAAGGACTACATGAGATGACATGACATGAAACTGAAGCTTTTCAATACCACAATAGCAACATTATTTAACTATCTATATTTTGATGCATTATACATTATTTCACTATATTAATATGTTACGAGGAATGGAAGCTCTCCTAAAAATTGTAAATTGGTGGTGTAGTGAACAAATGGTGAATAGGTAAAAAGATATTTCGGATGACCCATCAGTTGATAATCGTGACTATTTGAGGTTAAGAAATTTACAAATCGCTCATCTCTTATCTGAGTAATAACACTCAAGGGCTAGGACATTCGTTTTCATTGGTTGCGCGTTCAAGAGTTCAAATGTGCTGAATGAATGTTTTCATTACTCCCCACACACCTTTTTCTGAAATAAGGGCGCAAGGAAAACTATAAATTAATTACCAGTTTTAAAGAGGTTCAGTTACTCTAATATACAACAAGTTCTCGTAAACCTGTTTTTGAAAAGCTCATATGAATGTCCGAAAGTTCATGTTTCTTTCGATATATCTTGACGTTAATCTAACCAGATTATATATATAAAAAGCTTTATTTCATTAATTTTTGAATCAGTTTAAAATGACCACCAGTTGATATTTGAGGAATATATTATGTGAAAATTTATTTCTTAATTGTATATGTGCTATGGTTAAACAATTTTATTTTATTATTTTTAAATAATATCTTTAAAGTTTTAATAATTTCGAATGGTGGTAGCTACCTCTACTAAATGGTCTGAGTGAAAGATTTAAATCAAAATGACGAAGCATAGACCCTTTATAGAACGATAAATCGTGTCACTAACGTCAACCTGAAAGCCTCGAAAGAAGTGTGTGAGATAATGTCATCGTCATCATAGACGTTTCAGTGGAATCATCGTTATCCAAATGGCATCGCACGAAACCGCAACTATCCGAGACCAAATCGCCGATCCATCTAGAGAAATTGGATAACTGCGATACTCATCGCATCATAAGTTTAGAGAACCGTGCGCCAGAAGATAATACATTATTAAAATATAATTTAAGTATAATTTAAGACATCGACTGAGGGTGCTTGATGGAATTTCAATATTAAATTTGGATTATTGAGATTTTGTACACTTCCATGTATTTTGTCACTAAAGACCCGGGTTTCGCCTTTCGGCATCTTCAGGCATTCGAGCACACGAATGGACTCGAACAGTTTATTTCCTACAAGTGGCTGAAAACTTAATTATTTCTATAATTACTTTTTTTAATTTAATGACGTATGATTAATGTAACGACAACGCATTTACTACCGGGAAACGAAAAACCATTGTGGTCTACAGAAATATAGTCCGTGGTGAACCCTAGAAGCCTCAATCCAACTCCTCCAGTCCACTAGGTTCTCCTTCATTCATTGATGATAATATATATATAATGATAAAAATAATAGTTTATCTGCAACTGAGAGAATGAAATTCATGTTTTTTTTTAATTTGTGAACGCAGTCTTCTATGTGAGCCACTACCTCGAATTCGCAGTGGAGATAAAATCGAAATCATTGATTATAAGTACTGTTTGAGAACGAACAACTGAATAAGTTAATGCAAATAGTCCTACACTTTAACAAATCATAATCTGACATTTCCAAAGGACCTGGTCAGCTTATGCTGTATAAAACCAGAAGAAGGTAAAAAACATACGTATAATATTAGAGAACTCGCTGATCTTGATGGCTGATACTAAAGATATAAAATTCGTACGACCGGTAAACGCAAGGCACAGAAATAGATGATGCTTTATTATTGATATCGATCCGATAGCTGACTTTTATGAAAACGAATAAAGAGGTCTCGAGCCACGGAGAGCGATGGCGCCTCGCCCGCCCTCTCGCCAAACATTTACCGCCGCCGCCGTTCCCACTTTCCTATTCGCGCGAACCAAATCAGAAATCACATCTATTATTATACAGCACGTGTCAGAACTGCCCGAGAACACCTCACGCAATCATATACGTCACAAAAACATCCACTTTTACTGCCCATATAGATAAAAATTCAAACTGTATTTCTAACTTGCAAATTTGAGTATGTAATACACGCAACTTTTAAGGCCGGGTGGATATGATGATAACGTTACAAAACTGGTAAAATCTTTAGTTTATTGAATCGACCAGTTTATGTTAGTTTTTATTACTTTCAGCGATATCAAACATTTTATCAGTCGTGTATTTCGATGTTGTATAGACAGATCAGTAACCAGTCACTGATCCCCCACCTGAAATAATTGAAAGATATTTAAAAGGTGTACAAGAAAGGCTGAATGATTTTATATGCAATCTGAATCCAATTTTAAATATAACAAGGCAAGTAAAAGGGAAAAAATAAAAATATTTGTGAATAGAATGTAATGTTTCGAGATGAAAGCGTGAGACAAAGAGAATCACTAATAATATTAACAATCGGTACTGGTATTTGAGGACCAAATTACCATGATGGATAAATTTGCCAAAATAATTTGATAATTTCGCAGTAACCAAGACAGAAAATTCAATAATTAATTCTACTAAGAAAATGTTAATTATATCATTTTTTAAAACCTCCTCATTGGTGATACGATCGGTACTGGAAATCTTCCCTAGTAATATCTAAATAAAGTTGATTAATATAGAAGGTGTAAAAATGTACAAGTCTCATAAACTTACGTGGCGACGATTCAATAATTGTAAACATTCCCAACAAGCGTGCTCGTGAATCGAAACATGAATTTAGGCAATTGAAGTGTAAACTTGATTGATGACAGGATTGATGCTAAACTGTCAGAAAAATAATTACGCTGCGCTCATATATTCTGACACGTCTTGTATTACATACATAAATAATAATTTAATATACGAAGGTATAGCCATTTTTGATTGGCCGCGATGAAATGTCAGGGCACTCGCGTGAAATATCGCAAGTGCTACGAAATTTGCCCACGATTATTACACGAATTATGCCAAAAATAGACGCCATGATTATACTGTGACGGGAGATTTTCATCGGTAATGATTTTATTATAGCCTTTAAGAAAGTCTCTTGGGGCATTTAAATTCACAAAGGCGGCAACTTTTGCTACATTGTATTCTTTGATTGAACATGATTCGAAATTTATTGCTATTTAAAGCAAAGTTGCATGTTGCTCAATGGATTTTATAGTTTCCGCTGAAGTCACCAACACATTTATTTTTGAATGTAAGAAATAATCATAAATAATTTAATTTCATGAATTGGATATTAAAATAAATTAAAATGAATGTCAAAGATATATTTGATTCGAAAAATAAGTGTTCGGTAGAAAACAATATTTTAATTGGCTATCAAATTACGATGAAAAAATATTTCAGAGAAAATAAAATTAAGAGATTATTAACAATTCCTTTTCGACTATTGTTTTAAAAATATAAAAGATATTTTTCATTCTGCCCATTCGGCAAACGTAAAGCGTACAATTTTTGCTGAATATTTTCGCCACAATACAGTACTGGGAGACCAGATTCACCAAAGGAAGGGGGTCGCGCAGCCCAAGCGAGATAATACGGGAGCTAATTATTATTTTAATTGAATTTCTATCCGCCATCTCTTGTCAAGGCGTTTACTCTTTTAAGGTCGACCGAGGACCTCTTGTTTCGTCCATTCCAGTTTTGCGACCCCCAACAAATACATCGCGATTACGCTGTGATATTGAATGTGTTATTTCAATTGAAATTGGTAATTTGTAAAGAGTAAAAAAAAATAGTTATGCTCGATATAGGACGATCATTTTGCATACAGAAACTAGGACATCCCAATTCAAATTTTACATTTATGAATGAAAAAGTAAATAAATTGGAAACTATGAAATTAAGCGAGAAACTCTCTTAACATATAATTAAACTTTCATTTTAGAATTGTTACCATCTCGTCTTTAGAACCTGTGGGACAACTACCATATAACGAATTTGGCGGAAATAAGGGGTGTTGGGTATGGGTTTACAATGTTGCTCTATCTAGTGGGCTTGGACCTACTTCACTCCAATTGTTTCCGGATGTCTTCTTGCAACGTGGCTGAATAACTTAAAAAGACGCTCTTTGATATAGAGTGTAAAGCCTTTAAAATATGGAGACCTCAATTCACAAGACCGTTCACAGAATATGGTGCATCGTTCGTCAAATTCAACCATCTCATATACATAAATTCTCTTCCTGTAGGATAATCTGGTCAATCTCGGTGGTGAGGATTTAGAGCTGTAAAGGACTGAAAAAATTGTCACTTTGAGAAAAGTTTTTTTCGATATTGTTTATGATGATGATTTCCATATCTTTTATTTATTAGAGTAACAACACAATAATTCCTACGGAGGGATGGCGGGAGCAAAATGAACACTCGGAAGGAGGCAAAATGATTTTTGTATGAGGTTATGCTGATGGAGACAGTATGGGGATATAAATATATGCTAGACCCAGAATTGAAGCAGTGGCAAAGGAATGACCAAATTACGCGCATTTCCGGAATCCAAAGAAAGCGACCCTTTTTAACCAGATTAAGAAGTTATTGAATATAATAATAAAAAAACGGAAGGAAACATTACTTTAAGTATGGTTTGCGTAATAATAAAATTGTAATTAATTTGGTAATTTTTCAATAAATTAATTGTAGATACTCTGTTCAGATTATTTTCGATTGTTTTGCATTGCGAAAAAAGTGAAATACATTGTCAGACTTTTTAGAAATTCATACCGCTGCCATGTCTGTACATAAACAAAAAAACTATATTCACTTAGATAAAAAAAGATCTGCGGCACAAATGAGCAATTCGGAAAACGGAGCAAAGAACCATTAAACGTGAGCGAATTTACATAGGCCCATGAATACATGTACGAGTGTATCTTCGCTAATACCTTAAGACAGAACGCCGAGGTAAAAGTGTGCTTCCAGTATCATATTTTATTTAGATTTTCGCACGGAGTCTCGCGAGACGAATTTCTCGAATGTTCCTACTAAACAATTCAGAGGGCCTTCTCCTTGTTCATACATAGGAAATGGCGCGGGTATCTCTCGCCTCGGTTTCTTTTTTACAGCGACAGAAAAACATTTTCGGTCTTTGGTGTGGCCGCATAAAAAATTCAAAGACCCGTTGTCGTTAATTTTATATATTTACAAACGGTTTTCTCAACACTTAGGGGAGCGAGGATACGACAAAAAGCTTTGTTTTGAATCCAAAAATCCACTTGACATGTCGATACAGGAGCAGAAAAAACATATCGCTTTCTGAGATTATCGAGATTTTTTAAGCCAACAGATAAGCGGGATATTTATGGTTGGAAATACATACCATAGTATTATAAGCGTTACTCCTACAAACATGATGCTGTTATTTTCTGTATTGTATTTTTTCTTTTAGCGTGGCCACTTAACTGACGTATGCGGTCAAAGCTAACGATAATAACATTATTTGCAGTCATCTTTTGAGCCATCGTCTTATACTTGCCGATAATGTGATGTACCTAGCTTTCATTTTTTTCTCTATCATTGTGGAATGAACGGTTAAAAAAACGGGTGCGTAATAGAGGTTATAAATTGCTACATTTTGCTTGGCTACATTTTGTTTTAGATTGGATATTAAAATCGTTGTAGGTTGAAATTATTTTCACATACATGCTCATCATATAAAAATAATAATTATTTATTTTTCATAAAGCGCTTTTTTCTTACAATACTGACAACGGAATCACGCTGCGTGACAGAAATAATATATTCAAATGCCGTTCATCGGTAATTTGCTTTGGATGGATGTCAGACGCCCTCGACGACAATTATGTTTTTAGATACATGTTTTAATTTTTGTAGACATAATATATAATAATTCGACTAGGCATTTCCAGTCTTCTTTTATGATTTCAAGTTATGGAATATTTAACTGTGTTATAAAATGACAAAAGTAAGTCATACTTACTCAACATCACGGCAGCGAACACGGGAATAAAACAAAAATATTCACTAGCGCGATCAATTCGACCGTTTATTATAAAAAATATATTCCGTGTCATTTCAGTAGAAACCATTTTCCATTCAAAACAAACAATACAATTCACAGTATTTCAATTTATCAAAGAGATAAAAAGCCAAATGATTACTTTTCTATAGAATTTCACACTTAACATAATAAATAAAAACAGAAAATTCTTTTACCGTCAGTCCGTGAAGTAATCGATTTCCTAGGATGTAAAAGAATGCACAACACTGCAATACAGAATATGATACAATAAACGGAGTGCACGGAGGGCTTTGAATACTTTTGAATTTACCTAATTCATTGAATATAAAGAAGTTTTAAAAAATATTGATAGTTGGATTGTATGGTTCCAGTAAGATATCTCTCAGAAGCGGAAAAAGGTGGCATATGCTATCAACTTCTATAGCCAAGAGTAAATTTTATCGCTAAATTGTGAACGGTTTTTAAGTGAGTAGATTATTGACGATGACCACCAGAGATTATGATAATTGTATGGAAAAAAATGATTCATAGTTATAACGTCATTGGATGAAATAACCACGCTTTGATTTTAATTTCGTCTCATCCTTGCGTCAAAAGACACCTCTGCTAATCTTGACGTTCATGTGTTGGTAAAACCAATTGCAGCGTTGGTCGGTCTATTGTTTCTTTTTAATGGAAGAGATCAGTCACGTCAAATTGACTCGAATAGTTTCATTTGAACCACTCTAGAATGACTAAAAAGACCGTTTTAAATCACTTCTATCGCACTTATTCAATTACGCGATAAATTTCCTATCTGAAATTCTTTTAGCAAATTTTCTCTACTTCTATTACGTCTATGGGATATATATCCTTATCATGTCTTCAAATATATCGTATAATTATAGTGTTTAAAATATAGCCAACAAAGGTTGTCCTCGACTTACGACCGAGATACGTTCCTGAACTTCGGTCGTAAGTCGAACTCCATACAAAATATTAAAATTAAATATTGTTCGGTTGGGGTCAGTTTTTGCGGCGTCAATTTTATTTGCGAAAATAAAGCAACTGCAACCAATAATGGTACGGATACATTTTAACGCATCAGAGCGCGCTTTTCAAATCTTATATTGTAGCTATCAAAAGACAATCACAATATTCTCGCAAATAGGTGCGTTGATCCTATGTTTTTAATAAATAAAACAGAGAATAAAACATTGTCAACACGATTTTATTATTTTCCTTGTAAAACAAGTGGATGAGATAAGTTTATGTCTGCAAGAATTGCGTTGAAATTCCTTTCTGACTAAAATATTGTTTTACTTCAAAAATTAGACGTACAATTATGTTTATATAAATAAATATCCAAATTTGTAAATGCTGTTACTGTTCTGTTTTCATATGTATTAACTGTTAGCAATGAATGGTGCTCCGTGATACAATAAAAAAATGTTTTTCGAAATTGTTGGTCGTGAGTGCGAATCGTAGTAAGTCGAGGACTAATATAAGAACATTTAAAAAAATAAAAAATAATGTACATATATTTATGTAGATAAGATCCGTGGCAGGAATTATGTCTGTTTTAGCCACATAGATACATATATATCAACTCCGAATTGAAATTAAATATACTGTGGTTCGTTTATATTTCAAGTCTATGTAGTATATGAAATGATCAAATTGTTTTATTTATTAACACAGAAAAATATCTGAGATAGTTTTATAATGGTTTATGATGAGGATGAATGAAGTGTTATTGTTTAAAAATCTTATCGTGATCGTTTCATAAACTCAAACCTATAATATTTATAAATATTAGTCAAAAAATTCAAAAGAAACGGTTCATCGATATTCATTGAAATATGCACAAATGTCTGTTTGGTAATAGAACATTGTTTCAAGCCCAATTGGAAATGCCTTGCATGGGCCAGCACATAAGGCGGAATCGACAAATTTCTCAAGAAGATACTCTCGTGGAAAATCCGATGGAAACTTCAAATTTCTCCAATAAAATAAATCACCGTGCTTGCTTATTACGTAGCTTTCGGAGCGGGCTATAAGTATGTAGGTAAGACGGAACGTTTTTCCGCAGAAGAACGCTTATATTAAATTCTAAATATATACGTAACATATATAAATTTACTTCTGAGGAAAGAAAAAAGGAATCATAGAATAAGTACACCGTGGACTTGGACTTGTTTGAGATATGGAATAGCTACTTTATATCTACTGACCTTGGATATCATCGAACATTTGATTAATTCATTTTCCTATATTTAGAGAATGAAAATATTTTATAGTATTCATTTTAGCTTGATAAGCTAATAATAAGGGATAAAGTTTGCTTACTACGAACAGTCAGAAGAAATATTCAACACCACTTTCTCTCGGCTCCTTATAATATGCTCTCCGTATCGGCTGCGATTTGCCTTTGTCTACTAATTACTTCATGATTTGGCTACCTTTCTATCGCCCACTCCATTTGAAGTTAGTAACTGAATTTGACAATCTTTTTCTATTGTGAAATTCCCATACTATATTTAGTTTATAAACAATCGATTGTATACGCCTTCCTGTCCTATCATTTTTTATTTTATATCTTAACATAATACATACTCCGAACGGCAGTCTCTGTCAATTGTACTCAATATTTCTTTAAAAATCAATACAGTTAATGCAAGTAATATTTTTCAACAACTCTTCATTCAAACTATAAGATACAAAATCATTCGGAATTTCTCAGTATACATTTAAGTATGTGTACATTATCAAATGCACACATATCTTTATTGAGTAGGTGACTAAATTAATGTTTACATAAATCCAATACTTTCATTTTAAATAGCAACTTTCAAATATTTTGATAGAGAAAAATATACTGTTTTCAAGAGGTTTGTTTTCGCTTAAGATCGGAAGCCTGTTTCAAATCACTAAACCTTCAACAACGTAAGGGATTTAGATTATTTAAAGGTTAAAATTTTACTAAAACACTTCTTTAGAAAATGTATACTAAATAAATTATATGTTATTGGAGTACATTTCTGAAATAAATGCACGACTTGAATTGTTCTTTTTCGCATAGGACATCTCAGTATTCGTCGGTTAATTTCATCACATGCTGCAGCGTTCAAATATAAAAGTCGTCCCGTACGAAGAAATCTTGGGCAGAATTATTTGGCATGGGAGTGGCGAAGCGGTAAAACGAAGTTCGTGCGGTGAATTTTCATCGCGGTCCGTGACGTCACAAACCGTCGGAAAATTACAATGATAATGTCGACTGGATGGAAATGAATTTTTCACCAATGAAACAATATCCGAGAAAATGGAATGGATCGGTTTTCTGATAAAGTATTAATTCGACTCGCGATAGGAATAATGTTGAGGAAGAGTCCATCGCACTGATTGCAGGCATAATCAAAACTATTTTTTTTAATTCACTTGTATAAAGTTGAACCAAAGCATATCTAGAACAAATTGATTGTCTGTGTAACAAAGATCTCTTAATAATTATTAAGCTAGAATCTGTCAGTGCTATTGCCGAATAGTCAGCGCTTTTGTTTCTTTTGCGCGGTCTAGGAGTTGAATCCCAGAATGGACACTCTTAAAAAACGATTTTTCAGTCGTTTCCTGAACCTGTTTACTAGGCGTAGAGAAAGCAACTGACTAGTATTCGGATCAAATAAAAGACTTTTCCAAAAAAACCTCATACTCCTACCATTGCCCTTTCTTCTTGCTATACAGCTTTAATTGACATGCTTCATTAGAATTTCATACGTTCCATAGGAGCGGACAGGTTTTAAGAAATAGATGAATATGTTATATATATATATTATGTAATGTAATAATAACCGAAATAGTACTAAGAAGTTGATTTTTATCAGGTTTCGAAAACGTTACAATTTTCGCACACTCCGCGCATAGCAAAAACGGAAACCTGCAACGATCAAATTTTACAAGTGTTGAAATAAGTGTAATAGTAAAACGATGAAGAAAATAAATTATTGATTACACGATCACTATTTTAGGCTGATACAGATATGCGAATAAAATTTAATTCAGTATTATGTTTATACAAAATTGCTTTTCTCAAAATGCACAATTTCAATAAAAATGTCAAAAAAATGAACAAATGCATTTTCAAAAGGTTAACCAGCTTATATTTTAGTGGAGCACAAATTTAAGACTTTTGTAAACAGCACGTCAACCAATCTTGCGTACTATTAATTTACGAACTTTGAATGAATATTTGAGAGAGAATAAATAAAATTCAAAGAAATTGATTTAGTAGGAGCACAGTATTCAACTTCATTTATATAGCAAACATTTTCTTCAAATGCGGATACGTTTGTTTGCAAATAATGGTGATTCTACGCATCTTTATTAAAATAGTTATTGTAGCTGTTCAGTGGTATGGTAAAGCGTGTAGTTACAAAGGTTATATCCGTCTCCACACATTGTAATCTTATCAATGTGGAGAAAGATATACACAATCGCATTGGCGAAAATTGGAACTGATATAACAGATAACATTACATTGATAAAAAAATTAAAAATAGGCGGTTGCAACAGAAAGAAAAACACATTGCGTTGAGCACTTCAAACACACTGTGAAAAATTAGTAAAAACGTCCAGTATTCTACAGTTTTTTGTAACCGTAAATGAGATGGGTATTACGATTAGGTTTCTCGCATGATGAGTATTTGTTGATTCTATATAGTTTTTTTCATGGAAATTTTCGTTAAGAGCACAATTGATTTTAAATGCTGAAATTACAGAAAAAATATCATAGTAATAAGGTTAATTTAATCTTTATTTTGCAAATAAAATACGTCAGGAGTCGAAAAGAGCCATATTCTTTTCAATTCGCTTGAAATGATACTGATTGTACCTCAGACCTCAACACCCGTTTGGTTGTTAAAATTAGTTTATAAATGAAACACTTGATTATTTGCCATGTTGGCTCTGTAGAGTAGTGAGTATAAATCATAAATCGATCAGCGAAAAAGCTGTTGCGGTTCAACGGATCTATATAGTACGCCAGGATCATGTGGCAGACTGGACTAGGACAGCACTGCAAACGACGATTTAAAACTGAGTCGATGTCTTTACAGAATCCTCTCTCCAAAAATAAGCTTACGATACGGTCAAAAAATATTTTATCGAAATAGCAGCAACATATCGGTACCGAGTTCATATCGATCACGTATGAGCAGTCATGTTTCGCTTCTGTCTAATTTAAATACCCAAACAATTTTTGTTTCCTATTATTAGATTTAAAAACTAATACACATTGCTACGGTTGTTATTTCTGGCCTTGTGATCTTCTCGAAATGAGTCACATAATGTCAGATCTGTAGATATAAAAAAGGTTAAGGACCACCGCTGTCAAACATTTGAAATATTTCAAGGAATCTTAATTATCTATCGCTCAAATCATAGGATAAATAAATTATATATTGATTGTATGGAGAATGTTTTGCCAGCATTCAATATTGATAAAAGCTGATTTCATTTCAAAAGAGATTAAAACAAATCTAAAACGGTTATACTGAAGATGCTTCCCTTCTGCGAGTAAGTGGCTGCAAGATGCGATGACATCACTATTATGTGCGTGGGCCACAATGTGGAAGAGGTCGCATTCTAAAAGCCCGTTCACACAACACACGCAATAGAAAAACGCCCACGAAACATTTTCAGAATACATATTAGCATTTTGATTGATCTCTATTGAATAAAAAATAGTGCGTATATAAGATACGTAGAATAACTAGAGGCGAATAAATAAAGGAGGTCTTCGTTATCCGAATCCTCGCAGTTAGAAAGTTGCAAAAAATATATTAAAAACAAAAATGCGCAATAGCGCAATCATCAACATGCTACTTTAAGTACCACATTTCCATGCTGGCTGCGCTTTTTTTTCACCCTATAAGCGGATTCGTTCAAAGAGGTATTTTTGGTACCAATAACCCTTGGATAATGAGTACTTTTGTACTTCATTTCAATTAAATATCTGTATTTCGGAATACATATATATCAGTTCGTTTTTATCAATTTATATAATATAACAGGTTTGATACTCTTTTTGTTATTACATACAGCTGTTTTCATAAAGTCCAGTTTACGTATCATACACTTCTACCGATGGAAGTCGGTAATAAGTGATATAAATGAAAGTCGAAAAATAAAAAGTAATGTCACGTTTCATTATCACAGGAGAAATGAAATTGGGTATAACAAACACATATAGCTCAAACAAATGCATCACGTTTAAAATCAGGACCAAGCAATAGCATCACATTTAAAAAAGCGAGAAACCATTTCTAGCTGATTGAAAATTTGGACTCACTAAAAAATAGCAACAAATAGTGTATATTATAATATATAAATACCGTATACGCTGAAAACATATAATAGATTGAGTTGAATTGATTCAATTGTCTGAAGCAATTTAATAATTGTGAACTGGTCTTTACACACTTATATTCGCCTCCGCTCCTATCTTCCGGCAAAGCATAATATGTGTCTTGATGCGTTTATATGCAAATGCTTAGATTTGAACATCCTTTGTATATCCAATTGGCCGTGTCGATATAATTTCATTGTAAAAAGAGTCAATTGGGCGGCTAAAAGTTGGTTCAAATTGGGTGATTTTGATATTCTATTACAAAGTATAAGCCCAACCTTTTGTAAGTCTTTGAGAATATAATTGAAGTGAAAAGATAATAGTATTTACAAATGGGTTATAGTTGGGATTTAAAATATGCGTAGCTTTAGCCGGCATGGCTTTATAATCACTTATTTTCACTGCATATATTATTATAATGTGTTGAGCCTGCCATACTTCGTTGTTTTATAAAAAATATACTAATAAAACTTACATTAGTATGTTGTAACAACTTTACCTTTATAACAGTAGATTAGATTTGACATGTTAAGTTTCATTTTAGAGGAATACATTTTACCGAAAAAACGTATAAGATAAATATATAGCATTACTATTTTTAGTTTAGAACCAAATGGCAAAATATCAATTTAGTTTATATTTCATTAGATCAAAAACATTTACACAATGAAATTTATTTGTTTCCTTGTCTACTAATAAATAAAATGTAACGAATTATTTGATAAAACTCTTTATACGGTTCTTAATGATCTCTCTCAGCATAAAATGAACAATTAAGAATATAGATAATCTGTCAAAACTATGATACTATTTAGGAGTCTTATGTAAGAAGTTTTTCATAAAATTATAGTACAGTTGGAAATTAAATGAAATGATTGCCAGCATAAATTGTTTTAGTTTGATACTGCAAACATTAACCTTGTTGTCTTAAACCGCAGCGGTATCAAAATCAAATAATGACATGCCCATGATCCTGTTAAAGTGCCTAATCATAAAACAAATGTTACCTGTTTATTTTTTAAACTAGTATTCGTTGTAATGTATGATTCTATCTATGATTCGTGAGCTTAGTGAACCGAAGAATCGAATGACCATGATCCATTTTACTGAACGATTTTAAAGCGACACACACACACACACACACTCAACAAGAAAATCATGGTGTTAATTTAGCTTTGATACAAAACCGATCACGCCCCACGAAAGAATGATAGCACGGAGATACTTTTTAGTATACATCAATCTACACTGCTGTAAATATTTGTGAAATTCACACGCGATATCGGAATCATGCACACTGATAAAGCAAAAACATTATTTTAAAATTCTCATGTATCTGTATTATAACAATTTTAATTGTTATGAGCTATATTTAATGTTCATAAAGATGGTCAGAATTCAAATTCACATAAGAAAATATTCAAAATAATTGATCAATGGCGGAATCTTCCTGAACTATAAAACATGGGTATTATTAGATATTTTAGAAAATTAAAGTCCATGCGTAAAAATTCAATGAAATTTGAATGCAAACAAAGCCTTAGAAATAGATTACAAAATAATATATGCATGTCCCATAAATATAGGACATCGACTGTGCAAAGTATAAAGTAGTGTTTTGTCAAAAGCAAATATGCATTTAGGAAAAACGACCATTATTTTAAGCAAGGTATTTAAATTACGAACGACAATAACCGGTTGATAAAACACGGGTAGAATAATGGCATTAAATAAAATTTTGTCTTCTATTCCAGAACTTCTCTTCCATTCTCCATAAAAAGAATGCTTCACCGACAGTGTCTGAATTGAAGCCGTGTGAATTCAATACTAGCTGCCCGATGCTGGTTCGTAGTGAAGTCGCATTGTTTTTGGTCGTTGGCATAGCAACCAAAAATATAAAACAAAATGAAGGATTTTTACACCAAATTAATGTGTTCCTCGACTGAAAAGACACAGCGGAAAAGTATATATTTAAATTTGAAAAACACTAAAATTTTCAAAGCCTCAAAGTGATACCATCAAAAAACATGCGTGACAGTTACAAATACATTTTATATAATATGTACCTATAGCGAAAAAATCAAATGACGTAACTTTCTATATACAAATCTATGTAAATTCCTCGATCATAGAAAGTTCAACAAAAATTCATTAGGAAGGTATGTATATGTTTTTGCTAACCGAAGTATCAACATTTCACGTGTCGCGAAAATGTCAAATATGTCTATTGAATGGATTTTCCGGTTCAGCGCACGCTTCGCGACCGATAGATACAAAAATTTACCAGCTCACTGCACTTCAGTTGCAGCTCAAAACATCACGACTTCTAGTGTTTCAGTCGTGATTTATTTGAAACTGTTAAGCCACAAATGCAATTTCAACGGTCACTAATCTTCTTTATTTTAAAGCATTTATTTTTGGATGATCAATTTAATATGTTCTACAAAATCTTTCATTGATTTCTGGCAGTATTTTCTTTCGAATAAATAATGTGCATCCGATATTTTCATACCTCCTCGAAAGAATTTTGGTGTTCCACAAAGTTGTGACGGAACGCAATTTAAGCCAAGGATCCATAAACTTATTTCAAACACACAGCAACAAATTCAATATCGCTCTTATGTATCTGTTATTATTAAACAAGTGTAAAAACAGTTTCATAAGAAAACATGTAACTTTTATGAACATTATTTTGTACAATATGTACACATATTCAAAATTGTGAGGTTAGTGGTCTGTGAGGTCTGAAAGGTTGGCGACAGCTGTTTAAATAGACTTTCAGATGATATTGTTGTTCCTAGAGTTTTATATAGACATTGTTATATTATTTATTTTTTATTAATAACACTTTTTATTTAAAATTACAATTGTCAGTTTTAAAGTGTAAACTGTCATTTCTTGGTTTAAAGGCATTATATTTTAAAAATAAAACACTACTACTGTTTTACTCCACATGTTTATAATGATCAGGACGAGAATTACCATCATTGATATCAGTTGATAATGCTCGCAATGAACGAAATCGGTCCTGATCATTATAGTGTTAACATGTGGAAGAAGTACAAAAAAATTGTGTTTTATTTTTAATATAAAATTCTCACTTTTTCTAATGTAGATAATGTTTTCAAGAACACATTACAAATACGAATGTTTTAATCAATAACAGTAAAAAAAACTTTAAGGCATATAGGCATATCACTATTAGTAAAGTTGACGATGCATAATTAATTTCGGGCAACGCCCGCTTGTCTTAAATTGATATCACGAATCGACGTTTTTATATAGTGTATCGTATTATTAAATTTAATGGAAAATAATTTTGCTAAGTGAAAATTTAAATTTTCTTAAGTGCACTTGTAGCCCATCTTTAGTTATATCTCAGCTGTGAAATGAAATGATGATGTCCTATGTGGTTTTTCTCATCCTTAAAGTAATCGTCATGATTTGTAAGACCATGGTTATCAAGATCGTTAAGTTGGCAGAAGGGAAACGCGACGGGAGTCCAGTTTTATAGAAAAACAAAATTACGGTACTGTAATTTTATTAATTCGAAACATTGCTTAATACAGCAAATTACCCATCTAATTTGCCATTAAGTATGTCAAATTTTAATCATGTGCATGAAAAAGAATAACGCTTTACCTACAGTTAACAGTTTGAAAGCGATTCATTATCAGATTGTGATTTATGAAACAAAAGCTTAATTACTCATTGTTGTTTGTTGTGGTTTTACGTGTATTTGGAGACACGCCCACAAAATCAAGCCATTTGTGTTAACTCCGTAATGTGTGCATTTACACCGCACCTGGAAAATAATAGATTTATCCGCTTTAGAAAATATATAAATTAATCTCATTTATTTGGCCTGCTTTAATTATTATCAAACAGTTTATCAAGGAGTTGATCATTCCATTGCAGGCCATTTTCTAACTGTTACTACCCTCACTTTTAAGGTGTTAACTGTCAATTCTACTACTACTTCCACATATTTATAATGATCAGGACCGGTTTCGCTCATCACGAGCATTATCAACTGATGATAATGTTAACTAATTCAGTTGATAATGCTCGTGATGAGCGAAACCGGTCTTGATCATTATAAATATGTGGAAGTAGTAGAAATGAATTGTGTTTTATTTTTTAAAAAAAGTTACTACACTCGATAAAAGTGCATTTACGACGAATACATTGGGCAATGCTATTTTGATAGTTTTCGTTGAATTCTTGTGAATTTTGAGGATTGATAGAGAAAAAAAAATATATATATATATATATATATATTTATATATATTTTCATAATTGGCAACTATAAAAATATACTGTGAATCTATATTGATCAAACATTATGATTAAAACAAACTGAAAAAAATGAAAGCGTTCTTTAATGAAGAAATAATACTTAACTGTACGTTAAATCATATATCCATATTGCTTGGACAGCAATGCAAGCTACAAAACAAAATGCCTGTGCTGTCAAATCAAGAAAGTGAAAGATCGCAAGAACGCGATTTGCTTAGTATTATACCTACATTCATTTTTCATTATTTTATAAATTCTGTAGTATTAGAAATGCAGTTTTTGGGCGCAGTGTATTAATTGAATATTTATAATCGAATTGGAGAATTCTGGTAATCGTCAAGTTGAGAAGGCATCGGAGAGATAAAATATAATTATCGTAAAATGTGGGTGTAGATTTATCATAAATATTTTTTGAGAACTGATATACATAATATAAATTTGAATAATTTAATCGAAATAATATGTTGTGAGTATTGACTTTTATTTCATTACAAATCATGCAAATTAGAGCAATAAAACATAATTCAATATAAATAATAAAAATAAAAACTATAAATTATGGTTGTTTATTTATAATATATCCACATTTGAAGTTTATTGTGTAAAATAAAAAAAATATTTCGAGATAAATACTATTTTCAGTGATGTGTTTGTTGTAAATGTTCATATAATAAAGATTTTTTAATTAGTATATAATATTCAAATTACTTCGTAGCTATATCCAAATTGGCAGATAATATAGACATGTAGACTAATCACATGCTATCTGTGGTTAAGTTGTCTTTCAAAGGTCCGAATATCAAATTAAAGTTCTTTCTACGAATCACTCTCTGCATGAACATAATTATATATATATATATATATATATGTATCAGAATATATAACATAATAAAAATAATATTACAGTACCAAGTATATGTGTGCCAAAGAGTTTTACGATAAAATTATCTTTAGTTTGAACAAATACAAATTATTAAAAAAAAAAACAAAATCATCATTAATATCAATATATTTATTATATAGTAATTTTCTAATCTCCTGTCACAAGATATCTTCTTGTGACGATGTTGCTCTACGCAATCTATAAAAAATGACATGCTCTGTGAACCTAATTCGAACAACGATTATACAATGTAAAACTAAGATAATAAATACTTTGTTTACTTTCTCTAAAGATAATGAATTTGGTGCTGAGTGGCTTTCATCATCACTTTTTTTCTTGTAACACATTAATCATACACAAAACATAATCAGTTGTAGCGTTGGAAACTTGTTTGTTAATACTTAAGAATAATTATTTTGATTTTTTTCATATATATCTTAAGCTCTTTTGCTTAGGTAACTCTTAAAATCTTACAACACAATCATGTTTTTATTGACGATTTAAGCTTATGAATAATAACAAGTATACTGAAAAAAAAAACATTATTCACTCGTGTGAACAGCCCAACATGAAACCGCTTTGCCTTGTAGATTTTAGCGTTAACTATAAGTGGCAGTGTTTTTCCGAGCGGAGCGAGAGGCGTGTATCCTAAATACACGGAAACAAATGTATGTATCGTAATTGGCGAGAAGCCCCGCTCCGCAAAACGCTGTCATTGTCGCCAAAGACTTACCCTTGGTGGACGCAGGAATACAGTGGTACTTATATGGCACAACTAAAATGGTTTTTCTTAATTCACCATATTTGGATTTAACAAGGCCATACAACTAAGTCCAGTGCGATCTTACCTTACCGAAAAACACGTCATGTACATGTAATATATTTTTAGTTCTTACATTGTCGACACGAGTTAGTAATATTTTCAAGTGAGCACGCGATCACATCATTCGCTTCCCACAGGTATCAATTCACACCTTATAGCGATTTCCATAAACATTAAACAAACTGCCAACTTATAACTTGCCATGTAATATTTAAATATCTAATCATGAATGTTTAAACGAACTATTGCTAAAACAATAAAATCGCATATGCAGGAAATGGTACACCTTATACGAATAAAACTATTCCTAGTTACACAAAAATAAGAATGAAGCTGTGCAAGGCGAAGTATCTATTCCATGTTGGAAGGTCGCCTTCTTTCAACAGTAATTCAAGGCCGAATTCAAGACACTTTTATTTGACACTATTTTGTAAATGAATCGAAACAATAAAATAAATAATTCGGATTCAGTCAAAACACAGCACTTTAGAAACAGGATCTAGAGGCCTTTATTATTGAAATATTGAGCCAGACATAAAAGTTGTCAAAATCCAATCTTGTGGCTGTCTGAAAACAATGTAGATATACTTTGAGAATGTTGACTAGGTAGCTAGGTCTAACTGTGGGAAGACAAATACTTTGGAGTCCACTATTGAATTGACTGGATGATATCAAATGAATCTTCTTCTTTCTAGTCATTCTAAGCTTCTTTGGTTTTAAACATATAGAAGATTTCTTGCAGCTATGGCACTACAGGGGCTGTAGACCTATGATCAAGTGTATTTTAAAGACAGCAAAGAATTCGTTTTTGTAGTTTCAATCTGCGGATTCCTATAAATGGACATAACCGTCGGCGCATACAGCCTCACCTCATACAGGTGCATCCAAACATTGAAAAAATATTTTCTAACAATTTAGATGTTCAAATGATGTAATAAACCAATTTTACATTATGTTTTATTCAATAAGTTTTAAAAAAAATATTTAATATTCATATCTGTGGGTGTATTACCCAAAAATAGTAACGCGGGTCTCGGTTCGCCATTTCTGTTCTAGGGTCATTTCGCCAGTGGTCGGCCATCAAGCGACAGGTGTACTTTCAAAAGGGATTTTTAGTCGATGAATGATAAATACATATTTTTTCGCTGTTATTCCATTAAACAGGGATTAAGTAATGTAACCAACTAAAAATAAAATGGTTAATATTGTACCAAGCATAAAATAATAAAAGTTTACAAAAAAATTCCAATCCTCCCAGTGATCGGTCCCCAAAATCCAATGGTCGGCCTTTCGTTGCCCAGTGTTCGGCCATCACTATGAAACTTCGTGATTGTCGCGAAATAATTAACTGATAGTAGACAGAACAATAAAAAACATAATGATGCAAAGCATGACAATATAAAGTGTATTTTGTTAGCGATCCCCATACAATATGAATATCTCGAAACTTGCGAAGTAAAAATGTGCTTTTTTGAATTGCGTATTACATCATATAGATGTAATGCAGATATACATTGGCAACTGGCAAAACTACCTAAACGAATTTAAAAAAATCTGTTTTTTTACATGAATCCACTATTATTTAAGTTTTAAGTTCAAAAGGACGACTAATGGCGACGGCCGACTTTAGGAACACTCGCCCTATGTGCCCTTTGTTTTGTTCTTTGTCATATGTCCAACTGTAAAAAGCAATATAGAGAGGCCAGCAAAATGACTTAGCAAGCCAATTTCAAATCTTGGTATTTGAGAATATTAAGACAATAATGGTGGCTTCATAGAGTTAATGTTCGATATAAATAGGTCAAGGCGTGCCAGCAGTCATTTCATAGTCTGCTACGACAACTCCAGACAATGGAATGATGACGTCACCATGACCAATTGCGCCAGTTAGACGCCGTCAGCAATGGCAGTATAATTTGGATGTCGCAGTGTGTGCGAGTAAGTGTAGGAGTGCCTAAATAATATTATGCTGGTGTGTGAGGACGTCAGTTGGACAGACAAGAGAAAACATTCTGTAGGTACTAATAATTATTTTTGCAGCTTTGTATTTGGTGGTAGTATTTATAAACGAACAAGCACACAGATTTTAATTAAAAGTAAAAATATGTACGTACTTGAAATAGTCAAATATCTAAACAGCCAAAATGTATAATTATGAACAATGAAAATAAGCTATGATTTCAACATATTTATTTATTGATTGATTCGATGCATCATTTTGGTCTGCAAAACAATCAATAAAAATATATATTCATTTCTAGAGCTTTCTTTTTCCTTATGACGGCAGAATGTGCCCAACCTGACAACTTTTGCTACTACAAGGTCAACCGAAAGAAAATCGTATGTACCGACATCACGTATGTTGTATATATAAGTTTAGTGGTATGCAGAACTCGTAACATAACAATGGTTCATATTCATTAGTCTAATAATTCTAATATCAACTAAGATCGAGTAGCTAGAGATGGTTTTGAGATGGCTTGATACTGATATTCGGTAGAAAACATTGCGCACCAGATACGGAGTAACATAACAGTAACGATCACTACCATTGGATAAAGATGGATAAAATCAACTGCTCGCGATGATTAAATGATATGAATATAAACATACGTTCTTCCCGTTTATTATCAAAACGAGATTTTCTTAGATCCTTTAAGTGTCCGATGATTCCACATAAGAAATATCGGTACTTCCTTTTATACAGCCGGGAGGAGGACACGAAATAACAGAACGGGTATCGTTGCACCTCACCATCCACGTGGGGCGTTACCCGACCGATTAGAAAATATAAGCAAAACATTTATACCTACCATCGGCGTGTGGTGGATTTATCTCTATCTCTGTCACACAACCTAACTTGCGTATACGCAAGTAGGTTGTAGTAGGTTTTGTAGGTTGTAGTCACTCGGACCCTTCACTTTACAAGTGATTGAGCGAGAAAGAGAAATAACGGCAAGCGCTTGGACCATCATTTTCGTATAAATGTATATTTGTTTAAAAATATTACCTATCAATATTCATACTTACTCGAATACCCAGTTCAATTCTTCAGATAAGCGATATTTATATAGTCGCATGAAAAACTTAAAAAAAAGTGCGCGGTGCGGAGACTGCAGTACGATTGTTATAATAGCACAATATAATAATGAACACTTAATGCAACTTTATGTGGAAGATGAAGTTGGGAAGTCGGGATGCATTTACTGTCATATTAGAAGATATTGCCGAATTTTGGACGTTTATGGAGAGTCAACATCGCGATGATTGACGAACGTTGGCAGCGTTGGAGCGGAGCATGGAAACGGGGGGCGGGAGCAAACATAACTATACAGATGCAAGCACGTTTGCAGCTATAGTTTTTGTGAGTTATGCGACGTGTCATATGTCATATTATGGATGACTGAAACACAGCGTTTCGTTTCGTGTTACGGTGCCCGGGGATATACACGGAAGAACCGAAATATCTTGGCCACGCATTACGTTATTTTTTGGTATTTTTAAGCAATTATTTAGAATAAATTTTACATCGAGGAGCTCTAAGAGTTACCTGCAATATTAAAAACAAAATGGCGATTAGAGGTAAGCAAAAAAAATCTAAAATCAACAAATAATTCAATTCTTGTAAAATATTCTTATCTGCAGCATATATTTGGTATATTTCAACCCATTTCAATTATAATATGTAACGATATTCTAGTTAAATGTCACATCCCTAAATCAGTCTCGCAACTTGTGCGTGCAAGGGCCGAAGAAATTTCGACAGCGCCTCCCAGAGGAGGGGAGGGGGTGTGGTGAACCTTTTCATTTGAAACAGTTGCCCAGTTTAGAAAATGGAGAATAATTGGACAACAATCATTAATCAAATAATATTAGGGTGAGTAAAATTCACTGTATAAAGGTGTAGTCATGTTTTGACATCCAGCTAGGCTGCGCAGCCATGTTATTGATAAGCGTCAGGTGATCAGATGATCGAATAAACATTGATGAATCAGTAGCTAAGAAAAATTCCAATCACCGAATTCTCTCGGAAATATAACAATTAACTTCTGCTGTCAATTGTATCATACATATATTTTTAGTGTTAAAACTAGAAACCATTTTCTTGTCACTATTGAATAGATTTTTGAAGAAATACAATCAGACTACAGATCATATTCCTGGATCAGATTTCATTTTTTCAAAATGTGTTGTTAAGGATTATGCTAATAAAAAAATCTGCTTTTATAACCATTTTGCGCATATTAATATTTGTTTTATTAGATCAATTTGGGATAATTGCGCATGAAAAGATCATGCAAGTCAATTCCAGCCATCGGACCAAATATTGTGTAATTTTTCAAATTTTACTTGCGCTTTGGTGTATTTACATGTATGTTGTGTTACTTGGTAATAAAATGTACTTAGTATAAAAATTAAACGTGAAACACAATTTAATAGTAGCTATTAGGCACAAAGTAGTAAAAATTAAATAAGAGATTTTGAGTGGTGACTCTGCTGTTGTATGGCACGTTTTTCAAATGGGTTTTCTACCCACGGCGGTTCAAGAAGTATATCTGCACCAAAGACACCAGGTCCGTCAAATTATTATATAACTTTTCATAAAACATTTCATAAAACGTTTCTTTATTACTAAGAATAAGTTTTCCAATGATAATACCATTATTATTAAAAATAAATTTAATTTAATGAAAACGAAAAGACTTCTAAATATATCTCCAGTTCGCAAACTCAAGGTTTATCGGTCCCGAAGGCTTCGCTGCTAGTTGTTTATTTTTACTGTTTTATTTGAGAATTTTTATATTCGTTTTACGCTGCTGTATGGAAGCCATTTTTTATTATTTTGCCAGAACGTGTTGAATTCGCCTGTACAACTTTTATAGTGGCGCCATCCTTTCTAGACTAAAGTGGTAAAAGAAATAAGACTATTCCAATTGAACAGCGATTCCCAAACTAATACCAGTAACGACAAATTTAATCACCTAAAAAGCTGGCATATTTTAACTTTATTGCTAATTTGACCGCATACAAGATGAACGGGAAATATCGAGTTCTACTTGATAGCATTGGTCTTCTATGGTGGCATGAAGAATAGGATCTTAGAGGTTAATGCCCACAAAGGCTTGTAAAGCCATATTATTTAATTTAAATTTCATTCTCGTGTTTGATGTACAAACGCCCAAGCCTGCGAAAACAGCCGCTATCGAAAGACTATTTGGTAGGGTCTATAGTAAGGGTCGAAGTTAGCGTTTCTTATCGATTGAGAAACTATAATGATCGATAATGAGTTTTCGATTATCGATATCCAATGATAGTAATCGATAACAAACGATAACTATAGTTTGTTAATAAATAAATATCCCATCATTTGCAAAATTGCAAAATTGGCCAATACCACCAAATGTTTTTTAGTGATATTTACTTTAGATGTACCAACTTAACTTGACCGCTAGTGAGGGCGCAACCGTTGCGTTAGGAATGATACCATACTCAACCAGAACTGAAATTTCAATAAATTCCAAACTGATATTTTAGCGACGGTTATAAAAAGTAGAAATGGATTTTCCAAAGATATTTAATAGTAATTGGGGAAATTTATTCTAGACTGACAATTTTCGCTTCAAATTCGGCGGCGGTCAAGTAATATTGGTAATACTATACATCATTTGTCATGAAACATAAAAAATCGATAAATTTTAAAAATATATTGATAGTTAGGGAAGAAAAAGAATGCAAAAAAGTGCTGAAAATGTTACGCTAACCGCCAACTGACAATACTTTACTCAGAATATTTGTTGGATAAAAGATGGATTATTATAAATGAATGTTATATATATTACACCGAATCCGTGAAATTGCATATTCCATGTACTGTATTACAAAAAACATAGTATTGTCTGTATGATGGTAACAGAGGTATATTTAAAAATTACAAAAAAGGTTTGTAGTCTATGAAAAAAATTATTAAAAAAGTTGATAATTATCGTTTACATAAACGAACATCGATCAAACAATATAATATGTCAAATATCGTTAACGATCATTATCGATGCAAACGATAATAATTTTTTTTATGGTTTCGTTTCGTTCATTATCGATTCGGAAATTTCGACCTTTAGTCTATATACTCTTCAAGCATAGGTTTGTGCCACATGGGTGTTGTTTTGGCAGCACGAGTGTTCCAAAAGAGATTCAGAGATGTCGAACAAATAAGTATAGACTGAAATCAACAAGTGTGACCATAATCTTAGAAAAACTTAATATAAAACTTTATTGATCAATGCATATATGCAATAGTTGCCACTCATTAGAAGAGTATATTTTTAAAAACGTAAATATTTATAAAAATATTAAACGATGTAGTGTGTTGTAGGCTTTGATTGTGAAAATCTTGGAATCAAAGTTTGAGAAAGTGTGTGGCTGAATTAAACTTTCGGAAAATTTGGCGGCGAATTAGCAAGTTTAACGATTGCGATAAAAGAAGGAAAAACATTTGAAGGTCTTATCGGAAGAACAATTAATTTAGTGAAATACCTACTTCGCTTCGCAAGATTTTCTCACTTGTTTTGAAATATAAAGGTTAATTATATCAAGCAATGTTTCAGAATTGTAGAGATTATCATTTGTATCTTATCTTTAAGGTTTTTATATGTAGACCAGAACGGAAAAAAGACTAATTTCATAATTTTTAACAGTGGCTATCCGTTCAATGTATGATGTGTGAATCTTGAAGATTGATGAATTCAAAAAAAAAATTGAAATGTTATAATTGATGCAACAATTTAAAAAAAAATTTTTGTTCCGCAGCTTGTGTTCATCTTATGCACTATATCAAAAACTATACATACAAAGAATTACTGACGTACCATTGTGTTTTAGGCTATGGCCGACAGAAGAATCAAACGAAACGAGTCATGATTTTGCTCGCTGTTCGTTTTTTAATAAAACCAGTGCCACGTTAAAAAACATTAAAGAATCAATTGATTATGTCTCAATTCAATAAAAATGGATTATCAAAAAGGAACGACAGAATCCATCGTTCTTATTTATAGGTATATATAACCATGATTATGTGGATAGAGATAAACAACAGTTGCATTTCATTTATATCAAGGTGATGCATGGCGGCGGACTGAGTTCAGGTCAATCAGATCCTCCTTAAGTGTATGACACTGGGGCCGAAAGACGCCCCACAAGGTGAGCAACGGCGACAACTTCAGTGATGACACACCAATGACATTGGTGTAGCGCGTGTGAGTTCCTCCAAATTCAATTCTGAATTCCATTCCGCCACAAAAGCAAGAGTGAGTCATTGTTATTACATGAAATGCAGGTAAAATTGAAAATATCATTACTAATCTCTCGTGTAAGTGCTAAAGTCAACAATACAATTTTAACAATATATTAAAATAAACCTTTCACGATGGGTCAAATTAAAAAATGCGTGCAGGAATTTTATTATGTGTTATATGCAATACTTCCAGTACAATATATTGTGTGGAAAAAGAGGCTGGAAAATAATAAGCATAACACTGGAAGATTAAAATAAATATTTCGATTTATTGATTGAATTGGCAATTACTTGGTAGAACTCCATTATAATAGGATTAAATAATAAAGTATTTAGTTTTACAATTTTTTTTAACAGTAGTTGATAGCTATTTCGGCTTTACGCCATCGTGTTAAAAAAAATTAAAAACTTAATACTTTGTTATTTAATCCTATTAAATATTTCGATTTTCTGGAATCAATTAATATCAAGATAACGACGGCCTCTCAAAATATTATACTGTGAATAAGGGTTATGTAAAAAAAAAACGCTGTGTTATATGTTTTGACATAAAAATATCGTCAAATAGTTAACCATCACCGCACTTGCGTCTGCGGTAGGGGTGGGCGGAAGCCGAGTAAGTGGGCGGCGAAGCATCACACGCAGTTCGTTTGCACTGCACTCCAGAATCGCCAAGACCTGCATCCGGAACCGCATACCCAAGCTACGAAGGGGTTATTTTACATGTACTAAATTCGAATGATGCTAAGTAGCTGTGAGGACCAAACGCGGATTTTGATTTTTGACTTGGAAAATATAACTGCACCATAGAATCTAACTACATTTCGACATTCGAGAGCATTAAATAAAGCTAATTTGGTCCACCTAACAACGCGGATACGCGTCGATAATTAACACTTTCTGAGATACATACCACCTAAAAAATCACTAAGCTGAATTGCATATTGGGCCGTTGGCCAATTTTCTAGCGTCGATGCAACTTTTATCAATTAGCCATTATGATTATCTCTATACACACACCAATTGAAAGATTATTCATACAAGGATTACCATAATCTGAATTTTCATTGCCAATTACTAGGTAATTATATTGTATGCATTGTCAACATATTTTGATGGCGCCAATTTTCAGATAATTGCAAATTGAAATGAGATTACTGAACGCTTAAATATACAATTTCACTCCCTTACGCCGTGGAGGGCGGCATAGGAGGAATGATAATAGGGCTGTAAGTATAATTTCACTTACTTTTCAGAAAATATAATGTATCACTGTGTGGCTGTGTTTTCTCCTGGAAGAAGGCTGCAGTTTACTAAAAAAAGAAAACATAGTTTGAATTAATTATATAACCTTTTAACCATGTCCGCTCTACATGTGGAAAAGAAAAGGATGCAAAAAAGATTCACTCCTTTTTTTAGTTCTTGAATGTTAAAAAAGAAAAAATTGTTTGAATAATTACTAATTATTGGCTTGCTTCCAATGTAATATAAATAAAGTAATAATTGCTTTTAATTATCATATAATTATAATGTATCCTGCTCAATTTCCAAAAGGCTTTTTCTACAACTACAATCGGAACAAGAAAAGTTATATGTGACCGCTAATGATCAGATTGCTTGCTCACATTGTATAATAGTACTATCGGCAAACATATAATCTGAAATTAAATTTTCATTAAGAAATTAGATGATCTCACATAACGGAATTATTTGATGAAAATCAAAAACACCTTAGGTGTTGATTTTTCGAAAACAATCGCTAATTTCGCTTTTTGTGTGTTGTTTTAGGACAGCTCAATGTAGATTTTGAGCAAACACTTCGCCACGTAATGCCGATATGATGGCGCACGCTAAAAGGTAATTTTAATCAAGTCGGATATTTTCATATAATTACGCAAATCTCATTATATCCAGGAATCAGATTGTGAAATAAGCACAAGGAAAATAAACAAAAATCCAACAATCTGATGTAATTTAGAAGTTTTTTAAGTATCATTGATAAAAAAACCACGATTCGGTATTATCGTATACCTTTACCAAAGTAAATGGTAATAAATCTTAATAAACTATGAACCGCCACTGAAACACTCTTTAAAAATTATTATTTATCAAAACCAACAGAGAACTGCTAATTTGAAACATCGAATTATGTAACACGTAGAAATGGTGTTTAAAACGATAAAAGATTTAAACCAGTAAAATAAAAACATATATCATGTTTTATATAGTGTCTTGATGTATCTGTAACGCATCACCAACACACCCAAACTTTCTATCTGCGTATCGTTTGCATCAAGCATATTGAGAGAATCCCTAAAGGTTATAATAATTTATAATCAAAACATAAATATAATTATGTGCTTTTATGTAAACCAACTTCATTTTCGCTTTCAAAATGAACGTCTATGGAAATAAAATATAAATTCAATGTTATTTTTCCGTTTACCTTTTTTTGAAATATCTCAGCGCAGGTTAGTAGGGCAGTACCTGTGTAACGGAGGATGAGGTAAAATCAAGAAATGGGGCAGATTCTAGAAATTAGCATAGAGATCGTTTTGAAATTTGCGTTCAAAAACTACGATAGTTTCGCAAGTCTACTGAGGGTTATTTGATAATAATGTCTTCATCCTGTAATAACCATTCCACCTCGAAATTCCTTAATTCTAATTTAATTGTTCCGACTAGAATAATAAAGACGTTTATTTTTAAGGCAAGGCAATGAATGTACTAAAGCCGATTTTAATCACTATAACATCAAAATTAAATGCTTATTTTAGCAAGGTTTAATGGAATCCGAAAACGCGAGAAATCATTAGCAAAAACGTTTGCAAAAGAACAGTACATGGCATAGCGACTAACGCCAATGCGTCATATATTGGAAAACTATAATATACATATTCAAAAACAAAAAATTAAACGCGAAAAATACATAACACGGACAAAATTGAAAATTCGGGCACCGCTCAAACAGCCAGACTGCCCCTAGAGCCGGCGCTACATATCACCAGCGTGTAAGCAGCAAATTTTCAGAAAAAGATAATGATATTGAAACAATGGATGCATGTGAGATTTCAAATATAAATAAATATTTATATTTTTAATAAAAACGTATGAAGAATTTAAAATACCTTGATCCGTCAGGCAGTCCTCGCAACTGGCGTCTCATGTGACCGATGTCAAGTTTTGAGAATAACATCATGATATAAATACATTTTTTAAATTACATCAAAATTTTAATTTTAAAATTTAAAATTATATAAAAAAAAAGAAATAAATAGAAAAGTACTATAATTACACTTTCCAGTCATTGGTTTCTACATCCGATAGTTCAGACATTGAAAAATTCGACAAATAAAAGCTTCCGGTAATGTCGATATGAATAAATTTGCCATAAAGATAATAATTACCCTAATCATTCTACATTCCATATTAAGTTGTAAGTAAAGGAGTCTCATCAATTATTTAAAGTGATCCAATTTGGTCTCAATACTGGTAAAATCAAAAACATTTTAAGGAAATTTCACTACCGTATATAAATAAGTTAGTTTTCAACTAATAAATTTATACGAGACAAGAATTTTTGTGCCACAGGATTATTTTGCAGTTGGTATGATTAATTACATAAAAAATTTCCGGCCATAAAAATATATTTCAAATCATTGGATAAATATTGTTTAGTTTATACGTACGTCTGGTGGAATAAAATCGAATACAAATAATGGTACTTATAAAAGCGCGGAAACCTTACTTAACGCATAATCCGTACGTAGGTATCTACGTTAGGGAAAAATGTTTGTCTTCTCCATTGAAGAATGATATTTATATATACGGAATGGAAGCCAAGTGTATTTTTGTAAGTACAGTGAAGCTCCGATTCTACGTTTTCCAAGGGACCGATTAAATTATTTATTATATTTTATTACTTTTTATATTATGAAACATATTTTTTTTTAAAAAGTCCTTAAGATTAAGTTTCCTCTGCAGTTTGGCACTTACCCATCAAACTCGCGCACTCATCTAACAGAAGATTTCCTATATCTTTGGAATAGAAAGATTTTATACCCTGAATTATTTTCGGTTTCTTGGTTAGAGTTGTAGTTTTCTTCGTGGGGGCATATAAATTGCGAGTTATAAAAATTTGCGGTACGAGATGCGAGGCAAGACTGAACGCCGACTGACCTGTGCATACTCAGCGATGCAACTGAAGACTGTTTGTACACGTGTGCAAGGAGTCATCAGACGAAACATTATGACCTTGAATCATAAACAATTCTACAAAGTTTACACGCTTTCAGTCTTTTGGTTGGAAGGGATGGGATAGAACGAGCTTATGAGTGAAATGAAAAATATTCAACAAAAACGGTCAATCGGGATATTTGTGACGGGACCATAATATTCAGACGATAGATTGAGGAAATCGATAAATCGGGGAACGGTTAATGCGGGATTATTTAACATTGTTCTTATGGGTGTTTGACGGGATTATAAAAAATGAACGATTCATGCGGGAAAACGGTTTATGCGAGAACGGTAGATAAGGTTTTCACTTTACACTGAAGTTTTACTCTTTTCATACAACTTGTATAAAAGCTGCTAATTTCTGATGGTAATAGATACCAAATTAATGATTGCTCTAACTCTTATCTCTAAGCAAATATAGTTTTAATGTAGAAAGATTTCAATACTTGAAAAAATATAATCTCATTGTCTTTTTCACAATCTATCGGGATCATAAACCATTACAAAGACGATATTTTCCGATCGCCTTATAAAAGTATTAAAGTATGTAAATGAGACGGTAAAAAACAAGACAAATTCTTATTGCTTGTAAGAATGAAGGAGGCAGACCTCACTGTGGTAAAAATTAGAGTACGCGAGGATCAATTTGGGTTACGCAGGTAGAGAAAAAAATCGGCAAGAGCCGATAATAAATTGCGAGATATCTCGGCTGCAAAGCCTCGGCCCGAGCCGCGGCGGCTCCGAATACATTTTCACTCTCGCTTCCCCCTAATACGAATTCTATATTTTCACATTTAGAATAAAAGCCTCTGCGAAAATGGGTTTTCTCCGCCGACTGGGAAATATGCCAAGTTAATGAAGGTATGTATTGGAGAGGCCGTTCCATTTTTTTTTCTTGATGTAAATTTACGGCGCCAAGATTTATTATCGCGAAATTTCAAATTAACGAAAAGTTACTTTGTTTTCGTTTAAGGCTGCTCGAGGAGTCGCGTAGACTTAAAGCTGCGGGTGGGAGGCTTCCCAGTAATCCTTTGGAGATATTTTTGAACGATTTAATCAGTAAGTTTGCTTTTGGATATGTCGCGCGTCAAGTTTTTTGTTCAGCGGAATTTCGACTCGCGTTGACTTTATTTCTGTACATATTTACGAAGCGGTATCTAAGTTTCTTGGCTTATTGATTGCTGGTGTGAGTACAGACTTAGACTTTATACCTCTTTACCGTTTGCATAATAGTCAAAAAATGTATTAGTAAATCTTTCGGGAGAAATCTTGCGTTTGTGTGAAAACCAATTAAGAAAAAGTCCTAACAAATACTGAAAGGCGATTCTTGATTGATCAGTTTATTAAATATAAAAAATATTACTAATCTCTTTATTACAGCTGTAATAAGAAGGTTTTTGGCGGTGACGAATTACCGGTTCGTGTTGGATGAAGGGTTGAGTTTCTACATAATCAACTGTACCAACCGACGTGCAAGCAATCTATAAATCAAGAATCTACCTATGTTCTTAGATAGTTCGTACGAAAATGTTCTCTGAAGCAATGATGTAGCGCATTTTCTACAATGTCAAAATATCAAGAAATTCTAGTGATAAGTTGTGTTTCATTTTTAACCAAAGCCTGACAGGTCTCCTATAGATTGAGGGTCAACAAAACTGTAGTTTTGTTTTTTTAAATAGCGAGCATTTTTTTTATACTGCTTCCACATTTTTATAATAAACAGGATCGGTTTAGCGCAACAGAAGAATTATCAAGTGATAATTCATTGTTCATATCATCATAAAAATGTGGAAATAGTACAATAGTGCCTTTCCACCATGAATTGAAAGTTGATATCTTAAAATTGAGTTAAAAGTTTTTTTGTACCAATATAATTAAAATTAATACATTTATTTTATATTTTTCAAAGAGCAGACTAAATCTTTCTTTCGTTTCTGATGGTCTTGCTTATTTATCTCATTTTATCGAGTCAAAATTAATTTAAGTTTCATTCATGAAATAATTATGAAATTAAAATGTTTCACGTGTGAAAATGTTCAGATTATACCTATTAGCTAGCCGGTGCATCTAAATAATGTGCACATCCGAATTTTGGAAACGTGTGCAGCGGCGGGTAATCAGCGTTCGGTCGGGTGGATTGGGAGACGCGGGGACACCGGCCGACAAAACGGAGGAAATCCCAGTGTGGTGTGAGGAAGAGTCCTGGGCGCCAAATACGCCGCGCGCCCGATAAATTGCCAATTCAAAACCGATAGCGACCGGCGAACAAATGGTTTTGCCGTAACCCCGATTTATCAGCTAGTAAATTACGGCCGAAAACCAGGGCTGTTTCTTCAAATTTTGCCACATTGCAAAAAAGTGCAGCTTGCGTTTACCATTGTATTTTGACAACGTATTGACAATACAGGCGAAATTGAACGTGTTGAGAACACAGGGAATTTCACGACATTTTTGTTTTCGATAAACCAAATGGGGAAGATTATTTCAAAGATTTTATGAGTGGAAATTCTTAAAATTTTATAATAACTTCTCGACAACAAGTTTTTGTGGAGCTTTAAGTTTTATGAAGTTTAAAACTCACCTTAAGAACCTACCTTCAAGGCTGAGCCAGAAGTGATTGTATTAGTTGTGAATGTGTCAGGTTGGTTCACAGATTTTAAGTCTCTGAATAAATTTCAAAACAATTAGATTAAGTAATATATATATTAAGTATTATATAAAAATGGGTTTTAAGTGATCAAAAAAATATCTACTCTTAGAATGTCATACGGAAATTACACCCAACAAATGATTTCCCTAATTCATTCTTTTTCATCTTTTAAAAAAATAATAATAATCAATGTTTTATACAATACCAAAGTTCACTTTTAAGGTGTTAACTGTCAATTCTTGGTGGAAAGACATTATATTTTAAAAAATAAAACACAATTAATTTGTACTACTTCCACATATTTATAATGATCAATACCAAAGTTGATAAAATCAGTAAAATTCGTAAATCAGTAGCAATGAGATGAAGACATGTATTTCCTTGTTTCGTTTTATCGCAACTAAATGATTGAAGTAATGCAAATATCAAATGCAAAATAGACGGGAATACTGTAACACTACCCATTCTGTAGTACTGTTTGATTTGCAGTGACTTTATGCCGGTTCTCGCGGGACCATCAGGATATTTGCTAAACGCTGGGATCATCGGCGTCGAATCCTTCCGGAGTTCCACCACGCCAAGTCGAGCTGGCGGTTTCATCATTCATATTCCCCCGCCGGTGATATATTATGACGCGGAGTGGCTTCTCTTCGCCCCACGCTTCCATCTGCCCCAGTCTCCCCTGTCTCGATTGACTGGGTGTGTAATTTCAATAATGGGAAATATGCGACGAGAAAGGAGGCCGGGGCAATTGTGGAAATGGCCAATTCCGATCGGCTATGTGATTGATAGTGAGCAATCCCAATATATGCATATTCATACTTGTTACGCTGGATATTGAATAGACGTTTTATGTATGGAATTAAATTTACCTTTATGGATGTTAACTGAATCTTCATAATTTTGTTTTTCTTTTGCCTGCGTTTTTTCGAATAGATTCATATTATATAATATGTATGAACAAATGGATGATAATAAGCCCCTTCCTTCCTAATACCGGTGGTATATTTAATAACCAATTTGTTCAAAGGAACCAAATATTATATCCAAATTAAAAAATAAAAATCCAATAGTTGTTTTTTTATATATATATATATTATGCAGTCGTTATGAGTACTATCAACTTCTTAAGTATGTAGGGAAAATAGTGAAGCGTTCAAGAATTTTTTGGATGATTTCTCGTTACTGCATGGTAAAAGCGCTTAACGCGGCACTACTGAAGATGTCGCCGAAATAGATCTAACAAATCTAGTCAGTAGTTAGCACAAAATACATGTAGAAATCTGTATGTTTGTATGTCTGTCGATCACAACTCCTCCCAAATGGCGTATATTAGCGACGTGAAATTTTCACATTTTATTTTAGCTGCAATTTTTAGTTCAACTGCGCTATTTTCAACTTTTAACTCTCAACGTTTAACTTTTCACCTCAAACTGAAAATGCTATATTTTTGACGTTTACAAATTCGGAATAATAAAATCAATAAGCGCTGCTTAGCAACCGCTTCATACCAAATATTCCATGATTGTCATCGTCATAGCTTCGTGTTGCTTAGTAACTATAAATAATAGCACAAAAAACGTCACAAATCATTGGTCATGTTTGAATAGTAAAATTTGTATAAAATCAAAAGATTGAGCGGAAACTTATTCATCATTTAATATTATAAAACTTAATTCAGTGTCATCCTCATTTCGCGTTTTTAACGCACCGATAGTAAATGAAGTTGCCATCATCATTGCTGGAAATGAAATTAAGAAACGTGATATTGTATTGACAATGCGCAGATTTGAAGAAAACTTATTAATTTGCATCAATATTTGGTTGACATGTAAGCCAAAATTGGGACGGATTTATCAGAATCAAAAGAACTCGCGTGTCGATGAATGTATTCATTTGAGAGATGCGATTATTAATGATACCGATACAGCTTATTATAGAAAAATGATAATTTTACCTTCAACTGGTGAAGTAACTGTGAAAATTAAATCTGATAATGTCAGTATTGATAATCGGTGGATGCTCCCTTGCAATCCTTTTCTTCTGAAGATGTCTAATGCTAACATCAACGTGGAGTGCTGTGTCTACACTGACTACACTGTGTATTACAGAAACTTTAATTGTTATTACCTACGAATGTTGTTGCACAAAGTCAAAGGTCCAACAAGTTTCAAAGATCTCCGATCCGCCGATGGAATTGAATGTGACACGTATCTTGAAGTGTGCCTGGCATTGGGACTACTCGACAATGACAATCAATGGAAGGAAGCTTACATGAAAATTTACCATCGTGAAATTTTACTATCTGTAGTAATTTTCTCATTTTATGAAAGTTACAACCCGTTCCAGCGCTTTGGGAGAACAATTACGACTGTATGTCTGAAAATATACTATTTTGAATATCTTCCGTCCAGAAAATTCTGACGGTACCTAGAAGTATACCTATGTCATCTACATCGAGGCACTTATGGAGGTGGGATAATTTTAATCTTTTGTATTTACTATTTTCAACTTTTAATATTATAATATATTGATGGACTATATTTCGTGGGTGTTACAAGAGGTACGGTTCACAGTGATATTTTCAATTATTAACAAAATTCCGACATCAGATAGCCATCTTAATGACCTTATATAAGCTTCCTCTATTTTGGGCGAAGCCGGATAAAAATACTAGTAATTTATAAAGAAGAATGTTTTTTTTTATAAAATTGTTCAACGCGCACTTACAGATAAAACCGTAAAATGAACAGAATTTTAAACGTTCTCAAAAAACCGGTGAACGTGTCCCCTACGAGTACTGTAAAAAGAGCTCATACATGCCGTATTGTCATTTGCGCAAAGATAAGTTAGTAGATATATCATGTGTAAATATTCATATCGCTGTTAAAACAACAGCCTGTGCACAAACAAACGCCGCGTTTGATGAGAGTTAATAAATGGGAAACACTTCAATAAAGGGTCGCGAAAGGAGCAACATTAAAAATCAAAATACATTTTTACGACTAGTCTGTTGACAGTGTCGCGGGGTGCCCCGCTCCGCCCCATTGCGTTAATGCCTGCTAGCTTTACTCAGGAATGGAAAACCATTCATTTGCTTAATCGCTCAACACGAGGCAGTCATAAATTTATACAGGGGTCGCTAAGTTTACCCTGAAATAAAACTGTAGGCACTGCCATGTTGTCGTTTCGACTCGGCATTTAAGGAAATTAAATAAGTAACCTTTTTAAAATTATTTTCATTTTTCGTTTCAAAAATTTTGCGTGATTTTCTAAAATATTTCAAATACATACATAACCTAATAAAAGTGCGGATGTAAAAATAAAACATAATGTATACATTTTTGGGTTTACTCTTTAGTGTTATAACATCATTTTTATTATTATTTATTGAGTAGTTGATGGTTAGATATTACTCATAGAACCTGTTATAAGCGATAAGTTTTATTATTATACAATGTTAAAAGGAGAAATTATTCTTATCATCAATTCTGATAACGAATTAACAACGTATTTGTATTCATAACATCTTAGTTAGTTGCTGAAATGACTGATTTTCAACAGATGGAAGTAGTTGCCTTTAATAACTTTTGAATTTTACTTACGGTAAATAACCTTATTTTGATTTGATAATTTCATGCCTTGTTCATAATCAATTTTTATCGTATATATAATATAAAAAAGAACTTTTATTGCAATATAAGATAGGCCCAGTTTAAGTTAAAAAATATATTTCATACGAAAAATTCAATTTTAAAAACGCTCAATGTTTGTTACAACTGAAATCATTTAACAGTTTTTCCGATAGGAAATTTATTTATTATAATCGCTAGCTGGTTTGCTGCCAATGCGCAACTTACTGCACTCGCGATGCAGTATTATCCCTAGAGGCGCAACAGCCCAGTTGCCTCAGCCTCCACATTATTCTACGTAGACATACGAGTAGATTCGCGAGGTAAAGAGAGACTGGAGAGATACGCGACATTATATAAAGTGGCGCTCGGTGCTAGTGTAGGGAGCGACCTGCCAAGAGGGACGAAGATCTCATGACGGTGATACGTGGTAATGAATGTGCCACTTCTAGGAATTGTTCCGTTATTAAAGAGTATTTTCGACGCAAAAAAAGTGTATTTCACTATTTGTATATATGCTTACAGATAAACACAAAAGCCGAAGCTGTTGGAAAAACGGTCAGTTATAAAAAAAAATTAATATTAGTGATTCGTTCTGAGCCGATAATAAATATCACTTGAGTATTTTTTATTGAGCTTCCCGTATCACCAATATTCAACATGCCCATCGACAGAACGCCGTATACGGAAAATCACATGTCAATTGAAAAGTATCCTGTAACATTTTTTTTAGTAATAATATCGTATATTATTTTTGCCCATCATGTCTCTTCTGACGCAATACGCACAAGTTCACAACAGTGCGATAAGTTCAGTAGAAGGATAAAATTATCAGCGAGTTGTTTTGAATCTACGTTTTATTATATAACATACAAGTATGATGGTTGAATGAAGTAATTCTTGCACATAAGCCGTTTATATAAAATCTCATCAATGGGTAACCGGTTCTAAATGACACTACTTTGCCTGCTCAAATTCTACACACACTCGATAAGAAAAAAACACTCGTGCATTTATCAATCGAAATTATTATTTAATAACATGAACAGGGCGGAGCTAATTATAAAAAGATTCACATCTTATTTTTATAGAGGTATTTTAAAACTCGAATCACAAACTTTCGCTTTTCATAGAAAGGCATGCATAGACAGGGAGGATCCTTTGATTGGAATAATACCCAATAGAGCTTGCATGTTAAACGTAAGTACATAATAAAATTGGAGATATCTTTATTATGATATTGAAACGTGTTTTCTTGTGCTCCAATCTGAAAACGAGAGTCAAACATATTTACATAGTATAACATTATACTATTTGTATAAAAGTAATACTATCAGGATGAAATGATAAAGCAATGTAATGCAATTACTGAATTAATGGTTGCTTCGTAATATGCCGATGCCAAATCCTCACACATATTGAGTTAATACAAACAATATAGGTAAGTGCTCTAAATGTGTGATTTATTGGTATGAACGATGGTAATTTGCAATCGACTTAAACGAACGATCACGACAGATAAATTCAATGACTTTCAAGATTTAGTTTTTATGTTTTTCATGATTTATCGATACATTGACATGAAATAAGAATGGAGCTTGGGTTGGATATTGTTGGTGTCGTGGTTTGACTTGACTACTAACTCGAAGGCTAGGGGACGGACAAGGCAGCGCCCTCTTACGTCTCGGTTGGAGACTCCTCAATACTGATTGCCTTTTCATCCAACCTGTGGGATTACGGCGTTCTGGACGACCGTAGCGGAGGCACCACGCTGTTGGCCAGATGTTCCTCATGTGAGCGGGTATGGTCAAAGAAGAAGATTTAAGTTCATTGTTTCATTTCAGCAAGTGCGTTGTATGATTGACAGTTTTCGTAAATTATCCATACCAGCAATACAAAAACATTTTTATGGCCAACTGTTCACTCGATTAAGTTAAATTGTTAAAATCCCGGGAACGTTTACCAGCGTGCGTAGGTGTACGTGACTAAATAATGTACAAATGGTGTTATTTAATGTAAATGAAAATTCAATTTTTCAATTATTGTTACCCGGCAAACTCAAAAAAAGTCAGCATTTGGCCAAGACTGTGAATTATTTATCAAAACGCATTCTTCGTTAACCTTTTTCAATGTTGTAGCTTATAGCGGTGCTGAAACTTTTTCTAACTTCTTTGAAAACAGATTTCTGACAATATTTGTGAGTCCCCCCGCGAGGTTTGTGATTTGCGATCCGAACATCGTCGCCTCTAATCAGCTTAGTTCATTAAAAAAACTAGTCCTTATAATTAATTTGAAATTAGTACTATCATTGTTTGTGTCTTACCCCCTCCCCACGTCCAGTAGAAGCAAACAAATCCACCCTACTCTTTTTAATTTTAGAATTAGAATCATTGTTTACCTTAGGAATCAAAAACCTTGCGATATAGTTAGGCTGAACAAGCTTCTTAAATAAGAAAAACGTGTTACATAGGTAACACAGCCAGTGGAATAACTAAGTTATCAATTTTAATTCTATATAACTCTATTAAGCCTTTCATTTGAATCATTATTGAGTCAATGTCTCCAGATTTCTCTTGAAATATTTTAGTCAGAAAGGCGAGACATATAACTATAAACAAACCATTGGCTAATGTTAGGATTGTTTTTTGTAATTTCGTCATGTATCAGCTCGAAAACCGCGAGTTTGGCACATGGCAGGTTTGGTCGAATAGCGAATTACACTTGCAAATATTTGGCGCCCACAAAGCGCACAGCCTTTGAATAATATCATTACGTAACAAACCGAGTCATGCATGCATATATCACCTGCTTGTAAATGCTAGACACAACATACTGCAGACTTACTTACTTAGCGGCCATAAAAATTACGAAGGTACAAACCTTATGCGGTATTCAACGCCAGACAGTATAAATAAATACATTAAAATAATTAATGAATATATTCACTAAGATACAACGAAATAAGGAAACATTAGCAATTTGCGGGGAAAAAACATTTTTGCTGACTTAACAACATTTACACAATTGTGTAGTCTTGTAGGAGTTGACGGAGACATCAATAATTGTCGCGGAGCTGAATGTAGATGATGGCACATCAAGTTTAAAAGGACGACAATCTAAGAAAAACTCGTGGGATTTGGTCACAATGAACGTAGTGGTGGAAGACATCTTGATAGATACCACATGATTTGCTATTGCAGATCTCTCTTTGGTCGGCAAATATAGAAGGTATGGTAGGTACGTACATGTGTAAGCGGGGTAAAAATATATATGGAATGGGTATGGAACGTTTGTCAACTTACACGGAAAGAAAATTTCATCCAAGATTTTATAAAAAAAACAGGATTATTGAAGAATCACGTTAGCAAACAGAAATATTATTTGGGGTTCGGTTTGTACATGACCTAGTTACGACACTATATCTAACATCACGCAACACACGAACAAAAAGTCATACAGTCATAGAAATTAGGCATGAATTATCTACATTATTGTGAAAACCATTGGGCTATTTAACGCTTTTGTGAGTGTCAGTATCGAAAATAAAAATACGCCCGCTAAAAAAAAAGAGAAAGTCGAGTGACGCTAGCTGGCGTGACAATTATCCGGTGGTGACGTCACTGTCGATTCATTCTAGTTGCATACAATATGTCGTACATTTTATACGAACACACTATCTGGTTCGCAAAATGCAGATCGTGCAAAATAATTAATTACCTACACGAAACCGAGCTGTCTAAAATTTATTCAAAAATATGTTCGGCCGCAGAGTGAGTGGGTAGGAACATGAGCCTACAATCGAGGTGAAAACAATTAGAGGTTCTGCATATGTATTTACATCGAAACATAATTTAAGTAACTGCAAACAGAATGAAAAAGTTTTCTGTTTTTGCATTTTTAAAAAAATAGTCTTCAAAGAGCCGTGGAGGCCAAACTTTTGTTTTAGAATACGGATCAAGATTGTCTGAATTGTGTACCGTAAAATAGTAAGTAGGTATTGTAAACTTTATTAGTAGATATTCAATACTTTTGTTTCAGATACATCCAATAAAAAAACCGTCGTAAGCTTCACATCAATCGAATTGGATCTTGGTCGATAAAAATTAACAACAGTCACTTTCATTCCACAGCACTTAACACTTTTTTGGAAAGCTGCAACCGGAACCATTGACTCGCAGCAAAGAAAAAACAATCTTGGCGTTTTTTTTATTACTATTATAAAATAATACACTTATTAGGATATTTAGGACTATTATATTAGGACTATTATAAAATAATACACTTGTTAGGATATTAGGTACTCACGACGTGTTCACTTAAAAAAAATAAACTGTTTATTTCGGATAGGTTTTCAATATCGAGACAATATGAGAATCATCAAGCGAGAGCATAATGAATGATAAAGAAATGTTTATGATATTCCAAATATGTATGTAGATATTAAATACTATGCTAATTGAATCTGCATGATTAAAATAACAGGCTTTTATTAAAACTTTTAAAACATAACAAACACGAATTATAATATTGATTAAACAAATTTTATGAATTTTAACAACTTGGTGCACAAATTGCATACTTATTGATGTTTACGCTAGCAAAATATTTTGAGTACAACAGGAAAGTCGGTTACACCGGTTAACATTTGCCGTGCGATTAGTGCCATTAACGAATGACATTTCTATTGTGACACATTTTTACTCAGACAACCGGTCTGTCCCGTTGCTGTTGCCGCTGCAGCGACTGCTGAACAACTTGATCGATTAATATTATGCATAATTCAACAAGAGTGATAAAATAAATACCTTGAAATTGTCAGCGTATGTAAGCGGAATTTAAGACACTATTGAAACTCTTAATAATTACTCAATTGTAAATACTGCATTATTTATTAATCAGTAGAATGGCATTATAAGATTAAACGATAACATATGCACATTCCACAAATTATTAATGTTTGTAATAAAGAATAAACATGTTTGTTTGCTACAGTAGCGTGTATGGACAAAAGTTTCTGTCTGTAATTTGGTATTGCATTGTTAAGAGAGTAAAAGACTGAAATTTTGATTAATATTGCCTCAAAACAATTTGATTATTTCAGTGGAAGAAATAGTGAATGAAATGAAATTCGTTCATTTTTGATACTATTATTTGTTTTCTCAGTGTAAAGCATAAAGAGCTCCATTTTAACAGAAGTTTAACGCTATGCAAGTCAGATGTTCAACATTTTTTGTCAGAAAAATTACACATAGAAGCGTGACGTTAGGACAGGGCTAATGGAAATGGCTTCTCCCCGGAACTGGCCGGTCAAAACATACATGATTGGACAATGACGCGAATAATTATAAACATGGTTGATTCATATTACATTGCAGATTTGGTGCAATATTCGAAAATAATGTTAATATTAAACAAAACTTAGAGTCCGTTTTCAATGTTTATTAATGAAAGAAACGTTTGAAGTAAACGCTTTAGTCAAAAGAATTCTTTGCTACGGAAAAGCACCAGAACAAAAGCATTAATATTATTTAGAGAGCAGCATTGAAACTGCCTATAATAAATCCCGGCATTGCTCGAAAGCAGCGAATAAAAACGGCACGCGGTTTATTCTGAACTAATCTGATGGACAATAACTCAAAACGAATAGCCGAGCCGGTTGAGGGCGAGCTGGTTGTTGGTACGGGGAGGTACGGATGCGAGGCTGATAGTCGAGGCATTCCACTCCCGAAGCTTCTGACGGAAGTGATGATTACCAACTAAAAAGGCCACGGTCAGCGAACATTCGTACATTGCGTACTCTTTAAAAGCTTAAATGGCTGACATTGTACAGAAATGTGGTCACAATATTTTGAAAATAACCATATATACATTTGCCTTAATTTATTTCGTTAATCTGTAACGCTGCAAACACACACAAACAAATGGAGTCTCTCTATCTCCCTCTGTCAGCGCATCCACAGAGAGTGTGTGTGAGCGTAAATGTGAATTTTTCACGAACATCGCGCAGCACACTGCACAATGATAAAAGCTCCTGTAAAATTCCATAAGTATTTATATACGACGTATCTCTAGCAATAAACAATGTTTTAAAAACATTGGCAAACTCTAAATAAGTTTATAGTCGTACGTATTTAAAAGGTTGAAAATGAAGTATTTATTTCTCATCATTTTATGCAATAAAAATTTAAATGTGATTACATATTACATGAACATTCTCTCATCGTTTATTCACTGTCGAGACAATCGACCGTAGCGTATGATTACCATGCAAATTGCAATTACGCGAGAATTCATAATACATAATGTACTCAACTTGATCATGAAATAAATGAAAGCTTTATAATTTAGTTCAGTTAATAAAAGCGACGAAATTTATTCGAAAAATATCTTGTTATATTATTTAAGTAAAAAAACATTTTTATATTTTGTTCTGGGACTAGTTCTACTGTTTACCAGGTTGAAACTACCCCGTTAAAAAAAACGCGGAAGTTCAGTTGTTTACGGTGTGCGGTGGACCCTAAAAGCGCGGCGGCCCGCAGCACGGTCCCTGAACTGCTACCGCCAAAACGCGAAACCAAAATGCTGGCATATAAATTTCTGCAGCATTGCATTCAAACCATACGCCTCGAATTTATCTTTAAACTGTATAGAGATAGAGTTTACCTATTATTCAACTACGTTCCCTCCTATTAAGAACGTTGCAACTGTGGAAGTTATTAAAACCTGTAAAGATTTACGATAAAAAAAATCAAGCTAACATAAATTGTATTGTTTTTAATAAAATCAAGGTCGCTTGAATGTGGAAAACGTCTCAGTTGATTTAGGTATTACATTCTAAATCGAAATGTTTTTAAGTAAAAGAAAAAAATAATTTGATATAGTATAATATTATGTAGTGGATGGTAAGCGAAATAGCATAACAAGTTATATTTAAATCAACCGTGTCTTTATCAATATTCTAGTTCGTTAGATTTCATTCTATTGATTCAAACAATAACACATATTCAAGTTAATTCCAATATTAATTATTTATATTATTGCCACAGAAACTTCAGCGTTTTTCTTTCCATTAGTGAGTTATATAGAGAACTGTTCCATTTTAAGTAAATATGTATTGTGTAATTCAGGGTTTCCCAAACTATGTTTCGTAAAAACTTGGAATTGTTGTACATGCTGATACGGTTGCAAAGTATTCAAAAATGTTTGAATTCGTACTAATACAACCTACCCAACAAAATGAAACAAGGTGTTCCGTTAAATTTCAAGATTTTCGAAGTGTTCCATTGCAGAAAAAGATTGGGAAACCCTGGTGTGATTGAATCCGATAAAAAACTAATTGCAATCACCTTTATATTAAAATAAATGAATATTAATAAAAACTATTCGTAAAATAATCATTCCATTTTATCGAATAGGTAGAATCTCACACAAAGATATCGATTTCGTTCAGTAACCATGGCTTTAATGAAACAGGAATGGGCAAAAAGTTACGAGTTATATAGTAAAAAACTAGTAAGTACCCGGCATGCATTGCAATTCCACTCAAAGAAAAAAAGGATTTGTGTTTTAATTCTGTTTATTGAAGTGCTTTTGGATTAGAGGTCTGCAAGGGCCGAAAATTCATAAAACTACCCGCTCCAAGCCCGTCATCGTCAGGTTTATTTTTCTCAGTCCGAATAAAGCCCGATTTTTTAAAAATATAATTCATTTATACTTTTCAAACAATATATGATATTGTTTCCATATTTAAAATGATATTCATAGCACATGTGAAATAAATTATTTAAATTTTATTTATTTTATGAATACTATTACCTTATGGCTGACTCATGACCCGAAGATAGTACGAAATATTTTTCTTAAATTTGAATTCGTTAGCCGGACCCGGCCAGAGCCCGAATCTGAATTGTCTTTAATCGCCCGAGCCCGGCATGAATAAATCAGAAGGTTTTTCAAGATGTCGCTGTGTGCACGCACGTATTTGATACTTTTTTTTATATTTTTTTTAGATTTCCAATTTTTTTCTACTTCGCGGATGTGCGCAAAACAACTCACCGAAGTCTTATCGAAATCGGATGAATGGTAACTGAATGCATAGACAAACAAACAAACATTCATTTTTATATAAATAGATAACGAAGAAAAAATCTTTTTGATTAATTACAGCAGGTACAGTATATATATATTGATAATAGAAAAAGAATTGTAATTTTATAAAAAATTCAAACATGGTGTTCTTCTCTTTATAAAGCTGCCACCAAAGTTACCGCTTTACTGTAACGCAAACGGCAACCGTGTGTTGAGAATAGATTAATATACAGGTTAGACCTAAATTGATTGAATCTTTGAATAATATATTGACCTTTACATAATTTTGCCGACGTCAATACTTGAACGATAAGATGATAAGTAATCTTATTGATTGACTGATACGTTAATCTATTGTCATATACTCTATTACAGGTAAGTATTTGTATCGTGATAGGATGTAGATAAACCGCTATTATTCGTGAATAATTAATGGCATTCAGCCACGCTGTTTCTTAGGAAAGTGACAGCTTCCTCGGAAAATATTTGGAATCTTAAATTTAAATCCAGAATTATTTATTCGCTACAATATATTTTAAGCTTAATTTAAAAAAAATGGTAAAAAGAAAACGATATAGGAAATAGGTATAAAACTATCAAACGCATATTAAGAAAATCAAAAAGGGCCTTAAGTTCGATTCGAATTTTCAGAAGAGCGAAATACTACTCGAGTTTATTATATACTAGTGAGAACGCCCTTCATAGATGACGGAATTTAAATACTGAATGTCTAAAGTAGCTGTTCTTTAGTTTCCAAACTGACGGACTGATTGTTGTTTTTTTGCCTCGGAATTTGCGTCACGTCGGTACTGTGTGTTGTTTATATACACCGCGAACGCTTAGGTCATGAGACAAATTCATACCTACACGTGTATGTGATAATAATAAAACGTCCACATCTACGCCTACAGACCGGCCTGGGCTATAATATATATATTTAAGACATCGACTGAGGGTGCTTGATGGAATTTCAATATCAAATTTGGATTATTGAGATTTAGTACACTTCCATGTATTTTGTCACTAACGACCCGGGTTTCGCCTTTAGGCATCTTCAGGCATTCGAGCACACGAATGGACTCGAACTGACTCAGTTCGAGTCCATTCGTGTGCATTCGGGCGAAACCCGGGTCGTTAGTGACAAAATACATGGAAGTGTACAAAATCTCAATAATCCAAATTTTTTATTATATATAAGATTTCATTGTGTTTGATGATTTTTGAGATTCGATGTTGTGATATTAAGCATTTAAAACGACTTAAACATGCTCTTTTACCTTTTCAAAAATAGCTTCTATTTCATTACATATCAAAATGAATAAAAGAATTATACGGTTTTCACCGCAATTATAAAAGAATAATAAAATTATGTATACCTATATGTATAAATGCGATGCTGGAAATTTGAATACAAGTTTATTAAAAAATTATTTAATAAAAAAAATAAAGACAAAAAGCTGGAAATTTACGAAATAGCTATTCGCTATAACGAATTCCCTTTCAACAAGTTGTACAGGCAGGACCGATGGAGGTTCCGCGGGGCCTCGGGTAAATGTTACGAACGAGCCCCCCCTCGTATGTACATATTATATAAATTGGTATAAGTTTTTTAAATTGTGATAGATATATGTCACAGCAACGCTTTTAGGTTGCTATTTAAAAGCACTGAAAGATAAAGTAATATCTTTATAAAAATACTCAAAGCGTGAATCCCGAGGAATCGACGTCTGAGCCGGCTCTGCGTACAGGGCATGTTAAACCTAAAAGGCCAAATAATTAATTTACAGCAAAATGCCCTTCCCTATTGACTTTCTAAACTCGATAGATTCGTGCCATATATTATTTTGTATACACCGATCGATAAGTCAATTTGTTGAAACAACGTCTGCAGGTAATATACAAATGTGTAGGTTAAATTATTATTTGACTGTAACAAACTATCACGTAACTGGGAAGAATTATTTCTTGGTGATCTGTTGTTTGTTTAGGATACTGGTCTAAAACAACCACGCAACAGAGTTTTGTTGATGTACCTATCTTTGAATCAGAAGCCATGTTTAAATTTAATAAATGTCCCATAATGTGAACTCGCGCGATAATAAATGAAATATTTAACAACTAAACAAAATTTATTAAAGTTCAATACATTTATGAAAAAAGATGTTGAGCTACAACTGTTATAATAAATTAATCAATACGAAATGAATAAAATGATTCCATCGTACACCCATTTCTATTAACATAATACTGATGAAGCGGTACATAAATAGTTAAATGAATATATAAATAGTTATATTACCTACAGTAATTCCTGCAGATAAGTCTTTGCATAATAAATTGATTGAAAGAATTATTTTTTTAGTTTAATAATACTTAGCGTACATTATTGCAAGACGATACTGTCAAGTTGCCAAGTAATATAGATGGATGTGGTGTATCATTACTAGGAAAATATGCATATAAAGAACTGCTTTCGTCATACACTCCAAACCAAAATTATTGGTCAATATTGTACTGTGTGTAGGATCTGTCAATTAGAATCGTTAAAAAACTATCTATGAGATCAGCGCGCGCGCGGTTTGAAGAGGCGAGTTCGTCGACTAAATAAATATGTTATCGTGTGACTGATATATTGAATAAATATTCGTTTCGATTGAAACGTTTATGTAAAAAGTATACCAATTGTTTTGTCAGATTAGTTGGTATCCACCCAGAGCGGGGGTGAAGAGACTTTGAAATCTATCAAACGCGCTACTGGAACCGCTTAGTATGAATGGGGTGGCACGGACCAAAGATATTGTACACAATTATGAACATACATGAGTCATTGCATATCGAACCTGGCTACATAGTATTATAAAACATCAATCTCCCCAATGCAACCAACCAGAGAGCAGAGTGAAAAATTATATTTTTTTTAAATGTCCACAAGCGTATTGCTGTTAATTACGCCGAGTTTGTATACAATTGAGATATCGATGATAGAATTGCAACGACCGTATTTAAAAAATAATAACAATCTGGAATGGTAATACTCGCGTAAAATATTCTTTGATCATCAATATAATATATTATATTTCAACGGAGATCGAGTGTAACGAAAGAGAGAGATAACCGATCCGTAAAAGGGATTGCTCGCCGAAAGAGGTGAACGTGTCGCGATCAAATAAAGGGTCTCGCTATGTCAACAGTGAAAGTTGATTGCTTGCACGGATCCATACAAAACTTGCGAGCCGATCGTGGGAGTAATGACCCACGCTCGTATAGATTTACCTGCATCAGCATGGGATTGTCGAATTAATGCAGCTGTATATAATATAGTCTAGGTCAGGTGTCGTCAAACTCCTGCTTCAAAAGAGCCAAATTGATCGATACATTGATGTAGATTCTTTCGAATAGAGGTTTCCTGAATACAATTTAGTAAACAATTTAAAACAGATATGTCCTAGCGTTGTTGACATTTTGAAGACATAACATTGAACACGACGATCAGTATTGCGTTTCCTTTAGGAGAGGTTCAGTTTATTTCGAATGCAATAGGAAGTTTACAATGTTATGCACAAATCGATTCAAAGGATCTCATTGATGTGTTGGCTTCTCAATATACTCGTTATATGATTCGTGATCGAAATTGATTTTTCACTTGGTAAACGTATGATGCTAAAACTATGGCAGTTTAAGTATTTTTTATTTTATTTATTTGTCGGCGTCCGTGGCGCAGTTGGTTTCGTCGCTAGCTACGGTTACGGATGTCTCGGGTTCAATTCCCGGTGCGGACGGTTTTCATAGATTGATCTTTCAATCGATTTATGGATTTCTGTACGTAGTCTGAGTCCTCCCTCCCACCAATCCCATCCTCACGGGGCGTAAAGAGAGCGATTAGCTAACCACTAGTCCTGTCATAGCCCTATCCTTCTATCCCTACTCTCTTCGTAAAAGAAAAGAGAGGTTGAGCAACTGACTGACAAGCAGTTCTCGTAGAAAAAATTCAGTCAAGATACCTCCATTAGGAGACCATATGCTCCACATTGGGAGCGGACATGGAAAAAAAAAAAAAAAAAAAGAGTACATTTATAAAAAAAATATAATACACTTGCAGAAAATTATTTTAACATTTTCTGAATGATAACTAAAAACTAAAAGAAACATTCGAGTAGACCCGAAAAAAATATTTATTTTACGTTACATGTTTGTGCCTGTGAGTTATTATTCTTTTTCAAAATTATTTGTTTTATTAATTAAAATGCCTATCACACATTGGACTTCTTTATACGTATCGCATAACCAAACAATTTAATAATAAAATATCAATCCATTAATAATAAATAAGACTTTGGTCGGTCAGCTAAATTTTAAAAATAGTCAAAAAAACGTACAAACTTTAATTTTGAGAGCTTGTTCTTTTTACTGCTTTGCGAATAATACTCGCACAGAAACACTTAAAATTTGTAACTAATTTTCTGTTATACATACCATTCAAGATATTTTATTACTAGGGCACCAAAGTTTCCACACATTATAGTAGGTAAAAGAAAACTTTTAATTAATTTACTGAATCGATAAATTAAAGCAGTCGAAATAATTTCAGATGATCCTCACAAATATGAAAAAAATAAACAAAAGCAGGCAACGAAAAAAGAACACTTCGAATTTCAAATTTGTGTGTTACTGTGTTGCAATAGACAGAAAATATTATTTAAAGGAATATGTACAACATTTAAAGTTTTGTCTCCATTGAAAGGTTGGGCAAATTAACGTTATAAATATAATAAACAAAATATGATCTACATTATTATCCCCGTATTATGTATGCAGTCAGGGTGCGGATGTTATAGTGTGAAAGTGCGAGAAGTCGATCGAAAACTGTCAGGACTCAGTCGAATATACATATTACGATTTTTTTAAACCATATCCGCTCCCTATTCGGTGCATATGGCCATAACGCGGTTCCTCCAAGCTTCTCTGTCCCCCGCTAGTCTCGTCGCGTCCTCCCAGGTCATCCCAGCGTCCCGTAGTTCCGCCGGATACATCCTATAGATGGTCATCAGCGGCCTTCCAGGGCGACAGAATCCATCTGGTTGGTAGAAGAGACAGGCAGGATTCAGGCTCCCTTGGGGCATCCGCAGCACGTGTCCAAGCCGGGTCCATCGTCGCTTTTTTATTTTGGACGTAATAAGAGGCTGGTCCGTCCGCTCTCTTACCTCTGAGTTCCTAACAAAATCAAACCACCGTACACCTAGTATTCGCCGTAAGCATCTGTTTTTAAAACACAGTATACGGTTACCCTGTGCTTTGGTGATGTGCCATGACTCGCAACCGTAAAGCAGCACCTTCAGAATGCATGCGTTGAATAAGTAGCACTCGGTTCTGACCGAGTACAACCGCGAGTCCCAGACTTTACGCATTTGAGTTAAAGGTTGCTCCAGCTATCCCTAATCGGATTGCGAGCTCTTTACGCGGATTGCCATCTCCCATGATGTCTACCCCCAAGTACTTGAAGCCGTCGACTCTTTCGATGTCTTGCCTCGAGCTCGTCAGAGGGTAGTCTGGGTCCAGACAGAAACTGTTGCAGAGCACATTGGTTTTACTCGCATTGACTTTGAGGCCAATGCGATACGAGTTGCTCTGCAGCCTGTCCATTGTTTCCTGAATACCCTCTGAAATATGACAGCGTAGTCAGCATACTCGAGGTCGCATATCCTCAGATTGGGGGCAACGGTCACACCTTCGGTAAGCGGTCAATATTACTCGTTTCTGACTTCATTTGCCAGTTATATTAATTTTAATAGTTTAGGATTTCTTTTGAATGGAGACTTATTTTCTGGATTAGTGAGATTCCGCTGATTAACATCCCATTTTATAAGGAATTATATTAGATTATTAACAATTGTAATTCATTACTAAATCAAAATACCTTAACTGTGCAGATGCCGTCATTGTGTTTAACGAGACGGCATACCAAGTAAATAAACTCAGTTCGTCATCGGCAAGAAGGTACATAACAATATAAACATTACTGTACTGTAAGTTTTCTTTTGTATGTATATTTGTGTTGATTGTATGCACATATTATACATAAGTGATGTCAAAATTATGAAGTGTGACAAATGATTTGGCATTGGCATAATTTTTTAACCGCAAACAAACGGCCTGTCAACTTTTGTCTTTAGTTGGAATACATTAAACAGTTCTGATCAAAACAAACCAGACATGTTCGTCGGTGCGAAATACAAATATTAAAAAAAAATTAAGAAATTTGATATTCAAACACAATGAACCTATTATTTTGGTACAGTCGTACCTACTCAGTAGGGAATCGCGGGTAAACCTATAGATCGACCATTATAAGTTGTCCGTTTAGAGAGGGCGCGAGTGTCACTGAAGTAAAGTTTTATACTACTTTGCCTGTCATTGCTTAGACGCTATCTGCAACGTTACTGGTTGGAATTATTAAGTATTCACTAAACTGTCGGACTCCCCCGCACATTCGCAAGCACTGTTTCCTAAACACTTGCAATAGTATTTATTTCCACAGGATTGTTAATAAAAACAATTTTCATGGCACGCGTGAGCTTACATTTGACAACTACAAGCCCTAGATTGTGTAAATTAGTTTCGACTTCTGCCGATGGCCAAGTTATAATGGTAGATGAATAATAATAGTGTCTCTTAGTGTTAGCGAGACACATTGCGTTTATGCAACGTTGTCATTGAATAAATACACCATATCATATAAATGTGTGTTAATAGTGTATATAAACATGAAACACGTGTCAAATTAAAATGATACTAAGCTTGACATTAAATTTAGTAGTAATTTAAAATCGATATACTCGCATTATCTGTTTTTAAGAACATATATTAGGTTGATGCATAAGTTCCGTCGTATTTTGACATAGACTATGAAATATTATTTTTAAGCAACTGTGTTAACATCTTTGTTTAATGTTGTCTTTGTATTATATAAAGGTGGGTTTCTTCCAACATTTTTTTAGTCTATCGTCAGCGGTCGAGTTATACAGAGCCCTTTTTTCTCAGCTCAGAGAATTTTTAAAATGTCAGAGAAAAAGCGCATATTCGTCACTGTTTACTTTTTGAATTTAATAAAATCCATAATGCAACAGTGGCAACCAAAAACATATGTGATGTGTACGCCAGAGGTGCTATCGATGTTCGAAACAGTCAACGATCGCTTGCTAAATTCAAATCTGGGAATTTATCAACAGCTGATGAAGATTGTGTTTGGTGGAATATGAAAGGCATTATTTATTACGAGTTATTGTAACCTAACCAAACAATTAATGCTGAGAGATATTGTATACAGTTGCAAAAATTAAACTCGTAAAAAAACGATCTGAACTAATTAATCAATTGCAATGGTGTCATCTTTCATCACGACAATTCGCGGCTTTATTCTGCAATGATGACACAGTATAAATTAAAGGAGCTCAATTGGGATGTTTTAAAGCATTCATCTTATTCTCCTGACTTAGCCCCCCTGTTTTTATCTCTACAAAATTATTTAGGTGGAAAAAAATTCAATACAACAGATGAGGTGAAAACAGCACTAGACACTTCTTTCCATAGAAACCCGAAAGTTTTTATTCTAATGGGATTAAAAAGTTGACAGAACGATGGGAGACAGTCATTAGCAATAATATAAATCATATAATTAATTGATTTAATAAAGTTTTTCTGAAAATATTAACTTTTGTTATCTTAAAAAAATACGACGTTACTTATGAATCAACCTAATAATAATATTCATATTTTTGGTGAAATATTGGTAATAAGAACTGATCAATAGCATGCACAGAATATAAAAACCAGTTCTTATAGCACTTTCATTGGTGCTATCCGTGACTTACGAATTTAATTAGATCAATTCCAGTTTTACTGTAAGAATATATTAGCATTCATTTTCACGCCCCCGTCCGCCGACCGGTTCATTATACGCGTAGTTTAAAAAAATACGGCAAGTACTATCCAATTAGTACCACGCCTTATGACTAAGGTATAATACAAGGGGCATTATACTATTATAAATTAATTTATTATATTATAGCAACGAAATAAAAAAAAATACAATTAAAAAATGAATTAACTGGATCGCTCGGATTGGCGCATACTGAAGTGTAAAATTTACGGAGCAGATAATTTTATAAATAGGTTAGAACAATTTAAAAGTATCATCGCTAGTATATATTTTACGTATACCTTTATAAAAAAAGTTATGTCTAATTATAGCATGGATAGAATTGATAAAGTATTTAATACTGTGCGGTAAAATTGTATGTGCCTGCATATTATACATTGTTTTGTGCACCGCGACGAAAGGATTGACTGTCTAAGAATTTATTCGATAGAAAATTAACTGAGCTCTTTTCAATGCCTAAATAATGTTTTAAGTGTGACTAACAATAATTTCGAAATTGGTACCTATAGTCAGTTGTAAACATGTGGTAAATTTAAAATTGTGTTTTCCAGCTTGTTCATTTCATTAGATATTAGATTATGGGTAAAATGTATTCATTACCATTAAATTAAATAAACGAAGAATTATCATAAGTTCAAATTTAATTGATACTATAAAATAATATGTAGATAAGCCATAAGCCTCCATCAGATTACATCAACATATGTAAATATTGACTACGTCTTGGACGTTAATTTTGATATAACTATTTGAAAGGGGCTTTATTGGGAACTATTTAGTCATTCTAGAGAAAGTTTTGTAAAATGAGTTGTAGCCCAACGCGCACCTTGCGCAGACAGTGAGAGGGAGGGTGTGTGTGCTTTGATGCGCATTGAAGACAGATAAATCAAGAAACATAAATGTAAATATTGTAGAACGTCTTGCCTTGCGATATGTTGGGCGTGTATCTACACTGAAAATCGATATTAGTATTGAAGAATTGATTTTATCTGTAAATCTAGCACGATTTCTAGACGACCTACATAGTACAACCGCTATAATTATCTTAGTGATGATTTCATACTAACAACCATGAATGCATAATGTCTTGAAATTGACAAGTCCATCAATGAATTTTAAATAGGAATAGATAGATTAATGTCTACATCAGCTGCAGCGGCTTATGTTTGTATATAGTTACGATGCACCGGTGATTCTGCATAATAAATGCATTGAATCTAATTTGCAGTCCAAACGGTGCACAATATGTCAATGTTAATCCTACGAAAATAGTATGTAAGATAATAAACAAAATGAAATATTCATTCCCAGAATCGTTCGAGATGCCAAATATAGGTTTCACGGAAATTTATAAGGAAGCATTGTTACGTTCGTAGTTCTGCATCATTTTTAATCAGTAAGAGTGATCGCCATTTAAAAAAATGGATAATTATACAATTGAGTTGATACATAGAACATCTATATCGCAAGAGCTTATTAAACTCAACATATTCAAATCTGACACATTTCTCTTTGTATAAATATCATGAAACGCTTAGCAAAAGAATATGTAATTGATATTTTTCATAAATGAAAACGTTAAACGATTGTTAGTATGTAAGGCGGAGTTGTTGTTTTATTGAATTAATGTAAAAATAAAAGAATACCTCCAAACTTTATGATTATAGATGCAATTTTTTGATGGTGTTTTTTTTATAATCATGCAACAAATACAGAAATAAGGATTATGTTGAATTTAACCAGTTATTAATCAGAAAAACGACGTGGTTTTAATCATGTACATAAATTAGTAAATTGCAATTTAAGGTAGAATTACCAATGCTATTTTGCATACGATAATATCTGCAATATCTCATGTAGCACCACAACGCAATGCACGCACTAATGTACGTATCGCAGGCGTTGGAAATGCATCGGCGATACACACATCTTTGAAGCAAACGTGGGGCGTGCGTATATGAGCACGCGCGATGCAATATTATTAATCACAGGGCTGCAGTGAGATGACAAATTACGACTTTGAATTCCGAATTTGATTCGGACAAGCATTTATAATATAATTAAAATATATTTTTGAAATGTAAATGATACATCATGGTGATAACATCATATGGAAACGTTCGCCGGTCCTGCTGTATACTGTACATCATTAATAATGATTTCAATATTTACAATCACAAAAGAATTTTCTGCAAAACATTGATATTTGTTAAATATAAATTTAGCTAACTGATTTTATCCACTATTACATAGTTATTTATTGTTAAGTCAGAATGATCTGGTTGTATCATATGTGTTGTAATTATAACGCAGGGTTTTTTTTTAATTCAAAGTTAAAAGCGCATTCGAGTATAAGTGAAATAATGATGGGCAAAAGCGAGATTTCAATTGTCTTACGGTCGTATTCCATTAATTGTATTATTATAAATAGATTATACACCTGTGAGGATATTTACAAAATTAACTTTATTCTGTTATTCAATCATTTGAAGCGGTCGTATATGCGGTGGGAGGAGTTAAGAAACTCTGTTATAATGCGTAGTTCTGTCTATAATGTGTTTGATGTATTCGGTGGTAACTTTGTTAATTAAAATTGATAAATTTGCCATTATATTGGCCGTGTAGATAAGTGTAACACGTGTTTCGCCTCTTTGAGAAGCATCGCCAGAATGGCACGCTTCTCTTCAATATTATTTTATGAAGATATTTTGTTCAGTTATATTATCTCGTTAGCACCGGGGAAGTGGAATCCGCGTTGCGGAGATTTTTGTGGAGTGGCGGGGAACGCGTATTCTGCGTTTTTCGATACAGTCGACAGTAATCTCTCATAACTCTTTAAATGTATAGTTATTTTTTTATTGTCTTAACACTAATTGTTTACAAGCAATGTACTCATTTCTTTACAGCCCCGCCGCTGCGCGTATTTTGGTCGTATTTACCCCGGTGTGAATGTGTTGTCATTGTGATTTCGAGTTCATAACGAGAATATTCACAAAACTCTGACGTTAAAAAAATTAATGGTAAGTAAATTACACACGCACTGTGTGCTATGTGGCAAAATTTATCCTAGATTCGCCACAGTGTAAATGCAGCGAGTATGCGTGCCGCCAGGGAATGAATGAGTAATCCATGGAAACCTAATTACCCCTCTTGAAATTTTAACCCCAAGCCCCTCGGTGGTCCTAACGAACACGTTAACGAATGTCATTTGGTATTAATTTGTCTCTCAAAGTGATTTACTGCTTTAAGGGCATCAATATTTTATTTATGCCAAAATTTATGAACCAATTTACAATTCCAATTAAGTGAAATGGCATTATGTGTAAGATTAAATTTTTAATAAATTATTGTTGAGTCGGATGAAACATTTCTTCATTCGAATGATGTAAATACATGGCGGGAAGCATCAAATTGTTTTCACCTAATAAATAAAAAAAAGATTGATATTTTTTGATGTAAAATAAACTAAATGACCAAAAATATTGAAAGCGTTGTTTATGGGCACATTAACATCGAAGGTAACATGAGTGTCCGAATTAATGTGTAGTTCATGCTTTATACCTAGTTGATTAATTTTTGACAAATAACTTTTGCTACCCGTAAGGAAGGAAAATCAATTTTTTAATCTTATTCCGTGGGAAAAAATTCTCTTTACATATTTTTTAACATAAACGATTTAAAAATAACATAAATTTACTGATTTTGCAGTATTGGGTATTATAGATGAAATGAACATTTTGTTGGATACAACTGTATTTCGGTTAACCCTTTTAGTCCTAGGGGGCCGATCTATCGGCCCCATTTCATACGATTTTGACTAGTTAAGGGTTAAGGAAGGAATTAATTTTGAAGTACAATAAGACGCTTTTTCACACTACCACTTAAACACCTGCAAGCAAAAAGATATGATAGAAAGACATTATTAACATCTATCAAATAAAATTATTTTGTAAATCCGTAATGAATAAATAATAATATAATAAATCTTTCATAAATTTAATGTTGGTATAAAAATTTGAATAAATACATGATTGTAAATTAATACACAATATTCTTTTAAAAATTGTGCTCACGTAATAATTATTAACATTTTAGCAAAAAACATGTCAATAATTTCATGTCACAATCAACACAGCGTTCGAAATTTTAAAAAAGCAATTTATAACCGAAATATATAGACAGATTTCAGGTTTTGTTATTGAGTTGTTCTTGTTTATCTTAGTTTTACCTAAAACTGATATCAAACATTATATTATATGGTGATAAAATTATTTTTTTGTTCGTTCGTGTGTGGTGAGAGAAAAGATAAATTTATTATGTGCATACAAATTATTTTGTTTGGTTAGATCAGTCATCGTTGACCTTCAAAATTAAAAATAAATGGTATTTTCTAATTTTAAAACAGCATTTGCCGTGTGAAAAATGTATGTTCACAAATGTATATTTTTCACGACACAATTTTATTATTTATATCATATCAGAATCCAACAAGAATCTGACAAGCAATAAATGAAAATCATAAATTTTTAATTCAATTTGTACAAACACAAACAATGAACTTAAAACGTTATTATTAATAATAGTAAATTATTTTAATTATACAACATAACAATATACACACATTGAAAACATGATAACATTTGCAATATAAATATCAGTGACGTACTGTTTGTAAAACGTTAAAGCGCAAGGTTTTATTTATTAAGCTGTCAAAAATATTTTGAAGTTCTGTATGGAAATATGTGTTTGAAATACAATCTAAAATAACGGCGATTGTTCGAACTGGTCAAAGAAAATATCGAATAATAAGATCACTGATTCAATTACATTAAAAAAACATTATCCAGAACATTTCTGCTGAATGGTAAAAATGTATTAATGAAAATTATGCCACTCGCGTAGAATTGTAAATGCTCTTGCCATGGCATGATTTCGATCAAGCACATGAAGGCGTTTTTCTAGACATATCCAATTATTTCATATTATTAATTTTATATTTTGTTTTGTCCGGTCCGCTGCGTCTGTGAGGGAATTTAATTTATACAATTAAAATTGGCAAACTTGCACGAAATGTTACGAACGGCTGGATTTCACATTAACCATTATGATTTTTCCTGCGGCCAGACACGAAAGCGATTTGCCGACTTCCCGCCTTATTTATTTATTACCACACTTCGACAACAATTAATAACTAATTGATAGAATAATTATTTATGACAGAGGAGGAAGTAAACAAAGATTCGGTGCTTATTTTGACATCGCTTTCCTTTGCCATGTGAGCGCCAGCCTCGCCCGCGGCAAATAATCGAGGCTCACAAGTGAGGTTATGCTCGAATCACCGATATAAATATTGAAAATTTACCTTGTATTGGGGGTGTCTCGATCCAATTACACAAATAAACCACACTGACAGCCTTTTGAGTACTCAATAAGGGTATTTTAGCGGCAAACTGGGCTTGCATCACAGAAACAACAAAATAAAACAGAAAACATTGAAAGCGGACAAGAAGCGACACGGAATAGCAAGCAAGGCAGCAGCTGACTGCGTGTAACAAGCTAGTATATGTTTGCACCGTCGTCATAGATTAAGAGAAGTGTATTTAAATTTTCCATATTAAATAATACTACACACTTAAAAAAACCTATAAATAATTAAAAACACAGATCTGACTATTGTAAGTAATCTAATGATCTTGCCTTGTCATTGACAACAAAAAAAGGAAACCATTGTTTATATCGATATAAAATAATACGATGTATTTAATCAAACTTTGATGAACCGATGGCATTCTATGCATTCAGCGTTCACTGCACGTAAATAGTGTTATTTAGATGAGTAATATTTTTTTTCATTTTTTAGGGGGAGCGTTATTTTTACCTCATTTATAATGAATCGTATTATGTATTTTAAATACATTATTTGGATTTAAGAGAGTTAATGGTACTTATTCAACATACACATATTTTTATTTTTTTAACCTTAAAAATATGACAAAAATAAATATCTAGTAATTGTCTCAATAATTCAATACTTAATATATTATAATTGAAAACATTCAAGTACATCACATTTTAATAAACAAGCAATAATTAGTTTAGTACAAATCTTTAATTCCCTCCATATTCTTACACTATGCATTACAAATAATAAACATCGACACTGCCATTTATATTTATTATTTATTTCTTTGAATTTAGTAATTATGCTAAGTAGCACACATAAGTTTGACAGCTTTAGTAGATGATTGTATTAGGTTTTTATTTTTCCTCGGAAGCAGAACGGCCACGTACAACGCACGTATAAGGTAGGTGTCGTGAAAAAGTGTGGGCGCGCGCCGCACGCTGCCATCCAGCGGGCACATTTCGAATTATCGATTCTCCAGTGAATGTAGCCACAATGCCGTGGAATCTAATTGGTTTACGGTGGTCCTTTACGACTTTGAATTTTAGCGCAAATCAAGCTGTGTTTCCCAAGAAAAACTTCGCGTCAAACTTTTCACGGAGAGAAAAATTTAAATATTTTTTCTATTAAATTATATGCTGATATTTAAAAATACATTATAAAGCAATTAGTAAAATATGTTCGATATTATTGGTCGTTTCCATCGTAAAAACGTTGAATTACTTCCACATTTTTTCACAAACAAAAAACATGGAAGCGGACAAATCAAATTGTGTTTTATTTTTTTAACTATGCATTTCCATCAAGAATTGACAGTAAAGACCTTAATAGATACATTGACACATAGGTACACGTTCAACATAATTATAATGAGTCTCAAAGTAAAAAATAAATCGATTTTTTAATAATCATGTTTTAAATACTTATGTAGGATGCCGACAAGATTTTTTTATATTTACTTTTGTGATGTGGAGGCGATTGGCATACCTATTGAGAAATGTATATTTTCTTAAATATTAAAACTATTGGAATTGTGTGGTATTTTTATGTAAATTCCGGAAATTTCAATGAAAAAATTTAAAATAGTTGTATTGATTTTGATAATGAAATTAGTAATAAATATTGCGTTTAACTGTAAGTTCTTAAATAAGAATTACGTTTTTCATTATTTTGAAATCCATTGAAAAATATTTATACTAAAACATGTTGGTTACTGCTAATCCTTGCTGGAATGACATGATAATATGATGAAACCGCTTGTATTCAACAAATTTCTTTAATTATTAAACTGGCAATCTTATACATAATAGAACAGACTGCTCTATAGACGTTTTATTATTATCACATGTATGTATTAAATTTTCTCATGGCCTAAGCGTTCGCGGTATCTAATATATAAAAATCAATGTGGATTTGTTCGTATCTTATGCACTGCCATACCGTTCATCCGATTCCGATAACACTTTGTCAAGTTATTGCTTGCACTTGCGCGAAGGATATAGGTATATTACAATCCTGCCAAGCCCGAGCCCGATTCTCAACTTTTTAATTTTTAACTTACAGTAGGTCTTATTATACATAAAAATTAATCCACAATCTAGATATATCTAATATCTAAAAAAATCTAAAATAAAGAATCAAATTCGTATAAATAGCGAAAACAAAAAATAAAAAATATTGTGTCAAAAAAGCACTTCAATAAACAGAATTAAAACACAAACACTTTCTTTTTTTGAGTGGCATTGCAACGCATGCCGGGTATTCACTATAATATAATAAAAAAATGTTATGTAATGCACACACAGTTCCGACGTCCTAGCTACTTTAGACATTCAGTATTTCAATTTCAATACCGTCATCTATGACGGGTACGGTTACTAGTATAAAAAATCCGATAGCTTAAGTTTTGAATACTGCTGAAAATAAGTAACTAAAATTGCAATGTTTATCGCATGCATTAAATAAAATGTTTTCGCTTTTTGCACTTGGCTGAAATATAGTTGGATGTACCTAACACGGCAATGAATGTCAAGAGAAAACGACTATGTCGGTGATGAAGAAAAAAAATCGTATTTTGATGTTAATTCCATTTTTATCTGGAGTTTTATAAATAAATACTAAACGACCACCTGTCCAGATTCTGCAGCAGAAATTATTTTCATTAAAATCAAGTAATATCTATGTAGACTTTATTAAATTAGACAATATTGAAATTGGATGTGACAAGAGATAATTATTCAAAAATTTGAATATTTCTGATGTATACTCTTGTTTATAATATACATAATTATGTAACATTTATTTAAAAATGTATGGCACCGTTATCATATTTATAATCTGTGTTTTCATTGACTTACAACTTTCACTAGTAAATACAAAACCGTATTAGTTAACAAACTAAAAATTATTACAATATATTAATAAACACATTTAATCACATTTCACGGCTTATATTTAAAATATATATTCGTTACAGTAACACATGTAGATCAATCTAATAAAATTGACCGTGAAATATGTTGAGTAGGGTTGTTTGAACTAAACCTTATTGTTGATAGATAGTTGGTGTAGATCTATTTGGATTAATGGAACGTGAGAAACGATTTATTGTGAATTGGCAATCGAGATGTTGAAATAGTCGCCACTATTGATTGAGGCAGCCGCGATGCGCTGCAGATTAGCCGTCTAATTGCAAACTTAGTATGCACTTTACTCACACTACATGCATGGCATTGCAATCTGGCATTCTTATTTATATGTCCGTCGTTGTCAGATGCATTTTTTTAAAACGGAATAATTATTTCCGTCGATTTTTCTAATTCGTATCCACTATTTGGTGTTAAGATTTTTTCAAAAAATATTCACAATTTGTAAAATAATAATAATAATTTGTACTGGAAGGTTTTATATATTGTTATTAGCAATTAAAATAGCGACTATACCGAAACCGAGATTCCAATGTTTCGGTTGTTTTTCAATACCGAAACACCGGGCTAAAAATATAAGTTGGTTACCCCACCTCCACCAGTTATGTGTATTCAACTGCTGTTTCACGGCCGTCTTCCATATCGCAATTACGATCGAGAAATGAAATGAATATTTTTTTTATTTTAATTTTAATTTCTTAAATAAAAAATATCTGGCATTGCAGCTGTCAGCCAATGCGCCAAATATTTTGAAAATGAGAAAATCATACGAGATAAACTTGATCAAAAATTTTCAAAGTCATTCATGTCCAAGATCACAAATTTAAATTGAAAAAATCTAAATTTGATAGTGACCTTGCTGGGAATCGAACCAGGACCCACGTGATCGCTAGCGCAAACACTTACCACTAGACCACTGAGGCCGACAAAACAATAAACTACTCATGTTCTTGGTCCGATACATATATCGATCTTTCAGCCATGCACTATTGTGCTTAAGTAAAGAAAAAATAGAGATAAAAAGAAAAAGTGACTTGCTTAGTCAATTATTGTAAGTGATATTAAGTATCCTGTCTATCCTTACACTGAGATTACGTCGTGGCGGTAAAGTTTAATCTACTCTGCGTTGAATCTAAATAGGAATTAAAAATATCCCGATCACTATAATAACATGATGTTGCAAATTTATCGAATACCTCAAGTATTAATTACTTGATTATTGTGCATAAAACAAACGTTAAACTGACATCAAACGAGGGTTGTTTCTGGTGCCAGACTCATTTACACGATTATCCGATCGAAACTGACAGATTTTGACATTATTGAACTAGCCTTTTTAATATCACTTAGATATCGGCTTAGACTGTTTTCAAAATTAACAGAACGTATTTTGCTTATTATTATGAAAGTCATTTTTCATACGTTTTGAGAGGTTTAAAGTTTTGTTTAACGCTATACAAAAGTTTTTTTGAGAATAATTATTCATTAACATTTTTAGTAATTAATGTTTCCAACTTATTGATTTTAATTTAACATTAATTTTCAATTTTAAGAGATTTAAAATATTCCTGTTAAATTGGCCGAATATAACGTAGTAAATCAAACATCTTCCTACTTTTCTTTTGTTGTTGTTATGCTGGTGGAGTATAATGGAAAAAAGTGATTATTTTCGTAAATCTTTGGCCCTCCTACAAGGTCGGTACAAGGTCGAAAGAAGTTTTATAGAGCATCTTATATGGTGCTTTTTAAAAATCGCATCTATCGAACTTTTAGCCAAGAGACAGATTCACCGGCGGTATTTTTGGCTCTCTTGTAATTGATTCTTCTAGTGGTTTTGTTGAAATAATATCCCTCCGCGCTATTTTCTCTACCGAGAATGAAATTCTTTTACCACACTGTTGCATCAGTTCATAAAAGTATTCAGGGATGTTTAAATTATTAGTTTTTCGTATTTTCATTTCTATCAAACCAAAATCACGATTATTTAGCTAAAACGAATGTCCCGATATTAAAAAATTGTGATCAATTATTTCAATGTTATTTATTATCAAAGGATTGAACTATTTTCAGTCATGTTAGTGGCATTTTGGCTTAAAAATACTAAGCTCTATTTCTTGGTGAGATTCATCTGAAGATGATAATTGTCTTATTCGTTTCCATTTTTTTGAAGTATTATTCACATATCGTGGTCGTATAATCTACAAACCACATACAAATCAATTTAGTAATATAAAAATGTAATGAATATATTTTTATCATTATCATAAATATACATATGTATAATAGTTACCTGATTCACTATCTGCTGATGACATAATAGTAATGAAATCAAATTCAAGATTGCAAATAACACTGAGAAAAAAAATAATGATGTAACAAAACACGCGGCACCCCTACAACTGACTTAGGTTATCAAAATGAACAAAAGTGGCATATCTTTGAATGTGACAACAATACATCGCATATATTTTTTTTTATTTTTTACAAAGATTTTATTATTTTACAACAATGTGGAACGAAATAAATGAATAACTCATTTTTTTCAATTTCTTGACTCATGCCAGTTTCATAATTATAGGCACATATATAACCGCTCCTGAATTTTGTCAGCCGGGTGTTGTGCACCCCTAAATCCCCACTCTAGCATGTCCTTGTTTGTCTTATACATAATTATCAATGTCAACACAAATATAACGATATAATCGTCAGTATCGTGAAGAAATATAATAACCGCATACATAAATGTGTCACGTAGAATAGTAATAGTGTAACTCCAAAATTACGAAAAATGAGTTTACACCTCAAACACGTTCAAAAGATGTCATTCTATTAGTTTAATAATGGTGCACCTCCATATATATACACCTAATTTCTTTAAAAACTGTTTTTTGTTTTTATATTCCCATATTTAACAATATTTTTCAGAACTTCCAATATCAGAATAAAAGTTTCTGGACAGAATTCACAACTACACTAACGTTTTAGTTCTTCAGTTGATCGACAAACAGTTGTTAATGGTTGTTATTTGATCCTAAGAACATTTTACAAAACCTTGATTACCAAACTTCAAAACTGGAGTTACACCATTACTATTCTAAGTGACACAAATATCTCACGAAAAACGATCACGACTTGTTTTTTATTTTGTATAATTCTATCACAAATAAATAGATGAAAATAACAATATGTAGGTATTTTGATTGAATTTTATTTAAATATTGTGAAATGTAAAATGTCGTCTTAGAAACGCGTTATTAATATTAATTAAATGAAAATAACCTTTGATTTATAATTAAATATTTCTCAAAGAAATCGGCAATATACAAAAAGAATCCTTTTTGAAATGTTTCATTCATCTTGGTAATGTCTAATATTTGTTATTTGATTTATTATATGAAAATTATTCAATATAAGTTGCAGTTGTTTCAACCGTGATATCAATAATGTCATGCATATTATTTTATATATTTACATGATACGTTTGTGTAATATTATTTCGCAACGAAGGTCGTGAACAAGTGTTCGTTCAATTCGGGTTAACTATGCTTCTGATGATTAAGCTGAGTAATTAATAATGTAGAAAGGATTTCATATTCAGGTGATGTTTGATCCTCTTTACTGATTATAACGATAAAAGTCTGGATACGCTTGACGTGTATCTTCTGTATAGTATACGCATAACAGTGAAAGCTCGAAAGTTTTCTTGAACCTTGTTTTAAATTGTGGTTGTTTTAATAAAAATACGCGATAAAAATGGTGTAAAATAAAATAATAATAATAATATCAGAAAATAAATGAGCTGCGTACCTTTTTGAACGGCGACTTCCGAAATAATCTGAAAAAATAAAGAACAAAAACTTAATAACGTCGGTGACATTAAAACTTAATGGCTGAAATATGGGAAATGCCACGATTAAAATGTGACAAAGGAACGCATGCCGTAGATGTTTATGAGCTTTTTAATGGAATGAACATAGGGAAAATAAGGGCAAGTTGTTAACGGTGGCATGGCGGTGCTCCGGGTTGGCGAGGGGAGTGAAAAAGCGAGTCTTAGTCGAGTTCCGGATGATATTTATGCTTACTAATAACACGCGCCTACAGCCTTTACATTTTCCACCTTCCCCTTCCGCAAAAGCCTTCTTCATCTTCCCCGACGCCCGCCTTGTCGCGCCAAGTGTGTAAGTATTACCGTGGAGCTACTTTACAAGTTGGATTTTGAAAAGCAGTTCTGAACAAGTTTGTTTGATTATACAATCTGTCATGGATGACCTTCATTTGCATAAATCCTTTACTTGTATTTGTATACCCTAGAAGCTCACCGAAATTAAATTTGTGGTTTGGTATAGGATTCATATCTTGATTAATAATTAAACTGAAAATATTAGCATGATACCTTTGTCTTCGTCATTAATTTTACTCCATTGCAGAAAATTTCGATTTAATGTTATTTGAAATTTAAATAAATTAAAATTGTTATTGATTTCAGCGATGCCATGCTATTCAAAGTGAAAAAATTATAGAGCAATTAAAGTTTTTCTGCCCAAATTTTACTTTTCGTACTGGTCATCGACCAATATATGACTTAGAACACTGAAAAAATATTTTTAAATTTATTGATAATAATATATTAAGTGGTGGTTTTATATGAAGCATTTAAAGTTTTTTACCACTAAGCTAGAGGTATTAATGAATTAGAATGATAAAGTAATACCTTAGTGTGTGTTTTTATTTTTTAACATTGTCACTTAAAAATTTAAATAAACTATGATTTAATATTTATAGTCTTTTGGTTTATTATTCATTCCATTTCCAGTATTGATTGAAACCTAAGGTACTTAGCCCCGCACTTTGAGGTAAAACAGGCAACTAAAACTTTTTAATTTACCCTGCAGTTATTTATAGGAAGTATGTAGCTAGCAGTAAAGCCAGTGTATGGTTATCACCGCCAGATCGGACAGTTTTAAGGGACCGCTATGTTGCATATATCACGAAAACTTTAAACAAAAGTTAAGTACTGCCTGAAGTGTAGGGTCACCGAGAACAACCCTTAGCAGAAAGCCTGCCGACCCCTGCTCGAAGGTGTTTGTGAAATACGAGGGTCGGGAGATTGCGACTGTATTGTTATCTTGTTAAAAGAAGTTTATGTGTTTACTGTGATGCGATACCCGTTCGAGGTGTTATGGCCAAGAGCTCCAATTTCGATAGGTAGGCTAGCTATTATATCCAATAATATAAGCTCAACTTTGGCTGCTTATGTCTGAGAGAGATTTAGTGAAATGAGAAACCAAATTTATTTTAAATACTACCTTGTATAATGGTATTTTAGTGTTCGTAATATTAAATCAGCATAGTCGACAGATGTTATTAGACGAAAGCCCTTCCGCAGAGAACACTGGAAATATTTAAGTTTTAATAAGTTATGTATTTAATTTATTGTAATATTTGAGCATTTAGTTTTATTATGATTTGCGTTTGAATTTATAAGTATACAACAGTATAATAAAATTATAGACACAGGTGGTTGAAGGAGTTATCTAAAAAAAATCAAAGTTTTGAGTAAATTAAGGGAAATGTTTTTTTGGTATAATTCTTTTCAGTTGAGGAAAATTTAACTAGTGACTATAGTATTAATTTAAGACATCGACTGAGGGTGCTTGATGGAATTTATGTAACAAATTTGGATTATCCAAATTTGATTATAGTATTAGTGTACCACTAATAAACTGAGTCCGACTATATTACTTTGATATGACTAGCATACAACTAGATGTACGAAAAACAAACTACATACATACATTTTTACGCCGTGAATATTAAACAATTGGTTGAAGAATTATGATGATAAGAAAACGACTTCCATTTCATTTCGTTTATGTGTAATTTATTTGATTTGTATCCGTAACTTCTACTATTTTTGATATACCTTGTACTTTTTAAAACGTTATTTAATATAAATTGTCCGATAAAAACCGATCCTGATATTTATAAAAATGTTGGAGTAGAGCAAAACAAATTGTTTTCTATTTTTAAAAACTAGTGTTTATCAAATCAACTGTTGTAATTATTTGGGAAACGAAGTTATTCCAGACTTGCAGACGTTTTAAAAACGGTTTGAAATAAGTGTAAAGCTCTCTCTTAAGCTATCTTATTACTTATGCAAGCGAATATATTAGAGATAAGAAGATTTCATGTAATGCACATAGTCGCAACAAGCTGACATACTACGAGAAATATTCCGCAGCAAACTTGATTCTACTGAGGGTGGCAATAAGTTAAATATTTAACTTGTTTTTTGTTTTTATTTCAATCAAAGATACGGTTTTATTTTAAATATTTAATTTTTATATTCTCTGTAGGTATATCAACATTTTTCTTTTCTTCTTTCTAGTCTACTAAAATAAAATGATCCAATATTTCCAAAAAATCAAAAGTTAAGCGAAGCCCGCAGTTTTTTTTTTTTTTTTTTTTTTTTTTCCATGTCCGCTCCCAATGTGGAGCATATGGTCTCCTAATGGAGGTATCTTGACAGAATTTTTCTACGAGAACTGCTTGTCACTCAGTTGCTCAACCTCTCTTTTCATTTTCGAAGAGAGTAGGGATAGAAGGATAGGGCTATGACAGGACTAGTGGTTAGCTAATCGCTCTCGTTACGCCCCGTGAGGATGGGATTGGTGGGAGGGAGGACTCAGACTACGAACAGAAATTCATAAATCGATTGAAAGATCAATCTATGAAAACCGTCCGCACCGGGAATTGAACCCGAGACATCCGTAACCGTAGCCAGCGACGAAACCAACTGCGCCACGGACGCCCGCCGTTTCCCGACATAAATACATACACTTCTAACTCATTATATTAAAAATATTGCTATACAAATTCATACAATTAAAACCAATACAAAATGTCTAGTCATCCCGTGAATACCAGTTTTCATTCTTTTGTAATTCATCATTATATCTTTTATACATCTCTCGCTATATTTAATTATTCTTATAATGCTATATATTTTGAACGTTTAACAAACTATTTCTCGAATTAATTATCAAGTTTTTACAGTAGGCAATGAAAACTAAATTTCGATAATATCAGCAAATAAAAATTCATCGAAGCTAACTTTTTAAATTACTAATATAACGATAATTTCATTAATCTTTTTTTTTTATGGAATGCTGCTAAACAATAATTGCTCTGTAATACTGTATGTCTAGGAAACATTTTAAAAATATTTTCTTGGTTTTTTAAAACGATGTCATGGTTTGCTGATTTATTATCCGTTAAATAACTGTCACCCTACCAGAATGTACTGTAGAGCTGCATACGAAATTTAGTTTGTAATACACGACCCGCGCATGATAAGAGAAATACATTCAATAAGGTACAACAGCTGAGAGCGTTTATTTGAGAAGCAATGTAGTAAATTGTGTTAAAAACAAAATTTCGAGAAATATAATATCCACGGTAGTAAGAATACGATAACTTAATTAGTTATGAAAGATTTTTTAGATTTAAATACAGTGCTATGTATTACAGTTCTACCAAGTCAATGCTAATTTAATCTCTAAACATATCGTCACCCCAAAAGCAAAAAGCCACATTTGAAATTTCGATGATTTTTAGTTATGAACTTTGTCTAAAAAAATGCGACTTTGACTCCAACTCCGGCATTAAACAACAGCCACACTCCAACTCCAACTCCGGCTCAGATTACGATTAAAAAAAGTCCAATTTTGTGAAGTTTTTTCCTACTGTTAATATTTATGTGTAATTGGTCTTCAAATAAAGCACCAACCAACCAATCCAAGAAATAGCCGAATTTTTCATATTATACATACAATATACACGTATATATGTAAATATATTGCACCCCAAGAAGATGTTATAGGCATAAATAAAAATGAAACAAGTAAAATTAATACACGCAGAAATGCAAAAACTCACTGTATAAAAAGAGTAGTTGGATTCGCTCGTTTTTTACAACTCCGACCCCGACTCCGCAGCAATGCAATTTATTTTTATAAATACAAACAGCTTGAATATATTTTTTCATAAAATTTAAGCCCATTATTTTTTTAAAACCATTTGAGACGAAGCGTTGTACTTTGTGATGTTTGTGTGTGGTGTAAAATACTATTTATGGATTTATTAAAATGTAGGCTATAGCTTAATTATTAACGATTTAATTATAATACATGGTGAGCGGGGTAGTTTATTACGATTGTCTTTTATCTTGGCGTATAAGACAGTGCTGCAGGAAATGTACGAAGCAGATGAGTTAAAAAATTCCTCAAATAACATCATGAGTGACATCATATTTCCGACGTAAAGATGTGGCACGACGCCCGTAATACAAGCGCGGCAGGTAACGCGGGGCGCTTTCATTTCCCGTCCGCAAAAAATGAGAAAATTGTGAAAAAGCAAACTGGTACGGAGAAGAAAATACTTACGGCGGAAGCGGAACTATCGCCGGAGAGGCAACATGGCCGCATTGCCGCGGATAAAAAGATAGAAAATTATGGAAATATGTTATGAATTCGTTACATTAAATTTTTAAATATTTTTCAGTTCTCCTCGCTGAAGGAAGTTCCTTACATTTGCATGATGTTAAAGTTGTGTGGGAGGTTTTTTTTTAAACACAACGCAACAAAATTAGGAAGCTTTTAATGTTTTAAATATTCTTTATTGTGAAATTTTCTGATAAGCATCATTTTTTTCTGTTTTACTCTGTACAAATGAAGATAATTGCAGTAATCGAATTGATATTAACATATATGGTAGAAATCCATTAATGCAAGGTAAAATGAAATTAACATTGAAAACGTTTGTATTCCACTGTTTGTATTAGGTAGTAATTATTTATTTATAAGGTATTCATTGGTAATAAATAAATAGCCTTACCACAGATTTGGTCTCAAGATGTTTCTAAAAGAGGCGAAGCACGCGTCATAATAAACACAAACAGTGGAATAAGAAACTTACCAATTTTAATTCGATATAAAAATAAATTTCCACTGAATTCATTAGAAACATTGAAAAACTTTGTTATTCATAAATTAACCAGCAATTAAAGGAATATTAATAATAAACTCTTCAGCCTCTGAGACCACCCCCCCCCCCACTCCCGCACCTTATTTGTAACTTTTGAGGAAAATTCAGTCTGAAAACGTTTCCCAAAAAAGTGAAACATGCGAAGTAACAGATCAAATGGAATTAGCAAATATATCAGCTTAAAAAAATATTTTCACGTTTAAGGTGTTATTTGTCAATCCTTGGTGAAAAGGCATTATATTTTAAAAATAAAACACAATTTTTTTGTACTACTTCCACATATTTATAATGATCAGGACCGGTTTTGCTCATCACGAGCATTATCAACCGAACTATCAGTTTATAATGCTCGTGATGAGCGAAACCGGTTCTGATCACTATAAACATACGGAAGTAGTACAAAAAAATGTGTTTTATTTTTAAAATCATATTTTCAATGAAACGGTTTGCTTTTCGAAAACAGTGACCATGTTAAAATTGAAAACTATAGAATTATAAATATTATTGGTGATAGTTGTTGCATTATCAGCACTAGCTTGAAGAGTTTAATAAATGATGGTGTCCTCCATCAAAAAGGCTGCAACACTGCAATGACAGAGGCAAAAGGAAGCCTCTATTAGCATTCCCTTTTAAAGCCGATATGCTTTACAACCGAGAAACATTCAATGATTTGGTCGTAAACCTTGCATAGGATAAAACAATGTTTTACATATCATACCTTTTTCATAATATGGTAGTACACAAAAGTAATGTAATACCTTATTGTTTTCAAACTTTAACTAGATCAACAATTGTAAAATTGTCCACAAATTACACATAAATGACAATGCAAAGAATGTTTTCGTTATTTCAGATACCTTAAAGCTATTTATGACGGCAATATCTATCGTCATGTAGGGTTGCCAGAACTCAAGACATTATAAAATATTGTATTCTTTCATTTACATAGAAATATATTAAGATCCTTTACACACTGGCGCTTTCACGCACAATTGGTTGTGGTTTAAAATGAGAAAGAGTAACGTTCTTGTTTTAAAGCACACACACCACCCAATCGCGCGTGAAAGCCCTTGTATGTAAAGACCGCTATTGACGTTTTGTGATGTTTGGACGAAACTTACAAACAAGGTTGTTAAACCTTAAATTGAAATCGCAAAACCAGTGTTTGAAACTAACTACATGTTGGGAAATATTTAAACAAATTTTATTCAAAATTAATATTCATCACTCGTAGTCGTGCATTACTGGCATGAACTTGAAGTTATATCGCCATCTTGTGACATCTCAATATGTAATACAGCTCTGCAAAGCCAACATATGAATACATAAATTATAAAAGATTGTTGTATGAAAAAGCAGCGGTTGTTATTCATTATTGGACATCTTCAATTCCTACGTTTTCAGCATTATTTAACCGATATATGTAATTAAACAATATTAAATATATAATAAACTCATATAAATATTGTTTAGAGAAGTCAGAAGTATTTTTCAATTTCTCATTGTTTGATTACATTGTAAGCCCTTGAGAATTAATTCGTTAAAGGCTTTAAAGTTTTGAGTGATTATCACCAACCTTAGCATAGGGCCTTTAAAAAACAAAATTGTTATAAGAAAAGTGAAAGCCTACATAATTGACAAAATTAATTTGAAATTTCTTTCAGTTTCTCATGTGATATTCTGATATATAAATGGCAACCTTTCTTGTAGCAATGGTATCGCTTCTCGCATTTCGCCAGCAAACAGGTAAGAAGGTATCAGGCGGTCATGAATCACTGGAGGGTGTTCGGAGGGAGGCGTTGTAACCGTAGGGAAGCTGGAGCGCCAATTTCCGTGAATTACAACGCGTTTTGTTTCACAAATCTTCCGGCGGAGCAATCGCGCCCGGAAACACACACTCACCTCCGACACGTCTTCCTACAGGTGCGCTCGCTATATGCCTCGCTACTGTGAGGCAATGAACACAATGGAGACTAATAACGAGGAAAGGCTTCCGACTGTGTTAATGGAGTAAGTTAAATACTGCATTCAATCATTATAATAAATACAAATGCGCAACTCTAACGTGTTTATCAATGACGTGAAAGGGGTAACTTTTTGGGTCTTAAATAAGATAAAGTCGAAATGGGCGGCTTATTAACAAGTTCATTAAGAATATAAAGAGATAAATTATTCCCAAATGGTGATTGCATTGATTGCAAAATAAACAGGACCTGTTTATTTTATAATTCCTACTTTTTTTTAGTTTGAAATGACATACAAAAGCTTATCGCCAATTTATTTCTCTTCCTGGGTGATGACAAAAGGGTAAATATATACAATCATTCCACGTTTAGTGACATCTGTTAGGTGTTTCAACGTATAGGATATAATAACAGGGAATTAGGAAGGTTCAGCTGCTCATTCAGAATCGTCGAAACCCATAATGCTATTAAAATTGTAAAATCACTGGTAATTCCAAAAGAAGTTGGAAAGCGGCAATTCGCTACTCTGTTAATCTGGTGTTTACAAAATAAGGATTAAGGCGATTCTCGAAATTTTAACTCAGGTATCAGTGTGGCTCTCAGACGTATAATATCTTACCTCGTAAATAATATTTGTCGTATTTGTATCTTCTATATAAACGTTAGACACTGTTTACTGTCTGTCAGTTCGAGTCCATTCGTGTGCTCGAATGCCTGAAGATGCCGAAAGGCGAAACCCGGGTCGTTAGTGACAAAATACATGGAAGTGTACAAAATCTCAATAATCCAAATTAAATTTATGTATTTTTAATTATGCAGATACGTAGAGTTATTTTACTTAAGGGGTTCATGGTCATGTTTTTTCTTTAAGAAGGGGTCCTTGGGAATAATAAGTTTGGGAACCACTATTCTGCATAGAAATGAACTAATGTCTTAAGATAAAATTTAATCAACATAAATAGATTTAGTGTTATAATTTATATATAAAAATAAATGAAACAAGGTGGGCAAACTTTTCATCCAATCCGGGTAACTTTGGTCCACGATACAAATAATCACTTTAATTACTATAAATTCAGTGATTTTAGAGTCTTGGCAACTTTTCTTGATGCTTTCGTATATTATGTAGATAATTAAAATGGGAAAAATATACATAATCCAATTTATTTTAAGAAAAGTTTTTAAATTGTGTTTTATCATTCCAAGCTGACAGCTTACAAATGAGACAATAAAACAAATTATGTTGAACATGTATTCATATTTTTACCACCAGGGGCTACTCAATACCTTTGCTTTGTTAAATATTCATATGGCATTAGTATTACCATGGTATTATAACAGCATCTTTTTTATGTAGTGGGCTTATCTTAGACCGATGGGCAAACTTGAAATATAAAGCTGTTAGTCCCGCTATTGAAAACTTTCAGGCGTATGGAATATGTTCCTTATGGAACTCCTAAATATATAATTGGTCAGAATATCAGTCAGTATTCAAGCTTATTTTGTAGAATTGAGTTGTCGATATAATATCATGTCTCATGATGTTAAGTCAAATCAAACATAGATAATCCCCTCCAACTGTAGATTGATCGTTTTTTTTTGAACAAGGAAGTTTCGTCGTAGTCCAAGTAAATGCACAGTGTGATTAAATATGAGTTGAAAGTGAAAAAAAAAAAACTTAATTTTTAAGTGCAGCACTAAGTAGATAGAGATAATTCTTCCTCAGTGAGTCGTTTGTTGAAATTTCATAGAAATCATTATTCGAATGCATAGAATTAGTGAAATAATAAAAAATGTATTGGTATATTAATGCTGCATCTTCTATGGCTTCGCCAAGTTATAAACCACTTTACAATTGATTGAACATTGACGAAACGTTGAGAAAAACTAGTCCCATGTTGTTTAAACAAAATTTTCATATATTTTTTCTCCTATTATTAACAGTTAGTAATATTTATATAAACACGTTGACTCCGTGGTGCAGTTGTTGATGTCGTTGGCTACGGTTACGAATGTCTCCCCAATGCGGACAGTTTTCATAAATTGAGTCGTATAGTATCAAAAGTATAACAACTGTATATTTGTAGAAATTGAACTAATGCTGCCACACTATTCTACCGGTTATAGTGTATGGCTAGAAATAAAGCTTTGTTATCAAAATCATGTACATATGGTATAAAAACATTAAAGAAAATGATGCTTGCTACCAAAATCAGGATGGTTAACAGCTTTGGAAACAGAAATGAACGATTTGGTAGATCATACTTTCGACCAATCACGGAGTTACCCTAGGTAATGTCACAATATGGCCAATATGGCCGCTCATAGAAATTTAAAACATCAAAAAAATCAAAAACTCAAAAACGCCAACAAAACGTTTTTACTGTTTATCTTGAAACTTCAAATAGTGTATAATTCCACTTTTGATACTATACGGCTCAATTGGTCTTTCAATCGATTTATGGATTTAAGTTCGTAGGCTGAATGTTTGTGATGTTTAAAAATACCTCCCACCCATTCGATCCTCAAAAACGGAAGCGAGAGCAATTAGATAACCACTAGTCCTGTCCTAGCTCTATCCTTTCATCCCTACTAAAAATTAAAGAGGTTGAGCAACTGAGTAGCAAGCAGTTCTCATAGAAAACTTCTATTGGGATTCCTTCATTTGGATGCTGCATGCTCCACGTTGGGAGCGGACATGGAAAAAATACATATAAACATACTTTTAACCGACAGCGTATGTTGAAAGATCATATTTCATCAACTTACATTGTAAAAGAATATTTATTAAATTATTATTGTAGTGATTTCCTTAAGGACGCTTAATAAACGGTTATTTGAGAATGAAACTTCATGTTGAAGAAGGCTTTTTGCTTTCAAATTGCGTTTCTAATAGCTTTTGAATTAGTATTTTAATAGGTCATTAAAGTTGCAGTAGTGGCAAACTACTAACAGAGTAACTGTAGCATTTTCAATGGTTGGTCCTCCAGTAATAGTTATTTGAATTACTCGTTAGTCAAAGCTAACGATTTTATTACAATTTGTTTACTTATGTATACAATTTTATTAAGGTTTACGTAAAAAAGTCAAAATAATATTATATAAAACTAGCAAGTACCCGGCATGCGTTGCGATGCCAGTCAAAGAAAGAAAGTGTTTGTGTTTTAATTCTGTTTATTAAAGTGCTTTTGGATACACAATATTTTTTGTTTATCCATCTTGTGTGTACACGAATAAATCAGAAGGTTTTTCGAATGTGAGCAAGCCACATACAGCTGTCCATGTGAGAAGCATAGGTTTTCCAAATTTAGCCCATACGCTTGTAGCGATTGTCCCTCTGCTTTGTTGATGGTCATTGCAAATGCGAGTCGCACCGGAAACTGCAGACGTTTGAATCCGAGTAGCATATCTGTCGGAAACATTAGGATGCGTGGCAATAGTACATCTTCTCCAATAAATTTTCCATTAAAGACCAGCAATTGGAATTTAACAATTAACACTTGTTATGTTACACACAAACTGAATTGTCGCTGTTTGTACCTATTTGATTGTTTTTTTTTTTTAGATTTTGTTTTCAGAAACCTTCGCGGATGTACGCACAATAATTCTTCAATTCACACGTGTATTTTTCTATAAGCAGGAGTACGTTAATTAAAAGACCATTTTATTAAGAAACTTAATGAGGAAGGTTCATTTTTCTACCAGCAACAAAAAGATGTAGGCTTTGAATTAAGTAGTCAATAGTCAGATAACTATGCAATAAGATTATTTTAATATTATATACATATTATAGATCAGCGTTGATTTAAATAGCGAGAGATATGTTAGAAGAACACATGTCAATATAATATAGTAAAATATTAGAATTTATTTCAACTTTGCAGTATATTAGTTGTTATTTTCCTTTTTCCATTAAGGATTATTGCCAATTAAATCAAAATTTTGCACTAAGGAGTCAAGTTACCTTTAACCGCATTCCTTTCAATAGAAGTAAAAGTTTTTTTCCCGAAAGACCTACATTTTAAATCAATAACAGCTAATACAAATAATATGTATTTGGTTGTCTGTAGCAGTAATAATTCTCCATGCTCCTAGCGGGGCTGTACATACTCATCCGGCGTGCAAAACAACGCAAGCGTCCATGATTGCAAGTTATCGCTACCGTCCAAACAACTCATTGGGCCTCGCTCGCCCTGGCCCTACGTTTTCCATTAGGGGCTAATTCCTTTCCGGCCCGTTCCGACACTCTGCCTTTATACAGTTTATCTTGAGAGGTAGCCAATAGATGGCACGCGATTCCGAATGTAATTATGATACACGGGAGATTTTTATACTGTGTCCTTATACAGTGAATGCTTAAAATGATAATCAATTACACTTTCTAATCTTATATATTTTTTGAATTCGATAGTCCGTGTATTGAGTATTCGAATTATGTAATGTAATATGTGAAGTAATATTATATCACAAAGTTATGTTGATTCTTTCTGCCATATCCTTTATATAAGTAGCAAAAGAAACTTGAGGATGAAAATGGTGTAGTGTACCATATCAGATATCTGGCTGAAAGCGGTTTCGGACACCTGAACTACCCTTTCTTTTAGTTAGAGGGGAGAGGGCGACGAGGAACCGAAACAGGTTTTCGCAGGCGATAAAGATTCATTACTCGGCTGTACTATCATAGTCATATCCACCTGACATGATGGGTCTATTGCAATATTATAATCTAATAAGTGTTACCATATTTAAAGCATCATTTTACTTTTCTAGTCTTCTGATTCACATTTATCCCATCGATTTCATCATCTTTAATTACGTTAACCTTTTGTAACTCAACCGCTCTCAATTGCTTGTTATTTAGTACCTGAAACGTTTTTTCGCATATAGTTTAAGGATAGAATGATCGGGATAGGGCAAGGCTATTGATGGGCAAATTTCCCTCGCTCTGCCCCATTGGATGGATGGGAGGGATTTTAAACATCACAGACAGCCATGTAATATTAAATCGTCTGTACTGTAATTTGGATTCGTGAACAATGCAGCCAAAACCAACGAGACTGACCGCTCGGCTAAAGGACCGAAAGTTACCTCCTCTATCTTTTTGTGTTTTTCGTAGACTTTACTTTGTATAAATGTATTGGAATCGCGCATTATGTAAAATATTTTGCAATGTAAATTCTTAAAATCAAATGGAAATTACTCGTTCTATTCTTGAATAATAAATTCTGGAACACGAAATGAAATTTTTGTTTTACCGTAGGTTGACATGGTAACTTAAAACAGTATTTTAAGTGCCTATAGTATTACCAAATTACTTGTTCGCCGCCGAATTTGGAACTAGAATTCTCAATCTAGAATAAATTTCTCCAATTGCCATTTTATGCAAAATAAATATCTTGTCTACTGTCAATAACCGTCGCTAAAATATCAGTTTTGGAATTTATTGAAGTTTCAGTTTTGATTGAGTATAGCAACATTGCTAACATGACGGTGGCACCCTAACTAAAAGTCAAGTTGAGTTGGTACATCTATAGTAAATGTGACGAAACATTATACGGTATCTAATAATCTTAGCCACTGTATAAAAAAAAATTGTAAAACTATTATAAAATAGCCAGAACTCACTTTGAGTGATCAAAACTATATTAGATTTTCCGTTTTTTTGGCCTGGTCTATATTACGCCTCGGATGTTCCTTCGTTTTCTTAGATGGAAAATATATTTGGAGAATTTCATTGTTTTTTTTTTAATGTTTGTTTTGCTGTTTGTTTCAGTTGAAATATATGATGGGGTGGCGTGGCGATGAACCCTATCTGTGGAAACAAGATTTCAAAACTAACTTATGTTTTTTGACTGAGATTTATTTGATACATATCACAGATACTGTTTACTTATATACTGCAAAAGGAAACAGTTTTCTGTTACTGCTTAAATTTTAAATATAAACATTGTTATTTTAAAGGAATAATAACAACCTACGGTTTTAATGGAAATATAATTTAATTCTTGTTTTTTTCATTATAAATATTTTTATGATTCAATTTACCATCCTACAGCTTGGGATTGGCCTTCAAGTATTTTCAGGTCCAGGTTCAATCATAGTTCATTTGAAATACCTAAATTAATTAATTTGACATTTAAATAATTCAACAAACAATTAAACTTCTACATCAGTGCTCTCCAAGCCCTTATAATTAGAAATACTTTTGGTAAAATATACAAATCAGATATTTATATGTTGATTTCTATTCATAATACACAAAGGCTAGCGATACTTACGGCACGGTATTTTGAGGATAGAATTTTTTTATTTTCCAAAAGGATTGGTATGGGATAAGTAATAGTGATTAATTATACTGTGTTAACTGATAATTCTTAGTGAAAAAGAAACATATATACGAAAAAAAACTTACACTTATTCCATAATTTTATCAAATGATCAGCAGCGGTTTTGTTTTTATCGCGAGCATTTCCAATTTAACGTGATATTATTTTTTCTTTCAATTCAGAAATATTTAAAATTTATTTTTTAGGACAACATTTTCATGATTGATGACAAGTTATTTCAATTTTTTTTAATGAAATATTGTTTTTTTTCTGTTCTTTGCAAACAGTAATATTATTTCCACTTGCAATATAATCACTGTTTAATCAAAAACAAAGCTTAAAGTAACATAATATAATTTGGATTAAAGCAATAAAATTAGTCACGTCATGTGAACTATATTAGAAACTGAAACAATTCAATTGATAAGCAATTTATAATTTTTAGAATTTACATGTGAATATCGCATAAAAAAGACTCAGTTGCTTTTTAATGTATAGAGCGATATTTGTTATATATATATATTAATACGATATAGTTATTCAAATTGTAGATAAATGAGTTATATCGAAAAAATCGTCATATAGAGACAAATGAATATAGATTTCGTGTTTTAAATATGTTCTATTCAATCAGAAATTAAGTTTCTAGTGTATAAAAGCTCAAACCAAACAATTTTTGTTAGTAAGGCTAACATCTGTGATTTTGAATTGAAATTTAATAGACGTCCGATTCGCAACGACTCATTTCATTTAAAGTGAATACATCCAGTGTAGAATATATTAAATTGAAATAAAATACAAATTCTAAAGTGAGCGATAATTATTATAAAATGTTACGATTCATTTAAAATGTAAAAATACCAACCCAGAGTCGTAAAGAACATAATATGAACTCGCAAAATGAACACACAAACGAATGAAACACAAATAAGTACATTTAAAAATTTACAGTAGCGGCGAGTGAACTTTCCAATTAAATGAAAATATGCATTTGAAAACAACACAAACGCGATAATAACTGTTAACGAAACTATTTTATTCCCCTAGACAAAGGAAGAAGCACTCTTCTGCACGGGGCACATTACACCTGAAAAACACGCGCCGTCTCGTTCTCACACTTTTCACGGCGATTCTGTGATGGAGGCATTACCCCACCTACCTTTAACTGAAATTTTTCCGACAGTTCGTCATATTTATTTTTAAATACAATGAAAAATTGCTTCGAAGCCTCATAAAATTGGAAATAGGAATCAATTCTTTTAAATACGACCATTTCCACTATCGCTCATTGAGTGAATAGTCAACAGTTGAAAATTTTTACTAGCTGAAGAAATCGGTCATTCATCATCACAGAAATATATTTTTTAATCTTCTTCATAAAGGTGCTTCAAATTGTGTTGTATTTTGTCTTTCCACTAAAAATATGGTTAAACCGTTTAGACGACATATTGTTTTAAAAATTTTAGTGTTCAATTAATAAAGAATTTTTCTGTATTATTGATATATGTCCCCGAAGCGGGCTGTTAGTTTCACGTTTAATTTAATTGCTAGAGTCACTAGAGGTTATGTGTTTATATGAACTTCCGGTATGAAATCTAACTATGTATTGGGTTTCGAAAATGTATCAGATGAAAGTTTTGGATGGGTAAGTTAAAGAAAAACCACATATGTATTTACAGTAATTGTTTGCACGTCAAGACTTTCCACGTGAATTTAATGTAAACTTCTATGTAGGTAGATTGCCATTCAGTTTTTTTTCAATTTATCACTGTACGGGTATGTGAAATATTAAGAGAGCTTTATTAAATTAAATTATTATATTTATTGTACATATTCATATTGATATTTACATTATCTGAATAATGCGGAATACGTTTTAAAGATAATGGAGTTAAGTATAAAATGTAATTCATTGGTTAAACAAAACATAATAATATACTACAAAGAGGCGTTTGAGATGAGGCATAATTTTCTTGTTGGGGTCAAATTGCTCGGATAGGCGACATCACACCCCAGATGGCAAACTAAGCCCCTACCGCCTCACTCACGAGCCCAACCCCCTTACCCTGTGAAACAACCCTCCGGCACTTCCTTTTTATTTCCACCTCTGAATGCTTTCACACTGAACATTGTTCCTTTTTAACCTATTTCACTTTTTACTTTCTACAGAAAATAACATCGAACTTCCTCCATGCAGTGGCAGATTGTGGCAACCAGCACTCATATACTTACACGGTTGTATCAATTTGGAAAAAAATGGTAATTTCTCCAACGAGTAATATTAAATTTATTATAATTTATATTGTACGAATATTTATTACATGGCTTTGCCGGGGATAGACGGCGCTAATATTTAAATCTTTAGACGTTTTTCTTATTATTGCATTATTTTAGTACTAGCTGAAAGTTAAAAATCGGTTATAAATAATTGTACTTTGTGTTAGGTAGTATTCACTTGGTACACTTGAACTTTTATTTCCATAATTTGCACTTTGAATTAGATAGTAGTAACTTAGTACACTCAAACTTTGATTTTAATAGTTTCCATTTAATCACGGACTCTTTTAACAAAGTGAGTCAAGTTGTAGTAGGTTATGTTTGGGTTGATCTGGTTTGGTCGATCATCGACTATCGATTTCAAAGTGTGCGTATATATATTGAGTGAAAACTATTTTATGTATGTGAGAATATTTTTTCGTAAATGTAATATATTTCTTCAATGTTAAAATATATTTTATTATGAGGAATCACTTTGTTTTTAGTGAAAGCATTGGTTTTTTGTGGAATGTATTTTTTATGGGTGAAAACTATTTTTATGAAAGTGAATATGATCTAAACAAAAGTGCATTTAATTGTAAGCCGTTGAAAATATCCCTCTGGAACTTACCTCATATAAAACACATTAAATAAAGTCCGTTAACGAATAGTAATGACGAAATTTTAACGTTACGAATTATAAATGGCACCTAGAATGACATGTGCCAATGTCACATCGTTACTGTTCACCGTTCAGGAGGAGTCCTTGTGAAACATATACACATGTTATAGATTTTTCATAATGACCGCTCCACTCCAATCGATCATTTTATCATAAGATTTTTGACAAAACGTTTACTCAATAATAATTGATAAAGGAAAATGTTTAAACGTATCGTGTATGTATTGTATGAGAATATGCTGACCTTTAGTTTGAAAAATAAATATCACTGTGTATGGCATCAAAAGATTTTTAAAATATTTAATTTAAATTACTCATTGAAACCCAAAGAAAGTTATGCATCTTAATTATTATTATCCTTACAATACGTATTCTTAATAAATAAAATAAAATTAAGTGAACGAAGCGAGACCTTTTAAAAAATATTCCGAATACATTTTTTTATATTTAAAACTAGAAACTAACCTTAACTAGAAAATTAATTTTCTCTATAATACATTTTGGAACATAGTGCACAATTCTTTCCTAAAAAAGAGGTAACGGCAAAATTCACATTATGAACACCGAAATGATGATTTTTAGCTGTCGTAAATTTTTAACAAAATTTATTTCTTCACGAATAAAAATGGTTTACTAAGAATATTTTTTTCAAAAGATTTACGCAATTTCAAGCTTAGTCAGGTCAAGCGAAACGAGTGATTTTTAAGCAAGCCTATCTGAAATTTAACAACGTTTAAAGATAAATAAGAAAACTTATCAATTTATTTTGTTAATGAGTTTCTATAACATCTGAAAACTCGACGCCAGTGCATCGAGCGCCATCTTTCTTAAGAATGTCACGAACCTTCTATTAAAAAAAATTACGAAATTATCAAAGTGCGTATCGGTTTTCATTCCACTACAGTTTCTAAAAGTCGTGACGAGTAAGAGATAGTTTTTCCACCCCTCGCAGTACAAGAATCCGATACCTGTAGGGCGGCTATTAGCTCCCTAGCCCGCGCGACGCAGCCGCCCACGCGTTATTGCCCTTTCCCCCGCCCTGTTTTCATTTCTCGTTCTGATTCCTTTACCAAGTATATTGAGAAGGATGTAGGTGATTTTGGGCCACGACGCACTGGGAATTAGGATTTCTGGTTAAATTTTGCTCCAGCTTATTCCCGGCACCGAAATATGCCATGTGTGTTTTCTCTCTATTTGTTTGGAGTGCCTCTTTTCTCCTTGCAGTAGTATCGAATTTTTATGGCAAATAAACACATTTGCGAAATTCCTGTGAGAGGAAAATCATGCTGCTCGATAATGGTCTACTATCTGATTGTATAAAATAAAACCTTATTTACAGACGTGACGAGTTTTTTTTGCTTTGGGACGACAGATACTACATGATACGCTCTAGGGAGTTTATTAATATATTGACACAGCAATGATCACGTAACCTTTTTTTGCTCGTCCTTTGTGTCACACATTTTGTTGAATTTCAGTACGTTTTTTTAATGTACCTTCGCTTTCATAATAAATGATTTACTTCAGTGTAAATATATCAATAAGTAACCGTTATTACATAAAAGTTTTTTTATTGCATTTATAAATCATTTTTCTACACTCACTCTGCAACTTGATATAATGATCACAACCGGTTTTGCTCATCAGGAAAAATTTCAACTACGGTCAGCCTGAATAACTTTGGCCCAGTTCTGAGGGTTTTTGTATTTTTATGGTTCGCCATTGCATTTATGTGTGGTATTGTTCTACATAGAAATGAACTCATGTCTTAAGATGAAATTTAATTAACATTAATAAATCTATTGTTATAATTGATATATAAATACAGATAAAACAAGAAGGGCAAAAATTTTATTCGATTCGGGTAATTTTGGCTCACAACACAAATAATCATTGTAATTACTATAAATCCAGTGAAATCCAGTGAAGTCTTTGTGACTTTTCATTATGCTGTCATATATTCAGTACATACTTGAGATGGAAAAAAATATACACTATTTGGCTTACAGATTATTAATATAAATTGAAAATATGGCTAATCCAATTTATGTTAAGAAAAGTTTTTAAATTGTGTCTTACAATTTCAAGCTGACGTATAAATTCAAGAATAAAACAAATTCTGCTGAACATTAATTCATATTTTTACCACCATTTAAGTAAAAAATATTCATGTGGCATTAGTATTATCATGGTATTATAACAGCACCTTTTCCCATGTAGTGGGCCAGATAGTTAGGAAAAATTAATTATAGCACAGTTGTTATTTTAATAATATCAATCTAAACATATTATGTACTAAGTAATTTTCCACGAACAATTGACAGTTAACACCTTGAAGAATATTTTGTTTCGAATATAATAAATTTCAATTGTTCAAATTTTGTACATTTCCAGTTTGAGTTCATTCGTGTACTCGAATGCCTGAAGATGTCGAAAGGTAAAACCCGTGTCATTAGTGACGACATACATGAACATGTTCAAAATTCTAACAATTCAAATTTATTCGATATCTTAAATCGAGTATATGAATTATAATAACACTTTTTAATATATTTATTTAAATTATCACTATCTGAGCGAAATCGGTAATGTTGATGGGCCAATTGTAGTTTATTAGTAGAGCTTTGCTTGGCCCGGTTACATGATCGAGGATTTGAATTGCTGAATGGATTGATGATTAGTTTCCAAATACAACATGATTGTATGTAATGTTTTCGTTCTGTCACATCCACTTTATCCGATCAAGATAACGGTAAGAAGAGTGAGCGATGATTTAACTACTAGTCTTTTCCTAACTATATTTTTATATTTCGAGAAAGAAGGTGAGCTACCGACTTATTTAAAAATAAGCCATTATGAATACATGTATATTATGCTCCATATTAAATGACGAGATGATTTAAAAAAATAACTAATTTGTATACATATTATATTTGAAATGTCATGCTTATTATAGTTAATTTTTGCAACGCAATGTTGAAAATATTAAATAACTAATTCTAGGCTTTAAAAGTGATAATAGGGCTATAAAAAATTTATTAAATAAATAAAACTAATAAAACTGGGAAAATCATGGTGCTGCCAGAAATAAAAACACCATTCCCTGGTAATCAAGTTTTACAGTATCCCCATATAACTTCTTAACGCACATACTTCCCTCAGTTCAACATTGGTATGCTTTTAGTTCAAGTATCACTAAAACGTTTAGTCATTCTTTGAGTCAGAAAAATCTTATTCATCCTGAAACTTTTGTCAGATGAAATTTCCCCACAGAAATTTCAAATTATTATATTTTATGTATAATACTTCCAAGAACAAGTTTTTCTATTTTATTTTAATTTACTCGAATTTTTTAGAAACTTTTTGCAGATAAAGCTTTGGTTCTTTTGGATGTTTTTTGTGTGTAGAAAAAAAAGAAATGCTTAACCGTCAACAAAATGTCATCAACTAAACTTTTTGAAAATTTCATTATTTAATTAAGAAAGATGTATGTTACTCTAAAAAACATAACAAGTAAATTTGTACAAATGTATAAAATTACCTATATAATAACTTTGGATTGATTTACTAACAAAATACTTAACTACGATTTTATAGTATTGTCTTGAATATCATTGTACCTATATTAAACATGCATACAATATTGTAAATTTTATTTAAATTCTTTTCGCAACTCAAAATGTTTCTCTTACATAGATAAGTATTTAGCATGTTAAATAAAAATGTGTTTTTATATTATATATTATTTTAGATTTGACGTTTATGAAATTTTACCCAGAATTGTTTATGAAAATTGTTGAGACACATTAATCCGAAATTTTCAAACACGGTAAGGACACATGGTTCACTAATTTTAATGTGAAGCAGATATCAATTTTACTCAGTAATTTTAGGTCACATATTTTTGCAAGCTAGAAAATCAAATGTTTGTAAAACATGTTTTTATTACTTTACAATTTTTCGGTCAAAAGATTAAAAAGTATTAATTTTCGATAATTTATTTCTTCCGAGCTGCACAAGTTTACACGATTGCATATATATTATATTTGATTCTCGCATTAAATATAACTGTAACAAAGAGACAATATATATTGCATTAGTATTTTGCACAGAATTATTAAATTGACGATAATAGCGTATTTTCCATTTCCGCCTACCGCAGACACCGGTCGGAGCTGAAAGTAGGCATGGATACTGTACCGAGCACCGACCCAGCTCTATGCTAACATCACTGTGTCAACTCTGGATTATTTCCGAGTGGATTTATGAATTGCGGCTTCGGTTAAAATAAGCCCATAATCGTTTAATTTGAGCAGCGGTTCAACGAACTACGTGCAATTTTATAAATTTAATCAAGGTGTGTCTATTCATTATGAACTTGCGTCTTGTCACATCAAAAATTAAAGTATTCTATAGACTTCAATATATTTAGTAGCCGAGTTTTTAGCCTAGTCGTTGGCTTCAGTTACAGTGCTCACGGGCTAGAATCCCAGTACGAACAGTTTTATAAATTATTTTTTCAATCGATGTATATATTTGTGTTCAAAGTCGAAAAATCCCTCCCGTCTTATAGCTATAAACTATAAGGTTCGCTATAACCGTATTCCTGCCCTAGATCTATTCATTTATCTTTACTCATTTCGAAAAAAGAAAGATTAAGCAACTTACGGGCAGGGCCGTCTTAGGTGGGCGAAGTATTTGCGAGTGTGAGGCGGCGTGGCGTAGCTCGAAAATGTCAATCGTTCTCCGCCAATGGGATTGTAATACGTGAGAGGCGACGAAAAGTTGTGGCGCGCCATATGACGCGCTCGCAAGACTTCGTCCACCTAAGACACGCTGTTAATAACACCGTGAATTACGTGGACGAATTCGTTGCAAACCTAAGGTAGCGCGGCGTAGCTCGTAAATATTAATCGTTCTCCGCCAACGGGAGTGTCCTGCGCTTCGCCGCCGCTCCGCCTCACGCTCGCAAAACTTCTTTCACCTAAGATGGCCCGTAACAACTTGTTCTCGTAGAAAAAAGTCCGTTTCTATAAGCTCTATTTGGAGTTCATGTGCTCTACATTAGAAGCGGATATGGCTTGAAAAAATATTTTCTCAAACCGCGTCAATCATAATTTAAATATATTTTTTGGCATTTTTTTGGTACACAATTAAAAATAAAACTAATATTAAAAATGTAATCAATAATTAAAAATATTAATTTTATACAGCTTTTCACCACTAAGATTTTTCAAATTTTAAATTACGATAAATTTTATATGAAACATTAATAATTATTATACCATAGATTATTCATATGTTTACACATACTAATGAAAGAACTAATCGTAATTTTTCAAATTTTTAATAAAGTATTATATTTATGTTTGTTCAGCTTCTAACAAATATTTTCATAAAGTAATCTAATGTTATTAAATTGAATGTATTTTTATTTACAATTATTTAATAAAGGAAGCAAGCTATTGAGAATATCATTCGAAAATGTTTGTGAATACAAATATTGGGAGGCCAATATTATTTTTCCATATCTTTAAATATATTTTTTAATAGATATGCTATTCTTTAAGAAAATAAAGCAAAATTTTTATCAGAAAGCGTGTGTAGCTCCGCATTTAAATTGTGTATAAATGTGATTTTTTAAAACTCATTATAATTTCAATAAACGTTTGTTTATGACGCAATGATTATGTTTTCAAGAAATAAAGATAGTTTAATAATTTTAATATGCAACATGTTTTTATACAATTCTTTCATCTTGAATGTGATAAGTTGCTGCTGTTACGAAATTGTGATGAAGCTTTATATTTAAATTCTCTGAATTCGTGAGTTTTTACCTCTGTTTACGCAGCGAGTTGTTGAAAGCTTTCTTATATTTGTTGAACATTTGCGTGGCCCCAGTTTCCAATAATAACTCTTGCAGTGAACAACATTCCTCATCGATGACAGAACTTTGGCGTTTATTCAACCCGAATGAAAAATTCACAAATATTTTCCTAGTAGAAAGTGGAAAATTGCTAAATACCTGTTGACTTACATTGATCATGAATAGGTTTGTTATAACGACTGTGTTGACATTTATCGAAATTACTTATAAATTATGATGAACTTGCCGAGAAATTAAAAAAAATATTATATTTTAAAGGATATTTTTGCTAGCCATCATATTGGTTAATGTTTAGATTTTAAATTTATTTTTCTCGGTAGTTTGTAATATTTTGAACTACTTAAAAAAGAATACAAATAAAATGAGAGATGTTTTATTGACAAGTCGATAATTTGCTACGTTTCTCTTTCAAAGTTATATGTTCTACGTTAAATTTAAAATAATAGATGGAGTTTGAAAATGTTAAAAATATTACAGATCTAAAAATAAAAGCGTTGCTGGCTACGGTTAAGGATGTCTCGGGTTCAATTCCCGGTGCGAACGGTTTTCATAGATTGATTTTTCAATCAATTTATGGATTTCTGTTCGTAGTCTGAGTCCTCCCTCCCATCCATCCCATCCTCACGGGGTGTAGCGAGAGCGATTAGCTAACCACTAGTCCTGTCCTAGCCTTATCGTTCTATTCCTACTCTCTTCGACAAAAAAAAAAGAGAGGTTGAGCAACTGAGTAACAAGCAGTTCTCGTAGAAAAATTCTCTTAAGATACCTCAATTAGGAGACCATATGCTCCATATTGGAAGCGGACATGGAAAAAAAATTGTGTTTTGAAACAAGTTAGTTGATTCAATGAAAATGTCAGGAAAATGTTTCAAAACGTTGTTAATTGTTCTGTGACAGCTGAAAGTAGTAAAATAGCCGATTTATGATATTGAGATATTGATAGAAGCAGATAGGTTATAGTATTCATCACTTTGTATACGATTAAAACTTTATTTCCTCAATAGGAATTTAAATCTCAATAGATTTAACAGCGAAACGTGCCAGATTTGAATCACATTTATTTTTGAAGTATTTTATTGATTTTTTATCCACATATGTATATTCATATTCAAATATTAAAGTTAAAAACGGAGATTTTGTATTATCATAAATATAAACATAATTAATAACTGTTAAAATTACTTGAAATAAATTCTGATGTTTTCAAACATGTTGTTTGAACAGCGTTGCACGTTCGCATATTTGCATTTTCAATGTGAAACTTTTGACGTTTACTTTATTTTATATCCATCGCTTACGAGAGTAAATATGATATAAGATTTTGCAAAGGCAAACGCGTATTTTAATGTATTTTTTACGATGCACGAATACTTGGAGTTTGAAGGAGATTGACGCAAATCGGGATTATGTAAAAAAAAATGCTGAGTGTATAAATATGATGGTTGGAAATCTCTGAGTTCTTCGGATTAGGGTTGTCAATCGACAAAGATTAAATTCTGCATATAATTAAAGATCCATCTCAGGGCACTTTATGGAACTTCAATATTAAATTTGAATCATAAAATTTTGCTCTCTCATTCTTCGCAATTCGGCATGTTCAGGTATTCAAATTCACGGATCAATACGAATTGGCAGTTATTAACAGTTTTATAGTTTATATATAAAAAGGAATTGAGTATACTAGGATATATTATACTTATCGATGTTGATCAGAGTTAATTGTAGTACGAAAGTACAAAATAATATATGTACTATAGATGTACCAATTTGACTTGGTCACGTTAGTAATGTTGCTCTACTCACTTTTAAGGTGTTAACTCTTGGTGGAAAGACATTTTATTTTAAAAAATAAAACACAATTCATTTGTACTACTTCCACATATTTATAATGATCAGGACCGGTTTCGCTCATCACGAGCATTATCAACAGATCTAAAAAAAAATGTTGCTATACTCAACCAGAGCTGAAATTTCAATAAAATCCAAAACTGATATTTTTGCGACGGTTATTAAAAGCAGACAAGATATTTATTTTGCATAAAATGACAATTGGAGAAATTCATTTTAGACTGACAATTTTAGCTCCAAATTCGGCGGCGGCATAGTAATGTTAGTAATACTATAGTAACGTTTAAAAGTTTCCAACCTAAGGGTTTTATTGTCAAACAATCTTTAAAACTGACAATCTAGTTGATTAATTGTTTAAATTTATAAACAGTTTACTATATTTTTAAACAAAATAATTGGTATCAGTTGCCTTGATTGGAAGATAAAAAAAACATTACTATTGGTACAGCAGCTGGTAGTATTAGATTTTATTGTTCAATTTTTTTATGTCACAAAATCATGAAAACTTACTTCACATCCCTATTATTCTTCTTTGCCAAAGCAGGTTAAAGATGATCTTGTGATTTTTTATTACACGGAATAAAAAATCTACTAAACAAACACTTTTAAATCACTCAGCGGTAGGGATTTGGCGCTGAGTTTTCTAAACAAATATTTTTCCGTACAACTTTACTGTGTCTAGTATATAATTTTTTAAAAAATTGGTTTCGTGTGTATGTGCTATTTCATCATTTTATACCTCTGAGATTATATATATCTTAATAATAGAGGTCCAAAGATCGTTTTCTGGTTTTGAATTTGATTTATACTGGAGTTCTACCAATTAAATGCCAATTCAATCAATATATTACTTTTTTTAAAAAAGAAGAAGGCTTGTCGAATAAAAAATATTTAAATATACTATTTCCGAGTTTGGAGTGATCTTTGACAATAAATATGTGGTTAAGATATATACAATGCACAAGGTATAGATAATAGATATGTATTTTCATTTCTTTCGATATCAAAGCCATAACGTGACTCCGACTTAGATAACGATTAAAAAAAGTCTAATTTTGTCAGGTTTTTTCCTTCCTTTAATATTTATGTGTAATTGGTCTTCAAATCAACACCAACTAACCCATCCGGCAAATAATTGAATTTTTCATATTATACAAACAATATACACGTATATATGTATATTGCACAACAAGAAGATGTTGTAGGCATAAATAAAAATGAAACAATTACATTAATACACGCAGAAATGCAAAAATTCACTTTATAGAAAAGGTAGTCGGAGTGGCTCGTTTTTTACAACACCGACTCCGACCCCGACTCCGCAGCCCTGGTAATTAGTCAACGGTTACTGTGGCAAAATAGAATTCGTGCGACAGCTCCTAGCTGTCTACAATAAATAGCGAGTGGTTGTTGTAGGTGTTAATTCAATTTTATTAAGATAATTGTTAATTATATATGGCTTCAGTAAGTAAACGAATGTACGGTTTTTCTTTTGTCAATTATTCTCATGATTAACAATTATTGTAATATACGTTGTATTATTTTCTACAATCACTGATTGCAGCATTCGAAATTTATAAAAATGCAAGTATGCCGAATATGGCAAATATATTCTTCAAGGCACATGTGCGTTGATTTGGATTAATTTAATAGTTTTGTTGTAGGTAATATATCTTTCAATCAAAAGTGTTGATAAATACTTACATGGCACTTATCAAATAACTTTGTACGTTTCATGTTTGCAGCATATGAAAAGAGAGTTTTCAATATAATATAACGCTACATAATACATTTAAACACCACTAACTGTGTATCGTCTAAAAACTTTGAATCGGAGTTACTGCACGGAGTGGCACCGGGAGCTCCAGATACTTGTTTATAACACAATTTTTGAAAGATGATTTTTTATGAACAAATATGATTTATAGTTTGACTAAATCCTTCTACAATATTTATTTCCTGAAGTTAAAAAAGATATTCTTCTGTTTCGGTGTTGATTATTTGACGAAATAAATTAAAACGCGACCAACATGTTTGATGATATTTTAAATAAATACGATATCTAATTTAATTCGCATTGAACGTGAATTTTTTTTGGATTATTGAGATTTTGTACACTTCCATGTATTTTGTCACTAACGACCCGGGTTTCGCCTTTCGGCATCTTCAGGCATTCGAGCACACGAATGGACTCGAACTGACTCAAATTTGATATTGAAATTCCATCAAGCACCCTCAGTCGATGTCTTAAATTAGTGAATTTTTTTGTTGAAAAGTGAATGTTTTTTCATAAACAATTTGCTTCAACTAATACTATGAAAGCAAAAATTTATGCTGATGCAAGTAAATTTTTAATAATCAAATATACCAAAAGGCTTAAATTAGTTGGTACTATAGACTATAATACCAGTATATGTTTTAACTTTTCGTTATACAACAATCATGTGGGAATAGACAACTAACTGAAACACTGAATACACGAGTAATGAAATATCCACTTGAATTTCGATTTTTACATAAGTATTTAACATAACATAAAAAATAAAGCTCTCGTCAAAATCTTTATTTATATGTTATAATTAAAAGTTTTTTGAATACCTACTATTTTTATCTGTATAGTTTCGACACTGCCAAAATCATTATATTATTATATTAACCCAAGTGGTTTTTGATATGTGTATTATATTTCATATGCTATGCACACATTTTTTACTGTAGTAAAAATTTAGTCTAACGTGTTTTCGGTTATCTAGCATCTATTACATTTATAATAAATATAATCAATGTGACGAATAAATTCTATTTATTATTCAAATTACCCGCTCGTCTTACGCGAGTTGTATAATATATAGCTTAAAGTTTAACGCGGTACAGCTTTCACACTTCACCCCCATTTCCGGTACAAGCGCTCGGCAACAACAATAAGGGTGCAGCGGTAGTTCTACTTCCCCCACATTCCCCACTCAAATTGTGACCAAATTTTAGGGGAAAATGTAGGAAAACTTTTTATAAGTGAACCAAACAGTTTTAACTAAATGAACCTTACTTTTTTTTCAAAAATGTATTTATATATGTTCACTTTAAAAAGCCAACCTTCTTACATTCTTAACTTTTTGTCATTATTTGATAATAATCATTTTATTTCTGAGTAAAAAATTAAAAATAAACCCATCTTTGTTTACCATTGTTTTAATTGCAGTTTTGATGACCGGGTTAAAACCAGTTTTCTTTTAGGTTTATATTCTGTTAAATGAATTCATTAGGTGTCAAACCGATTCACATTGTGAGCTGATACGGTTTTTTAATATTTTCAACAATTCCATGGCATCGTGATATTCGTCAAAATGGGAGCTAAAATTGTATTTAAAATATAATATGACATTCGATTCTCCTCATTCATTTCGTCGATGAATGACTGTTTCCAATGTCGTGTATGAACATTAAACGAGGAATGATTGTGAAGTGAAGCCATATTAGATGCAGATGCCAACATCTTATTCCCGCGTTATTTTCAATGTTCGGGCACCGTAGCCAACACCTCATTTTCCCGCTTCCGAATGCTCCAGACGTCCTGGAATATTATCCGGAAAAAAGTTTTCATATAAAACCGCTAACGGCCTTGTTTAAGTCGCCATAAAGCTGGCGGGCGGCGTCGTCGGCGTCGCGGCGGCAAGAGGCGTCGCAAACTGTCCTCTGCTTTGGACACGCCGCAGCTTTTGTGGCTTCCTCCTATACTAACGCCATCCAGGGAAGCTTTCAGGAACATGTCTTTTAATTGGCAGCTACTTGGTAGAACTTCATTGTTAAGTATTATCTGATAAGGTAGAAACTATATTTCAAAATTCTCTTGGAACTAAAAGTTTCTTATTATTTTTTAAAGATGGACTTCAAAAAATTATAATATATTTAATGATAAAAATAGCATGCAAATATTTTTATTTCTCTCACTGACATACTCTCACTACAGATATTATCCGTAAATAACATATTCATAAAATAATCTTATATCAAAAGACTGCTGAAATATAAATAGGAGTATATTTTGTAGAGCGTAATAATATTGCTCTGCTACTTTGAATGGGAGAAGCGATTCACGTCCATTGCTGTTGAACAGAACATACGATTGTTTGCAAAATAATACTGGCATCAGTGGAGTGGTATGAGTAAGCCATAAAGATACACAATACTGCCACCATAAGAAAAATAGTTTACTAGTTTATAAATAACTAGAATTTCTTTGCTTATGACTCTATAGTATGTTAGAAAGTTATTTTACAAGACTAGGAACATAATGATGCATATCATTATACTAAATTAACAGCAAGTCACCTGGATTTAATCAACTCTTCTTTTTGTAATAAATTGTTTGTAAAAAATATTATTTCTTTTTAAGAAAATAATATTCGATTTATCGACATTACGCGTTGTTATCAGATGAGTAAAATAATTTCTCTCAATGTTTTTTACCACAGTTATTTGAGAATGTATCCAATTTAATTACAGTTAAATATGTAGGTTGATAATCTATGTCAGTACTGTAGCCGTTTGGACAACACTTTTGGGCGTTCTCCCTATTCTGTAGCGGTGTAAACTGTTTTGTGTATAAAATATTTCATTATTGATTCTTTAATTGGTTGACGCATTTGTATCCCATTTTAAAAACAAAGTTTAATAAGTTTTTACCAATGCCAATCCTTCTTTCCTTACCCTTTTCAATTAAGTGAGGCTTAGTAACCAGTTCTTTTATAAAAAAGTTTTGATAATATACTTATTATTAGTCAATATATTGTGATCCATATTAATTTATTTTATATCTATGTACTAGAGGTCTGCACGGGCCTAAATTTTATGAAATTACCCGGCCCGAGCCTGTTCACCTCAAGCCCGACCCGGCCCGAGCCCGAGTCTTAATACCACACTTGTTACCCGAGCCCGACCGGAAGCCTAAATTTATATATCTCGGTCCGAAAAAAACCTGATTTAAAAAAAATACAGTAGCATAAAATTCAATAACGTACCTACCCGACTCTTTCACATGTAGATAAATCTATTTTTTCACGGAATGATTTCCACATATCACCACAGTCACCACTTTTCAACATTTTCTTTATATCGTTGAAACTCGTTTTTAACGAATCTTTTGTATTTTCTTATAATGAATTTTTCGGCACACGGAACAGTCGACTATCTAAAACGAATAGAAAGCCGTTACTGAATAATATCACACTTTATTCATTTAAGAACTATTTTAACTTACTATCGGTGATGATTAAACGAACAAAGCATTGTTTCACGGAGCAATGACAATTTTATGAGCTCAGTTTCAGGTTACCAAAATATAAAATGATGTCTCCATACTTCCATACTTATCAAATAAAAGACTCTATTGTATCCAATGCTATTCGAAACGTAATAAATTATTTTATTTATTGCCTTTTTGTTATCAACAGTATTTAGTTATCAAGAGTACTCATGATCCGAACATAGTCCGAAATACGTTTTTGAAGAACAAATCTCTTACCCGGGCCCGTTCCGAGCCCTAATATCAATTGTCTCTACCCGCCCCAATCCGGCCCACAGGCAGAGCCCGGCCGGTGCAGAACTCTACTATGTACATTACAAAAATTACAAACTATAAGTGTATGGCTTTAAAGAGCGGGTACAGTTTAAAAAGAAAGCTTTTTTATCTGATTGTAGTCTATTATATTACTATTATTTGAAGTCTGAGATGATTTTCTAAGTAAAACAAAAATAATAAAATTGAGAAAAGTAATTTTGAGGCTTAAAAAATGTACGCCTTTTCGTTGAGTTGCTATGTAGAAAACTATTTATGGAGTCGGTGTGGCTGTAAAATGAACGTCGCGGCTTCTCCACGAACTAGATAGTTTTCCCTTATTGCAGAGTTTTCCAAGTATTGTTAGAAAACCTCAACGAGTTTAAGGGATATGGGATATTGAAATTTCATATCTTTTTTGACATGATAAATTTTAATTTGTGTTGATTTAAAAAATCTTCCTTTTAACTGCATGGACTATTTCTCATTTTTTCGAAAAAGCACAAATACACAGCAATATTAAAATAAAACAAAGATGTACGAGACACCGTGTATTTATTCTAATATCGTATTTTGTGATTTCACCTTTTTTGTCTTCTATAATACAACTTTTGTAAAATAGTTTATTTTTGGAGTTTTGCCACCGTTTCTTATATCAAGGTTAATAAAGTACATCCATTATATAAAATTGAAATTGATAACTTTCCTATTACACTGATTTTATCACTATGCGTGACATGTATTTCGTCTCTTTGAGAAGTGTTACAGAGTAACTCGATCATAAAAAATGTATTTATAACGTATACTTTGATTTTAATTTTTACTTTATAAATGAGAAAATTAAGAGTGCCAACTTTTTGCGCTAGGAGGAGTCACAAACAATAACTGTTTTAAGCAATTAAAATTTTTTGTGGAGTAAAAAATGCTTGCTTTTAGTGATTGAAATAATGTTAGTTGTAATATTATATTTTTAATAATTTTATTAAAATCTATTTATTCACGCACACAAGACGGTTGATGATGATGTTTAAATGTTATTAATCCAAATATTGGAAATAGTTTTTCAATAGAAATATGTGGCCATTGTATCGATTGTTTTCCTTACGATAGAATATTGATGGAAACTTTTCCCTGAACGACCGTAAGGGAATGTTGCCACAATGAAGTGTGGAATTTTTATTTCAATGCCGAGTTATGAGGCGTGGAACCGAATGGCTTGTGCCAGCAGAAGTGAGGAACTGTAGAACTAAACCGCCTTGTGGAACCATTAGATGCTACACAAAATTTCGAGCCATTGAAGTGGAAGGATTTTACACAGTGGGGTTAGGAAACCATTTATTTTCGTGAAGGGATTCTGGATATCACAGTTTAAAAATAAATTTCGTTTCGTACTAAAATATTATATTTGAAAATGTTAAAAAATTCTTTCATGCTTTGACTGTCATAAGACATAGTAAGAGTTTGAATGACAACTAGTTTTAAGCTATTCAACCTACATTTCACCTAATAATATTTGAATGCCTTTGTTGCCAATACCTGCTCAAAATTTATTATTATCGATTATTTAGTTATTCTCCCCAATCCTTTAAATTAGTGGTGAAATCAGGGTATCTTGCCACATCAAGCGTCACTGAGTACGCTCTATGGATATTATTTAAAAGACAAACATTCCTACGGTCAGGTAAAAGTGGTAAATGAAATTAACGTACTTATTAAAAGTATATTACTATTTCTTTAAGGTATATTTAACGAAGCATAGCTTTATCAATATAAAAGACTGTATTGTCCCCTCCATGTTAGCACTCCACTGTTTAGAAATAACTCGTTTGTTTATATTGAACAGTTTTATGCCAAATAGTGAGTGGATTATGGCATTCCTGAGGTCGTTTAATAATACTACCGATTCAAAAAAGCTCTAAATTGTTTCTTGGACGTAAATGTGTTTGTTTGTATTATATTGTACACTATATTGCTTTCAGGGCTTCAAATTTTAAAAATACTTACGGTTTAATATTACAGTGGTAAATATCTATTAAACTGCAACTCCGACAGACAAAAATTTATAGTGAAAAAGAACACATTTCAATTTATGTATCAACAGAAAACACAACATTTTGTTTGAAAATTTCTCGAAAATCATATTTAATTCATATAATCATTTAAGTGAACACTATTGTATGGAGAAATACACTAGATATTGTACAACGTAACATTTATTTAATATTAATATTTACAATAAAATTAAATTTTAAAAATAAAAAAAAATTTGTTTGTCACATTTTTAAATCTAAAGGCTGGAAACTAGGAATCGATTATCCGATAAAAATAAGTACATATTTAATAAAAAGAATATGATGGTTCAATGTCCTCAAGAATATTACGAATGTCAATTTATTATACAAACAATCACAACATTAACTTTTTAACGACTTCATTATATAACATTGAAACTATAAAATATTTACTCTTAACATTGACATAGGTATGCGGAAAAAAATGCATAAAGTTATCCTAATGAACTAAGAATAAAACGATGTTTTAAGAAACACATACACTGGATGAAAGAATTATTAAGTAGAAAACAAGCCACAAATACTGAAATGATTTTTATATTGTAATGTACAAATTTACTGATAAATAACAAATCGCTTAGTTAATAACAAATAAAGAATTTGAAATTACTTTTAAAATCCAGAATCAAAGAATATGCTTAACCACCATTTGTCATTTTAAAATTAAAACGAATAAATCAAATTTCCTTTGTTTCTCATTAAAAAGAGAGACATTAAAAGTTGCTGTTATCGAAAACGGGTTTTCTGTTTAAAAATTTATTGTGATGTGTTTTTTAAGTATCCTATTTGATTTTCGTTCCGATTTTTCTAAATGTTTGAGGTATTAATTACTTGAAATATTAAATTGCATACTCTGCATTGATTTAATTAAAAAAAGTCCATAGCAAATCTGTCAACGTGTGGCGAATGAATACGACATAAAATGCTTCAGAGCAGAGAAAACAAAACGAAATGTCGAGCCATTTGCAAATAACCATTTAGGGAAGATCCCAGACAAGTAAATTAACATGTTCGCAGTAATTCTGTGCGTCGCATTTTTCATGAGCCGTGTATAATAGTACAAACTCCGAAATTTGTTGTACATATAAATTCATTATTTATACGATTTCATTAGATAGAAAGCTTCACATAGAGAGGTAAGAATTAAATTAAATTATAAAAATAGTTCCATTTTTATTTATTGCAACTGAGCATATTACTTTTTTAATTAATTAGTAATTAATTAAAACAGTAATATGCTTAGTTGTAGGTAATTATTTACACATCAGTTATTCAAAGCATGGCGTAAAAAGAGGTGAAACACGTATCACGTCTAGCGACACAAATTTCATATTTTAACGAAGATATATTTTTTTATACAAACACATATATTTATTTAATATGATAAAATTTTGATAGAAACTTTCTCTGGAAATTAAATACCAATGAACGCTTTCAATTAAATTGTTAATTAAATTCATCAACATCTTTGGTATACTAAATACATAGCTCTCATTTCATGAGTCGATGCAAGGACGCTACATATTTCTCACAAGGATAATATGAATTCATGCTTTAACGACATTCATTCCGTTATTATGTTTCATACAGAGCCAAGTATTTTTTTGGCCAACAGCCAAATTCGTTTTCTTTAGTCAACTCCGACTCTACAACAAATCCTACCTGAATTTTAAGACACATAAAAAGTTTATGTATTGTTGAAATTGTATATTGATCCTTAAATAAGCATATTTTAAAGTTATGGTGTTGGAAAATTCTATTAATATAACCACGGAATCAACGGACCACGGAAAAAATAATTCAATTAACGCTCTTTTCTCGAAGAGATATATTATAAAACTACCTTGTGCAATTTTCGTCGTAAATTTGTGTTAAATTTGTGTTTCCAAAACGGACCATGTTGCAGTTAGTTATTTTAGTGTAGATTTGTATTTCCCTACATTCAAGTCTATTCATTTAGAGGATAGTGTTTATATATCCTATTGGAATCATTGCCCACTTTAACACAGTAAACTGTACCCCTCCTTTACAAGAAAAACCACAATTCCGAAATATGTAACACCATTGTTTAAATAAGCGTCAAAGGATTTTAATGCAGAATAACTTGGATACACTAACGAAAATGACTTAGTCGTCTCACGAGAATTGACAGAAATGATAACTTTAAGAAACACTGAATCAGTTTTCGGAAATTTTCCACCACTAAAATATACATACTTACAACTCAATATTTTTTTACAAAACGATGTTTTGTTTGCTATATCACGATTAACACGAAATTAGTATTTATTTTACAGTAAGTAGTTTTACTATGTGTTTTGGTATGCAACGGTGTGATTGAGGTATATTAAAGATAACTTAGAATTTTGCTCTTTGGGTAACTTTTAATTTTTATTGAATTATTATATTTCTTAATTGAATTAATAAAGCATGTGAAATAAAAATGATCAGCAATCTAAATATCGAAAGAAGAATAAATTAATGGACCACTGAAAGGATTAGAGTAGCGTCCCCGAACAGTAGTTATTCCACTTGCACTTATGGCTTCCGCTGATTAACGTTTTGTCATTCTCAATGACTTATTTTACAGATCTAAATATGAAACTTTCAATAATTCATTGTGGAAATAAATACGAATTGCCTAACTAAATTCTTATAGTTCATGAACCAACTGTTTTATATACCTTGTGATTATTAATATTCAATTATACATAAATAGTCCTGTTTTTATTGTATTTTTACACATAAACATGTGGAGGTGGTACAAACAAATTGTGTTTTATTTTTAAAATACATAACAATAAATAATCACAGTCATGATAAAAAATAGTTTTTTACTTAATGATACATTTCGCAAATAGTTATTGTAGAAATAAGGTGTAGCCTTTTAGCTGATGCCAGTATTATATTTTTTTATGAATAACTGTTACTATTATTAATGTCTTGGAAATATGTACAAATACACTATAAATCATGGCTATATCTATAAATCATAGCAAGCTTAGACATTTATAATTAGTAACGTTTACCATAAAGAATTGTTAATGAAGACTGAAAGCGTAAATTATATTATAAGAAAATGTTAATTAGTTAATCGTATTCGTTAAAAATCTGCCACGATATTGAACCATCACGACTTTATTAACCTAATAATTTGAACTATTACTTTATTCTTTGACGATACTGTAATAAAGAAAATAAATAATTTTACACACTACTTTTAATGACGTCACGAGTAAAACAATTTTATATTTGGCGTGTTCGAAAATAATTAAATCTACTAACTCATCCGAGAGGTATGTCACCATAAGAGAGATGCTTTCATGATACTGAGTAATAAAACGGCTTTTGGATTCGAGGTATATGCCATTGCATTTGAATTACTAAAAAATATAATATGGAAGGAGTATAATATAAAATATAGAAGGCCTGCAATATGAGGCTATTACAGGAATTCGTTAGGCAAATTACTTATTAACAATAAAGATAGAATCCACTTTAAGAACAAATCTGGCATTTATAAATTACAATGTAGTGATTGCCAACACTTCTATATGGGTAAAACCACACGTACATTAGATATAAGAGTATCAGAACATTTAGCCGCGCTTAGTTTAAGAAAGATACATCAACATTTGCAATCACTTGTTATTTGAGAACCATACGTTCAAAGCTGATTATGGGGTTAAAATGTTGCATCAAAACATGTGGGATCATAAATTATTTTATCAAGAAATTTTGGAAATCAATAGAGCCCAGTTAAATTCCTTACCAATTTTGAACGAACATCTGAATCTTCGAAACTCTCCTCTATATTAATAAAACATGAATTAACAATCAAAACTAAACATAAATTCACAATCAAAGTAATGAATTTCCCATATTAATACATCGGTCCATGGTCACCCTAACTAAAAATTGGGATTTCTTGGAATTGTACTTAAAAAACCCCCCTCACCCGTCTGTTCAGTCGTAAGGTGTTCACTAGTCCAGATGTTAATTTCTTAGACACAGAGATAAGATTTGTCCAATTTCATTTTGTATATAATCGTTATAAACTGTCTGTTTGAGTTAGTTTGAGTCCACTCGTGTGCTCGAATACCCGAAAATGACGAAAGGCGAAACCTGGGTCGTTATTGACAAAATACATGGAAATGTACAAAATCTCAATAATTCAAATTTGATATTGAAATTCCATCAAACACCCTTAGTCGATGTCAATTATAACCGATTTGTTGAATCCAGAACTAAAGAATCACATAGAAGATACTTTGCCGCTTTTTACAAACTGCATTGAAATATATTATCCATCCATGCGTTGCATCGAAATGGAGGCCATAAATTTAACTGCTGTAGCAATTACATCGGGAATAAGTCTGCCTACGAACGCTTTTATAGTGTCGTACAATATGGTAAACTTTGCTACTCTCATGATACGGAAAATGGGTATGGGAAGCCAGGATCACTGCACTATAACGTAACTATGTATGTGGCTCTGTAAGTCGTATGTGCATAAAAATTGGAACTTACCAACGTTCTGTTTAATATAGGAACTATTCTGGGTTCATATATTATTTTTTCATCCACATGTAGTCATGACCTATATAATGATTTATTGTATTATTATAACAGAAGATCTATAAAACGTTTTTAAAATTATGAATACGTTCATATCTGTGACTACCTAAAATTTCTCCGTGTAAATAGTCCTGTTTAGCAATTTTATGCATTATGCATAATGTAAAAAGTATGTTATATTTAAAAATAATAAATCAGTTTTTATAAAATGATATAAATTTATTAAGTGTTAAAATAGAATCGATATAATGAGTATTATGCAATGTCTTTTTTGCCCGTATATTTTTTCAACTAATTACTAAAATATTCCTTGTCCCATAAGTTGACTAATTCACAAATATTGCGTTCTCATAAAAAAAGCTTAAACTTTAGAGATGAAACATTATAAGTTCATATGCTACTTACTAAGAATGGACCATTATTGGTTTTTCATAATTTAATAATTTAATTCAGATATTTTTTTAAGATTGACTGTTTAACATTTTACAAGTATATATTATACCATGAATTTTTATATAAAAAAATTAATAATAGGTATTTCTTTGAAAAACTATTTACTTTTCAGTAAGTTGAACAGTTAATATCGAAAGTATTTTAGCCAATAGACGTAACCGTCAAAATTGAAATTGTTCAGGTGAGAGTAAAAGCTGTATTTATCGAAAACATTATATGGTGAATTGCGTTATAAATCTTTGGAATGCATTCTTGTAAATTCTCATATTTGCAGATACGGGATCATACGTAGGGAGTGTCGATATAATAGTGGCTTATATCAAGTGCGGGGGGGGGTCAGAATTATTAAACCTAAAACCAATGTAAAATGATGTTTCCCTTCCAAAAAGTAGTCAATTTATTTTTCTAATTTACACCATTTGGCTGAGACCTGCTCTGTCGTCTTTCAAATGAGATCCAATCATTAAATCATTCTCGTATTTTTTGAGGGTTACATCAATTGGCCAAAATACAGTCGATATATAAAACATACAATTCTATTATATACCACAAAAAATCCGTTTACGGCTTAAGTACTGGACGGTATTCAAAATAGCTTTTGATGAAATTTTACAATTCCTGAAGAACTAAACTCAATGTTTTATTTCACCTTTTATTATGGTCAATCTAATCAATAAGTTTATTGCGAAATTAGCATACTATTATTTATTAAACTACATATTATTGTATTATCTTTAATGCCCTCTCGTATATGTATATTTAAAAGCACTGTGTTTGAATTTGAATTTCTCTAGAATCGTTCCAGCATGGACGCGTGCACAATCTTTTTTGCATTTGTTTCGTTTTAATTGGCAGAAGAATTTGCAGGCTGAATATGGCGTCGTAAGTTTTAATATCATCCATATAATATGTGTGTGGCATTGTTAATAAGGCAGAATTTAACAGGTACATAATATGCATCTTGTCAGAATATTTCTCTTATAAAGGCACTATGCAATAAGCCCACGGCGAGTATAATTATTGCATAATAATCTTTTCCTTTGTCCATAAATTACATCACGATGCTTTGTGTATTTTTCGTTAATATCAATATCTCATTTTGAGACAAAATCTTTTACCACGCGTCCAAATAACGTAAATTTTTTTATCTTGTGGATAGTACAAACGAATTACTTTATTTGGATTTCGCTGTGTATAATTATTGTTTCAAGACAATGTGTGAGTGATCCTTCCCAACACACTTCTTGGTGAAGGCGTATTATCATTATTCTATATCTATACTAACTCTTTAAGTTCATATGAATTAGGAAAGGATGTGATTTCCAATATCACCTATTTTAATTGAATTATGTTATATACACTATCTAACTAGGTAAGCACTATAAAATAACATACAAATTTAAACGAAACAGTAAGGTATATTATAATTATTCAAAATTATGAAATAAACGAGATAGCCTCAATTACAAAAAGTAATAATATGTTTTTTTTTCATTTGAATATTTCTCGTTTTCCCTGCATTTATTTACCTACTGAAACTATATGGAACCAGTAAACTGGGCTCTGAGTTTCATAGCTAATTGATTTTGGCTTACAATTAAATGCACTTTTGTTTAGATCATATTCACTTTCATGAAAATAGTTTTCACTTATAACAAATACATTCTGCAAAAAATCAATTCTTTCCCTAAAAATAAAGTGATCCCACATAAAAAAATATATTTTAACATTGAAGAAATATATTACACTTACGAAAAAATATTTCCGTATAGATAAAATAGTTTTCACTCAATATAAATACTCACACTTTGAAATCGATAGTTACACGAAGCTGTAATGAAATGTCACTTATTCTTCTACCCTGTATTAGGCCGCCTATATTGTCTTTGCTCCACGCATTAGAATACATTACACAAATAAAACCAAACCAACCCTAACATAACCTACTACAACTTAACTCACTTTGTTAAAAGAATCCGTGACTAAGTGGAAACTATTAAAATCAAAGTTTTAGTGTAAAAGTTAATACTATCTAATCCAAAGTGTAAACTATCGAAATAAAAGTTCAAGTGTACAAGTAGATACTATCTAATCCAAAGTATAAACTATCGAAATAAAAGTTCATGTGTACCAAATGAACACTATCTAATACAAAGTGCAATTATTTATAACCCATTCACTTATGTGTGGATACATACCGTATATCCCCAGCGGAAGCTAGCGGTCACCCGCAGGCTTTGAATGGGACACAGATTAGAAAACCCCCTACGAATACTGGTTGCGTAATAAAAAAATGTTTGAAAAATTGTATAGTATGACTTGTCCATTCCCTCACTCAATTTCGTTTGGTAAATTCCAATCCAAACATCTTTTGAAATGGGAGGATACGTGTTTCTATATATTATTCTCTTCCGTGAGGTTCGCTTCAAATGAGATATTTAATTCAATTTTCCAGAGTGAATATAGACAAAAGGAAAAATAAAATAATTTTTAAGGGGCACTAAGCATTTATAAAAACTTATCCATATTGTAGTGAGTAAGCATGCACATGAAGTTTTTGTTGCTGTATGAAAAATAAGATTTATTTTAATCTGGAATAGTACTTCTTTTCACAAATAAATCATTTCGCTTAATATAATTACTTTTGTTTGAAGTAATTTGTTTGCGTGCAACTTTAAAAAGACAGCAAGCACTAAATAAATAAAAATAAATTACTAGGATATAGTACCGCCCCTAGCATCTGTGACGTCACGGTTCGAATTAGTCAGTCTTGCGTGAGTTATGTGTCTGGAACAGCAAGATGCTCAATGGGTGAAGCAGGTTTTTGCCTTTAAACCTGCTTTACGAACGTTTGGATAATAATGCAGTGTGTACAGAGTGATGATAAAAAATTAAGATTTTTTGTCAAGATAAAGTGTTAACCTGACAACAGGGATTTGACTTGTTTTTCTCCGATGAAAGTATATTAAATTATTGATACTGTCAAAAATTAAGACACCACAACATTTTTTCGCCATATCCACTTACAATGTTGAACGAATGAATTCTTAATGAAACATCTTCAAGGAGGTTAATGATAACATATTATAATTGAGGGCTCTAGTATTATTATTCATAATCTCCAGCATATGCAAAACAATGATTTATGAATGTAGCATTGTTCTTCTTATTCACACCTACCAGTTAAATTATAAAATATCTTTCTAAGCTGACAAACTCCCATCTAAAAATGATGCGAAAATAACTTTTAACGTGTTAACTGTCAATTCTTGGTGGAAAGACATTGAATTTTAAAAAATAAGCACAATATGTTTGTACTACTTCTACACTTTATAATGATTTCGCTCATCACGAGCATTGATCAGTTGATAATGCCTATAATAAGCTATACCGGTCCTTACCATTTTAAACATGTGGAAGTAGTTCGAAAAAATTGTGTCTTATTTTTAAAATAGAATGCGAAAACGTTCATCATTTTCAATATCCATATTCTCTAATGCCCTATAATTTTCTAAGCTAATAATATTCATTTCAGCCAACGATTTTTTACATATCATGGTGTAAGCGTCTGTTCCTTGTGTCAAACTGTGCATTTGATACTGCACCACGAAAACGGATTTTTCTTATTTTGCCAAAACCATGCATTGACGGACATCTGACTTATGATATTAGAGCCCTCAATTATGTCAGCTGCTCAACATCTATCTTCAGAAAGATTAACAATGGAAATATTGGATTGGAAAAAGTCTAGTCATTAAATATTCACTTTATCCACAGAATCAAATTGGGTTGAATGTACATTATCACTAACGTCCACGTGTTTCGATAACAGTTCGTAAATCAATTGAAGAGTAGATTTTCTTATTAAAGTTTCCATGCAGAGGGATTCAAGCACTTTAACGCGATAATCAGTAGAACGCCGCGTCACGGTATTGATGTCTCGGTGACGGGACTGACAAATAATATACATATAAACATACATATAAAGCAATGCATTGGCATTACTAGTCTTTTATTTAGCTGATTCTGAAAGAGAAAATCAAGGTTATACTGACAGAAGGTATTAAATCGTAAAAACAAATACTGTGATAATCGAATTTAAATCATTATTTTTTTTCAAGTATACTCTCTTCCCTAGTACGATTGTTTGTGATTTAAAAAAGTTGTGTGTACATTATAAAGAATAATATTTTAGACATGCAAATCATAAGTCTTAGAATCGATGAGTTATAGTCAAGACATGCTTTGTGTAAGAATTTAATACTGTTTTTTTTCAAAGCTTTCATATCCTATGATTTCATGCGTTCTACGTTCTACCAATACGTAGATTGATACATTTTGACATTTAAAACAGAAAATCGTCAACAACTGACTTAATGCGTTCTGTCAGTATGACATCAATATAGACTTTCAAAAACGGCCCCTGATAGTTGACAATGAAGCGTATAGAGTGAAACAAATTTACAACTAATAATCTTATAGTTTATGTCAAAATATTGCAGTCAAAATGTCCAATATAAGAAACACAAATAATGGCTCGGAAAATTTTCAGAATATATTTTAGTCCCAATAACATCCGTAACAACCATTGCAAGATTAAATTATTGTATCTAACACCTTAGTGCTCTTCTAAATTTTGCTCAACTGTATCCAACTCTTTGGGAAAAATCGCCCAAGGAGCTTTTCAAAGATTTACATATTTATTCGCCTTGATTTAATAAAAAATCTGAGATAAATAATATTATATTTTCTATAGCGTCCAGACAATGAAACCTTGTTTGTAATAATATTTTTAATACATTAGCTGTTTTTTTATTCTCTTACATGTATTTTTAATGGAACATCCTGCATAGTACATATTATGCAGCCATGGACCACTATGCCTGCAGAACCTATTTTTTATGGAGGCTTTAATTCCAACCGCGACTCAGTTAGACAGAGAGTAGCTTAACTGGGCATAATCATAATAATTAGAAATTATTTCTTTTTTGTTGTTGCAAAAAAAACATCATGGGAGCTTTCGTGCTTCGTGTTTATTTAGGGTGGTGTTTTAAAACAAGCTTTTTTATGTCTGCCAATTTTTCAGTCTAGTTATTAAGCGTTAATGACCAGTGGCTTTATTTTGTTTCAAAACTTTTACTTACATATATCGATTACTATTAAGTTATTTTTTTCGAATATATTTTCTTAAGGCGTTTAATTCAAAACACCACTGGTTATTAAATGAATAGTAATACTATATTTGTTGTAACTTTGTAAGAAATATATATAACCATTTAAAAAAAATACAAATTTACAAACCATAAGTCATGAATGTATTTGATTTCTTGAACAATTTCATCTGTATTTCTTGTATCGCATGCAAGAAAGGATTTATTCTAATGCGATTGCAGTATATATCTTCTGGGTTAAAAAAATAAGAAAGAATAAATTCTTACTTCCTTTAGGATATCATGTAAGGAAGAAAATTTTAGTTGCTCTTACAGTACTATTTCACATAGGATTTACCATTTAATTTAGTAGTTGAATCAAGTATTATTACATTTGGCAGTTATCTTCGGACAAGCAGTTTGGTAGTTAATCCTTATTGTCTTTTTTGTGAATAAATAAATATAGCGATTATTTATATTCTATCAGTTGAGTATAATAAATAAACTTGGATTTTTACATATTATAGATTTTAATAAAGTTTTTTTAATTGTTATCTTGAAAAAATCATAACACCTACATTACTTTAAAAGTGTTCAAATTAAAACGATTAACTCGCACGTTTTCGTCTATTTGTCACGAGCGAGGAATACACCAAACATCTGGGAGAAAAATCTCCAACAACAAAACTAACCGATGTGCGTTTATCTTGCACTTTTTGATTGCACATTCCCCACAGTCAAATTGCATAGCAACGACAAATGAATTCCTCTAATGAATTGGTCGCATTGCATTTCACGATCGCTTGCAATTCAGCTGCAAAAAAGGTACAAGTCAAGTAACGAGGTGACAGCACGACAGTCATTACTTCCTTTCAAGACCACGAGTCGCTAAGTATCCAATTTAAAAAGAAAAATAAAGGTTTGGGAAGCATGCTTAAGATAAATGTCTACTTATATTGAGCACTAACTTAACAGCTGATCCATATACCCACGCTTAATTAATTCCGTATTGAAACACTGTCGCTGTTTTTTAAGAATTAATTGATACGTAATTGATACGTAGGTAGACATTTAATTAACTACATTGCCTATAGATACTTCATAGTATTATGTTAAATAATGATTTTAAACTAATTCAGTTGAAAATTTGCTATTAGTAGTGCGTTTGAAATGCTTCTTTTAGCCTTTTTAAGCTTTTTCATGCCATCAGTTTGGTCATGCCAACACCGGTCTAAGATTGACCTACTACTAAAACACAATTAAAAATTTTTTGTTGAAATGAATTGGATTGCCCATACTTTTAATTTTTATTATTATTCTGTAAACCATATGCTATATATTTTTTCCCATCTCAATTATGTACATAATATATGAAAGTATGAAGAAATGTTGCCAAGATTTTAAAATCACTGAATTTATAGTAATTAGAGTGATTATTTGTATCGTGTGCCAAAGTTACCTACATGTGATGACAATTTAGTACACTTGTTTTATCTATATTTATACATCATTTATAACAATACATCTTTTTATTTTAATTAAAATTCATTTTAAAATATTTGTTCAGTTCTATGCAGAACAATATCACACATAAATGCGATAGCGAACCATACAAGTACAAAAACCCTCAGAACTGGGCCAAAGTTACCCTGATTGACTGTGCAGCTTGTATTTTAAATTATTATACTCTCTGTTTAAGCTATGGCATACCGCTTACTCAGAAATTAGTTTTGATAATCTCTTTTATCCGATTTTAGCTTAGCTCTACATTATTGTATTATATAATTATTAATGTACAAAATCTCAATAATTCAAATTTTTTAAAATATTATTTTTTTCAAATTTAAAAAAAAGATATCGAAAAAAGACTGTGTGTAAATGAATTGCTCAACCTTCATTTTTGGAAAGGAAACAGAAAGATAATATCGATGTTTTAAAGTACAGATACGATATGTATACTTGGTAAATAATACCGAGCTAGTATGTAATCTATAGTTTATTTTGTCAGAATCAATCACGGGCAAAGATATCTCGATCATCTTTTTGACTAACCAATTTACCAAATAAGACAATCGAAGATAATAAAACTAAATTTATTTTATTTTGTCAATAATGTGCACATTCAAGTCTCATTCCTCAAAAAATCGGTATTTATATATTTAAATCACATGTCTGCTTTAAACTCTCGATATTTAAGTTAGAAGTGAAATCATTTTTAGATAATCACTGTCTCTAGAGCTAATTCTCAAGGTAGGGTAGTTAGTATGATTGCAGACGTGCAGTCTCGGTATTTTTTACGGTTGAATGGGGTTACACGTGCATATGAGTGGGATGACAGATATTCAACCAGACGATCGATCGGGATAATATTTTTGACGGGACCAACATGTTCAACCAATAGATCGAAGAAAACGATAGATAGGGGAACGATGCATGCGGGACTATTTTATATTGTTCGTATGGGTTGGCCATTGACTGTAAAAAGATAACGATATAATATATATGCGGGACAACTTTGAATGTGAGAACGATAAGTCAGGGTTCCACCGTTATATAAGTGATTTAAAATGGCTTTGTAAAATTTCAAATTCAAAAACTCAAGCAGCGCTGAATGAAATATAAAATAAGACATAATTAAAAGCCGTTCTGCTTGACAAGTCTCCAATATATTTTTAGAAGCGATTGCAAGCCAAATCTCATTCATTACTTCGCCTAGACAGTGAAAGTCAAATCAAATGGCAGGCATTCTACTCTGACTTGAACTGAAGTACAGTAAATTTAAAATTATGTTACTATCATTTTTCTATCGCAAAATGCAACGAGTATCTATAATTGATTAAATAAAACAAGTAAATCTGAAAGCAAATCAATATTGAATACGACTTAAAAATACATGTAGATAATGTATTTATATACTTAAAATAAGTTTGAAAAATTGCCAAACCTGAAAAACATAAATAGAAACCCTAATAAATTTTCAGCAGCCGATTTTCAATTAGTTATCATTCAAAAATTTTGTTGAGATCTTTCATTAGTGGCCACACTCTCTACACTTTGTGCGGGGCGTAAAAAAATGAAAACCTTACTTGTTAAATGTATAATGTGTATCGCAATAACTTACATTAAGGTATATAAGTAATACCATATCAGTGAAAAAGTATTTAAGCAGGCGGCTGCTAAAAAAGGTATTCAGATATGAACTTTAAGTTAAATTGTTCGTTTGTTATTAATTTCTTACAAATGATATAGTGAAGAGTTTTTATTGATATCGCAGTACAGTTACTTGGTCTTACGTTTGCATTTTAGTAACACTGATGTTTGAGGTGTCGTATTTTTTTTTTTATTTAAAGCAAAATACCAGAAAGTAAGTAGCTAAGTCAAATGGTTGCCAATTAGTGTTGCGGTTGTCCAACTGGCATCGTTCCGTTTGATAGCAATTGCACTGAAATGCATTTATTGGCAAGACCGCGACACACTCAGAGTTCAACTAGTTCAATTGGTTAATTTTTCAAATACATTGTAGATATGCAGACAAAAATGCAAGACTGCAATTCTTCTGCTCTCGTTTGTAATATTCAACTGTTAGGTAAGTGATGCCAAAATGTAAATAAATAAAAAATTATTACCTAGCTGTTCTTAGTAAATAAATAATACGCCAGAAAAGGTTTATAATTATTCAATTCATGTTTTCTCAATGATGAATTTAAGATCTTATTACATACTGAATGAGTAAATTGCATCAGTGGTCACAGAAACTTTCATCATTTCACTCAATGATAAATAGACGAGTTAATTTCCGCTAAACACAGATAAAGTTTGAAATAGAATCAAATATTTTCTATGGACTCGGCGGTAACTTTGTGGAAGTTCATTTTTAACATAAAATTAAATTAAAAATCGATAACTTACTAATTCCACTTGGTTTATCACTAACGTGACGCGTTTCACCTCTTTAAGAAGCATCTTCAAGACTAACCGTATCGCAAGGTTATTTATTTCTAAGGTAAACGATGATTTTAATTCTTAAAAGGGTGGGGGTGGGTTTTATTACATTCTACTGAACGTGTGGAGGGGGGTAAGGTATAAAGACAGTTACACTATATGCAAATCAATTACTGGCACCTGGATGTGAAAAACGCAAAGGGCAATAAATTTAATAATGGCGAGCCGCCTGTTCTGTTTAAAATGGTATTTACTAATCCTCCATTACTGTTAATGGTTTTATTATTTTATTGATTTCTAAAAATTCTAAGCTATTCTTCAATAAAAATTCAATAAAACCATTGACAGTAATGGAGGATTACGATACCTTATGATATGGTTAGTCTGAGGATGCCTCTTAAAGATACGAAACGCGTCACGTTAGTGATAAATCAAGTGGAATAACTAAGCTATCAATTTTAGTTTTATATTAAAGTATAAGCGATAGTACAAGTATGGAAGTGTCAGATATTATTATTTTTTGCATTCCACTTAACATTCTTTTAATCGGATAGACAACGAAAATTTTCATCAACTGTTTACCAATGCATTGCTGAATGAAGGATCTTTTTTTAATGTGTTTTGCTTTACCACTTCCGTTCTTGCGATGTCATAATATCAAACATAACATCTAAGATATCACGCAAAACCAACGGGAGTAAAAATAATAGAAATTAAAAAAGTCACTTGTTTCTATAAATGTATAATATACCAAGGTAATAATATGATAATTGAGAATGTCACCTTTTGTTGTAAATAAGTATATCGGTGGGCTACTAGTTTTGTTTTATAATGATACTGTACAGTAAGTCACTAACTAAAGCCAAATACATCAAAAAATACTGCTTCTTTTCTCAAAAAAAGCGTAAATACATATATATTTAATTTTACGATGATTTTGTATTCTTTTAAATTAGAATCTTTCCATTTTGATCTTTCAAGAACCTCTTTAAAGCTGCAGTGTTATATTATATTATATAATATGCTATCGTCCGCTTGCTTAAAATTCGCGGCGGTGCGAGGGATAGGCATTATTTTTCTTTGTATTCCAGAGATATCGCAAAAGCCTTACATAATATCATTTCACGCACCAAATCACTTTTAAGTACCCATCGTAATGTTGCCACCCCTACTTGTTCCCCCCATCACGTACTAAAATTATCCGCAGCATTAAATTTATGGTTACATAGGCATAAAGTATCATTTCAGACTGATGGTATATGGATTTCACCCTGAAAAAGGAAACTTATGCGTCATTTCGAGCAATATGTTTCGGCTTACACTGTTAAAATTCTTTTGCCTTTTTTGTATATGCCAAGACTATTTATTTAGGCAAAATTTTTATAATTTAATGTCAGTATTGAAATACTATCTTATATGATATTACAGCATTATTATTACTTGATATACTGTCATATATTTATGTTGAAATAGTGAATGAGGTAAAATTCTTTAAAAATATGTTTTATCTTTGTAAAATGAATCAAATCATATTCATTTTCCATTAATCACATTAAGAATTAATATTTAAATTTGATTTGACAAAAGATTATAATATAAAGTAATGTAATGGAAAATAAATAGACGAAACAAAAAAATTGCAAGCTGGTCACTTTTCTACACCCCCTCCCCTGAAAAAAACTGGACGGACGTCTTTGATTAAATAGCATATTTCAACAAAAAGTTTACAATATTAAAATTGTAAAATTATACTCTTTCTGGTAATGTCATATTGTTTCGTGCTGGTGCTTTATTGTAACTTATTGCGATTTTAATGAAAGGATTTATATATTTCACGGTTAATATTAAAAATTGAAATTCGTCGCAAAAAGACAGATAAATCAAGACACAGATTTATTATATTGTAATCAGAATTTAATAAATATTTGAATTAAACAGAGGTCACTAGATTCCATCAACGAAATAAAATACATCGCAAAAACCCATGCCCCAAAGGCATCCAAACCGGGTTAAAATAATTCGGTTACATACCAATATTTTTATTCATAATATTTCATTTTTAATAAACTAAATTCGCTAGGCTTAGAAAAAGTCACAAAAGTTATCGCATTCCATTTGCGAGCAAATTTTGATTGATAACTGGCTGAAAAAGTGATATGTTGTGTATTCAAACTGTCTGATTCTATTTAAAAATAATATTTAAGTGCCAATTCATGTTTGAATAATCTGACCATATTTCATAAACGGCGCCAAATACGAATACAATATAAATTAAAAAATATTTTTATTATTTTTTGTTATATGTACACTTGAGCCTCGTATAACACGGTTTTATACAACACGGTTGATGAATTGTAACATATTTTTGTACAACACTCTTTATATAAAACGGATAAAGAAAAAACAATTAAAAATCAATTCAGGGGATTGATTTGTACACCCATGCACCGCAAGTCATATTGGACATTTCGTGACTCGTCAATTTTGAAACATTTTTTACATACATTCAGGAGAGTTCATAATGAAGCCTTTATTTTATAATCGGTCATTAAGCCCCCTAGCACTGAAGGGATATGACAAATCGAATTTATTTGTTTATTAGAGAGCAAATAGAAAGGCTTGGACCACAAAATACGTAAAGATTTACACGCTTACAGCAAACAATCGCTTATTACAGAATGTTTAAAGCCTAAGTCCAAAAATACTCCAGAGACCCTCCGATAATGAAAACTCACAACCGATATCGAAAAAGAGTCGAACGTAAGTGATAGCGATAATGAATGAATAATCTATTATATGTTGTTAAGTTTTTTCAATAAATACGTTCGTGTATAATTTGTAAATAATTGTTTATTAAAAAAAAATATATGTATTAAAAAACTTCGATATTTTTTTGGAACGCATACCCTAATTTTGTATGAACTTTAAACCTCGCACCACACGGATTTGTATTACACGACATTTTTGTGGAACCATATGACAGTGTTATACGAGGCCCAAGTATAAATACATGGCGCATTGGCGGCAGCTGTAATACCATGTGTTGTAATTTTTAATTTACAAATCAATAAATAAAAATACATAAATATACGTTCACCATGAGTAGAATTTTTTTTGTTTGATAAAAACAAGATGTGATAAGCTTTCTGTTACATTCAATAAAAACTGATTATTTTTGCTCCATAGTCTCATATTATGGTTATGATAATTTTAAAATATTGCGATAACTGTTTTATTACACATTGATAAAACGTTTCTGCATTTTTAATGTTGTCATAATTGATGGTTAATTATGTTGGTGCATTGTGTAATAAGTTCTTTTTATAGTGTTAAACTTCAGTCTTAAATAATTAGTTGTACTTCGTTTTTAGTAAGACAGACAGACATTCACCAGTGAAGATACTTTATACACAATATAATAAAACAAAATGATTAATTCTCAGATAGTCGAGATCATTGTTCTGATAATTGGCTGCAACGAGACCTGTTCAGACATAAATGGTTGTGAGACGTTAAGTCATCGACCTGTTATGATTTTTGCAAGCAAATGTGGGTCGAGTCTACTTGCGAAATACCTCCTCGGGTTATATGTACGTATTTTCAAAATGTGTGGCGGTTGATAATAGCCAACTTATTTATTGCATTAAGTCACATGATTTATGAACAATTAATGAGAAGATGAATTATTGCAAACGTTCTTTGAAACAAATTGGATACAATTATTGTATTTATTAATTGAAATATTTGCAATTGCCTCTGATATGACTCAACGTAACATCTGTTTTTTGACTCATTTTTATGTGCGTCTCATTTAAAATATTGTATATAATAAGGTGACCAACAATCCTTCTTTTATTTGGAGTTATGTCCTGCTTTGAAAAGTGTCCTCCTAAATGTCCTCCTTTTCTATATTTGCAGTAAATCATCAGGAAAATGTAAATATTCAGCCATTTCAAAAATGAACATATTCCGTTTGAAAAAAATATTTATTCTTGTTCAATTTTCGTTGCGTTGCCCAAGAGTTAATTCACCAGGTGAAATAATTTTTTCAAAAGCTTATGATTTTTGGATAAGTGAGAAATTTAATCTACATTTAATATTGATACTCTAGCTGCAGCACTTGCTATAAAATGCGATATTAAAGATAATTCTTGTTCGGATATTTCCAATATATGACAAATTTACTATTTTTTTTCTTAAATTTATTTGTATTCTTTTAATTGTAAAAAAGTTGGTCGCCTTATATTTTATCGATTTCAATTTCTTTATTGATGTCTTCAAATTTTGAAATATTTAAATAAATTAAAATGCTTAAAAGAATTAATTTACTTGAAAAATAAAGTCTTTGCGATTTCAATTATGTATGTGCAAATATTTAACAAAGCGCTAAGCAAATTATTTGTTAAAATTTATTGTACAAATAATGTATTGAAATTTGTTACGAAATTGCGGTAGCACGGAACGGATTAAATCGTTTATTATCTTAAACTATCGAATCTTTATAATGTACAACACTTTAGTTCTTTGTAATTCTTAGACCAAAGAAAATTAATTCAAAATTGTTTTTATTGCAAGAAGAATGGAAAATATAATAATTGATTACTTTGATCCATGTCTTACCACATATTTCAGAGCAGGTTTACTTTCATTGAATTAAATAAACTACTTTATCAATTATTATATATGTATCAAGTCATTGAGTTTTTAAATATATTATATTAAACAAGATTTTATTTCAAGAATTCGATATGGTTTCTTGTTTTATAATAAATTTATTGAACTGTAAAATTATCAAAGAAATATATACTAAACTTACAATAGTACCATTTCTTTATTGTTACTCCAATGAAGTTCCGTGATCGTGAAGAGTTAAACGACTCGGTTGCTTAAAAGAAAATATTTCCCAAACCAATTTAAAACGAATAAACTCTGAATAAGCGACATTAAACAACATCAGTACGACGCTTTAAATATCATCCATTTTTAATTAAAAGTTTAGAGTCGTTCGCAAGAAATAATGGGCTGAGACAAAGGTGAAATTATCACAATCTGCAGTTACGCTGAGTCATTAAACAAACGCAAACGGCACTGTTTCCAACGAATAATCGTGCTTTAGATGAAGCCTTTTCAGGTGCACTCCTAGGCCGTGTAATGAGGAACATCGTTCTCCTGAAGGACGCTAGGCTGAAGCGCACTTCGTCGAAAGTTTGCGCAGTAAAAGCACAGGTTTTTTAGCACTGAAATTCGTGTTAAAACGTTTTGTGCTTTGAATAATTTTCCAAGCGTGCGAGATTATCGCTTCATTTTATATCTATCTGAATCAGACGTTATAATGGGATTTTTTTGTTTGTAAGCGCAATTAATGTTTTTATTAAATTTAGTGTAAAACATCTTAAGCAAATGTAAATAAGATATCATTACAATCAACAATACGTTATTATGCACGAAACGAAATATAAAAATATTAGTTGTATTTTATCTTTTTTCATTGCTTTTAACTTGTATAGTGCATGGAAATATATTTTGTCTAATATTAAAACAATGAAAAATACGATATTGAGTTTGGCTTGTCATTTTTTATATCTGTAAATCTAGAAATAATTTCAGTATAATAAATAATTGTCGGCGCCGGCGGCGTAGTTGGTAGCGTCGTTGGCTGCAGACGGATGTCCCGGGTTCAATTCCCGGTGCAGGCGGTTTTCATAAATTGATCTTTCGATCGGCTTATGGATTTCTGTTCGCAGTCAGTGTTTGTGATGTCTAAAAAACTCGTTCCTACCCATCCGATCCTCACGGGGCGTAGCGAGAGCGATTGGCTAACCACTAGTCCTGTCCTAGCCTTATCCTTCTACCCATATTCTCTTAGAAAAAAGAAAGGGTGAGTAACTGAGTAGTAAGCAGTTTTCATAGAAAAATTCTGTTAAGATACCTACATTAGTAGACCATATGCTCCACATTGGGAGCGGGCATGGAAAAAATAATAATAAAAAACACTCCAGTCTTTTTTTATGAATACATACATATTCGAAGCAAATTTAAAATACGAGTGAAATTCGCGTTATTTAAATCGTTTTTGTAAGAAGCGATGAAATACAAAAGTAAAGTGAATTCCAGAAGGTGTTTCAAAATTCAATCCCTTTTCATTCATCCTTTATTTCGTGCACTTAATGAAATGATATTAATGCATACCAGCCAGACATCTTTTCGAAATTTTTCCTGCTGAATGCCGTCATTAAATTTGAACTGCTTTATACCAGAAAATAAATATTATCTTCCCTAACACTTGTTCTCTCTGGAGGCATAATAGTATAGCACTAATGCATAATTGGAAAAAGCTCATCAATTTTGCGCCGCCATCGAGAAGTAAGGGCTATTGAAAACGTTAAACGGCTAACCTTTTCACGCCGACTTCAAAATTTACCGAGATAAAAGTTTGATAGTTGTTTGTTTTACGGCAAATTAACAGACTTTGGATTTATGTTATCGCGATCTTGATAGCCACATCTAAGAATAGGTCACGATCGGTGAGGTTTAGTTTTTGCATTTACTTTAACATATAACGAGAATGGAATCGTGATATTTTTGCCCTACGTTATTTGAGAGTAGTAGTAACGATTAACTTATGTTATAACGGTATGGGTAAAACTTTCGAAGAGAAACGCGATATCGTAGAAGCACGAGAAAACTAATTCTAAACTTATCGCTAAACTCGCATAATGTATACCGAGCTATTAATTATGTGTCGAATGTATTTTTATGTAACCATGCCCACTTCCAATGTGAATCATATTGAATTCTACATGTAGCTTATCTCAACTGAAATTGATCGTTGAGAACTGATTTTATCGAATGTAAAATCAATTTATGAAACTATACATGACTCGGGTGAAAGTCCGGCATGAAATTTAAACATTATTACAAACCTTGTTTCAAACATTTTGACATTATAAATAAACCTTTCATCATATTGAGATTTGGATGAGAAAATTGTAAAATGTTACTGAACGTATAATCGTATAGGATTTACATATTTATAAATAATTGTGTTATTTTGACACTACTGCAAAATATTGTAACGTTTGCAGATTACGCCGGTTGGAGTATTCTGTCATTTTTTTTTTTTAAATGAAATACGAAAAGTTTCAAAAGGTTTTTGACTTCTCGGAATTTCGATTAAATTAGAGAGTTAGTAAAGTTGTTATTTAATAACGTCACTTGCTTCATGGCGGCTTTAAAATATACAAATATTGGAAGACCGTGTAATATATATCCGAGTTAGTTATTCGGGCTATTATTTCTGTTAATCAATTTAGATTAAAGGACATGCATGAATTTAGGCTGATGATGTCTTCATTTAATAGCTGATTATGTCTAGATTTATATTGTGTAATATGTTCATCCTGCTTTATCTTTCATCCGATATTTAATACATCGACGTTGTTTCGGCCAATTGATGGAACACAATTAAATTTTTAAGGAGAGAGGAAGAACTGTTTTTATCGAAAACATTATATTTTGGGTCACATTATGAATCTTTTAAATGCAGTCCTGTAAATTCTCATGTTTGCAGATACAGGATTATACATAGGGAATGTCGGTAAAATAGTGGCATACAACCAAGACCTTCTGTGTCGTCTTTAAAATGAGATCCAATCATTAACGTGAAAAAACCCGGATCGAAAAGAGGCGAATGGCTGGTTATCGAACGTCCTGGAAGGGCTGGGATCTCAGACAAACACCATTTCAAATCCGGTTCAACACTTATTTATTTTTAATGGAAGATGCAGTGGTTTACAATACACAAAATATAATCTTAACACCTAAAATTGATTCTACATTTACATTTACTTAGCAACTGAATTTACTTTAAGTTATACTACAAATGACACGACAAACAATTTTAAATTACGTCCAATTTCAAAACAACCATAAACAATTCACATCGGCACGGTGTGGGCCACGAGGCCAGCGGCTCGCCTGGCTCGACAGATTGTAATCGACTGTGCACACATACAATTAAAAAAACTCCCTGCAACATCGGAGCTACCCCTTTCCGTCAAAAATTGACTCGTCCAGCGGACGTGCCCGCCGGCTATTGAACAAGTGCCTTGGCAACAAGATCGGGCCGAGTCTCCGAATTATTGTCTGATTGGCGATTTCAGTTCTGGACCCTAATTAAACTTAAACTTAACAAAAAAACCAGGGTGTGTCAAATGATGTTATTGATTGAGGGTTAAATCAATCAGCCAAAGCACCATCGATATCATCAAAGCCACAGCTGTCTACAAAATAAAATTTTAAAATAAATAGAAGTTTAAAATAACGGCCCGCCGAAAAGATGATGTTCAAAGTTTAAAGGTTGGCCCGACCGCTCACGTTTTATAAACAAGAAATAGCGGGAACAAAAGGCGATTGGTTCCTTCTTCGTTCGGCCCAACTTAGTGAGAGAGCGGCCGTTAAATCTAAGGAAAGGATTTTTTTACGATTATATCTCCATTTTATGTCTTTGCGGAGGCGATGGGCTTTTTTGCGTCGGAAATTCGAATCGATAATAATTATTGTTACAATGCATACCAGGGGTATTTAGAAGCAATAACTTTTGCAATATTTTTCAGATAATTTTATATTGCAGCTTTTCAAGAATTTTACGGCGTTTCTCACATTCGCTTCGATTATTTTTATCCATGGTTGGTTAGTGTTGCAAAAAACCCGAGAATTTTTAAATGGTGGCAAAAAACCCAGAAAATTGGGAATTAGCTGTTAATTATGATATTTTTCATTTTTATCGACTTTATATGTCCATGTGGACTCAATGTGTGTATATGTGTGTATCACCGAGTTTAACTTCATAAATAAAAAAGTAACATTTCCGTAAATATTTTGTGTTGGGTTCAATCAAGTATACATAGATGTTTCTGGTGGTCAGATATTGAATAAGTTCGTTACTTCCATGTATATCATTGAACTAATAACTCATCGTAACCTCAAATTTATGGATACAATGTTGGCATACGTATAAAATGCAACGCTTTTAAAATAAGTGTTGCCGAATGCTAAAAATGGTATACAATTATCATTAATATTATAATTGCTTAACATTTTTTTCTTGTATCTTAATAATATATCTTGTTCTGTTTCTATTTTCTAATTTTAAAAATGTTTTTACTATTATTATTATTTTTATTGTACTGTTATTATTACTGTGTAAATACATGGCGCATTGGCGTCAGCTGTAATGCCATGTATTTTATTTTTTTTAATTTACAAATAAACAAATATTTTTTATTCCCGGCCTCGCATCACTAGTTATGGTAATACAATGGAAACACTTAAAATAAATGACTACAGATAACTTAAAAATAATCTATTATTTGTTTTCAGTTAACTTGAATATAAATAACAATACAGTGGAGGAAATTCTGTAATGATTTACAAGAAATAAGAATGTGAATATTGTTGCAATGAATGTTTATTAATTTCAAAAAATTACCCGGCTCCTAGCACGTCTTCTTCAGGCCCGACCCGGCCCGAGCCCAAGTCTCAAAATCACACTTGTTACCAGAACGCATCCCGAAGCCCAGATTTATTTTTTTCAATATACAAATTCATTAATACTTTTCAAATAATATATGTTATTTTTACACGAATAAATCAGAAGGTTTTTCCGAGATGTCGCTGTCTGTACGTATTTGATTGCTCTTTTTAGATTTCAGATTTAAAAATTTTTTCGTGAGAAACCTTCACTGGTATGCGTACAACAACTCACCAAAGTTTGATCGAAATCGGATGAATAGTAAAGAGAAGCGTAGTGGACAAATAAACATTCATTTATACATTTATAGATATACAGAGATCCAAAAATGAGATATGTATACATTTATATTGATGAAATTATAAACGAAAATGCTGATTTCGGATATTATACAAATAACAATAATTAATATTCAATTCGGATACCATTTTGATATTAAACGATCATTCAGTGCCATTCTTTTAATCAAAATTTATATTAAAAATTAGTATTATAATCTTTTGTTATGTTACTCATAATCATCCTTTAAGAGTGTAAGGTTCGAAATGCTATGATTTATCTTCTAGTTTATTTACTCAACTTACTCCAAGTTTAAGATTTAAGTCCATAATCAAAAAATTAAATATTCAGGAGTAAAAAAATAGAAATAAATCTATCCTATTATCGTCGCTGTTCTGGAAGAAAACACTAAATCGAAAAAAATACGTATAGAGCTAGTTATACCAAAATATTTTTCGAAAACAAAATTTATTTCTAACTCTACCGAATGGAAGAACACGCTTATTTTTATAAATTATACTTTTTCTTGAAAACAGTTTTGTAAAAACAAACTAAATGAAAAAGATAGCATTTCAAATATTAGAAAAACTTCAAAGTTCAATTACTAAAAAGTAGTGTTTTTCAGTTGATGTATTCTTCCAGAACGACGACGATGCTATTAGAAATAGAAAATCTTTTAATGTTTCACCGAGCAAGTGATTGTTTTTAAATGATAACAGATGAAAAACTAGCAAGTTATCTATTCAATAAATATATTTATTTTCAAATTAAAGTTATGCTGAACAAACTATGCTTAGCTTATTTAATTTGACGTAATAGAATTATATTTTTTCTGAAGTCTTAATCGAGTGTCGATATAATAATAATACCTCTGGTTCAGGACCATTCTTCAGTTATTAAAATATATATATTCAGTTCACGAATACCAGGGTGGCAGAATGGCGGAGTGGTGGCACCCGAAGAGACTTTAAGCGAGGGACCCTTATTAAAGACAAAACGGTTATGAGCGAGCTGGAGTCTCTAGGAAATTCTTCCTGTTACGTGATGACTGCTTATTGTGGCATTTTGGCTGGTAGAAGACTTTACCTAACCAAAGGAAATGGCGAGCAGTGGCTTTAATGGTGACGTACTTTGGTTATAAAAATCTCTCAAATATTTATATGTAAATATATCACACAGCGAGTCAGGATGTTATATTGTTCATAATTTTGTATTGGTGTTGAACCATTCAACACCAATACAAAACATATATGTCTTATCTTATCACATATTATGTCTTATCTTTCCTTATAATGGTGCTTAACCTGCTGTATCTTGATGATTGAGAAGTAACAGTCTTTGAGATACGATTTTAAAATAATGTTTTATGTTTTCAATACATACTTGTAATGGAGTTCAAAAATCAAGAAAAAAATCGAGCCCTATGCTTTTGTGTAGTTCCTCGTAATTTAAAATGATAGTATTGTGGTGGTACACAGCTACTAAATACATAGAATGTTTAAATAAAACACTTTATTTTTGTAAATTTTACGCATTTTGCACAATAATCAAGACTGGTTTTACTCATCGTCAGCAGTATCAGCTGGTATATTGCTACGTTTAAGTATAATTGTTTGATATTACCAAAATATTATTTATTTTATGTATTTAATATATTTTTTTATAAAGTTATTTTAAAGAGATGTCACCATTGACAAGTTTTTAAACTTGTTCAGTATTCTCATTTCTTCCATGTTTTCAATAAAAGTTTATCATCGCCCTTAGCACAATGTTTAAAGTAGATTTCCGCGTATAAAAAGCCAACATCCCTTGTCATAATAAAATAACATCTAATGGGAGTGTAACCAAAGGACGGACAATGGGAAAATGGAGCAGTATGGTGGGCTTATGAGACTTTATTACAGAGGCAAAAGCCGAAAGCTGACATGAAAACTTGCAATATGTTATACGCTATATCTATCCATGTCAGGTGTCTTGAACATAACTTTTTATAAGAGCCTATTTACATCAATATTCCCTTTTTATGTGTTTACTGTCAATTTTTAATGGACAGGCATTACATTAAAAAAAATAAAACACTTTTATTGTACTATTTAACTACATATTTTTTTAAAATTATAAAGACTATTTTTATATTTTTTTATTATATATTATTATTATATTATATTTATTTTTTCCCATACTGTTATTATTATGAATAATATTTTTTTCCCATGTCCTCTCCCAATGTGGATCATATGATCTCCTAACGGAGATATCTTAATAGAATTTTTCTACGAGAACTGCTTGTTAATCAGTTGCTCAATCTCATTTTTTCGAAGAGAGTAGGGAAAGAAGGATAAAGCTAGGACAGGACTAGTGGTTAACTAATCGCTTTCGCTACGCCCCGTTGGGATGGGATGGGTGGAAGGGAGGACTCAGACTACGAACAGAAATCCATAAATCAATTGAAAGGTCAATCTATGAAAACCGTCCGCACCGGGAATTGAACCCGAGACATCCGTAACCGTAACCAGCGACGCTACCACCTGCGTCACGGACGCCGAAAAGATTATTCAAATTGAAGTATTTTATAGTATTTTATATACTTATGTAATAGCTTTTTCTGTATGGTTATAAAAAACATTACAATCTGTGTTTTAAATGTGTACGATGGATTTTAATACGAGTATAAATTTTTTTGGCAATTTATTATTAATTACGATACATTTAACAAATTGCCTCTGAAATTGCTAATTGACAGACTTTAGAAAATTCAAGAAAACTGTATTTGCAAAGGCTTCATTAATAAAGTGTTAGGTAATATTGAAGTATTAATTGCTAAAAGTTGCACTGCAACCTACTTTAGTCAATTTTTTAGTTAAATATACCAGAGATGTAAGTCTTATGTTATTGACGGCCGAAATGTTGATGACGGTTAATAGACAAGTCATAAACAGATACACATAACACGCTGTAAGACAAGCATGCCCCATGTCCAATCGATACACGAATTACATCGACGTGTTGATGAATGAGAATGCAGCTAGAAATTGGATTATGTTTACACCAAAACTGGTTCTACTAATGATGATCGATTCATTAATAGCTTTTGACCATTACGTGTAAAGATAATAGATTTTATCGTAGTTATATATTAGGGGTAAAGGATGTCTAGTGTGAAAACTGTGTGCAATATTGTTTTTAAGTTTTCGTATATTATTTGAAACACCGTTAAAACGTTTTCTTTAATTTCTGTTAACATTTTAGCTTAGTCCGTTCTATGACGTAGCGTTTTGCATCTAGACAAAACAGTTTTTATTGAACAAGGTATTCAGGAAGATGAAAATGAAATTTACTTAGTAGAGTTAAAATATTGTTTGGTAAATCTATGAATGTTGTAAATTCTATATGAATAAAAACTATTGTTGTTAGTTATTCATTACGCAAAACAGAAGTCAGAACTATGCTTTAATGGATATTTGTTCGATTATTTCGTTTATATTGCAAAGTAGCATATAAGATAAACATTTAATCACTTTTAAGGAGTTAACTGTCAATTCTTGGTGGAAAGGCATTACATTTAAAAAAAATAAAATACAATTCATTTGTACTACTTCCACATATTTATAATGATCAGGACCGCTTTCGCTCATCATTGATTGATGATTATACTTTACCTCTTTTTTGTATAATTAATCATAATTTGAAAACCTCGTCAATTTTTCCATCGAAAAAGATAACATTACAGTATAGTATAGTAACGATCCGAGATGCATGGCCGTACCGTATGTCGTTTTGTTTCAAACGGCACTGAAACACGTCTCGAGCCTGTTTTGCTATGAAGAATTTCGATTCTTTCATCTTTCGATAATTTCGCATAGTTTGTATTTCAGGTTTATACACAAACTATGACTGTGAAATAATTACTTAATACTACATAAAACCATATTTAATTTTTTGAAATTGTCATTTCGCTTTTTAGATGCGTTTATATGACAAAACCCACACGGTAAAGCAATGTGACTGCATGAGATCCGAAGGGATTTTTTTAGCATGAAAACGGGAAGGTTAATTGATCATTTTTGCATATCTAAATAAGTTGTTAATATTAATATAATTTTTTTGGAAATAATTCATTCATAATTATACTATATTTTTTTATCTATAAATTATAAATTTTAGACTTTTACGGAATAAAAAAAATGGACACCGGAAATGGATGGTATAAATCATAAAACGCTTAAGCGTTTATCAAAAAAATATTTCCAAAAATCTGTGACTTTTTTATGTTAGTAAATGAGTCATAAATATATGTTTTATGACTATTTGACGGCTAAACACTAGTCATACTCATGTTAAAATGAATATGCATTCATATTTTTGTAAATCTTAAGAATACAAATGCGAATTATAAAGAAGTTTTTCATACGTATTCTGTCAAAATTATGCACGCAGATACAGCAAGAACGCAGTCAACGTTCTTTTAATTGTATACAATTAGTTACAGTAAAACCTAAAAAAATACTTGCAAGCTTGGCGCAATGTGAAATATCGTCGTAAATAAAATTATGGGGTTTTTTCCATACCACGCTTAATGTGTTCGTTCATTCATCTCAAAGCGAGGAATCGATGGATGTACGAGTCTTTTGAAAACGCTATAGGGTCATTTTGCCAGTGGTCGGTTAAGCGACAGGTGTGCCTTCAAAAGGGATTTTGAGTCAATAAATGATAAATACATACATTTTTCGCTGTCATTCATATATATTCCATTAAACAGGGATAAAGTAATGTAACCAACTAAAAATACAATAGTTAATATTTTACCAAGCATAAAATAATAGAAGTTTACAAAAAAATGCCAATTCTCCCAGTGGTCGACCCCCAAAATCCAATGCTCGGCCTTGCGTTGCCCAGTGTTCGGCCATCACTATCATGAAACTTCATAAATATCGCGAACGAATTAACTGAGAGTAGACAGAACAATAAAAAACATAATGATACAAAGCATGACAATATAAAGTATATTTTGTTAGCGATCATCATACAATATGAATTTGTCGAAACTTGCGAAGTAAAAATGTGCTTTTTAAATTGTGTATTGCATCACATAGGTCAGTTAGTGAAGACAGATATTGGCAAGTGGAAAGACTACCTACACCTTTTTTTTTAAATCTATCCACTATTATTAAAGTTATATGTTCAAAAGGCCGATCATTGGTGATAGCTGACTTTAGGAACACTCGTCCTACGACTTGGCTCAATTATGACAATTTTCGATGTACATCACTGGTTCGTTTGTTGAAAATCAATTTCAATACGAAATTTTCTTAATGATAGAATGCACAAGCATCCATTTAACTACTAATTCAAACGTCTTTAAAATAAATCTCATATTTAATTGAATTCGTGTACAAGAATTATTACTCACGCTGTCTCCTGTTAACGTAAATTAAAAGAGAAAAAAGTAGCGCGTAGACGAGAATAAAGGTTTGTCGATTTAATATAATTTAAACAGTGAAACTTATCACTCTGGAATGTTGAGCTTATCGACTTTTAATTCCATAGGAAGTATTTTAATTCAACCGTGTGTTGAAATTTCTGAATCGGCATTTACATACATTGAAATACAGAACTATTTATGAATTTTAATTGTTATAATTTGATGTTTTTGTGGCTATTCATCGATAATATGACGATGCTGGTTTACAGAACATGATATTTATCAAATAAAAATTTAAATAAATATTATTATGAAAGGAAAAATGAAGACATCGACGACGACAGCAGTGAAAATCGAGAAAAGGATCGGCATTCTGTCATCGCGGGCCGAACGGAAGACACGCATAGACCGACTCACTGGAACTGCATGATCTCACACTGCATCATCGTCATCTATAGTTAAATCTCGTCAATCATAAAACAATGGGAAGCATATACCTAAATTTGTATCATTTCCCATCCAATACATTCAATATTGAAAACGTAGAGATAGCAATAAGATAACAAACCACTTTTAAGGTGTTAACTGTCAATTCTTGGTGGAAAGACATTATATTTTAAAAAATAAAACACAATTCATTTGTACTACTTTCACATATTTATAATGATCGGGACCGGTTTCGCTCATCACGAGCATTATCAACTGATGAAAAACGCTTTTATCCATGTGAACTGCCCCAACTTAAGGGCTTTAAAGGCTATATGAGAATTAGAATTGGTTTTTAAATTCACATATTTGGACACAATTCTGCGGCGAATGCATTCGCGATTGAACCAAATGTGTTGCGATGCTAAGCACTGCTTAAGTTTATATTTTTTATATGAGACAGTAAGTTTAGCCGTACCCGCTTCACTAATCACTTTTAAGGTGATAAGGTCAGTTGATAATGCTCGTGATGAGCGAAACCGGTCCTGATCTTTATAAATATGTGGAAGTAGTACAAATGAATTGTTTTATTAAAAAAAAAAAAAAAAGAAAACGATCTTCTAAATTTTTTTCTATGACTAAGGAACTTGATAGAAGGACTTTATAACTTTTATCAGAGTCGAATTTCCTATTATGAAATGCTCGCTTAGAAATCCAAGTTGGAAACGAACACATTTTAAAAATATGTTATAACTGGAACACAAAAGTGATGTCGTAGTGACTGCCAGTACTTCACTCGAAATAATCCGTAATTTGTTTGGTCGCAGTCAAAGGATGGGTTTTAAGTCCATTGTAGGCGGACGAGCTGATAAGCAGAACAATGGACTGCGATTGCATCGACCGGTAGGGCGGACGGCTGCGTTTACATGTCATCCCTTTACTTCAGGACAGCTAATTTACAACGCCCGTGTGGTGTTTTCTGATCGATTAAGTGATGGCTGAACGGGCCGAGAGGTTAATTTCCTCCCTCAAATGCAATGGAGAATAAACCGATTTTGAAAGTATTAGTTGGTAAATAGGCTTAATGTATTTGTATCCATTTTCACTTTATTTGCTGATACATGTTGTAAAGTAGAAATACAACTTTATTGGTACTTTTCGATAAGCGATAAATCACAATACAATACTATACTCTCAACTGATTGTCAGAAATAAATACGGGATATAGCTTCCAATTTTTAAAATAATTTACAAAATATATTGTTCGACTGACATTTTCTTGTAGATGTATCCCTATATCTATAATAGACGGACTTATACGTCTAAAAAGACGATTTTTCAGGAAGCAAAAAAAAGTTAAAACATGAAGTAATTTTTACTGCAATAACACAATTATTCTAATATGACCAGAAAGTAATGACATCTTATTTATTTCAGGTATAGGGCAGACTAATTGATGCATACGTTAATTATAATTTCCATAGAGCATTTGCGATGTATATATACTGCTGGTCTCACTGAAGCGTCGAGCCTCCGTAAGTATGAAGACATTTCGAAAAAACATGAAGTTTAAAATGATAATGATTGTAATTAATAAAAGAGAACTTATAATGTTTTCTTATTTACTGTATTTTTACGCTACAGTACACTAGTCATTTCTACAATAATAATGATAAAATCCGTTCTTATTTGTAGACTTATTTATAAAAGTATTACAGACTAATGATATTTATTTGCCACCTATTCAAACATAAATTAGCAAACACTGCGTATTTATAAATTAAGATATTTATTGTTCTTATGTTGAAGTCACTCAATTAGTGTGCGCAATGAATCGTTTAAGCGAGTAAGAATTTAATTAAAATAATGAAAACGCATTAATTCACTTGGTTATAATAATTTATTTCACAATTATAATGAAAACCATTCTTGCTCGGAAATTGTAATACATCACTACGTCATAACTTCCTCTTCTATATGTTATAAAACTGTATATTTTTTATTTATAATTCGATAATATAGTCAGTTTGTATGAGTCATTTAAATATAATATAGAAGTAAATTAAAAACACAATCAATATCTCTGTAAAATGAAACAATATATCAGTGGCAGTAACAATACGAGTAATTAAAATTTTATTTATACATTATTGAATAAATAATGAAGTAATCGCTAGTTTCGACAAAACAATAAATGAGTGGCTGTTAATATAACTGAGTTATCACCTATAACATTAAAGTTCAGTAAATTAAAACACACAACACTTTCTTTCTTTGAGTGGCATTGCAACGCATGCCGGGTACTCGCTAGTTATATATATAAAAAAATATGTACCATTCTACCCGGTCGACTTATTTCAAATAAATTATTATATTTTATTCTATGCAAAGATATTAAACGTGTTTCTTATTTTCCAAAAAACATTTGAAATATGTTGCTTTTGCTTTATTGGAAAACAGTAAGTATGCAATTCCTTGGCGTTAGAAACGGATTCCGTTGCAAGGCAGACCGTTGCAATGGCGCCCGCCGTTACGCCTCGTTCCAGTCTGAACCCAACAGGAGGCTCTATATCCTGCGACTTTCCACAACGCTGCCTTTGTGACCTACTACTGTTACTGGCACTGTATTGTCTTTTGTCTACGAATTTAACTTGTTTTCTTCCGATAGTTTTTTTTTATTGTATTAGACATTTCATTTATCTTATCGATTTTATGATTTGGTGTTTTATGCGTTAGACTAATTACTAAAATAAAATAATAGTAGTTAAAATCAATTCACTTACATTAGTAAAAATCTTATAATTGAAGTTGAAAGTGGTGTGTTGCTTCGTAGAATACATGATTGGCTTACCTGAAAATAAAAATAGACATAAACTTAATTAAAAATATTAAACTACAATCATTTACGGTCACAAGTTTCAAATGAAAATTAAGAATAGATTTTTATTTTACCATGTCCGCTCCCAGTGTGGACCATATGGCCTCCTAATGGATGCATCTCAACAGAAGTTTTCTACGAGAACTGCTTATAACTCAGTTGATCAACCTCTTTTTTTCGAAGACAGTAGAGATAGAAGGATAGGGCTGCGATAGGACTTGTGGTTAGCTAATCGCTCTTGATATGCCCCGTTTTTAGGATCGGATGGGTGGGAGCGAATTTCAGACATCACAAACATTCCACCCAGAAATCCACATATCAATTGAGAAATCAATTTATGAAACTGTCCGCACCGGAACTTGAACCTGATACATTCATAGCCTAGCTAATGACGTTAACCACTGCACCACGGAGCTGAAGAACAATATTATTATGTCAATCGCATTATGTCATAATAGATTTTATATGTCCATTTACCAATTGTTCGTTTTATTTATTAAAATTTAATATATTAGCAACAAGAATATTGTTGAAACAATATTAAATTTTTTTCTATCAATATTTAATAATCCTTGGTGTAAAGATAAAACGAAATTATTTTTCTTAGCAGAATTTGCTTAGCGCAAAACTGGTTGCTAGTCAGTTTCTCAAGTTCTAGTAGTTAGCTAATCGTTTTGTCTGTACACTCCGTTATTAGGACCGAGGAAATGGTTGTGGATGTATTAAACACAGCTAGCATTGCCGCCATTCATAAAATGATTAAAGAAATAATTTAAGACATCGACTGAGGGTGCTTGATGGAATTTCAATCTCAATTTTGAGTTATTGGGATTTTGTACACTCACGTATTTTGTCACTAACGAGCCGGATTTCGGATTTCGGCATCTTCAAGTATTCGAGCGCACGAATGCTTGAAGATGCCGAAAGGCGAAACCCGGGTCGTTAGTGACAAAATACATGGAAGTTTACAAAATCTCAATAACTCAAATTTGATTAAAGAAATAATGTATTAATGTTTCTCTTCCAACTATTGACCCATGATCCGTAACCTTGTGGGACAAAAGCCTAAAAGCATATATTAATCGGCTATGCGATCTACAAATACTACTAAAATTTTATTTTATAGCCGGAGTAAACATTTATGGCGTCATCCCGTAAAATAATTTGCTTCATTTTGTCAATATTTGATGAATTTTGCTTTATTTTTTATTTATTTATTTGAAAAAAAAAACGAAATACGGAATAACAGCTGAGAGCCAATGCGCCAAACATTTTGCAAATTTGTGTCAAGTCACTCGTGACCAAGATCTTTTCTTCTCAAGAAATTTAGATTTTTTTTTAATTTAAATTTTATATTGACCTTGCTGAGACTTGAACCAGGACCCACTTGATCGCTAGGATAAGCTGTTACCAGTAGACCACAGAGGCAGGATTTGATACAATTTTTTTTTCAGTCATTAATATGATATTACAAACATATTTTTATAGTGTTTTACAAAGTTACTCAAAAGAGTAAGCCATATAAAGAATTGTCCCGGAGAATCTCGAAGGGCCGGTTTGGTTGCGGTCCGTGAACCACAACAATAAAAAGGTGTCTGGAAAGAGATCACATACCGTGAAATATGTATTTATAAGCGGCTACTTTTAAAACCAACTTTTACAATTATGGTGTCATCGTAAACTCTCAGTAAAAATTTCAACAAAAGAGATACATAAAAAAAATTGCAATGATTATGCCATGTCAATGGTTGAATAATGAATGAATGGATAAATTAACTAATTGATCCCTAACAGTGTCAAACAGAGAATGACTTTACAATGCTGCGTAAATTATTTCAAATCTTATAAACTAATTTATTATTTGCATACAATGTTAAAAAATCATCATTCAAAAATATTATTTTTATTTAGCTAAAACACTATTTTCTAAAATACATTTCAGGGCAGTTAGTTTTCGTTGAAACGATATTATTATCTCCTGTTGAGCCTTGGAGATGATACATTTTAAGTTTACATGTATTGCGGCATAAAAGCATTATGTATTGTTTTGCACAATAATTATCGGTGCGGACAGTTTTATAAATTGATCTTCCAATCGATTTATGAATTTCTGTCTAGAATGTTTGTAATGTCTAAAAACTCTCTCCCACCCATCCAATCCTCAAAAACTGAGTGTAGCGAGAGCGATTAGCTAACCACTAGTCCTGTTCTAGCCCTATTCTTCAATTCCTACTCTCTTCGAGAACAGAGAGGTTGAGCAACTGGGTAACAAACGGTTTTCATATAAACTTCTATTTAGAGAACCCCATTAGGAGGCCATATGCTCCACATTGTACAAAAATGTATTGTACATATTCCACCATTTTCATTTAAACAACTGAATCGGCTTTACTTATTACTAAGTTCTTGATTATATCTGATAAACTTTCTTTTTATAGAAATGAATCAATGCAAACATTATTATTGTATGTTTATAATATTACAGGAAATGATTGCATATAGTTTTTTTTTGCACAGCAAAGAAAAAAAAAGAAAAACTGCTCTCTTAAGTTTAATTAGTGAGCAAGGAAATTAAGCATTCGTTGCATTTAGCAAAAAAACAGTAAACCGTATTATGGAAACTCGGTGACGCCGCCCAACCTGGAGTACTTAGCCTTCCCACCCCCAAACTCAAACAACCCGAAAAGTTTACCACCCAAGCTACAATGCCTTCAATGAAACTCTTTAGGAGGCGTTCGAGTCTGAAAAAGTTTTTGAACAATAAAGCATTCCTGTATTTAGAGGAGCGCGACAGTATTAAAATTGATTTAATTCTATTATTAAAAGGCAGAGGTCTAGTGCTTTAGGCTCAGAGCTTCCTTTACTCAAATCCACTTACAAATATTTTTATTTACTAAATTTTTAATTATTTAATGAATCTGTATTCAGAGATGTTATAAACTATTTCTATCCACCCTAGTCTTCATTATGGGCCTTGAGAGATAGAAAAAATGTAAGTGTTCCTAACAGTTTTATATTATATCTTACCAGTGCTCAAATACAGAAAAAAAATTCATCAATACCAACAGTAATTTTAAAGAGTGTGGAGTCATCCAAAAACACGCGACTCCGACTCAGATTACGACTAAAAAAAGTCTAATTTTGTGAGTTTTTTTCCCTCATTTTCCTATTTATGTATGATTTTTTTTCAAATTAAACGCCAACCAACCAATCCAGCAAATAGCCATTTTTTTCATATTATAATATATTATATACATACATATGTATAATTACAGGGCAAGAAGATGTTATGGGCATAAATAAAAATGAAACAGGTGCATTAATACACTCAGAAATGGAAAATACACTTTATAGAAAATGTAGTCGGAGTCGCTAGTGTTTTACGACTCCGACTCCGCAGCCCTGCTAATTTAAAAATACTTTATGTTTCTTATTTTAAACTTTATTGTTTTTCCATTTTCTCTAGAGTGAATATGTTTGAAAATTAATGTATTCAAACTTGTATTAGCTCCTCAAATAGACTAAGAGTAATTCAGCCAATGTTTCAAGTTATTTTGCTTGATTTTGTCTAATATAACCGTTCTTTAACTATACAAAATGATCAATAAATGGATAACTGCATGACAAATGTTTTAAAAGTCGCTTAACTTCAGCGCTCAAAAAGCGGGCGCACGAAGGAAAATGGAGGGTTAATCAGTTATCAATTAGTGAAAGAAAAATGAAAATATCTTAGACGCTTAAGTTCTAGAATCCAAACTTTTACGAAAATTTACTTCTAATACATATTAAATGTGATGTTATTTCTAGATTTATATATTGTTGATGCGTAAAATGCACATTATCACATTATTCAGAACCGGTTTCGCTCATAGAGTGAGCATTTTCAATTGATTTATAAAAAAAGCAATGTGTCATGCATATTTATACAAATATGGACATTTATTATTAAGAGATTGGCTTATTTGTATTTAATAAGTTAATGTAAAAAACATTTTAAATTAATGAAAATAGTTTTCGCGAGGTATTTTTTTTTTACTTCATATTTGTTGAGCACGTGTTTTATACTAATTTTACGATTGCAAGCACGACTAATTTATTTTTAATTCAATAGCAAAATAAAAAGGAAGTAAAACGAAAACAAATATTTTTCTTATTATTAAATAGTTTATTTATTCAAAACTAATTAATCGTGTTCATATGCGCCATATTCATAATCGTACTTAAAACAGAGTTTGTCCTAGATTTTCCATATTGCTCGTCGTTAATCTCTGGATATGGCCGGGCTGGGTGGCATCACGCCCTTCCAGGATCACCAAGGTTGGAGCATTTAATTATTTGCGAGGGGGGCGATGGAAAAATGCGCGGTATGCGGCAATTATTTGCCCGCGATGTTGGTATGGCGAGAGGAGGGTACACGGGACACAAAAGCCGGGAGACACTAGATGAGTCTGGAAGTATGGAGCAGTAAATGACAGAGATGGCAAAGTGTTTATTCTCAATACAGCCAATATATATTTAATTTTCTTTACTCGTCATAAATACTGAATGTTTGGTGATATAACGCGCGATGTTTTTTAAAATTGTATACTTGCTGCCTTAATGTGGCATGACGGAGCCGTCATTTTTTGGAGCAACATAGAATAAATGTAAAGGGAAAAGTAATTTAGCTATATAACACATGCCTAAGCATGGCTGACCATGATCAAAGGATCTGAAGAAAAGATGTCGCATATCAGGACAAGAGATATTTACTAACCCACTGATATCAAAAGTCTACGGCGATTATACGTATTTTATTAAGAGGACATACCTTACTCGCCCTCCTCCACCCACAACTTCTTTCACAGTGGCGTACAACGTAAGGCATACATATATTGTTTTTATTCCCTTAGCTGGGACTATCTTAGGAGCAACTGCCCAAGACTCAGTGGGGTGCACTTAAGTGTGCAGAAATCAATCCCTCTAGATAAAGATGGCAGACTTCATTTCAAGGGTTAATTGGGTTTGTTCTTAAGATTTTTCATTTTATGAAATGGCAATTTCCACTTTTATTTTGTGAATCCATTGCGGCACGGCGCCGGTTTGTTGTGAGAGTATATAACATATATAGTAATCGGACGTCTTGCAAAGTTGCAATGTTCACGCAACAAAGCAATGCTACGTGCAAAATGTGATTTTAGTTAGAAATAACATTATTGACATATGTGACTCAATTTGCTAGCAAACATATAATGTATACTACGTTATTATTATTTAATAATTTAAATGTTGTCAACCTCTGGCTTGAACCTATTTCCGTAAGCCGCAAAGATATTTGAGGTTCTACAAGCAATGTTATATTGAATGAACCAGTTCAGAGTTGAATAAAAATTATTTTATTCCAATTTATTCAACGTGTATATTATTAAAAGCAAACTTTATTCATTAAATAGGTCAAGGATTCCCGTGAAATTCATTTATTGACGCAAGATTTAGAAAAAATATTTACTTTTAGATTCTTTGTAAAAGATTTAAAGACCAAATATTCCATGCATAAAATTTACATATTTTTTTAATGATGACTTGTATAAATTAATCACACAATAGCTGTACTAAACTTTCAATGGTTTACGTTTTTTACATTCATTAATCTTTTGTCCGGTGAATGTCATTAAATTCAACTTTATGACCCCGCTTGTAAATTTGGTTTGCTTAAACTACCTACTAACCCAAATTCTTCTGCAGTTTTGGAATAACTCTCGTTTTGTTAATGTTGATTTTATTTGTCACGTGATGGCCTGACATAGTATAAGGATGCAAATTTGTTCATTTTTATCTCTGATAGATTCGTATTCATTTGACGATTTACTCATTTTATTAACATTATGGTTTCAGTGATAATACGTTATTTAGATTTATTTATTTTCTGAAATAGCCATTTTGTACTTGATTGACTTATTTGAGACAGTAAATTGATAATTTTCAAGCAACACAGAGCCCATAGATATATAAAACTATCATTTCAACAGCACTCGCTAGTTGCGCGATGCCAGTGTCGTGCATGTGTATTGTGTAAATAAGTAGAATATTGATGTAATGCCATTACATTGTCATTAGTCATTAATTTAGGCTTACAATTAAATGTACTTTTCTTTAGATCATATATATTCACTTTCATAAAACACTAATAAAAGTCAGTGAGATAATCCACACATTTTCTACGTGAAACATTGTCGTTAATGAAAAAACAAAATAAAACTATTAAATTTGAATAGTTAAATTGAAAAATATTCTGTTTCTACAATTATAAAAAATATGACTATCATATCATACAACAAGAAATCTCCACTGCAGTAAAATTAATTCCGTTTTAACAATGAGACATTTTGGCGTATTCTTTGACGAGATAAAAGCGAATAATAGATATTTACAAATCTTTGGTACAGTATTATTTATGACAAATATTCTATCACGACGGGAATGTTATACTGATAAAAATAGTCACAAATTGAATGACATTAGTTTTGTTGTTCAAATAAAAATTGAGGAATCAATTCTATACGTCAATTATTATAAGAAAAACGTAAATGTTTGTAGAGAAATGAATACATTTTTAATATTGAAATATGCATGTTGGAAGTTTTATAGATATTTTAAAAATTCTCTCAGAAATGACCCAAGTCTTCTTTTGTAGGGGCAGAAGGCACAAGCGCCACGCAGCGCTTGCATATAAATCAGAATGAGTTGTGGCACGTTATTAAGGTTATTCTGTGAAAGTAACGATATAAGGAGAACTTGCAAATGCATGTAGGTTTTATATTTCAGAAGCAAGTGCAACCAAAATTCCAAGAGAACAAAACCACGGTTTTGCAATATACAATAATTTACGATCTAAAATTTTGAGTACAATATTTCTCGAAAGTCATTTGTATTGTGTCGACATTTGGTGAAGCACATTAGTGTAACCATGGTAGTCAACAAATTAATCATGCCCGCTCTCAAATCTTGAAAGAAAAACAACACCATTTAAATGAGGTCGTGCTGTTATTCAGTCGCTTAACCCTTTAACTACCCGTTGTAAATTGAATTCGTAAATATAACTTAATGAAAAGCCGTTTATTCCTGCAGGGAATTTGTTTTATTTTTGTTTTCAAAGCATCCTCACAGATGTCACTTCCAATATTACAATGAAAAATAAGGTAAAAATGATTCATCGAAAGGCCCGAAAATGCCTGTCACCAGCTTGAGGGCATCGAATACACATGATGTATTCTGTCGTCACGGGCGGCTAAAGGGCTAACATATCTTTTCAGAAAATGGTTAGATATAAGTGTGCCGTAAAATATGACTGGCTGTGAGTCAATGACTCCCTATTTGTATATTCTGTCTTAAGCAGTTAGCAGGTAGTGAGTAAAGAGAGAAAAGTTTTACATAATAGACATAATATCGATGGTCAAGTTCCATAGTGATACAACTAGAAATTGGTTGTTTCGAAATATGGCCGATCAAAGTTTTGACTCATCTAAACTGACCCATAAAAAGTGATGGCTTATAATTTGTAACTTTTTTATTCAAATAGGTGGGCAAGAGTTCATAGTTTTAGGATTAAAGGTTGTTTCTTTATGGAACGCCACGATTCACAAAAATATATTTTCACAATACGATATTTCGATATGTATGTATTACATGTGGAAATAAGAAATTATTTAATTTTGCTGATATCCATATGTAAATATCTACCTTTTGAGAGAAAACTTGTACGTTTTACAAGCTGTACTTTTGTGGAACTGTAGAAGAGCGGTGTTCGAATATAACAGCTAACTTAACTCAAAACATAATTTTTTGATTTATCGTCATATGGAACATATTTACCGAGTGATAAATCTATCTTTGAAGTTTGTTTCTGATCATCTGCAAGTGTTATTGATTTAAAAAAAGTCATGTTTATTATTGCAATAATAGAACTGTTTCAAAATGTTAACGTAAATCCGCAGTCTATTTTTTTGTAAGGTTACCAAATATGTTTTTTATCTGTTTTAAAATAAAGGGATGATAATATTAAACGAAGTTTCCCCTCAAAAAGCTACGATCTCCGACGAGCGTTGGCAGGTTTTGCCGAGCTGTCTTCATATTTCATTGTAATTTTCTTTTATGGTTTTTGTTTCTGTTGAACTTCTATGATTTGTGCCCGCCAGCGGAAACGGATTCTTCATATTTGCAAAGTTATACAATTTGGCTGGATACTCGCGAAATTTCAATACGGTTGTTTCATATACAAATAAGCTAATTTTATGAAGGTACCAAAAACAAATACGGGAAAAGTTTTTTTTAGATGATAAATATCTTTGGCAAATGAATTTTCTTCAGTGCGTTACGAACACAAATAGATTTAATATCATACTTACAGATAAACAGTATGTTTATAAATTAACAATTATTTATGAATGAATTAATAAAAGAAGACATTAACGGTGTAATAAAAATGTCTGTGGTAAGAATAAGTCACAGAAAATTTACTACGCTCTTTATTGAATTTATTATTGTTTTGAAATTTTACGTTTTTACGCAGGTAGTTAAAAATAAAATTTTGGTTCCAACAATTTTGCGGAATCATGAAAAGAGATGCCAATTGACATCGTAAATAAAATATATCGATTTATGAATTTGTGTTCGAAAGCACAGGTGTCTGTGATGTCTAAATTCCGTCTCACCTATCTGCTCCTAAAATCCGAGCACAGCAAGAGTGATAAGTTGGCCACTAGTTTTATCCTAGCTCCAACCTTCCTTAAGTATGAGGAAATGCTTATAATATCGATATCCACCAGTTTCTAAGATGTAGCAAGTAAGTAGTAATCTGAAGGATATTTTATAATGACAGTGGTTATTATTACTTTAGATCCAAATTGTAACATCTTCACAAATCTTGTGAAAGCCCCTGAATGCTCCTATTATTAAATAATATTACAAAGAAAATATTTATATAATATTATAAACATTAATACACCTTTTTAGATAATCCTGGAATTTCATTAAAATCTACAAAAATAAGATGTACAGTAGAAAATTAAGCCTGCACAAAATATTATTTCCTAATTATCTTAGAACTATGCCATTTGAGTTGTTACGCTTTGTAACTGAGGTATCGATATGGTCAACATTGGAAGCGGGCATGGTTACATTATACATTTATATGATGAAAGTGAAGCTAAGTATATATATATATATATATATATAGGTAAAAGCACCTCAGCATTAATCAAAGCCTACAATTTTTATCCTTAATTCAAGTATGTGGTATGGGTCGATAAAATATGACTAAAATACTTGCGAGTGGGAATATTTAATTAAACTTCTAGTTCTGAGAAAAGGATATAATATTCAGAGGCTGTGATAGGGTGGCAGTCAGTCGGTGGTGAATAGTATGGTGCAAATTTCCTCCCGCGGTTTGAGTTGTTTTCCGTGTCGGCAGTTCGCGTAGCTCCCGGCAACCGATAAAACATGGTGACACTCCGGATTGCATTATCTCATTCTAAGAAACAGGCTATTGGAAGTGCATAACTTATATAGGATTCCGGGAATTGCAGTTTAAAACGGTAATATTGCATTAGAAATTATCTATGGCAATGAATTTTCCAATGTTAGTTCCGTGCGTTAGTTTCCATTGGAAAACATATATCTACCAAATGAGTTAAAAAAAAAATTGGTGATAATACAATACTAAAGAGGTATATCTGATGATTACTTGACTTACATAAAAAAAAACAATCTAAAAAGTTAAATAGATACGTAAAAAAATGTATGTTTTTTATAATATTTTTTTTTATGAACATGAAAATCTTAGCAATTCATTAAAAACATAACCCTTGTACGTATTAATTAAGGCTTCCAATCCCGGGATCCCGAGCAATTAGTCAATCCCGTAATCCAGGGATTGACTAATTGCTCGTACCAATACCTGGATTTCGGGATTCACTATTTATAGCGAAAAATAATTTATATTAAAATACAAATTATTATCCTATGAACTATACGAACGTTTTGTTTTCGATTCATATATTATATTATAATAATAAATGTACAGTGCTGTCCCTTTAGCTCATATTTCGTGCCTGCTGTAGACAGGGACATACAATTTATTGTTTTTTTTGCATCATTATATAAAAAAAACAGTTTACCACTATTCTATTTTTAGATGCGCACGTGTGAAGCATTTGTCATTTACCTGTAACATGTCTTCAATTACTAAAGAAAATAAACGCGCTATTAAATACGAATATTCTGCTTTTTTATATTTTACGAATATTTTACAAACATTTTTAATATGATTGCGCATGTTCATAATTATTATAATGTTGTATTATTTTATATTCTGATAGTAAATATATAAAATCATCGTATACCCACCTTGGTATTATGTTCTTTTATGGGTTTTTAGGAAAATATCTACCTATCCTCTTATTTTGTATGAACAAAACTCTTTTCACTGGGCTTTTATTTTCATTGTGTATGGGCATTTAAATATTTTTGTCCGTAGCTTTATTTACACGGTTTATCGTGGTACATATTATTTCCTAGTTTTAATAAGTCAAAAATAGTGTTTTAAATTAAAAAATGTTATGATGAGTTTATATAATTAAAAATAGGGAATGGATATAAGCGATGTTTTATATGCCTTTTTAGTTTAATCAGTATAGTATCTTAGTATGCACATATATTTAATAGAAAAGCTTGTTTCATTCATAGAACATAAAGATAATTATAGTTGAACGGGAAATTTCACATCAAACGTAACGCCATGCATTGACAAGCTTTCAATGAGGATAAATTTCCAAAATTGGCCTATTGTACATTCGTTACGCGCCTATATTCATTTCAAAATCAGCCTCATTCTTATGCCACCACCCCATCTCCGTGACTTCTCTCGAACCGCCCTTATTATGTTTGCAAAATAATATTACCTCCCCTAAGCAGTCGCATACTTAATATTTATGAAGCGCAGTCGGCGAGTCTTCAAATTAACGAGTTCCCTGGATCGTGAAACCGCAAAATTAGATAAGACATTTTTTATTGTTTTATTTTTCCCTTTAATTTACTTCCCCACCCTCTGAATCTCACTCGCGCAGTGTTACCCGTGATTCATTTTGTTCGCGGGCTTATTTCAAATGCAAAAGTTCATTCAGGAAGTGCCAGGCAAGCACAAAAACATAAAGCTCTTTTAACCTGTGAACGACTGGGACTTTATGCTCCAACGGGACACAATTTTTGATAATGACTTTGGAAAAGTTCATTTATTTAAGGGCGAAAAATTCCTACAAAAGAAATCTCTTCCAATTTGAATAATATTAAAGGCAGAATAACGGGTCTTTTTCGGAATAATCGGTCGGTTTTTTTATATTAGAATTATTTTCGAGATTCTAAAAAGCCATTTTAGGTACAGTTATTTATCTAACAGATAAAGGTATTTTAATATATTTACATATTCGCTACGGTTTATTCTTATATTATAATATATATTAAAATAGTTAAATATAAATAGTTATAGTCTTATATGTATTAGAAATTTAATTCAAAGCGTTAAAATACGAGTGTGTCACATGGTATGCAAAATATAAAAGTGGGACGCTGTTTTTAAGGAAAAATATTTTATTCATTTACTGCTTCACAAATAAAGTCAAAGCGAGCGATAAATGACACATGGCAACCATTTTTGATAGTTATTTTGATACATGTCTTTTTCCATTTAATTATTTTAAAAAACTCTGTATATTGCCTCATAGTTTCAAATTCTCACAGTCGTATTTTTATTCTAAAATGGAATTGTCACTAAAAGAGTACCATCAATGCAGATTTGAGATGCGCTGAAATAATTTTTTGCTGTTTGCCCAAACAAAACGTGTATTAAATTGTATACATTATGATTATCGAAAAAAATGTTTTGAAAATAAGGAGGGGTAGCTTCTTTTGCCTTTCTACAGTCAATATATTATATATGTAGCTATAAATATAGTGTATTAGTACGTTTTGTGTGAGTTATACACAATATTTCTTGGTGTGGGTCACGTCCTTTTTCCTTTCCACGGTCGATACGTAAATGTAAAAAATAAAATATTTTACAAATTCTCGATATAATCGAAAACTATAGGGGAAGGCTTATAGTGTAACAACCCCACACCATAATATAAAGGTTATCAGCGTTACGGTGTCAGAGGAAAATTAGGTAAAGCTTTGGTCGAATTTATAAGTACACACACGCTGCAGGTGCTCTGCGGGATTATTGGCCATTATTTACGGGCGTCGTTTGGACGTCGGGAGCCAGGGAAGGATTGCGGGTCACGGTTGGGAACCTTGCGTCACTTGCGGTTCAATTTACACGCGCGGCTAGCTGCCCGCTGAAAATTGCGACCTGTTAGGTGGGCAACTTTGAATAATATTCCAGAAATGAATGACCGCGGTAATAATTTTTAGCTTGGAATCCTTATTTCAAGGAGCTAATAATTAGTTAGCCTTTTAGGAAATAGAGAGACATATTTTATTTAATTATTTGTTCACTCCTTCATTTAAATGAACGTACGGACTATATTTGTTTCGAGCATTAGTTGTAATTCTAGAGCTGCGTGGAAATGAGATTTATGAGGATTGGTTGTTAGGCAAGCATACTAGGTAACTCGCTTGAATTAAAAGGTAAGATAATATTATAACGGCATTAAAATAAAAAAAAGCAATGATGAACCTGGCTGGTGCTACGGATGCCCCAGAGTAGCCTGAATCCTGCCTGTCTCTTCTACCAACAGAATAAATTTCGTTATTGTGGAAAGCCGCCGATGACCATCCATATGATGTATTCGGTAAAGCTACGAGGCCTGGGAGGAAGCAGGGAGACCGTTGGGAGACAAAGAATATTGGGGTACCGTGTGGTAACCATACGCTATTTTAGCGAAATAATAATAAAACAGCAATTTAAAATAACATACAAATTTTCATCATTCAACCTTGGTGGTACAAATGCAAGATGTGTCGACTAAAGAATTTCGTCAAAAGTTCACATTTATAGAATCGTATAATGCAGCGGTTTCTAATGTTTATGCTACAACACCTCCTCTAAAAAACCACCTTTAATTTTTTTAATCGATATTATAATATATAGACAGGTTTTAAATAACAAAAATTGTATTCAAAAAACCAATAAATATAATTAACAGAATAATAACAAGATGTTTTGTTCTAGCTAGGGATTTTGCCGTCCCTCGGCATATTTCCTCCAAAAATGATTTAATATTCACAATTGTGTTGATTAAGGGTACTTTTATGATTAATTGCTATTTATTTTAAATCTTAAGCCATCACTGAACAGAATATTGCGCCGCAGGCGCTTAATTTTTATATATGAATATAATAATAGTATGCTTAAAATCGTATGCATACACGATCACTCTTTCCATAGATAAAAGACAATCCTGGGGGATAGAATGATAATTGGTGAACAGATTAAACTTCTGACACCATCTGATATACAATGCAATACCATATTTTACGATGTAAGTTATCATTATTAACTTACTTAATAAACATTAAAAAATGAGACTTAATATTACACTAATGATCCTGTTACATTATCTAGCGTGAAAGAGTTGTTCGAAAAGTAATTCAAAAATATAAAACCGAAAAAAGTCATCAACAGTTTTTTAAAATCATTCATTTGTTTTCTATTTCTTTTGAGATTGATTAGTGTTTTCAATGTCAGATTTCACCTTATAAAAACTCTTTTAGAAACAAAATGATTACTCATTTTGATTACATTTTTTACCTGTAAATCAATATTAATAACGATTATTTATTATTTACTGTTTTACTATAAGATGTACTTTAAGTTGTAAAATATACAAGTTTATTTTTGCTGTAGTATTAGTATGTGCCCGAGTGATTGAAAGTCATTCCAATAAAGACAACCTAAAATATTATACCGTAGCATGCTAATCTTTATATCCTCTTACATTCTTATCTAAAGGTCATTGGTAAAACATCATTTTCTATTCTTTATTAAAACTTTTTTTTAAATGAAAAACTTAACTAAAGACTAGGTACGGATTTTGTATCTACATGTTTGAGCAAAGAATGAGTCTTCAAAAAAAGATATACAAAAAGTATTTTATAAAGCTAAGGAGGTTGTGTGAAATCTCCAAGCAAGGAGGGTATGTGCGGTGTACACTCGCGACAGAGCCTTCACGTTATCAGATCGACGCCTTGGGAGGGAGTCTCTTGAAAAGCTTTGAATAAAGGAAACCCGACATAGCATAAAGGATGTTTTCGGATCGAATGAAACACTATCAATATGATACTTGAAGCTTTTTTCTCCTCACACGCTAAGGGAAAAACATTTTGTTGAAGCTTTCGTTGCCGCGATGCTTTAAATCAGAAATAAATGCGAAAATCTAGAAATGTGTATCGGAAAGTCATTGACTTTTTGGCATATCAAAAGAATGAAAAATTTTTGTATTCAATATTCGCTGCCTAGAAAAAACGTTTGAATAAATCTCAGCCGAATCAAAAGCAATCGCTTAACATCTTCTTTGATATGGCAATTATTTAAACTCTTCGACATCATTAATAAAGTTAATAATCCCTTCTAAGTTAACGTTGATTTAAATTTGACTGATAAAGTAGAAGCAAATAATTTATAATTACCTATGCCAATATCTGAATGACTTGAAAATTCTTGCTAACATATTTTTCGGTCAAAAATTTCTCTTTTATTTATAGGGTAAGAGATAAATATGTACTTTTCATAACTTAATAGTTGTTAATTGTACTTCTTCTTCCTTCAATATGAAATTAACTTCTTTAAATAATATTTAATATTCTAAAGACAATCATGATCCACCCCACTTCACATTGGTATGGCAACTCTACAGTTGAGAATCAACGACCAAACAATTGAAAAACAACATAAATATAGAAATTTATTAAATACGATAAGTTTGGCGTTGGATGTTTATTTAATTAAAATTCATAATTAATTAGGAGGCATATTAGTTATTTATACATAGTTTAATTTATCATTACAATTTCCTTTAATATTAATCATAAGTTGTATTAAAAGACTTGTATTCTTTAACATTATATAGATTTTATATTCTGATGTAGGTAGCGGAATCGTCTTTTTGCTGAAGCAAATAGCATTACTGATATAATTTGAACTAAAATACGATTTACATTCCGATTAGAAGAATGATATAGGCCGAACGCTTACTTTATTCCGTTTCGTCTTCTCACTTTTATATCTCACCTATAAACACAATGGCAATGTGTTTGACAATGTCGCCGACTATGATCTCACAACAGACCATTACTGCTGCAAAAGATGCAGATTAATTATATGTAATATTATTACATATATACAAAATAACAAAATTGATTATAATATATATTATAGATCTTTAAACTCTCATTTGCAAAACATGTTGAAATTCAATACGTAATTAAGTTATTTAAATTTTTTACTACATTAATGAAAATATATATAATAATCAAGACTGGTTTCACTCATCGCAAGCAACTGCATCTGATGAAAAATAAATTAAAATACAGTTTTTTTATGCAATATTACTTATGATAATAATATATAGGCCAAGATCTATTTCTTGGGGTGGTGCTTAATTTCAAGTAAATTTGATAGTATCTTCAATAAAAAATAAAAAAATGGAATATCAAATAAACGTAGAATTTAATTAGAAGTTAAAATAATATTGATTGACAAAGCTTGATATCTCAGATAATGCAGGTACCTTAGCAGTAATAATAATAATACGGTTTTGATGAAAGCATAGAAACAATTAGGTCAGAGTCGGTTTGAAAGTTAATTATTTTTACAAGAAAGGATTAAGCAGGGGTGAGTTGAGTTTGAAAAAAAAATTTAAAAGAGGAGAAAGTTGAGGCAGCATTACATCCTAAACGATTTCCCTCGGGAGCGAGGGTTGGCGGGAGACTAACTGGGGCTTAAGGCTTTAGAGGTTGAGTAAAAGGATTGTTGTCGTAAGTTAAACAGAATTTTGGCGCCGAGGTTAAGATTTTGGAGTTTTAAAAGCTCTGACGTCTAACCTATAAAAGTGACATTGATTACTTAGTAACACTTGTTGATGCTCGTTAGACATAATGAGATGGGATTTCTTAAACAAAAAAAAACTTGTTTGAAAATTCTTATCATTTTTAGTGCTAATATAAACATGATTGATTTTTACAAAAAACAAGTCAGTATTACTAAGTATAGACAATTTTATGTTAGTAAAATTGGTTTTTAAATATAGAAATCAAATATAGATATATGAAACCTATTCTATAGTTAACAAAAAAAACTATTATTCAAATTAAATTAGGGGTAACATTAACTTGTTGATGAATGATGCGCTGGTGACAAGTGGTGGTTGTGCCATGTGGTGACCATATTTTCCATATATGTAATATGATAGTTGAGGACAGTTATTAAGTCCGCCATCAAAAATGTGAGAGTATATTGATGAAAAACATGTGCAGTAATAGTCAAACGTTTATACCTACTTCCTTTGTATAACGGGTAAAACAATTTGAAAAATAATTGGCAGATCAAAGTTGAAAAGTGTCACGGAAAAGCTTAAAATAGGCATAAAATAAAACACCGGCCAAACAGCGTCCAACTACTTCCGTCCGGTTGAACTGCAGCTTTTGTTGGCCTCTGCCCACCCTTAGAGACAGTTTCCCACCCAAAAAACCACCCAGAGGGTAGTTTAGATTGTGCTCATTTGGGGCCGGTTAATTTTGCTTTATAACTGTTTGCGAATAGCTCGTTTCGGCGATCTCTATAACGGATGGTCTAGCGCAGCTATTTCGCTTGGGACAGGTGTTTCAAAATGTAATTAAGTACGTATTTAAAATTTAACGTTATTACGGTTTTACTAATGGTAAAAGCTCTTAATTTTTAGTGAAAAGCAAATTGAATCTTAATAATATTACAACGTTCTTAATTACTTGTAAGAAATTGTGACCTACTTAACCGTACTTTGGTTAAAACTTAAGTTAACTTAAACGTTATCCGTAGATTTTTATTTAATCAGTGTATGGTTTGATTGGCGTTATTATGTCAATAGACTATTTCGATTTATAATGATTTTTTTATTCGTAAATTGATGTTATATATCAATCCACAGTCACTGGGTCTAGAATAAATTGTATCTGAGTTAGGAGGGGGTATATAAGCGAAATAAATGGATACTACCAGAGGAAGACTGTTTTATGTCATATCTGCTTCCAACAAGGAGTACATGAAGCCCCAAGGGACAACTTCAGCACTATGTTTTTCAGCAGAGGCCGTCTGCAAGCTAGTCACGCAATCACCTTTTCAGATTTATTCTCCGAAAAGAACTGCCATTTGTCTGTTCGAAAATTTTCGAACCTTATGGCGGACTTGATTCTGTTAGTTAAATATGACATAATGATTTTTGAATTTATATTGTTTTGAATTAAATCGTTGTCGGTTCGCTAAGCTTCGGTCAGCATACAATAATAATTTTCGTTTTGATCTAACTGAAAAACAGATAAATTTCCGAAGAAGTAATTTTAGTTAACAAGGTTTTTTGTATATGAATATATACTAAGAAAACTTCTTATTCGTCTATGAATGCTTCGAAACCTCTGGCGTTTGTTTATTCACTGCCATGAAACATTATCCGAAATTTTGTTTAGTGTATAATTGTTTTATTATCCCATTTAAAGAGATTACAAAAAATGTCTGCGAAGTGTTTTTGGGTATATTATTCTTACATAAATTATTCGTTTGTATTCTCTTACACGACTTAATTTTCTTTAATGTAATGTGAGATAATAAAAAGACCTCTTCGTTTTTTAAAACGTTGATTTAGTAGTAATTTAAGAAAAGAAATATTATTACGATATTTTTTAATAGTCACCTGAGCTTGCTTCAGTAAGTTTCATGTTAAGCCATTAATGCACACGAAATTTCCCAAAAAATATTTTTTTGTTATAATGATTCAATTCCCCATTCTATGGCGCATATATTACACACTATTTCATGTAATAGTTCCTCGATTAGGATCACTAAAAGACAAACAGAAGACCATAACTATTTCATTTAAAATTTTAGAACAATTTGCGAGTATTAGATCATTGAGACCTATCGACCAATTTTTTTAATCGTCAGTATAACTCGTTTCTAACTGCACAAAGAACACACATGCAGACTAAAAATTTCAATTTCTATGTAGAGTAAAGACTTTCAGTATTACCTTCTTCTTTGATTAATAGATAATTATATTAAACTCGCGAAGTCAAAATACCTCCTTTTTATCATCAATATCATAAATTTGCTAATAGGATAGTTTTGTGTTGTTGTAAAATCTAAATTATAATCAGGAATAATTCTTGTCGGGAAAAAATACTGATATTTTATTTGGTTCAACTCAACGTTAGATTTGAGATATTGATATGTGTTTGTGAACGAGTTGGAAGGCAAGATATATGCCACGATATTTGCGAATTAAAAAATATGTAAGTAAATCAAATAAAAGTTTGATTTTTTTTTAAATTATTGCATTTTAACTCCAATCTAATCAGTTAATGAAGAATTTTTATGCTAAAAATTATAATGCATTAATTATAATCGGTGAGAAGATTTATTATTCAAAGTAATTAAATGTAGAAAAAACTACATGTCGCCGTGATACGATTCGATAAACAGAACATTTTACGCTGTTTCAAATAATTCATTTGAAATCAAGCCAGATATATAATATATTATATCATAATAAAATCGTAGGGAAATTTGTGAGATGGTTCACACACAGCGACAGTACAACTTTACATATTAAATAAGGCATATTTTACGCTACATCATTTGAACTGTCAATGACACATATGACTTTGAGAATATTCTTAACTTTTTAGGTGTTTACCTTCAACTCTTGGTGGAAAAGCATTACATTTTAAAAATATAACAAAGTTTGCTTTGTGAAACTTACACATTTTTATAATCCTGCCTGGATTATTATAAAAATGTGGATGTAATACAAACGAAATTGAATTTTACTTATTAACTTATTCTTTAGTATTTGATACTTTCGATGGATTCGGCGGTAACTGTGGAAATTCATTTTAAATATTTTTTTATCATGTCCGCTTCCAGTGTGGAGCATATGGCCTCCTAATGGAGGTATATCAACAGTCGTTTTCAATGAGAACGGCTTGTTACAAAGTTGCTCTACCTCTCTTTTTCGAAGAGAGTGAGGATAGGAGGATGGTAGGGCTAGGACAGGAACTAATGAGTAGCTTATCGTTCTCGCTATCGCCTGTTTTTAGGGTCGGATGAGTAAGAGGAAATGTGACACATCAAAAAAATTCATGCTTATGAACAGAAATCTGTAAATCAATGTGAGAACACTTTTTTCACTGAAAATAATTATTTCAACGAAAACGTCAAAAATATTTTCTCATCCAAATTATTGTAAATGAAGTATTTTGATTATTTGAAAGCTATCCGTTTTTCTGGAATATAATGCCCTTATTTTATTAAAAATCATACTAAAAAATGATTTCATTAGAAATAAAGAACAGTAAAGTTGTAGAATCTCTCATAAGTAAGAATTACCGCGCAAAAATAATTATTTACATCTCCTAGTTTGTTTTCACTGGGTTTACCTATAAAAGCAATTACTCCGAAATAGAACCGAGAGACAAACTTATCGTGATATCATTTTCATTTCTAGCTATAAGGTATTCAGTTCCATTTAGATGTTGCCACATGCAGATCCGATTATAATTTATTTTATATGTTTTATGTACTGTCGTGGGCTATGAAGCCAAATTTTGGCAACCCATTACCATATGCGTGTACAATATTTCAACTATTATTTTCAACCATATCACTATTCATCATTGTGTGTGTACCTGTTTCATCGCCTTAGACCAATTTGACCTAGTCTCGGACGCAATGAATATGAATCAACCCTAAAACATGGGTTCCCACCCCCAACCGAGTAGTTCACGAAAAGCTTAGAGGTATCTAAGAATATGATTCTAATCGTTTATTGCTGGACGCGGTTTTTACAGTAGAAAGATGATGATGATGATGATTATGCAGTTCAGTGTTCGTTCGTTGAGTAACGACAGGATTTACGTTCGATGGCGATAACCGAATGAATCCGGTTAAATCTTCTTTGTTTATTTATATTGTCGCGTCGACCTACTTTCATCGTCATGACTTCCTTTGATGAAGGTTCACCTGTTACACAGCGTCTGCAGAATCCATGTTGAATATCGGTCAAATAAAAAATATTTGCCAATTAATTATACTGAGTCAATAATGCTGACGAAAATGACAAACGTAACGTTTCGTACAAGCGAGTATTACGTTTCGTAATCTGCAGCGTCATGTCTTGTTACAGGTATTTAGAAACTACTTAATAATAAGCTGAAAAATGTTATGTTAAAAGGATGGTTAACGCAATAAATTCAGGGATAAACTATTAAAATATTATACCGGCACACGTTTCAACATAAGATGATACACCCCCCCCCCCCAGTTTATTCTAACCGTCTCTCCTCGAGATCGTCGCAGGGAGGCAATCTCAAGTGTGGACGAACTTCTCGGTGAAAACTTTGAAATTAGCTTTGCGGAAAATACAATTATTGCACCGGCGTGTAACGCGCTCTACCGCTCACCCTTCCCACCCCCATTTACTGTGCTACTGTCTACCTTATCATCCCCAGACTGTCTCAACCCTTGAGGCTATTTTTTATTTTTAAAAAGCAATTTTAAAATTCGTTTATTAAAAGAAGGAAACTTAGTAACTATTAATCTTAGCTTATGGTCCAACAATTTAACAGGAATGAATGTATATGTTTCCCATAAAACATTAAGGCTATTATTTTGGAAAATGATGTGATGAAAATTCTTTTATTGATTGAATTGTATTCATATCATAACATTATGATCTCTGTAGTCCATTTTTTTATTGGTATTAATAATTAAGTTATTCAAAGTTCGAGTAAAAAAACTGAAAATAACTTCACCTCAATTGTTTACATCGCTTTGACTACAATTATCTTATTGAAATAAATATTACAATCTAATTAAATTAAAAACATGAGATAAATAAAATAAATGTTTCATGAATGATAGATGTGTGCTTAAGATAATGTATATCGATTGTGGAACGGCAAAAGAACGTAACCCACACCACAAAATATTGGGTATAGCTCACAAAAAACATTTCTATAGAATATATTTATTTATTTATATAATATATAACCACAATGTATCTACTGTAGAAAAGCAAAATTATGTATCCCTCCGTGTTTTCAAAATACTTTTTTCGATAATCACAATATTGTATACAATTTAATGCACAATTTTCTATGGCTTATACAAAAAAAAATTGTGTGTGAGTTACGTCCTTTTGACTTTCCACAGTCGATATGATCTAATCTTATAATATGTTTTATCCAATTATAATGGAGTTCTACCAATACAATGTAAATGCCAATACAATCAATAGTATATGATAACGTTTAAAAATATGTATATTCCCACTTAAAAATACCGCGATATTTAAATTAGATATAAAAAATGAAAACTTAAAAAAGCACGTGTTCTTGAAAATTGGGCTATTACCCAAAAGAAAATTACTCTATCACTCTCAACTAACATACTTGACTACGCAAGAAAAATATTTCTCTTTCAAAATATCATCCATCATATTTGGATAAGTTATGAACAGAGGACAGGGAAAAATTAGCTTTCGAAAGAATTCGAGGTTTTCTTTGACTGTGAATAAGACGTCGCGTCATTAAGCTTGGAAATCATGCGTCAAGCAGTTGGTGAGCTTCGAAAGCTTAGTGCCAACGCCGAATCGCGTGCGGGCGACGGTGTCGCTGGTACTCACTTTCAACTGCAAGTACTCACTTCACATTATATTCATGCAACTAACCAAGACAACAGAATCTCAATGTGTAGTCTGAAACGAGAAAAAAATCAGGATTCAGGAGGAAAAATCTCAAATTTAGAATAGAATCGGATATAATACTTTAACATAATCGACTGTGTTTTGGCCAATTCATGTAACCCTCAAGCAATACGAAAATCAGTTAATGATTGGATCTCATTTTAAAGCGATAGAGCAGGTCTCACCCAAATGATGTAAATTAAAAAAATAAATTTACCACTTTTTGGAAGGGAAACGTCGTTTTACATTGGTTTTAGATTTAAAAATTCTGACCCCCCCACTTGATGTAAGCCACTATTATATCGACACTCCCCGACGGATGATCCCGTATCTGCAAATATGAGAATTTACAAGAGTGCATTTCAAAGATTTATAACTCAACTCACTATATTATAATGTTTTCGATAAATACAATTTTTACTTTCACCTGAACAATTTCAATTTTGAGACAGCGTCGTTATCAATTTTATTATAAGATTATTTACATGCCGAATTGTTGGCCTAAATATTTTTTCTTGCTTTCTACACAGCATTATTCAGAATTCAAACTCTTTTTTTCATTCTTATTAACTTAAATACCTAGTTGGTATGTAGCGATCTCAAAGTAATTATTTTCGGCCGGATTTGCCAAGCTCAATACAGCTTTTGTTTGACGGACAGAAACATACTATTATTTAATAGCCATTATTTTGCGAAAAAAATGGTATTTATTTATTTAAATGTATGGTTATTAACAGTAGTTTATTGTTTTATTTATTTTCGATGGATTCGGGGGTAACTTTTTGAAATTACTTTTTAATGTAAAATTGACATTGATATCTTTGTTATATCACTGGCTGTGTTAGTAGATGAGACATAAGACCGAATATTCTTCTCAATGAAGCGAAACACATGGTACACTTAGTAACCCAACCAAAGGAATATCAAAGTTAACAGTTTTACTTCCATAGTATGTTATAGATTTAAATTGATTGTTTTTAATTGAACGGTACACTCTTGGGCTAAAAGTTTTGACTAGCCAATTCTTTAAAATGCTCACTTTTTAATTGTAAATAATTTTTCGAGTCTGTGGTGTAATGGTCAACGCCGTTGGATATGGAAGCGGACGTCTCGGGTTCAAGTTCCGGTACGGACAGTCTCATAAATTGGTTTTTCAATCGATTTACGGACTCCTGTTCGTAGATACGTATGTTTGTGATGTTCCGAATTCCCCTCCACCCATCCGATCATAAAAACGGGGCGTAGCGAGAGTAATCTCTTCGAAAAAGAGAGGTTGAGCAACTGAGTAACAAAGCAGTTCTCGTAGAAAAACTTCTGTTGAGATGCCTCCATTACGAAGCCACATGCTCCACATTGGAAGCGAGCATAGTAAAAAGAAAATATGGATTTCAATTTTATTATGATCGTATAAATAATGTTAGTTCAATATGGTATGTCGATTTTATTATTCTATAAAAATGTTCTGGAAGAAGTTACACTGCTATAAGTTACAATTATATGTATTTGAAAAATATTGCTTTATAATTAATAGGTTAAATTATTTTTGAACAGCAGCGGAAAGTAATCTAAAATCGTTATTTGTGCAAGAGTCTCGTTTCGCGTCTTGTCGCGCTAAGCTCGGATATTAATAATACGCAAAGAATGTGACACATCCACTACACCTGTTTGTTATTAGAAATAGCTTCTTACAATGCTTTGCATCTCTGCTCTGCATACAGAATTCATACTGCATAAAATACTATTTCTGTCTCTATTTCAAAATGAATAATATAATGTTCAACATTAAATTATTACACTAAAGATTACCGATAACTTTTCGATATAACAACATCGCCAGGGTATCGTTATTAGCTCTAAAATATCTAATATACCTATATACGTATTTTTTGTTCGATTTTGACCAATTCTGGAATTTGTTTGTATATTACGGTAGATTTAATAAAATAATAATTCTTTTAGATATTATTATGTTTTGAATCAGAGTGAAGTCTTTATACCACTTACAAAATAAACATGTAAAATTATCTAATTCTTGCATAACTCGGACAGTATTCTATTTCAATATCCAGGTACCAGCGTTCTAAGCCAAAAATAAATTTTTCGATTCGTTAATTGTTGGCATATGGCCTCCTAATGGAGGTATCTCAAGACAAGTTTTTCTATAAGAACTGCTTGTTACTCAGTTGTTCAACTTATCTTTTTTCGAAGAGAGTAGGGATAGAAGAAGAGGGCTAGGACATGACTAGTGGTTAGCTAATCGCTAGAGAAAGAGTTTTAGACATCACAAACATTCATGAACTAAAATCCATAAATCGATTGAAAGAACAATTGATGAAACTGGGACTTGAATACGAGACATCCGTAACCGTAGCCAACGACGTTACCAACTGCGCCATGCACACCGACATATATAAAACAATTTAAAAATCATTTTGTAAATAGGCTCTGTTAAGGACCGCCGATCTAAGCTATCAATGACAATAATGCATGATTGGGGACATCCTTTTCTAAATCGTAAAGATTTTGTAATTTGTATTATAAATTCGGAGGAATATAAGAGCGTTTTGGTTAGACCTAGTTAATATTTAGTATATTTATAATAACCCAGCCCGGTCTATCACACGTTGATATGTTATGCTATGCACACACACACTCAACAATACACACGGTTCCGACGTGACACAAACCGAGGCAAACAAACGAAAATAACAATAACAATCAGTTCATTAGTATGGAACTTAAAGAACAGCGGAGTTTGTGATTACGTCGTGAACGAGACAAACTCCTGTAGCTGCAAAATCTCGGTGTGATCTGATGCCGAGGCACACAGACAACGATGATCACAAAGAACTCCGGAAGCTGCAAAATCCCGACGTGCAGCTAACGTGGAAGCTCTAAATCAGGCGGCTCGGAATGAATCATCACAATATATTAACGAAAGTCAAAGACATTCAGTATTTCAATTTCAGTGCCGTCATCTATGACAGACGTCCCACTATTTTTAAATAACTCTCAAATGTAGATACATATAAGGACGTATTATTTAAATTTCGAAAAATGTTTTGGATCATGTTTGTTTTTGATTACTGATAAACACATTATTGTTGGTTTATTTTTATTTAATATTGACGTGACTGTGTTGTTATAATTTGATTCAACTACTGATTGAAAACAGTAATAATAAACGTATTTTTAATTAACGCCTATCGACTGTTTTAAAATTAAGCATTCATGTTTTTATAAATGAAATTAGTTTATTACGAAATTTTGTACAGACTCAAAAAAGTAATAAATGAATACTGCAAAAATAATGAAAACATATTTGTTTTATAATTAAAAGTAGCCACGACTTAATACGCTACTTATTAAAGGCAACTCTGATCAATTTATTAACATTTCAATTTCAACCTAAATTAAATTTTGTCTTCTAAAATCTTTACGTAAATTGTATTATGTAATATCAAGATTATTTGAATGAAAAAATGTAACATTTAAATAACGGGATGTTTTTGTAACTATTTTCATCAACCAATATTTTCTACCATAGAAGTTTACACTAAGGATTTAATCAACTATATACAATTTCGGCAGTTGGTAGCGTCGCTGGCTACGGTTACGGATGTCTCGGGTTCAATTCCCGGTGCGGATGGTTTTCATAGATTGATCTTACAATCGATTTATGGACATCTGTTCGTAGTCTGAGTTTTCATTCCTCCCATCCCATTCTCACGGGGCGTAGCGAGAGCGATTAGCTAACCACTAGTCCTGTACTAGCCCTATCTTTTTATCCCTACTCTCTTCGAAAAAAGAGAGGTTGAGCAACTGAGTAACAAGCAGTTCTCGTAGAAAAATTCTGTTAAGATACCTCCATTAGGAGACCATATGCTCCACATTGGGAGCGGACATGGATTAAAAAAAAATATATATACAATTTATGAATATATTCGGCCCTTTTTTAACCATTCGATATTCGAATATTTAGGCAACTATTCGTAATTATTTTACAAACTCGACGAAAGATGACATCAAACTTTCTCCAGATTTGAAGAATAAAAACGAATACCCCAACAGGTAGTGGTCATATTTACCTTTACCTAATTCGGGCGCTTTCAAAATCTTATCATAACATTTGAATTTGACGAATAAATTAGAGCTTTAACCCCTTTAAACATGCCGAAATTTCAGCAATTGAAGAAATACCGTTGTAGTAATCTGACGCAGCTGAAAATTTTAAACATTGTAATATAATGGAACGTTATTGGAATGTGTATTTATATATTGTTATGTTATTAACAATTAGGTATTCAAATCGAATTTTTAATAGTATTTTCATAATTTAGAAACTATTCGAATACTCGAATAGTTTCGATTTTACTATTTGATATTCGAATAGTTGGAAACCCTAGTTTACATTTAATACTTACGTAATATACGTATTTACTCTTCTGGTCACGTTTAAATGTGATGTTAGTTACGCTTTCAACATAATATACCTACTTCGATGAAAATTTTCAGTCAGAATCGCACAAGAAGTAAGCAGCTTAAATGATAATTGTCATAGGATATTAATTCATATACGTGTGTCAATTTTTGTTTCTAGCAACTCATAAAATTCCAGCATAGCCATAAATTGAATATTTAACAATGATTTCTTATTTAAAAATATTGTAGTAAAATGTCAATGTATATTTTTCGGAGAGCCATTTGAATATAATAAAATATAGAATTATTGTGCTATGGAAATCGTTGTGTATCATTAAAGAGTGTACTCATATGTGATCTAATGTAAGCGGCTTACAGTTTATCGCTTTCAGCCTGAGGTAAACATGTCGTGAACGAGCTTCTTTGACAGCCTCTTTTTGCAGGAAATTATTATTGTATAGCCAAACCGAGGACATGTAATAAATATAAAAAGAGCTTTAAGCTCCATGTTATAGATATATGTAGGTTAATAATTTTTAATGCACTAAAAACTAAATTTCTCTTTATTTACTCTTTAAATGACTATTAACTTTTCTACATACATATGCAATTTGTTTCAATTTTCGATTATTCTGGTTTAAAAGTAAAAAAAAGTATTATTGTTTTCATCGCGTAAAAACTAAAATTAAATCTGGGGTTAAAAAATAATATAACTCTAATTTATAAAAAATAAATCATTTTTTTTGTACTGATTTTACAATTTTATGTAATGATCAGAAGCAGTTTCATTATTTGCGAGAATTTTCAACTGAACTTTCAATGATTTCCTGCAGCTGAAAATGCTTGGGATGATTATATAAAATTGTGGAATTAGTTTTGAAAATGTTTTAGTGATATTGCCTTTTCACTAAGAATTGACAAGAAACACCTAAAATGTGATAAAACCCACATCTGGTGAGTAACATAATAATAAATTATTCCTTTTTATTATTGTAACGCTTTTTTTCTGGTAAAACTGCAGTACATTTAGCAGAAAAAACACGATTTATTATGCAATTCAAAATTTGCTTACATCTCACGCTTACGTTGTTTTTGAAATCGGATTACATTCAGTTTACGAATCCCGCCATAATATTCTGAAGGGTGTGCAAAATGGCGGGCGACGTCAGCTGTCAAATTATGTTTAACGTTGAGCCGCGTCGACTTTTTTATTGGCTTAGTTGTGTTTTATTTGTCACATGCCCCCTGGGCCACGATGTGACTGTGTCAACGGAAACATGTGTTGACCGTTTTCTGACTCACTGACTCCTATTTATAGCCATTGTTTTAGTACATTCCTTTTGCTGTCTTACAAAAAATGATATTCTCACTAGCATGTCGGTAAATACATATTTGAGAAAATATTTCAGCATCCCACCAAAATTTCAACCTACACCGAATAAAATATATTTGAAAGTAATATTAATAACATTTTTATTCCACTGGTTTTATTATAAGATATTGTAATATATATTTCGTTTCTTTGAGAAGCTTCTTAAGCAAAATAACATCCTAATCAAATCTTTCTTCTAACTTATGTAACATCATCTTGAGTACATGCAATTGAATGGCAATAGTCTATATTTTATGTTTATGTTAAAAATTAATTTAGAATAAGCTATTGCCGAATCTATTGTACATATTGGAGCATTTAAACATCGGTTTACGTAAAACTTAATCATTTCAACGGATTCAAAGCATCGTACGTGTTCCGAAACACATCAGCTTTAAAATGTTTGACAGCTGTTGCGTAGCCACTAACTAGATTGGTTGGTCGAACTGAATTGAGTAATATTCTTCTTCATTATCTTCTGATGTTTTTAGATGCTATTCTCAGCATACTGTAATTTCTTAACATATTTATAATCATTTGGTCAGATCGTCAAGCATGGACGGTTGACAACTGTAGCATCAAACACAAGCTTATGAGTAGCAATACTTCTAGCATTAAGTAATATTTAAGTTCTTCTTAAAATATGCTTTGAATATTGAGTTTTTATGAAATAATTTCATCAATTAAGTTTTTATTTATACTGTTTTTACGGCCTCTTATTGTAAAGTATACGCCGAATAACTTTGCGCTGCGGCTCTAAGGCTCATCTCGGATCACAGGATCCATACATAATAATACACTGACACTTAAGAATACGTCTCATTTGACTGTCGAAAAATTAATGAAATAGACTCCAGTAATAACTTTTGTCTTTTTCTTGAGAATGCGTTCTTGCCATGTACAGATTAATTAATAAGTCAGTGAAAATAAATGCATATCTATGAGAAACCCTTGCTTACGGAAACTATTCCTTACTATTTTTTTTCAGGGTGGGTATAGTCAAAGTCTTTATATTCTTTTTCTGCCAGTATTTTAGCGTTTATTTAATAAACATTCAGATAAAGGAATTTCATAAGGAAAATAATTTACATAAACCCCCTGTGAATATTGAATAAGAATTTGTTTTATATTTTATAAATTCTCTTTTTCAAAAGTTATTTTTGTCATAGAACATGCGTATGATAGAAATTGAAAAGAATCTACTACACGCGTGTATGTTAATATATGCTGGATTAACTATTTCATTACAGTGTTCGACTATAAGAGAACTTGAAAACTCAGTGGAAAAAAACGGGTTAAAATAAGACAAAAATATCTGCAAGTGCAAAAATAATTTAGGATCTATGCTATAATTATTTACAGTGCCATCTAACGAAGCGACGGCGAAAAAATGAAATAAAATAAAAAATAAGGTGACAGGCGCAGCAACATCTGTAATCTTCGTTCACGTTCTTGAAAAATAATAAAAAGAAAATAAAATGGAGATATGTTGGCAAAATGAAAAATTGAACTGAGCTATTTTGCACTCATTTTGCGCAGATGGGTTCGGGGTATACTCTGCTTCAGAAAAAGTATACATTTTTTAAAGTCGGGTTATTATAATATCTTATTTTTTTTTTTTCAGAAACATATTCACTGCTAATGTGGAGGACGCTTATTTCAACAAAACATAGATATTTTATTTAAAATTATTATATGATGCTTAAAAGAAATATGTTTTGAGAATTGATTTATTTAGAATAATTCTCATATTGGAGTATCAAATCCTCATCTAAATAATTTATTTGTTTTGTTTATCAATGTGTTAAATTATGCACTATACTGTGATAAATCTCAATTAATTAATTAAGAGGAGCTTTGTGATTAGCATTCCGTAAATATTAATTAAAATACAGTTAAAAATTTCGTATGCACTGATTATTAAATCGAAATTGAACGATCACATTTTTTCACAATCTACCATCTACAATATTAATAAGTCCATAGTAACTAATTTGGTGGCAGACGATGTGTGAAGAATTAAAAATTATAACAAACACATTGGTTCGTTTATAATATATATACGAGCATAATACATATTGATGTTGGTTTTTATTTGCAATTATTGTCATATTATACAAAGATATCAATATTTTATCTACACCGAACATCTTTGTATGAATACCATAGAATTGTATTTTCTATAACTACAGTTAATATCACAAATAAACGAGATGAGAAATGAAACTTTCCAAAAATTAAATAAAACATTTTTTTTGAAATTTAATATTCAAATATTTGATTTAAAAATATCAATGATTTTTTAGTCATTCTGTATAAAGAAATGGTATTTCCAGATATAAATATTTGAATGCTTTCAAATATGTTGCACTGGTTCATTAGAATTCTCCATTCAGAATAAAAGATAATTTATTAACAATGTATGCTTCAACTTTAAAAAATGCAAAATATTTAGCATAAAGAAAAAAAAGAAAAATTTTGAATACAAATATTGAACGATATATAAAGCAAACATATTTTTTATCGCTATTCGATTGTTTTTAAGTGTTTTTCTAATCTTGGGAAACTATTTAAGAAATATGACACCATTTGTAAAAAAATTAAGGTTGCCAACCATCTTGTACATGCTGGAATATTTCTGGTTAAGGATTTTAGTGTGTTCGTATAAATATGTACCAAAAATATAATTTTAAGAGTTTTTTCAATTGTAATCAATTCTTCACATCAATCATCGCATCGAGACAACGGACAAAACTTTTGTTGTATCAATGTCGATTTTTCGGCTACATAATATATATCGTGGAATCGTTTCTTAAATAATTGGTAACCCTGGCTCAAGCTGCCTCTGAAATTAATACTGCGTTTAAGTTTCAACTGTGACACTTGCATTCATTAGTAATTTCAATTAGTATATTAATATGAATCTTAGTATGTTATGGGTAACAGGAACGTTTTCTTTCTAGGCCAGGTATTATTAGTGGTCAAGTTTGGTCATCAGTTGTTAATGCTTGTTGGCTTAGTGAAGTCAATCCTGAACTTTATCAATGACATATATTACATATATGAAGAAATGCAGTAACTTTTCTCAATACCTCTTGAAACATTATAAGAAAATCTAACACATACACAATAAATAATATAGAGTCAGTAAATAGTTTCGCATTGTTCAAATTAAAATCGTAAGGGGTATTTCGTGGTATATGTAACGTCACGTATGTTTTCCTTTATTTACTTTGTGAGAATTTGACTGTTCCAAGTGTTTTTATATTTGAATGATTGTTATTTTGGGCTATAACTTTTGAGTTGAGTAACTATATTATTATGACTGCGCTAATACATAATGAATTTACGATTTTATTATTTTTGAAATTTATATTACTGTTCATTTCGGCTAATTATGATAACAACCGACAACAATATGGCTTTAAAATATTTTGCGTTGCTATGTTCACAGATGTCACATAAAGTAACTTAACGGCATGTGAATTTCGAAGACTTCCGATGCCGGGATACAGAAATCCCGGCATCCTAGTCAATTATTTTTCCCGATTTTTCTAGAGTCAATGTAAATGCTTTAAAAAAATTCATTTTTCACATTAAATACTTCTTGATTAACAACGCATACCTCGGTTAGTTATTGTACATAGTTTTTTCATAATACATACCAATATAATTAATATAAATATATTATGGCCTCCCTCCTACTCATATTTCATAGCAGCTATTTTTAACCAATTCGAAATGGATGACAAAGACTGCTTCTTAAATGGACGGAGAACAATATTTTAAAATCGAATTGAAGGACTTGTCCTCTTTTTGGATACCATCTGGTAAAATCTGCCGTAATAATGCAATAAATAAATTAAAAAAAAAACATTCCAATGCCGAAAAAATATATTAAATCATTATATACATTCATTCCAATTGAATCAATAGTTGACACATATAAATTAATACATATAATTCAACGTAAAACTTAGGTTAATGACCAATCCCGGGATTGAGAAATTCTGAATCCCGAAATCCCGCGATCATAAGAAGGGACCGAAATTGAATGCTCTAATATGCACTGGGATACGGCTTAAGGTAATAGGTGGATAACGGATAACTAGTAGTTCTGTTTTATCAGGCGTGATCTTAAATAATTATAAATAAATAATATTCAAATTAGTTGTATTACTATCAGGTGCCGTGGAAAGAGGGTGGGGGGAATAGTGTACACGGCAACAAAAAGAACAAGAAGACAACATCCTGTCCCATTTGAATTTTTTTAGGGGAATTATAGACGAAAAGATAATTTTCGTCTTCACAATATGCTTGTTAAGTAATATTAAACTGGATTTTGTTTACATATCATTGACTAGCCTTCTTTTTGATTTATTCCATGGTCAAAACTGAAGTAACATTAACATTAATTTTGAATATATGCAAAAAAATATCACTTTTCGGCGATGAGCCAATTTCCTGTATAAATATTCATATAACGTAAATTCGTTGTAAGATTGTTTTGATAGATATCAAGAATTTATTGATATTATAAATTTATTCCGTTGTAATAAATCAATGGCCACAGAAGAATAACATGATCACTTAATTCTAAATATATAATATATCAGATTTCACTGATTTTTATAAAAATGCATTTTTATAGAAAATTTCCGACAGCTGTGTTGACAACAACATAAATTAAAAATAAATCATACAATTAAAACGACGATGTTTTGGCCAATTGATGTGACCATAAAAAAAAACGAAAATGAGTTAATGATTGGATTTTATTTTAAAGACGACAGAGCAGGTCTCGGCCAAAAGATGAAAATTAAAAAAATAAATTAATTAAAAATTCTGACCCCTCCCACTTGATGTAAGCAACTATTATATCGACACACCCTTCGTACAATCCCGTATCTGCAAACATGAGAATTTACAAGAGTGCATTTCAAAGATTCATTTTCGATAAAAACAGTTTTTACTCTCCTGAACAATTTCAATTTTGATGGTTCCGTCAATTGGCCAAAACATCGTCGAATATGATGATTTTAGTCGGTGTTTATTCGGTAAGTACTATGTAAATAAATTATTCTTGGAGGTGAAATAGATAATTTCCTTAATATAGATTTGTGGCTAAAGGATCAGACAGTGAATCTCTTTTGGTGATTTAAATTTACTTGTATTAATGTTTTGATAGAATTAAGTTCTAAACTAAGCTAAATTTGTTTAAAAAGTCTGAAAATGATATTCTGCAATATTGCTATATTTTATATGCCGTCTATGAAAAACACCAAAGTGAAAGTATTTCAGTGTACAGGTAGCGACAACAAGATGTTTTATCAGTCACATTTCGGTTTGTCGATTATTGAATATGTATTTATATAAAAATCACACTTACTACTAAAACAGGAGACTTATTATTTTGGTATGTGGGTAGAGTGTGATCAATAATATGAAGAGCCTGTTTTGAACGCTAGTAAATTTAGTTTTTTTTCCACATTCAGATAACTTTTGAAAGACTTTTTTGCTATAATTTGGAATGAAATCACCACGGTTATGGCTAACACGTATATTTAATTTAATTAATTGTGAAGATTCATATTTTTAAAACGATTTTGAGTTGAAAGTATAAACACGCAGGTGTCATTTTTAATTCTAGATTTCTGTTTTACCAACTGCTTGAAATCCGTATTGCCATTTAGTGTTTTGGAATGACTATCAAATTGATTGAGATATTGGCCATGCGCTTCTTTATAGTATGTTATTATTTTATTTAACGGAGATTTTCAACAGTGGATTATAATTGAAAATCAGTTGTTAGTCAGTTGATCAACGACACGTAATCAAATTCAACTTATTCGTTTGGGGAAATACCTGCTACGGTACTAGTGGATTTACAAAGATATAAGTCCATTGTAGATATTGATCCAACATGGAAATGGCTGGATTGTTAATGTCAAAATAGTGTCTTAAATACATGTACCTATCAAGACAGTTTTCATCTTCCAGTATTCAGATTTTTGATTCAACAGCACATGAGTGATACAATGTATATTTTCATACTTCTCGGGGTGTCCACAGTATGCTAGACAGTTTTGACAAACTACATTATTTTATTTTCGATATTTCTTAATACATATAATACACTATAAGTGTAACTATCTTGTACAGCAATACAATGTCAGTAAATAATTGCATTAAAAACTATTTATTGAGTCAATGTACCACTAGTGCCGTCGTTTGGCGGGCTAATGTACTAACAACAAAGAAACAACAGCTTCATATCATTTTCTCTATAAATAAACGCTCCGTGTTTTTGCCTTCGCATAAAAGACAATGTGACCTAAACTCGGCAAGATGAAATGTTTCGCGTTATTACGGCGACATTCTCGAAGCAACCACTTACTTATTACGTAAGCTCTTCTGTTACACTCCCAGTAGCGTGCAGCCACAAAGCCTCTTTACAAAAAAGCTCGGGCACTTTACTTGAATTTTCATAAAAATTGAATCTATCTTACATGCTTCAAAGTAAATTTGTGTATAGATACTAGGTAGAAAATTAAATCGCATAATGTTGTTTCCATTGTGTAATTGTGTATTTGCAAAATCAAAATGTTTCGGGAAAGTATAAAAACAGTTTTAAAAATCAACTTTATCGAATTAAAACACAAATAAAAAAAAACTTGATATTTATTTTTTAATAGTAATAACATTTTTTTTATTTCTGTTTTAATTCGATAATGTTGTTTTTTTAAACTGTTCTAATACTCTTTCGGAAATTATAATTTTCTAGATATACAACTTTGCAATGGAAATAACGATCAGCTGAATAATCAACACATATTCGGTTTAAAAAATGTATCTTCAAAAGGCATGCTATTTTAAGGTGTTAACTATCTATTCTTAGTGAAAAGGAAAGCTGGAAAAAAATAATTTAAATTTTTTTGTAGCAATTCCATAATTTTATATAACGACCGGTTTCGTTTACTGCGAAAATTTTCATCAACTATATAATATACTCATCATTTTTTGATTTGAATAATATGATATAAAAGAAAGAGAACCATCTATACCTGTTAATTTTAAGATTTGTTTTATAGCTATGTCCGCCCTCCTATTGGAACTTATCTCACCAGTAGTGGATCTATGGAAACTTGATACCTTATCTTTTTTCAGGGAGTGTAAGGATAAGGTTAGGACTAAACTAGTAGTTAGCCAATTGCTCCCACTACGCAGCGTTTTTAAGTTTGCATGGTTGGGAGGGAATTAAGACATCACAGACATCCACGCCTTTGAATATAAGCCCGTAAATTAATTGGAAATGAATACGTATATCGACTAATAACGTATCGCTTTTTGTCGTGTTAACTATATGAATTTTTGAGTTTTTGTAAAAAGTATCAAGTATATTTCTGCTTTAATTTGCCTACTGTATATTGAAATTTTCAATGCGTATCCTGTCGTAGAAGTATGTGCCCGCTACTGTATACTATCGTCTTCGCTTCTTCTTTCCTACAGTACCCAGTGTACCTTCGCCTGTCACTTCTGACAGCTCGCGCGATTCTTTATTTTTCTCTCAACTTATGCCCTCCTAATACAGTAATTTATTAAGTGAATGTTTTCATTGATGTGACACAATAAATAAATGTTCTTTTTTGCACAGAAAAATTGAGTTGAACATCATTATAACATTATAAGTAAGACGTTTTTTTATATAATCATCTAAATATTAAATCCTTTAGATAATTAAAAAAAAATAATGGCAATGCAATCTGTATTAACTTATCGATAACATTACTGTAAAAGCTTGTTACACCTGGCCTTGAGAGATGTAAATAAACTAAACTAACATAGTTAATTTTGGGTAGAGTATATTAATTTTTGATGCAGTGACTTTCTCATACAAATGAATAAACAATTTTCTTTTAATACGTTTTGGTATATTTGTTGATTAAATTGTGATTTTATTAAAAAAAATAATTATTGTATTGTGCATAATAAAGGATAAAATTTAAGGCCCGTCGTTTATTTTATGGCAAAGTTGTATACCACAAAATGGGTAGTTTTTTCCTCTATTGAATTTCAATATTCAATGAATGAATTTCAAATTTCAAATAAAAATTTAATATTACGCAATACGTTAATTTAATTTGTTTCGGTTGTCACACCCTCCCCACAACAGAGACTTGAATTTTGTACCTAAGATTTAATCTTCGATAGATAATAGAGTAATCGGTTAGTTTTAATGTACGTATTATAATTTATATAGAGCTTGTCATTGGTTTGAGTAATTCGGAAATGATCAATTATTTATCGAAAAATGAGAGAATTAATTTAACTGTAAAGTAATATTTACGGAAAATAAACATAAAACGGGATAACAATTGCATCATAAAGTGCAGCCGGCAGGGACATTTATTAAATGTCACTTCGTTGGACATACGTCAAATACTAGCAAAGGCATTGTATATCCCACGTATGTCCACTGCACCGAGAGCAGGTAGATGCGAGAGTTGGCTGGTCCGTAATTAATGACGTCACTCGTGACTCATCCATCACCTGGATAGAGGGACTACTACGACATCGATGACCAACTATTGATTTTTCTTTAATTAATTTTATTAAATTTTTGATGAAAGTTTAGTATAAAATGATGAATAGTTTTTTCATTACAAAAAAATCACTATTTTTAACTTACAATTTTGAAAGAATAAGAACGTAGATAGTTGATATTTTTTGTGATCAACAATAATATATCACAAATCCGGTAAAATCAGGTCATATCTCAAAAATATCGATTCTTCATTAGAGCAAAAACTATTTGACAATGGTAAAATAACTTTTTTCAGTTTATCAGCCTCTGATCATGATTTGTCGTGAAAACTGTACGAGTGAAATAATGAAACTAAAGTTAAGAATATTTTTATTATAGCTAGTTTTTTGATTATTTGTGCACACTTATATTTATGTTTTTTGACTTATTATCTTATTATATCAGAGGTTTGACATATTAATTTAAACGTATAGTATGTGAATTTAAGCCTTAAAGAGAAACATAATAATATATTGTTGGAAATAATGGTAAAATTAATCACTTGGAGTCGACACCATGATCGCAAATATTTCGACATAATATTTTATTTCCCAGTTTACATTTGATATAAGATTTTTGCAATCCGTAGAATAGCGCTGTGAATCCCACTTTACAACGGAAGGTTTAATTCATAGCTAGATCAAATATTAAAAGAGTGTTGTTTTCAATTCAATTTATATATCAATGGTATGACTGTTTTTGATGACTTTCTATGCGGAGTTTATGAAGGGATACCTGCACATAACATTGCGTATTGTATGTTTGAACACATGTTATTTTCTAATGAATCGTACTAATGCTTAAGCACTTGAATTGAAAGTAAAGATTCGTTTCCGTTTCGATAGATTATGTTTCCGACCCCTGTATGAGAGTAATATTACAGGATGGGGTGTTATTAACGGGGCGTATAAGAGAAGGGGTCCGTTAAAATTGTAGGCATTGTTTGTATTTTAACGTATCCACGTAATTATTATGAAATGTGGTCGACACTGTGAAGTTTAAATCAACACAATAGCCGGACGTTTGTGAAGAATCAATATTATCACGATGACGGCGAAGTTGGTCAAAACATTAAAATAATAACTACAAAACCCAGTTTCAGGGTGTGCATTTCAATCAGGGTTGCCAGACGTCCCTATTTGAGAGGGACTATCTCGAATTAAGCAGACAGATCACGAGTTCCGCATTGCCTTCGAAAATTTTGACGGCTTAATTTTTATCGAGCAACGATGGCGAACATATTTTGAAACAAGTTAAGAGCTTGGAAAAATACTATTATGGTAGTATAGTTTTTTACATTTAAACCTAAACGTAATACCTGTAATTTTATCTAATCAATATATTTGAATAACTGCGATTCCTGCTGATTATTATGTTACTATTTTTTATATGTTCTCTTCTGAATACATATGTAATTATTTACATACATTATAATTTAATTAAAATGATGTATTTTTCCTGATTCTTAATTTTTTTTTAAATTCTGATTGCAATTGATGCTATCGTAGATGGTCATAATAATAGGAAGACGTGAACTTGTAGATGCGACACACTTTGTAGAAAAATCAGCATTTATTACAATAATAATAAAGTAAATAACGATGGAACCCTATCTTCATACTCGAGCGGTAATGTACTATGGCTTCCACCACAAAACTTTATCACGATCAAGAATTTGAATCCTCGAATGGTAATTTGAAGACATTTATTTAAAAGTTGACATAAATCCTGCGAACGAGACTTACAGGGTGATTACTTTATAGTCCGTCATCTTTATCAACGGTCAAATTTTTTTTCACATTGTAAGCAGACATGGCAAAAAAATAAAAATCTTTACACACTATTTATGCCGTTCCTGCAGCCGAATGGTCAACGCTTTTAAGTGTTTGTAAGATTCAGTTTCGGTATCTACGCGTGCGAATCCCTGTACGGACAATTTCATAAATTGATTTTTCAATTAATCAATATGTGTTCAGAGGCATGGCGTCTGCGATGTTTACATTTCTTCCCACACAGGCGATCATAAAATTAAGACATAGTGAAAACGATTAGCTTACTCTTTTCCTGTCTTTCTATCATAGCCATTTACGAAAATAATAAATTGAACGACTAAATAACAAGCAGTTCCCGCGAAAAAAATCGTTTGAGATGCACCATGAGTCCATATGCTCCTCATAGAGAGCGGGCATAGTTGGATTTGTTTATCTATAGTACTGTGATAGAGTATAATATATATCATTGAATTTTTATATCATTGAATGTGCATTAAATTATCAGATAACAAAACGATGCTTTACATAGCGCACTAATTATTATCAAACATAACTTATTGTAATTATTACTGCTTAGATTGATATGTCGATTCATAAGCCAACCACGTACTCACTCAGTACAAGCTGGCAGGGCATAGGAGATAGGGAATAGTCTAAAAACAAGAATTTTCATTGACCAATTTGGAGGAAAAGATATCCAAGTTTCACAACTCGTTATCAGCTTGAGCAGTCTGCGTTCACAAAAGCTGAAACTTTTCCAACTACCCAACTCCAAAGTGTGAAAATCCTTTTAACCAGCAAACTATATTGCATCACGTATCGTTCAGCATAATTCAAATACCCATTCGAAGTCATTTCATGCGTGCTATTTTATACTTCATTGTTGGAATGTACTTTAAGCAATCATAAAGATTCATATTATTTATTTTTATTAAGCGTGATTTTTATCCTAGAGATGAAAACAAAAAATAAAAATAAAATTCACTTGGAGGATTTTCTTTAGGATTCCATATTCGTGGCGCAAATCTGGTTGCATCCTAATAATCCATTTAAGTATGTCTCGGGTTCAAAGGTTTTTCAAGATTGATCTTTCAATCGATTTATGGATTTCTGTTCGTAGTAAACCCCATGAGAGCGATTAGCTAACCACTAGTCCTGTCATAGCCCTATCCTTCTATCCCTACTCGAGGAAAAGAGAGTTGAGCAACTGAGTGACAAGCAGTTCTCGTATCAAGATACCTCCATTAGATATGCTCCACATTGGGAGCGGACATGGAAAAAAAAAAGAAGAAAAATATTAAAGAGGAGTTTGAAACAATAAGGATAAATTGTTAGATAATTGTTTTTTCTAGCGATCAGGATTAGATTGAAGGTGAAAAAGTAGGCATGAAAATATCGCGGAAACCTTTGCCGTTAGATACAAATAATCAATAAACCGATGGGAAAATTCATTTCATTAATGTTTCTATTCGAAATCTTGACATTGGAAACACACTGATCGAATAATGAATAATTTTGTATTATAAATATTAAATAATAATTCATTATTTTCATGGTCGAAAGTGATCGTTTTTTAGAAAATAGAAATGCCAGTCGTATACCAGTAAATCATTTTTTGTGTTGGAAGACTAATCGGTATAGAAGAAAGTTTTTCATACGTAGATTAAAATTGATAGTTTAGTTATTCGACTGGTTTTGTTACTAATGTAATGCGTTTCGCTTCTTTCAGAAGCATCTTCAGACTAATCATATCACAAGGTTATTTATTTCTAAGGTAAACAATGATTCTAATTCTTAAATAAAAAAAGATAAAAGTAGGGTGCGTTTGTTTCCTTCTACTGAACGTGGGGAGGGCGTAAGATATAAACAATGATGGTACTAATGCCATAACACTACTAATCACTAATTAATTACTAGTGTTTTTTCATAGTGGTAAATTTCATAGTGGTAAGCCACATTATACTAATAATCGATTACTGTTAATGGTTTTAATAATTTATATGAATTCTAAGCTATTCAATTTTCAATCAATTTTAATTTTATATTAAAAATGAATGAATTTCCACAAAGTTACTCCCGAATGTATCAAAAATTTATATTGTATCTTATTTATTCGTAATCATGCTATTTTTGTGGTATTTTAAAATTAATTTTGGGAAAAATGTATTAAAAGCTTCTAGCTTAAAACGTTCAACTATGAAGCGTCATTACAATAGTAATTGTGAAGCATATAATACAAAGTAAATTATGGGTTTCTAGAGGACTAGATTCTGCGACAAGAAATTATTTCATATTGTAAAATAACGGATATTAAATGAACCTTATGTACAGTGGGTGAAGAGTTCACCCCTTTAGCCACACGGCTTCAAAGCCCGGCTAATTCGGTTCAGTGCGTCTCGTATGTAAAGTTCGAGTGGTCTTGCCTTACTCCAAGTTTCAGAAAATTTTCCATACGTGATCACTATACAATGAGTGACGGGATATTTGTAACGTACTTTCCATATTGTGTTTTCTTTTACTGGGCAATCAAATCGGTTATATTTATGCTATGATATTTGAATTTAATATTTGTTTTAAACGTTTTCCAGCAATATTCACAAGTGATGACGTCGTTATTTATTTCGAGTATCACATTTGATAAATTTCAAATATTGTAGTTGTTAATTTAGATACACATGTATTTTTACCGTTCATATAATTGAGTATTACAAACTTACATATAAAACGGCATTCTTTATCAAAATATAACAAAATAACGTATATTTGAAAATGATTTACCATCATGATTAAAACTAACATTAAATTGAGAAATGTTTATTTATCATTAGTGAAAATAATTTTAATTATTTTTCTTCTAGAAAACAACTTTCCATGTACAGTACAGCTTCCACTAGCCATCCTGATCGTCAAATTAAGTATTTGGGTGTCCCTTCGGATCTGATCTACTCAACGCATTCGTACTCTTAATATAAAACCACACAAAGTGCATTTTCATCTAGAGAACCAGACAAATAAAGTCAATAAATAGGTCAAGTAAAACTGGATGGTGCTTTTGGGTCAATTCCATGTCAAATATAGATTAAATAGTATAAGAATTTGTATAATTACATAGAGACATGATTTTATTGCCTAATAAATACTATTCCCAAGTGAGTTAATATGAATGAAGATATAAAATATTTCGTGGGAAGATAGTAATAATCTAGTAATCAACCGTTGGAGATTGCCCTTATCTGGTTAGGATATGGTCGGGATTTGGACAGACGCCGCAGCAAATGGGGAATGAATTTCAATTTGACTCAATTAAGGTACGAAGATGTGTTGGTTTAAGGTATAACTCTTGAAGTATGTGGCCGGACTAATAGGATATCGGATCTGTTTTGACGGCTTAATCCACTTAACACCTAAGTAGTTCATCATTCAGCGGAGATTATACAGATTAAATTAAGTTATTACAAATTTGATTTAATTATAATATAACAAAGAATATCATCATAATGTCTTATTAAAATTTAATTAGAAACGTGTCATTATCATTGAAGGAGTTGTCCTACAACCATGCATTTCGTTTAAGCAAGAGCTAATTTGAAAATTCTTTACCTCCATCCCACAACACTCTGGTGCGATGTGAAGCTTAACTGAACTGATATTATTTAAGCCATATTCTATTTCTCTATTATGCTTAAAATATGACGAAACAAGAAAATTAAATAAATTAAATTAAATATGAATTATAATACAACTAAATGTGTTAAATGTAGTTGATTATGCAAACATCTCTAAATATAAAATAAAATTAAGTTCACAGCTTTGTGAGAGAACATATATGGTGTGGTATCATGATATTTTCGGCGGAAAACAGATTCCGGACGACACCGACGTAATAATCGATAGATGAACTAATCTATATTTGTGTGAATATGGAATTATGATTTCAGTTGACCCCTATACTATCATCGTTATATATTATTGAATGACATATAGCGATGGCAAGAATATTCAATACTTATGCAGGTTAAGATAAAGTAAAGTTAGAATCGACAACAATAAGGATTTAAACAACTCTACAGCCCTGATCCTTTGTCTGTAATACTTTTTCAGAAAAATCATTGAGTTAATTAATTATAGCATTTTGTGACACATATAGCTTTCTTCAAAACTAACAACATAAAATATTACCATCTCTCAAAAAACATGTTGTCTAGAATTACAAAAGCTATTATAATCTTTCTTCAATAAAGTTTCTTGTGATGAATAATCACAACAAACTTATATTCTCTTTATTAGGGTTCTGTTATATATCCCATGTTAGAACACACCTATTACAATATAAAAGATCTGTATAAGGGGATGTAATCCTGACCTATCTGAAATTATGCACAGATCGACTCTGTGAAAGGTCACATTAGACATGTTGTATGTAAGTTGGCGCATAGCTACTTTGTATTTGTATGCATCGCCAAATGCAGCGGCCCATCTGTCTAATGGCTTCAACAAACAGTCATGAGTACCCAATAGTATTATACAACTATTTTGTGGAGTGAGGACTGTATAACTAAGAGAATTTCAGTGAGGTACTACTGGAATAACCCTTTTGAAATTATGCAACATGAAGAAATGGCTACTTTACAAGACGTCCTAAAAATATTGCTGCATGCATGTCTTTTGCGTTCAAATAATTATCAAAATTTGTGATAGTGAAATTAGAAGAAAACCCGCCAGTGTTCTTCATATATATATTCTTTTTACAAACAAGAAAATAAGTCAAAAAAAAACTAATTTAGAATTACAATGATCTAAAACATTTACCTACTCTTTAACTAATTGTTTGATAAAGCATGGCATTCATATTTGTATAATTGAACCCAACATCTAAGGAAGCTTTATTCCATTTTTTTGGATGCTCACGCCCAGTTTTCCCAGGTTCAAAAACGCTCATTTTATCAATCAAAGTATTACTGCACTCATTTGTTATTTGAATGTTGCATTAACTTTATGTGTTTTCAATTTATTATACCGTTAAAGCTTTTTATTTAATATGTATCGTAGCTATTTAGTTGCTAATTATATTAACAATAAAGTGAACAAACACTATAAACTAAATAATTATTTTAACCACCGGCGTGGCGTCACTGTGAACAGGATATTAGCGATGGCGCGTAGGGTGGGTGTTAAGTAATTTAGAGAAGGGGTCAGTGACAAGGGGGCACTTGCTACCGATAATATGATATGACCTGGCGATATGCTCCTGTATGCAGATGTAGATCCTTCCGGAAAAGCTAATAGAGCAATTTTCCCTTGCTAAAGTAAGAAACAGTTTGTCGGCTTGAACACAAAATGCATAGAGGGACTTGTTTATAGTTTGTTGGTTCATTATGATGCCATTTTGAGGTTAGAGAACTTTACTCGAAAATTTTCAATGAAACAGAATATTGTATTTATGAATTGAACGTAAATACGCTGAAATTGTCCATACATTCTGAATCGATTAAATAAGTATAAAGTTGGTACCAAAAATTACGCTAAAAAATGTTAAATAGAATCAAAATTAACTTCACAAGATATGCAAACAGAATTTTAGCTGTGGGCTCATAACGATAGGGCATAGCTAAAACCCACAGAAGATAAAAGCAGACAACATAGATAGTCTAATATTTTGAAGTGCTTATTATTATTGACAATTTGCAAAGCTAAATTATTTTAGAGTAATTAGTACATTGAAAAAATATTTAAAAAACGTTTTTATAGTTGAACATTAACTTATGGTACTGTGGCAAGTCATCAATACGATGTTGCAGATTTACAAAACATGATATTTATCAAGTATGACATTTGATAAATAATATTTATGGCGAGTCATCAATATGACGAATTAAGGCGAAGCACAGACAGTGACGACGACACTCGTGAGCAACCAATAAAAGGACCGCATTCTGGCGTCGCTCGCCGAACGGAAGACACGCATAGACCGACTTTCTGGAACTGCACAGCGGATACAGCGATACAGCGCCCGAGCGATATGGTGAATTTGTCTGCCACGTTCGTAGCCTCCTCCTAAATATTTCTTTGACCATGAATTGAAAGCTATTTACTTTAGCACCACGCTTTGGCGAATGATAGTTTTGGATTCTTTTTGTACAAAATGTTCCTGTCATTTTATGTTATACTGAACATAGAACGAGTAAAGTAATTAATTTTACAATTAGTCAAAATAAAAAAGTAATAACAAAATTATTATAATTGTGGAGTAGAATTTTTTATCATAATATAAATTCTTATATAGTTAAATGATGTATATTTTTAACTGTCTCAAAAATATTATTCCATCTCATAATCTTTTTGACTTATTAAAACATTTAATTATTATTTCATAATAAATTCAGAGTTTTATTCGTATTACGTATATTATAAGTTGCTTAGAAATGGGTGTTAATCATGTTTTATTTGAAAACTTCGCCGAATGAAACTACTGATTAAAAATTTTCGCCATTTAAAATCGTTGAAACATGCCAAAGCTTAAAAAGAAACTTAGAGCTTTAAGGCTTTAATGGCAATGTAAATGATACGGCGTAAGTCGCAATGCGGCGTCCTGGCAGACATGCACACGTCACCCCATACCTAGGGTCGCGACGCCGGTGTTTTAAACTAGGCCTCCAGGTGGGAACCTCCGCCACCCTTTCACCTGCAGTTTATTGCAATTGTATTTTGATACAACGCCATTTGAATTTGTAATAACAGGTTCAGTGTGTGCCGTGTAATTATGTATGCATGTCGCTGGGTAAAGTTTCAAATAGAGCCGTCAAATATGTAATTATTTGGAATACTACATTTTGCGCTTGGTGATTTGTTACATAAAAATTGCACATCGCACAAAGCCGTTCACAGTTACCGCAGAGTCCAATTCTTTTCAATACTTTCCTACCAACACTATGCATAGTTTCCTAGCTTATTTATTGTTAGGATGTACACAGATATATATATATACATTTACTGCTGTATTAAGGCTTAATACTGCATAATTAACGATTCTGTTAGCTGAAGATTTTAGTATGGAAACAATCAAGAAAAGACCACTACGAAGCGCACTGTTAACGTTCAATAAACAAAAGTGTTCAAATCTTATCATACATTGCACGTAAGGTGATAATAACATTTAAGTGAATTACTTTTGAATTATCCAGTCATAACCTGATTTTTTTGAGTGATTTGAAGGTCAGGCGGTTGAACACAATCTATAATACTTATTTTTATGTAATTTCTGGTACCATCTATTAAAATATTGACAACGAAGTTTGTTGTTATTCTTATATACCATATTTTCATGGGATTAATAATGAAATCATACGAAAATTCTAATAAGCTAGTGTTAAATGGTTTTGATATTGAATAATACATATTCAATCATCTCATTTCTTTTTTTTTTTAAGAAAATTCAAATTGTTTTGTTTTACTTCAACATTTTTAGGTTTCACTTCACACGAGCATTATCAACTGATCTTGATGTCAACATTTTATATCGTCATTGTAACGGAAAACTTCTATTTAAAAAATTGCAAACAAAATATAATAAATCATTTGTACATATTTGATTTTGTGTTGAAAATACAGCTTCGTCGATATTTTCGAGTAATTTGCAATTATATGAGACTAGTATAACCGTACCCGTCAAAGATGATGCTACTGAAATTGAAATACTGAATGTCTAGAGTAGCTAGTACGACCGAACTGTGTGTGCATTACATAACATTTTATTATATATATATATAAAATATATACACCGCGAACGCTTAGATCATGAGAAAATTTCTTACCTACATGTGATATGTGATACGTCTACAGAGTGATCTGGGCTATTTTATATAAGATATCTTCAATTCGCTTCAATTCAAGAAATGAAAGAGTAAATTGTTCTTTAATATTTTTTTATCTAGGTCATAAATTATCTTTTTTGTTATTCCTGCCGGAAAGTTTCTTTAAAAACAGATGATTACAACGTAAGGTGAGATTCGCAGTTCGATAATGCTCACCTCGAAAGAAAATTTGAATTAGTCTAGATTGCCTTACTACGAAGTGAAGGTTTTGCAATTTAAAAACGCTGAGGAAACTCTCATTTTATACCACTGGCCTAGCGTGGCGCTATCACCTTAGCTGCATTATCGACCCCTGCTTGCGTGACTTAAGCCATTATTACGGCACACAGCCAGGGATAGTAAACAAACATCGAGCTGAAAATATTAATGCCAAGATCTTTTAAGAAAATAATTTGCTGGGTGGAAAAAATATAATAAATATTTTGCAGTCATATTTAATACTAAGTCAAATGGTTAAATTAACATTAATATGTAAGCTGCAGTATTAAACACTTTTATTCAAGTATCAAAAGTCAGTAACGTTTTTTGCTCGTGGACACGCCTGTACTATATTATCACAGAAAACTGCGTTAAAGCTGCAATTTGTTGACTTATTTCAGTTCTTCTTTTAAGGACCTAATTTATAATTTATGTTTATCGAATGCTATTTATTTTGACAGATTTTTTTATTTATAAAACAATTAAATAAAATTTGACGCATTAAAAGGTCCAAATTTTAAATCAATTTTAAGGTGTTAACTGCCAAAGGCTTGTTGAAAATAAAATTATAATTATAAAACACAATATTTTTTACTAATTCCACAATTTTGTAAAATAATCGGGACCGTTTTCAGTTGATAATGATAAATTTATTCAATTATTAGTGACCATAGGTACTTATTATGCATGATAGTAACATGTTATTAATAAAATCTTTTGAAATTTATTTACTGTTAAAATGTTGAGATTTTGTACATTTCCATGTATTTCACCACTAACGACCCGGTTTTCGCCTTTCAGCATCTTCAGGCATTCGAGTACACGAATGAACTCGAACTTACAAACAGTAAATAGTGTCCATCGTTTCAAAACCGGGTCGGTTAGTGATGAAATACATGGAAATGTACAAAATCTCAACAACTAAAATTCGATATTGAAATTTCATTAAGCACCCTCAGTCGATGGCTTAAATTATATTTACCATTGCTCTTCACGATGTATTATCTCATACAAAATAATGTGAACGCATTTTCTATATAATGAAATTAATATTGTATAAAGAATAGAAATTTCTGAGTAAATAAAATACTTTATAAATTATTCGATACTTAGACAAATCGAAAAGACTTCATTTACATTTACAACAAATCGTATCATAAAGAATCTTTATTTCCGTAGTTGTAATAATATGGAAACAGTGGGCATTAAAAGAACGGGCGACTACGCATCCCTGGATTATCAAGACGGGCGCGGAAATTTGTTTTATAGCCTCGGTAACGGTCTCGAAACACAACCAAGAAGCCTACAGAAACTTTGCGTCGTACGTAAAGCTTTTACATTTGCCTGATAATTGAATCTAGGCCAATACGTCCGTAAAGCTCCACGCCACTTTTCAAACAACTGTACTAAAAATTAACAACTACTGCTTTAGTGCTAAACATAAACTTGGATGTGTCTAAGAAATGCGATGTCTTTCTTTTCATTTCGTGATATATTTGTTTTTCTATATCAATTTATGATAGAAAAAATTGTACGCTTTCAAGATAATAAAACTTTAGTAAAGTCAAAAAAAATATTACTGAAATCTAACATAAAAAGTTTTCTCATAAACTGTAATATGAATATTTTACTAAACTATACTTTTAAAAACTGTGCATTTAATTTTTTTACATATATTATGAAAAACCGAGTAAGAATTTTTTTTGTATCAGATAATGTTAGAATTAGGTTTGTATAAAGTACCCGGCATGCGTTGCAATACCTTTCAAAGAAAGACAGTGTTTGTTTTTTAATTCTGTTTATTGAAGTGCTTTCGGATACACTATATGTTTTTTTTTCCATTTGGTGCGTACACAAATAGATAATAAAGTTTTCCGAGATGTCGCTGTTGGTACGTATTTGATTCTTTGTTTAGATTTTTTTGTTCAGGGACCTTCACGGGTGTGCATGCAACAACTCACCAAAGTTTCATCGAAATTGGATGAATAGTATAGAAACGCATAGAAGACAAACATACATGCAAACAAACAAATATTCATTTAATTATATATATTGCTATGTAGGTAACCTACTCACATTCTCAAAAAGTTCATTTTTAAAATACTATGAATACTAACTAATCCGACTTGACAAGTAGATTCTTCTTATCATAAAATATACGACATTACACTATCAGGCCTTCGGTTCACTTCTTGATTATTTTTAACTATCTCACATTATTTAAAGCAAAATATGAAGGTTAACACAAAAAATTATCGTTAGCTATGATTTCGTACATGATTCAGATTTTTTTTTCTTTATGCATTAATGAATTTAAAATAACTTGGCATATTTTATGTGAGTTTTGGTTTTTGGTGACTTATATTATGTTCTGCATCAAGTGATATCATTTTAGATTTAGATAAAAGATATTTACGACCGTTCTGATCTTTTAATTATCATTGATTGAAGTATAAGGAACTGCACGTAAAAATGTAAAAATAAAATGACGTTAAATAATATCAAAATGCAACAAAAGTTGTTTCTGATAATTAATCGATTTACAGTCACTAACGAGCATTTGTATTTGGGGCGAAAACAAGCATTAAAACTGCCTTCAGCGATAAATCATATAAGACGAAAATGTAAATCAATGCTCAGATAGTAAGGATTCTATAGAATATGGTGCTTAAATAAATATAACCAGAATAAAACGCTGTTTAAAAAAAATCCTTAGTAAGTATGCATATTATTTTGGCTTACAAATAAATGCACTTTTGCTTAGATCATATTCACTTCCATAAAAATAGTTTTCACTTATAACAAATACATTCCACAAAAAAAGTTCTTTCACTAATAATAAATTGATCTCACATGGTGAAATATATTTTAACATTGAAGAAATGTATTACACTTACGAAAAATATTTTCACATAGATAAAATAGTTTCACTCAATATAAATACTCACACTTTGAAATGTATAGTTGCACGAGGCTGTAATGAAATGTCACTTATTTTTCTACCCTATATTAGACCGCATATATTGTCTTTGCTCCATGCATAAGAATACATTACACAAATCAAACCAGACCAACCCTAACACAACCTACTACAACTTAATTCACTTGGTTAAAAGAATCCGTGACTAAGTTGCAACAATAAAAATCAAAGTTTGAGTGTACTAAGTTAATATCGTCTCTTCCAAAGTGCAAACTATCGAAAAAAAGCGGAATGCTACCTCGGTCGCAACGTAAGTCAATCAGTAGTTGCCTGGATAAGCTAAAACTGATTAAATGTGAGATTAAAAGTACCACATTTCCTGCATTATATAAACAATTTAATTAAAAATCCGCATTAGAATTTATTAATACCTATATACATTTTAATGGTTTTATTTGGTCAACTAAAGTGTTGATGAAATTATGAACTAATAATGTTAACATGTTTATTCCTAAGCGAGGTATCAAACATAATATTGTAGCAAGGTATTTTTAATTTCAAGCAATATAATTTAAAGGACGTAATAAATTCCATTTTTTAACAATTTTACTTTTTTATTCACTGGCAAATCGACATGTAGTATGGGTTCCACATGCAAACTATATATTACTCATATTTCATCGTGTTATAATAACAATAGCTGTTTATTTAAAATATGAGTTTTGTACAGTTTTAAGCCATTATTTTAATAAGGCAAATCTGTTTTGATAACATTGCTATTGTTTTCGGTCGAACCAATTAAACGCGGAAATAGTGTATATCTAATTTGAATAAAATTCTAATGAATAAACGACTCCACGAAACAAATGATAGCTACAAAATGAGCATTTTACCATGAAACACAATGTCATGTTACCATATTATCACATTTGAATTACAAAAGAACGGTAATCGTTGGAATATATTCAAAATATAAATATTGCCTTTCATAAATAATGACATTGAAATACCGAATCATAATTTTATTTTCGAATTCAATCAATATTTTTGTCATAATAAATAATGCAAACAACTGCTTTTCCCCCTCATCCCGACACTATTCCTTTGCTGTTACCAATTGACATTCATAAAAACTGTAATAGAGAGAGCATACAGCTTACTACTGTTGATAATGCACGCGATGAGCAAAAACGGTTCCGATTATTATAAAAAGGAATGTGGAAGTAGTACAAAAAATACTGTCTTATTTTTTAAATAGTTTATTAATTCCTTGCAATCTTAACACGTTAGCTCCGGGGGACGCGTTTTCCGCGTCGCAAACTTTTTTGTATTGCGGGGGGCCGGGGGTCATTCGATATAGGCGAAATTAATCGCTCACAACTGATATTCACATGCCAGACGTTCAAAGACTATATATAGACAAATGTTTTAAAAATTGACAAATGAAAAAAAAAAAATAATCTTTATGTAATTTTAAGGTTTTAATTCTTTAAATTTGATTTAATTTTAAATTAATTGTGCATAAAGAATTTATAAATTTTGAATAATCCTTTTTTTTGATAATGCTTTTTACTTTAACTAAACAAGTTGACTAGTTTTAAAGATATTGTTATTTTAATCTAGGGTCACGCAATAATTGAGCAAAAAAATGCTCGGGCGGATAAAAGTTAACGGGTTTATTTATCATACTGTTTAAAAAATGCAATTGTGACTATTTTCAGTTAATTACCACATTCGTTATTTCCTTTTTTTAAGTGTGTATTTGGCACTAATGTTCATTATTAGAAAAATAATTCTTCTAGAGATTATGAGTGCAGCATGAAATTCACTAACGTTTAATGTGTTTTATAATACATTACGATTTTATAGAGAAAATAATGTGTACACTTTCTGCAAAATATATACAATTTTAAGCTTACTTAAAGAAGAGTGCACTATGTGGACAAACAACTATTAACAATTCGGATCGAATGATACAAAATTGTTATTAGACTGATACAGTAATTAGCACAGAGCTCGAAATGCTGTATTATGTAAATTATCCCAAAATGCACAACAATGGAATGGCACCGTGCTCATATGTAAGTAATATCACAATTAATACCTACGCTTTAAAAGCAAGTTTTCATATTAAACATAAACCGCTTGATAAACAGCAGAAGTTTCAATTCAGCGTTCATTAGATAATATAAATTTTCCAGCACCGTGACGGTGATTTCAATTAGCGAAATTGCCTCCAGAGAAATCTTTAATGTAAACAAAAGTACATAGGATAAACCGAAAGATTCTTTGCTGTTTTAGTCCTGATATACTATTTATGAGCTCTACATTGATAGTTATGTAGATGACAACAGAATTACATACTGTACAAGAGTATACACGCTGAAAAAGTTGAGCGAAATGTAATATTCCTAATATTCTTTTGAAAAATACATTTTTAGAAGGTGAAGCTTAAGGATTTAAACGAATAAAAATAGTCAAAAAATAATGAGACAAACTTTATTAAAATCTTAATAAAATATATGACATAATCATGTAAAGATGTTTTCGTGAAGTGAAGGATTGTATCTTTACTATTTAAGAATTTGCTGGAAATTGCTGCCTTGTATTGAGTACAAAAGATTGATAATGCGATAATATTATATTAATCATCATAGATGGTCTTATTATATTTTTCCTTCTTCAATGGGTTACGTATGAAATCAACGAACGCCATTGGTCGTGTGGTTACGCTTTGAACAAATCTTTTACAGCTAGACTTGAGAGACAGTTTCTTATACCTTGACTTATTTAATCAATATATCCTTAACCAATAAAAAAACAATGTTTATTTGCCTACTATTAAAAAACGAGAGTACACTATTTTTAAATAATAATGAGTAATTGCCAGAAAAAACTGCAATACAGAAAATTCATGGCGACCCACATAACACGAGTAAATCTCGTATCGTTATTTAAATTTTCGAAATTAAATTTTTTTTTCTGTAAATTATATTGCATGTAAGATATTGCTTCCATTGTACAGTTTAACTAACGTGTGTAATTAATAGTGCTACAAATTGTGAAGTGGGGGATAGTGGTGACAATATTGAGGACACTTGGGGATACTGAGAATGTATGGGAGAGAGTAAATATTCACTGTGCTTGAGATATACTGTTAGTTTATTAAATTTTACATTTTAAACAGTTACAATACTTGATTCGATTAATAAAGCGGCAGAATTTTCCTGTTCATAAATTGGGTAAGCGCTAATTAAAGCCATTAATTAATTGCACGGTGAGGGACGGCGCCTTACTTGGGGTGGAGATTTCACGCTTTCCAATGGGTAGGACTCGGGACACCCCGCCCTCCCAACTTATCCCGAATGCGTGTCACGATGATCGTGAACTTGCTAGGGGTAAGGTAAACAAACTTACATAATTTGTTATCTCCCCCCGCCTAGAACCAACAAATGTGTGTTTTATACAGCACGTGGTTCAGTCTAAGACGCAATACAGTGAAGTACACAAGATTTATTTTCGTATTAGTGCAAAAGAAGTGCTTAATTCGTCACAACTGCATTACTGTTGGTAGGTTGCAGTTATAATTTAGGACAGTGATGCACAAACAGCGGCCCAAAATAACAAGTAACAAGTAGTAAAATTATGTAAATATTAAATTAAAAATAATAAAATCCATATATTGTCTAGTATCATTATTTTTTAACACTTTTACCTACTGCGGCTCGTTAAAAATTAGAAAATGCATAAGCTGGCTCTTCTATTAAATAGGTTGTGCACCACTGCTTTAAGAGAAGAGCTATTTCATATGAGCGACAAATAAGATGATTGTCAAGCACAAATCGACTGCCTCATATATTGTATATAATGAATTGAAAAAGATTAAAAATAATAAGCAATTAAACTACTTGTCTATGTAGTCAAATGGTATAAGCTCTGCTTAACGAAAAAAGGGTTCGAGTTCAAGCCATGAAAAGATCAATGTAAATTTTTTCATTCAAACATTAAAAGCCTATTGCATCATGGGTGTTTGTGATTGATCTCTAGTATTTTTTTTAATTTTTTTATAAATGAGCCAGTAATCAGCTGTAACACATGATATATTTATTGCTTTTAAAAATTGTCGTATATTTTATACTATGAGAATGGGATTAGTTGTTTGGACGGCATAGAAACATGACGGATACAATCATTAATTTCACGAATCTATACGTCGATGAAAAATTGATGTAATAGCCAGTCCAGGAATTTTTTGATTGCATAGCCCTGGAGTGTAACCTTTGGGCCACGTCGAACGGGCATGAAGGATGAATCTAGTTGAACATTACACGAATGTTTATGTTTCAAAAGATTTGATTTTTAATGAACTTCGCTGATTTACATTTATTTTTACGCTTATTCATTGTTTTTTATTATTATTTATGTTAAACGCTACTGTGTCTTTTTGTTGTTAACGATATTGTGAAACAATTATTATTGTTTTAATGCCGAAAATTTCTGACTTTCAATTACCAGTGTTTTAATAAAGCATGTGTTTGTTTTACCTGTGGTTTTATAAGTTTATAAAAATTACGTGTCATTATTTACATAGAGATTATTAAAAATTAACAAAAAAACTATATTTTTCTTATTCTGTCTTAAATGTCATGTGAATTATGTATTTTTAAATATTTTAAATGAAACATTTTTTTGTAAAAAAATAAATATCTACATTACTTTGAATAACAATGATTTCAATCACACAATAAAATTTGTACAAAAATATTTTATTTTTGAGATGATTACAAATAAATAAATATACAGATACAATGAAATGTTTGGTTTTCTTTAAGAGTTTGTTTATAAATCTTGAATGGTTTTCTTTTTTTTTGTACAACACAAGCTGCAAAAAATCTAAGCTATATATTATTTTTACCACACGTTACATGAGTGAGAAGTTTTGACACTTATAGTTATTATTATTGTGAACATTGAAATAAATATTTTATTTATTATAACTTTATTAGATTATAGATAAATGAATGCGGCTTTCCGGCATGAAAAGGTTCCCCAGACTAGTTGTAAGCGCATTACTATCCCAAAGACCAAGATTTAGATTAGATAGAAGGTCGATGAAAAGGACTAGAAGCAATCAATTATTTCAAAATCAATATGTGAGAGTTTTCATGTGGGGACTGCAACCTGTGACATACTGTGTTCTCTGAGATCAGTAATTGACACATGGTTAATAAAATTAGTTTTAATTGAAATGTTCGATCAAGGGTGAATGCGTTCTATTTTCTTGAGTGAATATCGTTCTAAATACGATTGTTGGATTTAAGATGTCACTTTGTTACTGTACGAAATAAGTTTCGTACTTCGATAGCATATTATGAAATATTGACTTTTCCACAATGTCGCGTTAAATTTTATTTAAAAACTCTCGTCTTGAAAGTCAAAAAGTGAATACATAAAGTTAGGACAGTGATTGCAAGAAAACCCATAGAATAACTAAAAGCATTCTGGAGGTTCTACAAAATCTCATTATTTTATAAAATATTGTGATGAAAAAGAAAAACAAAAACACTCCCGCCGAGACAGCTCCTGAATTCTCAAACAAAAAGACCTCTCTCTTTGATAAAGACTAAGAAATAAAAGTATTATCGCCCTTATAGAGAAAAAACATCCAGAGTCATCTCTGTGCGTAATGCGTATTATAAAAATTCTACAAGAAGATGCGACTTTATCTCACAAAGAAAGCTTTGAAAATCTTTCTCCCCAGAGGTGACGAGCTTCACATGGGGAAAGCCGTAACTAGAAAAGGGAATCCCCCACACAAGAAAAGGGGTGTACAGTATACAATAAATGAAAAGTTGCATGTCAGAGTCATTGAAGTCATAGTGTGATAAACGATTGTATGAATGTATCAATCAAATCTTCCTTAAATAGAGAAAGTTTTTTTTAATTAAACAGAAGACAATAGCACATTTTCAGTTTATGATTTTGAACTTCAAAATCCGTAAAAAGTCAATCAAAGTTTTATTATATTTCTTACATAGAAACGTTATACAGGTAGCACCCCGTTGTTCGAGGGGGCTACGTTAGACTTGGTCACGATAAGCGAATTTCGCGTTCAACGGGGGATAAAAAAAAAACAATTTCAATTACGAAATTAAAATATTATCTTAAATATTATATTAAAATTAAATTTCGCACGAGAATAGGTTTTGAGATGTTATTTTCTTGGTAAATAGTATGGCAGTCTAATTCCTACAGCCCTTCATTAGTTGTTAAGGGTTTACCGTGGGATTCTAGCAACCTGAATATCATCTACTTCAACGCTTTCAATGTGTCCGGACATAGCTATATGACTAATATTTTCGATGCTGTTTTGAATATCATTTTCATAATTAATATGGACTTCAACAATTTCTCTCAAAAACCTTATCTAAACACCCTTCATATACGACCGGCTGACTTCATTTCATGCTTCGGCAATGTTTCGACGATTCCTGGCACGTCCTAGTGTCAAATCCAAGTTAATTCCGGAAAAAAAATATTTAAAATCGATCGCGTTATCACAAATCCGCACTCGTCGGGGCCGCGATGAACGAGGGTTACGTATATAATATAAGCTTTTAGAAAACATTTAGAATGATACAGTTATCATTGGAAATATAAAAAATGATTGTAAAATTAATCAAGATAAAACAGTTGTATAATTCCTTTTTTTTTCATGAGGTGTGACAGTGGTATTTATGATAGTCAGGCTTTGGTCTCTTTATCTGACATTCGGTAAATCTCATGAGTCAGTTAAAGTAAGCCGCTTTAAATTCATTCCGCTTTAAATTCATTAAACATTCAATCATTGTAATTATTGAGTGTGAATTGTAATTTTTCAAACGATCTAAGGATATATAAATGATTTTAGAAAACTTATTCTCATCAATAATTCTAACTCGAAGAGTTTTGAAGATGACAAGTAAAGAGAGGGGTAATAAAATCCCACCCCAATGCATAGAAAATCAATCATCACCTAAAAACTGCCAAAATATTCTTGTCAATAAAGTCCTCTTCAAAAATTCCGGGTAGTGAAAAACCACATTTTCTGAGCAATGAAAGATTAAGTATAAGTTTAAGCATAGAAATTGTTCCTTAACCCTTACAGCGCGATTCGTTTTCGCACAAATTTATTTTCAGTCGATTGATCTGTGCAAACGCTCACTATGTTTAAAAATAGATCAATTTAAACAGTATAAAATGAAGAATTACGTGAAATATATATTATTTATCACAAATACATCAAGAAGTAAACTAAACTCGTCGCATTCAAACTAAAATAAATCGAATAAAATGAAGAGGCTGAAAATATTTAATCCACGGCTTTGCAAGTAAAATGGCTGTGTCCAGTCTTCATATACAACGCCAACACGCACACAAACAAGCGCATAGCCACAAAAGTATGTGCGATATATAGGTCTGACTATCTAGAGGTCTTTTCAAAAATGTATTTCCTAGCGTTCTACTTGACATTTTCTCCTAATTTCTCTACCTAATGGTTTGAACTATTGTCTAAAGCGTATGTTCACAAGTGTTTCTTTCTAGTTTGTCCGGTAATACGATATAAAGTCTTGGACATGTAAACATGTTCAGCGCTTTCATCGAGTTAATAGTGTTTAAGCATAAAAATGTTTATAAATTTCCACTCTTGTTAATATTGTTTACTCAATTCATCTGTGTTTTTACTTATGATGGGACTAAATATCTTTAATAAATAATACCTGAGCAAAAGTAAAGCTTAATCAAAACGTCTCAACTTAATAATTTTTAATATATTTGATATACAGATAATTTTTTTCACTACCTACTTTTTAAAAAATTAAAAACACAATTCATTTGTACTACTTTCACATATTTTGTAAATTTTCACATATTATTATAAATATGTGGAAGTAGTACAAATGAATTGTGTTTAATTTTTTTTTTAAATATAATGTCTTTCCACCAAGAATTGACAGGTTAACACCTTAAAAGTGACCTACTTATACTTAAGTGGTAAAATAATTCTATAGCTTTCGCTGTTTTTCCCATAGGCCCTCCAAATGCCTCACTCAGGTGTTGCGAAACAAGTCACGAAGTGTTCCTGCCATCTGTATGTATGGACAGAACGAAAACTTTCACATGGCCACATCAAACTAATAAAAGCCTCCCCAAACACCTAGCGAAATCTTTTATCGAGTTTGTGAAATACAAGAATAAAGCTTTATTTAATTTATATTCAAACGAACCTTTAATATTACAATCATTAAGATCTAAAATATTTTTATAATTTTTCTTAAAAGAAACAAATTATTTTAAAATAATAAATAGAGTAAGCCATTTGATATAATATTGGCTATATTTGAAATAATTTAAAATGTGTTTTTAAAAATAAAAATAATTTTTGTGCTGATTTCAGAATTGCATGTGCAGATTATGAACGGTTTCGCTAATCACTGATAGTATAAACAAATGTGTTTAATTTTTATATAGGCTTTTCTAAACTAAACTTTAAAGAGATATACAATATGTAAAATTGCTTTAAATATAACGCCTTTCCACCAAGAATAAGAATAAGAATTTAACATCTTAAATTGATTAATATAGTTGAACAAATGAGTACCTTGATATCAAAGTCGGGCAGAAGCCACATTCCACGAACGTTATGTTTTTATTGTTTGTGAGTGATGATCTTTTCAAAAAACTCATTAATAATATCTGAATCTAACGGTTTCATATAGATTTTTGAGTTTAAAGTTCGTAAATAGTTTAAAAAGCGGACACTAAACATCCGATTTCGCGAAATCAGTGGATATATGCCAACTGATTTTAATCCACCCATTGACCAATCACAGAGCTAGAATTTACTTAAAAGTGTTATGGCAGCCGGGCTTGGTGAAGTGTGGAATATTAATGAAATGAAAAATCACCTCTGCTATACATTTTCATACATGGCTTACGTCCGTCTTTGATACCAATGTACTCAAATATCGCTATCAGAAAAGCTTTGATCTCTCATGATGCCGAAAAAGTTATCAATAATATTTACTTGTCAATGTGCGACTTAATAAATTGATGTTTCACCTTGACAATTATTCAAAAATTTGGAATGATTATGGACATCAAGACGGAAACGTTTCTAAAATATTCTTAAACACATATTTACTTGTATGTAAAAAAAATGTACGGGATTCTAAGGCAAGTGTAATAAAAGATACATTAGGCGAAATTATTGTCTTCAATGTATTTGTCTTTTTTTCCCTACTATTTTTTGTATGGATGTATCGGGGAAAACTTTGCAGTTAACCGATATTATGTACCCACTATAAAAAATCTTGCAGGGAAAAATGTGTCGTTAATATTTCTTGCATCCCTCTGATTGAAAATGACACAATAATTTATTTTTATTCTTGAAAAGGGCTATATAACGGAATGGATGTCTTTTCATGGTTAAAATAAGACATTATTGGCAAAATATGCTCGCGGTATTTCAATGTAATATATTATAAAACACAATATGCCAAATTTGAATCTACATTTTTGAGAGAAACATAATATTTTTAAAATGCCTGAATAGTTATCGACTATTTTTATTTCTAGGGTTGGTTGTCATATCCTTGTTCCGCATGTACTCTAGCTAAGTAATGTATTAATACAAAATTAGCTGGATGCTTTGAACGAGGAAAACTTTTAAAATAAACCCTTGACGAATACTGATCGTGGATGTTCAAGTGTTCAACTCTTATCAGAAATTGTTCGTATTTTCAGCATTTTCAAGCTTACAAGTACACACATGAACACGATCTGAATTTGATCAGTTTGAGTTCATCCATGCACTTTAACGTTTGAAGATAGTGAAAGTTGAAACCCGAATTGTTTGATAAAACGAAGCGTTGTCGGCCTCTGTGGTCTAGTGGTAAGAGCTTTTCCTTAGCAATCAGGTGGCTCCTGGTTCAAATCCCAGCAAGATCAAAATCAAGTTTAGATTTTTTCAATTTGAATATAATATTTTGGACATGAGGGACTTATAAAAATTCTCATCGGGTTTAACTCGTATGATTTTCCAATTTTCAAAATATTTGGTGCATTGGCTGTCAGCTGTAAAGCCAGATATTTTTCAAAATATTTATTGAAAATTAAATTGAAATTGAAAATATTTGAACGATTCAAATTTGAAAAAATGTGAAACGGAAATAAATTATTGTTTTCGTAAGTTTCGGGAGAATAACATATTCTTGCCACGGGTACATTATTAATCCAGTGTGTCTATGGGTTTAAAGTTAAGCTTTGTTCCTCAAAACGGTTTATCTAGCAGTTGCGCGACTAAGGCGAACCACATACCGCACAGCTTGGTTCTAAACATCTAAACAATAAATATAACTGCTTCCGTTATAAATTGTTTATTGTTATAAATTGTTTAAAGGCCATGTAGTCAAAGTGTTGCAGCCTATAAAGAGGATCAGTTATATGTATACCGCATCGCACACGAGAAACTCTTCACTCCGTTATATTATACCAACCTTTTTGACTGGGTATTTTGTACAAATTAAAATAAGTTAAGCACTTAATTATTTACAGATATCGTACTCACTGTTAAATATCATCGACACTCACTAACACATTGGGTTTTTCATGAGTAAATCAAAATCTATATCTAAATTAGTCATGCGTCTCGTAATAAGTTACTAATTTCTAGCGAATAAGCTGTCAAAATAAGTTGAAAATGCCTTTTCTCTTCGAGAAATCTTTCGAGATTTCGTTGAATCGAAAAATTTAATATTACCACTGGCTAACTCCATTGACTAACGATGCTGCTTTTGGTGCTAATTTTAACAGTAAAATTCAGGATCAGTTAACGCAGACAATAGTGAAGAATTTCTGTCACGAAAAGTACATGTTTATTCTATTTTGTTTATTTATCTTCCATTGACACACTATTGAATTGAATTTTAAAACTGAGAATAAACCGTACTGATAACACTAAGTATAAAAATGTTTTGAAAAACAAAACATCTTAAAACTTGTTGTTATTAAAACAAATCCAGAATGGTGCCTTTCCTAAATTTGAAAATTTTAATATTGCCCCATCTATTATATACTTTGAAAGCATTTTTCTGATATTACATTGAAAAATTGTATAACTGAAAATTTTTCAGGAGACTATAAAAACAATAATTAATAAAAAATATAAATTGTTGAGATTTTGTATGTATTTTGTCACTAACGACCCGGGTTTCACCTTTCATCGCATCTTCAGGCATTCGAGCACACAAATGGACTCGAATCTACCCAAAGATGCCAAAAAGCGAAACCCATGTCGTTAGTGACAAAATACAAAGGAATGTACAAAATCTCAACAATTCAAATTTGATATTGAAATTCCATTAAGCACCCTCAGTCGACATCTTAAATTTTAGAGTAATTAATATTTTATACTTATGAAAAAAGATACTAATTATGTGTTTTTAATTATTGATTTAACACTATTTTTTACACTTGTTTATACTTTGCTCAACAATTTTGATTTTACAGATATGCAATTTTACTATGGAAACGACGATATGTGCTTTTGTTATAATTATAAAAGATGCGCCGTATATGGCTTTTAAAATGGTTGCGAAAAGCTGCAATATATTGAAAGGAAAATTTCAGCGATAGTAATGCCAACATAATGGGGATTTAAGTTAGCGTTTGAGGTGCAGGAGAATGCGGCCAACATTATGGATATAATATGTGGACCTATTAAATTTAGTTCTGTTTGTGTTTCTTATACAATATTTTGAGTTATACCACTATTACAAGATCAATATTTGGATTAATAGTGCTGAAAATTACTACAGGAAACAATATATAAACGTAACTGACTAGTGATGTTTGCCTGCTTATAATAATTAATGCCCATAAATATGGATAGATATATGTTTAAAATAAATCTACTTTTGCGTTCATTTGAAAACTCAACATTTTCGAATACGCTTTTAGGCAGAGTTATCGCAAAAAGTTTTTAATCTTTTGTTCACATATTCTTTGATTTACTTAGTTATGATTGAATCATCTGAATTTTTAGTAAAGCGGTTTGAATTTCCCAGTTAGTTCCATGCGGAAAAATAGCGAATAAAACTTAGGGTTAGAATATCATTTTTAACATGCCCGCTCAAAATTTTAAGCATATGGACGGAAGAATATATCTCAACTGAAGTTTTCTACGACAGCTCAGTTGTTTAACCTCTCTTTTTCAAAGAGAATAGGGATAGAAAAACAGTAATGCTAGGACAGGATTAGTGGTTAGCTAATCGATTTTGCCACTCCCCGTTTTCAAGATCGGATGGTTGGGAGGGAATTTTATACATCATAAACATACATGCCTATGAACAGAAATCCATAAATCGATTGAAAAATCAATTTATGAAACTGTTTGTAACGGGACTTGAATCCGAGACATTTGTAGCCGTAGCCAACGACATTAACCACTGCACCACGGAGCCGAGGGATATATAATAAACTGTAATTTGTAAAATGAAAATTCTGAATATTTCATAAGTTATTCAATTAAATTTATATTTGAAAGGTAAAAATATTGGACACAATTAATGAATTATATTAAACTGATCTAATTATAATAAATGATTGTAATAGCCAACAATAAATATTGCTTGGAACTACAATTAAACTATCAAATAATCATGTTGATAGGGTTTTCTCATAAAGTCATTTTTTTAAAAAACAATAGAAAACTTACGAAAATAATCTATGAAGATTTTAATTCAATATGAGAAGTTAATAATATTTTTAACAAAATTGATCATACAAAAGGATAATTTGGACTATAAAGGACTAAGGTAAATAATTTGGCCTTATTAGAATAGATGAACCGGTTCAAATCTTCAGCAGAATTAAAATTCATGATGTTTTGATATACAGTCTACGTCATTAACAAATGTTCCGCTAATATCTCTTCTTGATTTATTTATTTATTAGGTGTTATTTATAGGGGGCCGCGGTCGACTGGAGGCCCCGTTGAGGTCGTATAAAGGGGGAGAGAAGACTTGAAGACCTTTAGGGAATGGCGCCCTGTAATAAATCTCTGGAGGTAAGAAGCCCGAGTCGATGCCCGCCGAAACAAACTCACGGCGTGGCTTTATTATGAACATTTTGACTAAATTTACGTTTTGTCCAAAATGCTTGGTTGGGAAGTAACCCACTGAATGTGAGTATCTGCAAAAACATTTTTAGCATAACAAGAAACAAGATAAATAACTTTTATTATTTATGTTTTATCTAGACATGTGTATTAAAAAGTAAAAGCTATTTAAACCGATAAAAATTCTAGTTGAAATTGTAATCCATTATATTATTATGTTTAAAGATCCCATATTCTTTGTTCTTCGGGGAACCTTGAAAAAATACGATAGATTAGGGAAAACAATGACTGCAAGAAAGTCTAGTATTACTTTTAGTAGCGTTTTAGTTGAAAGTCATAATAATTCTCGATTCCAAATACGAGGCTTAATCAACAGTGATCGACTCAGCGAGACGACTAAACGGTATGTGCATAAATGCTCATTAGGTGAATCATCAGCAGAAACATTATAACAACAAGACGTCGCTTGTAGAATTGCAGTCTCGATTTTTTTAGAACTGTGGTTTAATGGAGTCGAGCGTGCTTACGAGCGGTATGACAAATGTTCGATAAAAACAAGAGATCGGAATAAAATTTTTGACGAGGCAGCATTTTTTTTTATTTACATTTACATGAAAGATTTTTTTTTTTTTTAAAGAAAACACAATTTGTTTGTACTACTTCCACATATTTATAATGATCAGGACCGGTTTCGCTCATCACGAGCATTATCAACTGATGAAAATACAAACATAACAGGCGTATTTATATAAAATTGAGTGAAAAAATGAAGGTATATAAAACTGATGGTTCATGAACTGAGACAAGAAAATACTGATTAACAAACAAATTATACATAAATCAAATGAAAGAGTCTACAATTAAAATGTTATGGACATCTTGCAAATCATTAAATACTAATCTGAAATCACAAATATAGCTACATTAAAAGTCCATTTAAGCTGATCAAAATTATTAATGACGTTACTAATATAATATACAATAATGAATCAGGGAAATTATAAGTAAAAATTAATGAACCATTTAAAAATAATCAAATATTAAGTATGTAATTAATATGAATAATAAACAGCCATCTTAAAAGTGGAGAAAGCAGAGCAGCTATGAGTATCCAATAAATTTTTAATATCTGAAAAAAAAAAAAAAAAAATTGATAACTTGGTTATTCTCTGAAGATGCTTCTTAAAGAGGCGAAACGCGTCACGTTAGTGATAAACCAAGTGGAATAACTAAGTTATCAATTTTAATTTTTTATTAAAAATGAACTTCCACAAAGTTACCGCCGAATCCATAGAAAATATTGAATACAGGCTCTTCATATTAAACTGATAAATCTTGATATTGTAGATAGTTTTATTTATAGTTAAGTACATTTTGAAATGTCATTCTTCAATAAATTATTAGTAAATTAACATCGTGATAATTATGAACTGAGGGAGGGAGCCGTGGTAATTGGCAAGTTAAAAGAATATATATTTAATATATTCTTAAAAAGTCTTGAAATTGATATACATTTTTTTATATATGTAAATTTTCTCAAATATTTCTTTATATTTTAAATTAAAAATATATCTGGTATTACAGCTAACAGCCAATGCGCGAAATATTTTGAAAATTTTAAAATCAGAAGAGATAAACTCGATGAGAAATTTAATAATTCACTTATATCCAAGATCACAAATTTAAATTGAACTTGCTGGAATTTAAAAAAGGACCCACTTGGTCGAGAGGATAGAGCTCTTACCACTAGACTGCAGAGAACGACAATCTATGTCTATATGTAATAAGTAATCAAAAAATACGAATCTCTGTTCGTAATTTAATATAGCTTAGTGTAATGCGATGTACTCTGGAGTGAAACACGCGTCTTGACGTAAATGACGAATATTTTATAGCGTGTAACACAACACGTGTACGGTTTGTGTTTCACGTCACTGCCTCCTGATATATTGCGGAAGCTTCAAGTCGTGATAACGTGAATAATTACCTACCACAGTTCGCGTTTTGTCTATATCTTCTCTGTACGTACTGTCGACAAGAAACGTAAAAACATTAATTTAATCAAAGCTCTATTTGTATGCAGTTAATATCGTTTTCAAAAAGTGTCTACTTTTTAATAAATAGGAATATTTCATATAAAAGCAGTATTTAAAAATATGTAAAAAACATTAATTTTACTTTGCAGAAATATGTTGTGACACAAACGTTTAATATAATATACTATGGTATTGCCGACATTACTTGGCCGCCACCGAATTTGGAACTAGAATTGTCAGTCTTGAATAAATTTCTTCAATTGCCATTTTATGCAAAATAAATATCGGGTCTACTTTTAAAAACCGTCGCTCAAATATCATTTTTGGAATTTATTGAAATTTCAGTTCAGGTTGGTTATGGCAACATTCGTAACATAACGGTGGCACCATTACCAGAGGCCAGGATAAATTGGTGCATCTATAGTAAGATTCAAAATGTCTGAGCCCAAGGGTGGGTATTAAAGAGAAAAAATCGATATAATCATTTTTCGATATTTTTTTTAAGAATGAATTTTTCCATACCACTAAAAAAATAATCTGAATCTTTGTCCATAAAACTGTATGTTTAGGCTCGAAATGTTTGGATCTTTCAGCGTGTATATATCGTGTATTAATTATTTGTGATATGTGCTGAGTAATATTTATAAAAGCTAACGACCTTACAGAGCAGTCAGCAAATTCAAGTTATGACCGATGCAGAATATGCGGGAGTGAAAAAATAAATATAGACGATGCCAATTATACATAATTATAAAGATGAACGCCCGGGAAAAACAGATATCACTTTAAATGATGACTGCTGCAGAAAATAGTACAGCCAGACGACAGAATAAATGGACAACCATAGGAAAGGAGCTACATTCTGTCGTCGCGCCGCCAACTGAAAACATCTTTACGCAACCACATAATCGTCACTTTAAAATACCATCATATACATAAAGTTAAATCTCTTCAATTATACAGAATTTGGATCTCAATTCCTAAATATATATACATTTGAAACACGTGTTTTGTGTCCTTGAGAAGTATTCTATGACTAAATTTATTTATATTACAGGAAGTGATTCTTATCTCTTAAATATCAACGATACTAGTAAAATAGGAGGGTTATATTTCATTGATGACCGGATAAGAAGAGGGGAACCCCAGTCATAATTTTCTTGCACATTTCTCTGTTAAAGAGTAAGAATAAATTAATAACTTTACTACACATTTAGTTTGATGACGTGTTTCATTGAGGAGACTTATTTAAGGTTATAATTTCAATAAAAATCGTAACAAAGTTTTAGGAATCTGGTTTCAATTTTTGTAGATTTTTATATGAAAGAGATTTACTTTAGGAATACGATGGTAGTTAACCTGTAAGTATGGACGGACTTGTACGGCCCCGCTATTTTGGAGTGAAAAAGGATTGACGCACTTTTCGTCAGAATGGTAGTGTGCGTGTCTATATTTCCAGTATCAATTGTGTTTCCATCTGTATTGATTAGTTCCCAAAAACTATATCGAAATTCTACCCGATAATACTATAAGTTCCTTTATTTAAAATCGAAAAGGAAAAGGAACGAAAAATTACAGCAAATAAAATAAATTAATTCCCATAATAACTATTGCGATCACACAAAAAAATCGTTGGTTTATTTCGTAATATTATGTAATATGGCTTAAATTCTTTTAAAAAAATATTATAATGAATCACGGTTTTCTTCCGTCAAATACTCTATAATTTTAAAACAATATTGAGAATTATTGTGGAAGAATGACAGTTGTTTCATCAAAATATATATTCTGTAATATTATTAATTAAGTTTCATACTGTTAAATTTGTACACTAAATAGAACCCATTGAAACAAATTAGTTTATCTTATTATACAAATATTGCTTCAGTTCAATACAAGTATTTCGGTCGGGCCTAATATAATGGAGGCTATATTCGAAGGCTGTATGCCTGTATCAAGTTTCTATCGATAGAGTTTCACATTTCAGATGAGCTAAGTGAAGCAAATAAACGGAAGTGGCGCCATAGTATAAGTTTGCAATTGACTTTAATAAAGGTAGTGTGTGTTATTAGGTAAATAATAATAGAATCTTTATATAACGTTTTCAATTATATAACTTATTTAGGAAAAAACTTAGGTAATTAGGCTCGCTTTATTTTTGTCGAAACGGCTATGCTGGAAGACTTTTAAGCAGTAGCATTTTGCATGTAAACGATAAAGCACTTCGGTTCCTGACAAAAATGCCTCATATTTAAAGAGCATTGACGAGTTTTCAAAATATCTGTGTGGCTTTTTTATTTAAAATTTTGTACTTATTAGGTGGAAAACTATTCACACCAGTTAATTATGTAGGCTAAAATGAGGTTTTCTTTCATCTTGGCCGGTGGGTTAATAATCTGACATAGTAAACGTGGCATCAAATTACTGGATGTTGGGCACGTCTAAAATTATGGGGAGATATAATTCCCGTTACGTCAATTTGGTGTGTACTAGAGTGAACCTCATATGGAAAGCCTGAAGATCTCAACACATAGAAGATTTGCGGTTCAAAAATTCATTTGTCTTCAAGTATAGTTTAATAATACATAGCAACCAAGTCTTGGGAAACTGCTAAAATACCATATTTTTAATTTATTGAAATCTACTAGAATCATTAAATTGCCTTTAATAAATGTTGTAACTTTTATATTTTCTATGATATTCATTTATACTTTTAAAGTGATAACAGTCCATTTTTGGTGGCACGGTATTATATTTACACACGTATTTTTTTTGTCGTTGTTCCAAGATTTCAAGTGATACCAATTCTGATCATTACATAAGATTGTAAAATTAGTAAAAGAAAATGCGTTATATTTTTATTATTATTATTAATATTCATGTGTTTTTTAATACGTATAATATACTTGGAAAATAGTAAACAAAACATGCATTTTTGCACAACAGCGTTACTTACTGTAAGTTTGGTGTACGTTTTTTTTTCATATATATTTTTCTACATCGATTTTCAATTAGGGATGTCCCCTACTACTCGAAGATGTGATATTGATGCGTTGCATCCGGTGCGATTCTTACTTCGGAATTCCGATAAGGCCACATTCTGCGGCATACTTGGACTGTTGGGTATCGATTTGGAAGCAACACTATTGACTCGGTTGAGCTCATGAAATATTTAAAAAAAATATATTTATTTAGAATCTTCGTCATCGTAAGACCTCTCCGGATTTCCACAGAATTTATTTATTATTATACAAGATGATACCATGAATTATCATATATCACTGATTTTTTTAGAAAATAAAGAATTTATCGGTCATCAATCAATAAATTAAAATATCATTCTTTTTAAAAGCCATGAAGTTAGCCTTGGTTGCAATCAAGTCTGCGTGGCCTATTGAACCCATCTGAGGACAGATCGCTGTAAAACAGTTTTGCTAGTTCAGAATTTATCTTATGGCAGTCGCATAGAACGTGATTAAGGTCCTGTTCACCATGCCCACATGTACAATCTGGCCTTAAAACCAACTTGCCTAGCGTGGAAGAGTTTTACATTGAACTTGCCATGACCAGATAGAAACTGAGAAGTCCAGTGGGATTTTAATGCATCTAATGCATTAATGCAAAGACTTAGTCCATCTGGTATGACAACAACTGTAACCATTAGCTTTTCAACGAGTGAGTGGTAAGTGTGGCCCTCAGGCGTCTTCTGACGAGAAGGGGCCGCTATCTGGACGCCCTCTATAGAAATGTCGATTCCCTTCATTCAAATGGTAATCGCTTTGTGTAACTGAATCTGGAAATCCAGTGGTAGCACCACTGATAGAACTGGAAGCGCCCCCATCGACGTCGTTATGTAGGGTTTTGTTAATGATATTAGTGTAAGACGTTATCTACTAAGTAACGTTCTTTTGACGAAGCTGATGTTAGTTCTATGATGCCATACGCTAGACGCGTACCCAGCAATCTCAATGATAATCGGCCCGAGCTATATATTATATTTATTTATCTTATTAAATATAGTACTATCTGTGAAAAATATTAAATAACAAAAATCCTTTCAAAGCTGGTCAATATCAACACGTTTTCACGGTTCTTTAAGTTTCTGGCATGTATCGTAATACGCTTTGAATTTTCGTATTTTTCAAACAGTTTAAATACCACCCTAAGTAGCTTATCAACGTTTCAACTCTTCGCCGTCCCAAAAAAACTATTATACTTTTTGTGAGGATTTCCGTCGAGAAGTTCTTATCTTTAAATATACCCCAAGTCCTTTTTTTCTTACAAAATATTCACATCTGTAGGGGGAGAGAAACTCACTTAAACACCAAACAGAGGTAAGAAAATTTTGTTTTAAAAGTGTTTGAAAAAACTTTTGAAGACTCTTTTTATAAAATGTGATTTAAATACGATTGAAGGCGTTAAAAAAGTTCAAAACGATGTAATTGTATTACTGTATGGTTAGTTGAAAAATTGATAGACGTTTTTTTTTCAATAATTCGTATAACAAATTTACATTTCACTAAAATGGTATATTTCAATAATTCTTCGGATTTTCTGTAGTTAATATTCAAACCAAACAGTATCTAACAATGTAGTAAATTTTATCTAAAAATAAAAATAATATTTAATTTCAAAGAGAGCTATATTATTATTATAGCATAATTATATTTATTTTAGTATTTAATATTGAACAATGTAGATTTTTAATCTATAGGAATTAAGTATTTTGAGTGAAGTAAAATATTTTCTTACCATATATTTCAATACTGTGACTTTCAATGGAGCAACTTTCTTTGAAAAGGACCTGTTGTTATTCAGTCGCTTAACCTCTCTGTTTCGTAGAGGTTAAGGATATGAGGATAGAGATAGGAAAGGAGTAGTTAGTTAAATAATTTAGCTACGTCACACGTAGACATAAAAACCGTATAGGATGAACGCTCAAAAGCGTTGAACACTTTTATACCAAAATGAAAAAATATGCTTTTCACGAGAAGAGTTTTGAATATATTTTTTATTATATATGATAATATGTGTTTTTACTCCTGTTTGATAGACCTCTTAGAAACTAGATTCTGTAGTTAATTTGTACATATATATTTTTTTATTGTAAAACTAGAATGAATTATTATGCAAACCCACTCTTTGAAAAATTATCAGTGTAGCGTTCTTCATTCTTATGTGAGGTTTCTTTCTGGTTTTTTGATTTTATTGTCCTATTACCTTAATTATGCGTAGTCAGGTTGACGATTTGTTTTGTTCGACACAATCATGCCGAGAATGCAAAACAATTTATAACTTCACTTATAATAAACCCTGATTTTCAGTGAATGCCATCACTATTCAACAGGGGACGGCTGATAAATATAATTCCAACAACGTAATATTTCTTTGTCAAGACCCGGGACAAAGCCCCGCGCGGCTAATAAACTTTGATCAAAGGCCACCAGAGAGGGCGCCATAGGTATTACAGCCAACGTCCGTTAATAGCATAATCATCGCGGCAAACTTGTTACGGATTGTGTAAGATAATCTAAACTCAATAATGGAGCCTGCTGCAAACTTGGCCGCCCATCATGTATTCAGACGGAGGAGTTAGGGCGAACGAGGTGGAAATCTGTCCAACTACCCCTACCCTTGAACATCTCCAATGCGTCTGGGTATCTGATAGCTACAAGATACTTAGAGTAAACTTGAGATGCGAACGTTGGAAAAATTATCCAGTTTTTACCAACAGGTTAATTTTTAATCGTTATTTATCACAGTATTGATTTGAGTACAGTTATATTATCTTTATTTTATAAAGTTTCAGATATTGACTATTATAGCATTTATGTATTCACAACCACGCCCATAATGAGGATGGGCAGCTACCATGGGCTTTAGAGGGCTTTATAAGCTTTTATTTGTTCTATATTTAACGATATTTCCATATTTATTTATTTTAGTATGATATTTACATACTTCTCAAAATTCAGAAATTTTAAATGGATGGGCTTCAGAACAAAGCGTACCCCGAAACTCACATTATCTACAAAATGGTCTGCTCTGAACTGTTTTATAATGGAGACTTACCTAATTGAAATTGTTATTTTTGTAATAATTCAAAAACAACTATACTGCAATTAGTTTACTTTTAAACAAAAATTTATTAGTTGTAAAATTGTTGAATCAAACGTTGCGTAATTAATAAAGATTGCCAAAATGATTAAGACCAGAGAAAGAGATTAAAATCCAACAGAAAACTTAATCCCTACGCTGAGTCGGACATATATCACGCATGGATAAGTGGAAGCGTCAATAGCTCCTGAGGGATGACAGAACATTTCAAGACCGCGACTTCACTGGATAGATGGGGTGTCACAAAACTTATGAGTGATTAGCGTTGGAAGATGAAGGACTGGAGTGGAGGAAGCTTTTAACATCGGGTTGTAGTGCCAGAAAAGAAGAGAGAATAAAACTGAATTAATTTTTTTATTTATAATGCACGTATAAAATTCAATTTTTTCCGTAGTGTCGTAAATAATTTATATTCTGTGTTATGTTCAAGATCAATATCAAGTTTCAATCGTGAATTTATACTGAATTTCCCCAGATAGCTAAAATCAGATATCTCGTTACGCCAGCTTAATACGAAATACTAACAATGATTTTAAGAATACAGAGCATATCGTTTTATCAAATAACCCTTTCAGAAATGACACAAGAAACGGGTTATAAAAAAAAATCGAATCTCACCTGCAGGGAAAACACAGCGGAAAAATCTTCATAGCGCTACTGTGTAGCTTGGCATTCAAACATTGAGCGATAAAGTAAAAAAATATAAACCATTGATAAATCGTTTAATTTTTAGTACAGGTGGGATGGAATTAAATGTTTATTTTTTGAAAGACTACGATTGTGTTGTATTCAATATATTAATATTGCAGTAAAAGGCATTTAAAGTTTGCAATAAATCATTTATTTCCACTGGTTGTGCTACAAGGTGTGATACGTGCTTTGTTTCTTTGAAAAACATCTTAAGAGACGGTTAATTAATTTAACTTATAGACATTAAAACAACAGTTTTCATATCAATCGTATTAAAATATAAATTCTAATGTGCAAAATCAATGACCCACGTGGACTCCACTACGATGTTTTGATAGATATAACTTTCCACAAGCGGTCAATGTAATGCAATTTTAAAATAACCTTCCGATCAAGTTTTTCGTATAAAAGTTTTTATATAATGATCAATGATTTAAAAAAAAAAATCATATTACTTAGTGCAAGCATTCCCCATCGGTCAACCGCAATAAACGGGTCTATCTCGAAGCAAATTTTGGTAAATCCGAATTAAGATTGTGAATTTTGAAAATAATAATTATTTATAGCAGCAAAAACATATTTATGTGAATCTTCGTTTTTTCATATGAAATGTATTAAATCCAAATATCAAACACATTCAACGAATGATCACGTTGATGACCGTTTGCGCTTTGCAACAAGTAATTATTAACCGATTAATTTAAAGATTACCAATGCTACACAATGTTAAATATCTCAGAAATTATAATATACATAATGACTAAAAACATTTTAAATAATGAAAAACCAAATGAAGATTTTCTATTCTTTTTTGCTTCCCTTCTCTTTGTTAATATTCGTATCACACTTGCATTTTTGTGTTACAAAATATCGTTTTCACTACTCTGCCAACGAAAGTTGCATTAAAAATAAATTTATAAAATTCTTGTTAGAAGTCGATTGCTACGATACTAAAAATAAAAAGGAGCTCCCAACATCAAAACGGTTGGGTATCTTTGGCTAAGTGTATATATTATTATATTTCTGGGGACAATTAGATATTTATTGGATATCGATCATCTTCAATGAATACGACTTTTTAAATAACCCTCTTGCTTTGTGGGCAAATTACCTCTCTCACTGATGGAAGGCAAAAATGGATTTTTGATGTTTTTTTTCCGCGGGCATGTTTGAAAAGTTTTCCACGGTACAAATGAGTGGTGATATAATTTTATAGTACCCAAGATAAACTCGGTACAGATTTTGAAACCCTCTGACGTTTTAGACGAAAACACACCAATAAAGCGTAAGTACACTGTTTAGTTTTTTTATGATTTAATTTATAAATTTCATTAAATCTATAAATAATTATTAAAAGAAAAGGTTGTCATTATTTTCGTTAGCCTGGAGTGCAATTCTGTTAAATTAAAACTATTACTTTACAAAAGATTGAACTTTACCTAATTGATAAATTCCGCAAGTCGTAATAAATGCTTATGAGTGCGTTTAAATTTAGACGTCGGCGTTAGTTTGGTGAAAAGATTAATATTGAAAATATCATTGCAGACCATACCTCATGTAGCACATACAAAATATAGCCCATCAAGTAAAACAATAATGCTAAAACTTAAATGTTGAAAATAGTACAATTGACCTATAAATTTAAGCCAAAATGGCATGTGAAAATTTCACTTCGCTACTTTTCATCGTTTAAGAGGAGTTCTTATGACAGACAGACAAACAGATGTATGCATCTTTTTTCTGCTATATATGACAATAATGAACAATTAATCATTTTTACTAGTTACAATGTAAGTATATTGTTGTATAAAAAGTATTTTTTTAATACAGTTCAGTTAATATTTTTGTTAAATTTTAATATACTCTTAAGTAGCATATCAACCTCATTTTCCCATTCACATACGAAAATAGTTTGGTTAGTTCGAAAATGCATCTCCAGCAACATAATCTCATCATAGAAAGAGATTGTATTTCACTCAATAAAAAACAAAAATTTGAAAGATATATTATATATCCTTTTTATAAAAATGATAAAAGATACTTACCGCAACAAATTGGTCGTTAATCATATGTGAAAGATAGTGAACTTACCTGCAAAAGACAGAAAAAAATATTTTACTTAGTACAGCAATTTATTGTATTAAAACATATAATATTATAAGTCTGAGATTCTCACTTTTTCATGAAAGCAAATGCAATATTATTTACTTCAAAATATCATGTTGAAGAACTCAAGAAGAATTCGAAACATGTGTCAGAGTAGTATGTCGATGCATGCGCCTCATCATTGCGAAGACGAAGACCTGGTGCCTCTTCATCCGAGCTGGAGATCAATAAAAGTTTCACCTCAAGACACGTCCAGACTTCATCTTTTCGAGAGCACTTCAGATATTGCTCGTCATAAAACACGACTGAGCGAACGGAACAGTTTCGCGACCGGAGCTTCCTCGTCAGATCTCTCTTGTTAGCTGGAGCATTGAGCTTTTACGAGGCGGAGCTTTTATTTGCAGAGTGCATAAAAATGAAAGTGTTGTTGTTCTTACTTCGTTTATTTAAATCTCGTGTGAGGTATTTTTTTTTAGTTTTGTATGTTCCTACTCCTGGGTTGAAAAAGCTTTGTTCGACGCATGGATTGCTGTTGAGAAAGTTGAGACAGTTTTACTACCTGTTTCAAAAAACAGATGAAGATTTATTTGAGATTTCACTTCTGCCTAAACTTGAAGTGAGATAAATCATTTTTTACAATACTGTTCTGTTAATAATTCGACAGATTTTTTTTATTTAAACACTGCCATTTTTAGTTTTTATCGCTAAGTGATGCCAACATGATGAATGGAATTAGCTGGTTTATGAAATATTCATGCTACGACAAATCAAGTGACGCTTCTGCAGATTACTGAAATTATGATTCTTCATTATCCTTTGAAATTTCAGTGAACATGTAACAATTTAATTACGGTTTGGTCATTCTTCATAAAAACAAACAAGTAAGACTTATCTTTATTTTTTTATTTTTTATCGTATTGGAATTTATTATTCCATTCGATGTGTAAATAAGTGTGATTAGTGTTTCGCTTCTTTAAGAAGCATCTTTAGGCTCAATGTAACATGAAACCTCCTTCTCCTCGCCAATACAATATACCTATAATCAGAAATATTTTGTTACGATACGTTTATGAGAATGCTTGTCAAAGAATCGAAATAAAATATTTCACATGTAGTTAGAGACATTACTGAGATTGCAAAGTAATTAATTTCAATTTCACACCAAAAATTGTAAATTTTAAAATTTAAAATTAGTCGTATATAAAAAATTATAAAACAAAAGATTTCATTTAAAAAAAAGCAAAACCTAACACCAATATTGATTTGGGATTGACATTGTTATCAAAAATTCGAACCGATTGAAACCGAATCATTATTATAACATGTTCTTAAAATCGATAGGCTATTGTATATCGTGATTAACATATTGTAAAACTGGTTTCAGGCATTTCATGTAGAGGTCGTCCTTGACTTGGGTTTGCCAACTATGGTTAGGTATGTCCTTTTTGTATCCTTCAGCTCATATACGATTTATCTCAGCCCAGCCAAAAGCATGCATTATGGATTTAAGCGATGTGCAACCATATATATTTTTTAATACATGTTAATAAATTATAATTTAAGACATCGACTGAGGGTGCTTGATAGAATTTCAATATAAAATCTCAGCAATTCAAATTTAATAAATTATGTTGTAATAAGATATTGTTGAAACAAAATAACTTAGAGTCGATTGTGCAGGAAGGTAAACGACATCACACTTTAACATGATCTGTGAATGTGTCTATCAGTTCGTTTCAATTATTTCGATAGTTGATTGAATCCATATATAGGAATTATCATTTACGACGCGGCGATATGTATATGTCCTTTTCTGTGTTAACCACCAGAATATTTATCACATTAAAATATTAATCCATGTTCATAATTTGTCGGGCTCTTTAGTCTAGTAGTAAGAGCTTTGTCCTAAAAATCAGGTGGGTCCTGGTTGAAGTACCAGCAAGGTCAATATCAAATTTAGATTGTTTCAATTTAAATCTGTGATCTTAAAATGAGTGACATAAAAATTCTCATCGAGTTTATCTAGTATGACTTTCCAATTTACAAAATATATGGCGCATTGGCTATTAGCTGTAATGCCAGATATATAAAAAAAATACGAATAATTAATTTAATTTACAAAACCTCAATGTGAATAAAACTAAAAATTAAATAATTAGAAAAAATTATATTTTTGATTCACATTAATTTTTCTGTGAACGTCGAAAATAATGCAATAATAAAAATGTTTGTAGATTATTAAAACAGAGTTCTACCAAATAAATACCAATTTTGCCAATAAAAAAAAATAATTCAATAGTAATCGTATTTTTAAATATGGTACGAAATACAAATCGATATATTCCATGGTAGGTATACGTTCAATATAACTGACGTGAAGGTAGTTGCATTTTATTGTTAAGTAACTTTCTCGGTGGTCTCATCGTGTTGCTGTGCGAATAATCAAAGGAACACTCGGAGCTTTAAACTCTTAAAGTTTTATTTAATGAGCTTTTTTATTGTTTCTTATATTGTACATGCAATCTTTAATTATTTCAGTCTTCAAAAACAAATACTTTTATTTAGTTTCATTTAAAGGGAAATACCTTTTATATGTAGATTCTATCCACTGCATTTTAATTTAAATGATCACTTTAAGAGTACCGAATGTTTTTTAAACACACATAAACTCAATTAAATGCCGAACTATTTATGTTCAAGTTTAATTAATAAATTTATATCAGTGTCCGTGGCGCAATTGGCAACGTCGTGGGCAAGGCTACGGATGTCTTGCGTTCAATTCAGTTTTCGGACAGTTTTCATAAATTGATATTTCAATCAATTTATGGATTTCTGTTCGTATCTGAGTGTTTGTGTTGTAAAAACTTCCTCCTCACCCACCCATCCGATCCTCACAAGGCGTAGCAAGAGCGATTAGCTAACCACTATCCTGTCCTAGCTCTATCCTTCTATCCCTATTCTCTTCGATAAAGAGAGGTTGAGCTACTGAGTAACAAACAGTTCTCCTAGAAAAATTATGTTGAGATACCTCCATTACAAGACAAAATGATCCACGCTGGGAGCGGACATGGAAAAAAAATCAAGTGTCACTGTTTTTAATTCAATTATGTAGAACATTTAGCTGGTATTATTTGGATCGAGATAATTTTGAAATCTTGTTACATAAGGAAGTTTTATTTACATAGAGTTTATAATTTAAAACGTTAGTATTCATATAAGCATTTTAAAAATAGTTATAGATTTGTGATTAAATGGTGATTGAATAACTTTTACTAGGTAAAACTGCATTGTTATACTTTGATATTGTTGTCATAATATCTAAGTATTTAATTCTAAATGAGATGTAAAACTAACATGTTTAATAAAATGCTTTATTGCTGAAAAATTATGTTTTGGATATTCTGAATTGTGTGCCAGAGATGTTTTTTCAACATTGCCTTAAAATATACAAAAAACGTATTAAAACACATTGAAATCAAAAGTTTGACGCATGGTAACAGGCCAGATGTAAAAAATGTGTTCATTGTTTCGGACAATACGTTGGCTCTTTTTAATATTTATATTTTTATTTGGCAACATTTTTATAAATATGGCAGTGTGGCCATCTGCGCGCGTAAAAATGAATCGCCATGCGCTGCAATAACTTTGAGAACAAGCAACTATAAATCAAATAAATAATGACAGATGCGCAGTTCTCGCCAAAACTGCACCTAAAAAATCGACCCACGCGCATGTCAGGCGTACTGTTATAAATACTGATATTGTGCACACAATAACAATATCATGTTAGAAAGGCGTACAATTATTTTTTTTGGTTCTAATCCCCGTGACATAGATCTTGAAAAAGAATAGAGATTGATTTTTTTGTGTGATCAAATAAAATCACAATTATTTGATTTATTTCTTCATTAAAAACGTATATTTTTTTAAGCAATATGTTTATACAGAAAAAAACTGGTCAATATCAATTTTAAATTGTTGATATTTTTTACATTTCAATAAGTTTTTTTCATTAATGACCCGGGATCTTCAGGAATTTAAGTCTGTGAATGAACTAGAACTGACGGTTAGTAAATAAGTTGTAAAAAAATAATTATGTTGAAATTCTTGAAACTTTTCGAAATTGGATATGAATGCCTAAAGATCCCGAAAACAAAACGTATGGAAATGTACAAAGTTTGACACCACGCTTCATCAGTTAATCATTTAAAACTGAGTTATATTGTTTAATTGAAATTTTTTTACGATATAAAAATAAGTGACGGCCTTTAAATACAGTTTGGATACAAGGTTTAATTTATGATGTGTCGGATTGAGTCGTCGTCTCGAAATGTTAAAGTCAGTTTTGAATTTGAACATAAAACATATTTACTTGAACTAATACCAAAATATTATCATAAGATTAAGATCAATTTTGTTGAAACATTAGTAAGCGCTTAATGCATAATTATATTATTATCTTGCTCTGTGAATAAGTTGTAAGATACAACGAAATAGCTGAAGAATTTTAAACACTGATTTACTGATTTAAAACAATTAATCGGTAATAATTGCGTATTCTGTTTGCAAAGACATAAGAATGTTTCAGGTTACATGCCTGACTGTATCAAAACCGCTACGGAAAAAAGTAGTAATAATAAAATAGAGTCAACTCATTTAGCTATGTGGCTACAAATTAAGGATGGGTTAAATATACAAATCTATCAATGAATTTATCTGACGACCATCTGCATTTATGAAATGTGATGAGCAACATCGTATTTTATTAATAATGTATTGTATAGCTATTGTACACCCACCCACCATTGCGCATATGTTAAATGAAATATTGAATTATATATTATTTCTGTTTCTATATTTTATCAATAATTTTTCATTTTTAAGCTGCGGTTTGGACGGCTATAAAAAAACAAATTAGCGCTTTGAGAAGAGAATATTAATGTTATTGTTATTCAAATGTCATTATTCAAATATGTTAGTCACAAATGAATAACTGCATTCAATATATTATGTATTTAATAAATACATTTTTTCACTGCCGGATAAACAAAATGGATTCATTGTTAAATCATTTGCATTTTATTTCACGCATTGGAAAGGTTACAAAAATCTCAATAAAAAGCGACAATAAATCTGTAACACAAAAAGGTTTTATGATAAGGTGCTGCCTTTTCTTTGCGGAAGACTTTCATAATATGTTGTCGTGACAGTCGTATCTAAAATTAAATAAAACAATAACATTTTTTGAATGATTAGCTTGATTTGGTCTAACCTCAAATCGTCTTAATCACGAATAAGATGGTATACCCCAAAGGTGGCCACTGAGTCACCCGCGGGTCTGTATTGCGCCATCTATGGTTCTTCATATATAACCTAATGCCATGGTGTAAGAAGTATAACCCTATGACCTAATACAATCAAAAAGAAACGTCTCTCACGATTAGCAAAAAATGATAATTTCACTGCACGCTTGCGGTAAGATTTGAAACAATAAAAGTGTCAAATTTGGATTATTGAGATTTTGTACACTTCCATGTATTTTGTCACTAACGACCCGGGTTTCGCCTTTCGGCATCTTCAGGCATTCGAGCACACGAATGGACTCGAACTGAGAGACAGTAAACAGTGTCTAACGCTTATATAGAAGATAAAAATGCGACAAATATCATTTACGAGGCAATACATTATACGTCTGAGAGCCACACCGATACCTGAGTTAAAAATTTCGGAAATCGCCTTAATCCTTATTTTGTAAACACCATATTAACAGAGTGACGAATTGCCGAAGGCAAATTACCGCTTTTCAACTTCTTTTAGAAATACCAGTGATTTTACAATTATAATAGTATTGTGGGTTTTGACGGGATGTAATTCGACGAATGGGTAAATATATACAATCATTCCACATTTGGTGACATCTGTTAGGTGTTTCAACGTATCGGATATAATAGCGGAGAATTAGGAAGGTTCAGCTGCTCATTCAAGATTGGTAATGAGTTTAACTGGGCTCTATTAATTTCTAAAATTTCCTGATAAAATAATTTATGATCCCCCATGTTTTTATGCAACAGTTTAACCCCATCATCCGCATTAAACGTATGGTTCTCCATTAGCAAGTGATTTGCGAATGTCGAAGTTTCTTTTTTAATCTAAAGGCAGCTAAATGTTCTGATACCCTTATATCTAATGTACCCACATAGAAATGTTGGCAATCATTGCATTGTAATTTATAAATACCAGATTTGTTCTTAAAGTTTACTCTATCTTTATTGTTAATAAGTAATTTGCCTAGAGAGTTTTTGCAATAGAACGCCGGTCTAACACTATCAGCGAGTTGTTTTTTAATTTTAAAGCTTGTACAACCTAAATAATTAATTCTATGCCAGATTCTGGGGCGGTCTATGTCTTTAGACAAGTTCCCAAAATATAGCATCTTTTCTGCTAATTTACGTTGTTTTTTTGATACAAGACTATCTATAAGAGACGCCTCATAGCCATTATTAATGGCAATTTGTTTAATAATGTTTAGTTCGTTTTCAAAATTAAATTTATTTAGAGGTATAGTGACTAATCTGTGAACCTGAGAATGGAAAGCAGCCAATTTATATGAGAAAGGATGGTCTGACTTAAAATGGATCGTGGCTTCTGAAAACGTCTGTTTTCGGTAAATTTTAAATTCGTATAATGTATAACGTATAATGTATTGCCTCGTAAATGATATTTGTCGCATTTTTATCTTCTATATAAGCGTTAGACACTGTTTACTGTCTCTCAGTTCGAGTCCATTCGTGTGCTCGAATGCCTGAAGATGCCGAAAGGCGAAACCCGGGTCGTTAGTGACAAAATACATGGAAGTGTACAAAATCTCAATAATCCAAATTTAATATTGAAATTCCATCAAGCACCCTCAGTCGATGTCTTAAAGTATAAATAAAAGTGTCTTTTGCATGTATTATATATTATGTTTCGATTTATTTTATGACGTTCACAACATGTAACGGATTTACAGCTCATTACTGTTAGTATCCCATTATACATTATCGGAGGTGTTTCCAAATTATTTCAGGAGTAATGAAACGATTACTTGACATTTAAGTTTTCTTTTTTTTTTAAAGGGAAGCTTCTATATATGCAAATTCAAATAGAACAAGTAGCAATTTTAAACATTAAAAATTTCGCTATCACAGAATTGCATAAAATAAACAAATATTTAATTAAATAATCAGTATGAGGTATTTTATAAACTGTTTCAAATTAATTCCATTGTGACTAACAACAATCAACGGTAATTTATCATTCATTGCGTACAAATTAATAACCTTTTCAGCTTATTGATATCAAAAACATATTATTATAGCTATCAGATTCCAGGTAATCGCGGGAAAGTTAAAAGTAGGCGGAAGTGATCCGCCCACCGGACCACAAATACAAATTTATGATGCGTTGGCGTGACATAGAGCGAGTGGGAGTATTCCATGACCTGTGTCTTAGCTAATTCGTTGCGATGTTGTCTATGACAATGCGTCAGGTTCTATAATTGGTTGCACTGAACAAATGTTGGTGCAGTTTCAATATCAAGTTTAAACTCGTTTGAAACAGTTACTTTATTACATTTAATATTCGAATGAAATCCTTTAGAAGAAGCTTTACATGCCGACATAAATAAATATATACTACATGATACTATAATAGACGATGTTTTGACCAATTGATATAACACTTAAAATGATTACGAAATACGAAAATGATTTAATGATTGGATCTCATTGTAAAGAAGACAGAACAGATCTCGGCCAAATTATGTAAATTAGCATAATAAATTGACCCCTTTTTGGAAGGGAAACATTATTTTACATTGGTTTTAAGTTTAAAAATTCTGACCCGACCACTTGATGTTAACCACTACTATATCGACACTCCCTACATACGCTACCATGCTTAAAGGATTGAATAGAAAGTGATTGGAAAAGAATCATATCCATTCCTTGAACAGAAATCCATGAATCGATTGAAAAATCAATATATTGAAGTATTCTTTTTTGAGGATTTCTGCCCGTGACTGTGAAATCGAGGAATGTATTAAACTGAATATAGATTAAAACCATAGAGCAAACTGTTCCCAAATCATGAATTGAGTTCAGTACTGTGAATTCATGGTGAAGTTATTCCACAATTATAAAATATAATCATGACTGGTTTTGCTTAGCAAATGAGCTTTTTTACCTTAACAAATCAACCGAAAAGGGCAATTTGTATAACTTTGGTGTGTTTAATCTGAAGCGACATAAAACAATCGGTTCATGGCTATGAAATGAGGATACATGCTATTTAACTTTTTTATAAATAAGTTCATCACATAAAATAGAGGCCGTTAACAGCCTCTCACAACTCAATTGTATAAAAATTGGTATAAGATAAGAAAAAGTCCCTAAGAGGCTTAAGTGATTTAAAACACATCATTAAATGTGCACAATACCAATTTTAAAATATATATTGTTAATTTAATTAAGTTGTGGCGCCGATGACTTAACAATTCAACATATACATTTACGAAGAAAAATATTGGCACATCAAGGTATCAATGTTTTGATGATGCAATATTAGTTTATTTAAAAGCTTGCAAAGTCTAGCATATGAGAATAGAAGTTAATTTAGTTTGTTTTCAATTTCTTTCTTTTCCTAACCAAAGCTGGCTCAGCAGATTCTTTCTTATGTAGGAACTATATAAAGAGAATCTGCTCTATATTTGTTATAAAGTATATATTTTCAAATGAAATATCCCTTTTAGACTTTTGTCATTATTGAAAAGCAACATAGTTAAATGAACACAATAATACTGAACCGATAGTTTTCTTTGTTTTTAACCTTTTCTCTATTGGCTGAGGTTACTAATATTGCTCTCAGCCTCCACAAAAGCCTCATTATAGAGCCAGCCGGCCGAGCGAAGCAGAGAGCTTTTTCCGTCTGACTTTAATAACAAAAGCATTTGCTTCGCTTTCTTTCACAGATTGTCTCTTTGGCAAGTTGAAATGATAATGAGCTTTTGTTAAAATAACATTTCCTAATCATGGTATAAATGGCTTATACTGTTGCGAAACTTTTAATACAAAGTTAATTAGCGCTACTCGAAATTAATGTTTAGTTAATAATTAGTAGTAATTTTTTTTGGTTCGCTGCTAATCGTTGTTTAGTTAGAACTGATTTAATGATTGGGAAAGAATTATCAGATAGCAAATCGTTCTCGATATTTCGAAAGCAAAAAATAGACAGAATAATTTTATTTTATTCTATTACAACTAATTTTGTTCTTAATGTTTGATATTTTTTTTGTCATATGTATCACCTTTTATGTTTAAGTAAAATATAATCAAAAAAGTAAAAAATGTGTGTCTCCTTCATACAATCAAACAATTTATACTTAAATAGTAGTTGTCGAATAATGAATGCATGCAATCTAGTTATGAGATTAATTTTTGATCATTTTATTTACATAAAATGCATTTTTTGCATGTATGTTATATTTAAGCATGCAATGTGGACATAAATGTATTTCAAAAAGTGTTTCTTCTAGACTGATATTGAAACATTAGTTTTATAAAATTGTTATTCCTTCATTTATTTCTAAATGTTACTAACATAACTCAGTAAGGAAAACTGCACAGTAAATCACCCAGTAATCCCCTGATTGCTTCGTGAATTGTTAATAATCTCAAACAATTGCAAAATTTGCACAGGAATAAAAATATTCCCGTTCCGTGTTTGCTCACTAACTTGTTAGTTGTTATTTTGCATGAGTTGCCACTGTAGTTGATAGTATTCGGCTTATAACTTCAGAATATAGCGAATTAGCGTTAATAATAATTAGCATAATAGACTAATATCATATTGATTGAATATTTCAATTAGTATAATTGAATATCTCTGCCCATACTACATCAAAAGATATTCTTCAAATTCATTCGTAAAACATTAGGTGCTAGTAAAATATTGTGAGCATGATTCTAGGACAGAAGTATGAAACCAGCGACCTTCTTACTGTATACTTTTTTTTCATTTAATTATTGTCAACATGCATGAAAAAAATATGAACTTACATATTATTAAAGAACATATGTATATCAAATCGATGTTTCTTAAGTGTGGTTTTATTAGTTTAAAGATAAATGATTGCGGCTTTCCGACATTTCCGACACAAGAAGGGCCACAAGGTAAACTCAAGGAGTTCATTAAAAATTAAAAATGTTACGATACGAAATCGCATGCTTAATTGATAAATAGCAGTTTTCCGTTTCGGTTCAAGTAATATATATATATATATCGGTGACCGTTTCGGTTTTTGTTACGAAAAAATAGCGGTTTTAACACGCCAAAACGCTCCTGGAGTATGTTTCAAAAAGCACGTTTTATGACAGCATATTGACAATATTGAACGTTGAAATAGAAATTCGCTAACGTGCTCGGAAATTGGTTTGCAGTCTTTATAATGCTTCGAAATGTTGAGACTCATTTCATGAGTGATGTTTTGAAATGAATATTTTTATCAGTTTTGAAAAATACACTATGTTTGCCAAACAAAAATAATTATTTGTAAGTGAATATTCATTATTTAAAAAAATCTCAAATTAAAAATGAAAACAAACACATTTTTTGCAATGCGTAATTATTAACTAAAGATTATATTTATATAAAGAGAAACCAAGGCCTATATAATTTATTCACCTACGAACTATTTTAAGTGTTCAAATAAACAGCGTTTATAATCGCATCAATCAATAATTCGTTTTTATAGCAGGGCATATGAATGGGGAGGGTAAATTGAGGATTCTTGGTAGAAAGACGTTAACAATCAGGACCGGGTAGAAAACCCCTCTATTTTTGACTATTATTGGTTTTTATTCAGTTACTTAAACTCTTAAATATGTGGTGGTGATTATTAAGGAATTGGTGGCAATACCGTGCAGAAGCGTACCTACTTTTATAATAGCTCTCGATAAAATCTGTATTTTACAATTTGAATCTATCTGTATTTTACCCAGATTTGTAATATTTCAGCAGTTTTTTTAATATTGTAGTATTTTATATGTTGCGTAATTCAGTATAAATTAATATTGACACTGACGGATTCGTCCATATTAGCGCGTAGCTGCCTAAATATACACAAACACACATATTTATTATTTAAATAATTGACTACGTATTAAAGTCAATGGTGTGTTATAAATCACTAAATCAATATTAAATGTTTATCGTAGATATATTTCATTGAACAGATAAAAAAATAAAGATATTTTTAAATAATAGATCCTACGTCTTTTGACCGTAAAAGGATCACTAGCACAATAGTAATGTCTGACGTAAGGTCCCAAATAAGGAAATATCTGTTTTATTTTTATTTGTTAGCACTTAGATATTAAAATGATAATTTAAGATTTCAGGCGCTTGGCCATCTGTATATTTACGAAATCTATAATATATTTAACTACAAAAACGAGCCTGAAAATTTGTTCATATTTATATTTATTTTACTCCTAATATTTTTCTATAAATTCAAAACTGTGGTTTTTTAAAATTAGATTTATATGAAAAGTCGCATCAGTGGTGCAGTGGTCAACGTCGTTAGCTTCGGTTACGGATCTCTTAACCGATTTTAACGGATTTTTTAATCGATTTATGTTCAAAGGCATGGATGTTTGTGATGTCTGAATTTCCTTCCCACCCACCCGATCCTAAAAACGGGTGGTTGCAAGAACTATTAGCAAACCACTAGTCCTGTTCTAGCTACATCACTCCACCCCGCTTTCCGATAAAGAGATATTGAGCAACTGAGTAATACGCAGTTCTCGTAAAAAAACTTCTGTTAAAATATTTCATTAGGAGGTCATTTTCTCCACATTGGGTGCGAGCATGGTATCAACGCTATTAATTTTTTTTAAAAACTTGAATGCCAATGTTATTAAAATCGCCGCTTAATAGATTCAATATCCACTTGAAAATAAATACCATCACTATAAACGATGCATACTGTATTTATAATATTAGAGAGTAAAAGGTACAATAGAATTTTTGTAAGAAGCATTTTGTGTTGATATTTGTGTTGACGCAGTCATTGCATTTCAAAATGGTTTTATTTGATTTTAATTTGTGGATCATGAGGTTTGAATATAATAAAAGTAATAGATTGCTTAGTTTTCACAATGGCGTGAAGCCGAAATGGTTTTCAACTGAATGTGATCCCACAACTATATAATTTGATATTTTTATTTTATTATAATAAAAGGGTTTAAAAAATAACTATTTTAGCCTACTTCGCCCAAATTATTATATTTAATTGTATGTGGTGTATAAAACAAAGTAAAAATTGTTGCCATGTAAATAATTGTGTATTAAATATCCGACAGGTTTCGTGAACTTTTGCAATGTGATTATATACCTTGTTATTGAAGTTATTCTTCTGTCAATGGCACGCAAATAAAAAAAACGACCACATATTTAATTTAAATTTGATATTAAATAATACAAAGTACTGCAAAAGCTCCATACAGCCAGTGTTTCCATTATTTTTGTTTTAAAATTTTAATCAACTCTTTGAACTATGTGGAAAGTCCAATAAATACCTTTCAGTAGGAGACAAAGAGAGGGGTAGTTTAATTCGTGAACAGAAGGTAATAAGGGTTGCTTTTATAGCGTCGAAAACTCTGTTCAATTTTAATCCTTAGATTAAATAGCATTAAACAAATTCATACAATTATAATTGTTGGTTACAAAAAATTGGAATGAAATAAAAAATAGTGTATTTTAGGAACGATATTTTTTCGAAGGTATTTAAAATTACTAATGTGAAAACGAGAATCTTTAAAAAATCAAAATATTCAGTTTAGCATGCATGAGTGTTGAAGATTACACTGAAATAAAAATATTTTAAAATCGTTGTAGAACTTGTGATGTTTTTTTTTATTCCTTTTATAGTAAATCTCTGAAAAAATATATAATACTAATTCCATTAATATGTATAAACAAATTGAACCAACTACAATAATCTTTTGTGTACGTAGTCAGGAGTAAAAATGAAAACATTGCTATCAATTATTTGACTTTTTTACCATGTCCGCTCCCAATGTAAAGCATATTGAGTCCTAATGGAGGTACCTCAACGTAAGTTTTTTTTATAAGAACTGCTTGCACATTGAAAATTGCCGTAATTCCATTTTATTACTCTACAAAAGATGAACAATTAAATGTTTTGTGCTAATAGAATATTCCTGAACTCAAACACTACGGCCCTCCGCAGTGTAAAAAAGAAACTAGCAGCGAGGAGAGCTAAGTAAATGTAAGCAGGCTTCATCCATTTTATTCTTGAGGTGTTTACCTGTTCACTTGCCGATGTGATGTACGACTGTTGATAATGAAGCGGTAAATTTCAAAAGTAATCTTCATCTCTCTATTATGGCTACGTACATTATACCGTCGGATTTTCTTTGACTCGTAATACTGAAGTTAGTTTATACAGATGAATGAGCTTTGCACAGATAAATCAACTGTGTTAAACTCTTAGAGAGAGAGTTCGTGTTAAATCATCGCATATTTGCATATTTATATTTGTACGTACATAGTTACGCATTCCCTACATCAGTGCACGGCAACCTTTTCTCACCCACGGCACACCTAAGCATTACGTAAAATTTCGCGGCACAGCGAAAGAACAAATATTTAATTTTTATCAACAGAATTACCATTTTTTTTTTTTATTTCATGATTTTAAAATGGCCATTTTTTTTTTAATTATGACAAATTAAACCCTTTTAAGCATAGTTAAGTGGTTCTGAACCTCTTGATTTATTTATTGAAAATTGAAGATTACAAAAAAAGCACTGCTAATAATTGTAACTAAAAAATATAAAGTAGCTATATTACATAACATTATATACCCTGAGTAGGTTATCGGTTTTTGTTGATTTCAAAAACATTAGGTATAATTTAATGTGACATCGCTTATTTCTTCGTCCATATTTTGTAGATTGTATGGAAGTTAATGTTGATTTTATCTTTTCGGACACATTGCGCCGCGGCACACCTAGCATTGTCTCGCAGCGCACCGGTTGCGGAGCACTGCCCTACATCATAACAGACATACAGGTATATGGATATCAGATTATGGATAATTTTTTATAAAGTGTATCAGAAAATGTTACGTTTTACAAATTCACATTTCACTGGCCTAATTTGAAATATACGTATTTACATTCTGGAAAAGTGTTTTGGAAATAAGCAATGTAAGTCAACAAAATTAATACTACCTTATAAAATCATTGAATTGTAATCAAATTATTGTAATTTAAAAGTTAACCATTTCAACTTCAAAAAAATATGTTAAGTAAAAGATCGATTCTCATTTCCCGTCTCAAACGAAACACGTAGTTTGCAAATTCAGTGGACGATAAATCTAACATTTTTTGCCAATTTGGGAAAGGTATATTATTTTTATTAAGACTGATTTTTAATTTAAAATGTTTTACTTTACCACATTGAAAAGATATACTTATGTTTTGTTTTAAGAATTGACAGACAAATAAATAATATCAATCACACACGTGCGATCATACTGTATTGGTTTCTGATGAATTAAAAGTTTTACAACAAACGCATTGTTGTCGATATGTCTCTATGTCTATAACCCACAGAAAAACTTTATACTTGGACACGATGCACAGATGGAGAAACACCGTATGAGCGTGAGCGACTCTTACCAGGACATACAGGACTGCAACCAGGTTTACAATATTACTAATTTTCAATATTTAGCATTTTATACTTTATTTTCGCTTTTTCAATATTTTTTTTGTATAAAGTAAGTTTATGAACACATTCAACTTTCGACTTTTCGTAACACTTAACGAAATAAGAGACAACGGCCAGAACGCTATCAAACGTCATGAAAACCGAACTACCTCACTCACTGAAACAGGCAACAATAATAAGGCTCACTAGCCGTCGGCCGCAAAATTTGGCAGCTTATCTATCCCAAAATGTTAAAATATTTGTAATTACACTAGTCGAATTAAAGATCCCAACAGTATATAAATGTAACTTTCAAAAATTATGTAATCAACATAAATGTTACAGCTGAAATAAGTATAAAGAATAAAGTGACATTCAGAAAGTATGAAAACGAACAATTGTGTTTATTAACAGCGAAGCTTTTCGTGATCTACTTACAAGAAGTTATAAAAATTCCGCAACAACATTGTACGAGCTTAAGTAATTTTTCCGAGCGCCCGGCATTATTTTGAAAAGTTTCTGTAAACAGATTAGTGAACAAACCACGCGGCAAAAGAGGATTAAGGAATCTCACATAATAAATGTGCTGTTGGGAAAAGCGCACTTCTTTTAATTATCCGGACGATTAGGTTAATGCTGAAGGACGATCGTGTTAATTCGGTGAGGCTAGTTTTAAAAGCTCGGGAGCTTTCGTAAGTTCGACTATGGATTGTTATTGTGCGATATCGCGCTTTTATTGCAACGAAATTGTTTTTCATGAAACTATTATGTACCTAACTAATATCGAAAATAAATGCACTTTAAAAACAAGTTTAATATCATTGTGAAAAAATTATGCAGTCATTAGCAATATTCCTGTAAAAATTTAATTTACTTAATTTTGGATGAAAATGAAAGCGGCGTGAAGCAATAGGTTTCTTAAAGCAAAAGATTTGTTATAAATATAAAAGCTATTTCAATATCACGCTGTAGTAATATTTTCTGATATCATTAATAAAATTTTTGGAATAAACCATTGTTGAGTAGTTTGCTTTCATCATATACTCAATATCAAATACTCTAAATTGATTTTTCAATCGATTTGGTAAATTTGCATCTATAGTTACAGATGTCTTTGTAATGATTTTATGCCTTTCTATCTTATTTTACGTAAAAACTTCTCTCATAACTTCGTTATTATTTATTTACGATACATTCTGCAATATTATTCCAACAAACAAGTTCGGTAAATGTTCTAAAATTATTGGATATAAATAGAATAGTCAACAAATCAAAAAAGCTGTGAAATTAGGGCATCCAATCCCGGACTCTTTTTATGATCCCGTAATTTCAGGATTCAGAATTTTTCAATCCCGAAATCACGGGATCCCAGGATTGGTCATCAAGTGTAATTTCATGTGTTAAATTGTACATTTAGGATTTTACTCGTGTCCATTATTGATTTAATATTTTTTTGGGCGTTGGAAAATTGGAGACAGTCATTTACAAAAAAAAAGTTTCATATTTCATATTATTTATTGCATTATTAAGGTAGGGTTTTCCAGATGGTATCCAAAACGAGAACATATAACAAAAATATTGTCCTCCATTAATTTTAGAAGCGGTCCTAATTGGTCCTCCATTTAAAATTGGTTAAACATGGATGAGAAGGACGAATACAATAAATTCATATTAATTATATAGATTTTATAAAAAAACTATGTTTATACATGAAAAAATTGAGGCACACGTTGTAGTTAATCATGGAGTTTTGATTTGATTATATTTTATCATTTACAGCATATACCAAAATTTCGGGATTGATATTTAGAAACTCTTGGCATTACGGAATTGAATAATTGAACGGGATCCCGGTTCCCGGGTTTAGAGGCCCTATGTGAAATGTTATATATTTAAAAAATGTTTCTACAAAAAAAACTACCAAAATGTAAACTAAGCAAAAAGGTATCATGTTACACTTTTTCTTCCTTTTAGTATTCGTTACTCTTTTTTTATAACAATATATCTATATTAGATTATAATATCGTCGCTTGTTTTGAAGTTGTTTGTTACTAAGGATATGCCAGCAAAATAGCTCGTTGAAGTTTTATTTTACAAATTGAATTCCGAAATTCGCTTTGTCATTGTAAATAATGCAGTAGATGCCCCTTTCCTGCCTCTTGTCTTGTTACATCATACCAACTCAATAATACTTGTGTATGCTTCGCTGATTGCCCGACAATAGTCTGTGTCATCGTTGTGTGTAGGGCTTCCGATTCCGGGATTTTGGGATTCACTGTAAATGCTAAAAAACAATTAATCTATCAAATTAAAACTTCCTGATTAACTACAACGTGTACCTCGGTTTCTTTATGCACATACACATTTTTTTATAAAACATAAAAAATTAATATGAATTTATTGTAGTTTCCCTCGTTCTCATATTTTGTAACAGCCGTTCTTAACCAATTTGAAATGGAGTACAAATTAGTACCGCTTCAAATGAATGGAGGACAATATTTTTAAGTCAAATTGAAGAACATGTATTTTTTGATGATATTTGGTAAAGCTAACATAATAATGTAATAAATAAATTTAAAATTATTTTGATCATTTGTTTTTTTTTTTTTAAATATTTTTCTCTTTTTTTGTAAATGACTGTTTGATTTTAAATCAACGAAAAAATCATTCCAATAACCAACAAATATTTAATCTAATTTAAGACATCGACTGAGGGTGCTTGTTGGAATTTCAATATCAAGTTAAGATTATTGAGATTTTGTACACTTCCATGTATTTTGTCACTAGCGACCCGGGTTTCGCCTTTCGGCATCTGCAGGCATTCGAGCGCACGAATGGACTCGAACTGACAGACAGTAAACTGTGTCTAATGTTTATATAGAAGATACAAATACGACAAATATTATTTACGAGATAAAATATTGTACGTCTGGGATCTTAATCTTTATTTTGTAAACAACACATTAACATAGTGGCAAATTGCCGCTTTCCAACTATTTTTAGAATTACCAGTAATTTTACAATTATAATAGCATTGTGGGTTTCGACGGGATGCAATTCGACGAAAGGGTAAATATATACAATCATTCCACATTTAGTGACATCTGTTAGGTGTTTCAACAATTTACAATTTAAATTTAACTCATGAAATTACACTAAATGACCAAACCTGGGATTGAAAAATTCTGAATCCCGAAATCCCGGAATCGTAAGGAAGGTCAGGAATTTGATACCCTAGTGGTGTGTACCATGAAAAAATACAACATTTTAAAATCTGGTTTGGTTATGTTCTCTCAATGTAAAGAATATTGACTTTTTTGTACGAGAACGACTTGTTACTAAGTTGCCTAATCTTTCATTTCTGAAGAGATCAGAATATGGCTAGGACAGGACAAGTAGTTATTGCTTCATAGATTTCGCTAGGCACTGTTTTTAAAATCGGATGGCTGTAATGAAATTTAAGACACCACAGACGTACCTTGGAACACAAATCCATTATTTGATTTAAACAATAATGCATGTAACTGTCTGTACTGGGACCATCGTGACCAAAACCAATGAACTTCACCACACGACCATGTGCCCGGCGAATAAAATTATGATTATTTTGCCTAATACTCCAGCTCAGTGGTCGGCAACCTTTTCAGAGACTGGGTAAAATATTACAATTTTCAAAAAAATATTTGTTTAGTGGGTAAAAGATTAAAACAAATTTTTACTATTTTTTAAAAAACAATAGAAATAATTTAAGACATCGACTGAGGGTGCTTGATGGAATTTCAATATCAAATTTGAATTATTGAGATTTTGTACGCTTCCATGTATTTTGTCACTAACGACCCGGGTTTCGCCTTTCGGCATCTTTAGGCATTCGAGCACACGAATGGACTCGAACTGACAGACAGTAAACAGTGTCTAACGTTTATATAGAAGATATAAATACGACAAATATTATTTACGAGGTAAAATATTATACATCTGAAAGCCACACTGATACCTGAGAATTTCGAGAATTACCTTAATCCTTATTTTGTAAACAACACATTGGGTGGCAAATTGCCGCTTTCCAACTTCTTTTAGAATTACCAGTGATTTTACAAGTTAATATTTTACCCAGAACACAGGAATCAAGATTTTATGGTGTTAGTACATTTTATGGTGTAAGTAATCTGGATACATTTCATTTGAGAGAATGTTTGTTGATCATATTTTCTTGACGGGCAAATCAAAATGTTGTAGTGAATAATTCAATTACCCGCGGGTGGTAGGTTGTCGACCACTGCTCTAGGTGTTAATACTGAATATCCACCTTTTTTTAATTGCAACTTTATATTATTTATTATAAATAATCGTTTCAATTAAGTATGTAAATTTAGACGAAATTTTTGAACATTTGTATTTTTATTTGATAGAACCATATCATATTATCAGAGAGTAATAAAAAACCTTTTAATTTGAGGCGAAAAATTGTCTGCAAAATGTTTGATTTTGTGTTTATTGTGGCAAAAAAATAAATTCACCGAACGAAACTTAGAATACGTGGAATTTATTCACAAAAAACGCAGATTCGCAATCTTAGAATTGCTTTTGAAACGGGCGGTAAACACATTACTTATTCAGGCCTCATACAAAGTTCGCATAAAGCAATACTACCAGGCAACTTTGAATATTATTTCCAGCTTTGTGTATCGCAAAGACATCTCTTGGATAATCAAAGAAGGTGCGTGGGGAATTCAAATATCGAATGATGATGACATGATAAACTTGAATAATATATACAACAAACACTGTTACCAACTTGCACGAAATGCAAACTTTAAAATTAAACGGGGGTTTCATTTTTGATCGCTGTTTTAGAAAGGAAGTTAATACTTTGACATCTTTTGCCTTTTATGGTGTTTATAGATAATCAATACACAAAGAATTTTATTTATAAGGTTGATATACCTATATAACAAAGTCTAAAAAAAGAACACATAGAGAAGTATCCTTAAGTTCTCTTAAGTTCTTAACTTAAGAGTGGGGTAATTTGTAAATTGATAGATTCATGGATGTATGTATGTATACAAATCAACTTTTAGAATTTTAAGTACGAATTTATTAGATCATGTACTTTCTTCTTCGTCTTCGTCTCGAATGAATGTTATTAACCTATACTATCAATGTAACGATTAAAAAAAAATTAACATATTAGGATGTATGTTTCTGATAAATATTTTACAGATTGACCAACCCATGTTCTGACACTGTAAATTTTTAACTAACTTAACGTCCTTGATATCCTTTGGCCACGACGAAATTGTAAAATGCTAATTATTTTTGGACAGAAGCTGGAAGATATATGATTTGTAAATTTGAACAAAAAAAAAATAATATAAATGGATACCTAAATAAATCTTACAGAAACTGCTAATTTTTACATTATATGCATTGTACAAATAAATACATTTTTTTATAAGAAGATCAAATAACTTCTTGATGGAAACATTTATATATTAATTTAAAAACAATATTTTACAAGACCGTAACAAGAATATAATATAGCATGACTTCAGATTTATCAAATATAAATAGCAATTATTATAAATTGTTTCTTGCCTACATCCACACGAATTACGATTTGGATTGCTTTGATATATTTGTTATTCAGTATAAAATTTCAGTATAAGAGTTAAGTAGGTATTATAAAGTTTAGATTCCAAAACTTTTACGAAGTGTTTTGACAGTAGATTTTTAATTTGCTAAAGTAGATACAAAGTCGCATTATCAAAGCAATTCTTATCAGATGAATAATTTATACATTCGTCAAAGATGAAAAAGCTTCTGTACAGAAGTAATCGTAAACCTCCTTGCGAAGTCTTTAAACAAAAGAAAATAAAGCACAGTACAATCGCCACTCTGCCAAAAGATCTCTTTCGTAGTAAAAAGCTCGCGTCAATCAAATTCCATTTATCAGCGGGGAGAATTTAAAATCTTTTATGAAACTTTGAGAACGGAGCTTTGGTATGAAACGCAAAAAGAAACTGCTAATGGATATAAAAAAAAATCCCATCGAAAGGTCTTTGTCGATGTGAAAAACCATCAATCAGAAACGTTTTATCTTTGATATTTGTTTCTGGCTATTAACAATACTTTTGGAATACATATAACATAAATCGTAGAAAATGCAAATAATTATCCGATGGACCATACGCTTCCGGCGGCTGGGTAACTATTTTCGATTCATATTGTTTTTTTGCATAATTATTTGCAAAAAACAGTTGACCACTATTCTATTTTTAGATGCGCAGTATGTTACTCGAAGTTTACTAAATTATTCGTCTAGTATTTTTTTAAAAAAAAAATAACGAACGCTTGAACGCCCGGGTGTCACGGGAACAGAATTTTTTTTTTTGAGAATTTCAAACATGAAAACCTGGCTAATCCCGGGATTCCGGGATCAGAAAACGGGTCCGAGATTGAATGCCCTAATTAAAACCCTGTCAAAATGATACACAGTTTGAATCGTCTCAACACAATTTGTTTGTTAATGCGATTCATACGATAATTTGCTGTCAACCAGAAGCACAATTCCTCTCAGAGACGGAATTAATGAAAAGTATGGCTAGGGAATGACTTGTAGTAAGCTAGTTGCTCTTTCTACGTTCAGTTTTCAGGATCAGAGAAGGATTGGACCAGAAGAATTGAAAACAATGTATGAACTTCTTCATTTAAGGATTCGAACAAGAGCATGGACCGGTTGGCTACATACAATAATTTATAAATATGGAGTAAGATAAAGTTTTTAATTTCACGTTGATATTGTAATCTTCTTTACGGCCTCTCATTAGGTTGGTAAATGGAAATGAAAAATGTTAATAAAGTATTAAGGATCTAGGAGGTAGAAAATTAGATAAATACATACTAATTTGTACAATTACACTGAAATTTATCAATTTTATTATGAAATTACCGATTGTAGAAATAGCAGGTCCAACTATTATTGTAGAGACAATAATTCTCCCATAGAAACAAAGACGTCGCAGAGGATACTCATCTTGCGAAAACAACCGATCGAAATGAGATTACAGATAGAGGGCAGGATAAGGCGTCTGAGATGCTGAGGCGAGAGCCACAGGCGACCTACGAGCGTTAGGGCGGCGCTCCCCGCCCACGGGGTCGCCCATAAATCTCGCGACCCTCGCCCGCCCTACGTTACCTCTGCCACCGTCCCTATTCTCGACCTATCGCGCAATTACCTGTAATTTGCACCATTTATTACCGGTACCGACTTCGCTGCCGGAGAAACGCGTGGAAAATTAGAAATTTAGAATATCTTCCCGGGCAAAACACTTTGTATCTAATGTAAAGTTTACGTAATTTGTATTTTAAAATGTATATATTAAGTTCGCTGGTATTTTCTGGATGGAGATTGTTTTATTACATCATTATTTTTAGTCAGCCATACCGAACCAATTTATTATTTAAATATATATATATATATATATATATAAAATATATTGTATTGGTTCATGTAGGATGGCGAGCAGCTTTTTTTTTATAGTTTTACACAACGGCATTCATTAGTTGTAAGTTTCCAAAAAATGTGGTTCGCATCTAGGTATATAAAACCACATATGTATGTGTAGTCCAGTGAACACATAACATGTTATTTGCAAACTTTAAAAATTGGGTGCAAAATGATGAAAAAAGTTAATAGAAGGTTGAATTATAAATTTTGTCGCAAATGTTTTTTTTGTTTTTTTTCGTTTACTTAATTCTGCCAGTCAAAATTTGTTGCAACATTTAAAGAATTGATTAATATGTTCAGGACACTTTGTACAACCTGTCGGCGAGTTTTTCAACTCGTGTTATTCAGAACAATTATTCGTATGATAATAGCTTGTAGTGACACATGAAAGTGCAGATTTACGTAACATTATGCTTGTCATTATTCGTCAGCAATATAGACGAGGCTAATTGGCAAATAATATTTTATTGCTTAACGTATCAGAAAATGCAGTCAGTGAAATTAAGCGCTGACCGATATGGATTATGCATACACTGCAATAAAGGTAAACGCTCTGAAAAGGCAAGTCATGATGACTAAAGTAGGACACAGACAGTTGACGACAGTATATATGAATAAAGATGAAGGATTTCATTCATTTTGACATCGCCCGTAGGCTGGAGACATCTCTACCGAACTGTATTACCATCCATACCTACAGTTAAATTGCGTCAAGCTTAAAACGATTGGAATTATATTCCTAATAACTTATGTACAAATTACACTAAGTATAACGACATTATTCACTATAAAAGTTACTTTCTAAATTTTATAATCTATAAAATTCAATGACGCGTCGAGTGAATTATGGAGTGATTAGCAGTCCATCATTAAGATACGATCCCATTATTAAACCATCGCGCAGTACATGTTAATTATATGTCATCATTCGCTCGCCCCGAACCCATAATTTATTATGGTCGCGAGTTGGTGAAATATTGCGACGTACAGCAATATGGTTAATTTGACTCGCAATCAAAACAAACAGTGCTAATCCTTTCCATTTGATAAACGCTTCAAAAGCACAATTTATTTTATTTTACGTTTTATTAGTCGTTTTATTAGTAATTATTACCATAAGTACTTTTATAAGATATATCGGAGAATCAATCGTTACCTTACTTTGAAAAGCTTCTAATTGCACTTGACCATGTTTTGAGGTACGAGCGTTTGAAGTTTTGACTGATCATATTTTTTATTTTGAAGGAAAAAAATGTATTTTTAATTAGTGACTTGGCATATATTTAAACATATAAATATTTTACTTGTTTTTTACATAATTTATTTTAACTAAAGCTTTTATATTATAAAATAATGAGTATCTAAAGCTTTAATTAGAACTGACAACAATAGTTTGTTTGAAAAGGTTTTATCGGATATTTCAATTTTATCGAACAAAATGTTCTGATTTTTGAGATATTTATTAATAGTATAAATTATCATGACTTGCTGAACCATATAAGCTAGCAATAATATTATTATACAACAGAATAATAATACATATATATTTTGAATGTTTGAACGAACTCAGCTAACTTTCGTCAATGACCACATCGATATAACAATAGAAATAAAGGGTAAAACGCAGACCGACCATATGTTTTGTTTTTTTGACCCGATGTGTATGTTTTTTCTGTGAGATGATAATAAACAGTTATATCGATTCATAGAACCGTATAAAAAATTTTATGAAAAAAATGTGTGTATAGAACTCCGGAATACTGCTAGCTCCCTCATTGAACAATATATGACTCTGAAATCAACGTATATGGTAGAATGTGGCCAATACAGCATCTTACAATCAAAAGGTCATGTTAGGCCAAAATATCAATTAGAACCGTTTCAAAGTAAGTTACCGGAATGACAATATGTCCATGACGTTTGTAAGGGTTTAGGTAATAGTTAAAATAAAGTTGGATATATTTGTGCAATAAACGTTATGTCATTATTAAACCATGTTATTGACCATATAGAAAACCATGTTACTCGAAATCAACACCAATATAATAAATGCCTTCGATTTTTTTTCATTTCGATTCACATGTACTGAAAAAAAATATACGAAAACCGTTACTATTGGACTTCAAAGATATAATGATTGTGATGAACCCAACATTTACATGACCAAGAAAGAACGAAAAAAAATTTCGTCTATAATAGTTCGCAAATGAATAATTATACGCTGATAATCGTATAAAGATTAATGCAAAAAAAGTAAAAAAAATTAGTAATACATTTTAACTAGAAAATATAGTGCAAACCCTGTTGTAATATGTACTAAAACATAACGACTGAGAGAGGATCTTCTGGGTAATGTAACAAACTTATCTGATATATAACATACATGAAACAACATCTACTTTACATATCACATATAAGAGGTAATGTGAATTACAGAGGAAACATTTAAAATGCTTTCTTGGAAGTGTACTTGGCTACCCCATTTTGTGGTGAAACATAAATTTATCCACTGCAATTTGCGTCCTGGCATTAGATCGTATTGCAAGTGCATTCTGTTTTGCGATACATAAGACTTGACTGATGATTTTCGGTTTAAAAGTAAAGAAAGGAATATGAAGTAGAAAACTAAAACTGAAAAATTTATTACTAATGGGCTTAAATTGAGAATCCACAATTTGATATTTTATAAAATAATCATTTCGTGTTACAACATCACTGTGTGTGATAATTTTATATCTTCACATCTAACTCAAATTTCTATTTAATCAATAAGACTATAATAATAAGTTGTGTATTTAAAATTTTCTTTCAGTTTATGAAACCAAAATTATATATCCAATATGTATTTATTGTAAATATCGATTATGTATATTTATTTGCTCATAAATTGTCCATTGAAATTTATTTAATACCAAAATATATCATGAGAAAGATTGTAATTCACTGTTTCTGGATAAGACTATATTTATTATATCCACAATACTGGCCTGGCGTCCAACACACGGTTTGTTGAGTTTACAATGAGCCCGGTTGCACGCTTATAAATCATATCCCAGCATCTAAGAGTGGCGGAATAGATTCAAAGATTGGATAGTAAGATAGATACAGGTAATATGAAATACTATAGAAGATAACATCAATTTATGTTTGAGCTTAAAAACATTATTTCATAGTGGAGAATTTTCAGATTTTACGTTTCTTTTTTAGGGTAATAAATATGACAGACTAAGATGAAAAATAGTTTGACGTAGACAAACACTGTCGTCCGTTCTCACACGGGTCCATTAAGACACATTGACTTGATCGCAACATAATTTCTGTCATTTCGATCGTTTTGAATAGCTCATAGCACACGAGCTGTATGATTGATACTTCATTTAAACTCGATTTAAATGACTGGCCTAGTAATATTTGTGTCATATTATTTATACAGTGTTTCTTTTATCATAGTTTTTCATGATACCAATTCAGTCCCACGTATCTCCGCATGCGCCAAGTAGACAACTTTTTCTATCGAAAACGTTGTGTAATGCGGTTGTGAATCATGAGTTGCATTTAAAAAAAACTGATATTTGAAAAGTAGGAAGACACACGACTACCTGGATAATCTCGCACAAAGTGAGAGGATAATATCAAGGTTATACTGACAGAGAGAATTGAGATATAAAAACAAGTTTTGAGATTATCGCATTTAACGAATTTTTTTCAAAATACTCCAAAATACTCCAAATATAATTTATTGTTTGTGATTTAAAAAGATTTTTTGTACATTATAAAGAATAATCTTTTTGATATACAAATAATAAGATTTGGTATCGATGAACTATAGTCATATCATGCCTTCTACTAGAATAAAATAATAATAATATGACTTAACACTGTTTTATTTCAAAACCATTATATCATGTGACTTCATGCGTTCTACATGGATAAAACTGTATGAAGATAGACAAAAATCAACATAAAGTTATAGCGCCAACAAGAGGAAGACACATTAGAAGAGAAATAAACGTTTTTGAAAACAAATAATACAATAAATACAAACTTTATTTACAATAAAATAACAGCAAAGACGAGTTAACTAATTTGTTCTGAATTTCACAAAAGTTTGATTTATAGATGTATCAAAACAATATTTCTTTTGTGAAGGTATTGTTGTTGCTTGTATAATGCAGTTTTGTCGAAACGTTTGTAAGGAGCAATGATGTTTTTGCAAACAATGCATATTGTTTCCCTCTGCAAAATGAGAGCAATATTCTTTGCAGTCAAATTGAAGTAGGGTTGGTAGAAGGATTGAGGGAGCGAGCATTCCAGTGGTTGAAAACTCCTACACTTTGAAGAATACTTCTTTGATAAAATAAGTTATCACATATTAAAATCCCTTCCATTTTAATTTTTTGTATTAATAGTTTTTTTTTAAATCATTTATTCGATTTTAAGCCATTGCGAAATTCTTTTTCTCTATATATTATTTTATTTTTTATTAATTTTAAGAAATGATGGATGTGCAATCACTTAATTTAAAAATTTATACATATTCCATCGTTGTAGAGAATATTCATCAATAATGATAACAATGTTTTGTTAAATATAAATATAATATATAGTCGGCGTCCGTGGCGCAGTTGGTAGCGTCGTTGGCTACGGTTACGGGTGTCTCGGATTCAATTCCTGGTACGGACGGTTTTCATAAATTGATATTTCAATCGATTCATGGATTTCTGTTCGTAGTCTGAATGTTTGTGATGTCTAAAACTCCCTCCCACCCATCCTATCTTCACAGGGCGTAGAGAGAGCGATTAGCTAACCACTAGTCCTGTCCTACCCCTATCCTACTATTCCTACTCTCTTCGAAAAAAGAGAGGTTAAGCAACTGAGTAACAAGCAGTTCTCATAGAAAAAAACTGTTAAGATACTTACATAACGAGACCATATGCGCCACATTGGGAGCGGACATGGAAAAAAAAATATAATATATTTCTGTTTTAATATTTTTCTAAATTGCGAAATAATAATCAACACTTAGAGTCTTTGAGTGATGACCTCAATGATCTGATCTAAAAGGCGGCTTAAATCACAATTAACTTTTTTGGATACAATAGTCGAATACTACATGGAACGCAATATGAGCGTCATCTCTGTATGTACACACAGAAAAATATTGTTTAACTAATGCCAATATTTTCCTTGATGTATTTCTTAATAATTTATTTTTTATTTCTTATCGACTGGTGTTAATTTTTTGAAAATAGCTTAAATGTAATTTGTTTATATAGTAGCAAAGAAAATAATGGGTCTTAAGTTCAAATTAAATGTGTAATCCATGAATGCATAAACGTCATGCCCTCAATTACATAGCCATAAAAAAAAGAATTTGAAAAAATAGGAATATATCTCTAAAGAATAATATTGCGTTAAGTGAATCCTATAATGTTTTCTACGACTGATTTAGGGGATGAAAAGCCACAGAGAGTTGAGAGGAAGGGAGTGGAGTATCAATCCGCTTATGCAAGCTTATCAAATTAAACGTTTTTGAGATTTTAAAACGATTTAAAACATGTATAGATTTTACTTGTGTATTTAAATTAATTTATTTAATATTGAATTTTAAAGCAAACTGGCATTTGTTAGAAGTTAACAGTACACCTTAATTAAAAATCACTTGTTGCTCACCTGAATTAAAATTGTCAATTCAGTCAAGTGTAAATGAAAGTATGAATGACATCACAACGCAGTAATTTAATAATGGTTTATACCAAAAGAAACACGATGGAACAGTTAATTATAATTTAAGACATCGACTGAGGGTGCTTGATGGAATTTCAATATCAAATTTGTATTGTTGGTGACGGGTCGTTAGTGACAAAATACATGGAAGTGTACAAAATCTCAATAATCCAAATTTGTTAATTATAAGTTAATTTTTACTGTTTGTGTGTCACTTACACAACTTACTATGTATTTATATATAATCTATATATATAAAATGAAGATTTGTTTGTTTGTTTGTCCTCTGTGCATTCCTTTACCATTCATCCAGTTTCGATCAAACTTTGGTGATTTGTTGTGCACACACGCATGAAGGTTTCTGAAGAAAAAAATTTAAAATCTAAAATCTAAAAAATTTAAAAAAGAATCAAAGATGTACAACTAGCGACATCTCTGAACCAGATGGAAAAAAATATTGTATATCCAACTAGAAGTCTGCACGGGCCCGGGCTTGGCCCACGGATTTTTTAGATTCGGGCTCTGGCCGCAAAAATATTTCGCACTATGTTCGGGTCATGAGTCAGCCATAAGGCAATAGTTTTCATAACTTAAATAATTTATATCACATGTGCTATGAATATCATTGGAAATATGGAAACAATAACAAATATCGTTTGAAAAGTATAAATGAATTACTATATTAAAAATAAATCGAGCTTTTTTAGGGATGAGAAAAATAAATCTGGACTTCCGGTCAGGCCGGGTGTACGCACCACACAAAAACAAAAAATATTGTGTATCCAAAAGCACTTCATAAACAGAATTAAAACACTAACACTTTCTTTCTTTGAGTGGCATTGCAACGCATGATGGGTACTCACTAGTATATAATATAATGAGATCATAAGCCTTCTAACCTCATATAGAAAATTAAAAATGAAAGAATGAAACAATACTATATTATAAATAGTGAACACGACATCTGTGACAAAGTTTAAAAAAAATGTATAGCCTATTGTTTGTTTTAATTTACTATTGTCTACGCTTAGATAACCAGAGCAATACTATTTATAGATCGGTCAAAAACTTTGGGAGTTTATCTACAACCACTCAGATTATCATTTAGAATGGTTTTGGAAGAATTGTTGCAAAAAAGAAATACGAGGTCGGTCTCATACTGCCTATTATACAGTAGTAAAAATCAAGAAACAAATTCTAATGTTATTTATTGATAGTATAATATTAGCATTTCTTTTTAAAAACTTGTTGAAAACTTAAGCCCTATCGAAGCATGATTGAAAAAAGTACAAAAAAACAATCATGAATATAATACTTTAACATCAACACATATTTCCGAGAAAAGTAAAGTTTTGATAAAAAATCTCATTGAAATATCTTTGAACACAATATCTAACGCGTTTATGAAATGGTATAGAAGATTTACAAACATTATTTCGATAACCATTCACTATCATTCTATTATACTATTTCATTTTATTTTCATTCGAAATTAAGTTGGCAATTTTTGCGATGTGTATACGTGCGTAAAATTTTGTTTATTTACGCATCACTATTATACTGATTGATATATTATTTAATCCCACAATAGATTCAACAAATTATCTAAGAACGACATATGTGTGACAAAAGATGGCCGAAATGAAATGATTTAAATTATGAGAAGTTCAGCTAAGTTGCGTTTACTTTAGAATTGACTTTGGCAATTCGCTACTCTGTTAATGCGTTGTTTACAAGATAAGGATTAAAGCGATTCTCGAAATTTTAACTCAGGTATCAGTGTGGATGCTAGACTTATAATATTTTATCTCGTAAATAATATTTGTCGTATTTGTATCTTCTATATAAACGTTAGACACTGTTTAATGTCTGTCAGTTCGAGTCCATTCTTGCGATCGAATGCCTGAAGATGCCGAAGGGCGAAACCCTGGTCGTTAGTGACAAAATAGATGGAAGTGTATAAATTTTCAATAATTAAAATTTAAAAGTATGGTATTTTATTTTATATTATTGTGTTGACATTACAGATAAAAACATTATTGAATCTGAAATATCTCGACGAAGTCAATATTGGCTAGTCAATTGGACATTACAGATATTTTTTGTCTGACAAAACAAAGTAACAAAATTGGTGATTACTATGCATGGCATAAAGTGGACAAGAGTTGTCAATCGTTATTTTGAACTGCTATTTTTTTATTGTATCGACGTAAGGTAAAAAAAATTCCTACAACTCGGCCAAATCAACGAAATAATAAAATGTTTCCATTTTTTGTAACATTGTCATACTTTCAATATTTATGCTAAAATGTGTCACTTGTATTAGGGCTTCTAATCCCGGTATCCCAGTCAATTATTCAATCCAGTAATCCCGGGTTTGATATTAATACAATCCTGGGATTTTGAGATTCACAGTAAATTATAAAAATAATTCATATGCGTATTTTTAATGATATATGTATAATTAATATAAATGTATTGTGGTCTACCTCTTTCTCATATTTAGAAAAAGCCGTTTTAACCAATTTAAAATGGAGGAAAAATTAGGACCGCTTTTTAAATGGATACATATTAAATCATATTGGCATTCCAATTGAAGCAATAATGGAAACAAATTAAATTTTATATATAGAATTTAGAAGAAATTCTAAGTCCCGTTATCCCGTATCAATCTGGTTACCGATGATGACTCGCTTTAAATTATGAGTGATAAAAGGTTCTCTTCCGCCTATCAAGTCGGCGTTCTTTATTAGCGAGCTTCGAGGCATATCGATTACGTCTATAATGGAGCCAGTTTAATAATTAACACCACTCAATATTGGTATCCTGTCCTTTCCCTATTAACGAACTATTTGTTAGCAAAGTTTGGGAATCAATATTTCCCAGATGCAATCTCTGAAACTACCGAGTTGTTTATTAATATATAATTTATGGGGAACTTGAATAATTTTAAAAGAAAATCATTTTTAATTAAGGCAACCGGATGTCTTTAAAAAAAATATCGGTTTTTGACATATTTAATTTAATTATATCAATGTGTACATTTAAGCGTATTCAAATAATTAATATAAAATAGATAAACATAGAAAGAGGCCGTAAATATATGATTTAAGTTATTGACAGTTTTAATGTCTTTTTGCCGAGTGAATCAGTAATTGGTTTCAAGAAGAGCTTCTTGGTTGACCCATGATATACCACGGAGAAATATGTACATAATAGTATGTTAAAAATTGTTGATTTATCCTTATTTATCAAGCTTAATATATTTTCGCTGAACAATTTTTTTAGTGGGCAATTGGAGTTGAATAAGAATGATATTACGTTACCTTACTTTGAAAATGTTCTAATTGCACTTGACCATGTTTTGAGATACGAGCGTTTGAAGTTTTGACTGATCATATTTTGTATTTTGAATGAAAAAATGTATTTTCAATTAGTGAGTTAGCATATATTTATACATATAAATATTTTGCTTTTTTTATACAATTTATTTTATCTAAAGCCAATATATTAGAAAATAATGAGTATCTAAAGCTTTAATTAGAACTGGCAACAGTAGTTTGTTTGACAAGGTTTTATCGAATATTTCAATTTCATCAAACAAAATGTTGTGATTTTTGAGATATTTATTAATATTATAATTGCTGACTTGCTGAACCATATAAGTTTCGGACGATTTTCATAAATTGATCTTTCAATCGATTTATGGATTTCTGTTCGTAGTCTGAGTCCTCCCTCCCACCCATCCAATCCTCACGGGGTGTAGCGAGAGCGATTAGCTAACCACTAGTCCTATCCTAGCCCTATCCTTTTATCCCTACTCTCTTCGAAAAAAGAGAGGTTGAGCAACTGAGTAACAAGCAGTTCTAATAGAAAAATTCTGTCAAGATATCTCCATTAGGATACCATATGCTCCACATTGGGGGCGGACATGAAAAAAAAATATAATATTATAATACAACAAAATAATAATATATACTTTGAATTTTTTAACGAACTCAGCTAATGTTCATCAATGACCACATCGATAGAACAATATAAGTAAAGGTTAAAACACACACCAGCCATCGAGCGAAGAATGTTCTCCATGACGTTAAAACCTTTTCAAAAAAACTGTGATGTGTATGTTTTAAGATGTCAATAAGCTGATAATAAGCAGTTATATCGATTCATAGAACCGTATAAAACAAATTTATGAAAAAAAATGTGTGGACAGAACTCCGAAATACTGCTAACTCCCTCATTGAACAATATATGACTCTGAAATATTGCACAATATATGGTAGAATATGGCTAATACAACATTTTCCGATCAAAATGTCAATTAGAACCTTTTCAAAGTAAGGGTACGATTATCTATAATCTAAAGCATTTATTAAGTTATACACAGTTTCTGTCGAGAAATTGTATTATAAATTGAGTTAAAACCTAAATGCTTTGAATAATCAATTGTTTTAGGTAACATTCATGTGACTAATTTTGTTATGTCTTTATTTCACAAAATAAAGACAACGAAATGGACAGTTTTAAATGCATTCATTTCACATTCAATTATGTACAAAACACTCAAAAATATCTTAGCTCATATTTACTCGTACATAATCCAAAACTATTAACTCATAACAGTTCAGAATACATTTATTGTAAAAATATATGTGGGTTATAAATTGAAACACAATTTGAGGTAGAATGATCCGTTTTACAAAATTTCACCGTTTTATTGAAGCTAAATATAAGACTTTCATTGGATGAATTGGTCGACTCTTTGGCCAGTCTGATAACAGGCTTAATGGAATAAAAACTACACAAGCTTTTTATGAAGTTTTCTTTCGGAGTAACGGACAATGCAGTGAAATGAAATCAGAACGAAGCGATTCGCAGAGGATGCTATTGCACAGGCAGCCAGGACTTTGGGAAGAGATAACAGGAATAATAATTGCTTCCCGGAAACGTTGCAATTTGGAATTTCAAACTGGTATGATTTCATCGTCAAAGAATATGTTTTTTCAAACGATCAGAAATGAAAAGATTCCGTAGAAATTCTATTATACTTTGGCGTCTTTATCTACCGATACGTAGAATAATATTTGTTTGTAAAATAATATGGAAAGGTGCATGTTGGGTATAACGCGTAAGGACCGCAAAAGAAACCAATGGATAAGGAAGCAAACAAGAGTAAGAGATGTGATAGAGGTCATTCAGTGGTACCCGCGGGGCACTAAGCGGCCTCAGGGTGTCCCAAAACCCGCTGAATTGACGAAATTGTCAGGTTCAGTGGAAGTACGTGGCAGCGTAAAGCTAGGAACTGAGAAGAGTGGAGGGAGCTGAGGGAGGCCTTCATCCAGAAGTAGATCGACCCTGGCTGAAAATGATGATATAGCTAGGTAAGCCTACTTAACGAAAACTATCAATTAAATACATTGAAATGTACAAAGTTTCAACAATTGAAATTTGTTATTGAAATTCAATCAAGCACCCTCAGTCGATATCTTAAATCATACTAATAAAGCTTTCTCAAAAATCGTTGTTGTTTAAATAATAACATAGTGTTTAAATACATTAGTTTTAATATATTCAAGTTTTCTGCAAATGGAAAGTCTAGTAGTATTTACTACCAAATCAAAATATTTAAATAAAAAACATTACTACACCTATGTGAAACAAGCTAAAACTATAGTGCCTTGTGCCCCCAGAATAAGCTCTTACTTACGCATATTTGAAACTTTTATCTTTTAAGCTTTTTTTTCGTTGAAACCAAAAAGATACAGCACGGCAAAGTGACGCCTTTTTCTGGCAACAACAATAGCCAGGCAAGGAATCTCTCATGCGTATCGACGCAAAATGGCGTAAATTTCCGACGCGCCCAAAACTACCCTTCAGTGTTCACAATACACGTGGAGGGCTTGTTTTGGATACCCCATGTTTTGGATACAGAAATGCAACATTTTTTTTATTCAAACGCTTCATTACATATTTATATTACAGTAATATTACTTGGTAATTTAATAAAATATATATCTGTAACTAATAAAAATACTCTTTTTAATTTAAAAAAAAATGAAAAAGAAAATTATTGGCATTTCAACTTATGCCATTTTTAGTATATGTAATAGATTTATGAATTTTTCATCAAATACATATCTCTTTTATACGTATTCATTCTTTCCTTATATACCTTAAAACGTTGTGTAAAGAAACAGTTTGGCCGATTAATACTTATATCTTTGCCTCATATTTCTATCCTAGACCTCGCTCAAAATGAATGCAAGGCAAATGACAGACAAACAGTTCTCATTAAATACGTTCACTTAAAAAGCTTCATTAGACTTGCATAAATGATACATAATGTTGGCGTCCGTGGCCCAGTTGGTAGTGTCGTTGAATACGGTTACGGATGTCTCGGGTTCAATTCACGGTGCGGACGGTTTTCATAAATTGATCTTTTTATGGATTTCTGTTCGTAATCTGAGTGTTTGTGATGTCTAAAACTCCTTCCTACACACCCTATCCTCACGGAGTGTAGCGAGAGCGATTAACTAACCGCTAGTCCTGCCCTACCCCTATTCTTCTATTCCTACTCTCTTCGAAAGAAGAGAGGTTGAGCAACTGAGTAAAGGCAGTTCTAATGGAAAAAATCTTGTTAAGATACTTCCATTAGGAGACCATATGCTCCACATTGGGAGCAGACAAATGATACATATTGATTGCAGACATATTTAGTGAAAAAATAAGATAATTGAAGTCTTAGGCTAATGTGCGAGATCAATATTTTTTTAAAATACAAAGCTTTTGAAAAGATGTATCCGATATTTCGATATAGAAAGCGTTCAGTTTTCAAAACGTTACGATACGTTATACAACAGAGCTTAAATCGTTTAAAACGTAGAAGAGAGCTTCACACATCACAAAAGCTTATCGGTGGCGGGATCTATTGAAGAAAATTCGCAGTAGGTTTCATTAGAGCGCACGAACTGATGAAATCCCATCGAATTTTCCAACTCGCTCGGAACAAATTCCCATAAGCACTCGTTCTCGTTGCCGCCTGCCTGCATCTCCTTCGCAAGAGGAAACGACCAGGAATAAAAGGATAGCCAGGGGAGAGTCAGTTGGATAGGAGTGGTGCATGAATAAACTGTTTAAATATTTTGAAAAACATCTGTATCAGCATTACAACACATACATTTTGTATGCAGAATAAGCATTATATAATGTAAAATATAACACTATTTGGATATAAGTCAATAATATTTCATATGATTGTTATAATATAACAAGTATAGATGTACCCGTCTATGACGACAACGAAATTGAAATTTCAAGTATCTGAAGTAGTTAGTACGAACGCTTAGATCAAGGGTTCCCAACCTTTTTTGACTTGGGAGCTATTTTTCATTTAAAAATTTTCTCGGTATCGACTTCTAATATGATTCTTATTGGAAATTTTGTTTAAGATTATTTTCCTGTCTTCAAACTAAAAAATGTTTATTTTAAATGCAAAATATTATTAGATAAGTAAATATGTGCTTACAAAATAATTAAATTTAATATTTTCGTATATTTTTAAAATATTATTTTTATTCTATATATACATGTATCTATATATATAAAAATGAATGTCTGTTTGTTGGTTTGTTGGTTTGTCCGGATCTTATAGGCTCCTAAACTACTCAACCGATCGCGATGAAACTTTCAGGAAGGACTTATTGTGATCATGCCGGGAAATATTATATAAAATAAATGTTTGTTTGTCCTTTGCGCGTTCCTTTACCATTCATACGATTTCGATGAAACTTCGGTGAGTTGTTGTGCATACACCCGTGAAGGGTTCTGAAGAAAAAAAATGAAAATCTAAAATTGAAAAAAAGAATCAAATACGTACATACAGCAACATCTCGGAAAAACTGATATATTCGTGTACGCAACAGACGAAAAACAAAAATATTGTGTTATTACAAGTGTGATATTGAAACTCGGGTATGGATTGGGTCAGACCTGAAGATGATGGGCTCGAACCGGGTAAGTCTATGAAATTTCGGCCTGTGCAGACCTCTAATCCAAAAGCAGTTCAAACACAAACCCTTTCTTTCTTTTGAGTGGCATTGCAACGCATGCCGGGTACTCACTAGTAGTATATAAATTTCATTTTGAGAATAAACAGAATTAAAACACAAACCCTTTCTTTCTTTTAGTGGCATTGGAACGCATGCCGGGTACTCACTAGTAGTATATAAATTTAATTTTTGAGGGAGTAAATATATACAAAATACTATATTTTTTATACATTTTTCGGCATCCTTGGCTTAAGTCATGAAAAAATTTCATACTTAATTGTGATTGTGATATTAATAAAACGTCTACAGATCGGTCTGGGCTATTATATTATTACTCTAAGATTAATTATTGAATGCAGTGTTGCACAACCTATTTGACAGAAGGGACAATTTATCCATTTTATTGAGCCCATATGCGGAAAAACAGCGTTGTCCTAAAAACATTGATCAGAGATAATAGCGGCTGGTTGTTGTTTAGATAATCTTTATAGAAAATATTTATCTTTGATGAATGAAGATGGTTTGAGTAATTTTATTGAGAACACGGTTTATTTGATCAAAAAATATTTTACTGGATAAATGTGCTGATAAAAAAAAGACCAACGTTGTTTTTCCGCATATGGGCTCAATTGATCACGGGCTTCAGACTGTAATTTTCTTTTAAGAGATGATGTTTTGACTAGACTTAAATTTTATTATTTAAAATTTAATTGTTACACATGACATACTCAAATCACTCCTCCTTATGTCTGACCTCATTCAGAGTATATTTCTTTCCTAGGTATTGCAGAATTTGTTTACTTTTGTAAGTACTTGTCATATTGGGAATCAAACAATGTCATTTTGGGCCGCGAGTTGTGTATCGCTGATTTAAAGGATTAGTGGTAACTTATTTTTAAAGCATATAACTTGCATCACTTCTTAAATAAAAAATTCGCATCGAATAAAAAAGCACTAATGCTATCTTTGCCAATTATACTACTTTGCATATATAAACCGTATTTCTTACTAGCTACATGAAATAATACTCCTGACCTATCTTCCATGCCACTTCAACCCATTTGAAGTATATTCTAGCGAGTATCAAATTTACAGGTGCGAAAATAGGTGTAAGGGTGAGACAGAGGGTGGAATGATACACGTGTTAAAATCGCTTTTGGCTGAGAAACCTTTATCGTGAATACCGATTTCGCATTGAATGGTTAACATCCAAGCGTTTCTGTGCCCCGGGTGGGTTTGGGCCCCTGTCATATAGGGAGCACCATAATAGAAGGGGACGCACTATCGCGCCGGGTTATCACACTTACCTGGGCCGTTGAGACTGCGAAAATTGTTTACATGTTTTCGTGTAGGCCTTTTTATTAAAGAGCTTTTCTTTATGTATCCATTCAGGTTTTAGCATGGAGCAAATATTGGGCGATATCTTTGTATCGGAAGTGTTATGGAAAAGCGAAATGCGTTTTTTTTTTAATTCAATTATTTTTTAAACTCAATAGTAAAAAATCATGTCATGCCGCTTCTGTCCTATTAAATATACACATTAGATTAAGAATTTTTTTTGCAAATGTTTTAGGATTTTTATTTTTAGGATATCTCTAGCACAATTCGTGATTGAAAGAAATCTACGAATTTATCTATCGATATAACGTATGAATGTTTCCATTTTAAAACACGAACACTCGACCGCGCAACAAGAGTAAGACGACAGCCGAAGAGCATTAATCTCTCGGCTATTTAATAAATAATATTTAGTCGAATCTTGAAAATGTTAACTAAGACCCATCAGGCTTTACATATATTTTTGTTGTGAGATAGAACGTCAAGTACGAAATGTAGAGTAAAATTTTACGCGCAGTGTTAGCATCTTGACTGTTCGCATAATAGACCTTTTTGTTGGAGAGCCGTGGCGGGAGGTTGCATGCAAAGCGCCGGAAGTGTTACCGGTGACGTCACGGCAACAATGTGCGCCCGTGGTACAAAGGCCTGCCCATTGTTGGGCCATTTATCTCTGAAGAGCTCTTAACCCCCGAAACGCCGTGACAAATTCACAAATTATCCCGCCAAAATCTTTACACACGCAAAATGACACAAATAAAAACGCTCGCACAACGATTGTAAAACAGAATTTTACAATGTATTCAGTGAGAAGTTATTGCAGGCATTTACTAGCTCATTAAAAACGTTTTACCCTCAGTGTTCATTACTATTAATTTTGACATAATATCTGATCTTAACAAAGGCGCGTCACTTTTGTCATAACTACTTCATATATATTAATGGACAACACGTCTTAAAACTATGGTGAATCTCATATCCTGAATGAGATTGCTATTAACCGGTAATTGAAATAAAATAGTACTTAATTGAAATTTATTTTTACAACGTTTGATAAAAAACGAAAAAGTTGCTAGATAGGTGCATATTCTACAAACAATGGGTCATTTTTTTCGTAAGGCAGCTGCTCGATCTCGAAAGTTTTCTTCAAGCCATGCTACCGTACCTAACTTACTTCCTCTGGTAGCCCACTGCGAAGACTTTCGGTATCTTATATATCGATCTTCCAGTTCATTACTCAGACATCTCCAAACAACATCAAGTTCTATACATTTTTAAGAGGTGTTTAACAAGTATGAATTTTTTGAAGGAGAAGTCAGTAGAAGGATATTAGAAATATCAACATTTTATTCAATTCTTAAGAAGGTTATTAGCCTTAGCATTTTTTTTTTGGTGTCGTTTTTGAGTACCAAATCAGATAGAGTGAAACATTTTACCCATAACTGCATATTTATCTCTTTTTTTTTGAAATTGTCTGACTAATGAACTGAAATGAACGATCGATATACAGGCAATATCTCCGGGTCTATACTTTATTCAAACAATTCTGGCAAAAATTATTTGTTGATTTTTACTTCAATAGGTACCTGTCTTTTTTAGACACATGCTATTAATTTTAATTCATATTAACTTTTTCTCATGGTGTGTCTGCAGTGTAGTGTCTCTTTCATGCAAGTTTTAGTAGTGCTTAGATTTTTTCTTGCAATATATTTGACTTTTCCTGTGCTGTCATTAATTTTCAAATATAATCAATTGTGATTGCTTAATAAACACAAAGTATTAGCAGCCTGATCAAATTACTTGAATATGTATCACTAAAAGAAAAGGAATGTACATTTATATAATCACAACATTTTGTTTTTTTTATATAAAAAAAAAACATATTTAATTTCATCTATTACATTTTTCAGTCAAATAAGGGTTAAAATATGCCTTCATGATATTAGTTTGCGAATGGGGGTAAAATCATCCCCATGAGACAGATAACCTGACAACCTTGGAATCTTGAGAAGAAATGAAAGGTCCAGGATCTTACTAAGCACGACTAGCAGAATATATTTTACTACATTGAAAACAAAATTAGAGTTTACTTTTATTTTGTTAGAAAAAAGGTAAAATAAAGGAGCTCTCTGGAATATTCACTATTTTTTTAGGATTATAAATCAGTGTTTAGTAATAATTATTTAATGTATTAAGATATATATTGAAATCATTAACGTTTGTTGGTAGGTAAAATAAAAATCGTTAATATACCTTACTATATTAATTTTTAACTGTTTGCCGACATCAAAATATTTAATAATTCCATAATAATATTAAAAAGGCCCAATATATGATAGTATTATATGATATATTACTATATTATTATAGATTGCCACTTAATTTTATGTTTTGTGTTTTTAAAAATATATTCTGAATATTAAGATTTATGTTTTAAACAATCCAGATAAATTATTTTATCATACAATTATTTTTATTCTAATAAAAAGAATCATAGAAAGAGAATAAGGGAAAATAAGAAGATTGTATGAGAGAGAGATCGGGCATGCTGTTTTATGTCATGATCTTTTGCTGTAGATCAAATGACGCTGGTTAATCAATTTAATTATTTTATATCATAAAGCGTCGTCAGACGAATGGGAGATCTGGTAAACAAGTTTATAAATAAATTTATTTGTAATGTTATTTGTATTTGTGAGTTTTATCTACAGTAAGCCAATGAGCCCAGTAAAAGTGCTATTGGAAATACATTTTAAACCCTTTACAAAGGCGTTTTTTAAGGCTTAAGTGGCCGTTTGAGCAAATCCTTTCGCTGAAATCTTTGGCGTAATAAAATTTTATTTCACTTTAAAAACACAACGCTGCACCTCGGCCGTGCGGGTTGCAGCCAAGCACTAGATTTGTACGGTCAATAAAAAAGCAATCGCGGCCGGATAGCTCTTGCGCGGAGTGTTCCGAAGGTTTCCGCACAATTGAATACCGACGCAAACACACATTACGTTTTTACGATTTTCAACTTTAAGTCCAATAAAATTGCAACCGAACACGTCCATAGTGGCTTGAAAATTTAATCTGACATACTGTAATCTCCGCTTAGTATTTTATTATAGTTTTATTGTGATAAATCTTTTGTTAAGCCCCTTACAATGATTTTATCAACGGTAAAAAATGTTTCGTTTGAATCAGAAGCTGAAATCAATATTTCAGCACTATATTACATATTGCGCTTACTATTTTAGATGACATGCCCATAAATTATTCTTGTGTTATGAGGCCATGTCATATTTGATCACACATGATATGAGTAACATCTCGCTTCAACCAATGAGCCGTTATTCATTAAGGTACTAGTCTGTCATCTCAATGCGACACGACAATGTCTTATCGCAAGGGCTAGAATTGGTGTTTTTTTTTTTTAATTAAATTATCGACATATTTTTAACTTAATCAATATGACGGTTTGATATAACTTATTTTTGGAAACGCATTCTGTTGTAAATAAAAATAAACGGCAGACCGTATCAAATGTGACAAATTTACGATAGTGTAACGAAAAACCGGAAAAAGATTTGATTTTAAATTATTAAAAAGGCACGTTTGCGCAATAATACTGCTCCGTCAATAAATTCGAAAAAAGAACCAACAATTTTCGGTCTTCTCAAATATAATCTCTAAATAAAACATGCTCCTTAAATATGAAAGTCGATTTCCTTCCAAGGATTTTTTTCTTCGGGTCATCTATCCAATTTCATCTCAAAAAGCGAGAAAAATACAATTCTTTGGGCAAAGCACGAACTCGGTGCAAATTACCCTTTTCAATTATGTAATGCTCACAAAGAGTAGAGACCCTTACTTTTTCACATGTATGAGGCCTTGCCGAGCGTATTTTCTCGGGAAATTTACCGGATTCAAAGATTTTGTTAAATTAAATTTGAAGGCATAAGTAGATTTGTATTCACTATATATTTTGTTATTGATACATGAAAAAACTGGGCTATTAGTAGTAGGACTATTATAGACAGAAATGTATTTTTTAGAATTTACACTAGAATTCTTCTTTCCTCCTAAATTAGAGGACATGAAAGAAGATAACTTCGTTGCTTATTTGCCATTTAAAGCTAATAATTCTTAGTATTTACTGAAAATAAAAAGTTAATCTTAAAGAATATTGTTTTCAAAATAAAATTAAAATTGATAACTTAGTTATTCCACTTGGTTTATCACTAACGTGACGCTTTTCGCCTCTTTAAGAAGTATCTTCAGACTAAGTTATCAATTTTAATTTTATATTAAAAATGAACTTCCACAAAGTTTCCGCCAAATCTATATAAAGTATTGTTTTCTATTGTAATTGTGTTACGTTACACTTAAACTAATCTAATTATTTTTGTATGGAATAAATACATCTTGTCTTTAGTGTGTGACGTAAATTTATTTTTTTAATCAAATATTGGTTTGTCAGCCATTTTGATTTCTCTTTATTTTATATATATATTTTAATGTGACTAATTATTAAAAATCTTTTGTTTACCATGAATAAATAATTTAAAGATTAGCTTTAGTATGACATAAAAAACAATCTGTTTTGAGAGATTTAACTAATCATAAGTGCTGTTAAAGTGCAAGAAAATTAAAGTTATTTTTGAAAAAATTCTTCGAAATTAAGATCCTACAAGATATCTAAATTATTACACAATTAAATCAAATACGTCGCATAATATATAAAGCGAATTTCCGACTCCCTCTTGGAGAAAATGTACTTCGGAAAAGCTATAATGGAACAAAGATAACAAAGGCTACAGTCAAATGTCATTCTCCTTTTCAATTTTCAGTTGACTTACATACCGCAGCTGCTTTGAGTCTCTTTCAACTATACCTACCCACAATCATATGAACACATAGGTTCTTGTGACACAACGAGAGTTAGGGAAATAATATATTGTGTACATTGCAGAAATTAATTTGGTTCCTGAAGTGTAGTTATTTGATTTCGAAATACGTATTACTTGTATTTATTTAACTCAGTTTTTATTAGTTTAATTAATTTACTGAAACTATGTCCAGTGGGTAAAGTTTTTTAATTAAACAAAGTAATTTTGTTTTAGTTGTTAGAGTTATCTTTTTATAAATAAAACTATTGGGAACGCCCGTCATGATGACGATATTGATATTGGAATTTGAAATACAGAATATCTGTTATTTAGTTTCCATACAAACGGACTGATTGTAGTTTGTTTGCCTAGGAATTTGCTTCACGTCGGAACTGTGTGTAATGTTTATATTCACCGCGGACGCTTAGGTCATGAGAAAATTTCATACCTAAATGTGTATGTGATAATAAAACAACGTGTATATCTACACCTACAGATCGGTCTGGGTTATTATATATAAGATACCAAGACTTTCTTTCATTGAATTTGAAATTAATATTGAAGTATTTATTATCATTAGTATTATCATCAATACTGTTAATTGGTTATCAAATATGGTTGTGAAATATGAAAATCATTAGAAAATTGTTATTCGATAAGACAGAGGTGATGATCCTATGGTCTTTTAGGGTCTCAACTGAAATAAACAAATACATAAATAAATAAATTTAATTGTTTTCCTTAATTTAAAAAATAATGCAGATAATTTTTATTCATGATTCTTAAATGGGATCTTATTTAATTTTAAGATAAATGAATGCGGCCTTCGGAACAGGAATAGGTTCACCTCCCCTGGTTGTAGAACGCTGAAGAGTAAATACAATCCTTAGTTTTTATTGAACACGTATATCATTGTATTAAATATGTTTGATATAAAAACGTACGTTTTTAAATAATTATTTATCACCAAGAAAGACAGTTTTTTTTAACATGACACAATAAACTGTAATTAACCTTAGACATATTTAACAAAAACTTTCATATTTTTGAGATATCAACCGATCATTAATGACTTAATTATAAATGGCTATTATATTAAGTTGTCATTCAACACTTAATTTTGTGTGAAAAATCAGAAAAGTCAATGGAGCTTATAAGATTTTCGACTGTACGAATTTTAAAATGAATCATAAAATAATTGAATATCTACCATGTCTTCAAAGCTCATTATTCAATATAATCCCCTGGAAGAAAGATAGAGCTTCAGAGATAATTTAATTGAAAAAAACAAAGCGTGGAAAAAAAGGTTTGATGTTTTAATTCGTCACTTTGTTATTTCCAGCAGAGCATTGTAGCAAATCCATCTTCTTAAGTCCTTGATCTTTATCAAGTGTGATGCACTTCCCGTAATGTCTTACACAGCGTAAGAAATAAGCGTCTAAAAATTGCAGCAAATGCAAAGTGAGATGAATTCTCATAAGAAGCCTCCGAGTTAGAGCTACAGCGCCATTAATCATGCACGGGGCGGCGGTAGGGAAGCTCAGACACCCTGCACCCTCTGGAGAGGCTTCTAGTGCTACATAGATAGCAATACGTACCCCTTTAAAAAGCTGAAGATTTATTTATTCCTTAGGAATATATTCATTGCACTGCGACAATTCTGCTCTATAGTCGGAGAATACTTTATCTTATTGTTTTATTATGATCAAAATTGACTTCAACGCTCTATGGTTTTTATTTGATATTATAATCGGTCGCCGTGGAATTCTCAGTTTTGTGGTTATAGGCTTAGATTTATGGATGAATACTTTCATACATTGCCAAAATTATAGATGTTTGTAATGGTTTCATCATTTTTGATCCACTTTATCCGATTCCAAAGAGAAAGGTTAGCCAAATACTGATATATGACATCTATGTTTGGTGTACATATGAGAGTAAAAACAAAGCTAGATTCAGCAACAATTATTATACTCTACATAATGTTATTATTTTTACTATTCTTATTAGCAGTATTTAGATAAATAACAAAATGTTATTAAAAAAAGATTTAATGGACTTATACTTCTAGGACCATAAAAGTATTTATTTAATGAGAAAATTATAAGAAAATAATAATAATTACATCACATTTATTTCAGGCGTAAATTAGTAGATCTTCTGCTAGTATACTGTTACTCCCCACTACAGTGTTTTATATTTGGAATGTTTTTCGTTCTTATCGTAAAATGAAGTTATACCTAATGATACGTTTCCCATCATATATATTATTGTATAACTACGTCTTTCTATAAAAGAGAAGTTAAGTGACAGGATTACAATTATTTTTTGTCAAATATCTGATATGGAAATGCTACAATGTTCACATGTTCTAAATTGCAAAGGAACTTTGCTAAAATTATTATTGAAAGTTGAAATAAAGTTTATGTAACCGTTTTGAAATGGTGACCTCAAATTTTATAATAAAAGTCTTTTTATTTTTTTAGTTTTTTCTAAAAAAGGCCCTTTGATTTAATAGACTACTCTTTTTTTTATTTATAAAAAATAATATAAATATAGCATCTCGGGGTTACAGAGCTATTTTATAAGTTCTGAGCATCGATAGTTGTGCCATTAGAGACCGATTTGTTGAGCAAACCGCCCCACAAAGAGTTCTCGTCGGCTGCGCACTTATGCCAACTCAACTCAAATATTTAACACCGCGCCACTGTCGTCTCGGCGGATACTTTGCAAAATTCCTTCTGCAAGTTTTTCCTAATCTGTTTTACCGACAGTGTACTTACAGACCTACGACGCTGCACTACTCTCCGAGAATATTTCCACTTGTGTCATTGACGCGTAGAACACTTTGGAATCTTATAACTTTCAATACGCGAGGTTTTAGAAACTTTAAGCAGTAATATGTAAGTTAAAACAACAAACAAGTCGAGCATATTCAAAATCGATACACAGTAAACAAACTTACTGGTAATAATACTACAATTTTTTTGTTCAAGAAATCGTTTCTTACAGTGATACCAAAAGGTTTCAGCGTAAATGAGCACATATTAGTGATTGAATTGGCATTTATTTGATAGGACATTGTAAAATAGTATTAGTTGATGAACAAGAATGTACTATAATTATGACGACTATGTGATGCCGAAATTCTCGTATCTTACAATTCTTGTGGCACTAAATTCTGATTTTAAGGTATTGGGAACCTGTATTACTTAGTATTATTGCGTTTCTACTACAATAGCGTAAAAAACGGGTGTTGAATTGAAATAAATATTTTTTTAAACTATACAATTTGAATTTATTAAAATGACGGCATTTTAAAAACTAGAAATCTGTAGATTATCCATTCCTTAGAAATGTAAAAGTGTCTTACTGGCGGTAATTTCAATATGTCTTGAAATTAAAAACCTTCTTTATATCCATAATACTAAGACAGTTAGAATCGAACAAAAATGTAAAAGGCTTGTACAAGTTTCTCCTCAAAAACTACCTCCATGTTATTATGACAAAACAAACAATATTATAAAGATTCTTAAATCTAAATGTCATAAGTCAAAATTATAGCATATTTTATAAGCAACCAGCACAAATCGCAAATGTAATGAGCATTTTTATAATGTATAAAAAATCGATCAAAGAATATTTCCGCTGAGTTAATCTCATCAATAAATGTCAGTGTGTCAAAGAATGTTTGTCAATAAAAATAAGTCAAATCTTCCGTGGAAAATGTCACTTTATACGAAAAAGAGGAAAAAATCGTACTCATGTTGCCGCCGGAATCGCGTGGTGGAAAAGTATAAAGTCATTTATTTATGAGAGAAAAAATAACGAATCGTCGTGACGAGAGACGTTTTACAACGTATGACAGGTATAATAAAAATACTGTATACCAATTCGTATTACACAAATAAAAATAAATGCGTTATCGCTATGAAGCATTTGCTTTGTTCCACTTAGCATTTTTTTTTACGTATTATCATTATATTTATAACGACGTGAATGATATATTTTATGTTGAAAGAGCAAATATAGTGGGAAAAGCTGCATTCGAAAAGTAGAACTGTATTTTATGCGTAAAATTTTATGCGTATATTCTTTTTAAACCTTATACCTAATTCTTATAAAATATTACAGATTTTTAAAATTGACTACTCGCAAGGTAGAATGACAGTTTTACATTTTTCTGCTTTAAAGTTGGTTATTTTATTCAATAAATATTTTTCTGCATCTGTATTTTGTCTAAGATTCACCATATTTGAGATGAATAAAGTTGAAATTTATGATGAGTGATTAATTTACCATTTTGATCATTATTTTCACAATGTCTTTGGCAGTGGTAAAATTAAATGTCTTTATTTACTGTACCAAAAGATATTTTGAAAGAATGATTTTTTAAAGCACATTAAGTTCTTAAGAATATCATTTAAAACAAAGCAAACAAAAAATATAAAGTTTTCCTATCATAAAGTGTTTTTCTTTTTTTTTCCTGTTATTTGAACACCCTTCGAATTCAAAAAAAAGAACTATACTGGACAAAATAACAAAGTATTTAGTTCTACAAAATTTTCATTAGGTACTTGATAGCTATTTCGGCTTTATGCCATCGTAATAAAAATTTTGTAGAACTAAATGCTATGTTATTTTATCCTAATATAATGGAGTTCTACCAAGTAAATGCCAATTCAATCAATAAATCAAATACTAAACTGGACATTTATTTATCCGTCGAATCACAATATATTCAAAGAATAAATGAAAAAGGTTCAATCTTTTTACAAAAGAAAGTGTTTTTTTTATTATTATTAATCTTTAATTGAATGATTTTTATTACAGAATACACAACTTATGTTGAAAACAGTCCTGGATTCGACTGACCTGTAGTGTTATCAATGCGTAAATAGTAAGCAAATCATTTAATGGTATTAAAAGATAATAAAAAGTTGTGCCTAATTCTTGTCTTATAATATCATTTTATTCTGACAAACACACGAAAGAAAACTTCTTTAATACAAATAAGAGTGCGTATGTGTTTCGGGTACTATACGAAAGTAAACGAGAAAAGAAAGACTACCTGTGTGGCATTAGCAGGTTTAACGTCACGTGACAGTTAAGTGGACAACCAAAGCTCAAAGAGTTGGCCAGTTGTGGCCATTCATCTAAAGCGATAAGTTAATTATTTCAAATAGATTAACTCGTAATAGCTTTCGTTTATGGTACTGCAATCAAGCTGAAAATAATTTTAAAAGTGATTCATTTTAAATGATAAGAAAATACTTCAAGTCACAATTGTGTTTTTTACGACGAAGCACCGATTTATTTTTTATGCTTGCATACACAATCTTTTGATCAAGATAGGTTTTGTTTTGTGAATTAGTATCAAAATAATTGGAAAATCACATTAAACAATAATTGTGCTTAGTTATATAGATACGACACAGGAATGTCATTTGGAGGAAGCAAAGCGATTGGCGGGTGGCAGCCAATCATGGAGGCGCAGCGTAGTAATCCATAGGGAGCAAGTATATGGTTAAAGAAATAGATTGGAATTATCATATTATGAGTATTAATCTTTGCAAAAATTATTGATGCGTCAAAGAATGGTATCTAATATATAAAAATCAATGCGGGTTTGTTCGTATCTTATCCACTGCCATACTGTTTATCCGATTACGATAAAACTTTGTCAAGTTATTGCTTGCACTTGCGAAAAGGCTATAGCCATAGTATAATCGGGCCTGACCCGGCCCGAGCCCGACTCTCAACTTTTATAATTTTTAAATTACAGTAGGTCTTATAATCTATAAAAATCAATCTCACAATCCAGATATATCTATAATCTAAAAAACCATCTAAAATAAAGAACCAAATTCGTACAAATAGAGGTATCTCGGAAAACCTTCTGATTTATTCGTGTACGCACCAGACAGGAAAACAAAACATATTGTGTGTCCAAAAGCACTTTAATAAACAGAATTAAAGCACAAAGACTTTCTTTCTTTGAGTGGTATTGTAACGCATGCCGGGTACTCACTAGTCATTAGTTAAAATTTATTTTAAAACTTTCTACGAATGTCATCAAAAGATTACGGGTCTAGATAAAATTCACATTTTGATTTCTTTTTCACCGCCTTGGAAGATATATTGAATAAGTAAATTGCACATGACGTAGAACCGTTGGCGAGGAACTTTTCCAGACCTGAGGTAAGAAGCTCCTTATAAATACGCTCTGCATACAAAGTGTTTGCAGTCTGCAGTCGAGTTTCAGAAAGCGGGGAGGCTTTTTGGTTTCCGATCACGCACGAGTCAGGCGCTGGGGTGGCTAGCTGGCACGCCATTAAAATTAACTATCATTATACCATCGTTCTATGGTATAATGATAGTTATATAGATGCTTGCATGTTACAATTTACTATTATATCAACTTGTGCCAATGCGCCAGTAAAAGTTTATGCTACACGTTGTTACGGTGTTTAAATTGGATCAGAATTCGGTTAGATAATCTATTAAATTTGAAACAATGGCGTTTATTGAGTTACGCGTGCAGAAAAAACAGGTTTTTGTTGATACAGCATACCATAGCTGGCCATCAGGTCGATTGCATAGTTATTTGTAGTCTATTGCTTTTGTAACCACAATTCTTATCAAATATTAAATCACCATTAAATGGAGAGTATTGTAGAAAATGCCAACAGTGCATGATTGATTTCAAAGTAACACTATTCATAGTAGATTTTGTTTTTTAAGAATTTTTATAATTGCGAAAGAGTTTATTGTTATGTGATTAATATTTAATTATTATTCTCAATATTTTTTACTATTTATTACAATTATTAAGCTGAAACTAGAATTAAAATATTTTTTTAAATTAATTAAATTGGCGATTCGCCACTGGGTCCATGGTGCAGTGGTCAACGACGTTGTTTATAATATCGAAAAAATATCCATCCAATCCTAAAACACGGGGCGGGGCATACCGAGCGGGATTGGCTAACCACTAGTTCTGTCATAAAGTTTTAGGATTGAGTACCAAGCAGTTCTCGTAGAAAGGCTTATGTTCATATACCTCCATTAAATATCCTACGACCTAGTAAATTAATATATTTATTAAAAAATAGAATATTAAAATTCAATTCAATTTATTAAATCAATTAATTATTTTATTAACCCGTGAAATGTTAATGACCTATTTCATACTGCGTATTGCGTACATAAAAATGAACACAAAATAGACACGAGCTAAGTTTTTAGTTATTTTGCTTTATTAATGAATTAATTTATTAAATGTTCGTAATTAGAAATCGCTTATGATTTCCCAAGTGTAGTGTTTTAATCATGTAATTTTTGTGTGTGTTTCTTTGTATATGTTGTAATAAAATGCCTTTAATGACTAACAGTCAATATCTATCATAGTGAGATACGTACAGTTAACCATTTAACAAGCATATTCATAAATTTCACAGGAACACAAAAGTTTGGCACGCTAGCAGCCAGACTATCGAATTTATATTCCAAATAAACATCAGCAAAAGTTTAAGTACACTAAGGAACGAGAAAAGGTTTTCTTTATATAACAATTTGGAACTCGATTTCGGGACTTTTTTCCGGCATACAAACGGCCTCCCCATATGTCAGGAGCGAGCTTTAACTGAGTTAGACTTCGAAAGCTGCATTCAGTCGTTAGAGACGCCCAACGTCGGAAGTTTTCCTCACTAACAGTTGCTTCTCAAAATATTTCAGTTACTAGTAAATAAAATACCATATTGGTATCAAAATAAATTTTTAATGAAAAGCAAGTTTTTTATATGAAATCTGACACTTAATATTGTGGATGACTACCATATGGTTCAAACCTTCCCGATCGGGTACGGCGGCACTCAACCTGTTAAGAATTTTATGGAATGTTTTTTTCTTTTGTTTAAAAGTTACATAAGTGTGTAAATGAAGTAACAAATATTCTTATGGAGGATCAGTTTATGAGGTGATATTTTTTTATCTAGGAGACACAAGCTTGTTGAAAAACAGTTTGAGTTTTCTTAATAAAGATATTTTTTATCAAGTTTATTTATATATATGTCACTTAGAATAGTAATGGTGTAACTCTAAAATTACGAAAAATGAGTTTATACCTCAAACACATCCAAAAGATGTTATTCTATTAGTCTAATAATAGTGCACATCCATACATACTCCTAATTTCTTTAAAAACCTGTTTTTTGTTTTTATATTCCCATATTTAACGATATTTTTCAGAATAATAGTGAAGTACTTTCAATATCAGAATAAGAGTGAAGTGTTCGAACAGACTTCACCACTAAATTAACGTTTAAGTTCTTCAGTTGATTGACAAATAGTTATAAATGGTTGTTATTTGATCCTAAGAACATTTTACAAAACCTTGATTTTCTCAAAACTTTAAAACTGGAGTTACATCATTACTATTCTAAGTGTGAGTTTTCTTAATTCATCATTAAATAGTTAAGAAAGAGTTCAGTAAATACGGTGTGCATCATTCATTGCAATAACATCTAATTATAAACTGTTATTTTATAAAATCGTAGAAAAAAAACGTTTATTTATGTTTTAATTCAATTCGCAAGTTAAATAAATAATAATGAATATTTTTTTACATTTCTGTATTTATTTACCGATACTGTAGCTGAGTGGTCAGCACTCTTGGACGTAATATTCGGTAACAGTCTCAATGAGCTCACATCACAGTACATGCAGTTTCATATATTGTTTTACTTCAAGCTCTTTTCTAGTTCCATCATTCCATATTATTAGATAGAGACTGCTTGAGTTTTCACTCAAAATTCACTCAAAACAGTGAATTAAGAATCCATATGTTTCACATTGTGAATGGACATAGATTTATACAGACTGATAATCATGTTTGGGAATCATAGGACATCGTTGTAATTCATTGAGGGAACAATTGTGAGTATTTTTTTCTTTCAAAAATTGAGAAACGCAATCGTAGACAGCTACGCAAAGTAGTTGCGACGACTAACAGAGGCTACGTTGAATACTATTTGCCGCTACGGCTCGTAGAGTCTGCGATGAATACTGGTTGGTGCTACGACCGACCGAACGACCACCTGCGCTTGTTATCAAGTCAAGAAAACACACATCGCTTTTTGATGCAAAACTTTGGTCTACGATTTGATGCGAGCAAGGGTGGCGGCCAAAAGAATTTTTGATATTGAAAATAAAAATATTAAAAATATTCTTTGCTGCAAACTTCAAAAGTACCGGCTAGACTTGAGATTAAAGTATCATAAGTGGGATGAAACAAAAGTTTTCTTATTTTAAAATATGAAAAAACTTTTCAAAATTTAATAAATTAAAATTAATGAACGTTATTGTTTATTGTATTACTACAAATATACAAAATATAAACAATTTATTTGTAAGGTAGTACATTCATCTAATAAAAACATATAAGTTCGTATGAATATTATTTTGTATTAATTTTTCTCAATGATTTGTATATGTAGTATTACGTGATGATTTTCTTTACTTTTACCCGGTAGAGAATACTGTTTGCAATGTGAAATTTCCTCAGTATTATTATAACTTTTATGGCGTCATATTTTTATTTTATTTAAGTCTTTTTTTTTGTTAATTTAAAATCAATTGAATATCAGAATAAAGGTTTCAGTTATCGAGAATTAAAATAACATTACAATGTTTGTATCTGAAATCTTTATGTGCATTATACTTTATGGCGATTATAGTGTATTTTTTAGTGTTTTGATTTATCGTTATTTCTGCCAAGTGTAGGAAATTCTCATTGTCAGACTGTTCATATTTAAGTAAATTGAAAAAAATTGGTTTCATATTTTATATTATAAATATTGATATGTTCAATAAAATATTATACTAAGTATCTTAAAAGAAATATGTCGTATCACATCGCTAGCTATTTATGAGTATACAGATATTTTAGACGGACAAAGAGCAAGTTTACCTCACTATAGAGTTTTTTCTTCTTCGTCCTTACCTACGGAGACATAGTGAGAAGCATCAAGGATGAAAGATAAATTTAGTTCGTCTCAAGAATCCTGAACAGTTTCTGGAAAGGGGTTGGGAGAAAAAATTATATGTGGTAGTCAGTTGCGGTTAACCATTGTATCGAAAGAAAAGAACTTTTGGGATTAATAACATAATATCAACAGTTTTAAGTGCAGCTACTGTATTTCTGAAACTAATATAAAAATAAATAATAACGTAGCTCAAATTAAAAAGTTGACAGAGTTGACACTCAAGTTTAAAGATATAAAAAATAGATTCGTTTTGTTGATAACAATAATTTTATTTGAAAATGAATATCGTCAAAATATCCTGAAAAAAAATTGTTCTCACATTTTAGCCAACATACATTTTGTACGTTGGAAACATTTAAAGAGAATTAAATAAATAAGTGTCACTTAGAATAGTAATGGTGTAACTCCAGTTTTGAAGTTTTGAGAAAATCAAGGTTTTGTAAAATGTTCTTAGGATCAAATAACTACCATTAATAACTGTTCCTCAATCAATTAAAGAACTTAAACGTTAGTATAGTAGTGAAGTCTGTTCGGACACTTCACTCTTATTCTGATATTGCAGGTTCTTCACTGTTATTCTGAAAAATATCGTTTAATATATGAAAATAAAAAAAGACTTATTTTTAATGAATTTAAGAGTATATATGGGGTGCACCATTATTAAACTAATAGAATAACATCTTTTGAACGTGTTTGAGGTAAAAACTCATTTTTCATAATTTTGGAGTTACACCATTACTATTCTAAGTGAGACATATATTGTGTATGTTCTGTTAATAAATATCTATTGGAAATAAATCCTCATCTTTAAATAGTTTTGATGATCGGTTGATATGCCGTATTTTTATCATTGAAAAATGTTGACATGGTAAGAGAAGTATAAATTAATAATTTACTTCAAGTTATTACCAAGAACATTTTGTTTAACTTCATAAATATAATAAGAAATTGATAACCAACATTGTTTGGAATGTTGGCAAAACTATTGAATCCTGGTTTATTATAACTGTAGTACAGGGTGTGTCGTAAGTATAGGGTAGGAGGAGAGAACGTGTGTCTTCCAGTGGCGGTGCGACAAGAATTTTTACAAGATATTTTAGCGGACGAAGCCATTTGTTAGGCCGCAGAGCCAGTGCCAGTGGCATGACAAGATTATTGGAAAATAAGTTACATTATTGGGGGCGGATGTGTTTTGTTTTTGCCGAAAGTTTACGACTTTTTTGTGCGCTAGGAATATTAAGTCCACCGTTATATATATAATATATATTTTTCCCTTCCTGTCCTTCCAAAATTTTACGGCTCATAAAACCGTGCGCCTCTGAATGTTGGACCACCAAAAATAAAATAGTGACGTTTATTTTATATAACAATTATAACAATCATTTTTAATAATTGTAATATAATATAAGAAATACACGTCGTATACATAGGAAAAATATTATTAATTATATATTTTATTTCAAAGAATATTATTATTCAAGCAAGTTATAAACATTAAATATAATTTAAGATATCGACTGGGGGTGCTTGATGGAATTTCAATATCAAATTTGAATTGTTGAGATTTTGTACATTTCGTCACTAACGACCCGGGTTTCGTCTTTAGGCATCTTCAGGCATTCGAGCACACGAATTCGAACTGACAGAATATAACAGACAGGACAGAACATTAGAAGAAAGGAAAGGGTCTCCAGTAAAACTTTAATATAAAATAAGATATGTATTCATTGAAATAATAAAAATAAAAACATCCCTTTGTTTGTATGAGGTAATGCTAATAATATAAATTTATTACTGATATATAGAAAAAATTCTTAAAAATGTTATCAGTACTTAGTACTTGGTAAGATGATAACTAATTGATTGCCAAGCCAGTTGAAACATTTGGTATTCACTTTTAAGGTGTGAACTGATAATTATTGGTGGATTATATTTTAAAAATAAAACAAATATATTTGTTTGTACTACTTCCGTATGTTTATAATGATATGGACCGATTGCGCTCATCACGAGCATTATCAACTAATAAAAATATAATAAAATACAATTTAGTATTACAAAAAAGTTGTGACCAACTTTTGGTCAGTTGCATCGTTACTATTCATACTGACATTCAAAATAATAAATATGGTTTTATTATACATATTAGTATATTTATCTTATGTGTATTTGTCAAAACTTGATATTTACATTTATTAAAAAGGTGGTTCATTTGACATTTTCATTAAGGATATAGGTCGTAAAGTATTTAACTTGAAAACTTTTGAACTCTAATCTTTTGAAATCTCGGCAACCCAATGAGATTGGAATCAGAATAAATGAAAATTATTACAAGAAAACTATCTAGAACTGAGAATTTCCTCTGAAGAACAAACAATAATGAAATATGTACTTGAATATACTTAAGTATGATTTATTTGAAAGTTTTGCAAATGTATGGTAATAGAATATTATTAAAAGGGAAGTTTTCTTTTCATCTTGAATTAGTAATGCTTTTAAAGTTGATACATTTATTTTTAAATATAAGACATGTTTCAATTTTTTTTCAAATTCACCTCAAATAAATTATTAAAAATAATCAATTATTGTGGAGAATGCAGGATAATTCATTTCAACTATCCGAGATTTATATATTTAACTTTATCAAGGTGTTTCCAAGTGTCTGATATTTTATAATTTTCCTATACCAGTCATTTTTTTAAATTATGTTCTTTTATCTACCAAAAGGGAGGTGTTCAGCATAAACTATTGAACAAATCCTCGGTATAGTGGTTAAAAACCTTGTTTGAGATAATCGACTGTTAAGGAAATCATGAAATTTAATTATTCTATTTACATATCGTCCGTAGTGGCCGTTCGTTCTTCCATAACGTCCATTTCGGCGTCCGTGGCGCAGTTACGGATGTCTCTGGTTCCATTCCCGGTCCGGATGGTTTTCGTAAATTGACCTCTCAGTCGATTTATGGATTTCTCTTCGTAGTCTGAGTGTTTGTGATGTTTAATTACCTGCCTCCCACCCATCCGATCCTCACGGGGCGTAGCGAGAGCGATTAGCTGACCAATAGTCCTGTCCTAATCCTATCTTTCTATCCCTACACTCTTCGAAAAACAAGAGAGAGGTTGAGTAACTGAGTAACAAGCAGTTCTCATAGAATAGAAATCTCCATTAGGTGAAAATATGCTCCACGTTGGGAGCGGGCATATAAAAAAATTTACATATACAAACCATTATTCATTGAACTAAAACCTTTGTGAGATTCGTTGATAATTTACGAATTAGATTCAATTATTAGAAAGTCTTTTTTATAGTAATATTAATTGCAGCTTTTTACCACTAATATCAGTAAACGAAATTGACTTAATTTATATAAATTTCTCCAAATTTTGTAAAAAATACATGATATATCGCTGAGATTACTTTTTCAGACGATAAACCGTCCTAAAATCTATCGTACCGTATTCATAACTCAAAACAGCAGATTTTACATTTATCGCCTTCTGTCACTATGCCGACGATATTATGTTCAAAGAAATTGTGCCACGTACTTAACAATATGTAAATTCTTTTTGAAAAATATTATCATATAGCAAAATAATATAAGTGAAATATTTTAATGGTTCTTCTAGTGTGGGTTCCATAGTTTTGTAAGAAATAATAAATTTTGAAATCAAACACAACGGCCAATATTGTTTAAATGTTCAAAAAATCAGTTTCATTTTGAAGGCTAGTAGATTTCAACTCGTGGAGTCTCCACCATTATTAATTTATTTATGTAAAGTGATCTCTGTAAAAATTTATGCAGTTAGTAGATACAATACGGTTAGATGTGTAAAACCACTGAATGCGTATCTTAATATGGATGTTAAATCGTAGCGAATGGTGTTGGGTGCAACAATGAACGAAAGGTAGCATTAAAACTATTGTACTAACAGAAACAAAAAAATACTTTTTGTCTCGATAATTATAATTACGATTATTCTTTGATTATAATAGTTGCATGCAAGATAGTATTATCAAATACTTTTAACATTAACATTTTATTTCATTGTTTGATACAAAAGAAACTGTTTGCCTAGAAATAAAACCGGAATCGTTTTAATTTCGTACTTAAAATTATTTTTTTTCTGCTGGAATATTTTTGTGCCATATTATATGTTGAAACAAACATAATTTGCCTCGATACAAAAAAAAATGTCACATTAATATTTCAAACCGGTGTTATAAAAAATACAATTCTTGACTTACTTAACTTATGAGGCTGTTAAACGAAAGCGCTGTATTAAACTCAGGTTAACATTCGAAACATTTTTACGTGGTGGATTTACAGTATCAGATAAAATGAATATGAAAATTTTATTGGACATGTTGTTCTCGGCATTTTATCGGCTTCGTGACGTGTTTTGTGGCTGAGCGCTTATCAAAATGCTCTGGGAAATTGAGAAACAGCTTTCAGTCTACAGAGCAGTAATATAAAGCTTTACGGACTTTTCAATCTGACCAGTGGCTTGCCTTCGGATCCAATGAGCAATAATTCAACTTAAATATAAATCCTCACAAATAGTATGCTTCGTTTACTTGGGAAACTATATAAATATAAAAAAAATCAATTTACGACATTGTAATTTAATATTTTTTAAAATAAAATGGATGATACAAAGCTCATTAAAATGAGTCACTTGAATTCGGGGTAGCGTAATTGTGGGTTCCACTGTATCTGTAATTGTGGTAATAATTTTTTTAAATTAAATAAACATGAAATTTCAAAAAGCACGTTTTTATTATGGTATTAAATTTATAGTTAATCATTTGACTAGTATTGACGTAAATGTTTAATTAAATGAGTTATTTTCAATCTAAAACAACTTAAAGTAAACAAAGTACGCCGTTGAGTCTGTCGTTTATGAAGGCAGTAAACTTCAATAAAATCACCTTCAGGACAACGTTTTATCGACTTATTGGCAGTACAATTCACTTGAAACATCATTACGTTTTATTGCTAAAAATAACTGATTTATTTTTATAACTCTTATACTTTGTTGAGTGTAATATAAATGGACTGCGACTTCCATTTAAAGTTAGACAATCTATGATAGCAAGCTTTACAACCCCAATGGTACTCAGTTTTGCACTTACTATCATTCACAATGGCTCCATACGCATCTTATAGGGAATATGTAGCATTAATAAATGCATTTCAATTGATTTTTAACACGGGAAAATTAATTAATATTTTAGTGAATCAATGGCAGAAATTCTACAAGTAATTTTGTATTCGGCTTATCACGCAATGAATTTAATTAAAATATTAAATACGACAAAATATGAAAGTTTTTAATTTCACAAAATTTTCCTATTCATTTGATAGCTATTCCGGCTGAACGCCTTTCTCAGAACTAACTAACTAATAGCTCTGACGATGGCGTTAAACCATTTAATAGCTATCAACTTAATAATACAATTTTATAGAGCTGAATACTTTGATATTGTATCATATTTTAATTGAGTTCTAACCTTATTCTTGAGTAAATGCCAATTCAATCAATTACAATACTTATTAAATAATACATTATTTCTTCTGTATAATACAATCCTTTGCTTTATCTGGAAACATCGACTACTCAAATATTTGAGGGTTAAGCTGATGTTTTTTCTTTGTTTTAATTATTGATGGCTAGACATACTATAGAATGTGATACTTCTTAACTGGACAACTCTTAATAGATCTTTAGAGTGAATTAAATGGTCCGGTTATGAATAGGCTAGTTCGAATATCACTAGACAACCCCTTGACTCCAGGTAATATGTTTTATCTTCGCTTGCTATGGCACAGAGAAGCCAACCGGAAATCTCAAATTCTCATTTGAAAATTGCGACATAATAAAAGATTCGGTTCTATCAAATTAATATTGAAATGTACCAAACAAATTGCAATATAAATAAACGAAAACTTTACTAATAAGTTTTCTTTAAATCATGTCCACTTCCAATGTGGAGCATATTATAGACTACTAATAGAGGTATTTCAATAAAAAAAAACTGCTTGGTACTCAATCTCAACCTTTCTTTTCCGAATAGAAAGAATAGGATTAGGATTAGGGCAGGACAAGTAGTTAGTTAATCGTTCTTTCTTTCTCTTCATTTTTAAAATTGGATGGGTGGGACGGAGTTCAAGACATGCCTACTAGCAGAAATCCATAAATAGATTGAAAAATCAATTATTTACCGGGATTTGAACCCGAGACATCCGTAACGAAAGCCAAAGACTTTGACCACTGCACCACGGATTCCACTATATACTTTTAAATAGATTATAAGTTTAAATATACAAAAATCAGTAGCATACCTTTGAGATCAAAGAAGAGCTGGATTGAGGAAAACTGAAACAATCACGGAAAATGTCATTAGTATTGTAATAGTTGTAAATAGTCAGGATTAGATTTAATTGTTTCTGAATATCATTTCACTTGACAATGTCAGGGATCGAAGCAAAGCTTATCGCAGTTAGGGCTTCCAATCCCGGAATCCCGGAACCCCGGAAAATTGATATTCAGACAATCCCTGGATTTCCAGATTCACTGTAAATACTAAAAAAAAATCGTATATCAAATTACAACTTCCTGATTAACTAAAACGTTTATCTCGGTTTGTTCATGTGCATAGTCTTTTTTATAATACCTGTAGAATCAATATAAATTTATTGTAGTCTCCCTTCTTCTCATATTTCGTAGTATGTATTTTTGTTAAAAATATTTTCCCCTTTTTTTGATAAATGACTGTCGGATTTTAAATCAACAATAAAAACTATTCCAATGCCCAAACAAAAAATGTTCAATCATATTTACATTTCAATTGAAGCAATAATGGACACAGATTAAATTAATTAACAGACTATTTAAATATACAATTAAGCAAATGAAATCACACAGAATTTCTGAATCCCATAATCCCGGGGTCAAAAGAAAGTTCTGGGATTGGATGCCCTAATTGCAGTGTCGTAGAGTAGAGTATTGAATAAACGACAAATAGCGAAAGTGAAAAAAATGAGAAAGGTATAGTCGAATAATTTATCAAATAGTCCTGCTTGATTTATGTTTCAAGACATGTGACTTTAACCCTCATCTTATATGCGTTTCGTGTCTAACTAAAAGAACAAACTGAAGCAAATATATTTTATTAAGTATTATTGCGAACAACACAAAACAAGTAAAAAGTTTTGATTTATACCTAAAACTGGATTTAAATTGTTAACTAATTATTTGGTCAGTAACTGATTCGATAAATGGTCAGTTAATAATTACACATATTTTTTTGCCATGTCCGCTCCCAACGTCGATCAAATGGTCTCCGAATGAAGGTATCTTAGCAGATTTTTTCTATGAGAACTGCTTGTTACTCAGTTGTTCAACGTCTTTTTTCCGAAGAGAGTAGGGATAGAAGCATAGGGTTAGGACAGGACAAGTCGTTAGTTAATCGCTCTTGCTACGCTTAATGAGGATCGGATGAGTGGGAGGAAGTTTTAGACATCACGAACACTCAGACTACAAACAGACATCCATAAATCGATTGAAGGATCAATTTATGAAAACCGTCCGCACAAGGAATTGAACCCGAGACATCCGTAACCGTAGCCAACAACGCCAACAAATATTTATATTTGGTCCGGAAATAATTGCCGAATAAATTAAGGTTAGACGTTAGGTTTAATTAAAAAACTGACCGTTTAATTTAATAACTGACCATTTCATATTAATTATTGACCACGTGTATACTGACCGTTTTATCGAATTTTTTATTGATCATTTTGATTTATTACTGATTAAAAATTCAAATAATTACTGGCTAGATAAATTCAGACCATTTAATTTTATCGGAAGTTTTAGCTTTAACACTAATTAATGCTTTTTGCATATTAAATATACTAATAGAAATACATAGCACAGATAGAATAAGACCTCGTTGGTTAAAGTATAAAAATCTTTGGGTTTCAAGCCCTGATAAGATAATTATATATCACATGTTTACTTTTTTGATTATCATTTGTGATCTTGGACATTGCTTCTGGTGTCTTTTTTCCTGGAGTTTATTTTAAGTGACTTTGCTAAAATTATCCTTTAGTTTTTACATCAAAATGTTTTTTTGTAAACTTTCTGTGATGTCAAATATTATCTTTTAGTATTAACGGGTCTGTGGCCAAGTGGTCAACGTCGTTGGCGTCGGTTTCGGTGCTCCTGGGTTCGAATGCGAGTAAAAATTAATTTATGAATTTTTGTTTGAAGGCAAGGATGTAAAAAAAATATTAAGTACCTAACTAGTAAACAGATAATCTCCATTTGGTTTCCATATACTTCACATTGGAAGCGAATATGGTTTAAAAAATATGAATAGTTTAAAGAATATTCATTTAATTTTGCCATTTCGTTTTTTTACTGAGGTTACCTTGATTTGTCTGTAGCTGGGAAGAGCAATTTAATTTGACGACGTTTTGTTGCGTTGGCTATTGTATAATTCAAAATATACGATTTGCAATTAATAAAAATTAACAAAATTACCTTATCGTTAATGTGTAGTTCATAGTATACACAATAATTTTCAGAGAATTATATTGCATCAAAATCAACGTTATCCATTATTGTGCTTAATTTCGGTATTCTAAATTCCATAGTTCAAAGATGTTCCCCCCCGTGCCTATCTCCTGAGCCCAGCCTCCCGAATTATCCTGGGAAGTCGTTTATCAACTTGCAGAAATGATATGTGGCATTCATGAGCTGGTGGGCGGGTAAGGGGGCGACTGAAATAGGAAGCGGTAGGCTGAATGACTAAATAATATAACCATCATTACAAATAACACGAGTGCTTCGTTTGTTAGTTGTTTTCAGTCAGTGCAATGCAATTTAATATATTAAAACAAAATAAAGTAAAAGAGATTTGTTTACACATATGTTATTGGATGAAAATTAAAAAGGTTCTACAACCCTAGCTGAACGGTAACGCTCTAAGACTTCCAGTCGCGTGACCAATAGTTAAAGTCTCCGATGCTTGCATAGATTTTAAAAAAATCTATTTATGAACATTTTAAGATTAATAAGCTTATTATTAGCTTTGTCCATAGTTTATACTTCTACGTTTCCCTGCTCTGCTTAATGATTACAACTAGTTATCGGTAAACACTTTCTGTTGAGATGCAGGAGTCAATATGTTTCAAATTAAGTGGTTATAACATAAGAAAGTATTTAATATTTGAAACAGTAATATAATTATTTATAAATAGTTTTACATTATAAAAGTATTTATCAAGAGCGTTAGCAATATATCATTAAGACGTTGGCGTTATTTTGCTGCTTGTTAAATTTTAAATTAAAAAAGTAAAAAGATGAAAGTTGAAAATATCACCGTGAAACCTGTTGCAGCTGAAAACCATTAAATAAAGTCCATAAAATTTTACGTCGCCACTTTTCATCGTTTGGGAGGAGTTCTCGTGACAGATATACAAATTTTGTACATGTATTTTCAGTTAGATAGGTATAGTATAGAATATGAAGACATATTCAACGGTTTAGTTTTTATTTATTTTAAAACAATTAACAATTTTTTTGATTTAAAAATGTTTGTCTTACAAAATCAATTCAATTTCTTATTTATTATCGTAGGATTAATATAGAATCAATATCTAATTTTTGTAACGGAACAATCAAGTAATAGTCAATACTAATTTATGAATCAACTTCCATACAATGTCTAAAATAACATGTTGCAAAAACGGTGTTCATAACACAACCCAATATTTTATTTAATTCCCAACATAAAAGAAACAGATCAAGCGGGAGCAAAAAAGGGGGCCAAAGATCGGGTTTCCCCGAAAAAAGAGTGAAGGGAGGAAAAAAGCGAGTAAGCCCCGTGAAATATGACTGGCGAGACGTGGTAGCTTACCCGCCTTACCCCCGTCCCTCTTTCGCCCAAGCCCTTCGCGATTCTCCGTTCGTATAACATAACGTCTTCTGAAATCTTAACACTAAGTCAGCGAGCTAATATGGACTCGTGTGGACAAAGAATGAAAAAGTGCTCGTAATTTGTAAAGAGATAATACCTCACAGTTAGTTTTACTTACCTTAAAAGAGGCTGTCAAATTTAACAATATTTTTCCTATAACACCTTTAGAACAACTTTAACCATTGCCTGCGTGGAAGTAAACATTCTTTGTTTGCAACAATTTTTAATTAATAATGCTGAAGAGTTTTACTATTTATTAGAATAAATCACAATATTTTGTACTGATTTTATGTTTATATAAATGATTAGGAACGGTTTCACTAATCGCGAGTATTTTTAGCTGATGAAATGAAAATCGTTCTCGCTCATTTGAAAAAAAAAGTGGAATTAGAACAAAATGTATCATTTTTTTAAATATATAACGCCTTTCCAACTAGAATTAAGAGTTAACACAATAATAGAATATTATGATATTATGTTTACTGTTTCTTCTTGGTGTAATAGAGCATTTTTCATCTTCATCCGAATTTTTTGATGAAATAGATTTTATGCTACCATGACCGAGTTAGGCTGTGAGACATTCATGTGAAAACCAGAGGTTACTAGTACCCGGTAGATTTGTTGTACACCTATTCTAACAAATATGTTATATGTAAACAATGTTTATATATATTTTTAGGCAACAAATTAAATAAAATTATGGTCAGAATAAAAATATGAACGTTCTGAATAAAATTACAGTTGGTCTGAATAAAATTATTATTTGGTCAAAATAAAATGTTAGGTTAGGTTAGGTTAGAAATGCTGACCATAAATTATTTATTCTGCCCCTGTGATTCTGACCGATAAATTATGACCATTTAATATATATTCTGACTAATGTATTAAAAATTATGACCGAAAGTTAATTAAAATTCTGATCGGAATTTTTTTTTGTAAATATTTATTTTTTAAGACGTGAATGTCAAAATCATAAATTGTTAAAAATAAAGAAGTCATTTTGACTGAAGAAGAAGTCATGATTCCGTTTGCGAAATAAAGGTTGTCAGAATAAGGGTAATTGAAATCTGATATTTTTTTGTTTACCAAATATTAAAAACATGACAGCATGATTCATTAAAGCCCAAACGAAGTTGTTTTGATTTTAATTTACAAAAAACTTGGTAATGTATTCAACGTCACGAAACGTTTCCATTTCATTAAAACATCCTTTGTCATATGTTCATAATTAAATTCCGTAATCACATAACGCCATCTCTTGTTGGTTCCGGGAAATTTGGAGACTTGCACCGCCATGTTGCGACACTACTGCCCTTAACTAATTCACTATGAAAAGGTTCTACTATCAACCTATTTTAAAAATTTGCAACTATTTTTACAACTTATAATGTACGAATAGGTCAATACCAGAGTCAAAGTCAATATAATGAAATACAACACAAGCATTAATGTAAAATATTATTCGTTGGGTGATTTCAGAGTTTTTCAATATATTTTACAACATATTATCGCTTGTAATGAGTGAACTGTTAATTCTTGGTGAAGTGTCAGTATGTTTAAAAAATAAAACGCAGTTTGTTTTGTACTAGGTACTGATAATTTTTGCGATTAGCAAAATCAGCCTTGATGTGGAAGTAATACAAACAAATTGTGTTTTTTCTTTGAAATGATTTATAATGTTAGTTAGGAGTAGGTATGGGTCTCTTCTTTCAACAAACTGGATTCCGCTGTCCAAAAAAATCCTCAATGACTGTTAATATACGTTGGATGAATGTTATTAGACTACTCATTGACATTTAAACTCAGAGACGCAGTGTGGTAGTCATGTGATCCGTAAAAGAGCTTATAGCCAACGAAAAGAAGAGAATATACTGATGGCATTCTTCTATGGTCGAATATTAAGGTTATTGTAAAGGTGCAATTGTTTTTCAAATGGTCATATCGTATTATATTTCTTAATAGAACATAGCTCAAATAATTGACAATTGCTTGACAAGATCAGTTATTAATTGGAATCTGGTCCCAGATTTGATTGTATAATCAGGAGTTCCGAACTAATAATCATAAACAAATAAAGGGTGTTTTCATGTGAATTAAAAGAATCTGATGGGAATGATTTCGTATATTAAGTCTTTGTATCTTCGTGGATAAATAGTAAATGCTAATATAATAAAACTGAAACCTTGTGAAAGGTTGATGAAAATATGTTGATGACACAGATTTGAAATAGCAACTAATAAATATGTCACAAGTGTCAAAACTTTTCTGCGAGCTTTCAAAAGCTTGAAAAGAGGGTGCGCCTCAAAACGGGTGGAGGAAATTAAGCTTCACTTTTCACTCAATATCAAAAATAACGATAACAATAATATACAGCTATTAAATTTATCGTCTATTCAAAATGACAAATTTTATGACAGATTGATAATTTCCGTAAATGTCTTCAAATTAAATTATTTTATTACGTTATAATTATTACTGTAGTTTGGCAACTATAGTCATATACTTTTTTTTAAATGAGACGGTTAACGTCTCTACGAATTATTGTACATACTTATTCTTTACTAAAAAAATGTCATTCATTGTCTTGGTCAATGTAACGCGTAGTGCTAGAGTTCTGTTTTGAATTTTTCGATAAAATAGTAATTGTCATATATACCTGTCAATTTTATATCGATATTCTAACTATAATATGCAATAAAAGTTTGTTAAAAAGGTATAACTAACAATAAAATTAATAATATGTAGCGGAATTCGGGTCCAATTTTCAATTTTTAAAACTCGTGTTAAAATTAATCTGTACATTTAATTATTATTGTAGATTTAGATAAATATTCAGCAGATTCATTATGGAGATATTCTTATTATAATTTATGATTAATCACTTGTCAATTCTTGGTGGAAAGGTCTCAAACAATTGGTTCAAGAACTATGAAAAAAATTATAGATAATCATGAAAAGTGTACATAAATGGAATAAAATGTTAATGACATCTTAAAAATAAATAACTACTAATCTATGAAGTGAAAGACAAATTGCGTTGCAAAAAATAATCCTTGATAATGAAGACAGCGAATCCATCAAAGTATCGGATGATAACTGCATAAAATATTTCTATCTATAAAAAAAATTGTGGAAAATAAAAAGTAGTGAAATCGACTTCGCAGTGAGTTGTCGTTATTCATAAAATAAACTGGCCGTAAATCACATGACGTCACGTGTGTAACGTGCCGGTCTATTGAGCTACCTCGTTTGTTGCCAAAGTACTGGATAAAATAAATCGCGCATACAAAAAAAAGACTTTATTCGGCGGGTGATCGGGGGCAATGTGCTATTTCGGGTAGGCCTTGGATAATGTGTAATTTATGGTCAACACTACAACTTTTATTATCCGTTTTTGTTTAATATTTTCCGCTCTGTTTCCCAAAAATTGTGATTTCGGTAATGGAATGTGTGTTTGCGCGATAATGGTACAACATTAAGATTTAAAACTTAAAAACCTTGGAAAATTTTGTGAAATATTTTTATAGCTAACAATAAAGTTACTTAGCTGATTTTTTGGTAGGTAAAAGAAAGTTTTCATTTTCAGAAATATTATGCATAACTTATTTAACTCGATCAAATATAAAATTTATCCGCCTAACATTTGTGACCTAAGATTTTTTTCGCATCCGTACTAATATCAAAGGAGGCCAGTATAATTATATTTTGTACTGCGGTGAGTTTTAAAAATATACCATTACTATTAAATGCGTATTGAAAAAACATGAAATGAAATATGGAACTATTTAAATGGCATAAAAGAACACAGTAAGAATATTTAATAATCTTTAGAAAATTGGGGATTCTTTACAGGGTTCTCCAACTCCGACGTTGACCAACAACCCGACTCCGACTTTGATTGCGACTCCACGACTCCAACTTAAATGTTTTTTTACATTATATTGTAACAGAAAAAATGAATACTACGAGAGGAAAATAATTTTATGTTTAGAATGCAATCTTTTCTCTTGCTGTATTAATTTTGCCAAAAATCCGAAAGACATTTGAGATGTCTAAAAATACACATTCAAGTATTTTATAAGGCTCAGATGTGACTGCAGTATAATATAAATAAACACTACACACTACTTTACGAGTAAGTGCTTAAAACAGAAAAGTTAAATTATTTCAATAAAATAGAGTTTCTGTATTCTGTGTGCCATCCCTGATAATTTGCAGCTGCAAGTCTTCTCTTAGCTGTAAGAATAATACAAAGAATCTTGTCCAACTGTCGCCAAAGAAAAAGGGAGATGGGGGCGCGTGGTGGGCGGGCAACTCTTTTGCTACTAATTACCATAATAAAACGTATTGCAAGTTAATTATGAAAAGTTTCTTCGGAGAGACGTCGCCCCGCTTCGAACGCGACATCAGATTTGCGCAGAGGCGGTTTTGTAAGATTTTTATGCTCATTCGCAAGAAAACAATTTTATGCTGGCAATGTGCAGAGATTCGGGTCGTGATGAATTAATTTGGCAAATATTTTACTACTCTTACGACATTGAGTTATTTAAAAAATATTAATGTCTATTTGTGAAATTGCAACAAAATAAATTTCAACGTCACAATTATTTATTTTGTTATTAATGTCCTCAATTCTAATAAATAAATATTCTTCTCAAATGAAGTTTAATTGGAAATTCACTAATCAGTATATTTAATTTACAAACCTTTCCTTCTTAACCCATCCGTAATTCAATAAGTGATAATGAATACATTAAAACTAGAGAATGTCGTAACGTGTACCCCACAGTCAAATAAATGACATTGATTACAGCTTTTATTTGAATGTTTTTAAAGTTTATCTTCGTGAATTTCTAACGGCTTAAAGACTATCAAATTATACAAGCAGTTATAATTAACGTCACCTGACTGACAGGTATAATTACTTCAAAAGAGTGAAATTATTCTAGCTACTTTGGAAAGAATGGCTGCCACTGGCGTTGAGAGGAAGCCGATGCAAGGAGCACGGCCCATGCATCTTAACAAGTAACATTTGCATAAATATTATTTATATTTAACAGCCAATAATGTCCGCCCTGCTGCACGTTTTACTTCTTGCGAGACAATTTCTTTACCCTTGTTATACTGTTAAAATTGTCTACTACTCAAACGTCGTAGCAAAGAGCGTAGCCCTCGTAAAATTATATTAATACTTCTTGTTTCCATCCCTCGTCTAGTCTAAGTGACGCGTTTTTACTACGCAATCCATTTTTTATCATAACTGTTGTGTATAATTATTATCTAATGAATAATTCATAAAATTTGCTTAAGCACTACTACATTCATCTTTCATCTTGATAAATTAAACAAAACATATTAGTATACCGATGGAGTGTTCGTGAAAATGAAATGGGTTTTAATGAAAGAACCTGTATCGTATTATACGCTGGATTGTTGATTATTTTGATAGTGAGCTCAGGATTGATAAAAAAAATTAGGAAGAAATTTACAAAATTTAAACTATGTGACACACACTGGTTTTGTTTGTTAAGCGTTTTATTATGGTCCATAACCGACAGCGCACAGCTTTAATGGCAATGATTCTTGGTAATCAAACCGAGTTTTTGTCGTTAAAAACAATGGGTTGGTTTAGGGCTATAGCTAAAAATTAGAAAACAGGTGCTGTTATTGGACTCGTCCGCTGGACGAGTTTGTTATTTTCAAAGAGGGGAGAAACCTACAGTGGGTGAATATTGATTTTGTTTTTGGCAGTCGGCTCTCGGAGGCTTTCGGCTAAAGGGAGCCAGCCGGCATCACAATCATTATAAATTGTTTTTTTTTTGTTTTGGTTTCCATTACAATTTAAAATCCTTTGTTGTGTCAATTTTATTATAACTTAAAGGTAAATTCATGTGTTGAGTAAACGTAAATTTAGACTCAATTTTATGTGTTACTGGTAATTTTTGTGTAATAAACCACTGCATTTTCATTAATTAAATAAGAGATTAACTGGATTAAAATGGTGTTTCCTTGAGATCCCAAACCTCCCAGACGGTGATAACCAAACATTCGCCCCTCTTCGACCGGACATTGTCATATGCTATGTATTGGATAAGGTGGATGTGTAAGGTATCAAACTTTTTGAAAAGTGTATAGGGATTCGTCTGAGTGAATCTCGTCTGTAGTATTGTTTTGTAAAATACATCACAAATGTGATCCCGGGATTTCGAGATTCACAATTTTTTAATCCCGTGATTGGTCATTTAGCGAATTAGGAATTACATGCTGTATATTCAAAATTAAATGTATGTCCATTATTGCATCAATTGGGATGAATATATGATTTTATACATCTTACGAGCATTGGAACGTTTTTTTTATTTATTGAGAACATTGTATTTATGGTTGATTTTTTCAAATCGAAATTGATTGATGGATTTATGTTTGAAGGCATGGATTGATGTTTAAAATTGATTCCCATCCACGGTTCCTAAAAATGGGCCGTAGCTAGTCCTATCTTTATATCGCTACTATCTTCGAAAAAAGAGAAGTTGAGCACCTTAGTAACAAGCAGTTGTCTTAGAAAAACGTTTTCGGAGATAAACTCCATCAGGAGTCCATATGCTCCACATTGGGTATAGACATGGTCAAAAATATATGTTTGATTAATTTGGGAGTTTATAGTTAATCCAGTATTTTGTAACACTAAAATACAGTATTTACATACATAGATTTCACAAAACTTTGTATAATATTAAATTTAAGCTCATTTTAGATACAGTTTGTTACTGTCTTATACCACCTGTAAGGATAAATAATAACCATAAGTTTTGTTGAATTAAATCTATGAGACAGATAATAAAATATATTTATTACTTTGACGCGGTATAATGCGGCCGTAAACTTTGATAAATTCGATAGAAATATTACGAGCCATTTTAGGATTTTTATTCAAAATAAATTCAGGCGTGCTGTTATACTGTTATGAATTTTGGTCGATAAAAAATAACTGCCGGTATAAATCACAAGATTGTTTTGTGGGTCAGAAAGTTTTCCGGGCTGACTATGATATAAGGGGGCAGCTAAACTATTTCCACCGGGGCAAGACCGGAAAGACATCGTAAGCAAATCATTGCATCATAAATTTAAACGAATATGTATAGATACAGTATTTTATTATGTTCTGTATCAGATCATACCGATTTTTTTATTTGCTTTATTGTTATCTAAAAGACTTTTCTTATATTTTCTGAATGATATTATCTAAATAATAAGGCTAAAAAAAATCACTTCTATATTTATGAATTCACACAGTTGACAAAAATTTTTAATCTTAATCCTTGTTAAAATAATATTATTTTACATTTTTACAACAAAAAATCAAAACACAAATATGCGTCCCAAAGTGGCTTACATTTAACATTGAAAACAATGATTTAGCAAAAAGGTTTTTTTTAAATTATTTTATCGTTGTGACAACTGAGAAAATTAGTGAAATAAACACAAATATTAATGTGACAGATAAAGTCTAGCTCATTAGAATGCTGAAAATTTGAATTTGGGTATAATAAGTTGTTTAAATAAATATTATTTTTTCCTACTGTCGGTCGACCACTTGTGAAATGGAAGGTTTAAATGTTTTTGAAAAAAGACAATAAATGGCATTACAGTTGACGCCAATGCGCCACGTATTTGAAAAATATAATGTTGACGTGCATAAATCAAACAGTTTTACAGAATCGAGATAAACTGAATAAAAAAAAATATTATTTATTCAAATAATACAACAATAAAAAGCAATACACTGAGTATGTTTACCTCTCTAGGCAATGCATTGACCAGTTTAATAGCTCTTGCAACAGGCGTCTTATGTCACCAAATATATTTTTTATGAACAGATTAATTATGAGCACCAAAACCCGGATCACTTACACTAAGAAGACTGCATCCCCATTCAGGATTTTATACAAACATTTTTATTAAAATATTTTAACTGTTATGAAGCCCAAATATTAAAAGATACAGTGTATTGTAATCAGTCAGAAGTAAGTATTATTCAACATTTTTTCGACAATTTACTGTATGAAATTAATTTGTAGTTATGCCATGTTATTGTAGAGAAACGTAATAACCTAATAATAAAAATATTCATTTTTAAATTAATGTAACTGAAATAGTTTCATTTCGTAAACAAGTTTCCTAATAAATAATAAATAAATTCACTGTAAGAATCCTGGCTAGGGAGAATACCTCTTCTGTTATCTTGACCAATTAACTTCTCGGAGAGGGAAGAAATAAAGATCTCCCCTGCCACAGAGGATCTAAAATACTCAATAACCACTCCTGTTCCACTTCGCCATACTTTGATTTCCTATTAACTCTCCTACAATAATAAAAGGCAATATTTTTAATAATCTACCCGATCTCATTGTCTCTCATTCACCCTTCCCTACCCTATTCCTGACCATATTTTGGATGAACTAACAGTTCGTTCGCTACCGTACCTCAAAAATGTACTTTGTCGAAATAATCAATTACACTTTCTCATCAGTTGACAATGCTCGCTATGAATGTAACCGAAATTATTTATCAAATAATTGGAATTAGAAGAAAAAAAGTTTTTATTGAAAAAAACTCACTTTTGATTATTTGCAAGAGAGCAAAATACAAGATTAAAAATAAATAGTTTCGAATTGATATAAAGTAATAAAAAAATTATTATTGAACATTTTTTTGTTCACTCTCCTCCAAAAATATTGCAAGTTACTGTAACATTAAATATAAATTAAATATATTAAACACTTTAATTAATTTCCTTCTTTCGGTGACGATTTGTTCTTCAGATCCACCACCGGTATTTTATCCCATTCCAATATAACGGTCTACCAAGCATGGAGTACGTGGTCACAGGGTATTCGCTGCTTATCGACGTCTCTTTCATGCTTGTACTAAGCCGCGCAAGATAAAGAGAGATGAATATGCAGTGTCGACTGTTAGTAGAAATGTCACGTAAAAGGTGATTTTCTTTCAACAAAATTTATTTTTATGAAAAGTAATTATGTAATTTATTATAGCACTAAAATAAAAACTTGTATAATAAAATGACACAGTAATAAATTATCATGTATTTTACACGATGCTCACTAATAACTTGATAATTTACAAAACATGTATTAATAATAACATAAACAATAAGTTTATAAACTTGAACGTTTCTAGAAATTAATTTCTACTCTTATATACATGAAAATGAATACTGGAAAAAAACGCGATGTAGTTAGAGCGAATAGGCAAAAATAATCTGATATTACCATCATCATCCTTAAATGAATATATTATAGGCTGACTTACAACCATTTTCAATTTAATATTAATTTAATGTTAAACCCTTACAGCACGAGTCATTTTCGCACGAATTTATTTACAGTCAATCGATCTGTTAAAACGCTCAATATGGCAAAAAATAGATCAAACAATAAAAAATGGAGAATTATATGAAATATATATTAGTTATTTTAAATGTATCACGAAGTAAACTAAACTCGTCGTATTCTCGTTCAAATAAGTTAATGAAAATGATGGAGCTGAAAAATATTTAATCTACGACTTTGAGAGCAAAACGGCTGCGGCCAGTCTTCATATACACCGCCAACATTCACACAAGCAAGCGCATAGCCGCACAAGTTTGTGTAATATATAGAGCTGACGATTAATGCTGCGTGTTGGCAGTTCACAGCTGAATATCGAGTGCTTTTTTCAAAAATACATTTCCTTGCGTTCGTTCTACTTGACATTTTTATGATTTGTTTCCTAATTTCTCTGCCTAAAAGTTTGAACTATTTTTTAAAGCATACATCCACAAGTGTTTCCTTCTTATTTGGTCGGGAATAAGAGATCTTTCGCATTTGAACATGTCCAGCGTGTCCATCGGGTTAAAAGTTCTTTTAGGGGAATATGTTCTGAACGTGAACACATAACTTTGGTAGACCGTGACTGGAAGTCACAGGACCTACGAGTGCTGGATGTCAGCAATTGGCGTAGGGAAACGGAGAACCGAAACAGAGTCAAGAAGAATAATTGAGGGGGCCATGGTTTAACCCGAGCTGTAACGCCAGTGAAAAATAAGAAATGTGAACTTATCGGAATAAAAGTATTGTTGTTTTTTTATCTGACTTTAAAAAGGACAGATCATTACAATCAGTAGCATTATATTGATCAAAAATACTTATGAATATTGTTGATGTTTATTTTTTTAAAAGAACGACGATACGTTTGTCCACGCAAATATAAATTTAGTAAAATCAAAATTAAATCATGCTGTACATGCGACGAAACGTAAGATAGCGAAATGGTAGTTACCTAATAACAATATTTTGTGGGCAAAATACAATTTGTGAGGACAGCATTCGTAGAGGGGTTGTGTACCCAATGTCATTGTATTAATAGAGAGTATGTATGTGTGCTATCACGATTCTACATATACACATAAATGCGTATAAAAAAGTCTAGTTGTGATAGGGTATTCTACTTTTTTCTTGTGTAGTAGCAACTTTTTCATTTCCTGCTGTTTGGACATTCACCCTAACAGTCACACATTCGGTTATAATTAGTTGAATATATTAAAGACATACGATTTTATTTGAAATACGAAAATTAATAAACTAGTTTCTTAAAAAAACATTACATAACCAAATGAACTTAACTCTACTGATCAAACGTGGCAATCTCCAGAGAACTTGTGATCGGGATTGTTACAAATGTTTTTAAGCAACGTCACAAGTCACAATGTCAATGTCAAATAAAGCGATATTTCATTGCACGTTTTGTGAGCTCGATGATATGCTGCAATGTGCTGGTACATGTAGGCAGGTTTTGAAAGAAAATCTTAATAATAAATAGCGATTCTAATTCGATAATAGATTTTAATTGAAATGAACAAAGACTATTCTATTAATAGATTTGATTGGAAAGACTCCAATTTATTAATTAAAAATCGTTACCTTAAGTTGAAAAGGTTCTAATTGCACTTGGGCATGTTTTGAGACACGAGCGTTTGAACTTTTGACTGATCATATTTTGAATGAAAAAATGTATTTTTAATTAGTGAGTTAGCATACATTTACATATATAAATATTTTTTATATAACTTATTTTAACTAAAGCCTTTTTATTAGAAAATTATGATTATCTAAAGCATTAATTATAACTGACAACAGTAGTTTTTTTGAAAAGGTTTTATCGGATATTTCAATTTTATCAAATAAAATGTTCTGATTTTTGAAATATTTATTAATATTATATATTATCATGACTTGCTGAACCATATAAGCTTACAGTAATATTATAATACAAAAGAATAATATATATATATATATACACTTCGAATGTTTGAACGAACTACACTAACTTTCGTCAATGACCACATGGATAGAACAATATAAGTAAAAGGTAAAGCACACACCAACCATCGAGCTAAGGATGTTCGACATGACGATAAAAAACCGTGATGTATATAATTTAAGACATCATCAGTTCGAGTCCATTCGTGCGCTCGAATGCCTGAAGATGCCGAAAGGCGAAACCCGGGTCGTTAGTGACAAAATACATGGAAGTGTACAAAATCTCAATAATCCAAACGTCATGTATATGTTTTTTTCTGTGAGATGATAATAAGCAGTTATATCGATTCATAGAACCGTATAAAATAAATTTATGAAAAACAAATGTTTGGATAGAATCCGGAATACTGCTAATTCCTTCATTGAACAATATATGACTCTGAAATCAACGTATATGGTAGAATGTGGCAAATAAAACATTTTCCAATCAAAAGGTCATTTTAGGCCAAAATGTCAGTTAGAATCTTTTCAAAGTAAGGTGATGAAATATCAAAAAAGTCGATTGCTATTTTGACCTTACGCCATCGTTTACTAGTTTTATTTTACTCTTTATATGTATTTTTATGAGGTTGTTACATTTTTGTAGTGAATTCAGTTTTGTGTTATTAAACAAGAATACAATAATAATAAAAAAAAGTTTTATCACAGATATATTGAGAGTTAAAATAAATTTCTCAAAAGTGGGACTTCCTAATCAAGGGTTTGATTCGTGAAATCAGACTTTAAAGTGGCGTGCGAAAATTGTGCTATTTCCGGTGGCTTCATTTCCTTCAAACAAATTCTGTAGCTATTTTTTTCAACTTTTTTCGTACACAAAATATTTTTTTTGTTTATATTGATTAATACTTCTCTTCTTTTAGTGGTTACAACATGCGCCTACAGCCAGTATTTTTGGGTCAGTAACTACTTCAATTTTTGGTCAGTAATTCATCAAAATGGTGAGTAACTTATTCGATAAATGGTCAGTAATTTATATAAAATGGTCAGTTTCTAAATTAAATGGCGAGTTTTTTCATTAAACCTAACCTAACGTTTATTTATTTGGAAATTATTAACTGATCATTTATTATTTCTTACTGAGCATTTATCGAATTAGCTTCTGACCATTTATGAAATTAGTTACTGACAAAATAATTAATTGCCTTTTACTTTATTGACCCATTTTTGTACAATAAAAAATAGTAAGGGCTGTTTTTTGATTACGTTTTTATTTTTAATTAGTAATAATTTTGGGCATTCATTAATAAGGTAGGTCACAATAAATTTGTAATTCAAAAATATATTTTATAAAATAGTAAAGGTACTGGTGTCTTGCCCGTCATAAAATAATGAGTTACTTAACTGAGAAGTTTGGGCCTTCATCGAGCAGTTTATATGTGTCAGATGCTACTGATGATGAAGATGATGATAGTTCCTTAGCAACTTACACCTTATTTATTCAAAATCAATACCGTTAGGTAAATCCACAAATATTTTACGAAGTAAGATAAATTTCAGACCTGAGAATTGTCGCAGAATCCGAATACCCTTGTAGAGAAGCAAATAATAGCAAAAAAGTTGACATTTCGTGAAAATACATTTCAATAATAACCCTCACAATCCGATCCGATACAATTGACAAGCGAATAAATTCTCGGCGGCACGTCCATACGTCACAATTTTATCACTACATAAAAAATAATCGACAAATCCCATAATACCCGACCTTCCTCTTTGCGCGGCGCACTGGGATGAGTACCAACAAATAACGCAGATACAGGAAAAAGCAGGAGTACTGAATGATTATTAAATCTAATTGAATAAATATATATTTATTTAAAATGAAAATAATTTATTACGTAGACCATTTTACAAAAATGCAAGCGACATATTTATACGAAAGTTATCCATTATCGAAATAAGTTACTGAGGTCTATATTTCGTATTATCAACCATGCTGTTACCAATGAGGATCATATGGACTGCATATATAACAATTCAACTTAAAATCTTTTACGAGAACTGCTGTCACTCAACTTTTCATTTTCAGAAAGGGAGAAGAATATAATAGCAATGGTAGGAAAGGAAAAATAAATAATTTTTCGGTTCGGATGAGTGTGAGGAAAAAATGCAAACTTCACAGACATTCATTATTTATTTGAGTGTAGTAGTATATTTCGGATTGAATAAATGAATATATAGACACCACTACCGAAGAGGACGAACGACTAAGAACGTCGACCAATCAGCTATTAAAATTTTTTAGATCGTTATTTCAGATATAATTTTTGCCGTCTGTAAAAAAAAAACCAAATTACAACTTTGTTTTTTGTGAAGTTTTATATATAAAAATAAAGTAGCTGTGTTGGTCAAATACTGAAAAAATATTGTTTTTCAATGAAAGTTTAATAAAACACTCACATTTCGGATATTGTAGTCATAACCGATATCACATTGTAGACCGGTTGGCGCCTACTGTTACACCAGAGGTGCCACAATAACGTTGAGCATATAATATCGAATCAGCTGTTTAAATGCCACCAAAAATCGACGAAATTTTCATGTTTTTAAAAATATAATGATGACCAAACCGAAAAAAAATTTTTTTGACAGCGGAACATTGATATATTCTGCTATCTTTTTAAAGTATATGATCATGTTGAAATAACTTTAGCTGGGTCTTTAGCCGATTGCTTAACGCTCTTGGTCATTAGGATTACGGCGACTATGGTCTCGAATCCCGAACAAATATATTCATTATATAGATTTTTCAATCGATTCTTTGCTTGTGATGATTATATTTCTTTCACGCCCATCCGATCTTGAAAGAGTGTAGGAATAGCGCTTAGCAAATCCATATCTCCTCTCCTAAAAATTCTTATCTTCTAAAAAAAGAGAGTTTAATTGACTAAAAACAAGCTGCAAGGAATGTGTGTCGTTAAGTTTCTCCGTTTGGACTGTTGAGAAATTTGACTTTGAGAAATTATGAGTTATCCATTTTTCTGCATGAAGAAAGGGTGAATACCAACAATAAAAACATATATTTATTGTGTGAGGGACATGGAAAATCCCCTTGATATAAGTTTATAGAGAGAAGGCGCCTGTTTTTTTTAAATGTAATTGCATTATAATTAATAGTGAAGAGCGGATGAAAGATTTCAATAATTTCCGTGAATTCCAATCTATTCATTTTTACCCCGATATCTTTAAATTGACTCAATGGATTAGTACCAAATTTTTGTTTTCATTGAATTTATGATTATTCTCGATGAGATAAATACACACGAAAACAAAAGTGAAAAAATCGAAATTAGTTATTAAATTAGTAATTATAAAATAAAAGATTTAATAAGCGAAACGTATTATTTAATATAAACCACTGGCTGAACGTACCTTTTTACGAGTACAATTACGGATTTACCTTGTTGTGTTGGTATCGCGTTATTCATCCCTTATCTCATTGAGGCAAAACAATGATGGATCGTAATCAAAACGAATTGGCACCCTTTCGGAGCTACGACCTGTTCCCAACTAAAATATATAAACACCCTGGAGTATTTAGAGTTTTACACCCTTCGTTTTGAATATAAATTTAATTTTAACTTTATATTTATTGTGTTTTGTAAATAGTTTAAATGTTTCATTGTTATTTATACTAATTTAATTAAAAACCATTGGTTATGTACCATTAATACTATTTTCTGTTTCTACTTGATTGATATAAAGAAAAAGTTTATGATTTACCAAATTTTATACGCGTAGCTTTTATACGTCGGTCGGTTTATATAATAATGAAAGCATTTCTTATTTGTATTTAAAAGGTTGTACCAAAGATATCTCTCAATGGACAAGTCTGTTTCAAGGAATATAATAAGAGTACATATTGCATACAAAATATTGTCAGTAGCTCTAATCAGTCCGATATATTGCAGCGCTGGAGATTCTTGTATCGCTTTCCAAGTATTTTTAATCAGCTGTAAAAAAAGCTAGATTGATCAAAAATTTTGTTGATAGCTTTAATGCAGTGGCAAAATTGTAACTGAGAAGTTCTTTCATTCAACTGTAATGAAAATTTTCATAAGCCTATAAACGAGATAGAGTAGAATTGAAATATTGGTTTCACATGCTTAGACTCGGTTATAACCTTCAATTGTATTCAAAATTAATTTACACTTTTAAATATATCCATCAAAACCTTGCTGTAGTTTTAAAATATAATATGCATTTTTAAAATGAAATAAGAAATAAAATGCTAATCGTTATTTAAAAATGACATCCAGAACTACTCAAAAATACGATTTTTCGGTACCTAGATGAATGAGTTTGTTTAATAAATCAATAAAAAATTCGAATTTAAATATTTTTTTCACATTAATATATTTAGAATGAGGAAAGGAAAAAAGAAGTAACCCACACCAAAAAATATTTTGTATAGCTCACACAAAACGTGTTAATACACTAGATTTATATACAAATACATAATATATCGACTGTAGAAAGGCAAAAGGACTTATCCCTCTGTATTTTTAAAATATTTTTTTTCGATAGTGACAATGTATATACGATTTGTTTAGGCTATACACAATATTTTTTGTGTGCGGGTTACATCCTTTTTTCCTTTCTACAGTCGATTTGATTTTTTAATTATATTAAATAAATAAACTTTATACTATCATGTATGTTTTCATTCATCATACGTCATACGTGTAACAAAATGAAACGTTATCCAGCATTAAGTTAATATTCACTTATTTAATTTTATTCCAGTGCAAAGCTGCACACTAGTATTACGGAAAAACACTTTCTAGAATTGAAATACCTTTCGCTGTTTTATCAGAAGTTTTCTCCATACTATTTAACAGTGGCGTCGAAGGTATACTTTTTTCATCTAAATTTAACAAAAAAAAATATTTGAAAAGTTTTGGTATATAAATTCGACAGTGTTGAACAAAAGTCACAAAAAAATATTGTAATACATAAAGTCATTTAGACTCTTAAAGTTAATCATTAGAGAACTTCTAAACAGTAATTGCTCAGTGAAAACTGTTTGTAAGCCAATTGTTATTTTATGTAAGTCTAATTATAAAACCATTCGGTTTTTTCGATGGATTCGGCGGTAGTCTTCGTGGAAATTCGTTATTAATATATAAACAAAATCGATGTCATTGTTATTCCATTGTGTTCTATTATTAGCTCTGACACGTGTTTCGCCTTAATAAAAAGTATTGTTGTACTATCTCTACCTTAAGATTTTTATTTATAACGTAGATATTGATTATAATTCTTAGCTTATAAAAGTCGAAATAAAGGGTGCGATTTTTTCATTGATGTGGGGAGGAGCTTGGGTTGTACTCATTCTTCATAAGACGCATTGATATTTTAAAAACATAGTAATTTACTCTGGATAAAATCATGTCAGCTTATCCGTTGGGGTCACGTTTCTCAAGATATTCTTCCCGCTTATGTTTATAAATGGATATTCCTGGAGAATGTGATCGGTATCCTGAGTAATATCGGCGGTTCAAAAATCCAGGTAAATTTGGATTGATTACCATTCATTTTTATTTTTCATTTTAAACATAAAATATGTGTATTTTGATTCGGGTAATTTTATTAATTATTTTTTATTTATTTCATTTAGTATTATAATCATATTAATTTGGAATTTAAAAAGAATTTGCTGTTACTCTAAATTATGAAATTTATTTTATTAATATTGCAGTATTAATATTTTCATTGATATAAACTAAATATTGTTCATAAATAGACTCATGTTTTGTCTCGTTCGTCTACGAAAGGTCTCGGACACATGTTAGTTTTTCTACGCCACTGGACTAGGATATAGTTGAGGCACAAGCCAAAGCTGCTGCGGCTGCACTGGGTGCGTTTCCTCTTCATTAGATATAATGAAAAAAGTTGCAGAGCGGTAACTGGTCTGCTTATACGAATGGACGTTCAGCTTAACGCTTTTCCCAGGAGAAAAAATAATATGTTTGTATATTCTAGGCGTTTTAAAAATATTTACATGGAAAGCAAATGTTGAAAATTAATGAAATTCACTAGAATCATTACTTTTGCTTGAATGTTATTTGAGTATTGACATCCATGTGTATATACAGAATATTTCAACGTCACGTTTTTTACTACAAATTTAATGATAATAGGATACAAATCGTCATACTAGAATTAGTTTAAACCAAGTCTTTTTGACATGATCAAAGAAAATCTGTTTTTAATGTTAAAATGTGTATTCCATACATAAGATTATATCAATATTAGCTGAATTGATTCGATTATATCTTCGATTTGGCTAATATTTATAAAGTGATATAACATTTCAACGGTAAAACATGGTTTTCCTTGATCATGTCAGAAGGACTTGGTACAAACCAATTTTATTGCGACGAAATAACAAAATATTCAGTTTTACAAGAATTGTGCAAAGAATTTGCTATTTTTAGTTTTTTATAATAGTGTTCTACCAAGCACATGAAAACTCAATCTACAAATAATATTGATGTCTTCAACAATGATATGAATTTGAATTGTGAAAATAGAGTAAAACAGAATATTGAAAACGTAGGGTGTAGTTCTTTATATAGTAAAGAAACTTCTTCGAACGTGTTTTTAGCTAAGAAAAAAATTGATGCATTACATTACATGTATTAATAAAAGCCGTAATTTTTTTATGCGAATTTAAAAATTATGAGAGGATGTAGCCTTTTTTACTATGTTCATCACAACAGAAGTTTTTCGACGAGAACTTCTTGTTATTTAGTTGCTCAACCCGTACTTTTTGAAGAGAGTAGAAGGATAAGGGTAGACCTGAACTAGTCGTTAGCTTATCACTCGCTATGCCCCATTTTCAGGATCCGCTGGGTAGGAGGGAATTTTATAAATCACAAACATCCGTGCCTAAATCCATAAATCGATTGAAAAATCAATTTATAAAACTTTCCGTACTGGGAATCGACGACGTTGACCACTGCACCACGAACCTGACGTAGGATGTAGCTTAGCGCATGTAAAGTTATCAGTCGGCTAACGTTTAAGCTACTGCAACTGTGTTATTTAAAAAAAAAACATAAGTATATATTTATCAAAGTATTGGACAATTGTCTAATCTTGTCTTTTATATCAAGGATTTATTTTTAAAAAAGTTTATAGAAGTTATAAAAATATGTTGTAATTACCCTTTACTCTGAAAAAACTGACTAATTTAAAAAACGCTGTCAAAAATGTGAAATAAATATTGTATCAAACAAACGGATGAAATAATTACGCAGCTTGTTCGATTCAAAAATATAAAAAGCCTCATCCCCTCGTTCAAATAATCAGAAATGATGTTTTTTAATAAAGTCATTTATATTAACGCACGCGAATGGGCGCTTGTTGTGTTTTATCCCCATTAAATTGACCGCTGCATTTTAAATTATGAAATTTCCCGTTGAAATATAGTTGCATTTTTCCCCCGTGACAGAATGGTGCGCCCGAAATATCGGACAATACGAAAAATAGCCAAATATAACAAATGCAACAACATAGGGGATACCAAGTGTTATATATTGAGGAGATTTATTTATATATGATACCATATACTTTATAATGTTATCTGAGAAAACATGTTGGAAAAGTGTATTTCTTGAGATAAATAAAGTAGTGACACTTCTTCCATGTAAACGGATATCGTAATTCATGCTCATAATGTATTTATTCTATAGCCAAGATAGAAATACACTTATACCACAATATTACTATACGGTTTAAACAAAACCCACGTCAGTTTACTCCTGAAAAAAATTTTTTTATTGCAAACATATGAGGCTTAAAAGCAAAAACGGATATGGCCACTTTGCAATATTAATAGTAGTGAACGACCTTTTTTTGTTTCACGAAAAATTTTCAGTCTTAACGATAGTTTATTTTCCATCGTATTGTGTGCCCTATTTAGAAAAGTATGCATATTTTTTTGTAGCCAATCAACCACAAATTACAATAAACACAATCGAAATAATATTGGAAATATCGGCATTTGGTGGTAACTGTTAAACTCATCGAATTCTGCGTCTTAAGATTTGAACATTGTTTTTCGTATGCATTTGTCAGTTTTTGTAAGCTATTTTTTTTCCATGTCGGCCCCCAATGTGGAGCATATCGTCTTCTAATGAAGGTATCTTAACAGAATTTTCTACGAGAACTGCTTGTTACTCAGTTGCTCAACCTCTCTTTTTTCGAAGATAGTAGGAATAGAAGAATAGGGTTAGGACAGGACTAGTGGTTCGCTAATCGCTCTCGCTACGCCCCGTGAGGATTGGATTGGTGGGAGGGAGAACTCAGACTACGAACAGAAATTCATAAATCGACTGAAGGGTCAATCTATGAAAACTGTCCGCACCGGGAATTGAACCGGAGACATCCGTAACCGTAACCAGCGACGCTACCAACTGCGCCACGGACGCCGACATCTGTAAGTTATTTGTCATTATATATTGAGTTGTGGATAAAGTTCTTCCTCATATTTACATGTCTTTACCAATTCTTATATGGAACATTTTGGTAGTATTGAGGTAACGTTATATTATGTTCATATTAAATGAGCCGCTGATTAAATAAAAACTAAAACACCGCATTTTTAAATCATTTCTTTATAATCATTCAATCATATTTGAAATATTTTGTTAGGCTACACAATATAATTAAAATAATTTAAGATATCGACTGAGGGTGCTTGATGGAATTTCAATATCAAATTTGGATTATTGAGATTATGTACACTTCCATGTATTTTGTCACTAACGACCCGGGTTTCGCCTTTCGGCATCTTCAGGCATTCGAGCTCAAGAAAGGACTCGAACTGACAGACAGTAAACAGTGTCTAACGTTTATATAGAAGATACAAATACGACAAATATTATTAACGAGGTAAAAGACGTCTGAGGGCCACACTGATACCTGAGTTAACATTTCGAGAATTGTCTTAATCCTTATTTTGTAAACAACACATTAGCAGAGTGGCGAATGTCTGTGGCGAATTACTGTCATTTTAATTAATTAATCATTTAAATTAATCAGTTCGAGTCCATTCGTGAGCTCGAATGCCTGAAGATGCCGAAAGGCGAAACACGGGTCGTTAGTGACAAAATACATGGAAGTGTACAAAATCTCAATAATTCAAATTTGATATAATTAAAAGATATTGTATAATTCCGTTTGAATGTTTGCGAGATTGAAAGTCTCTGCCTAAACTGAAAAAATGGAGGCATACGTAAAATAGCGGAATATGTAAAATTGAATTTCCCCCCTACCTCTGTTGTGTACCCCTCGCACGGCAATGATAGCGTACCGGAAAATTGGATTCAGAGTATCATAGAATGTTTATGAAACAATTTCGTACAACATAATGGCGAGAGAATAGCCCCGATTCCGTAAAAGTGGTACCGGGGTTTTTAAAATCGCATAAACGATAAAGTGCGATGCAAGCTTTAATCAGGCGATTATTTGACCGAAAGGATTGTGCAGGCAACGTTAATGAATCGTTATTTTTGAATCATAGTGCACGCTTTTGCGGAAATCCATTAAAATAGCACTTTATTTCTCTAGCAAAATATTAATCTTGCAGGAGTCAATTTTAGAAGAGTTTACTTATTATTGTTGTTTTTAAGATAGTTCAAATCGTGTCAAAGTATTCGCATCTTTGTTTAAAATAAGAAAATGTTGAATTAAAAATCACTTTACATACTAGGTAAAATAAAATATACAACAAAGAAAATCATTTTTGGATTAAAATATGAAAAGGAAAGATGCATTCAATTTTCTTTAATTAAAAATTCGGATTTATTCTTAAAATGGATTCTATCTTTATTATTAAATTAATAATTTATAATTCTATGAGTTTGTAATTGTGTATGTAATTATTATACTGTAGGTCATTATTATCAAACAGTTCAATATAGTTCGTAGACTTTGTGTTAATATATTTTCTTACTTCGACTTATATTAAAACGACATAAACTATTTACTAACTGGCATGCCTCAGGATGCCGATAATCAAAATCCGGGTTGTAATAGACAAAACGTATGGGAATGTACAAAATTTGAACAAATTTGTTTGTTTTTAAAGATTGTTGTTAAATTATTTATCGAAAGATGTTCGATCGAAGTTATTTACATAAATTTATAGCACAAATAAAACTATTGTTAATTGTTACTAAGCATAAATAATTTGGTTTGTTGCTTATTAAATTATATTTGATTACATCTAATGACCTTTGAGTATATTTAAATCAATGAATAATTAATTAATTTGATGAACATATAATGAAATGTCACATGTATAATTTTAATATACACATGTATTCATAATAACGTAGTTATTTGAATAAATTTTTTAAATATTCAATTTGAATTCAAATCTTCAACTAATAAATAAAAATATATAAATTATCTTCAATACTAATGATATGATGGATAAGAAAGCTTTTTTCTTCGTTTTGAAATACTATTGTCATCTGAGCTCAATTATCGAAGCGCATACTTGACCCTGCGTCATAAAAACCGATCAATTCTTTTGTCTGCGATAAATACTCGTTATTTTCTACCCTGAATAAGAATTTTACACAAAGCGGTGATTTTCATGAAGTCATAATATTTTTTAAAGCCTTTGAATAATATAGTTGCGTTTTGTAATTTTCACGGTATGTTTTGCGAAGTAGAAGTATTTCATCCAATTTTTATCTTGTATTCACTTTTTTGAATCGTTAAAAATTTGTAAATAAAATTAAAATTCATAATTTAGTTATTCCACTGGCTGTGAGATTAATGTAACGCGTTTTGCTTCTCTAAAAAGCATCTTAAGACTATGTATCTATATCGCAATGTTATTTATTTATAAAGTAAACAATGATTCTAATTTTTAAATTATAAATGAATAGTAGGGTGGGTTTGTTTCCTTCTGCTGGACGTGAGGAGGACTTAAGACACAGACGATAATAATAATATTTACTATAATACTAATAATAATTACAAAATTGTTTACTAGTGTTTCTAGATGAAAATCTCAAAGGAAAGAAATGTAATAGTTGTGAGCCACCTGTTCTATTTAAGATTGTATTTTTGTACACTGCCAAAAGTTTGGGAACTAATAACCTGGGTTTATCGTTTCAGCATCGTCAGGTATACAGTTGCACGAATGAACTCGAACTGACAGTTCGTAAATAGTTTATATCGACAATATTGACGGTGATCTGAAATATTTTTAATACTGATTTAGTTAACAATAAATAGTAATATTTTAATTCGTTGAGGTTTGGGTAATTGCGAAAGAATTAGAGTAGTGATACTGAAAAAATTATGTGTACTCAGATAACAAAAGGTAAATTTTATATTATATTGAACTCGTCCACTGAGTGTGTTGTGATAACTTGTCGGCAGTAGAATTATCGTGCATGGCATGTTGTGTTTCTTGTCCCACGGGAATGTCTCATAAAACGTCCGCCTAAATACTGAATAAACGCAATAAACTGGCCACAGAGGGCTAGATAAGGCGGCGGAAGCTTTGCGGGAAGGGGGTGGACCAACCCCTGGGTGACTCGTGGTTATTAGTGCCGTCGTTATGCGTTATAAACGTCACACTTAACCGGTACACTTGTGAATAAGTAAACAGTCTTCGTATGGTTTAATATTCGAAGCTGTCAGCCGCCGCATTGATGTTTCGAGTAAGCTTATCATCATTAAATTAGAATTGAAATAAATTTTCAATATTTTTTTAAATAAATTGTGAACAGGTTACTCTTAATAAATGTTTTTCTGATCACCAAATAATAGCTTTTGGTGATAGTTCTGCAACTTATTTTTACTTAAACGTGTACCATGAAACAAATTCTCTGCGCTGTTATTTTTTTGATACTGATTATTATTTTTCATTTAACAGGTTGATTGATACAAATTAAAATTTTGTAAATCTACATATAATAGACATATATATCTTAAATAGTCTGATATTAGTGCCATTTAACGGATTCGTGACTTGGTTTACTACTTCTAATTATAGGACATTTTTCGATGTATATCCGTTTTTAACATTAAGCATGTCGAATCGTAATCGAATATTTAGATTACTTCATCTATAATACGTGGTAGGGTTGAAGTATCAGGTTAATGTGATGGAGAATGGTTGCTCTACTATTCAAAACGGAAGAGTGGTTTGATAGAGTCATATAACACAATGCCTTTGGATTAAAGACATACAAATATCGAGTTTTGTTATATTTTAACTAGCAAAAATATGAAATAAACAATTCGTCAGTGAAAACACCATCCCTTTATTAAAGTTGTCCGAAAAACAAATCTTTTTTTAAATGAATTTTGTTGAAAATAATCCAATAGAAGATATTATATGTCACAATAAGTTAATGGGCATTGTTTTAAAGAAAAAATAAATAATAAAACGAATAAATTCTAATATGTTACAGAAAAAGCGAGATATGGAAAAGTTATTTTTTTTTATTTTAATTCCTTGGTGTTTCGATAGTTCTGAAGAATTTATTTAAAGCAAATTAATTAAATATTCAAGCTTAAACGTATTCAAAAGGTGATTAACTTTATAAATAATCATAAATCACCTATTTAGAGATTTTACCAGCTTAATGATATTTTATTACTGCTTGCTTATTTCGAAAAATGCTTTTTTTATAGCTCATCCGTTGCCAATCTTTAACATAAGAAATGGAGATAGTTATTAGAACTTGATAAAGAATTAAAATATACTCTATTTCCAAAGGATTGATTAGGTCGAGAAGTACTGACAAAATCACATACCCAAACACAATTGTCATCATGACTGACATCTAATTGCGATAATTGGAATATACAAAAGAAGAAAAATCGTAGTCTTTTTTTTAATTTTCTGAATGAAGTTTTGGAGTCGTATATTTTAAAACTACAAAAGACTTCACTTCTTTTGAAAATCGCTAACTTATCAGCACCGCCTGCTCTGGTCTAATAAAACCGAGCAGTCCAAATAATACGAGATCGAATTTGTCCCGTGAACAGCAGTTCTGGTCGTAAATATCACAGGTCCCATCAGGATGGTAGGGATATATCGCAAGGATGTACAGCAATACTTTTCAAATTTGTTCGTAGATAAGTTACATACATTGTACTAATGTTTACAAAACAACTTGTATTAATGAATCATATTAGGTTTAACAAGAAATTATTAATAACAAAGATGGCCAATTTGTTCATTATTGCGACTGATTTTTTTCTTGCCAAATAATCTGTAAACATCTCCAGCTTTGTAATAATTTTAAAACCATATCATGCAATATCTTCAACTTTCCACCTAAATACACTTAGAGGGTTACTAAAAGTGTGATATTTATATAAGAAGACAAATTCTTAATAAAGCATTTATACGAGATTAGGAAGCTTTCGTAATTTATTTTAAAAATTGAACGAAACTATAGGTACATGGTACATTGCTAAATGAATTGTAACTATGTTGCCATTTTGTTGATTTATTAGCAAGACTTTCCAAATGCTTACATATTTAGCAGTTTCCAGTTTGAGAAATACTGTCTCATCATTAATATCCATAAAATATGGCCACTAATTTAAAAGAGTCTTCAGTACTGACATTTATTATGGTTTCTTTATTTGTTTTTTACGAACGTCAGTATACATATAAAGAGTGTGTGCGATGTGCGTTGAAAATTTATCGGTAAAAAATCACTCAAGACGCTAAAACACACTTTCTTTCTGCGAATGCACTGAGTGAGAGAATGTGTGTGTGTTTGTGCTGTGTTGCGGATGTATAGATAAATCATGACAAACGTATATTGCAATTACGTTTAATATTGGATTACGTAAATAAAATATTTCATCATTCCAAAACAAGTACATAAAATGTTCCACATATGTACATGTGATACGAAAACATTCTTGATACATAAGTAATACATTTTGACTATAAAACACAAGTGTTTTTATTATATATATGATAATATTAAAGCAAAAATCATTGACTCATAACTCAAGGTAAATTTTATATTTGATCATGCCGCAAACTGCCTACTTTGGGTAGCCTCTACCAGTGTATAAAATGTTACTTCTTTTCTCGGTAACGAAATGTGTGTAAAGAACATCAAACGTAATGTCTTACTTTCTTCGAAATGAAAAATGTCCTAAAAAATCATACGATGTCTTCTTTTTCTTTGGGGATTTATAGGGTAGTCAAAAGTCATGTGAGGTAAGATGGCCGGCAAAGAAATGCAAATAACATGATCCTCAATATAGGAGAGGCTGGTAGCAGGAAACAACCCTGCCCGGTCGTAAAGGGACGCCGTCGCTGGGACGGCGGATCTCGGCAATGCAGACAGTTGGTCTACGCATAAAATAAGAGTGAATAAAGAAATAGTTAATCCTACGAACTGTCCTTTAAAAATTGGTTGATATAAACAAAAAGCTTCAAATGTAATTTTAATATAATCAAGCGATGATCTGGAAGAATAATGTAACCAGAAATTAAAAAAATATATCTGATATTGTTTCTCCTTAGATAAGCTCAAAAAAAATAAGTTTATTTGAGTAGACTTAATCTAAAGTAACACATTTTATTTCGAAATAACACTCCTTTAAGGATTGACAGTACGAATCCAATAATATTTATCAACATTTTACCTTAGAACATTTTATAATTGCTTAGTACGTGTATACTCATATCCAATCGCTTTGGGCAAAGTAGAAACGCTCTATAGTTCTGCCTAAGTGTGAATATATAATACATATGGCTACAATGTCCTTTTTGACGCTATTGGCGAGAATAATACTACTTTAAATCTGATCAATTAGCTTGATAAACTCGTTGTTCACGAAATATTGGCAGTAGAAAAAGATCATGGACAATCGATAGAGTGAACCAGCAGGACTTTATTATTTTTTGGTGTCTCTCTATGTTTAGCGCTCATTTTTCTTCGAATTTTGTCGGATTAAATATAGAAAAAATTGATAAATTTGTTTTCGTCATATAGGGCTTATTCTCATGTTAAAATATTTGTCATAACGTGGTGGCAAAAATTCGGTGTGCGAGTAATTTGATCCATGAATAAGATTCATTTAATGAGTGTATTAACCAAATTTCTTGTTTCTTCTCGTGTAAGCTAAGGTAAAACTGACATATAAACTCATGCCATAACGCCACAGATTTAAAAATCATATGGCTTAAGCCACAGCTAACTTTAAACCTTCATGTCATGCCGTTGTTAATTACAAAGTGATAACTTTTTTACCATACCATATAAACAAATTTTAAACAGAATATTTAGGTATTCACTTTAAGGAAAAACGTATTACGGTAACACTTTAATTGTTCGCGAGATAAATTTTTCTGGATAATCTGTCATAATTCCTTGGAGATTAATTTCATATGTACGTAATGTATCCTTATATTTTAATAAGAAAGAATGATTTTTTTAACTGTGGAAAAAATAACAGATATTTGTTTTATGCAGTTATCTAGTAGTCGCTGTCGACTCTATTGCTGATATGCATACTGAGCTTGAATTGTCTGCATTGCAAGTTGGACGGTTGTTGGAGTGAGGGCGGACGAGTAGTTAAATGAATAAGTAATTCCTAATTCACTTAGGCGGCGCGTTACCTTCACATATTGGAAAATAAAATTCTCGCACAAGCCGTATCCAGTTTTTATTTCCCAAGATGTAACGCTACGATGGGGTCCGTAACAGGCAGGGGTAAGAGACCTACCCCTACTTTTGCGCGTTCGCTCGGGAACAGATATTACGGTTTATTTTGGGAATCGGCTTTATTATTCTCAGGCGTACTGTAATAATACTCCAATTAACATAAGTGGAACTGAACATGATTTTCCGTAGTAATAACTTGTAGTTTTTATTATTAGGTATTTGGTTTGGTCGGCGTAAATATTTATTGATTGAATAAAGTTTCGTTGTAATGGATTACAACAATGGAATTTGTATTATATATTATTCTACAAAATCATTTCTTTATTGAGAACAAAATGGCTCAGCCAATATCTTCATAATTCAAATGATATAATGGATGATCGTGTAATAATTCTCATTGTATATTTCAGTTTGAGAATCATTCGTAAAAAATGTCACATGTAGAATCTCGATACACCCTAATCATACAAATTATAATATTTACAAAATTTTTACACTAAAAATTGATTTGTTATCAATCAAATTATTCTTATAAATCTATAGCGTGGCGTTATGGCAGAAGTTGATATCTCAGTTTTACCTAAGCTTACAGAAGAAGAAATACAAATCTTAGGAAGTTATTAAAAATTCAAATTAAACAGTTATTCAATGGATCTTCTTCATAGATATTGACAGGCATACCGAACTTTGCCGGCATATGCTGCCAAATATTTTGTTGTGAGAATAGTCCTCATATGTTACGGATGTCTCGGGTTCGATTCCCACTGCAGACGGCTTTCATAAACTGATCTTTCAATCGATTTATGGATTTCTGTTCGTAGTCTGAGTGTTTGTGATGTCTAAAACTCCCTCCTCTCACCCATACGATAATCAAGGGGCGAAAGCGATAAGCTAACCACTAGTCTTGTCCTGGCCATATCCTCCTATCCCTACTCTCTTCGAAAAAAGAGGGGTTGAGCAACTGAATAACAAGCAGCTCTCATAGAAAAATTCTTTGGGAACACATTGGGAGCGGATATGGGAAAAAAATAATCCCCATATGAAAAAAACGCACATATCAACATTTGTCATAACGCCGTTGTTATGTGATTTGATTTGAATATGCAATAACTACGATAAATATTTCTGTGTGTGGAATGAAAACTGTGTTAAATTTAAGAAATTGAAAAATGAATTAAACATGCCAAAATAACTACAATGCATATATGCATGAAGGAGAAAAGGATCAGTAGAAATAGTGCTGCTGAATTAGTAAATTTTAAGTTGAAACATCCCATTTTTCATCAAATTTCATACAAACGCAAAACTTGTTTTAACTCTCTTGGAAAGTACTGATTTTGGACAACGCCGTGTTCTTTACGCACACAGATTTATGTAATAATAACGTATTACCATTTGTATCAAGGTGTGGTTTTATAAATTATGTATTTTTACATTAAAAGTGTTTCTCATATAAATATCTTTATATAATGATACGCTGCTTGAAAATTTTTCTATTTTACAACTTAAACATTTTTTTACTCCACATATTGTTAAATAATGTGATAAAATCAAAGTCCAACTAAAAAATACGAGGTTGAAAATAAAAACAAAAGAAGTGATATACTTATTCTATTATTGAAGTATTTGCTAGACATTTATTGCGTCCACTTATCTAACTTCGTTCGAAAAGCTTAACCATTCAAATTATAATTTGGTATGGGCAAAATTATTGGGCCGTTTATTGGATGTATGGAGAGAATGAATAATTGGTGGATATGAATCATTAGGGAGATCAATTTCCACGACAGTTATTGAAAGTCAAACAACAGGTCAATTAATTATGGGCCAGTACATCAATTATCCACTCGCCTTCAATTTTTTATTGTGACTTTTTCAGTTTGTTTGATTAACGCCTCCATATCAAATCACCAAAATTAGTTCCGTCAACATTTTCGAATTTATCTTTTTTTTTTTTACTTCAACTGAACAATCAGTATACTTTTGTTTAATTCGTTGTTTCACGCCGTCAAATTTAAAAAAAATACAATACATTTTGTCATCAACGTTTTTTTTATGTGTAGTGTATGTGAGTCCGATCTTCTGACGATCTTATATTGACGGTGTTTTGGTCAATGATTGATGGAGCCCTCAAAATTGAAATTGTACAAGAGTAAAAACTGTTTTTATTGAAAAAAAATTATGTTGAGTTGCGTTATGAATCTTTGAAATACACTCCTGTAAAATCTCATGTATGAAGATGCGGAATTATACTTAGGGAGTGTCGATATGATAGTGGCTTACACCAAGTGGCCGGGTCAGAATTTCTAAACCTAAAACCAATTAAAATGACGTTTCCCTTCCAAATAGTGATCGATTTATTTTGTTTGGCCGAGACCTGTTCTATCGTCTTTAAAATGAGATCCAATTATTAACTCATTTTCGTATTTTTTGAGTGTTAAATGAATTGGTCAAAAGACATTCGATTATATCTATTAGGTTGTCAGCTTATTTTTGATATCAACTTAGTAATATAACTATTCGTATCATTATTGCTTCTGCTAAAGGCAAGCAAGCTAATTGATTTGAATTTTTTAGTAAAGTTAAGAATGATTCAGAAATGATTTATCAATAAGTTTAAGATTTTTGTAGTAACGTAAGTTGCAATCTGTCTTAAGTTGTTTTGACCAATTCGACTTTATTTCATCAAATAATTATGCAGCCGGTAGTTTTTAATTGTGATTGTTAAAGTTGTCGTGTATTTTCTGTGGGATTTTTTAAAACGTTGTCCAATAATATTATTCTTGCTTTGTGATAAAACTTAGAAACTATATTGGTCATAATTTATGTATTCATTTTAGTTATTAATAATTCCATATAATTAGGCTCAACATGTTTATATCATCCCGATCGTAATGTTATTTTTAATAAACAATCATCTTTCTAGTTTATTATTCGACTGATATAATAAAAAATCTTTTTCAGGATTTCTTTTGTCTGTTATAGCATACCTTGATGGCAACTTTGGTAGTTTTATCTTCCATGCATATATATATATAATAAAACATATTTTTTCCTTACGTTATTTTATTTCATTTTTACAAAATAAGTCATTTGATGATTATAAATTTTATTTTATTCACCAAATAATTCAGAATAAGCAAAATTTACAAATCAATTTTCAATGTTAGATCTCAATTCTTGGGGGAAAATCATTATATTTTTTAATTAAAAAAACATTTATTTTACTGTTTTTATAATTCTCGCGACTGGTTTTACTCATCGCCAGCATTATCAAATGAGAAAGTATACATTTTGACATTTTTATGTATATGAAATTGAGTGATAAAAATTACAAGGTAAATATATCAAACAATTGTTTCAAGAACTACGACACATTTAAGATAATCACGCAAATTATACCGAAACTAAATAGTCTACAATTAAAATGTTAAAGACCTGTTACATAACAATTACTAGTTATCTGAAATCAAATATTAAGTCACACAAAAAGTCAGTTATGACTGAACGATGTATGAATTTAGAAATAATGCATAAATATTCATTAAAAGAAATACCAAACGCGATAATTTTACAATGAAATTGTGGAAAATTGAAACTAACAATACTGAATATTCAGTTTTATAAATTCTGCAAATGTATGCAGTAGCTATGAAACTTGGCCGAGAAGGGATGACAGCTATTTTAAAATTTAGAGCTTAGTTATAGTAGTGTCTGGAGTGTCATTGCTGAGCTCAACATGCACTTCCCTCGGACTTTATGGCAACTGACGACTGAAAACACAAAGTTTGGTCTTCGGACCCTACTGGGGAGAAACTCTAGTAGTGTAGACGCAATAAAACTATTGAACACGAATTATTTTCAGTATTGAGATATCTTACTAGGAGTAAGTACACTTGTGGAATGTTTCAATTAATTTTAGTTAATGTTAAATTAAATAAAACGTTTTCTTTAGAAAAAACAATCAATATAATATGAACCCATTCTTAAAGTATTCATTCAAAAATTGCTTATTAATAACGACGAGAATTGTAACTGGCAATCGAAATCACTTTTACAGTATCAACGTTCAATAGTGGAGAGACAGAATATAACTTTTTTTTTGTATTAATTCCACAATTTAAGTAAATGATCAGAACTGTTTTATGATTTATGTCTTTCATGCAAATAAAAACTAGTTTTATCGGCAATCAAAACACACTGCATTTCAGTTGATTTCTCGCGGTACGATAAAATATAATATATATTTATATAACAGTTTTTTTATTTATATTCGTTGTATTAATTTTATTTACAAATAAATTTGACTAAATGCTTTTATTTACCTAATTTCTACTGTCTTTGTTAATAAACTGTTTTATTTTATACTTAGGGAGCTTTGACAATATTGTTTTCAATAGACATTTTAAGGAATATTTTTACAGTTGGAAATTAATGTCAAAGTTCTGACAATAGCGTGATGCAAAAGCAATTGACTATAAAACGTACATTTGCGGTTTAACTTAATAATTTTACGTTAATATACGTCATGTTCATAAATCGAATATTCGTCATACGCTGATATGTAGATCAAAGTTGAGCTTTTAAATTTAAAACGTATTTGTGATTTGATAGCGAAATAAAAATAGTCCGTATTGAAATCGGCAAATCCCATTTTCAAATCATATTTCAATTGTTCATTGATCTGATAAAAATTTTCACCGATGCCATTTTCATTTTAACCGCAAATAATTTTATCCCATTCATACAAAACAATTTGAATGAAGTTGATTTGCGAGTGCAAATATTTGATTATTTAAATTTAATTAAAGAGAATTATTTATGTCATATATTTTTTTAATGCACTGTTAAATAAAACACTGAAGTAATGACTTTATACAATTCAAAACTAAAGAGTTGGTACACTTCCAGGGAACATCACATTTTTGTACAATTATTCTTTTTAAGGCTGTTATTCATATAAATTAAATGTTTTATGCAAAGCAATTATATCTGTCAGTAATAAAATTAAAATTGATAACTTTGTTATTTCAGTTGATTTATAACTAACGTGACATGTTTCATCTATTTAAGAACCATTTTCAGGCTAACCATATATATTTATTTCAAAGGTTACGGTTAGTCTGAAGATGCTTCTTAAAGAGGCGAAACGCGTCACGTTATCGATAAAACAAGTGGAATAACAAATATATCAATTTTAATTTTATCAAAGAATTTCCACAAACTTACTGTCGAATCCATAGAAAATATTACGTTTGTCAGTCTAATTTTCAATATAATGAATACCTAAGAAGATCGCCTATTTGGTGGTAACAACTAACAACTGAACGAGTCGAAGCTATTTTTTGTTTTTATTCTTAAGATTATAGAAAAAACATTTAGAAATTTAAGTACGTAATTGATAATGAATGTGTGAGCTTATATGCTACTACGTAAGCTTTAAATATCTTTCAAATCACGTTTCCTAAACTACAAGCGTTTTTGGAAAACAAAAGAATATATGTATATATCCAGAAACATCAAATGCTCCAATTCAGGAATGAAAATAAACTAGTAAGTAAGTAATTATGCATATTTTAAATCAGTACAGTTTCATATAAAATGTAAAGTTGCATTCATACTTAGTACCTGACGAACAATGGGAAGAGAATACTGCGAGATGGAGAAGTGCTTAGACCTGACGGAAACGTGAGTTAATCTGTTGTAATAATAATGATGGCGATAATACATAGCTTTTACAATACTGTTTATATTTATAAAGCTCAAGTTGTATTGTCACTGCTGAATATTTTTACAAAAATGGATAATTTTTATCAAAATTCAAAAATCACATAAATTATTCAACAAACGGTAATCATTCCTATAATAATTGGTATATAATGTAACTAACATATTGTTTAGTCGCCGGGAAAGCCAGTAAAATGCATTTGTAATGCAAATTTGTATACCATTTGCAACAGCCGACGGTAAAAATAGTATTGCCTGGAATAATTATAGGATACCTGCAACAAATTTGAATTTAACCTAAACAAATTGTGGCGCAAATGCAAAAACGAGCAATAAAATACAGTGGCGGTCTCATAAAGAAGGATATTAAAGCGTAACGCTGGCTAGGACAGCCTATGTTAATATGTTTATCAGAAATTTCAATACATGATAAATTAAATTTAAAAAATCGTTAAAAGGTAAAAGCTTTTCAATATTCGTAATTCTTTTGATTGATCTCTCTGATAATTAATGGAAATATAAATTTTCTCTCACTTTGCCAATAGGTACGCTCTTTTTAAATAATTGTTTTTTAACAAAAAAAATCATTTTTTAAAATGTGTTTTTATAAATAAAGATACGTTAATTTCATTGTATGTATTTCTTACGATGTATAAATCCCTTATCCTATTGATGTTATTGATTGAACACCTATCTTTAAAAACGTCTCGTGTTCCGGTTCCCTCAGATAAAAATTAAGCATTTGAAAGCCAAGTTGATGGATGAGTGTGGATTTGATACCGGATCACAAAACGGAAATTTAGAGCGTTGTCATCAGCTTATACTCTATGCCATATTCACTTAAAAAATAAAAAAAAACCTTCATGTAGTTTGGCATAATATTTTTTAACAAATAATTTTCATTAAAATCACATAATTCATGGGATATAATTGATATTGTTATGGTATGAATTCATAAATATTTATAATAATTAAATATTTTTTTGCTTAAATTTCCTAAATAATGAAAAGTCTTTGTCTGTTTTTCATGTTACGTAAGTAGCGCAGTACAGAACTGACCAAGCCAAAATTTTAAAACGACTGTTTTGTTCTGCTTTGTTAACATTAGAAATGTTGCGCAGGGTAGTAATACTGTCATTTCGCAACCCTCATTTTTTCCTTCAGTGTGTACGAATAATTAAGAGTGACAAATTATTGAGTTTAATTAGCTCAAACGCAACGTAAAATGGGTAACTTTGTAAAACAGGTAGTCTGTTACCATATGTAATCAGTAATTCGATCGTTTTAGAATTAGTATCTTTATGAAATTGCAATCAGTGATTATTGTATTTAAAGATTGTTTCCTAATGTAATTAAAAATAATGTATTTTGTAACACAGACAACTTCACAAATTTTGTGAATATTTTTCATAATTATTTAATTGTGTTTTATAGAAATATTAAATGATTGTAATTTCTGATTTAAAAGATTTGGAATATTCTCATCTGGCCACGACATGCTAAAAAAACTCTTTTTCTTCAGTTTCGTAAAACCAATAATCTCTATTCTAGAAAAAAATTTTTTTAGAAAAAGCATTTAGAACTTGCATTTTACAATTGGAAAACAAGCATAATCAGAAGCAATGAGTCTGTTGTATAATATCGTTCCGAAAAATCTCCTACAGGCCCCATTAGCCGAGTTGAATGAAAATTTCGCCTACAAAACTATTGTTCCGGTACAAAGCGCTCAGAGCTTATTGCACATTAGGGCGGCCAACAATTTTGTACGATGTTATAATTTTATCTTATTTTCACATTGTAAAGAGGAACCGTATTTCGTAAAAGCTTCAAAATAAATATACATGCTATATTTTTATTTTAAAAAGCTAAAATGTTTTAAATAAAACTCGAAGAGAAATGGGTAAGGGTTTATTTTAAATCTAGAGTTGGGTCAAAATAAATATTTTTTTGATATTATAATTAAGCAATAAATACGAAATACAGTTAAGCTTTATCATTGATTTTGATTGGGAGCTTTTTCGGTAGACTTCCTTAATAATTCTTGCTTTTTTAAGCGTATGATTTATACATTTTTTGTATTTTAGATCGTCATATTTTGTGTCTTCGTAAGATAATGTTTTAAAGCATTCATTTGCAATAAGCACGTCTTTTACGTCATTGAGAACACTTTTAAACAGATATGTTTTCATATTTTAATATGTTATATTACGTCATATTTATCAAGGTGACGCAATACCAAAAACAGATGTGTGAATTTTTTCATACAGTTTTATCAAATAAAAACATAAATTCAGAAAAGGCATAGACTAGATAATTATTTTTTTATAAAAATAAAACATTAATAATTCCAAAATTGTATGTAACGAATACAGTCATTTTCTACTGACGCTCATAATGAGTGAAATATGTCCTGATAATTAAATAAAATTGTGTGTTATTTTAATAAATATAATGCATTTCCACACAGAATTGGTAGTTAACACTTTAAAAGTGATAAGTTGATATCTGCAAAATAATGTATAAAATACGTAATTTCACTGTGTTTTTTTTGTATAAATTGTACATTGCTTCTGATTTCGGAAGTGTTAAACGATTTTTGCGAGCCCGCAGGCGGATGAGACCAGCTCGGCCCGGGGTTGGCCATTTGCTAGGCTTATCCTCTACTGCTGTCCGTATAACAGGCTTACGGCAGAATCACCTCACTACCAACTATCACCCCAAACTCCCGCTGGCCGAAATACACGACGCTTGAAAAAGGCATTCGTAAAATATGGCATTACATCTTGTTACATTTATTTTGCAAGCTTCTTTTGTTTCAACCGTTTTTTTCTTAAATTTATTTTAAACATTATATTTGTCTATTTTTAAGTAATGAAGCTTAAAATAATAAAACATGTGCAAACCTTTTTTACTCAGAATTGATTAGGTGTTGAGAATAAATTACTTTATGTAAATGAAAGTATACGGACATGTTAAAATAAATAATACGTTTTTTTGGCCATAAACTAAGCTGTGAAATAATTACTATATTAAGCTCTCAACATATGAAACATACAATTGAATACTGCTTAAATGATTTTAATATATTAATATGAAACATATTCCCTGACATCATAAACAAATCATTATCAAAGTGCGGTTGGAATTTATTTGTATAAAAAGATATCTTTAAAAACGGAATAAAAATGCTATAAATTATCGAAAAATGAAATTGTTGGATTTTGTAATCATGGTAGTTTTAATATTCAGATGAATAATATAGCACATGAAATAGAATATGTTTTTTTTCTACTTAATGAGACAGTATTGCAGTTAACGAATTAAAATGTGTTTTAAAAAATATTTCAATTCAGATTAAGACTATCTTTTTAAAATATATATAACACAATAAAAAAATATTCTTTGATATTTATGACTTTTTGGTACATTTTCCAAATGAAAATAAAGTACAATTTTGTATCGTTCAAATTTGATATTGAAATTTCATCAATTACTCTCAGTCAATATTATAAATTATGTAAGTACTATCATTTTGCTATCATACTATAGAGTTATTCGATAAACAATACGATATGATTATCGATTTATTGAAAACTTGAAATTTTTAAATGAAGCTCATTTTTATGACACATAATATCTGATATACGAATTTTATTATTTAACCGTTACTCCATCATAGATTTTTAAAGTAAAATATAAAACTCTCTCATAAATTTGGTGCAATATAACATTTTTACACACTTCTTTGGAAACCATATGACAGATTTATGACAACCAAGACTACGTCTCATTGAAAAAAGGTATAGGTTGTAAAACTGATATGAACGAGCTGTAAATCCATACGTGCAATTTTTTATGACAATTTTACTGTCCGAATGAAAACCATTTTTCCGTTTAACGGATTTTGAAGTGTTTGTTTTTTTACATTTTGGTAACAACGGGTTACCGTTATTTTATATTTCAATTTTAAATAGGTTTCTTAGAGATGGCTGATTAACAAGAGAATTATAATTTAATGTTAACAATTGATTTAATGATGGCCATATATAAATTTGTGTGATAATTGTACTGAAAATTTTATAAATTAGATATAAAATGTACTTATTAGTACTTTCTAATTTAATTTAAGACATCGGCTTAGGGTGCTTGATGGAATTTCAATATAAAATCTCAACAATTCAAATTTAACTTTCTAATTTATTTATTGTTAAATTCGTTTCATTGTTTCAACTGCGTATTTGAAATTACACATAGTCAATAAATAAATATTTTAAAATTGAAATTGAAAAAACTGTTTATTGACGTTAACTTCAAAGTTAATATTCATATTGTGGCTTCTTTATGTAGATTTTTAGTTTTCGAAACTCTTTACCAGTAAAATTTGATAGTTCTTCGATTTGACATAGTGTCTTGAACATATTTGAAAACAGCGGTATCAGGGTAGTATAAAAAGTGAAGGGTAGCACTTGATAAAGCTCCACCGACTTCACAAACGGATGACACAATCATTTAGCAGAGTCGAGCGGATCAACTTGACACAGTACCTGATCGCTATCGTAGTCAGCGCCTCGTAAATCAACAGCTGTCGCCGGACGGGAAGCCTCCTCTCTCGACTACCTCTTTTCCCCTCTGCGCTCGTGCACTGGCGAGACGAAAACTTTTAGGAAAATACGCCGTCAGCTGTGTTGCAGAAAAGCGCGTCACTCAATTATTGTAAGTTATAAGTTTTACTCAGTAATAAACACTCCAGCAAATACTTCACGGTGTTGAGAGCTTTCGGATAGGAAGCTGTCAGTTTGATTTTTTTTGATTTGTGGAAAGTTTTTAAAAGTTTTTTGGCGGGTGAAGCGAAATGACGCGGGGTCGAAGCGGCCTAGGCTTTGGAAGGGCTCGCGGCCGCGGCGATATGCTTCAGTGGGGACGACTTGCGGTACTTTAAGGGGTTAGCACAAATTACAAAGACGAGTATAGCGACGAAGCGAAACACCAAGGCATGCGGTCAGCCAAAAGGATACGGACCTACTGGCGGGGCGGCGGACCCCGAGGCGGCCATATGACCGGGGGCGGGCGCCCGCGGCAGTCGGGCGCCTTCGGGAAAAGTCGACGGCATCCGGGAAAACTCGACTAGCGTCGGCGAGCGTCGGCGGACGGGAGGAGCCTAGGGTGACGCCTCCCTATTTATGATATCCCCCTGCCAGTTTTAAGCAGATTTTCACCAAGCCTTAGAAATCCTAAGGTTTATTTTTCATACTATTACTGCTATCTTGTGAAATACCCAACCTAACCTTCACTATAACTTAAGTTTTGATTTTTAAAAGTATATTTTAAATAGAATTAACTCAAACAAATACTTACGATAGTAAAAGGGGAAAAAGGTTATTAACATATGTTTTTCTATAAATTTTCCAAATGTAAAATATAAGTATCTTGTATACGTATATAATTAAATCAATGAATTGAAATAAAAAAACAGAAATTTATGAAACGACACGCCACATAAAAATTGTGAATATATTTCTTATAATCCTATGTAATACACTTGTTAATTTCCTTAATAAAGTTAACTTATTATATGGTATGTAAAGTTTCAAAAATCTCTAAAATGATATGAAGTGTGCAATCTTTGGTTGATAGATATTATTTTTTTTATTGTAATAAAATGTTTCGTACTGATGGAAGCTGATTTCAGTAATATTTTTTTATTTTGAAAAATTAATATTTATTACCAAATTAAAATGTATCGTTAGCCAAATATTGCAATGGAGCAGATGTAATAATTATTTTTTAACGCGCAACCATACGGTAAAAATTTCGGTTCATGTATTTTATTAACGTCTTCTGCAATGACAGTAAATGAACGAAATTATAAAAGCTCAGAAAAAAGACACTACTGTTTATTTAAAAACGTTAGGACGTTGAGACTCTTCGTTAGCTTTTTTTTAATCTCAGGAAAGTAGATGGAAACAAAAGCTTTACTGTTTGTTGATGCGATACAAGATGTTGAAGTGTAAACTGTGAGGAAGTGCTACCACGTAAAAAACAGAAAGAACATCTCCTTTCCAGAGCGTAGAAGGAACCTAATTGGCAGTTTTATAATCTTAACAAAGCCAATTTTTGCAGCAGTTAATTTTACTTAGTATGCATTTTATTTACTTAAGATTAAAGTAAAATGCAGCGAGCTTCTTTATAGTTAAAGACTTCGAGAACGATATGGTTAGTTTTAAAAGATTTTGCGTAGATTTAACGAATTGCATGTTTGAAAGCTTACGTTTCATTTCTTTCAGTTTACATTGTGTAATGGTACATTAGTGAAACGGTAATCTATTTTAATATTGGCGAAGTAAACGCGTGAAATTCGACCAGTGCAACGAAACAAATTAAAATTTTATTGATCGATTAATATGGTAATCTTCACATAATTTAATTATAAATTTCTTGTACCCAGTGCCACATTATATAACAAAATCAAGGTAGTTAGTGACGAAAAAACTATTTTTATATTTGAACATCATAATAAATGTACCCAAGTATAAAATTATCATTGTTTATACTTTTATCAATGTTTCAACTGAATTATTATTGAAAGTTATGGTATTCGAAAACGATAAGAGTTTTATTTAATAATAAATTAATAACTTTATACTTACAAAATGAATGTTCAATATTTGGTATCTTAAAAAAAATGGAGAAAGAAATCGTTCAAATTCATAATAAATATAATCATTAATATTTAAATTGTATGTGGTATACGTTACGTCATGCAGGTTTTTTGTTATTTTCTCTGTGAGGTATTGACCGTTTTATGTGTGCTTCATTTTAAAATGATTTACAATCCTATCTTTTGAGTTGACTGTATTAATACTTGTGATATTTACGAAATCATTATTTTTTACATTTACATAATTGTTTGCTTCGGTTGTTATGATAACGACCGATAACAAGATAACTTAAAAATAATTTATATTTCTATGATATCTTAAGATATAACGCAGATGTCAGATAATAAAACTTAAGGGCATGTGCACCGAGGGTATACCACTCGTGGTCTTCTTTATATATGAATCAATATCTAATCATTTAATAGTGATCTAAATCAGTACCACAGTACAGCAGGGAGCAGCAACTTAGATTATAGTTGAGTCGTTATGAGAACGTCATATATGTAAAATTTGATGACGTCAAGGAATATGCACTGGAATACCGCTACGGATATTACAAATTATCCTCCGTTATATATATCAGCCACCAGTCATCTGGTCTCCAAGCCCAGTTCCAAAGATTGGTTGTGGTTCCTAGTTGGACTGTAAATTACAACCACGTATGAATAGCTGTACGCACTGATCCAGAAGAGAGCAATACCACGCAGATAATAATTTATTATTGAGATAAAATCATTTATCACTGTCAGGTAACTCGAGGCTGATTCATATTAAGAAAATTCGAAAGAAATCATTTTTATTACCTATACCCATATTCCAGTGCACCAGCCTTCTAACTAAATGCGACATGCCTTATGTTGCTCGTTGGCATAGCAACCCAAAATGTAATACACAAATAATAGAATACCATTACAAAATTTTAAATTTCTTAAATATTTTTGTGTAAACTTCAGTGTTGTTCAGCGCGAAAAATACAGCGGAGAATTGTAAGTATCATTTAAATTAAAAAAAAAGTTGAGAAATTTAAAGAAGTTTCATCAAAATGTACACGTAACGGCTATATTGTATGTACACGAGTGCACCTTTTTATTCATTAATTATATATGATAGCAACATTTTATTATTTGAATTATCTTAGAAAAGAGACATTTATTTCCACCACAGAATTGTATTTCGTTTTTAAATAAGAGTAAACAAATTATTGCCCTTCTAAATATAAGAGAAAATTAAATTATTCAAGGCGAACCTCTTTGCACGTAAGGGTGTACACTCTGTTAATAAAATATATTGTTTGCTCAGATTAAAGTCTTGCAGGCGGAAAACTTGAGTAAGAAATCACTGAAAAGCTGTTTTCCTTCCTCGCTGCGAGCAATGTCACCTCTCGAGAAAGTATAATTAAGCATCAGTTGGGCAGGTCGATTTGCTCCGGGAAGCTTTTCTTTGCATTCAATAGAGCACTTTATTCGAGCGGCAAACATTTAGAGCTTTCTTACAGAAAAAAATAAAGCTACGCAATGATTGAAACGGATTTGTATGCCATTAGAGAGCTTTCCACTTGCAGCAAAATGTTTCATGCCTAATTTATTATAATGCAGGGTTGTGATTCTACAATGTTATTGCAACGGTGGATATTTGTATTATGTGAACTGCTGAATTATTTATAATTATAAACTGATTTGAAAGACACCTAAAATTCATCTTAAAATTCTGTTTGAAGGGTATAATACAATAAAAGATCTTTTCTAGAAAAACAGCTTGCATTAAATCTACGTTGCTACTTCTTTGGCCTTTGAGTTGTAGTATTTGAAACTGGAAAGAAGTTTTCAGAAAGTTTGTAAGTATTCACCATAACAAAATATATAAATAACCACTGCATTGACTTTAAATGTTACGAATTGTTTTTACACACCGATTACTAAAAAGGTTCTTGCGGGTCTTTTCTATGTGTTGGAACACAGAGTTAAGATATTTTATTAAGCGCTATTCAGTTATCGGTGACGCGGCTGCTTCGTTCATATTTCTTTACCTAAACTTTAATATTTTGTAAACTATATGATGAAGCATACGGTACTTTCTAGACCATAGTCACCTTTTCCAGGCCATGTCATCACCTTTTAGTTTCTTCAAATAAATCCAATCGCTAAAAACCGATAGTCTTATAAGACACTAAAATCCTACTGGTCGAAAGAGAAAGAATGAATGGTTAAAGTTTTCTCGAGGCATTCCAGCTTTGGCCATATCGGTGTCGAGTTTTTTTTAACGAATGTGAAGCTGTTGTATTTTTTTATTCATATAAACAAAGGAACGTTTTTGCCAAAATTTTTGTCACGTGTAATCTGAATGGCTCGTGTTAACAAAAATAATTTTAAAAATAAAATGAAATGTTTATTATCAAAAAAAATGTGCTTTAAACAAGTCTGTTTTTGTAACAGATCGTTACAATGTAAGCGATTCGCGAGTATAAATAAGGCTAAAATATTAATCTGTAAATGCATTTAAAAAAGCCGTGGCAGAATATTTTACGGTAGCGCAAGTACCCGTTGCGCCAGACAAACATTTTGTTTTCACTTTGCGCTCATACCAAAGATCTGTTGGTCCTAAGTGAAGCAACTTTTTCAATAAGGTGAAGTTTCTTGAATAACACATGCCACTTGTCTCAATGCACACATTTTCTTACACCATATCCTGCGAAGTTTCAACGAGAAAATGACCTAGGCGGTTATTGAACTAGTGTATTTACTTAAACTTGTATGGTAAACGCAAATCAATGTCAACGATATTAAAAGCGTTTAATGATAGAGAACTCTGAATCAACATTTTACGAGATTTTTTTGTACATTCAAAGTAACATTGATTTTTTATAAAAACGAAAATATTGTTAACCTAATAAATTCATGCGCTTTGTTAAATAAACGAATGTAAGAATAATTGTTCATAACACTTTTACTTTAACATTATAAAGGAGCCTTTAAAATATAGCATTGAATATGATCACTTTTAAGGTGTTAACTGTCAATTTTTGGTGGAAAGACATTGTATTAAAAAAACAAAAAAATATTACTACTACTATAGCTGTACCAATTTAACTTTGCCGTTATTGAAGGTGCCACCGTCACGTTACAAATGTTGCCATACTCAACCAGAACTGAAATTTCAATAAAATTTCTTAAAAGTAGACAAGATATTTATTTTGCATAAAATGGCAATTGAAGAAATTTATTCTCGACTGATATTTCTAGTTCCAAAATTGGCGGCGGCCAAGTTATGGAGATCTACACGGGACAGGGCTTAGTCCGTGGGCCGGGTTCTATCGGGTAAAGACAATTCATATTCGGACTTGGACCGGGCCAGGATAAGGAATTTTCAGAAACTATTTCAGGCTGTGTTCGAGTCACGAGTCAGCCATAAGGCAATACTATTTATAACTTAAATAATTTATTTCACATGTGATATGAATATCGTTGGAAATATGGAAACAATGACATATATTTTTTGAAAAGTATAAATGAATTCTTATATTGAAAGAAAAACGGGTATATTTGGGAGTTGAGAAAAATTTATTTGGTTCTCGCGTCGGGTTCGGGTAACAATTGTGATATTGAGACTTTTATAGACGAATTTGATATATATTGAGAGGGCCGGGGTTGAAGATGTTCCACTCGGAGGGGGTAATTTTATAAAATTTCGACCAGTACATACGTCTAATACCTAGTCATGAAAATTAACAAAAGGGTTGAAACATGTTTCACACATGTCATTAAGTATCCACTTGATCCAATCACTATTAGAAAAATTATGTCTCGTACATTTGTTCATCTTAGCAAAACAGAAAGGTGTGATATGTATTGAGGTATTTAATCAACTGAAGAGGTTGTACACCAACATATTTTTAATAATATTAATTATAATACAACCGATTTCGTTTCACATTGGCCAGTTCACTATAAAAATTTTCGGTCATACGTATCATTTAGTGATCGAGCTTATCGTTTAATTTAAAATAAATCGATTTTTAAAATAATCTATAACACTATAAACACATTGAACCATTATATGAGGCTTAACTATAATAATTTCAATCGAAATTAATAAACTTTTAAAAGGTTTTATGGAAGTATATAATCACTGTCAATTCTGGGAGAAAAAGCAGTATACTTGAAAAATATAATCCTGTACCACTACCGCATTTTCATAATGATCGAAACCGGTTTCGCTCATTCCGAGCATTATTATTATTATAAAACAAAATGAAGATTAAAAATAATTAGTAAATGCAAAAAATCAAAAAATACAAATCATTATTTGATATATAAGATAACGTTGCTATTAAAACTAAATGAAAGCCATTACGGGAAAGCATGTTTCTTAATAAGAGTATTGAAAATTGAAGGCCAAAACCCTTATATTATTATTTATGCATCAATTTTTACACAGCCAATTATATTAACATGTCGATATTAAGACGTTACATTATTATCAGTGGTACCCAATCTGCGTGTGCCGAGATTTTTTCGGTGATCAATTCCAGTTTAAGGATTTTAATGAATAACCTCATCTGGCATGAGCTAACCCCAGAGACTTTCATTTGAATTCACATTTTCACTAACAATTTAATGATAAAATGAATAACATAACAACAAAGATGAAAAATAAAGAAAATCCTTTCTCATCAATATCTCGATATTTAGTAATGTTTTAATTTAAAAAAAAATTAATCTCTCTTCGCAGTTGTTGAAGAATACACTACTGGTACTTAAAAGTTGAATTCTTAAAATACTAGTGAATAAGTGTTTTAATTCTGTTTATTGAAATGCTTTTGGATTAAAGGTTGCACAGCCGAAATTTCGTGAAATTACCCGGTCCGAGCAGGTCATCTTCAAGCCCGGCTCGGCCCGAGTTCGAGTCTCAATAACACATTTGTTGCATATTTACACATTTATTTTTCTCAACCCGGAAAGTTATCCATTTATACTTTTCAAACAATATATGTTATCGTTTCCATATTTCCAACGAAATCCATAGCACATGTGAAATAAACTATTTAAGTTATGAATACTATTGCCTTATAGCTGACTCATGACCCGAACATAGTACGAAATATTTTTCTTAAAATTGAATTCATTACCCGGGCCCGAGTATGAATCTGAATTGTATTCACCCACTCGAGCCCGGCTCACGGGCAGGGTAAAAGTCCATGCAGACCTCTATTTTGGATATGCAATATTTTTTTTTGTTTTTCCATCTAGTTCAGAGATGTCGCTAATTGTACTATTTGATTCTTTTTTATATATATTTTTTTGATTTTGAATTTTTTCCCTTCACGGGTGTGCGCACAACAACTCACCAAAGTTTGGTCAAAATCGGTTGAATGGTAAAGGAATGCATAGAGGACAAACAAATAAACAAATCTTTATTTATATATATATATAAATAGATAGATACCATAGGAGTCGTCAAGTGACTGTAAGCTTAGGCCGCAAAAACTTTTAAATCTGTTTTTTATTACACAAGTAAAAATGTATTTTTATGAAAATGTGAGAGTGTCAAAGGTTACATGGCTATTGTAAAAGCGAGTAGTGGCTCTAAAACGTTAAAGAAATCGTGTTTTTAGACATTAAAATGAGATAATTATCTGTTTTACATTATACACTAAATATGGGGTTCTTTTTGCAATAACTGATGCCTAATTATTGTCTCGCTGATCGAAAACGATTCCGATATTTCAAACTAAATTGTATTTTTATTCGAATTCATTCGAAAAAGTCACACAGCAAAACGTTTTTTTTAATCTGTATTATTTGGGTTAAAGGGTTATTTATTATTGAGCTTCAAAAAATCTTTTGCCAACATTGCCGATTCTTATTATTTTTACGTTATGGGAACACAATAAATTCATTCATTTGATTCAAGATAAATATACTAAAAACTTCAGTGATACCACATTTTCCGCTTTTCAGGAACCGAGAAAAAATTGAAATATAGGGAAAACGCCAATTGGGGGGATAGTTATTTACATTTATATGTTTATACATATGCACGTTTACATACATTTATATATCCTTATATATAAATGTTAGACACTGTTTACTGTTTGCCAATTCGAGTTCATACGTGTGCTCGAATGCCTGAAGATGCCGAAAGGCGAAACCCGGGTCGTTAATGACAAAATACATGGACATGTACAAAATCTCAACAATTCAAATTTGATATTGAAATTCCATTAAGCACCCTCAGTTGTTGTCTTAAATCATGCAACATGGCTTGGTTCATATTTCTTGGTTGTTTTTACAAAACAGTTTCGATCCAATAATTTAAGCAAGCTTTTAAATCCCTCAAGTTTCTTTAACCTTCCCGTTTTCATGCTAAAAAAAATCCTTATGATCTTATCTAGTCACATTTTGTTGCAGTGTGGGTTTTGTCATATAAACGCATTTTTAAAGCGAAATGACAATTTCAAAAAGTGAAATATGGTTTTATGTGGTATTAAGTAATAATTTTACGTAATTTTTTGTGTGTAAAACCTGAAATACATATCGAACTATGCGAAATTATCGAAAGATGCAAGAATCGAAATTCTTCATAGCAGAACAAACTCGAGACGTGTCTTGGTGTTGTTTGAAACAAAACGGTTGCATACGATACGTCATGCATCTCGGATTGTTACTATACTATACTTATTAATACTATACTATAGTTTTATATCTTTCAATGGTAAAATTGACGAAATTTTAAAATTATGATTTAAAATCATACAAAGAATACGTAAACTATAATGTATTTTTAATTTTAAATTATAAATAGAAATATTTTATTTAAAAATTGCAAAATTTTCAATTTTTTGTTTGACGTATTTCACAGATAAGTAAGGACCGAAGTAACTCATAGTTACACTATCGATACGTAAGGGTTTAAATGATCGTAGTTTTAATCTAATGTTGTATATTTCAGACGAAAATTTTATGAAATAAAAGCGTCCAAGTGGGTATTCAATTTAGTTAAATGAAACATGCAGAAACTGCTCTCAGATATCAGGAAAATGTCAACTCTGTGCACGTCATAACGTAGTTTAACTGTAGTTTTTATTTTAGGTGTTTTGGATTAAAGCATTTTTTTCACGATTGACTGAATTCATTCCTGGTACTGCTGGTTGAGTATCAATGTGTTTAGATGATTACATATTCCTTAATGCCTTAAAGTAGAATGAAACGTGTCATTTTGTGGCATTAACACACCTGGACTACCTGGGATCGACAATAATTGATAGCAATCCGCATGCGGTTTTGGCACGAGTGGTACTCGTGCGTGTCCCTAATGATATTCACGATAACTTTTTGGGCCCAACGAAATAGGGACTGATGCCAGTTAGTGTTTGCTTTTTAATAATAATTGCGAAAAACATGCTACGCATAATGCAATTTCGTATGTATTGCAACACTGAGGATTGCGTGACTCATTGTTCGTTGCAATATTAATACAAAATTCGTCATAAATGAATGCGCATTGTTTTGTGCCGGGGGTGAAATTGCATTTTTACATGCAACGGGTTTGACGAAATGCATATTAATATGTTTATTTACCCTTTATATTATTATTCATCGACAGTCTTTTATATTTAAGTGTATAAAATGATGAGGAATCAAAAGTTACACGATATATATTTGTATCATTTAGTATTGGTTAATAAGCATTTAAAATAAAATTGAGACCGATGAATAATTAATACTATTTAAAAGACTTATTTATATATATATAGTAAAAACCTTTTGCACTGAAACCTATAATATTAAAAGATATTCACAGATAACTATTATTATTATTAAAATAAATGTTTGAAATCAAATTAAGATAAGGCAAGCAAATAAGAATTAACACAAGATACATAAATTAGAAAACCAGCATACTTTATTAATTGAAAATCGACTCAGCGTTCTTGATGAAACTTCAGTATCAAATATAAATCTGACAGATTCAGCGCAAGTTTATCCGAGCACTTGAATGCCTGATGATGTCATTAGTGATTAGTGACAAAACTGTTAAAAACAAAGTCTACAAGATTTGAACGATTCAAATTTGTTAATTTATGATATATATGGAATTAAAATTGACCACTTTGTTATTTCACTTCTTTTAAAGCTATGTGGATTCCAACCAGGGACGGCTCTTATAAAGGAGCAAAGGGTGCAGTGCACTGCCATGAACATATTTATTCAAGTAATAGGCGATATTGTACAAACTAATTTTAAATTTTCCCGCGTGTTCCCCTTAAGGAAATATTGCACGAAGCGATTATTCACAACAATGCTTAAGCGAACGTATTCCGCACCAAAATACTAATAATAATAATTATTGTTTGTGTAAGCTGCATACGGCGAGGAGGTCCAATTTCTGTATAGCTCTCCCAGAGTAGAAGGGATATAGTACTAAACTTTAGTTTTTTGTGACGTCGCCTGTGTCGCATATTCGATTTACATACGAAGTTTTTAGTTATTCAGGAGCATTGCACCTCTTGCCAAATTATGACGACCGTTCCCGAAAGTATTGAAACTAGCAGAGACCTGTCGCATATGTTTAGTAAGTACGTCGAAAGGACCTGTAGTATATTGAGCCTGTCCACAAAGAAACGCATACCATCAAATGTATTTACTTTCTAATTACATATTTCTAATATTTACGTGCTTCAGTAAAGAATAGTGCATATTCCGTCTCATACATTAAAGAAAATCGTCGGGATTTTTCGAAAAGGCTGGAAATTAAAGCAGCAGGTCGTCCTAGTGTACGGTTAATAATAAAGTGTTTAATCAGAAATTGAATGTAGAAATTGTACAAAAAAAAAAAAAGTTCGTAAGTAAGTTATTACAGATTCCAGTGGAAAGTGAGCGTTGTTTCTAAACATTAAAAAGGATTAAATCATTTTTGAGAAATACCATGACTCAAGACAGACTGAATGCTCTTGCGACGTTGAGTGTAGAGAAACACTTGGTATCGTCAATATCAGACTTAAATGTTTGTGTTATTGAAGTGCTTTCAAAATCCAAGAATCGGAGAACGGATTTCTTGCATAAATAGATGAGTATTTTCTTGCACTCCCTAATATTCTTGTCACCGGCCGCCACTGATTCCAACTATTTGTCATTATCAACTATTCGAATATTGAATAGTAAAACTAAAACCATTCGAATATTTTCAAATATTCAATTAGTTTTTGAAGTGTGAATATGAAAACGTCAAGCTGTTTGTCCGACATAATTGACTGGACAGTTAACACAAAAAAAAAATTTACACGTCGCTATTACCCAACTAAAATAAAATGATTGAAAATTACCACAGAAATAAAGTTTTTATTAAACGTCGACATATCGTTGTTTTTTGTCCACCTTTGTAGCATTTGCACCTGGCGTTTCATATGAAAAAGATCAACCCAAATAACGATATAAAGAAAATAAAATCATCATGCTTCGCTCATGCATGAGAAACCATTTTTAGTTTTATTATAATACCAAATGATCATTATGTCTCCGAGTCAAAATAATTAATATTAAATAAATGAAACTAGCCCCCTTCTCCTAAGCTCATGCTTTTTTTATACAATGGCGATAAAACGTTTATATTTAAATATAGTGATTACAATTTTAATTTAAAGATTGACCATTAAGTTAAACTATGATAATTTAAATATTAGCGTTGATATTGCTTAATAATAATGGCATAGAATTTTCGAGGTTTTAGTTCGTTATCATTGAGAGTTTATTTATTGTGTTACCAAATAGAGAACAACAGATACGTTAGATAAGAACCAGATTGAGCCCGCGGAACAGGGGTTGTCCATATATGGCTTTGATTAACATTAGTTTTTATCAACGGTTTAAATATACCTCTATCGTATATTTAAAATATATTTTTATAAATTTAAAGTTGTAAAAGAAATGTATAAGAATAATTTTCTCATCAAAGCGTCTGCGTGTATAATTATTATCGTTAATTAAAGCCCATAGAATTCACAATATTATTAACCGTACCAAAAATAATTTACCTCACAGGAAAACAGAAGGAAAATCGTACCGCTTCTCTTATTACGTGGTAATTACACATAGGCTTAGTGATAGAAAAGGACAGCGCCCGTGGTTTCAATGGGGCGCAAAAAAGACGGCAAGAGTGGACTATTCTGCGAGTACAAATAACTGCTCTTTTCCGCTGTTTTTTGTGTATGCATCATCATATCCCACATAAAGGCGAAGTGAAGAGGAGCCAAATTACTGATATCAGGAGGGCATATGGGCGGAGAAGGTGTCGAGCTAACTAGTCTTGTCTCACAAATACTGCTAGCCGGCGATGTAGGAGATAGGCGCAGGGTCGGCGCTAGATTTTATAGGATTCATATAACTTATGATAGAGCTTTTATTGTAGTAGTGATTGTTTTTATGTAGGCGTCGATTTCTTTTAACCTAATTCGCTTTCTGCTTATAAAATAAATAATATTTGTTGTTACTGAATACTGACAATTTTATAATAAGATGAGGACCCGTTTCGCTTATCAGTCGAGTATTTAATTTGAGTTGTGTACAAACGGTATTTAAATAAATTGAAAATTAGTTGAATGTCCCACAAAATAACAAAAATTCTAAAACAACTAGTCAATATATTAATGATTCTATTTCAACAAAGCATTTTTTTTTTAAATAAAACACATTTTTTTGTACTAATTCCACATGTTTATTGTGAACATAACCGGCTTCGATCATCGCAAGCAAGAATAATAAAAATCATAACAAGGTTATTTATATACTATTTAATGATATGTATAATAATTACAAGGCAAATATCAAAGAGTTAGGGTTTAAGAACTGTGACAAGAATTTACAAGTAATCAAACAAATTTTATATGAACAAAATTTAATAGTCTACATTTAAATGAATACTAATCTAAATCAACTCAATCGAATAACAAATTAATAAATACTAATACAGATTAGTATTTCTTGATCTGTAAGAGGTTCTAAACATTTTAATTGTACACTATTTAATTTCAATATATTATGACCAATTTCTCGCTATTCACACAACCCTTCCCTTGATTCGTTACTGGCATGGTGAAAACAAGCTGAACAGTAATTATTAGAGGTTTGTTAATATTTGCGGGCGGCTGTCCTACACGCTCCTGCTTTGTATGCGCTCCGGATACTATTTTTGCAGTTATTACACATCGTCACACGGCGCATGCAGTGGACACGTGCGCTTCTGGATTGTTTACTGCGAGAATAATGAGGTGAATGATAGTATTAAAATAAAAACAAATTTGAACAATCAGGAAAGCTTTTGTTATAGATCGACGTCAATTGTGTTTTTTTCGTATATTTTTTTATACGTGGAAGAAAATGTTTGAAATTAAATTTTCAATGGAATTTCATATTTAAAGGTGTAAACATCGGCTTCAAATCAAATGCAAAAACTATACATTTATAAATTAATGTTAATAGACTTATATTAGATAGACAATAATTATTGGCATAGGTTAAAATATCAAAGTATTTAGTTCGTTGGTAACTATTTCGGCGTAACGCCATCGAAATAACTATACTATCACATATTTTAGCTTAGCTATATGATACTGTTTGGAAGAGAGACGATATAATATCATCTCACGTATTCCAACATCATAAAATTTATTTAAAATTGAAATATTACGTAGTAATTGTGATTTTGGATAAGAAGCTAACGTCTTATTATTAATTAATCGCTTAAGTAAATGAGCAGGCCTGTATTTATTGGGTCGTAATTAATCAAAAAGGTCAGTAATGAATTCGATAAATGATCAGTATAAACGTAGTCAGTTAATAAAATAAACGGTCAGTAATTTAAATAAGATGGTTAGTTATTAAATTAAACCTAACCAAAACTTTATTTACTTGGTGCATGTTTATTGAAATCATAAATAAAATAAACTTTTCTTAATGTACAATTTTAAAACACTTTAATTGTATACCACTCAAAACTGTTTAATTGTTTACCACTCAAAATGGTTTAATCAAACTCGCGTATATATACGTATAACCTAAATCAGATTTATTATTTTATCTTTTTTAGTTAGTTAACCAAACCTAACCTAAGCTTCCTTTAATACTTACTGAGCGTATCTTTAATATTTAACTAAAATTTTTATTTTTCTACTGACCGTTTTATGCATTTGTTACTGACCGTTTCTTTAATATTTACTGACTGTTAATTGAATTAGATACTGACCAAATAATTAGGTGCCAAATTAATATTTGTGTGGTAGAAGGTAAAACTAAATACTTTATCTATTTTATTCTGTTATAATGGAGTTCTACCGAGTGAATACCACTTCAATCAATACAGTTATTAGCTAACTCACACTAGTAATTAGATACAAAATACATTTTTGACCAATTGCGCACGTGTGATATAAAGAAGAGTTTGAAAACTTACCGTTCAACTATACTATTTGCACAATACAAAATTAGTTCACCAAAAAAATTAATAAATTAATAGAAATCTATTATTTTCTACGATGAAAAATTATTGCACGACTGATAAAGATATTTTTAATAACTGACAAACCTTCATGTGTTTCAGTGTTAAGTATTCATGTATATTATTTTTATGCTGGCTAGCGTAATTTAATCATTGACGCAAGGGAAACAATATCAAAATGAAAACAAAGTAATCATAACAGTAATTAATCTTCACATTATTAATAAATTCAATAACCAGATTTTAATTGAAATTTTATATTAAATTTTGAAATAATGAAACTACTATAGTTTAATGGCTTAATTGTTTATAATGTTGTATAATATTTTAAGCATCAATTTCTTTTAAATCCATCTTCAAAAATGACAGAAAATGGTTCTTAGTAGGTAGGATAGTAGTTTATTGTAGAACTCTGTGTATTTATATTATTTACTTGTGTATACATAACTACTTAATTTTCTGCACCATATAGGTATTGGGTTCGTTTTGAAGCTATTATAGGTTGCTCGTTACAAAGTTGTCGGCCTCGTTCCGGCTTTGTTTTGAACCAACCGTGGCGCCTAATAGCTAAAGTCTCTCTGTGAAAACGATGCTTTGAGCCAAGCTTCAAGTCACAACATATAAAACGTGCAATATGTTTATTACGATACCAACCATGAATATTTAAATATACCAATGAAATAAACACAATTTTTTTACTTGTTTTAAAAACATAAAAGTTCTTTTACTCAAATGTTTTGTTTTTGATACATGATCAAGGGTATACTGATAAAACGAATGCAGACATATGCAGACAATTTAATGCTCTAAGTACTTTTTTTTAAGGTGTCAACTGTTGATTCTTGGTGGAAAGATATTATATTTAAAAAAATAAAACACAATTCATTTTTACTACTTCCACATCTTTATAATGATCAGGACCGGTTTTGCTCATCACGAGCAATATTAACCGATAAAAATACAAAAATAACAGGCCTATTTATATAAAATTGAGTGTTAAAAATTGAGGTATATAAAACAATTGGTTCATGAACTAAGACAAGAAATTACTAATTATCAAAAAAATTATACTTAACCAAATAAAAAAGTCTACAATTAAAATGTTAAGGAGCTCTTACAAATCAATCAATACTAATCTGAAATCACAAACATAGCTTCATTAGAAGTCCATTAACTGAGAATTTTTTAATGACATTACTGATGTATTAAGCAAATAACTGATTGGGAAAATTTTAAGAAGAAATTAGTGAACCGTTACTTTAAGTACCATTAAGTATTGGTACATAGAATAAAATCGCTTTTAAATAAAAACAGTATTGACATATTGCTATATAAAGAATGTTATGACTATTATAACTGGTCGATACGAAATCTAATGATTTTTATACGAAAAGGTTTGTTATTTATAGTGAATAAAAATATTTTTAAAAAACAAACAGCTGTACTTGAGAGAAAGAGAGTACGTTGAAAAAAATAATACTTCAAATGCGATTATCTCAAAACTGATTTTTATGCCTTCTGTTAGTAGTCTCGAATTATTAAGTAGTCATGAAACAGAGGGATGACCCCTGCAAGAAATTTAATGTAACCCATTGTACCATTAAAACTTAATTTTTACAATATTCTCAAGTAAATAAAAAAAAAAATACTATATACAAATTCGATGCATTATTCTTAACATAACTATGATTTTTTCTGGACCGAAAGTTATACAAAATGTTAAAATGTTTTAAAATGAAAACAATTCAGACATCAATAGGTTGTAATTTGATGAATTTATCCGAGTTATAATAATTTGAAAATTCTTCGAAACAAAATCTGGGATCGTAATTGTTATTCGAACGTATTGATACAATATAGTTATAAAATCAATTTGAAATTAAATAAAATTTATAAAAAATGTTTTCAGGAGAAAAAACAAGCTTGTACTTGAAGAAACCAGTCAGTGATGGCAACGGTTGGATGACAAGATTTACTGCAGAGCTCTTCGGTCTGCACAAAGATTGCAGCGCAGTCCATTCAAAAAAGATTAGAAGGCTGCGCTGACAAGGTCACGTACGCCGTATGAATGACAATCAAACGGCATAAGAGTGATATCCACCAATCCAATGGAGTTTAGAAGAAGAAGAAGGCTGACGTATGAGAGGAAGGAACTGTGAATGACTGTCGCATGCTTTAGGAACCAAGCTCTATGGCGGCCCACGGCGTTGGTGGAGGAAGCTAGGACCCACCCCGTATTGTTGAGCTCATGATGGATATTTTATCAAGATATCAGGCATGCATAAGTTCAGACAAGCGTCCTATGGAAATCGATTCGAACGCAATTCCTAAAAACATACATATTTAAAAAATATATTATTATTATTTATCACTTAACTCCCTGCGCAATAAAGTGCATCCGATCAAGTCTTGAGGAATTTCTTCTTGGGCATTCCTGGCGAAAAATTGAAACAGGCATAACATTATTACGTTGCGAAATACACACTGTAAGAAGAGTAGTGCGTACAACGTTGACCATAGGGCATAAAAAAAGTTTGGATAAGGCTAAGAATTCGTTTCTTATTATATTTTTTAAATTTAATTACATACCAGGAGAGTAAATCATTAATATTGATCACTTTGAAGGTGTTGACTGTCAATTGTTGGTGGAAAGGTATTGTGCCTAAAAAACAGAAATTACATATTTAATTATCTTTAAGTGGTTGAAAATTTTCATTTAAAATTTTCCATTTGCGACTAACCAATATTTACGAATTATTTTTAAAATCATTATATTTTGCTCCGATAATTGATTTTTAATGTGGTTTCATTTTTAATTTCAGATTAGTATTTATTGATTTGTAAGAGATTCTTAACATTTTCATTGTAGACTATTTAATTTCTTTCACACATCATCTGATTGCTTACCTGTAAATTCTTGTCATAGTTCATTGACCAACTGTTTTACATACCTTGTAAATGTTTACATTCAATTTTATATAAAAAGACCTGTTATTTATTATTTTTATCAATTGATAATTCTCACCATGAGCAAAACCAATGTAGAAGACACATGTAGAAGTAGTACAAATAAATTTGTGTTTTAAAAATGTATTTTGGTGTTGAAACTATTTAATTTTGAAGTCAAAACGATTTTCTTCACTACAACGTTAAGGCATAGCAATATTTGGTTACTGTGGTAATTTATCAGTGACATCAAGTTTCATTTATTTATATATTGTTAGGATTATTCATGAATATTTCTAAAACAATTACAAAACAATTTCGAAAGCAATGTATTTTACGTAGAATCGTACGTGCGTTGAATGTTTTAGGAATCTTTCTAAGTTTAAGATATCTATTTGAAACACCATTTCAAGATTTCGCAGTACAATATCAAAAGTAAATTTACGGCTGTACTAACCAATATTATCAATTTACTTACAATTTCTGAGCTGGTCAGTAACTTGTAGAATTTTGTAGAAGACATGTTTTGCAAATTTAGTTTGTAAAAAGATGTCTCACATTGCACCAAAATACTTTACTTCTATTTTTAGTAACGTAAGCATATGGACGACAGTGGACGTTCAAATTTAATGTCGCGACGGTGTTGGTAAGGCTGTAGGCAAACACACGACGCCAACGTGCATAAAGGGTGTACAATTTTTTTTAAAGGAAGTATTATAATTACATTTTTCATTACAACTAATTGATTAATGTCGGCATCCGTTGTGTCGTCGGCTACGGTTACGGATGTCTCGAGTTCAATTCCCGGTATGAACAGTTTCATAAATTGATGTTTGCGATGTCTAAAACTCTTCCCTACCACTCAATGGATCCTCAAAAACGGGGCGTAGCGAGTGCAATTAGCTAACCACTAGTCCTGTCCTAGCCCTACCCTTCTATCCATACTCTCTTCGAAAAAAGAGAGGATGAGGAACTGAGCAACAAGCAGTTCTCATAGAAAAACTTATGTTGAAATACCTCCATTAGGAGGCCATATGCTGCAAGTTGAGAGCAGACATGGTAAAAAAAATATTGATTTCCATCAACTCAACAAAGTCACCAGAGAAAAATTGGAAAAGAAAAAACATCACAATTAGGCCTATTCATTGCTCAAGATTTCATATCACATTAAACTGAAAAATCAACATGACTCTAATGTTGATCATGCTTGAATGAAGCTGGAATATTTTGATCATTAAGTGAAGATTATAAGCATTAATATCATAAAAAGTGTTTCCTAATAATCACTCCCACCTGAGTATTTTTTTTTTATTTTATGCAAAACGTACAAAAGTCAGTTTTAAATTATAGTGTTAGTACCTAAACAACCATATTGAACCTTCACATTCAGTATTCGTAGGAGTTTTATCAATTGGTCACCCCACACAAATACTTCAACATCCCTTAAGAACAGTAATAATGAGAAAGAATTCTTTCAGAAAAGGGCTATAAAGACTCCTACAAATAAACATAACGCTTCTTAAGAAAGTCTGTACCCACTCCAGACAATAATTAGCCAGAAAGCATTCAAAGTTTCAAAACGAAAAAAATAGCGATAAGTTCACTGATAATGTATCAATATTATTAAAAAACCGCTGAGTGCTGGTGGGCTTTTAGTTGAATTTTTATTGGCTTTCACGATTTTAATACAATTCATAGATTTAGAGATTGGATAGCTATATTGCCAATATCATAAATTGTCCGTTCTCTCGCATACACTTGAATTCAACTCATTCGGTATTCATTTTATGGTGGCTTTTTAACGCCGTCGAAAAGTTTAAGGCCCTGTGTGCTTTGTACGTTATTCCACTGTCACTTAAGAGATGATAGATTGTATGGATACGCATTATGCGAAAGTTTTATATCACAGCTTTTACTGTTTGTAAAAATACGAGAGGACGAGCTTATTTTTGGATTGAAAGTTTAAATGCTGCGTCAATTGATATTCTATTATGAGTGGAAAACGAAATTTAACGACTCTTTGTAAGGGTGTGAAGTAAGGATTCCAACTATTCGAATATCGAATAGTAACACTGACACTATTTGAATGAATTCGGATATTCGATTAGTTTCTGAAGTATGAAAATACTATTAAAAATTCGAAAGATTATATAAATGTACATTCCAATACCGTTCCATTGTACTATAATGCATATAATATGCAGCTGTGTCGGATTACTACTACAGTATTTATCCAACTATTGAAATTACGGCATGTTTAAAGGGCTTTTTAGCCCCGATTCATTTGCCAACCTCAAGTATTATGATAAGATATTGAATGCGTTCGAGTTTGGTGAAGGCAACAATAACCACTACCTGGCGTATTCGTTATTATTATTGAAATCTGTTGAAATTGTGATGTGATCTTTAGTCGATTTTGTAAAATATTTCATTTAAAAATTTTTAACATTGCGAATATAGCGAAGTTTTTAACAACGCGAAAATGTTAAAAAAATATATTCGATTTGGAATCCCTAGTGTCAAGGATACAGAATATTTTCGAAAATCGTGTTGTAGAAGAAAATTTAGTTGTTGTAAATATAATTTTGTATCGGTGAAGCCAAATTGTCATAATAAATTCATTCGATATAATACATTATATTTAAACAATATATAACTAAAATTGATAACTTAGTTATTCCACTGGCTTTGCTACTAAATGGGACACGTATTTCGTATCTTTAAAACAGATTGATCATATCGCAAGATAATTTATTTCTGAGGTAAACAATGATAACTTAAAAATGTAGGGAGGGATGGGTTACAATGCTACCGTTAAATCCATTAAAAACATTTAAACTAATTTAACATGAAATGCTAAAAAATAAACACCAATTTAATCAATCAAAAATCGTCGCGTGCTTGTGTGAGTTTGGAGACCCATGTCGACTACGTATTCACTCGCCAGGAAAGACGAATATAATAAAAAATGATAGGTAATATTAGAACCAGACCTATTTTCATTTATTTTGGTGAGCTTCCCGAACGAAAGAATAATTAAAATTGAATTTGCATTCATATATATATAATAAACTGTATTTTAAATATTCATAAATTACGCTAACATAAAATATTTATCCAATTTTCAGACAGCTGCAACTTTATGTTGAAGTTAGAGTATGTCCAAGTCCGACGAGCTACATAGAGTTTCGAGATATCGGGAGCACTTGATCACCGAGAGTTGCGCAGAAATTCTTAAGTGGCTGCGAGAGACGCTTTTAATTTGTACTGCTTTCCCCGAAACACATTTGGCAAGACGCCTCTTTTCCATACTTTCGACCCCCCGCGGTGGTGCGGGAGCGTGCTACGGCGTAGAGGTTGGGAGTCGAGCCGGCGCCTCGTCGTCTGACTTTGGCCTAGGCGGAACATAAAATGTACCAATGTAACTAAGAACATATTTCAAACCACTGTGAAACATAATTCTGAGAGTATTTTAACGGGGCAATTATACATTATGGATGTCGTAATTTAGATTTTTAGCTGCGATATTTAACAGGTTTTTTTGTTCAAATGCCCGCAAGTGTGCTCGTTAACATGGCTTTTGAGTAATGTTTAATACCAGTAATGGAGTAAACCAAAGATAATATATTCTAATATCAAAAACGCATTTAATAAGCCACTGAACTCTACATTGTCTTCTAAAAGAGTAATTTGTATTTAGTCAACATCATATTAATGATATAATTCAACGGTCCTTAACCTTTTTCGCCTTGCGTACCCTTTGGCAGCCAATTTCACCAAACTTTACCCCTCATACAACAAAAATATTTATATTTTATTTAGTTACTGTTATTTCATATCTGTAGTTTATATAAATAAATAACATTGGTGTGGCAAGAAGCGTGTAAGTAGGGCAGACGCAATAGGCTCTGCTTAGTAAGGATTTTTAAAAAAGGCTTGATTTATACAAGGAAAAATTAAATTTACTGTAATGTATATTTTTTCGCGCTGGGAAATGTTTAAAAAGTCATTTCCTTGTTTTTATTATTTGAATTGCTTGAGATGCCGTAAAATAGAGAAAGATTTCTGCTGCCATTTGACAGCATTTTCCCACCCACTCCACTCTTAGGATTAAGACAGTGTTCATAGCATGTGTACGAAAATCTTTTTTTTTATGAATTAGTGCTTTATTTTTTAATCGTTGTGCATTTTCAGTGGTTTTCACTATACATTTAAAGTGTTTTGATAAGCATATTACGTCCACTATTATTGATGTATCTATCGTGTACCCCGGGTTGAGAATCTCTAGTATATTTGATACAAGTAGTTTTAATAATTAATAGTTTTTTATAATTAATGGCACATTTTACAAAGCTATTTGACTTTCGAGGGCTTAAAGGAATGTTCTCGTAATAGTGACACTTAAAAAAATCTATGTACATCGCAAAGGATAATAATATTTTTAATAATTTAAATGTTTTTGGATGTCTTAAGTTTAATCTTCTATTTTTATTTTGAATAAACTTTTATCGTACTTTTAATAATAAACTTAGTAAACACGTTTTTTAATAACCGTGCGTTACAGCATATCGGTTACACTAAATTATTTTTAAGTTTAAATCACATAACATAAGCTAGATTAGATTTTTTTAAAATTAAATCGAGATCAACTTGACGTAAAATGACGTCGCAAACACCCATTCCAAAATTTAAAATTTAAAAATCTTAATCTTATATTGATCTTGCCGGGACCTAAACCTAGACCCATCTGATCGCTAGCGTTAAGCATTTAAATTTACGTATAAGAAGAGGACCACTATACTTTTTGTGAGAACTGGCTGTATGTCAAACGATTATCATCTAAAGATGCTTCTTAAAGAGGCGAAACGCGTCACGTTAGTGATAAACCAAGTGGAATAACTAAGTTATCAATGTTTAATTTAATTTTATATTAAAAATGAACATCCACAAAGTCACCGCCGAATTTATAGAAAAGATTATCATCTCTCTTGAGATTCATAAGGATAGAAGGTTGAGACAATGCATTAAAATAGTACCAATTAAATTATTAAATAAATTGTTTGTGTTATTGATAAATACAATTAAGCAGTGAAAACGATCATACGGTTTCGTTCCCTTTCATATATACATTTTGGATTGTATATTCACATCCCTCCTTGTCTTCTCAGTCATTAGAGTTTGAGAACAATTAGCGAAGCACATTTCAGTTACTACGTCATAATTATAGATCTCAAATAGTGTTCGTAAAACATTTTTTCGACAATCATATATTTAAACATCAAAGAAAATATTCAAAATAAATGATTACAAATACAGATGCGTAGAAAATACAGCATAAGTTTGTTATGAAGAATTTACTTCAGATAATATTTTATTAATAAATAAACATACTTCAAAAAAAACAACGAATTAAAGACTGCAAATGTTAAGTTAGTTCACTGTAATTTAAGACATCGACTGAGGGTGCTTGATGGAATTTCAATATCAAATTTGGATTATTGAGATTTTGTACACTTCGTTAGTGACAAAATACATGGAAGTGTACAAAATCTCAATAACCCAAATTAGTTCACTGTTTTTACGGTAGAAAAATAATTTAGTGTTTCGGTTATCTTCCGTCGTGCTCAAAATTTTAAATATATTTTTTTATTATACGTCGTATTATGTTCTCACAGTCGTCCAGTTGAGTCTCGTAAAATACTCAGAGTTTATCTATATGGTGTCCGTACTCTCTAAGACATATAAAAATATCTTTAAAATATTGCTTTTAGTTTTAAAAAGTAAATCTGAACACTTTCATACGTTCAAACATACCAGCATTGTAACAACAGTACCATTTTTAGAGTAATATTTTTCATATGAGCTCTCAGCGCTAAAGTACGTGTTGGAATAAAAGAAATTTAATATGTTTTTACACAGACACTTGGAAGTTTTATTACTTAAACGAAAGTGATGGCTTCCTTTATGAGAACCTTATACAGCAACACAACCTTTTTTGAGAAGCCTACCATCATACATATCCGGGTGAAGGCGCAGTTAATACTGTGCACGGAGAGTAAGAAGGCTTGCGGACAATTTAATGTCCTGCAATCTGAAGTAACGAGACAAACAAATGGCTTCCGGTACTAAGCCAAGCTCTTTGCAATGCAGCATACTTGAAACGTTTTTGTATTTCGGCTTAATAAAATAGTCTAAGGCTTCTTCTCCTCACGTTCTTCACGAAAGTTATGTTTTATAATATTCATTTCAAAAACACAACCGGTGCCGTCATTTTAAGATTAATTTATTATTTTCCGTAGAAGATAATGTTCCGTCACACCTAGAGCATCCAATCCCGGACTCTCTTTATTACCTCGTTATTTCGGGATTAAGTATTTATCAATACCGGGATCCCGGTATTGGTCATTAAGTGTAATTTCATTTGCATATTAAAATTTTTATGTGTATCCGTTGTTGCTTCAATTGGCATGTACATATGATTTAAAATTTTTTTGGGCATTGAATGATTTTGTTATTGATTGACATTTGCAAAAAAAGCAACTTAATGATGAAAATAGTTTCATATTTTATTTTATTTATAAAGGTAGGTTTTACCAGATGGTATCCAAAAGAGGGACATGTCCTTCAATTCCACATCAAAATAAATATTGTCCTCCATTCATTTAAGAAGTAAGGAAGTATTTTAATCCTCCTTTGTAAGTATTTTAATTTGAAATATGAACCATTTTTTAGGATTTCAAGTGAATCCCGAAATTCCAGGATTCAATAATTGACTGGGATCCCGGGATTTCGAAATCCCGGATTCCGAGATTGTAAGCCCTAGTTATCACCGATCTGATAAATATACGTATCAATCGTAAAATAATGTTCTAAAAATAAAGCAGAATTAGACAGATCAATTAATACTCACGATGAGCGAAACCAGTTCTGATCGTTATACAAATGCGGAAGTAGTACAAAAAAGTTTTCTTATACTTAAAAAATATAACGCTTTTTCTTCAATAATTGACAGTTAACACATCAAAATTGATTAACAAAATAATGGCTTATTATGCAGTTTAACTGTCTGTTCAAGAAATGAAATTGATATTTGAATTGTAAGCCAAAGTGACGTATAATAAATTTATTCATGTTAAATATTCACACAATGCCTGCCAATTTGAGTTAATATTTCCAAATTCTATTATCGATGAATTGTTGAATTCATAAATAAATAATATATATTTGATATTTATCTTTTTTTTCTATTTGACAACATTTCAATGATAAGAACTACTTTAACAATATATATCGTACGATCCATTTTGCCTTTTGGATTGACAAATATCAAATTTTATCTTGTATTCAAAAAGATTTTCCACGAATGACACCCTGATTCCATCAAAATAATTTAAGAGTTTATTTTTACTCATAATTTATTTAGATTCAATATATATATATTTTTACTATATCCACTTCCGTGGAGCATATGGCCACCTAATGGAGGTATCTCAAAAAAAGTTTTCTTCGAGAACTACTTGTTTCTCAGTTGCCCAACCTCTCTTTTTCGAAGAGAGTAGGGGTAGAAGGATAGGGCTAGTGGTTAGCTAATCGCTCTCACAATGCTCCGTTTTTAGGACCGGATGAGTAGGAGGGAATTTTAGATATCACAAACATTCATGCATAGAAATCTATTTCATTAATTGTTAAAAATATGCAATAATTTTACAAGAATTTACTGCCGTATTTGGTTCACTTGCAAAATGTATTTAGTACCATAGATAAAATTAATATGAGTATACGAACAGAAGCGGCTTAATAAATACAATATTGCATACATTATAATGTTATGAGGTTTGAATTGTATGGCGAATGTAATTTATGTTTTCAATGTTTTTTTTGTTTGTGATTTATATAGGACTTGTAATTTACCAGCTGGTCAGGGAAACATTTACATTTCTTAATCAGTTTTAAAGACCAAACCATTATGGAACTGTCAAATCAACATGAACAAAAAATCCATTAATATTTATTAAATTGTATGCTTTATGTACTAAGTAATGAGAAGTTAAGAATGATTTATTATTTACAACGCTAGTGATGTATGTATATCATTATTGTAACACTAGCTTCTTGGCAGTAATTGAAAATTTGTAATAATTATTTTGTAAATTCGTATCAAATTTGAACACCATCTATCGGAGAATAAAGTAACTATGCGAAGGTATTATATTGTATATTATAATTATAAAGTTTAAGGCATTTAGCGATGCAATTTAATTATATTAAAATGAAATCCCATCACCTGGCACCTACAAGTTCACGCTAAATTTTATTGGGCAAAAAATCTGAATCAAACCAGTGAAGGTTATTTAACGCTGTTTTTATAAAATGATAGAGATTGAAATACATATATCTTTCAAGTAGTATAGTACATATTTGATTTTACAAATATGACATCAAGTTTTTATTGATTGTAACCATATAAAATAGAAAAAATAATAAATATTTTTGATTGTCAAGATTCGTGCCATAATTTTAACCCGCATACATATAATCAGACACTATTCGCAGCGCAGTGTCAGTGTCCGTGGAGCAGCTAGTAGCGTCGTTGGCTACGGTTAAGTAAATTGATCTTTCAATCGATTTATGGATTTCTGTTCGTAATCCAATTTTGGTATTAAAGTTTTTTTTTTTTTTAAATGATTTAGAAAACTGTATTAACAAACTACTTAAGCACATGTAGATAATACCTTGCGTTTATGATCATCTCGTATGCAGGACCTGCTCGGAAATCACCAAACAAAACAGGCATCCTATTGACATGTTACATGCGAGCGACTATCAGCATTTCACTCCATCAAACTCGCACGTTCTTACAGATATATAGTGTAATTGTATATTCATGACAAGAGATGTTTTTAATACTGAAATTATACTGCCAAGTTAAAATAGTATTCTGTTTAAGATATTTTTTCTACTCGAGTTGATCTTAGGTGACCTTTTTCATATTCGCCTCGGATGTATTTTTAAGTGATTATAAATTTATACATCCCCAAACCATTTTTTTCAGAAGTTTTGACGATATAATAACGAGAAAAAAAAATTATATTGATCTAAGTTAAAGCTATCACGAAACCGTTTAAAATCATATTCTTTGAGATTTGGCTAATTTTTTGACTTTAGTAAGGGACAATGCTTATAATATATGATCAATTAATTGCTGTACACCTTCTGCCCAGATGTTTGTACAAGAATATCACAACCACAATGCCCTTCGATAAAATTCTAGTATTTTCAAATATACAGTTTCCGGTTGTCGCCCAGTGTTGTAATAATTGGATAGAGATAAGCATAAGGGAACCAACTGCAAATTTGCCAAATGGAGATATTAAATGTCAAAGTTTTCACATCTTTTTAAATACTTTTGGTTAATTTTGTGGACGTGAAAACTATTGAATATTATGGCTATTATCAATACAACTCTATTACTACTTAAAAATATAGAAAACATTCATAGATTTTGAGATATTAATCAATAATTCAGTTGGTAACGTTTTATTTTATGACAATTTATATACAGATAGCAGTTACAACCGTTTTGCATAAAGGAACCAACAGTTTGTTTCCTATTTTCCATGAATTCGGCGGTAATTTTGTGGAAGTTCGTTTTTAATATAAAGTCAAAATTAATACTAAGTCATTCCACTTATATTTTATCACTAAAGTGACGCGTTTCACCTCTTTAAGAAGCATTTCCAGACTGTCAGTTGGTTGCCTTAAACATTATTCTCTCCAATATGCTAAGCCGTGAATAATATATTTATCATAAGGGAACCAAGTGCAAATATTTTTTTTTATGTTTTGAATACTCTATGAATAATTACAGATTATAACCAAATATTTTATTTTATAAAGTTACTTTTGTGAACAATATGTCTGAATAATGATATAATATTGCAATAAAAGTAGATGAAGATGGATTTGAGTATACTTAGCTGTTATATTAAAAATAAAACTCCTTTAATATCATCTCTTTGATTAGACGTAATGGTTACATCATTCACCATTTCTTTAACATTTTCATCATAGACTTCATTACCGACATCTTCTTCGTGGCCGGTAGTAATTATTAATGATCTATTCAAAGCTTCTTTTTACACGAGTTACCATTTATAGGTAAAATAATGCCATTATTTATACGGAATGTGAACTAATTACAGAATATTACTGCTGTTACTGTTATTAAAAAAATTAAAGAAAATTTTTTCCAAAAATTTCGCAAGCATTCTAACGAGTTTTCAAAGAATAAAAATTCACAAAGACTGCGTAAATGTAACGACGTTGGCAATAAATAATAAACCTTTATTTTTGTCTAAATGAACCAACTACAACGTAACGATCAACCATTTGTTATGCATAACAGATACATTTATCGTGACAGAAAATTTGACGTTTTAGTATATTTTGTTTTTTATGCAAAAGAGAAATATTGTAAATAAAATGAAAACTAGACCAAATCCAACTTGGATCTCTTTATCATATCGAACTTTGGACTTTTTCTGACCAGTTCCCATTCATAACTCAAAATACTTAAAAACGTCAGTTGGTTCCCTTTTGCTTATCTCTATCCAATTAATACTGGGGCATCAGAACGAATATTTGTTTCGGTGAGAAATATGTTCAATATTGAACATAGCTTAAAAAATTAACCTTTTTATTATTTTGTAATTGAATTTGTATCCATTGAAATATTTTTTACACTGCATTATCTATAAAGATATGGGAAAAATCACAACAATAAGATGTAAAATTATTTGAGATTCTGATTTGTAATTGAGTAAAAAATATGATTATTTATTCGATGTGTTCCAATTTGTAGATATCGATACCGAGTACCAATACTTTCTTTCTTCATAGCGACCCGGTTGTATCAGGGTGGCAGATAATGGAGGCGGTAGGCGGGCTTTAAACAAGTAATTTAGCTGCTAAACGCAAATTGATACAAAACGATTTAAGGATTGTGAGCGGGCGACGCCACTACGCGATCAGTTAATTTGTTAAAAGCTTTTGTTTTCCAGTGTAAGCTCGGCTAGGGCTTTTGGTAAACACTACACGCATTATGCTGAATTTAATCCACTAACATTACTCCATGTTAAAGGTTCAAATTTAGCGCAGCGGGTGTCGTAAAGGTGCAATATAACGAAGCGGGGAGAAGTTTATTCTTTGCTTGATTCTGATGCATAAATTGCAATGCAAAAAACACAGGGGGATGATTTTCTTATAAAAAAGTACAATTTAAATAAACTAGTAAAAAGCTGTTTTATGAATCATTTCATTCTGCTCAGATCTCTTTCTTATTTTATATATAATAGCCCAGACCACTCTGTAGACGTTTTATTATCATCACATATCACACGTTGGTATGAAATTATCTCATGACTTAAGCGTTCGACGTGTACATAATAAAATGTTCTGCAATGCACGCACAGTTCCGACGTACTAACTACTTTAGACATTCAGTATTTCAATTTCAATAGCGTCATTTATGACGGGTACGGTTACACCATAGATGTACCAATTTAACTTGGCCGCTAGTGAGGGTGCCACCTTCGCGTTAGGAATGTTGCCATATTCCACCAGAACAGAAATTTCAATAAATTCCAAGACTGATATTATAGCGACGGTTATTAAAAGTCGATAGTATATAATTTATTTTGCATAAAATTGCAATTGGAGAAATTTGTCCCTGACTGACAATTCTAGTTCCAAATTTGACGGCGGCCAAGTATTGTTGGTAATACTATAGTATATCATATTTGGCCACCACTTTGGTAAAGATTCTATCCGTTTGGTTAGTCTTTTAGAGACTAAAGAGTAAATACGTGTTTAAAATACCATGTCCACTTTTGTATCATTAGTTTTTTATAGCATTTCAACAAAAGTTCTTTCTCTCTGGGCGGAGAGATAAAGGGAAAAATAGGGCGGTATGGAAAGGGCTTATGGTCAGCTAATCGCACTTTCCATGCCTCGGGCTTCGCTTTTCAGCTTCTTCGGGCATTCGATTACATGAATGAACCCGAATGGACAGTTAGTAAATAGTTTATATCTTTCAAATATAAAACGAATTAAGAAAAATCACTCTGTCTAGGAACTATATTGATAGCTGAAGAAATTTTAATACTGATTCGATAATAATAACTTCTAACCATATTTGGGAAAGAAGTCACTATTTAACTATTTACTTACTCTCAGTTCGAGTTCATCCATGTACTCGAATGCCTGTAGATACCGGAAGACGGCCGTCAGTGACAGAGCGTATAGAAATATACAAAATTTTAGCAGGTCAAATTTGATATTAGAATTCTATCAAGGTTCCTCAGTCAATATCTTAAACCATTTAAAAAAAAATGTTTTGCTGCTTTAGCTCCTTTCTTATTTACGATATAAAGCTACAGTACCCTTACAGTTAGTACGTTTTCAAAACTCAGAATACGCTTTTAAGTGACACAGTTCGTTACCACAAAACTTTTACTTTTCTAATGAAAAGTTTTCTAAAAAGAATTATGCTTTGACTAGAAAAATGATTAATATTTGACTGTTTAAACGCAATGATGGGAGTTAACTTTTGTAATACTCTTTGATAATATTTTACTCTACATGTGACGTGTTAGTATATTAATCTGATATTGATTTTTATAAAAAAATCAAAACATTTAATTGCTGTTAAGAGAAACATGTCTTCATTGAACCACCTTTATTTCAGTATAAGTAACGGCCTATGCACAAATCTGTTGCGGAAGGATAATAATGTGAGTAGGTGCAGTTGATTATTTTGAAAGCTGCGTTTGTTTCGAATTGGTTTCATTGATTTTACCTGATTTTAATTTATCTATGCAGTAAAAAGAGGATTCAAAGGAAATTAATAAATGGTTGATATAATAATGAGTTAAAATATAAGTGTCATATTCTTATCATCAAGGATTTGGTTTCAATGAATTATACCAAATTTGTACTCTGCAATTTAAAGAAATACTTTCACTTTAAAGTGTTAACTGTCAATTCTTGGTGGAAAGGCATTATATTTTAAAAACAGTTGATAATGCTCGCGATGAACTAAAATGGTCCTGATCATTATGTGAAACAAACAAATTATGTTTGAAAAAAAATATTTCTTTACGTTAATTTTAGTTTATTTTTTATTACAGTATTTCATAGTTATAGAACTTTTTAAAATTTGAATTATTGAGATTTTGTACACTTCCGTGTATTTTGTCACTAACCAACAAGGATTAAGGCGATTCTCGAAATTTTAACTCAGGTATCAGTGTGGATCCTAGACTTATAATATTTTATCTCGTAAATAATATTTGTCGTGTTTGTATCTTGTATATAAACGTTAGACACTGTTTACTGTCTGTCGATTCGAGTCCATTCTTGCGCTCGAATGCCTGAATATGCCGAAAGGCGAAACCCAGGTCGTTAGTGACAAAATACATGGAAGTGTACAAAATCTCAATAATTCAAATTTGATATTGAAATGCCATCAAGCACCTTCTGTAGATGTCTTAATTTATCTTAAATTATATCTTATAGAAATAATTAAAATTACATTTTAAAATATTATTACAGTGGTGTTTTACCGAGTAAATGCCAATACAAACAATAATATATCCGATAAATTCATATTAACAAATAATACTTTCTTAACGCAAACTGATAACCTTCATTGATTGGAATTATCTGCGTTTTATCTGCGCCCATAAATTCTTATTTATGTACCAAAATAAAAAAAATATATATACTTAAATGTATATTGAATACTCATCAAATTTATTTTCATGAAAAAGCTAATTTATAAAAAAGGTAAATATTTTAAAACGAGAACTAGCAAATATACAGTATATTTTTTATTTATCCGCTAGTCGCTGTATAGATAACATTTTACTCTTCTTAGTACTTAAGAGATATTTTCCATTACTTTGTAAGGCGTTTACCATACATTGAATACGTTTGAATCTCTTTTTAGCCAATCGATATCTTGGCTGTGCGATTCCCTTTCCAAAAAGATACCCATTCATTCAAATAAGTGAAAGAGGAGAGAAAATACTTTCTTGGCACAGTGAAAAGAAGCCCGGTTTAGATTTAGATAAATTGGTACATTGTACAGGTTTTCTTCTAACACTGTAAATATACTTTCTTAACATTTTTCATTTTACAACCTCTTAATAGAAAAATCTCTCTTTTAAAAAAATAGAAAAATTATTCAGCATTTTTGTCAGCATTAACATTTTACAAATATTATATATCGCTCCAATAGTTCCTCTAAATTTGAAGAAAAGGCATTTTAGAAAACTATTCATTTAAAATCGTTAATAGTTAAAAAAAATCATAGTTAAATTTTTTTTAAATATTCACCACATAAATTCCACAATTTTCATTAAAAAATTTGGTAACCAAGCGAGTATTTGCAACGCTGCTTATTTTTACACGATTTAGAAATTGCACATTTCAATGTAATGTACATTTTTGATACGGCTGACTCGGGTTAGATAATCATGCTGCAATTTGATCAAAAACCTTCAATATGGAAAAGAAAAAAAAAGTCTAAATGAAGAAATTTTACTACTCTTTATTACTAGAGTTTAAGAGACTATTATTTTTGTAATTAACGTTCCTGAATATATCTGCTAATAAATAATTTGAACTGTACAAGTATCTATCTTCTGTTTTCTGAGCCAAGAGTCATAAAATTTGACAAGTAATCTGATTTGAACACTACATCGAGATGATCAATCATTTAAGAAGTTAATAAAAACAAAGTTAAACGGTTGAAAAAAATAATACTTAAATGGAGATTACTCAATTGCATTTATTAAGATGACATTATTTGTCGGCCTAGTGGTAAGAACTTTGCCCTCGCAATCAGATGGGTCCTGTATCAATTCCCAGCAAGATCTATACCAATTTTAGATTTGTGATTTTTGACATGAGTGACTTTTTCATCTAGCTTATTTCGTATGATTTTTCAATTTTCAAAATATTTGACGCATTGGCTGTCAGTTGTAATGCCAGATATTTTTTTTAAATATTCGGTGTCCAAAAATTTTCGGCGTCCGTGGCGCAGTTGGTAGCGTCGACGACTACGGTTACGGATGTCTCGGAGTCAATTCCCGGTGCGGACGGTTTTCAAAGATTGATTTTTCAATCGATTTATAAATTTCTGTTCGTAGTCTGAGTCCTCCCTCCCATCCATTCCATCCTCGCGGGGTGTAGTGAGAGCGAACCACAAGTTCTGTCATAGTTCTATCCTTCTATCCCTGCTCTTTTCGAAAAAAAGAGAGGTTGAGTAACTGAGTAACAAGCAGTTCTCGTAGAAAAATTCTGTAAACACCTCTATTAGGAGACCATATTCTCCACATTGGGAGCGGACATGGATAAAAAAAAATTAAGCTCCAATGTGAAGAGATTGAATTAGCTTCAGATGATGTACAATGGTTGTTATACATAATATAAAAAAGTAAAGTGTATTTTGCTCACGTATGTAAAAGTGTATTGGTTTACTGACATTGCGCATTGTATATAGCTAATCATAAAGATAGCAAGGATATACACAAAGTGCTTGCTATTTTCTCGAAAAAGAGTTTCTTTGTTGGCAGTAAGCGGTATGAATTCTGAAAAATGAGAAAAGGCCGTTTATGGGAGAGTTTAGACGTAAGATATTCAGTGGTTTCTGCTTATTAGGAACAATGACAACTGGGTTATCCACAGAATATAAATGACCCAATTTCAACGAATAAAAGCGCCGTATAAAAACTATAAATAATGTTTATTTCATTGGACGTTCTACTCGGGCCTCGTGTAAAACTCTTAATTTTATGTTTCTTATAAAGTTGGTCATAAAAATTTAACACTTTTGTTTGTTTTTTTTCTCGTCTGAACATGACTTTATTACAAAAGACTGTTTACAAGTAAGTGTAATGAATTAGGGTCTATTTGATACTCCATGAAAAGATAAAAACTTTCAAATACAGAATAAATCATTTTAAGTACTGATCTTATTCAAAATAAATTTATAAAATATTGATATAATATACTGCAGTACATATCGTCAATGTTCTACAAGAAAACACTAAATCGATAAAATGACAAATTGAAATAGTTGTATTAAAACGTTTCTTATTTCAAACTCTCCCGTATGGCAGAATACACTTATTTTTATAAATTATACTTTCACTTAAAAACAGTTTTGTACAAACAAACAAAATGAAAAACTTATGGCATTTCAAGCATTTGGCAAACTTCAAAGTCCAATTACTCAAAACTAGTATTTTATAGTTAATGTCTTCTTCCAGAACAACGACGATATCAAGTATGACTTTGAATTCAAATGAATAAATCTATTTAAAAAAGCTTGCAAACTAATTTTTTAAATCTCAGGTCTAGAATAATCCGAATATCGTCTAAAAATCTGCTCTATAAATGTATGTTCAATTATATAGCATATCGTCGCTGTTCTGAAGGATAACACTAAATTGAAAAAAATGACAAATTGGGTTAGTTAACCGTATGAAAGAACATACATATTTTTACAAATTATGCATTTACTTTTGTTACTTACTAAATGAAAAAGGTTTTAAGCATTTGAAAAACTTCAAAGTTCAATTAACAAAAATTAGTATTTTTCAGTTAGTGTCTTCTTCCAGAACTACTACGAGATACTATATCCGATTACGGTAACATAAATAATTTTTGCGCCTCCGACATCGCAAACTCTTATGAGTGTCTATAATGCAGGCTGTGGTAGTATTATAGTGTTCTTAAATCTAGATGGTACAATAAAATCACCAGCTTATATAAATAGGTCCTGGTGAACAAAAAAACATTTTATCTAGAGCAAGAAATATGTGATGAAAGATTTTAGTAAATCTCTTAACTCAAAAAATTACAATAAATGAAACACTTCATGTTTTTCAAATCCGCACAATTCGGACATAGATATATTATTGTCTTAGTACGATTGCTTTCATGATATATCCATATAATATCCATTAGAATCGGTTTGTAATTGTAAAACCTATATTATTGCTTTAAACAAATTTAAAAAAACCCTAAACGGCAGAAAAAACTTAGTCAAAAAAATGTCAATTCTAGAAAGTTTTGGAGACTACACAGACAATGTAGATTTACTCGACAGGCTGGCCCAAGACAATAGATTACTTAAGAATTTAAGTCTATCCGATAGAAACATTTATGTTCAAATAATATGTGTGCGCTATCACCATTCGATGAACCTAAAGGAAATTTTTCACTCGAAATAAATCACATAAGAAAAGCTCCCGCGATAGTGGGCTTTTCGTTTTTCCCCTTCACAGGCGGTAATGCCTGTTTGAAATACCGAGCACAGGGCGTTTGTAATGGCGAGAAGTGTGTGTGCCTGCAACCCTGATAGGCTGTGACTCCCCGTGGAACCAAACACTACACGTAAGCGAAAAACGATTCTGTCACCCTGCTATTTTGAACTTGAGGCTTCATTCAAAATAGAAACTGTTGGTATCATGTTGCAATGTAAATAAATACACATGTAAACCTTTAAAAGTGTTTAAAACAAAACTAGCAATTGCAAAATAGTTATAAATTGTTTTGATAAGTAATCTCAATATTGTTATTTTTGCTTTGAGAAAATTCATTAAATCAATTATACCGTAATACTTATTTTCTTTGCAATATTTTAAATCATAAATCTTTTGTTATTTAAGATCCCTCTATTAATATCAAACTTTTTTTTTGTTTCATAACATTATTTATCTAACTAACATCATGCAACCCGAGTAAAAATAAGTTTGAAGCCGCAAAAAGACTATTTCTAACAGAGTAAGTCGATAATGTTTGAAAATTTTCTTATAATTGCAGGAAATGTTAACGAAATTAAAATATTGTTACTGCAATTTCCTTGCGAACGCCATCTCCGAAACAGTGTTACATCTCAAAATGCATGACATTTCCGCCCCGCAAATTCACAGTACAAAATATTGAATGTATAATAATTAAGTTATGCGTTAGTTGGTGACTTCTGAATAAATCTGTGTGCTAACAAAATTGTAATTCTTAAATAACATTTATATAAAAAAAATAGCATTGGAAACTTTTCGAATTTTAAAAGTATTGATAAATAAATACACTATATATACTAATATAATAGGATTAAATAACAAAGTATTTAGTTCTATAAAATATTTTAACAGGTTGTTGATAGCTATTTCGGCTTTACACCATCGTTAGAACTTTTCCCCCAATTCAATCAATACACTTAACTTGTTAATAGTAATTTACAAGCAGTATCACTTATATTCTAGAAGAGATATATTCGCGATATTATGTTTCAAATGTCAGTGTAGATCTCAGAGGCATTGCTAGCAGCTTATATCATTACCCAGCGTGCATCAGCATCAGACTGCAGTCCCCCTGGCACCAGGGTGGCAGGAGAGCTCAGTAGGAGGTAAGAGGCAAAAGTCAGAGGGCACGTACTGCGTTCTCCGCGTAACGCGATGTAACAAGAAATTCTACCTACGGCGTCCGCTGCTCGCCTGGTAGTTGTGTTCGGTGGGAGCTGAGCCCTGGGAGGGCTTCGGGATGAAGATTGATGGTCTGCTCGAATTGTATGTAAAACTACGATGGCATTAACTGTAAGCTCGGAGTTCTACTGTCCTACTACATCCGGAAATAAAAAAAAGTAGTTAGTCTGTTACAAGTTTATAATGGAATGGGATCGATTTTTATATTAATTCGTTTTATAGTAAATTAACCTTGTATAAATGTTGGAACGGAACGAAACGGATTTAATTTAGATTGGATTTAGCTTACATGATTAAATTACGAATTGTAAATTTAATATAAATCATCTCTGACCTTCAATATTAATGTGAAGTTTTTTTTTAATTGAGTTACACCTTAATTGAAATATAAATTATATGGATAAACAATCACTTTTCATCACTCGCGATCCACAAAAATATCACGAAATGAAAAATAGTTTTCTGCATTTTTAGAAAGGAGTATTTTTTATTTAACAACAAGTTTAACTTAGATGTAAATGTTCACTATCTGAGCGAAGCAGACTCTGTTGTTGTAATTTAAATTGTGGAATATAATATAACGACGGTGTTTTGGTCAATTGATAAAACCCTCAAAATTGAAATTGTTCAAAAAGAGTAAAAACTGTTTTTATCGAAAACATTATATGGTGAGTTTCGTTATGAATCATAATTCCGGAATTATACGTAGGGAATGTCGATATAATAGTGGCTTACATAAAGTGCGGGGGGTCAAAATTATTAAATCGAAAACAGATGTAAAATGATATTTCCGTTCCAAAAAGTGGTAAAATTATTTTTCTAATTTCATTTGACCGAGACCTGGTCTTTCGTCTTTAAAATGAGATCCAATCATAAAGTAATTTTCGTATTTTTACGGTTACATCAATTGGCCAAAACACCGTCGATTATTATTGCACAATGTTGGTTTCATTGTATGTAATTTATTTCAACAATGGAAGCAGTACTCAAAAAACAATAGGAAAACAATTCAAGTCAGTTCGAGTCCATTCGCGTGCTCGAATGCCTGAAGATGCCGAAAGGCGAAACCCGGGTCGTTAGTGACAAAATAAATGGAAGTGTACAAAATCTCAATAATCCAAATTTGATATTGAAATTTCATCAAACACCCTCAGACGATGTCTCAAATTATATCTTAAATTATAGGAAAACAAATGTTATACAAAGATTAAATAAGAAATCACAATCATAAGAACTTCCGTAGGTAGGTCTTTTGGATATACGAAAGTGGATGTTTTAATGTTAGTTCTAGGTTATTTTATTTTTTGATTTATACTTAATTGACGTTCGCTAATTTTGGTTGTGTCGTAAGATGTATTTTTTACATTTGAAATATTTCACATTTATAGATTGCATGTCTACTGTTTTCGGTAACTTCACAAACAGTTAACGATTAATATGTCTCAAAAATATGTATTGATTTACTCGTATAAATATTAGTATGTAGGCATTCTACTGTTTGTCCTACTTCACTAAAATTATGTTGCAAATGAAAAAATGTGGTTTTACGTATAAATTGTGTGCAAAGCATAAATATCTTGGAAAGAAAATTGAACTCTAAATTTAGAATCTTGTTTCGAAAACACACTCACAATACTGTCAGAAATGGTTAATTATATTTGTTACTTAAGCTTTCACAACATGCAAAGTTTGCAGATTATCACTTGAAAAATCTCAACACCATGTCGGAGCGTTTGCATGAGCAAACTTAGCACTTTAACACCGTCCTGAAGGAAAGTTAGCAGAGCCACTTGACACCGCGACGCGGTTAACCGTGTTTTAATGAAGCCTCGACGTCCCATCGGCCGGGACGACGCGACGCGGGACGTCGATGTGAAAATTTATCGGTTCGCTGCTTGCTCATGCCGAGGAGGTCTTAACGGAACCCTCATTAATCTATGCAGCCCCGGTAGAAAATAAAAGCATGACAATAGTGTGTATTGGATGGTATCATAATTTTATGCAAGTTTACATCAATATTGTATTAAGAGATTATAAGCTTTTAAAAAAATCTATTGACTTTATTTTTATTTGTTTACTTTGTATTTAAAATAGATGAATAGTACCGTTAACTGACCGAAGTCATCTGAAATTAGAACATAGTTGAGTTATGTAGTTGGAAAAAATAGTTTTACAAACTGAAAAATTGAGTATTTTAAAATTCTATAAAGAGAGGATGAGTTAACTCCATGTTAGGTAATATTACGATAAGAACTAGAAAACTTCCAAAAATAAGAACGCTTTAGTGGGACTAAAAGTATACTTCACAGATTGTATACAAAAATTATAATAAATTTAAACGCCTTTTAGATTTACTTATATATGTATTTGAAATAAATGTGTTGTAATTATTTTTTTTATTTTCAGGTCCAATAGTACAATTTTAATCATTAAATACATATTTTTATGATATATAAACACAAGTCCATTTATTCTTGCTTTAATCACAGCTTGTTACATATCTGAAAACTGTTGATAAGAAAAGTACAATTTATAATGTTATGGAGTGACACACCCTGGTTTTTGTTAAGTATAAGTGTCATTAATGTCCAGAACTGAAATCACCCAGCGGCAACAGCAATATTTCACAGAATAGGCTCTTTCTTGTTGCCAGGCGTTTAATAGCCGCCAGCTACGGCCGCTGGACGAGTCCATTTTGACGGAAAGGGGTAGTTCCGACTTTGCAGGGAGTTTTTTTAATTATTTGTAGACAGTCGATTACGATCCGCCGAACCGGGCGAGTTGCGGCGGAGGTAACGATGTGAATTTGTTTGTGTTTTGATTTGCGGTGGACTTAATTTAAAATCGTTTGTCGTGCCATTTGTATTATAACTTAAAGTAAATTCAGTTGCTAAGTAAATGTAAATGTAGAATCAATTTTATGTGTTAGGATTTATATATTTGTATAATGTAAGCCACTGCATCTTGAATGGAAAATAAATAGTTTTTGAACCGGATTTGAAATGGTGTTTGTCTGAGATCAGCCCTTCCAGGACTCCGGATAACCAGCCGCTCGCCTCTCTTTGATCCGGGGTCTTCTCAGGAGATTATAATTTTTAATTCTGAAAAAATTTCAGAATTTAACTTTGTTTTTGCCCTTCTGAAACGTTGTCTTTTTGGACATATACTTATAAGCCCGCCCATAATAGAATTATCTTGGAAACAATATATTTTAGCATATTGCGTTTTTATATTTACCTATGCATATAAGATGATCTTTTATAAACGAATTGACCATTTAAAATACGTCACTAATACTAAATTCAGTATCCAAGCTGAGTTGTTTGTACTCCTAAAATAATAGATGATAACCTTTCTTTGAATAGATAAATTGATAGCTTTCTATACTTATTAATAAAAATAGATCCCAGATGTTGGAGTGGGTATTTAAAAAGAATAAACGACTGTAGAATACAAGAATAATAGCCAAGGGTTCGAACAAAAAATAGTTTTAAAAAATACGACGATCATAGAAAAAAGAATTTTCTTTTGCCTATACCTATACTGAGTGCAGTTTACAAAAGGTCAACCGAACATGGGGAGACTGGGGTAATACGGGACATTGTGAGTCTCGTCACGGCGCACGCTAAGGCCCGGGCCGATTCATTATTTTGACGGTCTGCCTCCGTGAACAGGGGGCCATGATGGCACATCTCCCCCTGGCTCTCGTCGCCCTACCCCTAGCCATTTTCCTTCAGTCATATAAACTTACCAGATTCGTTGAATTAAGAGATGTGTACCAGGAGACTATAAAATGTTGTTAGTAGTTTGTTAAGAGGTGCACGATGTTGCGATTTGATAGCGCTGGGTAACAGGAGCGCAGAAGCAAAATTGGATACAAAATTAAACAATTTTGAATTATAACTTTCTGTCTTGATATGTTTGTAAATTTTATATGATTATTTTACTAAGATGTGCTATAATAAGTGAATGAAAAATATAACTTAACATGAACTAAAATAAATTAATAAACATAACGTTTACTTCAGAATAAATTAATTTTGTTTCTACATGCCATGATAAATTCTCAGAATAGATAAAACTTTACTTTAAGGAATGGAACTTTTCTCCCATTTTCATATGGGCACCTTTTATTTTTTTACGGGGTAGGCTCTGGAAAGCATCCTCCGTGGAAAAAAAAATCGGGTGTATATTAAATAATATATACTGAAATACCAAATTTGTGTATTTTAAATGAATATGAAAGGTTTAAGGCATTGCTGTTAACTTTTCTTCTAAATAAGATGATACAACGTAACAAAAGATAAATCCCCTTAGGACGATGTTGAGATTTGTCGTTACATCGAAAAGCGGTAGACTAAAGCACCTTCAAATGATTCCAAATAAAAATGTTAATTCAACAAAGGGACAATCATCCGGCTGAAATGGCGGACTTGTATCGAAACACGATCTTAGACATCCCTTCATGGTTCTGAATTGAGGAGATTCTGTCTCCCCAGGGCGTATTTTTGTACTGGCTACGTCATCGATACTAGACAGGCGTTTCAAATGTTCGTCAAACAATTCAAATGTTTAAATGGGTAGAAGTAATAAGATTTATAAATTATTATTTTTTTAAATAAAATACAATTAGTTTGCACTTCCACATGTTTATAATGATCAGGACCAGCTTCGCTCATCATAATCATTATCAACTGATAAAAACACAAACATTACAGGCGTATTTATATAAAATTGAGTGTTAAAATTAAGGTATATAAAACAGATGGTTCATGAACTAAGACAAGAAATTATTGATTATCAAATAAAATATACATAAACCAAATAAAATGTATTATTATTTCCTCTTACAAATCAATAAATAATTGCATAATTGCATAACTTCTATCTTAATAGAGGGCTAATGAAAGGAGGTTGGCGGTTAGGAAAGTTCCTGTAATAATCTAATCGCTCTTTATACGTCTTGATTTTAAAATCAAATCTTATAAATGGTGGTATTATATATTATCGGCTTACCTATCAAACTGCTTATTTACATTTTAGCAAAATTTTCACAGTTTTAACTAAAGTTATTAAATGAATTTTTCATAATTCATATTACATATGTTTTTATGTTATCCTGAACATTTTTCTAAAATGTAGATAATCAGTTAGCTAGTTAAACCGACGATATACGAAATCATTATAAGCATGCAGCCTTTGGATAAGAATTAAAAAATCGATTGAAATATTAGCGTAAGATAGTGATTTTATATAAATATTTCTATGTAAATATTTGTATGAACAGAAGTTTCCATTCTGGGATTCGAAAACGTGACCTCGCAACCTAGTTGAACGAAAGCCCGAGGCTATAGGAACCAAGATTAACCTAGAAAAATAACATAGTATTCTAGTTGTAAATATTATATAATACTGCAATATACTGAGAAAATCCTAGATGACGAAAAGGATGTGAGTAAGTCAGTTTTCTTTTTAATTTTACTTATTTGGAATAATGTTATGTGTAGCTGTGTGACTGTCTTATTAAAGAAAGGTTAGTTGGGTGGATGGGGTATCTGTCACATGACTAACGATTGTTAAAAATTTGCGTAGAAAAGCGAAGGAAACAAGGTGATTTAATAGGTATACAGTGGTAAAATATTACTTCATTTCGTTAATTATAATGAAAATATATTTTAACGTTGGTGTCCATGATTGCTGACACCTGGCGGTGGCGTCAAAATTTTCCGTGTCATAGATCGAGTCAGTTTGAAAACGGAAAAATTATACGCGAACAAATTACCCCATTAGGAGAACAGGAGAGCTGTTTAACGCCAGTGGCACTGCGAGCAAAACTCTCAAATACTTGTGAACATCTTAGCAACTTTAGGGAATATCAGCGGCGGAACCAAACACGGCTCCGCTGACATAAGTTAGGAAATGGATTTATGAAAAATATTGAATGATTCAAGTATACGTATAGTCAAAAATATATTATTAATATGACGTTTGAAGATGAATGTATTCCTTAAATTTTTGTACCTCTATAAAAACAAAACAATTTTTTTACACTTCTAATACAATTTCATTTAATCTTTAGTACCAGTTTCTAATTGCGAGCATTTTCGCTTGATGAAAAATAAATTCAATCAGCGTTATTTATATAATAAATTCCGTGCCTCTATTTTTGAGGCATTTTTTAAAAATATTTTTTCAACTATGTCTGCTCCCAAGTTGAACTATTTATAATATAGAATAAATTTTAATAGAAATTGGTTTTCAGTCTGTAAACCGTTTTTTCAGAGAGGCTAATTTACTAGTTTCTCTGAAATTCAAGAAAACATAAAATATATGCGTTCTTTTGTACACTAATTTATGACAGTATTTATTCTGAGATTCAAACTCTTGAGCTATCAGCCTTGAAGAGCGAAAGATCAAATAGTATCGCTTTGTTTACCTACATTAAATTTAAAAAAAATGAAATACTTTATTTAATCAGATTTTTCCATGTGGAACCTTAATAGCCGTACGACACTGGTGCCAATGTTGAGGAAAAAGTTTATGTGCCAATTCTGACAAGACGTAAAACTAACGCCTGAGAATTCTCCTATTTAGCGGTCGGCCACTTACTGAGTAAGCATTAGTCAAAGGTATTAAGCCTCGGAAGAAAGGAGGAGAGCTGTGGGTGTGAATTACCCACCCCATACACGTGTTAGGTTAGAAAGTCGCTATTTTACGAGAGTTTTTCTTATTTCTTCTGTGTTACGTCATCACACCGTAACAGGTAATAACTCAAATACTCAATTAATAGTTTTTACTGTTTAATAATGTTCATGATTACTAATATTATGAACGATCTGAATGTTAATTACACAAACTTTGATTTCCATTTTAAAATTGATGTGAAAGTTTTCTTGAATTTTTTGCGTTATTTTGGTCTAAGGAGTGTATTCAAATTTCTACAGAACAACCTTTATTCTTAGAGCGAAGGCTTCTCTCAATGATACAATATAATATCATAAAATAAAATTATAAGGTGAAAGTAAGAATAAAAAAAAAATGGAACGTAATATTTAGCGGTGTAATTATAATTTTTATTTATTACTAGTGAGTACCCGGCATGCATTGTAATGTCACTCAAAGAAGGAAAGGGTTTGTGTTTTAAATCTGTTTATTAAAGTGATTTTTTTTAAGTAAAATCTCGTGAGACAAAATTATCAAACCTTAATACAGAGAGAAAAAAATAGCTACGCACAAAAGTCGCAAAACAAATTACTCCGTTACAAATTTATGAGGCTACAATAGAGCTAGACTGTTTATTTAATTTGTATGGTCCAATGAAAGCATAAAACTGCATCCAATCTCGAGTTTAATTTTCTCTCATGGCAACATTTTTTTCCATTCCTTGCTATTGGGCACTCAAAAATGTAAGCGCAAAAAGTTTTTCAATAAACAACGACCGATAAAATCACCGAACGATTCAGAAGGAAAGAGAAAACTGAAAAGATGAATGTGCGGAACTGGAATAAAAAGTATTATAGTATTTCGATGTGATATTATCTAGAATACAGTGTATTGTTCAATTCGGAGACAACAAGCTTACTGCCGTACTATCCATGCCAGTAACGTCCAATCTCATCTTTATACACAATGCAATGCAAACAGTGACTGTCAAATGCCGTTATTTGTCACAAAAGCAAGCCGTACAGGATCACTCTTGGCAGCGGTCTTTCCATTCACATACTTTCTTCCCGATAGAAAAAGATAAAGAAATCAGTCCGTTACTCACTGGCGTGAAACACTCCATCACGTTCATCATTGATTAGTTCATATTGATTAAAGACTTTTTCAAATAAATGTGATTCACTTTTAAGATGTTAACTGTCAATTCTTGGTGGAAAGACATTATATTTTAAAAAATAAAACACAATTCATTTGTACTACTTCCACATGTTTATAATGGTCAGGACCGGTTTCGCTCATCACAAGCATTATCGACTGATAAAAATACAAACATAACAGGCCTATTTAAATAAAATTGAGTGTTAAAATTAAGGTATATAAAACAGATGGTTCATGAACTAAGACAAGAAATTACTGATTATCAAACAAATTATACATAAATCAAATAAAATAGCCCACAATTAAAATGTTATGAACCTCTTACAAATCAAATATTACTAATATGAAATCACATTAAAAGTCCGTTAACTGAGCAAAATATTTTTTTAATGACATTACTGATGCATTAAACAAATAGCCGATTGGTAAAATTATAAGAAAAAAATAGTGAACCATTTAAAAACAATCAAATCAAACAAACAAAAATAAACAAAAAACAACGAAAAAAGGCTTAGAAACACCTTAAATTGAACATCAAGAATAGACGCTTGCATCGCATATTGGAAGTGAGATGTTTTGACTTTGTAAGAAATTGAGAGATGAAGTAATGAACTAAGCAACTTCCTATTACGTCAGTGGTCACGAAGAGATGTTGGAACTGACTGCATATGTCTACGGAGAGTTCTAACTGTTTCAGCTATAAACTTTTTCCATCCCCTATGAATTTTCATAAGGCAGTAAATCTGTCGGATTAGATAAAGGTGTATATTTTTTGGTTGAGCAATGTCTAAGGAGTAAAAAAAATATCGTCAGTATAAGTGAAAAACTTGCAACTGTATAAACTGATTGAATATCTGGTGGCCAGGCGTCAAATTTCGAAGAATAAAACGCAATATAAGTACTTACTCTCCCATTTAAGCATCCAGAGAGGTTTCGATCAACTAGTGAACAGTTTATTGTGGTGATATGTATTATTTCGATTGACTGCAAATTGTGTTTTATTTTTAAAAATCCAATTGATCATATTTATTATCTGTATTGAATATCTCTGAATATTGAGATAACAATGGTACTAGTGGGTATTTGTTTCGAAGCAGTAGTTCTCCAAATGTACGTGTCATTTTCAGAATAGTAATTTAGTTTGCATTGGCCAGGATTCCGGAAACCAAATATGATAGTCATTCGGGAACGACAGGACTTCAGTATCAAAATATTGAGATATGTTTTATGCTTTTAAATCAAGCGACAATGTAGTCATATTTAATAACACAGAATTATTTAAAAATAAATAAATGTAGAAAGTCTAATATTTATAAACAATAATAAAGCATTATCGCATAATTAAAATGGTATCATATTTAGTTTTAATGGTTAACGAAACATATATATGTTATATGTATAATGATTTAACATTATTCATATAACATATCTAAAATTCGTAGAATAACAATGATTAAAACTGAATTTATTGAGTTTTAAAACTCTCCTGAATATTTTGCTGAAATGTGAATACGCAGTTTACTAGTTAAGTCGACGAGATGCGCTTTCAACTTCTTCCATTATTAAAACTGTAAAAATCGTTCTTAAGTGCATGAAAAATAAAACAAGTGACAAAAATATTTGCATTAGTATGTATATTTAAAATTAATTAACTGTATTTTAACTGTTTTTATCGCCCCCAGAAAAATTTAAATTTTGCAGAAATCCAATGAAAGCAGCGATATAAAGTGGTTGTGGATTGTATCTTATGCCTTCGTGGCTAATAAATCACGATACACACGCGGCTGAATATCTTTTTTCCAAATTGCTCAATAAATCAACATTTTAAATAATCAATTGTTTATAAAACACATACTGATATCCCTTTCATTAAAACTTCGGCCATTAAGGTAACAGAGCAACATAAGAGCCATCCATTATTCTTTTCCAATAGCAATATCTCCACATACAGAATTCATCCCATACATTTTCCGAGGACATAAAATAAAGTGTCCCTCTAATAAACGCAGCAAATGCACAAAGTTGGCGAAGTAATATTTTCGTCGAATGTTTTCCCTCGATAGATAGTTCTCGGAAAAACGTCTATATTGGCGAGTAATTGTCCAAGGGACGGTGGAGGGGCACGATATTACGTTCCACTTATAGATAGAAACTTACTATCTTCTCGGAATCGTTGCAGGAAAATCACGAGACTTGTTTAGTCACGAGACTCAATATCCTGATGAATTATTCATTTGTAAAGTTTTTTTTAAACACGTACTTTTACATAAAAATATATAGATGTTGTTTTGGCCAGTTGATGTAATGCCAAAAAAATACAATATGAATTAATGATTGGATCTCATTTTAATGGTGACAGAACAAGTTTCGGCTAAATGATCTAAATTAGACAAATAAATTCACAACTTTTTGAAAGGGAAACATAATTTTACATTGATTTCGATAAAAACTGTGTTTACTCTTTCCTGAACAATTTCAATTGTGAGGGTTAAATCAATCGGCCAAAAAATCATCGATATATCTATTTTATTACTAAATAGTATGATTATGAGAAAATCTAAGCCACATTATTTTTTATGATTTGAAACCTTGTAAACTTTAGAATTTTTTAAGAAAAAAACAGTAGATTGAATTAAAATATGTTTGCCAAATGTAGAATAAAATGGGTTTTCAAGGGGTACGCAAGTCATAAAAAGATTTTAAGCCGCTAGTGTATTTATGTATAGATAAATTGAAAACACTGTTTTTGTTAATGTGTATTGAATAAATATGGTTTGAAAAGTCTTTCCCATAGTAAGACATAGTAAAATATGGTTTAATTCAAATTCATATGCACAGGGTAATTTCATAGTCCTTGTTGAATAGCAACCGGTGTATGAACATATCGTCTGAATGTGCGGTGTTTTGCGTAATAAAACTCACTACAGGTTGTCCTCGACTTAGAACCGAAATACGTTCCTGAACGTTGGTCGTAATTCGAATTTCATTCAAAATATTAAAAATAAATATTGTTCGGTTCGGCGTCAGTTTCATTTGTGGAAGTAAAATAGCTGTCAAACGACAATCACAATATTATCGCAAACTATTATTGTAGATTTTATAGATGTTGATCCTTGCTTCACCAATTCTTAATTTACTCGTTGAAGTTCTTCACTTTTATACCATTCTAATATCGTTTAATTAGTGTAAATTTCGTTTCTCAGTCTATTACGCTTGTCTTTTTTTAATCAAGTGTATTCCGTTAAATATATAAATTGAGTTTATTTATTTAGATGCAGTTTATCAGACATTATGAGCGCGAATTATTAAAGAATTATACATTACGTACATACAATTATGTATATTTATATAAATAAATATCCAAATTTAAAAATGCTGTTACTGATATTTCTTCCCGTAAGCATCAACCGTTGGCAATGTTACTCCGTGATGCAATATTTTTTGTCAAGTCGAGAACTACCTGTATAGCGGCAGCAAGATCATATTATATCGTTTCTTACTTGCAATGAAATACTCAACAAAAAGTGCACTTTATCTGAAAATAAGACTGGCAGAATAAACACTTCAATATTGTTAGCCAAACAAAAAATAATGACACACCATAACATAAGATTAAAATTCATATCTTATTGTTGCTATTCCACTGGATGTGTTTCTAGGTGTAAACCGATGGAAAATTGTTTACAGATCAAGCTTATGAAAGTAATGATATTTGTGTATATGAATGTTACTTGTGTATTTGAATGATAATGAAGGTGTTTATGAATGTTACATCAGCTAGATACTTTGTGTTGGTTTGTGGTACTCACCCCATGTTTGAAATTTAAAATTTCTTCAAATTTATATATGTCACAGTGTTCTTTGTCCTGCAACGATTTTGAAGTGTTGCATGATTTCCACCAGTCAAAAGAGTGTATCTTATAACCGTGAAAGTCTAAGAACCATTCTAGGTGCTGTCAATAAATTTAATTCTTATTCATGTATATTATACTCTATTATTTGAAAATAGATATACTGTTTTTCCATCAATAATTTACATTTCATAGAGTTCACTTTATAACTTTTCACTCCGGCTCTAGGATCTAGGACCACGGGATCCATTAACGGCTCTAGAATCACGGTATCGATACATACTATATACTCTGACTCTGAAAGTGTAGTAAAAAATGCAAAGTTATAAAGGGTATGCTCTACCATTAGAGAAAATCTTGAATCTTTTCGAAAACTTTTCAAAATGAATCCTGCTATGATTATTAAACAATGGATACCACTAATACTCAATGTCTCAAAATATCAAATGATAAGTTTACTATGGATAGTTACTGGCTTTTCTGTTTTTATAAGAGTGTGGATAATTATTGTGACATGTTTTATCATTATGTGAGACTGTAATTTATTGGTAACTCAACGAAATAACAGAAAGGATAAAACACTTTCTTTAAAAGACTTTTGTTTGCAATCAGATAACATCGAAGACTAAATCTCTTCTGAATATTATTATGTATTTGTTTAAAAATGTTTATCAATTATAACTTTTAAGCTGTAAGTTGTAGCTTGTAACTCAAAGACCGACATCATTAAATTTAGTACGTATCATAATATTCCTTGTTGGGATATGACGTATGACGAATGAAATTTTTTTGGGGAGTTGCTTATGTTAGTATTACCAATGCGTTAGTATTACGCCACCAATTTCACGCGATTATAATATATATGACACAATTGATTCGTAATATTATAGAGTGGAAGATATTTTTGCCTAAATGTCCTGTACGCTACTGACACTCCCCTTCGCGACTGTACCCCTGATTCTCCCCGGTTTATACCTCTCGCCACTTTCATGTCTTTAGCATTTTATTCGAAGGAAACTTTTCACATTACTTGAATTCTGTATGAGAAACCACTGTTCGTCGGAAAATAACGCCGTTATACCCTGCAAGCGTTAAATTATACGGAAAACTTCGATTTAATACGTGAAAAAATATTTATTAAGTAAGTTTTGTGATATGAATGCCCTCAGGCAGTCGTATGGAGCGGTAATACGATTCGATCATTGTATTTTTTGCAAAGAAACTTATCATTTTAAAGAAAATTCCGATGGAGATGCGTACTTTGTTGGAAATTTAAAGTTTTTCAAATGGTTAAGTAAATAATAAAATTTCATAGCGTTATGTGTACCAATAATTTATATGCACAAAGATTGCTAATAAATATTAATATCTTAGGGTTAGCATATAATATTATTTAGTTCTACAAGAATAATTGGATATTTTAAAGTTGATAAATATTTTGACTTCATACCATTGCTTAAACGGATTTTAGTTACTAACTTAGAAGAGATAGACATTTTATCATCTTGCTAGAATATTGGTGAAAATTATAGATACATGTCACAGTATGAGTTTTAAAATAATGTTTTAAGTAAAGTTATTCCGCAAATAAAAAGATATTTTATTTGGTAAGACAGTAGGTACAATGCTCCATACATTGTTGAAATAATATTTTTTAATTACATTTAAAAGAACCAATAAAAGTTTTTTTTCATTATTTTAAACGACCTCATCATAACCATATGCCTTAACCTTTATTCGCCCAGCGGTGCCGAACGGGACCGTTGATGATGACACATTTCGCGACCGGAATTCACTGATTTATGATAAAATTATTCAAAATATAAATATAACCTTACATGAATAATGACTTTAAGATAGAGAATCTTAATTTTATTTTCGCATTCAATGAATATTTGTGTCATAATAAGAAATGCAAACATCTGCGTTTCGGGGTCGTTTAATTTTTGTGTAATTTTAAGGTTTTAATTGTAATTTTACAGTTTGATTCGCTATTTTTTTGTAATTTTACAGTTTTTAATTTAATTTTGATATAATTTTTGTAGTTTTAATTCATTAATTTTAATTTAAAATCACACAAATTGTAAAAAATAATAAATGAAGCTTTTATAAAATTTGAAGATGTCTTAGTTATTCATAAAATAATATATTCAGATTCACCGGAAAATTAAATCTTAAAATGATGTAATTTATCATATGTATACTAGAGGTCTGCACGGGTTCAGGCTTGGCCCATGGGCTTTTACCAAAGCCCAATCCACGGGCCGGGTTCGCGCGGGTAACGACAGTTCAGATTCAGGCTCGGGCCGGGCCCGGGTAAGGAATTTAATTTTCAGAAAAATATTTCGGACTATGTTTGAGTCATGAGTCAGCCATAAAGCAATAGTATTTATAACTTAAATAATTTACTTCAGATATTATGTTCTTAATGTCGTATGAAATGTGGAAACAATAAAATGTGTTTTTAGAAAAGAATTATTGTATTTCTATATTGAAAAAACAGGTTTTTTTCTGGATTTCGGGTTGGGCTGGGCCTGAAGATGTCGGGCTCGGACAGGGTAATTTTACAAAGTTTCGGCCCATGCAGACCTCTAATGTATATGATTAATAACTAGATATCCTATTTCTAAAAAAACTTATTATAAGTGAGTGAACCATGTTCACTGAAATTGTGTTTTAATTTAAATATATTAAGAAGTTGAACTTTTTTTATATAATTTGAATAAATAGCGCATACAACGTGGCGCCAAGGCCCTTCATGTTCCGACTTCATTCTCTACCAATGCAAACAATTTAGCAGCAGAAAAATCTAGTCATATTATCCATAATGATTGTCTACCTGCAGCATACGGAATTGTTTTTTCCGCGCAATTATTGTAATTACATATTCGGGATATAGAATTTGATCATCGCTTGCAAGTAAGTCTGTACCAAGATCACGAAAGCAAAATGATTTGTTCAATATCGGTTTGTATCGGAAGAATACTAATAAAATATTATTTTTTAATTTTCAGTTCTTTATTCTTTGTATTGCATTTTTTATTATTCATGTTTGTAGGCTCTAACGTTTTGTAATTTTACAGAGAGTCGACGGCTTCAGGTACTTGGGAGTATATATCACGGGAAATGACAGTCCGCGTAAAGAGCTAGCAATCCGATAAGAGATACCTGGAGCAACCTTCAACTCAATGCGGAAAGTCTGGGACTCACGGTTGTACTCGGTCAGAACCAAGTGCTAATTATTCAACGCATGCATTCAGACGGTGCTGATTTACGGTTCATGGCACCTTACTAAAGCACAAGGTAAGCATATGCTGTGATTTAAAAACAGATGCTTGCAGTGTACAGTAGGGGTACGGTGGTTTGACTTTGTCAAGAACTCGAAGGTAAGAGAAAGGACGGACCAGCCCATTATTACTTCCAAAATAAAAAAAATCTACGATGGACCTGGCTTGGAAATGTGCTCTGGATGCCCCTGGGAGTCTGATACCTGTCTGTGTCTTTTACCAACCGGATGGATTCCGTCACTTTGAAAGTCCACTGATTACCATCCATAGGATGTACTTGGCTGAGCTACGGGACGATGGGATGACCTAGGAGGAATCAAGAAGACTGGTGGGAGTTAGGAAATCTCGGAAAAACCATGTGGTGGCCATATGATTTGAATATGGAGCGGATATGGTTTTATATATATATATATGTATATAAAACTACCGAGTTCCCCGCATGTGTTGCAATGCCATTCATAGAAATAAAGTATCTGTGTTTTAATTCTGTTTATTGAATTGCTTTTGGATACACAACATTTTTGTTTTTCTGCCAAGTGCGTAGACGAATAAATCAGAAGGTTTGCCGAGATGTCACTGTTAGTACGTTTTTGATTTTTTTAGATTTTTTTTCAAAAACCTTCACGAGTGTGCGCACAACAACTCACCAAAGTTTCATCGATATCGGATGAATGGTATAGGAACGCATGAGAGACAAACGAACATTTATTCATCTATATATATATATATTTAAGACCTACTGTAAGTAAATTGTACTGTACCTGTAACCTTTGCGCAAGTGCAAGCAATAACTTGACAAAGTTTTATCGGAATCGGACGAACGGTGTTGCATTGCATAAGATACGCATAAATAAACATTGATTTTTTTTATAAAAGTTAATTTATTTTGACACAAAATTGTACCGATTTATTTAAATTATCGAACATAACAATGATGAGAAGGTTAAAGTAAAGTTTAATATCTTATTAAAAAACAATTAGAGATAAGAATAAAACACTAAATACTCGCAATTAGTATGCGTAAGGGTTTGTATAAAAAAAAATCTAAATCAAAGTCTTCGATATCTATAATGTCACAAAATCTTTGTTAAAAATTACTCAGCTAGAACACATGCAGTATATGGATATAAATACTCGGTCTTTACCCATTGTAGAAATAAAAATTATCAGAAAACATCCTCCAAACACACTCCACATAGTTTGAAATAGAAAAGAAAAAAGAAAAGATCTGACAAAAATTAGCCATAAAAACTCCCTTTAATTGCTATAATTTTGTTCAATATGACATTAATGAATAGTCCCACTGTATACTTTAGCCATAGTTATATCAATAGTCTTATGTAGTTTAATAATTATAATTATTTTTAAATTGTACGTAAATGGGTATTGTACAAACCGAAATCAGACTGTTCAGAGTCTACGAAGTCGTGTCGAAGTTCATGACAACCGACAGTTATGATAAAAATCTCTCTATTGCATTGTGCCCCACCCCACACCCTTATTTATATCTCATAATAACAAGCTTGCCCCTCTAAACTGCACTGTGCAACATGGCTATCGATAAAATTACTGCAAAAATGAATTTTAGTAAGTGAGAGCCTTGAATAAATTTGTACGTTGAAAACTTATTTATGAACATTGATTAATCAAACGTATTTTTACAGTATAGCATCAATATAATTTTAATTTTGCATTCACAGTATTTCAATATTCTAAATAGAGAATTGCACTTTTAATTATTATAAACGTAAAAAAAAACACAATTTGTTTGTACACTTGCACATGTTTATAATGATCAAAACCGGTTTTTTTAATCATGAGCATTATCAACTGATACAAATACTATCACAGGGCTATTTATATAAAATTGAATTTTAACAATTATAAGGTATATAAAACAGTTGTTTCATGAACTAAGACTCTAAGACTCGTCGGCCTCTGTGGTCTAGTGGTAAATGTTTGCCCTAGTGATCAGATGGGTTCTGGTTCAATTCCCAGCAAGGTCAATATCAAATTCAGATTTTTTCACTTGAAATTTGTGATCTTGGACATGAATGACTTGTAAAATTTGTCATCGAGTTTATTTTGTATGGTTTTCTAATTTTTAAAATATTTGGCGCATCAGCTTTAATGCTCGATATTTTTTAAAAATTTTAAATATTAAAATTAAAAGACAAGAATTTACAGTTAATCAAACAAATTACATATGAACGAAATTAAATGTTTAGATGCCGAAAGGCGAAACCCGGGTCGTTAGTGAAAAAATGCATGAAAATATACAAAATTTCAACAATTCAAATTTGATATTGAATTTACATCAAGCACCCTCAATCGATGTCTTAAATTACAACCAAAAACGTTCACCACTAACTTGGCTACAGAAGGAATATTGAGTATTGTAATCTATTTAGCATTTAAAGAAGTTTTAAATTCCAAAATAGCGATACATTAATTATTAATAATTGTTTACCCTTTGTTAATATTATACACATTGTATACGAGATAATGTCTCTAAAGTAAGGTTAAAATTAGTTTCAAGAGAGCTTCTGTGGATACTTTATGAAGTTACGCATGTGTCAGTGAAAAGTTTTGCTATCTCAAACGTTCGAGACACTCTGGTATTAATAATCGTGCGTAAAGCAATATTAATTGTGATCCCTGTTATAAAGTGTCATCTCTAGCGAGTGGTGTATATTGTGGGGTGTATTGAAGCTTTGTATATTGGTATGCTACATATAATAGGAGTTATTTGGAAATTGGTGGCAAGAGTATGTATTTACACATGATTTTATAAGCCTGCGACAATAATACTGCTAGTTGAGTTATTATAAATTAAGAAAAATTATTAAAATTCGGTGACAGTTATTTCTTTGTTAAAAAATTGTAATATAATGGAAAAGAAGTTTGATATCGAATGCGTTTTGGCCAATTGATGGATCCATAAAAAATACAAAAATGATTGGATCTCATTTTAAAGACGACACATCAGATCATGGCGAAAGTAAATAAGAAAAATATATCAACCACTTTTTGGAAGGGAAACACCATTTTACATTGGTATTAGGCTTAAAAATTCTAATCCGGCAACTTGATGTAAGCCACTATTATATCGAAACTCTCTAAGTATTATCCCGTATCTTCAAACATGAGAATCTATAGAAGTGCACTTCAAAGTTTCGTAACGCAACTCACCATACAATGTTTTCGTTTCAGTTTTTTCTCTCTCCTAAACAATTTAAATTTTGAGGGTTACATCAACTGGCCAAAATATTGTCGAATTACTGTTTTATAGCTTTTGCATAAACTGTTTTATCTCAGCCTTTTTTTTGACGTGTTTATTTGATTATGAGATTTTATAGTGTCCAGAGATGTTTCAGCTCTTCGTTGGGTAACAAATATATATGGAAAATGATAAACATTTAAAACAGTGAAAAGCATATTCGTCTCTGTATATGTATTTATACTATTTCAGGCATATTTAAGATACTAAAACATCTGACCCGTGGGCCTTCATTTGATGTTGTTGATATATTAACTTTATTTTTTCAATAAAACACAAATAATACAAATGAATTGTGTTTTATTTTTTAGAATGTAATGTCTTTCCACCAAGAATTGAGAGTTAACACCTTAAAAGTGATATATTAACTATTTAAAAAAAGCACGACGAATCGTGCTACTCTTATTAAGTGTTTTTGGTAGCTTAGATTCGTATCAACAAGTGTTTTCAGCAATGGAAATTACTTAATATGAATATCGCTGAAGATTTCGCAGGTGAGAATATTTATTTAATTCACTATTGAGTGATAGAGTAATGAAAACTAAGCACGTGAGAAAGATCGCTTTATAAATTATATATTGACAATTTTACTCACCATAACAATTGTTTATCACCAATAAAAACGAAGCCATGGGAAAAAGTAATGTGGTAATTAAAAAGATTGTTATAACTAGATAAATATAGCCAAGTGCTTATAACTATAAATCGAAGCAAGAAAATAGTGCACATTTAATCAAGTTTAGCGTACAAATAACCATTGTATCGCTTAAATAACTGAATTCTGCTGTTTTGTCAAATCTTTTCTGCATGCTCCATTTGTGTATTTGCATCTATCTAGCGCTGATTATTTTGGTCAACTCAGTATTGAATACTATTAATAAAATTCTAACCAAAAAAAATATACGAGAAAGAAGACAGAAACATTTTCATATAATAAGATTTTTATGTATTTTTTTAAAAATTGATAATTTGTTTGTTTGTAAATTAAAATAAAAAAATTCAATTTTTTATCAAGCAACTTGAAAATTTAAAAGATTATAACGCCTCACATTTTTTACTCATGAAGGATGACGGAGCGTTGGAAGATCGTGACCTCTCTGGATGGATGGAGTGTCACAAGATTTCGAAAAGTGCTGAAGGTTAGTGATTGGCGTGGAATAGCAGAGCACTGAGTGCAGTGGAAGCCAAGGTTCCCACATTGTAGCTCCAGAAAAGAAGAAGAATGATAAATAAACGGGCGACAATTTCAGACAAAAATGTACCACACAAGATTTTTGTAGTTTCTGTGAATACAGTTCTACCTGAATTTATTTTACTAATACTTACTTATTGTCATTTTCATTGCAAAATTACATATCTACATATGCAAATTCAGTTTTTTGTGTTAATATTGTCAAAAGTCCATACAAAATAGCGTAACTGACAAAAATTATGGTTCAGTATACATATTTAATATTAATTATGTGTGTTTTATTTTAGTTCTAATTCAATAAAGAGATTTTTTAAACTGTTTTTATGCACCCTGAAAATTTTAAATTTTTTATGTAAACAATTTTGTAATGGGAACGACGTTATTCTTTTTAAAAAGCTAGCTTTAAAAGGGGTTGAAAGCGTAGTTGAATAGTAAGAATATAATTAAAAAATAAACGAATTTATTCAGTATATCTAGGGGAGCTTTTCACTGATAAAAGTGTTATCGAAACTGATAGCCAGTCCGTAAAATATATCCGCCTTTATAATGTATGTGGAGTGCGGAAATTAGAACATTTATCTGGGCAACAATTAACGCAGAGTGGCGTCGCTTGTAGCCGGTAGGAGTGACTGCGCACTTTACGAAAGTGAAAAACAATGTTGTTCAGGGCATACTATAGACCAGTGATAGTCAATGAAATTTCTAAGAAGTTGTATTTTAAAATTTTCAAATGTAGCAATGTTAATCACTATTCTTTATAAAAAAACATTGGAGTATCCAATCTCGCACCCTTTTTATGATTGGGAAGGTTATTAAAATAAGCTAAAGCGTCCTCAATAAACAACTTCGGAAGCTAGCTGAAACGAATAATGATGACAGAACTTTATGGATGTTTGGATAATACAAAAACTGCGAGTTATATCAGCAAAAATAGATTACCGATGAGTAAAACGATTGGAACTTATCTTAAGTAAGTTATAAACTTTCTTAATTTCAGTTTCATAAAAAAGTATTTTTTTCAGGACGACTAAAGCCTTTGTTATTATTGTTTCAATATTGGTTGAGCGACAATGAGCAACAGTATAGTATCTAGAAAGGCGGCGTCGCGGCGCCTACCTGACCGGGCGCCGAAGCCTCCTAGCCGCCTACCCTTAAATACCACCCCATCGACCCTCCCTTGACCAACGCCAACTCTGTTAATTGAGCGCAAAGCGATAATTGCATAACACACAAAGATATACATAATACCCATTAGATTGTGATTTTTAATTTTTCATTAAGAGAAAAATTTTGTGCCGTTTTCGCGTGAATTATTTTATACTTAATGATTCAACGCACCAGAACTGAAAATTGGAATGTAATTATTAACATAAGAATTTGTGCATTTATTGGCGCATATGCGGAGATTGTGTTTCCGCATATAGACTTCAGATTTATGCAATAGTAATTTGATGATTTTCATATAGACGGTTGTAAATATGCTGTGATGAATTTTTTACTCACATTTTTTTAACGATCCCGCGGGTATCGTTAAAAAAATTTGAGTTTATGTACTCCTATTAGAACTTATATACCTTATGAGTGGGATTTTAAGACATCATATACATACATTCCTTCAAAAATTAATACATGAATCGATTAGAAAAACAATTTAATGAAAATGTCTGTACTAGGATTCGAAGCCGCGAGCACCCTAACCTAACCTAACCTAACCTAACTTAACCAAAGCCATTGACTACTTTGGGCACTTGGCGTGTCAGTCAAATATTTGTTTTATGTTTTTATATGACTCTTTGAAAACACATCAACGCAGTATTGAATGGTTTGACACAGTTTTTTGGATAAAAAATTAAAATTATTATCACCAACTGAACTTCTTTATGAAGTATCATCAGACTAACCCACGTCCAGTAGAATGTAATAAAACCCACACTACGCTTTATTTTTAATGTAAGAACTAGAATCATTGTTTATCTTTGAAATAAATAACCTTGCGATATGGTTATTCTGAAGATGCTTCTTAAAGAGGCAAAACGCGTCACGTTATTGATAAAACTAGTGAAATAACAAAGTTATCAATTTTAATTTTATATTGAAAATGAATTTCCACAAAGTTGCCGCCGAATCCACAGAGAAGAGTTATTTGGAGTTTCTGATTTGTAATTTAACGCAGATAAAGAAGACACAGGTAACAAAGATTAATTATCAGTTTCAATTAACATCAAACACATTTATAGTATGTTTTATTATAAACGGTGATACTATTTAAATAATGCAATCACGGTTTTTAATATAAAAAAAGTTATTGCCTTATTACATTGAACGAAGTAATAAGTATCAAATAATCTATTTCCAATAAAAGCGAGTGATACTTTAACACGAGTATAATTATAATGAGTTTTATAATCCCTGTTCTAATTATTACTATGTGTATAAAAAGATTAAATGCTCTAATAATGAAATGGCCTGTCATAACCTGTGTTTGTCACGCCATTATTTAAAACGACCTCTTATCATACTTACTTCCTGCATATTATATTAAACTTTCTATGCAAGTACATAATATATATCAATTTTAAAATTAATACTAATGAAAAACTACAATTAAACGTTTCCATCAAATTGCTGGCTTTTTGTGGTAGGTTTTAGCCTTTTTAATCTTCAGTACTTCGAAGCAAAGACGAATACAAACTGTTGATGAGAAATCAATGTTTGGTAAATTTTGTATAATATAAATCAGAATAAAAATAACAATGTCACTTTTAAGATAACAGTCATTTTGTGGTAGAAAGGCATTGCATTCTGAATGTTAAACACAATTTGTGTTGTACTACATCCATATTTGTATAATGATGAGCAAAACCTGTCCTGATCATTATAAAAATGTGGAAGTTTACAAAATAAAATGTGTTTTATTTAAAAAAAACAATTTATTATGTAGTAACAGATTTATATTGAAATTTTAATTGTTGAAATTTTGTACATTTCCATGTATTTCGTCATTAGCAACCCGGGTTTCACCTCCAGTTCATTCTTGTGTTCGAATTCATGAAGATGGCAAAAGTTAAGACCCAGGTCGCTAGTGACGAAATACATGGAAATGTAAAAAATTCCTATTAAAATTTGATATTGAAATTCCATAAAGCACCTTAAGCCGATATCTTAAATCAAATGTATATTCACTCATATTTACGATTTAACTACAGATTGACAGGAAACTATCAATATTCTTACTATATCTTTTAAGTTTGTTTAAAAATATGGAATTAGATATGTGTATTTAGATTACTCTAAATTGTTGAAGATTTTTTAAGGCAGTTTATTTAACGTGTGATATTTAATATTGAATAAAATATGCTTCAGTAAAAGATTAGTATTAAGTATTTCACTACTGTTTGTAACGTTATTAAGAAGGTAATTACAATAAAAACTACATTTAATAATCTTTGTAGAACTAAATAATTTCATTTGAGCGTTGGCATATAGAACCAGGGAGAAGAACAAGTCTCCCTTCTAATTAAATATGTGTTTTTCTCCCAAGACGAATTCAATTTTAAATTTTAAATAGAAACAAATAATATATTTATATAATTTAAGACATCGACTGAGGGTGCTTGATGGAATTTCAATATCAAATTTGGATTATTGAGATTTTCTACACTTCCATGTATTTTGTCACTAACGACCCGGGTTTCGCCTTTCGGCATCTTCAGGCATTCGAGCACACAAATGGACTCAAACTGACCTCAGTTTGGAATTTTTTTGACTGGAATTTTCTTGATAGAACTCTATTATAATAGAATAAAATATCAAAGTATTCAGTTCTACAAAATTTTATAGAACTGAATACTTTGATATTTTATCCTTTAACACGTAATAAATATCTTCTTTTGGATAAATAATATATAATTATTATACACGAGTACGCTTTTGTCCAGCCCTGTTGGAATGACTGAATCAGAACATTTTTGGATTTTTACACACATGTATGATTTTCTGTTTCTATTTTCCTCAACCTTATCGAATTCTGTATAGACTACGTTTTTCCTAAATCTTATCTATGTCAATAATTTTATTCTTCACGTCTTCAAGAAGAGACTCATTGGAAATTTTACTTATTTTAAAGGTTTGTCAAATGATGCTAAGATATCTGTCGGTAGATAATATTTGTAGTAGAAATGGTTATCTCTTCTCTAAATTCTTTTTACTATCCGAAAGTTGCGTATAGAATTATTCATGAAAGCTTACAATATATATTGAAAACAATAAATCGTATTTGAAGAGGAAATTCACAAATTGATTTCAAAATGAATATAGTGTGACCAAAATGATGTGATTTAACTGAAAATTTCTGTATTTAATCAAGTGTACCTCTGAAGCACTCAAATCGTCATAAACTAAAGGGTTTCTGGCCCATTTAAATTACTACTAAAATAATGACGACGAGTTAAAACAAATCCACTTAAATTTTCCGCTCCCATTCGGCGTTTATTCAAAATGTTTTCGCATCATTAAAAAAGTTCACAGCGGCCTACTCGAAATTAAAGTAACCGCTATTAAGCGAGCCTCTCATAAAACAGACAATTATTTGCTTACGAGCAAGCGAGAGAGCATCTGTTAAATGAATCATTAACATAAATAGTCAAGACGCTCAATTATAATTGAAAGTTCTGTCAGTATTGCGTGGTGCTTTAAGCTCCCGCGGCGAGTGATTCAGCTAATTTGTCATTCAGTATCCTTATGACTCAGTTAATCTCCCATCCTGGTGCTACAAAGATAAACGTTGGCGAAGTGCGTTAAGGGTGCGCACATACCCCTGTGTGGCCCCATAAATAACGCAAAGAGTCTGTATGGAGTATAACGTTATGGCAAGGTATTAGGGAAGCGGAGTGTACCTGGAGCTAGTGAGTTGCCCTTGTACATTGACATTTAGTGCCGGCGGAGGTATGGTTTACGACCGCCGAGGGCTGCGATCTCTTCTTCGTATTACGCAGGCGAGGGAAACTCCCGGCCCGAATGAAAACACCGACTAAATTCATTGAAAAGTATTGCATTGTGAAACATTGGTGGAATACTAATGAACTGAAATCAATGAGAAGCGTTGTAAAATAATTCTAAATTCCGGAATAAAGTTCGGGGAAATTAGAAAGACATAAACTATAAACGATAATGAAAAATGAAAAATTTTACACACAAAATCTTTTGAAAAACAGTTTTTTATTGATTGCATACTACATTAATTTGTATACTATGACTCCCGCTTCAAATAAATAGAAATAACTGTATATATTTGAATAAATTTTATTTACATGCCATGTGTCAAAGTTATTCGATGTGGCTTTGATCGGTAGTAAAAATTATTTTAAATAAAATTTGATTCGCTCATGATTTTACTCTTTAACCGAGTCTGTGGTGCAGTGGTCAATGCCGTAGACATCAGTTACGAATCTCACGGGTCCGAATGCCAGTACGAACAGTTTAATAAATTGATTTTTCAGTCGATTTTTGCATTTCCGTTCGAAGGTATGGATTGTTGTGATGTCTAAAATTCCCTATCCGATCCTAAAAACTGGGCATAGCGACTATTATTAGCCAACCACTAGTCTTGTCTTAGCTCTGTCATCCTATCACTACATTCTACGAAAAAAGAGAGGTTGAGCAACTGAGTAACCAATCGTTCTGGAAGAAGCGGAAATGGTTGTCAGAAATGAATCGATAGCACATAATATTTTTATCGACTCTCTCAATATCAGAGTACCCATTTGATAGTCCAATAAGTTTGACAAGCCTGTCACCTTATAACACTACCCGAGTCCCCCACCCTTGCGTTTTCCTACACCCCCCACTCCCCCAACGATATACGATCTTCCTCTCGCCTAGTTTTGGGACGGTCCGTGGAGTTATTGCCATTGCGCGTCTTTTGCGAAGAAAATAAGGTGGATTTATATATTTTCTTGTTTCAAAAATAACCGCTTTCCCTTTTTTCACATTCTCCGGCTGTGGGCAATATGTTTTCATGACCGGAATAAGGTTTCGCATCGCGTCGGTAATTTAATTCCGCACCTGCCCTTTTATGAAAATAATTCAATTAGTGACAGTATTGTTTTGACCTCGATAAAATGACAGAATGATACAATGACAGGACTAGAAGCTTCACAGTATTATGTTGTTAGTATTAACTAGCGCATGTCAATAATACAAATGTTGAAAATAGATTAATGAAATTTGGATTATTGAGATTTTGTACACTTCCATGCACTTGCTCGAATGCCTGAAGATGCTGAAAGGCGAAACCCGGGTCGTTAGTGACAAAATACATGGAAGTGTACAACATTTCAATAATCCAAATTTGATATTGAAATTCCATCAAGCACCCTCAGTCGATGTCTTAAATTAGATTAATGAAAGATGAATACTCCATTTTTTAACGTAATCACTATATTTACGCTAAGTTTAATCGCTTATAAATTGAATTTGAACCAAATACGTTTTCGATGAAATGGTAAATCCACTCATTCAACACACAGTTTCCAGTTTGATTTTTTTTTAACATAATATTATCTCATGCTGTATTTAAGATAATACGCATTATATCAACATATTATTGCTAGTATGGAAGTGAAAGAAAAATTTGCTTCTTCTTGAAAAAGTTTATACCATTTATATTTTTCACTTTTAAGGTGTTAGTTGTCAATTCTTGGAGGAGAGGCATTGCATTTTAAAAATAAAAGTAATCGAAATATATTCAGCTTTTTGGAACTAAATCAAAATTATAAATTTTAAAAATAAAAAGAAAATCATTTTGTACTACTTCCACATTTTTATAATGATCAAGACTGGCTTTGCTCACCGTGATCATAATTAACTGATAACACATAAATCTTTAAAAATCGTTTATTTAACTTATATTATTACAGAGATTTAATTCAAGGATAGATCTGCCACCGACCTATCCACATGTGAGGTAGTTCAGTTTCTCTGACGGTATTGCATGTTCTGCCGGTTCTCTAATTCCTACCAGTTCTGGCAGCTCGTCTGGGTTGCCAGCCGTATTAATTTGTTAATATTAATAAAACTATCTATGTGAAAATGAGTGGTTAATAGTTACATGGTATATCAAACATTTGGTCCGAGAACTATGACAAGACTAATCAAGCAAATTATACATAAACGAAATACAATAGTCTACAATTGAAATCACTTTTATGGTGTTAACTGTCAATTCTTGGTGGAAAGACATTATATAATTTAAGTATAATTTAAGACATCGACTGACAGTTTAACCCCATCATCCGCATTAAACGTATGGTTGCATAAAAACATGGGGGATCATAAATTATTTTATCAAGAAATTTTGGAAATTAATAGAGCCCAGTTAAATTCCTTGCCGATATTGAATGAGCAGCTGAACCTTCCTAATTCTCCGCTATTATATCCGATACGTTGAAACACCTAACAGATGTCACTAAATGTGGTATGATTGTGTATATTTACCCATTCGTCGAATTACATCCCGTCAAAACCCACAATACTATTATAATTGTAAAATCACTGGTATTTCTAAAAGAAGTTGAAAAGCGGCAATTCGCCACTCTGTTAATATGGTGTTTACAAAATAAGGATTAGGGAAATTCCCGAAATTTTAACTCAGGTATCAGTGTGGCTCTCAGACGTATAATATCTTACCTCGTAAATAATATTTGTCGCATTTGTATCTCCTATATAAACGTTAGACATTGTTTACTGTCTCTCAGTTCGAGTCCATTCGTGTGCTCGAATGCCTGAAGATGCCGAAAGGCGAAACCCGGGTCGTTAGTGACAAAATACATGGAAGTGTAGAAAATCTCAATAATCCAAATTCAAAATTTGGAAAGACATTATATTTTAAAAAATAAAACACAATTCATTTGTACTACTTCCACATATTTTCCACATATTTCCACACATTAAAATATGTGGAAGTAGTACAAACGAATTGTGTTTTATTTTTTAAAATACAATTGAAATGTTAAGGATCTCTTACAATATAATAAATACTAATTTGAAATCAAAAATTAAACCACATTACAAGTCAATTATTTTAGAAAAATATAATAAGTTTAAACATAGTTTATAAATATTGTTAACAGAAATAGCAAATTAATAGGATAATCAAAAAACACTGTGTTTACTATTTTTCGTCGATATATTGAAAGAAAGATCTACATCAAAAATATTAAAAAATAATCAATTTCAATAAAATGACTAAGTCATTTTTACCTGCCCAGTTTTCAATGGTTCCTTTATAATAATTTAAAATTATAGAGAATAAATGTCACTCAAAACGTAATGATTACGTTAAAATCAAATATACAACGCAAATAATCAAATTGACGAATCAAACGTTACAAAAATAATTGATAAAATTCATTAACAGTATCATATATAATCTCTACTATATAGCACAAAATACATGTAGAAATATGTATGTTTGTATGCTGTCGGTCACAACAACTCCTCCCAAAGGGCGTATACTCGTGATGTGAAATTTTCACACGTCATTCTGGCTAAAATTTTTAGATCAACTGCGCTATTTTCAACTCTCAACATTTAACTTTTAACCTAAGACTGAAAACGCAATATTTTTGACGTTTCAATGTGGGATGAAAAATGTAATAATAATAGTCGCCTAGCAACAGCTCAATACTGATATATTCTGCAAGTGACAGTTGAGATAGTAACGCGAACGTACATATTTGAGCTAAATATTGACTAAATATTTACTGAGTAAATTTGTACAACTTGGTGTGCATCTGGAATCGTCATCGAGAATTAACATACGATCGTATATTTGATTTGTGGCGCTGAACGAGCCATTATTAAATGCAAATCAACAAACTGTCCATTGGGAAGTTCTGCGGTGGCATAACAAGAGTGCAGGTTTCAACTATTAACATTTTGGTGGACAATTTTTGTGGCTGTAGCAAAAGAGGTACAGTTGACGGTGATATTTTCAAATTTCAACATTAGCCAGCCAACGTCTATATTAAATAACCGTTCATCATCTTGGGCAAAGCCTGGTAAAATACTAGTAAACTTATAAAGGAAACATGAATTCCATTTTGAAAATCAATAAAATTCGATCGTTTTGTTTCTATAAAATAACAATCAAACTTAAGAAAAACACCATTTAAAATGCAGCAAATTTTTAATGTGAATTTATTTAATAAAGTTAAACTGATATCAAAATATTTTATGCAAATTAATATTAAAATAAAAAAGTTACTATAAAATAAGAATCATGTGATTAAATAAACCAATTACTTTTTCATATCAATAAATCATCTGATTTTATTGCCCTACACATTTTTTCTCTATGTAAGCAAATATATTCAAATCAAATGCCATACCGAGTTAATAGTTTTTTTTTTATTTTGATATGTTGAACCGCATTGGAGTAGCATAGATTGAATCACAAAATCGGAAATTTAGAATACACGAAGAAAAAACACTTTCGTGGAAAAGAAAATGATTTCGGCTTCTGGTAAGAATTTTTCTAAGCCATATCGTCAACTCGTATTGACTCCTCATAGAGAATTTTATTATAAATATTTATCATTCATTGGCTTGACTATTCTTTTTCGGAAAGGGTAAAGATAGTAGGATGGCGCTACTTCAAAGCTAGTGTTAGTTAATCGATCTCCCTACGCCCCTTTAAAGATCAGATATGTGAAAGAAAAGACAAATATTAGAGACATCCATGTTTTTAAGCACAAATTTATGAACCGATCAAATACCTACAGTGGATGGATTGAAGCATGTTTTGTTTTAACAGTAATCTTTTTTAATTGACTATGAAGAGATCTAAAAAATATACGTAAACGTTAAAATGCTTAACGGTGTTGTCAAGTTGAATGTAGCCAATCAACTCTGAGTTATTATTTGTATGATAGATGTATTGATAATTGAATCTTATTTGTACAAAATATAGAATATAACCAACTAACTGACTGACGGTATTATATAGAATATAAGATCATTCAGTTTATTTTCATTATACATAAAGAAATGTGATTTTTACCCGGGTGACTGACTTCTATGATCAGCACAATATTTCCATAGTGTTTTAGATTTTTCAGATAAAGCTATTTTCACCAGAACCTAAAGTAAATCTTCACGCACCTGGTATTTAAAATAATTCATTTATTTTTTGCGGATTAGCTACTTTCTGCATAACTTCCTGTAGTAAGTGCTAAAATTTTAAGGAAAGGATGTATATTTATATTATTCTTATTCCTTACGCTCTATAAAAGTGTATATTTATCGAATGTTTACAACAAGTCTTTTATAATAATACAGCGATGACACAATTGGCGATTGGCCTTCATAAGAGTGTCAAAAGAAATACTTTTTCATATAAATATCGCATAACAGAAGTATTCAGAAGCTGTATGTATAAATAAATTATGTTTGTTTGTGTGTATAGAGAAAAACAAAAAAAAACTGTTTTGTGAACAGGAAGTTCTGTACTACGCAAAAATTTTGGTTCAAAAAAATCTGGATTAACCAATAAATTTTGAGTAATGTCTCTTTTTACGATAGGCAGTGAAACAAACCGACTCGACGTGAAAAAGTCTCTTCAAAACAATCTCGTTATAGAAGTAATTTTGTTCGCAAAATATTATCATTCGAACTTGCTTTTTCTCTCGCACCATTGTGAATTTCGTTTGAAGTATAGCAGTATAGACCATCGTATATTATTTGATCAGACAGGTTTAATAATACAGTTTCACCACAAAACATTTTTTCCTGCTCAGATATCTATCACTATCGTTATGAAAGTGAACCAAATATGTTTTCGATGAAATGATCAATCCACTCTATTAACGTACAGTGAGTAATTGTCTTTGAATTTCTTTCATCATCATAAAAAAATATGTTATGCTGTATGGTAAATACGTATTATATTGATACATAATTGTCAGTACCATCAATATCGGTAAGTTTTCCCATATTTGTAAGATTGGTGCTGTTATAATACCATGATAATACTAATGCCATATCAATATTTTTTAATTAAGCCGAAGTATTGAGGTCCCCTGGTGTTAAAAATATGAATTATTGTGTAACATAATTGGTTTTATTGTTAAATTTGTAAGTTTTTCAGCTTGAAATGATAGAACACAATTTAAAAACTTATCTTGAAATAAATTTGATTAGCCATATTTTCAATTTGTATTACTAGTCTATAAACAAAATACAGTTTATTTTTTCCCATCTCAATTATATACAGAAAAGCTCTCAAAACTTTAAAATCACTGAATTTATAGTGATTATAGTGATTATTTGTATCGTGGGCGAAAGTAATCCGATTGGGATGAAAATTTTGCCCATCTTGTTTTATCTATATTTATATTTCAATTATAGCAATAAATTTATTTTTGTAAATTAAATTTCATTTAAGACATTACTTCATTTCTATGAAGAACAATACCACACATAAATACAATGGCAAACCTTAAAAACACAAAAACCTTCAGAACTCAGTCAAAGTTACCCAGATTGACCGTATGGAAATTAAGCAATGTGTCTTATTGAAAAAACACGCAACTATACCATCTATAATTTTCCCTTTTAAGGTGTTAACTCTCAATTCTTGGTGGAAAGGCATTATTTTTAATAAAACACAAATTCTTTTGTACTTCTTCCACATATTTATGCTTATTTTCAACAATAGATATAAAAATCAGTTCTTTTAACTAAATCATCTCCTTAAGATTATGAATTACTAGTGATAATAATTTATTTCTGAAATACACTTCATTTGAATTTACCTAGAAATACATAGTAATCTACAATTTTGGCGGTTTATATGAAACAATTTGGGCTTTGAGTTGATATTGCGGTATCAAATTTAATGTATTTAATAGCTTCATAAATCCCACGAGAGGTATACGCTATTCCAGTTATTTGAAAACGTGTCAGATATTCATAGGAAATTCAAAATACACATAATTAATTATAATAACATTACATTAAATGATTTATGAAATTTGGTAATGCATAAAATTACTTTGCAATCAGTTATAATTATAAGGACGTTTTGTACTTCAAAAGTGTTTATAAAGAAGAAATATTAATTGATGTTTTTGTGATTTACTTGAATGATTCGATTTATATTAATATATATTTAGGTTTACATTAAGGATTGTTAAATACCTTAATTAAACGTGGTTTTAATCAGTAAAAAGCAAGACACCGAACCGCTATTTTGAGTAAAAGAGTATATGTCGCTTCGGTTCCGGTTTTCATTCTAAAAAAATAACAGCTTTAGCGGTTTTCGGCTCAGCTTCTGGTGGTAAATTTTTAAATGTTTTCTACCATAATTTAGAACATTTTATGTTATGAAATCAATGGTAATGCTGCACCGCATGGCAGTTGCCATAAATTTTAAAAATAATATATTATAGACTATAAGACTTACGTCAAGATGCGTCACACATTTGAAGCCCTGGTTAAAAGTATTACAAAAATAATTATAATTTAATTGAAAAAAGTTTAAAAACAACATTTAAAATAACAATTTACAAACAATAATTTAAAATAATGGAACATTTCGCTTATTTCGACTCAACTTTTTTCGACAGTTCCTCTTGCAAAAATTGAAAAGGGTGTTGAGATGTATAGGTGTAAATTTGTATTGCCATCAATGAGATAATGAATGAAATTTCGTTACATTGTGAGCATATCCATATACTGATGAGTTAGTGAGTAGCTTTGTTCTCTCACTGTGACAGAGCTTTTTGGATGCAAATGTCACAGAGAGAAGAAGCCCAACTTTGACGGTTTGCAGATACATCCGTGGTTAAGCCGATTCGTCTAGACAGGAGATGGGAGGCTCGGCAACGGGAAAATATTGTCTCTCGATAAAGACACGGCATAGCTAGCTCTTTTCTCATAAACAGGGTATTTTAGTAGCAGTGTTTTTTTTGAAACGATGATGTTTATTTGTATAATGTGAGAACGCAAAAATATTATTATTTGCTGTTTTAAAGATAAATTTGGGTGATGGATGATATACCTTGTTATTTTTTACTATTGAAAAAGAAACACGCAAAAACGAATAAAACAGTTTCCAAAGAACTAATATTTAGAAAATAACCGTTGAAATGCATTTAATAATAACAAAAAAAATACTGTGGATACATTAGAAATAATTATAGAGGAGATTAAAAATCTCATTGCCATTTATATTTGATAGTAATAACTTTTAACATTAATTGTTTCTCAACGTATTTTGTCACTAACGACCTGGGTTTCTCCTTTTGACTTCTCGAACTACTTCATTCTTTTACTCGAATGCCCGACGATACCAAAAGGCGAAACCCAAATGTCAAAATACATTTAAATGTACAAAATTTGAACAATTCAAATGATATTGAAATTCCGTCAAGCACTTTGAGTTGATATATTAAATTGATGAAATAAAACACTTTTTAATTTGATACATCGATTGGACGCAGCTGTATACAAATCATCAATAAAAATATAATTAATGGTTCATATATTATATTTATCTATTTTCAGGGCAAATGTTTTTAGATGTTTAATATTAAACGGTCTAACTGATTTCGCTTACCGATTAACTTGTTGAACCCCGGATGCAAAGTCAGTGCAAAGCGACTGTTTTGACGGATATACAATTAACCAACATGAAATTAATTTTAATTGCACACAATTTAAAGTAAATATTGAGGATGAATAATCGTTATAACTATTTTTGCTAAATAATGTTCACCTATAGCTAAAATTGACAAAAATCTTTCGTGATAATTTTTGTTTTCAAAGCGTATCTCATATTCGACATTACCAAGCTGAACATTTTTTATTATTGAATATAAATATTACATATAAAGTCGAAAAAATACGGTAAAACCCATGTAGTTTGATACAAAAGCAATACACAATATCAATGATTAAAATCCCTTTAACCTGCGGCCTTATACAGTACCAAGTGGGGTCTTTTGATTAAAATCAACAAATACAAAAATAAATATTGTTTTCCAAAATAATGTACATACATTTTTATGTTTTTTTTAATGTGGCCTTATTTGTTTTTAAGATAAATGAATGCGGCCTTCCGACTGGAAAAAGGTTCATCACCCCCGATTTAAGTTATTGACTTATATAGGCAATTATTAAAAAAATATTTTACACTTATAGTAACGTCTTCAGAAAACTTTCCATAAACTGAGTCTCACAGCTTTTCCAAGGTGAGACGAATTCCGAAAAGTTCTCTGCAATTGCGCAGAGCTCTGTGTTACGAAATTTTCTTTGGTACATTCCCTGATAGCAAATAGCTGCTCTTTTGCGTTGATTAAAATCTTTTTCTTCCTGCCACTGATTAAAATGAAGCTCATTAAAAATGAACTTTGAAAATGAATTCAACCACTTTTGACGTTGTGAAACGTTGCAAAAATTGAAATTAAAGAACTAGAAATTTTAAATGAATAGTGAAATTTGTTTGTTTTTAATTACAGCTGTTTTATTATTTAAGCCAGCTTGTTACGTATAACTATTCCCAACCTCTATTAGACACAAAAATATGTATAAGTTGTACGTATTTAAGGATGTATGAATGCAGTGTTATACTTACTACATAATTTTAAATTATAAAAAATACTACAGAACTTTAGGGATAAAGTTCTATTTCCTTTGGAAAGGTTTTGAAATCTTTCTCTAGCTTCTATTCGATTAATATTAAAATTAACTTATTAAAAAGTTTTTGGACACCGTTAATACCCTAGAAACTGTATGTATTGCGTGTGTATGTGTGTAATAATCTTTAAACAAAATAATTAAATTCAAGTATTGAAAGAAATTATTGCTTGACATTCAACATCCATTATTTTAATAATCTGTTTTTAATAACTCTATCAGCTACCAATATAAAACATGTGTGCTCACATAAGTAAAGTTTGACGTAACTGATAGTCAGTCAGTCGCTTATAATTTCTTTTTAGGACATTCATTGCTTTTGAATAAAAATCCGATTAAAATATTATTGTATACAATTTCCATTCGGGGATTTGGACTCTTGGTCGTCAAATTGAGTATGCAATAGGTTAACAGCATCGACCACTTAGCTACGGGACAGACTTGGGTTTCTAACATTATAATACGTATTTCAGTAAATAGTGAAATATGTTACAAGGCATTGCTAAGAAGAATTATTATCACTTACGATGATCACGGTTATTAAAACAGCTATCGTTAAATACCTATTATTTCTGTTGAAAACTTGAATGCTCATTTTAAAGATTTTTTTACTAAAAGTAGCATGTATTTGCGTAACGTTGTCAGTCAGCAGTTGACACGTAATGGATTTGTTTGTGAATATCTTGATTACATTCAGTCCTCAAGGCAGTCTTTTCTCGTGATGTTCGCGATCTGCTTTGACTGGTCTCAGTGACGTACAGAAATAAACTATTTTTAAATTTCTATGTAAATGCAGACATTTTGTTCGGCCATATTTTTCTCGATATTTTTATTCTTGTCATGCGGTACTGTCCGTGATGAACGTTGATCGCCTCAACCAATTCTCAGCACTTGAATATGTTGTGACGTCAAATCCATTCAGCGAAGTCGCAGTCTATGAGCCCCGTTTTCCCTCATGAGCAGACATTATAAAGCGTATTGGAGCATTACATATTTATCTTGATAACTCTTCTTAATAATAATTTAATCAACACTGAATGTTCTTATATGCCCGAGGCCCGTTTAATATTTCTTTGGCATGATAAAATAAATGAAAAATCTCGTACAATTGACCTGGAAAAAAACGTCTCTTTGGCCGAATCGACTTCAAAACAACGACTCAGCTTTATAAAATAAATTGAAATTATTATCACACTAATAATTTTATTCATATGTAAACTATTTCAAGATAAGTTATTCATCCATGCCTTAGATTTTTTGTAGTCACCCAAATGCCTGTGAATTGTCATAACCTTTATTATCAATTATATCAAAACGAGCTGTATATGTAATTTAAGATAATAATTTAAGATATAATTTAAGACATCGACTGAGGGTGCTTGATGGAATTTCAATATTAAATTTGGATTATTGAGATTTTGTACACTTCCTCAGTTCGAGTCCATTCGTGTGCTCGAATGCCTGAAGATGCCGAAAGGCGAAACCCGGGTCGTTAGTGACAAAATACATGGAAGTGTACAAAATCTCAATAATCCAAATTTGAGCTGTATATGATTTTGTTTTTTTTGTTAAATATTTTGATAAACATTCTATTTACCGAATGCGATTGAATATAGTGACGGACGCCACTGTGTTGCTGCTTAGATGCGATCAGACTTTATGTCTGTAGATTGATTGTCTTCGACGAAGAATCAATAGGAGACTTTTCCATTAGTCGTCCATCGTCAAGCTGCATTAAATTTGCATGCCGTGGATGTACTCGCTAATGAAAATAAGTGATTTGACTCAGGTCTTACCGTTTAAGTGAGTTAGACTGTTAAGGCGAGCGTTTATTTATGTATAAAGAAATATCGTTTACAGCATATTATTTGGACAGATTTTCATAAGGGTTCGAGTTTTTTTACTGACCACGGAGTTAGCAAATAAAGGAATACATATTTATGTAACAGTATTAAACATAACTGGAATCGTTCATGTCTTAAAAAACATTTCTATACGTTTTGTCACTTATGACCGGGTTTTGTCTTTCAGCATCTTCAGGCATTCGAGTTTTTAATAGGTTTTCACCTTGCATGAAAAATGAAACATGCAGGGATTTATCAAGGAAATACAATTTGCAACAGATGGCTATTCATTGTACCTACGAAGGAAGATGGTGGGAAAACAGCAACGTGTAAATGAAATGTGATAATGTCGGTATTGATAATCAGTGAATCCACTGATTGAATAGAAAATTTCAACGATACAAAAATAAATATTTTTTCTATATTTACATAATCAATGCAAGTGATATTCCATTCATCATGTTTTCTTATGTCTAATTTGTGACTCGCTAACAAAACATCATATACATTTCTAGGGGCGGCATTTTTGAAAATCAGTAGAAAATGATGTAGGTAATAAACAAATAAGAATTGTTATGCCATAACACTATTATCAATATTAAATCAACATTTTATCTACTGTAAAAATATAGTATGTTTTTCAAGAAGTTATAATTATTTATTCTTAAAAAAACTTACTACTGTAGCACGTATTGCTGTTCACCGATTGTGAGGACTTCTTGTGGCAGACAAACGCATGTATTTTCTATTGATTGAATTGGCATTTACTTGGTAGAACTTCATTAAAATAGGATAAAATATAAAAATGAAGTCCGATTTAGGTAATCGATAGTTCTGACGATGGCGTTACGCCGAAATAGCTATTATACTATTATCATGTATTTTTTGTTTATTTTATGGATAAAATATACATAGTTATTTTTTTAGGGAGTTCATGTATTTTATACACCAACAATGAATATGAAATACAATATTTGTGTCGTGATTAATGAACAGACCCTATTAATTATTAATTTTCTCTTTAACCATCAACCCGTTAAATGGCGCAGTTGATACAGCATTAATTATTAATGCTAGCATTTGTGTTGGGAAGTGAAACCACACGCGTATATTAAATCATTAACATAAATTCACTCATGTGCCATTAAACCCTTGCATATTAAAATGCATCATTGTCTTCAACCCTCTCGTAGAAAGTAACGCCATTCCACCCCATAAAATAGCGTGGTGAAAACGGCGTATGCTTGGATGACTGCGCGAGCAAATTTCCAAGAAATCCAACTATGACGAACTCGTCGCTATTCTGAGTAAGTACTTAGTCAGTACTCGCATATTTGAGAGGCTATTTTTATCGTCAAAAATTTTGCTGCGTAGACCTTGTATTGATTTTGTTCATTGGGCAATGATTTTATTTTACCTCTTTTCATCTAATTACAATCATCTAGAATACTATACATTTGAGAAGACTAAATTCTCACTCTTCAACTAAGTTATTTTGTAGGATCTTTTTATAACAAAATATTGTATTCATAACTTTACGTATATTATCTTCTTTGACAGTGAATACTCTTCCGATTCATTTTAGGTTTATGACAATCAAAAATTCCTCAAAGCCTGTCTTCGGTATATTTTTTTACCACATCTGGTCCCAATGTGGTGCATATGGACTCCTAACGGAGATATCTTAACAGAAGTTTTACTATTTTTCCATAGTTGCTAAACTTCTCTTTTTCGAAGAGAGAAGGGATAGAAGCGTAAATCTAGGACAGGACTAGAGATAAAATAATCGTTGTCGCTACACCCCCTTTTTAGGATGAGATAAGTGGGAGAAAATTTTCAGATACAAAAACATCCATATCTACGAACGGAAATTCATAAATCGATTGAAAAATCAATTTATGAACCTAAGACATCCGTAGTCGAAGCCAATGACGTTGACAACTGCACTACAGACCCCAAAATATCAATAACTTAGGTATACTAAATCATGTCAGTGTCTTGTGGTGAGACCAAAGCTACTCCTATAAAATCTATATGGTTGAATGAAGACATAACGAATTCAAGCTCCCTTAGAAAATCTTCAGGACGTGCCTTATCCATGTATATTCCTTGCCTCCTTTTAGTTTTAAAATATAATAGATATTTGCACCTATACATTATTAATTGATACACATATGAGGACGTCCTCCTGATCTTCATGCCTTACAATGAATGCTTTGAGATACATTTGGAAGCTCAAACTTCTTTCAATAAAAACTCATATTATTTAATGAATATTTTAACTGAATAGTATATTCGTTTTGTTTGCTACATTTAATTATAATGTTAAATACCCAAAAAACAAATGTAAATACACATTAGCCAAAAAGTAATTGCACTTTTTCCTGATAGCTAGAGAACATACTAGAGACAAGCTTGAAATCTGACTTACTTATTTGTAAACAGTAAATTCATTATGTAACCTGACAGCCGACACGCGACTGTATAAGATTGTTTTAGACACCAAAGGCAGCATATGGATTTAGATGTTGCCTGATTTGGAGACGAATATTTTCTGAGAGGTGATGTCGGTAAGAATAAATTATCCAATGGCGCTAGGTTCGTTTTCAAGAAAATGGATTTTTTTATAAAAAACTACTCCATAAAAATTACTATTGAAAGTTTCTTTTTACAGTTTTTGTGAATTATAAAATCACTTGTTTGCGGTTGATATTTTTAAACGTCTTTATTATTTATCTAAATAAAATAAATAAAAATACTAACTAAGGTTAAGCGAATAAAATTTTCATTCCGAATCAAGCATACACCCCCATGGTATTCCATTTTTACTGTTAAACTAGTAAAATACGTAAAAATGCTTAGGGCAGTTACCTTTCAGTAGAGATCAGCTGTTGTTGACATGCCATTCAATTGATTGTCTTCTACGAATCTAACAGTTGTGGTGAGGTTAATAATATTCAATTATTTATAATGGGGGATGAAAAAATACAAACGGGAGCTTCTAAGAATTTCGTTCATTGGGTATAATTTCGGAATTGCATTTGGTTCACATGCATAAATATAATTGCATAGAAAATTATGAGCTGTTTATAAAACATAAAATAATATAGATATAATAGTATTTAATCATGAGTTTTTAATACTAATAAACTTTTTTAAGATTAAAGTAGATTGTTTTAACTTTACTATAAAAAACAGATGTATTAATATTTTTTCTACCGTATTGTTGTCGATGCAATAAAGTATTTTAAAAAACTTAAGGGTGAGTGAAAAGGTTCATATTTTGAGAAAATAAGATCTATTTATAATAAAAAGGTTATGTGATATTTTTTTATACTGATAAAATCTAGTTAGAATTTTTTAAATCACTTAAGTTGATTAAGGCATTTTAGTAACGATTTATTATACACATGGTCGCGCAAATGACTTGCTTAAAAAATGACTTATTATACTTTATCAATAAATTAATTGTCTCAACAAAAACGCTCTATTTAGTATGAAAGATATATTGAATATTGTTTCTGTTATTTTAAACATAGGAAGGAAATTACAGTTTTTTTCGATCCTGTCACCTACTCAGAGGCGGATTAAAAAGCTTGAGTACCGTTTAATTTTAACTTTCAATAATTTATTTTTTTACACAGATTTATGAATTTGTATTTGAAGGCATGAACGTCTGTTTGGTTGCAAAAAAATTTCTTCCACCCATCCCATCCTAAAAAACGGGTTTTTTTTCATACCTTTTATATACTACTGAAACTACTATGCGGAGTCTCCGAAGTGGGTTCTTAGTTTCCTGGCTAAAGTCAGTGCTAGGGTGAGTACAGAATAAGTCTTGATATCGATTTTCATTGTGTGAGCTATCTAAGTATTGCTATCTAAAAAGTTTCCATCAGCTGAAGGCTTTGTGTGAGAAAACCCCTTACAAGAATGATTGTTTTTGAATCATTAAAAAAAGTTCAATTCTTACCAAAAATTGGTAGTAGTGTTGGCGTAATCTTGAAGAGTCAACTAATCTTATATTAGACATGCCTAGTCTCTAAAAGACGGGACGTAGCCCTATCCTTTAATCTTTACTCACATCGAAAACAATGACATTGAGTAACTGAGTAACAAGAAGTTCTCATAGAACCACTTCTGTTAAAACTACTTCCACTTTAAGTTTAAATAATGATCTACCAATGTTTAAAAGTAAATAATTCTTGACAGACGTTGCATGTTTGAATAATATCAAAATAATGTAAAATTAACAACATAAATAATTGTAATTGGTGGGCAGTGCAGATTTTTGTAGCATATTGCAGTGCCAATATATTTAAGATTGTTTATTCTTGATAATTAAAATGCAATATTTTTTGTTGGCCTTGCTTTATATGCTACGGTGCAATTTAGCTGCATTTTTGTCGCAATTGTTTGATGCATTATTTAATTTTTGTGAATATGAATTATTAGCCACGCGATAGCCGGAAGCAAACTGTGCACGTGTCAAATATTTTTTCAATGCATTTTTGTGTAATATTGTGTTTTTGTGTATTTCGAACATGCATAATGCAGCTACTTTTTATAGAAGCCTGTGTTTTTCAATATTACGTTTCATCGTAATAAAGAGAGTTCTTAATTCATATTTTATGCTCTAGTGTGTTCTCAACTAGATGTGATTTCCTGTTTTTTGTATTATTTTTTACCTCATCAGTTTCATTAAAAACATGTTAGAAAAAACGACCTCGAAGCAAAAGTCAGTATTTGTTATTGAAATGCTTGTCTGCTGCTGTAGCCTGAGTACCTGTAATAGTTTTGACTTTTTTTACCATGTCTGCTCCCAATGTGGAACATGTGACCTCGTAATTGTGGGACCTCAACAGAAATTTTCTACAACAACTGCTTGCTACTCAGATGCTCAACGTCTCATTTTCGTAAAGAGTGTGGATAGAAGAATAGGGCTAGGACAAGACTAGTGGTTAGGTAATCATTCTTTCTACACCCCATTTTTAGGATCGCATGGGTGGGAGGGAGTTGTAGACATCAGAAACATTAATGTCTACGGACAGAAATTCATAAATTGATTGAAAAGACAAATTGTAAAACTGTCCGTTGACTTGAACCCGAGACATCTGTAACCGTAGCCAACGACGTTGACCACTGCACCACGGAGTCGACTATTAATCGCTTTTTTTCGACATAAAAGTGAAATTAAGATTTTAGGTACTATGTAATGTTTTTTTAGGAGAGGTAACATCGATTGAAATATTTATTATTTTTAAATTGAATGTGAAGTTTGTGAAGTAGAATTAATTTGTTAAAAAAATGAAAAGTCACACACAGTGGCAGTCATCTTTTGTTGAAAAACATAATTATTAACAGAATATATCTATACAGAATTGACAATATTAATAAACTGCCTCACTAAAAATTTAAAAAATTGTAACTAATACAAATAAATCATTTGTTTTTATGTGTTTCTCTTCATTTTATCACGCACATTAAATTGTGATACCGTTGTGCATTATACTGAGAAACAAACGCACGTTAGCTGTGGCATATAAATTTTCTATCTTCCAATGGATGTCGAACGACAAAAATGGGGGAAGAAGCTCTTAATGGGAACGGTGAAAGTTGAGAAACATCTCATTTTATTTTTATCAATGAATGTGTAATTTGGTATTCGTGCAGTAATTAAATTATAATAATAAAACGAAAGGGAACTAAATTATATGTTATGACAATAGTACATTTTTAGGAATATATTTCCAATGTTGAATGCTTGACGCTATTAAACAGTAGGTACGGATAATGATGATGATGACACTGGCGATTATGTAGTTCTGAGGCGATGTTTCTCTTTCGTCGAGTGGCAACAGGATTTACGTTCGGTGACGATTACAGAATGAATCTGTTCGCTTAGTTATTCGTAGAATATACTGTCGTTGACAGTCTGCTTCCTACTCAAGTCATTATGACTTGTCTTTTCATAGTGTTCCCCTGTATCTATATAACTGGCAAATAAAATATTATTTGCCAGATAGCCTCGTCAATAATGCTGACAAAAATGACGAGCATAGTGTTTCGTAAATATGCAGCGTCATGTGTCACTACAAATTCAATTATTCTTTCGCATATATTTAAATAAACGACTTAACAAAATGTTACCAAAGACAAATGGAAAATTTAAAATTATTTACTTCAATTATTTAACTTAAAATTATCAAAATTTCCTTAAAATACTGATTTGTGGCACTTATATAAACTTGAAAACGTCTCACCCGTAAAATGCGAGAAAATGACAAAGTAATATGTAGTATGTTTATGCTTTGGCAAATAAGTATGGATTTATGCATAAACGTTTTCAGCCATGTAAAATGTCTGGAAAGGTTCATCTTGTATGCCACTAATGTCAGTAAAATATATATTATTATTTATGCTATCGACCGGTGGACTGGTGCAAAAACGAACGCATAAAAAAAAATATTAAATCAAGTTAGTAGCGCAGAATGATATAAATGATTTTTTATTTTCATTTCTTTAATATTTCAACAATCCTTTTGTAAAACTGTGAATTGGCTCGTGTGAGAAAAAAACTGAAACGAATAGCTCGGGAAACCTACCGCTAGTATTTTTTAATAGTTTTTCGTAATATAGCTCTCATCTTGTAAAATGGTCGCATTTGCCGTGTTGCTGAGGAGGAGAAGATTGCCATTGTGATCTCAAGAGAAAAAAGCATCGCACAAAAAAGCATTTAGCCGGCAAGTAAACACGTCTTTTAAAGTGAGCTTCCATTGTGTTCCCACAGATCGGCTGGTGGTTTGCGATCGAAACCGAGAGGGGGAACTTACTCGCCCGCAATATTAGTTTATTTTGTTTTATTTTATTTTTCATCATAGCTTCACTCACCCCCGTACTGCCATCTATTGGTGTGAACAAAAAGCTGAGATTTTCGATCAATCTGACAATATTTTATCGAATGAACACTAATATATACATATGTCTATATGAAAACAATATCAAGTATGTAGCAAGACTTTTATCTTTCATCAGATGAGGCTAACTTTATAAAGAAACTTATTTAAGAAATTGTTAAAAAAACTTATTTTCTTTCAATACATATGAGCAACATTTTTCTACGAAATCAATAAAAAATAGTTCAGTGAAACTGTTAGTCTTTATAATATAATTTATAAAAAACGTTACAAAAGTCAAGCTAGCCATCATAAGAACTTTTAAATTATCATGTTCGTTCTAACTGTCATTGATAAATTTCAAAGTTTGAACTCGGTCTGGAATTATATGGGTATACGAACAATTTTGACAATAACCAGCCAAATTTAGGTTAATTTTGAAGAAGAGTTTTTATACAAAAAACGAAATCTTTGTTATTCGACCGGTTACTAGTTGTGACAGATGTTTTTTTTATTCTTTAATAGAGTTTGTAAGAATGACCGTATTATAAATTATTATGGATCACAATTTATTTAAAACAAACACGTTATAATTATGGAGCTACCAAAAAGTCGTTTGTATTATGAACATTGTTTTTCTTCTATATTGTTTGGTATTTACATGTTTTATTACTCGAAAAAAAATGTTTTAGTTTCATATTTATTTTGAGCACTTTTATTATTACAGTCGGGTCTGTGGTGTAGTGGTCAACGTCATCGACTTCGGTCAATCGATTTATGTGTTTCTTTTCTAAGGCAGGGATTTTTGTGATGTTTAGAATTTCCTCCTACCCATCTGATCCTGAATACGAAACATAGCGAGAGCGATTAGTTAACCAGTTATCCTGTCTTAGCCTCATCCTTCTATCCCTACTCACTTCAAAAAAGAAGAAAGTTTGGGAAATTGAGTAATAAGCTGGACTCGTAGAAATATTTTGGTACTAGAACGAGCGTGTGTTTTTGTCCAAAATTGATCAATCGCTGAGAAAATCAGGTACTGATTGTGGATTGTTTGTTTGTGGAATACACTATCACTATAATTTTTAGATCTATTAACCAAGAATCAATACTGAACACTATTAAGTGGTATATGTTACGTAAAGTTTTAATATGTTGGAAATGTTATCGTTTCATTCTCTTGAAACTCGATGATTGTTTTCAAAAAAAAAAAAACTACTAATTTGAAATAGCCTCTGATACAATCATTTATTATTATTGAAATAAACAAACCCTAATAGCCAACCTTTATCACGAAGTTATTTAGCGTTACACTCTAAAATTCCTCAAAAAACGTAATCTCTCATTTTCCGGCAGTTTGCGTGCGCCGTCTATCTTGGGTGTAATTTTTCCTCAGAATAAAAACGAAAACTTTTCTAACTTCCTTAACATGCTATTTTAACTTTGCTACCTTTGAATATTTTCGTTCCCCTTTCATCATATTCTGCGTGGAAAATTCCTAACCATTCACAACTCTAAGTGATCCGAAATTATATACATTTGGCTGGCAGGTAAGACCTTTCACCGTACGTATTTGCTTTGTTGCGTTCATATGCGATCTTTAATTTTATTGCTGATATATTTTTTCAGTTTTCACTTACGATTCAAAAAGATATAAGCACTTTTTTTATAAACAATCGTTCATTTCTTTTAAATGTTTTTATAAATATTAAGATTTTGATCATTCTGAATTTAATGTAAAATTATTTAAACGACAACAAATGAAATTTTTATTACGTAACGATAATCTTTCATGAAATATTATTTTAAAGTTTAATAAAAATATATTTCAAACTCGACTTTAAGCCATTTCATAAACTTATTTATGGATTTTTTGATTCAATTTGTATAAATGATTTTAATCTGGCAAAAGAAAGAAAGAGTTTGAAATATATTTTGTTCAAATAATTGTTTTTTGTTCAGGTGAGACCGCCATTGGTTTTATTGAATCTCTTTTCCCATAATATGCTTGCAACAACTAGTAATTAGTATTTAAAAAAAATAACACACATTTGTTCTGTCCTACTTCTACATTTTTATATACACATAAATGAATATTATAAATTACACATATATATTTAATTTAATTTATCTTTAATTTGTACGATTATCTTTCATAAGTCTTATCATATTTATTAAACCAACTGTTTTATATAATATGTAAACAGCCTTGCTAAGATTTGTATTTCATCGCTCATGACTAGCGAAACTGGTCCTGATTATATGAAAAATTTAGAAGTAGTATAAAACAAATTTTGTTTTATTTTTAAAATATAATGACTTTCTACCAAGAATTGACGGTTGACACTTTAAAAGTTGAATGATCAGGACCGGTTTCGATCATCTCAAACACTGCCAACTTATATGAAACGACAGTTGTTAACACCTTAAAGACGGTTATTTTTCATAATTAACATTGATAAGAAACCAAAATATTTTATCCCCCATCATTCGATATCACCGTAGTGATAGAAAAGATATGCATTTATTTTTAAAATGGTTGCTCCAAACATATTATTGGAAAAGAAAGTCATTTAAACCAATGTCAATGATACCGGACAAAAAATGAAAGCGTTTACAACAGTAATTTTTCACTATAAATATGTGTTATATTTGAGTGTTTGCAGAAGAAATAAACCAAGTGATGTTAAACTGACACTACTGAGTGAAGTGAAACCTAACCGATAACACTTTAATTCATAGCTACGTAATTTACGATCGGTGTGTGTATAAATTGAATTTTAAATATCAAAAAACGCATTTATCTCTCTTAAATATGACACCATTTACATACTCAGCAATTTTACACACATGACGTGTACGTTTGCTCTAGTATGATAAAGCAGCACATATTGCAGGCTTATTCGATATAAATAACAAATTGGAAAACTGCTCTTTCTTGGAGATCACGTCGGCAAACAAAACAGCCGCCCCAGCGAACCGAATTCAAAATTAAATTGTTCCCCATTTTGCAATTTTTGTTTTCCGATATTTCCATCCCACCCCAAATCACCCGTTTTACATCTTTGTCTACCTATACATGCACATATATTATTTTACATTTTATATATGTATTTACTTCTCTGGTAACTTTCTTAATATTAACATATACATACTAATTAACATTAGAAAGATAGGTTTCTTACGAATTATTTCAAAATACAATTGTACATTATGTATACATATATATTACAATATCTATGCCATCATTTAAAACTAGCGGTAAATCTTCACTTCTACAAAAGAAGCTTTCAGATTTTATTCTAGATAAAAATTGACTTTTCCAATTTTAATTTTATATCACGAGTATAATGACTTTTTTTTCCATTTTACTACTTAGCACTCTGAGACGATTATGTTAAATATTGGAAACGATCATTATATTAAAAAAATTTAGAATTTTTTTTTCTCAATTGGTTTCGTTGGCTTCGTTTACAGGGCCACGGGGTCAAATCCCAGTAAGGATAAATTCGTAAATTGATTTCTGTTTTAAAGGCATGGATGTTTTTAATTTCTAAAAATTCCCTGCCACCCATCTGATCCTAAAAGCGGGATATAACGAAAGCGATTAGTTAACCAAGAGTTCTGTCCTAGCCCTATCCTTCTACCTTAATCTCTGAGTAGCAAACTGTTCTCATAGAGAAACTTCTGTAGAGATACCCTCCATTAAGAATTCATATGCTTCACATTGCGAGAGAATATGGTTTAAAACAATCAAACTACCCTTTTCTACGTTGCAGTTACAAGTAATCAATGCTCGTTAAATCAATTGGAACTAATCAGCGTAGCACACAAAATAACAGCAAGCTATTTTTTAAATATCAATATCCTATCATGATTTTTTTAAATTCAATCAAATAAAATTTATATTTTTGCGTGTTTTTTCGAAGTTGAGCCCACGAACACCGTAGCCGAATGTGACGAGCTGCCAAGATAGCTGACCACTCGGCAACAGGGTCAGTTATGTCAGATTAAGTCATAGAAATAAAAATTTTCAAAATACAAAGTAAAATTAAATAAAGTATGGTTTTATGTAGTAGTATGCCAAAGAAAAAAAATTGTCTTCAACTTTTCCGGGAAAATGCTTCAATTAAAAAAATCGTGTCTTCAATTATGAATATTTTTTTTTTAAATTCAATTAGGAATGTCGTTATTTAGCCTTAGGTTGAAGATTGCTCATTCCGAGTAAAAAGATGCATTATTTAATTTGAAATTTAATTTAATTCTAAATATAAAAATTATATATCAGAGAGGCATGATCGACAAAAGTCGATTCGATATTTGAAACAAAATGTTGTCATAGTTGAACTACGTTCGGTAGTTGACGGCGGCAGACTGCGCCGAAATTTGCATGCACATGCCATTATGTACCGCCTTGCCTGGAACAAATTTTCTTTTGATGCGGAAAAAGAAAATAAAAATGGAATACGCCAAAAATAGTACGCGTTGAGTTTGCATTGGCTATAAATAAATAAAACATTTTTTCGACCAATAAATAATTGTATATTTTATTTATAATAAATTAAATAAAATACATCACCATAAATTATTTATGGTACTTAACGAAAATTGAATCGATTGTGGAAAACACATTAATATTATGTTTTTATTTCAATTTTATTCTGAAATAAAAAAAACGTGATATCCATAAGATACGGGCCAAAATTTGATAAAATTACCCAGTGCCGGCCTGGGTCAAAGTCTTAATATCACACTTGTTACCTATAACCCAGTCCATAGCTCAGACTTATTTTTCTTAGTGTGAAAAACCCGTTTTTTTAAATTTACAATATCTTTTACTTATTTTTAACGAATCAGTTTTTCATATAAAACACAATGTCAACCGCCTAAAACAGAAGAAAAAAAGCTATCGAATAATAAAATCTATACACTTCATTTATATTAAGAAAGAGATGTTTCAAATTTAGCTTCAATTAGCTCACACAATTTCATGGGTTTCTCAGATTCAAGTACTCGGAAAATATGTAAGAGGACGACATACTTTTCAAGCAGTAGTTGATAATGTTTACAACGATCAACAGAAAATGTGAAATAAATTATTTATGGTATCATCTTTTCGTTATTAGTAGAACTGTGGCTAACTCATGACACGAACCATGACCCAAACATAGTCCGAAATATTTTCTGGAAAATAAATTCCTTACCCGGGCCGGAATTTCAATTGTCTTTACCAGCCCGGGGTCTTGCAGGCCTCTATCATAAGGTAAGAACACACCATTAATTAATTATATAAAGATTTTAAAAAACACGTAAAATTTGTTCACCCTTTTAACAGTTTCATTCAGTTAAACTTCGCTTGTTGAACTAATAAGCTATAAAAAACCAAAGGAAATTAATTTATTACTAAGAGTATTTAATTTAAGACATCGACTGAGGGTGCTTGATGGAATTTCAATATCAAATTTGGATTATTGAGATTAAATACATGGAAGTGTACAAAATCTCAATAATCCAAATTTAAGAGTATTTAGTTATCAAACAATTGTTATCAATTTATGCACTTGAAACCGAATGAACATAGTAAAATAAATATATCTCAAGAGTCAAGTTAGGATTTTATAGTAGAACTGTTAGATTGTCCGGCTGGTTCATAAAGATTTAATTAGTCCATTAAAAAAAAGATTTGCATCGAATAAAGCTTTTACTGTAAATTTCCTTGATAATTTGTATGCTTTTAAACACACACATATATATATGGTACCATTGTAAAAGTATAAAGCAAATAATTTGATTATTTTTTTTTATTTATTTTATTACAAAAACTTTTAAACTTCTATTAAAAATCGAATAAAACCTCAAATGAAAGTTTGTTTCAAATGTGATATTTACCCTGTGGAACAATATAGACGCAATACTATTTTATTACATTTGTTATACAGCCAAAATTTACTTCATACTGCATAAATAATAAAATAGAAGAATGCCTGATTTCTAGACAGCTGATGGCGAATTGATTCTACAGATTTTACTCGGCTGTGTGTAGGTAAATATTTCCCAAATGTACACATTGGCCATTGCATACATGTATGTGTGAGTAAGCAGTGTGTAGCTCATTGAATAGATCTAATAAAATAAAAGAATTGTATAAGCTGAATATTCAACTATATTATGTTAAACATACGTTTAGGCCAATATTTTAGATTTTATTAAGGGCCATTGAATTATATTGAAGGATTGTATACAAATTGGGTAAACCATGATATTTATATTTTATTTTGCATTAAAAAATAACATGCTTATTCTAAAAATGTTTTAACGAAATTTGTTAATTCTTGGAGGAATCGTTTTCAAAAATATTAATATGAAATTAAAGAACCTACGTTTAAATGAAATAAAAAATCTTTAAAGTAATCGTCGTTGTCCTGGAAGAAGACACTAACTAAAAATACTAGTTTTTAAGTGGAAAATAATACTTTGAAGTTTTTAAAATATTTAAAATGCCTTTTTCATTTAGTTTGTTTGTACAAAACTGTTTTTAAGTAAAAGTATAATTTATAAAAATAAGTATGTTATTTCATACGGTAGAGTTTGAAATAAGGAACATTTTGGTATAACAAACTCGATATGTATTGTTTTTGGATTAGTGTTTTCTTCCAACACAGCGACGAACCATTTATTTCTCAAAAGCTATATTTTACAATATTTGAACAAAGCATTCATAATGATAATTATAATTCATTTGATAATGCTCGCGATGAGAGAAATTGGTCCTGATCATTATAAAAATGTGGAAGGAGGACAAATTGTGTTTTATTTTTAAAATATAATGCCTCTCCACCACGAATTGGCAGTTAATACCTTAAAAGTAATCAAATATTGAACATCGATAAGTAGACCTTGTTTTTTTAGACGTAGTAATTTTGCCAGAGTGTCGACCAGATAGTGGTAAAGACGAATGGATTAAAAGATAAATTAATCGTGTAGATATATCGTCGCTGTTCTGGAAGAAAACACTAAATCGAAAAATTTACATATTGAGCTACTTACACAAAAATGTTCCTTATTTCAAACTCTATCGTATGAAAGAATACACTTATTTTTATAAATTACAATTTTACTTAAAAACAGTTTTGTACAAACAAACAAAAGGTACAGCATTTCAAACATTTGGCAAACTACAAAGATCAATTACTTAAAACTAGTATTTTTCAGTTGGTGTCTTCTTCCAGAACAAATACGATAAATAATGAAAACATTAAAGACTTTTGTATTCAACCAATGTGAACCAAGGCAAAACAATAAAAAGAAATGTTTATCTAGATCAAAGTTCTCGATTAGGTATTTTTATACCACGTATGGCTTGAAAAGTTTACATTTAAATTTAAAATATGGAAATCTAAATTTGTGAGCATTGTAAAATAATCTCCTTTTTTCCGCGTGGACTCGCACACTGATCGAAAGATTGATATTTCAGCGATATGAGAAAAAAGGCGTAGGAACTTGGTCATATAGATAAAAGAGGGCAGCACCTGAGGTCATGGTGCACCTTAAGTAATCCGATTGAACTCTTCTTCTCGGGCGGCGGAAATTTACACGAAGAAGAAAAACAAAGTTAGGGCGGCTGGAGGGCGAGGTAGGCGGACAAACAAACACGCAAGACAAGAAATATATGCAGTGCATTCAAAACAAAAAGTACCACGTACAGTCTGACAAGTTTGAGTCAGCGGGTTAGTTGTTTATACAATGCGTTGAAACTAAAGAAAAAAAATGTCAAAAACACATTTTATATGGCAGTAGGTATAAGAGATAAAGCTTTACTGTGTGTAACCTTGATCTATCTTTGTATTTATATACCTATTAGTGAGTACCCGGCATGCGTTGCAATGCCACTCAAAGAAAGAAAGGGTTTGTGTTTTAATTCTGTTTATTGAACTGCTTTTGGATTAGAGGTCTGCACAGGCCGAAATTTCATAGACTTACCCGGTTCGAGCCCAGAGCCCATCATCTTCAGGTCTGGCCCGACCCGAATCCGAGTTTCAATATCACAATTGTTATAACACAATATTTTTGTTTTTCGTCTGGTGCGTACACGAATAAATCAGAAGGTTTTTCCTAGATGTCGCTGTATGTACGTATTTGATTCTTTTTTTCAATTTTAGATTTTTTTTCTTCAGAACCCTTCACGGGTGTGTGCACAACAACTCACCAAAGTTTCATCGAATTCGTATGAATGGTAAAGGAACGCGTAAAGGACAAACAAACATTTATTTTATATAATATTTCCCGGCATGATCACAATAAGTCCTTCCTGAAAGTTTCGTCGCGATCGGTTGAGTAGCTTAGGAGCCTATAAGATCCGGACAAACCAACAAACCAACAAACAGACATTCATTTATATATATATATATAGATTTTCCGGCATGATCACAATAAGTCCTTCCTGAAAGTTTCGTCGCGATCGGTTGAGTAGTTTAGGAGCCTATAAGATCCGGACAAACCAACAAACCAGCAAACCAACAAACAGATATTCATTTTTATATATATAGATAACTATAATATAACGCAGCACAAAGTTACACACACGCAGCTATAGGCACATACAACAGCACTAACTCTCTCTGTGCTGACGTATATTGTGCATCGAGTGAATTTTGACAGGTGTTAGTTACTACCATCGGGTATTTATAATATTAGTTATACATATTTTATAAACTGCAAGACAAAATTTTCAGATACCTTTAATGCGCTTAACATGCGGATTTTTTTTTCCTATGGTAGGAATTGAATGGGAGAACAAACACTCTATAGCTCTGAGTATATCATTACAGTTTTTTACACGTCATAGGAATTGCTCAGGTCAATACGACAGTTGGATTTAACAGCCTTATCGGTCTTGCTGACTTGTTTATGAGAAAATTACAAAGCATTTAATAAATTCTCGAAATCCTATAGCGAGTGAGTGGATATCAACTTATGACAGCTCTGTGGTGTCCTATTTCACTTAATACACATTATAGTGTATGCAGCCAAGTCCTGACGTATTTTCTCATTCGTTATTCAATGTAAAAAATTGAAACACGAATAACGTTTTTAAGGTGTTATCTATCAATTCTTGATGAAAAGGCATTATATTTTAAAAAATAAAACACAATTCGCTTGTTCTACTTCCACAAGTTCATAATGATCAGGACCGGATTCGCTCATCACGAGCATTATCAACTGACATCAATTAATGCTCAAATTAAATGTGTTAAATAAATGAGTGACAATTTGCTGGATTATTGCTTAATTCTTTCTTAGTGTTAATAAAATAATGTTATTTTTAATTCAACACATTCGAATTATCGCTGTTGTTTATCATAATGAAATTACAATGTTCATTTTAATGACACTTAAGATACATTTTCTTCAAATTATCACTACATTACAAAAGTGCTAAAGGAAAACATTCGAGACATCCATTAAAAACAATTATGCACTTAAACAGCAATAAAGTCACGCGTTAAAAATATATTGACACTTACTCCGATAAAGTAAATCTTTCAACGTAGATCACTGAAACAACAACGTAGTTATGTTGCTAGCAATTTTGAATAATTTTTCGCTTATTATATTGATCGGAAAATATGTCTGCCCCAAATCTGAGTGGTCAAGATCTAGTATACGGACTACCAATTTTTATACATCACTAGCCCCTATTACAGTAGTCAAGAAGCGCGCGACCATCATTCCCTTTGGCCACATTTTAATGGTTTGCTAAAAACACATTAAATATAGTTGTTTTTAGATTACAACATTAACCCGGTAGATAGTTTTTCTATCTTGTAGTGACTATGTTAGAGACACATATGTATCTCTTGTATGAAGCCCATTATATTTATTGCAACATAAAGGTGGTGTAAAAAAGAGAAAATATTATATAATTTAAGACATCGACTGAGGGTGCTTGATGGAACTTCAATATCAAATTTGGATTATTGAGATTTTGTACACTTCCATGTATTTTTTCACTAACGACCCGGTTTTCGCCTTTCGGCATCTTCTGGCATTCGAGCACACGAATGGACTCTAACTGACAGACAGTAAAGAGTGTCTAAAGTTTATATAGAAGGTATCAGTGTGGCTCTCAGACATATAATATTTTACCTCGTAAATAATATTTGTCGTATTTGTATATTCTATATAAACTATAGACACTGTTTGCTGTCTGTCAGTTCGAGTCCATTCGTGTGCTCGAATGCCTGAAGATGCCGAAAGGCCAAACCCGGGTCGTTAGTGACAAAATACATGGAAGTGTACAAAATCTCAATAATCCAAATTAGATAATATTATGTAATAAAAATATTTAGTTAATATAACAACATTTTTCGTTTGCAGTTGTAAAATTAAGGAGTCACATCTTGTTAAATTATTTCTCTGGAGCTGTGGCAGAAGTTGATATGACAGTTTTACCTCACCTTACAGGAGAAAAAATATGAGCTTAGGTAAGATTAAATGGATAATTCCTAATGGAAATACACTGCATTTATTCAATGGATCTTCTTTGTGGATAATGACTAGTAAAGCAAACTTGGCCACCGGAAAATATTTTATTGTGAGTCCCGTATGATAAAAACGGCTATATCAACTTTTGCCATAACGCCAAAGATTTGTTCTTGATCAAAATACTCTACGTTATTTGCAATTGACATATGATTTTTGGGTAGCATATGTCCTCAATTTGGTTTTAAGAGTATTTGTTTACTTTCAATTGAGTTAATCTCAATAGATTTAGATTTAAAAAATATCTGGTGTATTGACGATTTACTCTAATAGCTATCAGTTACAATCTTTATTTCCATAATTAATACGAGTTCGTTAAAGTAAACTTCCAATTAATGCATCGCAAAACATCGCGTGGCTACTAAATGTAAAAAAGTAAAAGTAAGCCAATATTTTCAATAGATATATTATGGAAATTAGTTTTTAACATCAAATTAAAAGTGTTTTTTGTGTTATGTCACCAGGCATAAAAAAACTAGTGGAATAACATAGTTATGATATTAATTTACTTCTATATAAATTAATGTTTCTTTGTCCCTTATGCGTTCCTATAACATTCATTCGATTTCGATGAAACTTTGATAAGTTCTTGTGCGCACACCGGTAAAGGTTTCTGAAAAAAAACCTATAATATAGAAAAAATCTGAAAAAAGAATCAAACACGTACGAACAGTGACATCTCTGAAAACCTTCTGATTTATTCGTGTACATACCAGACGCAACAAAAAATATCATGTATCCAAAAGTACTTCAATAAACAAAATTAAAACACAAAGACTTTCGTTCTGTGTGGCATTGCAACGCATGCCGGATACTTGCTAGTTTAATAATAAAACTAAGCTTACTTTTCAGTAAAACGTAATAACCTAAATGTACAATACTCAAAATAGTTTCGGGACTCGGAACTTATGCAACACATTCAGTGACTTAATTAACATTAGCTTAACGCATTAAATTTTAAAACATATTTACTCAATGCTTAGAATTGTATTAGCATATTTCAAATAAATCAAAGAATAAAACTTTTTCTTTTTTATTAAAGACTGACTAACTGTTTTTCAGTATCGCAATTTATACAGATTTAATTTAAAAATTGAGAAGAACACAATAATTAGAATAAGCTCGTAAATGTATTCCCTTCCACTTCCACCAAAGCCAGAATTCCTACCAAATATTAGTACAATATCTCTCCCCTCGCAGACAGCACCCCCAACCATTGTTGCAAGCTCCACTCCATAAAACCCAATATTAATGTTTTAATAGTTTTAGACGCGACACTCTCAATAGGTTCTTGTCAAATAATATACAAACAAGACGACATAATTTAGTCACATAAAAGTTCCCTTAATGCTGTACAAATTATTTATGACTGACTTCAAGCGATAAAAATGACATTATTTTCTTATAAGCAATAGATTAGATGTTATTTAAAAAGAATAACCCAGAATTAGGAGGCAAAAATCTTTTGGAAAATTCTAGTTGTTTTTTTTTATGTTTTTCTGGATTTGATATTTGATTGATTAAATTGGCATTTAATTGGCACGGCTATGTTGCAATTGGGTAAAAATAACGATTTATTTGATTGTACAAGCATTTTCAAATATTGTCGTAGTCGTTTCTTTTACTGAAGGGAAGAAGAGAACAATTTCAAAGAAACAATATAAAAATGTTAAAAATAACACGTTTTTTTGTTAAATTGCATTCATCATTATTTTTGAATACAAGTATAATACAATTTAATATCTTTTTGTTTATAGGCTTTTACATTTATTACTTTTAATTTAGATTACATATGTACATTTAAGAATATGATAATGTGTATTTAAATTTATTCGAACACAGTCATGTCATCTGCTTCTGGAACATCGTCAAAACTTATCAAATTTTGAATTCCGTTCTGATTTCCTCTAAATCAATTTCCTGTTGAATCATTGCTTCTAATCTCTCATGTCCTGCCTTATATTGTCAGTAAGGTAAATTCTACAATATAGATTCCAGGAATTAATTTCGGCACTTGCGAGTGCATTGTTTGTAATGAACTATAGACATAAACAAGGTATTTCACTGATTTTTTTGTTCCAAACTGTGCAATTCTCGGAAATATTAGGCCAGATAGAGGTACTAAATTCAACAGCATTTTTCAACAAATTATATTTTTCAGATGATTTTAACTAAGGCTTATATTTGGGGTAGGGCTTTTATTCCAAAAAATCTTGAAAATCACACTAGGGCTTATTTTCAGAGGATGTCTTATTTTCGGAAAAAGACGGTATTCATTTTTAGCCTTATTTTAAAATATCTTTGCTGCAATATAAAGCGTTCAAAATCAAAAACCCATACATATGTCCACTTTGCAATATTTAAGTAAACGACGTTTTGTGTCTTCACGCATTTTTTTAAGTTTTAGCGATGGTTAATTTTTTCCATCGTATTGTATTTCAATTTACGATAAGTATGGATATTTTAAGTAACACAGCAAGCTCTAATTGTAATAAATATAAACGAAATAAAATTGGGTATATTGGCATTTGATTGTAACTATTAAACTTATCGGATTCTGCATGTCAATTTTTTTTCGTATGCTTTTGTCATGTTTTGCATGTTATTTGACATTAAATATTGTGTGAAATGACTAATAGATTTTGTATGTTTTTTAAATAAAACACAATTCATTTGTACTACTTCCACATATTTATAACAAATGAATTGTGTTTAATTTTTTAAAATATAATGTCTTTCCACCAAGAATTGACAGTTAACACCTTAAAAGTGATATGTTTTTTTTTGTTAAATTTTCACAAAATGCGGACATATCGTTATCTTACTTTGAAAAGATTCTAACTGACATTTTTACCTGAAATTACCTTTTGATTGGAACATGTTGTATTAGCCACATTCTACCGTATACATTGATTTCAGAGACATATATTGTTCAATGAGGGAGTTAGCAGTATTTCGGAGTTCTATCCAAACATATGTTTTCATAAATTTGTTTTATATGGTTCTATGAATCGGTATAACTGCTTATTATCATCTCACAGAAAAAAACAAATAAACCACAGCTTTTTTGAATTCAGCTTTCACATCATGTCGAACATTCTTTGCTTGATCGTTGGTGTGTGTTTTACCCTTTACTTCTATTGTTCTATCGATGTGGTCATTGACGAAAATTAGCTGAGTTCGTTCAAAAATTGAAAGTATATAATATATGGATTATTATTCTGTTGTATTATAATATTATTGTTGGCTTATATGGTTTAACAAGTCATGATAATATATACTATTAAAAAATATTTCAAAAATCAGAACACTTTGTGCGATAAAACCTTTTCAAAAAAACTATTGTCAGTTCTAATTAAAGCTTAAGATACTCATTGTTTTCTAATATAAAGGCTTTAGTTAAAATAAATTAAATGAAAAACAATATATATATATATATATAAATATATGCTAACTCACTAAATAAAAATACATTTTTTCCTTCAAAACACAAAATATGATCAGTCAAAACTTCAAACGCTCGTATCTCAAAACATGGTCAAATGCAGTTAGAACCTTTTGAAACTAAGGTAACGATATGAAAATGTTGTTGTAACTTCAGTTAATTAAACATTCTAATAATGGTATTTATTAAATATTTTTTAATTATTATGTTGCATCCATGCTATTTTATGACCTATTCCCCTAGTTATTAAGAGTATGAATCGAGGGTTGCCCACGAAAAAAACAAATGTCTAATTGATCAAAAATATCTTTTGATAATTTTTTTGTGAATATTGTAATCGATGTTAAAACAAATAATTATATCACCACCGTCTTATTACAAATACAATGTACATAACAAATTATTTTTAGTTCATAATACCATTTAAAAGATCGATAAATCCTTTTTAAAATGAATCTTACACTTCTTATATTATATATATGGGCAGAAAACATTGTTAACCCTTACAGTGAAAGCCGTTTTCGTCGAATTTATTTTCAGTCAATTGAACTGTTTAAACGCTTACTATGGCTAAAAACAGATTACAGAATTATGTGAAATATACATTAATTATCCAAAATACACCAAGAAGTAAACTAAACTCGTCGCATTCATAAGAAAATAAAGAAACTGAAAAATATTGAATCTACAACTTTGCAAGCAAAATGGCTGCGGCCGGTCTTCATAATATACACCGCAAACAAACTCGCAAGCAAGCGCGTAGCCACATAAGTATGTGTTATACACAAGGCTGACGATCAACGCGGTGTATCGACTGAATATCGAGAGCTCTTTTCAAAAATATATTTCCTTGTAATTTAAGGTGCTTGATGGAATTTGAATATCAAATTCGGATTATTGAGATTTTGTACACTTCCATGTATTTACAAAATACATGAAAGTTTACAAAATCTCGATAATCCAAATTTGATATTTCTTGTGTTTTACTTGACATTTCCATGATCTGTTGTCTAATTTCTCTACCTTTTATATTTTTTAAAGGATGCATCCAAAAGTGTGTCCTTCTAGTTTGACCGGAAATATGAGATAAAGTCTTGGACATGTAAACATGTCCAGCGAGTTCATCGGGTTAAGCTAAATATGGTGTGTAATTGACTCATACATATTCGATAGAATTAGTGTTTTCGACTGTTTTGCCAGAATAATGTTTGTATATTATTATAAATGGCATCCATAATAAAGCGTAAACATCTGTATAAATTTTTTCGTTTTTTGTTATCAACTATGATAAGATAATAATTTCATAAAACGAATATTTCAAAAGTTGACCTGATGCAAATAATTTCATTTGACTCAAATGAAAATTAAGTTTTGTTCGTTATTTGAATAAAGAAATTTTATCGCTCTGTGTTCCTTTTTTTATCGTTCTTTTGATAGTTTATTGTTTATGAACCATTTTGTAGAATGAAATCTTCAAAATTTGGCCAAATTATTCTGCTGAGTCCGTATATTGTTATTCATTACACAGAATAAGAAAGTAATACTAATAAAACCATTGTTAAAATTGAAAAAGGAATTGTTACAGGATTATAATATTCTCTTTGTCTCTCTTTCTCTTATGAAACTAATTCATGTATGAAAGGGAGATATATACGATAAGGCATGTAGTATGTGAATACAAAGAGCAGTCTGGAGGAATCTCGATTAACCCACTTGCTCAATGATGGGGAACATGGTGAAGGGCTTTTCACTTGTGATTTTAGTTTTGGTATTAATATTTTTTCATTGTTTTCAATATGAATAAGTATAAAGTAATTAAGTTACAGGAGATAAAAATATACATGAATAAGATTTATATAAAAGAAACATGTAAATTAATATGTTATTAAAAAATATTTGGAAAAACAAATGCGCGTGATTTTTCAAATTTTAAATCACTTGAGGTTCAAACTATCCCCAAACACATTCTACGTAATCTACTAAATTCGGAAAGGAAATGATAAGAAAAATAACACAAACACTCTGCCTTAGATCTCAATTAAAATTTTCATTTAAGAAACTTATGAATGAACCGTATGACATCTAAGCAGTGTTATAATCGCTAGAGAGGTGGGAAGATAGTAAATTAGTTGATAAAAAAAGATTTTCCTTGAATGATTAATTAACCATAATTCTGAAAAACAGTAATTGATCAAAATGGCCAGTAACTTATTCGATAAATGGTTAGTATACATGTGTCCGTTAATATAATAAAGTGTCAGTAAGCGTCGCTGGCTACGGTTACGGATGTCTCGGGTTCAATTCCCGATGTGGACGGTTTTTATAGATTGATCCTTCAATCGATTTATGGATTTCTGTTCGTAGCCTGAGTCCTACCTCCCACTCATCCTATCCTCACGGGGCGTAGTGAAAGCGATTAACTAGTCCTGTTATAGCCCTATCTTTCTATCCCTACTCTTTTCGAAAAAAGAGAGGTTGAGCAACTGAGTAACAAGCAGTTCTCGTAGAAAATTTCTGTTAAGATACCTCCATTAGAAGACCACATGCTCCACATTGGGAGCGGACATGAAAAAAATAATTTATACGAAATGGTCGGTTATTAAATTAAGCCTAATCTAACCTTATTTGGCAATTATTTACTGACCAAACGTATTTATTAACAAGCCATTTATTATTTCTTACTATCATTTATCGAATAGTGTGTAATCGAATAAAAATATTTTTTAGTTAAAGTAGATTTGTGTAAAAAAGTTTCATTTTTATGAGCGAAATAAATATTTTAAATGGTTACTAAAGTATATTATGCAGTATGGAATATTACGTGTATATTATTTAGAGCATCATGTATTTGCAATCTCATCTGTCTGAGTAATTTACTTGTCATGGTAAATATTGATGGATGATGCGAAACTGAGCTGGAGCCCTCCCGACGATTTTGTATATCAAAATTATCATATTATTGATTTCGCATACACTAAAGAATTTCAAATATTCTGAAAAAACTCAAGAGTAATAAAAACACATATCAAGTTGATCGTATTAAGATAGTGACATTAAGTGATAAAAATGAAATGAATAATTCATTAATTTGGTAATCTTTATCAGCAGATCACTGGGTAAACTGTCAGCTCTTGGAGGAAAATAATTATCATATTCAAATTTGGATTATTGAGATTTTGTACACTTCCATGTATATAAATACATGGAAGTGTACAAAATCTCAATAATCCAAATTTGATATTGAAATTCCATCAAGCACCCTCAGTCGATGTCTTAAATTATCATATTGTTTTATTAAAAAAAAAAAAAACTTTTGTTTTCTATGTATTAACTCCATAATTTAATCAAACGTTAACGACCGGTTTCACTCATCATTTTCAGCTGATGAAAAATAAAATAGAAAATAATAATTTATGTTATTAAGTATAAAGAATGAGAATGTATGTATGATACGTAATGAAAAGATTATCATTAAACAAAAATAAAAAAATACATTTAACTAAATTGGTAATGACTTCATAAAAATAAATAAATACCGTTTATGTGTAATCAAAATTGAACTATTATTAAAATTAATTTATGTTTATTGATCGAATCGACATTTACTTAGTAGAACTCCATTATATAAGGTTAAAATATTAAAGTCTCTAGTTCTACAAGAGTTATAGGATTTGTTTGAGAGCTATTTCAACTTCACGTCATCGTCAGCAATATGTTTAAGCGAATTTTTAGTATATGTCTTATTATATACAGACGTACAAGAGATAGAATTATATATTTATCATGTCACTAATGATATGATATAATTCACTTTTATGGTGTTAACTGTCAATTCTTGATGGAAAGACATTATATTTTAAATTATAAAAAATAAAACACAATTCATTTGTACAACTTCCACATGTTTTTAGTGATTAGGACAGGTTTTGCTCATCACGAGCATTATCATCAGTTGATAATTCTCGTGATGAGCGAAACCGCTCCTGATCATTAAAAACACGTGGAAGTAGTACAGATGAATTGTGTTTTATTTAAAATAAAATGATATAATTCATTTATTTTAAAAACAAATATATCGAAAATTGAATGTTAATGAGTTGAGTAAGCTAAATTAAATGGTTTAAGTACTTAATTAGAATCAAACAGCTTCATTTTTTACAATATTGAATGCAACAAATTGATATTTGTCAGATTCAATCTCGTAGCAAACTTTTTGCCGACAGATAAATCTTCAGTGGATTGAACAGTGTGTACTGAAAATCGAATGCAGTCGAGAAAAATACCAGCAACATTGTTGCGGGAAAAACCGTTAGTGTCGATTAGCTATTTGCCTTTTTAAGTGGTTTATTTAGCCAGGGCGGTGGTTTGAAATGGGCGGGGTAATTTGTTGTTCGCGAAGGCGGCGCCGCCTATCGTCCGACGTCGGGGAGAAAACCTCTCCCGATCGGCAATGCATACATGAATAGATATTTTTAGTAAATTTCATTGCATAATCTTTTCAATAATAGATTGACATAACGTCAGTTCATTTTTACTTTTTATACTAAATGTTGAATGGTAAACTTGTATGCGCAAATTTTGGTACACACCGGATAGCGAGCGAACGTCAGCGCAAAAAAACGTCATTTCTGTCTTTCTGATTAGGTTCTTGAGTCGTCAGTATGTTATAATCAAATTAATGCTTATTATTTCACGTGGTTACCGTATATAGAGATAAAAATACTTTTAAAACTGTTTTTATTTTAAAAAATATCATTTTGGCGTCTCGCTTTCTACACAAAATATGAGGACATTGTATATCATGTACAAACCCATTAGAAATATTCTAGGAAATGAAAATTTTATAGCATTACATTTTACAACTTTATATTTGCCTATATTTCAAATAAATAAATAGAAAGTTGTAAATAATTCTTCACATTTATAAAGATAATTTTCGGTTGCGAATCATCGATAGTATTGAATATTTAATAAAAAAAATATAGGCCTATTTTTAATGGCAATCGCTCAAAATTAACCCAGATTGTACTATAATAGTTACTTAAACAAAAATATATTGTTTTTGTAAATTTATTTTGATAACCCGTTATTGCAATCGTCATTATTTCATGACCAGGTCAATTTCTCTAATGTTGCTAGCCTTTTCTAAGAAATATTTGATATTTATACACGGAATTTCGTAATCGGGAAGAAATGTTTCATTCCATGGTTTTAAAAATAATATGCGTGATTCTGAATCGAATAGGAGCAGTCTATGCAATTTGTAACATTCTTCTTACAGGGTGTATTCTGCTCTGAAAGAACACTGTGGGTGTTTCAAATTTTTGCCAAGAATGTCCGAGGAGAAATTGGTTACATGCACTATAGTATGCAGGAAGCTAAGTAATAAATGGTAGTATTAAAAAAGGGTTTCCTTTTTATAGGAATTGCGTTTCAATCGCCTTTCATGGGACGCCGTGAACTCTTTGAATGACTTTTAATTTGAAATGTCTTTTTTTTAATGGCCAAGGGTACTCAACGTTGTACCCACCACCACCCGCTTCGGTTTCACACTCTTACAAGGTGTATTCCACAACGTAAAAACGTTATGTATGTTTCAAATGTTTGCCAGGAATGTCCGAGGAGAAAATCCTCAAGACTTGGTTGCATGCACTCTAGTGTGCATGAGATTACGTTTTTAATAAGTTTAAAAAGAAAATAAAAATCAATCGATATCCATAGGACGTCGTGAACTCTTCAAATGCCTCGTAATTTGTCAGAGTTACAACCAAGTTCGACAGATCCAACTGATAGTCGTATCGTCTTGAACAATTTTTCCCGTTCGTTGTCCATGTCTGGACATTCCCAAAGAATGTGATCAGCATCCTGGATCATATTGCCACATTTAAATAGTGAACTACCTACCAACTGGCCAAGCTGGAAGAGTTTGGCAGAGAAGTGGCCATGGCCAATTGTGTTTGTTTGAAATTCCTGTTGAATTCTTCGTCTTTGATCATATTTACTATGTGGAGAATATGACCACCACGAAATACCTTCATAATTTCCTGTCACCCGCCAATTGCTTTGCTTCCTTTTATGATATATCAGAGTCCCTCAGCTTTGTCAAGTACATCTTGTAGATAATACCTGGCAATCGACCAGAGTGCTGGAATCCTATCGTCTTACGAATATGTAAGCAGGATTGAAGCTCTCCGGAGGCATTCAAAACACGTGACCCAGCCAGTTCCAAGGACTTTCTATAACCACTGACTACCAGGGCGCCGTTTGGTACGTTCCTTAATCTCCAATCTCCTTACAAAGTCAAACCGCCTCACCTGAAGCAAGAATTTGTTCTGGAAGCTCAGTATACGGGGTCTTAAAGCTGCACTGGTAAAATACAAACGTATGAAAAAGGACATATGGTTTTAATCGTGTACAGCTGAAAGTGCTTGCAATTTGCTTAGAAATAGCTGGAGCCACATTTAACCCATTGCAGACCGTTTGGGGAATGCAGCTGCACACGATTAAAACATGTTGAATAGTCTGACGAATCAATTAATCCGTCAAACGGATCCATCTAAAAGTTACAACTGATTAATTAAACCATGCGTTTCTTTTACTCTCATTTTCGGCATCATGCTTTCTTTTTTTGTTTATAATAAATACAACGCATTGATAAGCTGTTTTTGTTTTCATTTTATTTAATTTAAAATCCCTTGTGTAGATTGCAGGAATATTTACATATCAAATGTAAAACGCATTACAAACAATAGTGGGTTCAACTTTAATATCAACCAAATTCGGAAAAAAATTCAAAGGCTACAAAAAGCTTTTGAAAGTATTAATTTTATGACAGCGTTGAGAATATTATGACAAGAGAAGCTTTCGGATTATAAGAGTTGAGTCACTAATTACTAGCCAGACTGACGTTGCTTATTAAAACCACCTCCACAACAACCTAAAATAATATACTCTACCTGCTTAATGTAGGTGGTTATTGGGTGAGTAAAAAAATCTTATATTTAATAAAAGTATACTTTTTTAAATTTAATCTTAGCATCACGTCTATAGATTAAGTCAGTTAGTATTTCCCAAACTGTTTCATCCCAAAGTTCCCAAAATTTGCATGGCACCTTACTCATAAGTTTAAGTTATCAAAAATTTATTTGACATGCTATTACAATCGCCTCGAAAGCAAAATTTTCAAGAATAATTTGTTCTCATATAACAAAGAAAAACATATTTTAAAGGTAAACAATGTATATTTAAATACTTATAGCTCTACTGTAAAAATGTGCGGTCTACAGTTTGGAAGTACTGGTCTAAGCCACAACTTTGAATCTCGAAGGACACTACTATGATTTTGTGTTAAAAAAATTCAAACATGGAAAAAAAATGATCGTTTCAATTACATTTTCTATTACGAAACGATATTTACACTTGCTTAATTATAATAGATTAATAAGAACAATAATTGAAATAAGTTCATGTGTTCTTGCCTAGCTACGTTACCACCAAAATGCTCTCTCAGGCCACCAGTTGGCGACCACAACACTTTTTTAGATATACTTTTATTAATCAGTTCGAATAGTGATTATTGAATAAGTGCTTCTCTAAGTTTGAGTAACCGTAACAAATATCAACTAACATAATCTCTCTTGATGTTGCGAAAAAGTATAATTAAAATCATTGGCCATACAACATTATCAACAGTAAAAAACACTGTGGTAAAGACTTTATTTTATTTGGTGGGATTTTTTTATTGTTTCGCGCATCTAAAAAGAGAATTGGAGTACTAATGAATTATTTATTGTATTATCGATTGTTATTGAATAATATAAGCCTAAAATAATATTGATAATTTTATTATTGCACGGATTCTGTTTCTAGTCTGACGTTTGACCAAGTCACAAAACTATAGACTAATATATCGAAGAAAAGTTTACGCACTTTTCTATTTCCTCAGTATGTATTTTTTTGGACCAACCAATTCAGTGCCTAGAACAGCCAATGAGAGCTTTTTTTGCGGAGTAAGTTTGCGTGTTGGATTCTTATTGCCAACTTATAACGGGAAAATGAAGTGCCGCAATTGAAAAAAATCCCTATGCCGTGCACTTTTATTCAGTAATTTCTTTTGATCATGTCATTAAACGGTTGTTTAATTTCTGATGTGATTTTTCCTCTACCTGACTCTCTGATGAACGAAACTGTCCCGTTTAAAAGTTTTGACGTTACTGCGAGTTTTAGATTGAGCTTCGAAAAAAAAGGTTTAACTTTTTGTTTCAGGATTCTCTGGTGAAAGTTTCGATTCAAACTTTCGATTAGTTTTTAGTATGAGATATTTACAATTAACACTTGAAGCGTATATTGAAATCTTTTGTTAATAAAGAAAATGGTTTATAAGTTGTTTCTAAGATTCCGATAAAATAAATCGATGTTCTCTTCCATTCTGCAATCCAGGGTTTGAATCCTCAAAGCGTAACTTTTTATTTCTAAAAAATAAATGATTTTTTCTTGGATAGCGATTTGAAAAACCATACGCAAAATTCGTCACTAAAAATGTCCGACTCTCCAAAGCCTCCAGGCAAAACTGTTGACTGATATGACCGACACGAAGAACAAGTTTTAAGAATAAAAAAAATCTGTTATAGTTTTGACCACGTAGATAAAAATAAGAAACATGTCAGTTAAAAGTTTTTGTAAAATAATTTCAGCTGAGATACATTATTTGTAAAAAATATTTTTTGAGTATAAAAATAAATTGGAAGAAATTTTGTCCATTTCCCTTTAAAGAAAGCAACTTTATTTCCTCCATAGATAACCAGTTATTAAATCATTTTTTTAACAGAAGCGATTAACTTTTCAAATCACGTTCAATAAAAATGGCGTTTCGCACTTAACGTCAAAATAAATTATTTATTAATTCATAATAACAGGCCCGTGTACCACATTAAGAAACAGAAATTACATTGCAAAACATGCCCGCCTTCTGAAGCGTACGTAGCTTTTTAAAAACCTCAAATAATTTACAAGAGAGGAGATATTTTGGCGTTAATCAAAGTTGATTCGTTTTCCGGGACTTTTATTGCGCCCTGGTTGCAAAGAATGGATGGGGAAGACCCTTTGCCTCTAGCCGTGGGGTTGATTAAATCAAGTTTAGTGGATTTGATGGACCGAATCTACCAATATTTCCATGTAAATTTTATTTCATGCTAATAAAATTTCCACAAGGAAATACCGCAAAGCTATTTTAAATTTCTATTATTCTTCAAAAATTTTTGAGTGAGTTCATTTAATATTTACACACCATATATGCCTTGATACATTTAAACAAATATTGATCATTTTTATACGTCAACTTTTTTTTACCACGTCCGCTCCCAATGAACTCATAATGGAAGTATCTGAATATATTTTTTTCTAAGAGAACTGCTTGTCACTCAGTTGCTTTTTTGAATCATTACTTTAATATCAGTTGTCAACAACGCAATGTCTGCAATGGTGTATACATTAAATCCAAATTCAATCTTACGTTATTAATCTCGTCATTAACGTCTATATTTAAGATATCAATAAATATTATATAACAACAAGCAACATGTTAATTAGGCATCGTGGATGGGTAGAGGGAATTCTAGACATCACAAAAATTCATGCCTATGAACAGGATTCGATAAATCGACTGAAAAATGGATTTGTGAAAGTGCCATTATTATAATTCTTACCCGAGACAACCGTAACCGAAGCGAACGACGTTGACCACTGCACTGCGATCCCGACACCACAACTTACATTCCTCATTTCATTTTTAATATACATTATACATCGCAAATTTCTAAGATACACGGTTGTTTCGTTTTGATAAAAATACAACGCATTACTTGTTAAGAAGATATTCTACTTGGTTATTTATTAATTATAAGTGGCCTTTTAGTGAGAAAAAGGGATATAATCCATATAGCTAAAATTTTCAAAATGCATCAGTTAATAAAGGTTTTCTTTTTAATTCTACCACAAGACTCATTAAAAAAAAAATTTTGTTTATTAATACTTCCACATTTTTAAAACGATCAAGACAGATATCACTTATCACAAGCATTATCAACTGATAAAGCAGTGATTAGTGAAACTGGTCATTATAAAAATGTTAAAAAGTAGTAGAGTATAATAATATGCCGTAAACTTTGCACTCCGACTCCAGGATCCATACTGATACATACATGGTATCCATACACAGTTCTAGGATCACGGGATCCATAAATACTAATACACTGACACGCTCTGTGTATTATAAAGAAAGCGTAAAGTGTAGTTAAAAATGCAAATTTATACGGCGTATATTCTACTAAACAAATTATGTTTTATTTTTAAAACGTAATGCCTTTCCACAAAGAATAAACAGTTAACACCTTAAATATGACGTTTTTGTTGTAAATTTATTTATTGAATATTAATATATAATAGGTTATTATTACACATCAATAGCATCCTTTCCGCGTTTTACAATAACGTAAAAAAATACTTACCATTTTTTTTCATCAATACATCACTACCACAATTAACACTATACACAAAATTCATTAATATATTTTTTAATATTTTATGGTATTATCTAAGCTTAACACAGTCTTTATGTATATAAAATAAACCAGTTTTTAAGAGCTCAAGATACGTTGGAAAGTTTTTGTTAGAGGTGCATTATCAAAGGCAAAAAAAGAGTAGACAACAATAAAACGAAGAAACATTTATAGCTTCAATTTGAGGGAGAACTGTAAAACATAAATTTACACCTTCATTTGACCTAAGGAGAGTCGGTGGAGATGTGGCAAGATATTTTTATAATTAAAACAGATTTATTATTAAAGTTTACCAAATTGCAATGAAGCGCTGCCAAGTCGATTCCAATTGAATTAATACTACTTTACCAAAAATTATTTGAGAGTGTTTCATAAAGATTAATGTGGTATATATAGTAAAAATGGCACATTCTTTATTTATGTATTTAAAATCCAAAATATGTTCAACACAATGAAGCATTAAGCTTAAATGCGAATTTAAAAAAAATAAAACAAAATTCATTTGTACTACTTCCACATATTTACAATTATCAGGACCGGTTTCGCTCATCACGAGCATTATCAACTAATTGATAATGCTCGTAACCGGTCCTGATCATTGTCAATATGTGGAAGTAGTACAAATGAATTGTGTTTTGTTTTTTTAAAACATAATGTCTTTCTACCAAGAATTGATAGTTAACACCTTAAAAGTGATTAAATGCGAATGTCTTTCTTGTTGTATATTCTTCAGTCTGTTAAACGATTAAAATAGAATCAATAAAAACCATCAAATTATCTATCAAAGATGTCTAGATAACCACGAAGAAATGAATCTCTAAGCAGTTGCAGTGTGACGATCAAGTTCAAAAGGTGGACAAAAAGACACGTTTCGAGAAGAAAAAGGTGGTGTAAAACGTAGAATACTAGAGGGGTTAGGGGAAAAGTGCTGGGGAAGAGGCACGCAGACTTCTTACGGGATAAAATAAAAAAGCGGTCAAATTAGGGAGAGCGCGTGGATCCCTTACAGTCGAGTTGTATGTAGAGTTATTCTGTTGGTCTCTATCAGCCGTTGGAATGGAGATTAAGCGTGCGTCAACTTTCAGCGAGGATTTTTCTTTGCGGATATATTATATCGTTGCCCACAACTGCAAAGTTCTTAAGAAAACGAGATTGACAAAGCAAATTCACATTTGCATTAAACAAATTATTACTTTCCATCTTTTATATCGTTGGCCTAAAGTGCAGAGCTCTCTATACTTAAAATACCATAAAGAAAATTGACAAATAAAATCCACATATTTCTTAAAATTATTCATACTTATCCATCCTTAAAAACGCCTAAACAACAATAAAAGCAGAAACGTTTGGTGGGCGCAGCGTGGTGGTCATATGGTCCACATAGGAAGCGAATATGGTAAAGAAGAAACAACAATATGGTTTATTTTTATGAATTAATCATTGCCAAATTTTGTGGGATAAAAAAACATATTGTAAAATGATATCCTTAATTATGTCGAAATAAATTAAGTGGTAACTAAGATTTCTTTATAAAAATCGAAATATATTTTCTTTTTGAGCTCCCTGTAGTTCATGGATTTGGAAGCTTTATAATCTAGACTTATGCCACCAAAATGACGTAAAAAGGTATTCAGAAGGTCGTGAGAGAGGCTCATATATTATTTAATATAGATTTACTGTATATACTTATGCATTTGACCATTTGTAAAATTAAAAAGGTATTTTGAAAAGAGTTTCGTTTACTTCAAGATTCACAGCAATAAAAATTGATGAAATAGATTGATACCAACAACAAATACTACATAATTATATGAAGGTTGGCTGAAGTGTAAGTTTTTTTAAATTTAAAAGTAGTGGATAGCTACCGATCGAGTTTATAACAAACCTAAAAACGATTATATGTTTTTAAATAATTTTATTACAGTATAAAATTAGTTGATATAAACAAGTTTGTTGTAAAAAATAATTGAAAAAAGGAGAGATAAAAAGAAAATTAAAAACACGTTGATTTTGTTTATATTAATATTTTTGAATAACAATTGGTAATAAGATTTCAATTGACCATAAATGGCTCAAAGATAAAATTGTTGACCAGCCTTTGTTACTAAATATTTTGAAGTGTATGTTTATTTCGTTTATAAGTGCTTTTATTGACTTATATTTTTTTAAGCACTCATTATTTGAACTGGACAACTTAACTGGTGCTTCTGTTTGGATCAAAATTGTGACAGTTATTTAGACATATTGTTTCAGCTTATAATATAACATATTTATGTATCGACGCACTGTTCTGCACTAAGGTGAAATAGCTGGTAGAAGAGGTACGCTTCAGCCAGCGCCAGCGGTTTTACTGCCGGTCTCGAGGGGCCCAGACCTGCGAGTTGGGGGCCCAAAAAAAGCGAGAGAACGAGTTAAAAGGGGGGTAGGTATATAAATTTCCTACCTTACGGCTGAGTGGGATATGAAGGAGTCTTAATATACTTAGTAATATTAGGCTCATGTTTTTTTAATTTTATTTACGATTTCAATTCAAATACTAAATCGGTTTGATGTAAACGAACTTAATTTCAGCTCCTGACAATTATCAGTTTCCATTAATTTCAGTATGTTTCTTTTCTAAGAAGACTTAAAAAGTGTAAAATAAATATGCGTTTTAAAACCGTAATAAATTTCAATTTTGATTAATATGATTTTATAAAGTGAATAAAGTTGTATTGGGAATTCATTTTAAATGTTCAATATCATAAATCAGAGAATCTCTATTTAATAACAACGAAATAAATTTCGCCTTCCATCCAGTCTATTCGCACGACAAAGGTAATTGTATTTTCTTTTGAATCAAAATATTGTACAACTAAATATATACTTATTCCATACAATATATTGCGTAGTGCGATTCTTATGAGAAAATGTAATCTTTGTTTGATGGTATAAAAATCGTTATTTCAAGTTTACTGTAAACGTCATTTTATTGTACAATTATTATAATAATATATAGGAGTTCTGAAGAACATTAGTTAATATTTAAATGATATTTTTTGCGAATGAATTTTTTTATGTTTGACCGGAGTTGAAGAAACCTAAATTAATTTTGGTGAAATTAACAGATAATACTGACAAATTTATGATTGGCATAATAAATACTTAATAATTATTCTAGTGGAATAACACAACACTGAAATAATATTGAATGAGCCATGTAAAATTTTGATGAAACACCGAAATCCTCTAAGATATAATTTCCTTCACTGCACAAAAGCTTTTTTCAATTAGAGAGTTTAAAACTGCTATCTGCTTTTTCATTTGGAATAGCAATTGAACAACCTAACGATGGCATCGATAGTTCGCGCTACTATAAGCTCAACTTGAAAGAGCCCATTCGCTGATTGAAAATTTACATTCACGTTGATTTACTTCAATAGGGAGATAAAAAATAGTGGAATTAAAATACTTCCATTTTTAATTCAGATCTGAATTGCCCTTTTGATGATGAATTCTATCGATAAAATGTAGAATAGAATGGAGAGAAATCCAAGCTGATGTAGATTAAAGAATAAGCAAACTATTGGACATATTAAATTGAAATTTTAATAGTAAATGAATGTGACTTATAATCTGAAAAGTACAATTAACTATTTCAATGTAACAGTGACTGACGGCACAGTCACTATAGTAAGCTTATTTGTATACCGTATTTAACAAAACAAAATCCATGTTTGCAAGTATTATAATTATGTTAATATTAAAAAATATAAATGATAAATCGTACCCTATGTAAAATAGTGTTGTTTGGCTGAAATTATTATACTTGAGCTATGAACATGTCTGAATTTAGGGTTTATTGTTTAATTTTTATAAAATCTATAGTTAAAGATTAAACACTTAATTCATTTGATCATATTTAAAAAAGCGGTGGAATCGATAGTATAATCATTTCCGTTTGAATTTTTAAAGACATACTACAGTTTTAAAGAGATCGTATTTTCATATTTTAAACTAACAAGTGTTAAAGCATCTAGAACAGTGCTCCGCAGCCTGGGCGGAGACGACTGCAGGTGTGCCGCAGCACAGTGCGTTCAAAATGAGATAAATCGAGTATTTTTATCGAACAAAAAAAAAAAAAATCAAAACCATTTAATTGCCAAGATCCCCATTTACATTATTCTCGTTGAAACAAATAATTACTGTACTATTTTGATATTTGATACAATAATTAATTATATTAGGTATTGTGCAACTAAATTGATGGGAATAAAATGGTGGTGGTGTCGTGTGTAAAACAAAAAATAGCCCACCGTAGAAATTACACATTGCTGCATTATATTTACTAACTAGTTAAGCCTACATAATTTGTAATTTTCAATGCTTCATCACCTTGAAATGGTAAATGGGTTTAATTGGTTTTTATTAAAACGTGTCTTAGCTACTATTTCAAATTTATCAAGTAAAAACAAATTAACATATTGTAAGTTTTGTTTATAAAATATTCATATTTTGACTTGCGGTGTGCCAAAGAATATTAACAAGTGATTGGGTGTGCCGTGGTTAAGAAAAGGTTACGGTGCACTGATCTAGAATTTTTTTGTGTTTACAGTAAATCTTTGAAAACCTCAAATAACTCTCTTGAATTACAAATACGATATATATAATATGATAGTAAAATATTAGAATTTCTATTATTGGATCAATGATTTTTTCAAATACTTGTGTAAATTCTTTAAGTTTTACTTTATTATTGGAGAAAGAATGTCAAGGCAATTTAATAATGCAACTACAAGAAGAAATCCTACCCCATGTAGGTATTGATCTATTGGATATTTTATAGTGTATCAAATTGCATTATAGTCATAAAATGATACAAGAATATATGTAATAGTATGGATCTTTGTATAGCAAAAATAATGTAACTTGAGTCTTTTAATGCTGATATTGGAGTCACTTTTCGTTATTGTAGACGCTAATGTAAGTTTTTCTAAGAAAAAAGGTAACTCAGAACTGGCAAGAACAAAGCTAAAAGTGCAACATTATGAACATTACGAAGTGACTCAAGACTTTTATCCGCTTGATTTTGCACTTAAATCTAGTCATGGTAATCGACTTACGATTCTAAGTAACTACTGAACCATTTTAATATTTTCAATACAGAAAACGGTAAATCATTAACATGATTTACTTAAGATTGACATTTCTTCTGAATATCGTATTGAATATCTGTATTAGAGGTCTGCACGGGTCGAAATTTGATGAAATTACCCGGCCCGAGCCCGAGTATTAATACCAAACTTATTACCCGAGCCCGAACCGAAGCCCAAATTTATATATCTCGGCCCGAAAAACACCCAATTGAAAAAAAATACAGTAGCATAAAATTGATTAACGTACTTACCCAACTTTTTCACATGTAGAAAAATCTATTATTTCACGGAATAATTTCCACACATCACTACAGTCACCACTTTTCAACATTTGAATTTTTTTATAATGAATTTTTCGGCACACGGAAAAGTCGACAAATAGAAAGCAGATACTGAATAATATCACACTTTATTAATTTTCTAACTATTTAAATTTACTATCAGTAATGATTAAATGAACAAAGCATTGTTTCACGGATCAATAACAATTTTATGAGCTCAGTTTCAGGTTAACAAAATATAAAATAATGTCTCCATACTTATCAACTAACAGACTCTATTGTGCCCAATGCTATTCGAAACGTAATAAATTATTTTATTTTTTATCTTTTTGTTATCAGCAGTATTTAGTTATCAAGAGTACTCATGATCCGAACATAGTCCGAAATATTTTTCTGAGGAACAAATCCCTTACCCGGGTCCGGCCCGAGCCCGAATATCAATTGTCTCTACCCTCCCGAACCCGGCCCACGGGCCAAGCCCAGGCCCGTGCAGACCACTAGTCTGTATAATAAATTTTGACTTTGTATCTGTATTAAAACGAACAAAAGTAATGATATTGAATAGAGTGTTTTTTATAGAAGTAGAAAATTTTACATTTTTGTACATTTCCGTAAGTGATGTTTTAGCATCTTTCGGCATATTTAGGCATTCAAGTGCGCAGATGAAATTCAATATAACAATCTAACAAAATTCTAATAAAATTTAAGACATCGACTGAGGGTGCTTGATGGATTTTGTACACTTCCATGTATTTTGTCACTAACGACTATATATTTACCCTTTCGTCGAATTGCATCCCGTCGAAACCCACAATGCTATTATAATTGTAAAATCACTGGTATTTCTAAAAGAAGTTGGAAAGCGGCAATTCGCCACTCTGCTAATGGGTTGTTTACAAAATAAGAATTAAGGCAATTCTTGAAATGTTAACTCAGGTATCAGTGTGGCTCTCAGACTTATAATATCTTACCTCGTAAATAATATTTGTCGTATTTGTATCTTCTATATAAACGTTAGACACTGTTTTCTGTCTGTCAGTTCGAGTCCATTCGTGTGCTCGAATGCCTGAAGATGCCGAAAGGCCAAACCCGGGTCGTTAGTGACAAAATACATGGAAGTGTACAAAATCTCAATAATCCAAATCTAATAAAATTGTATTTAAAGTTAGTAATTAACATAAAAAAATACGATCAAAAACTATTCAGATATTTCTACGAATTGTGTTTTTTTAACATCTTTAATTCCAATGTATAGCATATATATGGACTCCTAATTAAGATTTGACCACTATACCATGTACAAAAAATAATATTCTACTAATTTTTCAAAGAACCAATCCTAGATTTAACGGATTAAACAGGCAGAGTATATTTTACTCTCGGATTTGTGGTGCATTGGTTAACGTCGTTGGCTACGGCTGCGAATGTCTCGGGTTAAAGTCCCGGTACGGATAGTTTCATAAATTAAGTTTTCGATAGTTTTATGGATACGTCTAAAATTATCTCCCACGCATCCGATCTTAAAAATAGGGCGTAGCGAGAGTGATCAGCAAACCATTGATCCTCTCCTAGTCATATCCTTCTATTCTTACTCTCTTCAAAAAACAGAGGTTGAGCAACTGAGTAACAAACAGTTCTCGTTGAAAAAACTTCTGTTGAGATACCGCCGTTTTTAGGTCGTATGCTTCACTATGGGAGCGAATATGGTAAAAAAATGTTAAATTATTGTAGTATTTTTCCAGGCATAATCTGATGTCTAGGTAAATCCCGATCTGTATTTAAACTTACCTAGCAGTTTAAGAGCAAAATGAATAAAGGAAGTCGCATTTGGGAAAGTGGAAAATTCTCCAGGGGCAAGTTAGAGTGGACGCATCTGCCAAAAGTGCGTTTTGCGTTCTGGCTAACCATTAGAGACTTATACAGACGTCTTGTAGATCTCCCACAAGAAGCTATTTTATGAAATAAGCTCTTTCAGTAAGGCGTATGTTTATAAAGAAAAGAAGATTATAACAAGAATTATTTGTAAGGGTTTCAACTTTTTTTAAATGGTTTAAATAATTACGGGAAATGCTGTAAGCTTTAACACTAATAAACTGTTTAGAAAATCGGAACAATTGTCAATATATCAGAAAGATGCATAGAATAAACAATAAAAATAAAATTGAATAAGACTATTTAAGAAAGGTTTACAATTAAATGCAATTTTGTTTAGATCATATTCACTTTCATAAAAATAGTTTTCACTTATAACAAATACATTAAAAAAAAACAAATTATTTCAATAAAAATAAAGTGATCCCACATAATAAAATATATTTTAACATTGAAGAAGTATATTACACTTACGAAAAAATATTTTCACTCAATATCAATACTCACGAAGTAATGAAATGTCACTTATTCTTCTACCCTATATTAGGCCGCGTATGTTTTCTTTGCTCCACGCATTAAAATACATTACACAAACCAAACTAGACCAACCCTAACATAACCCACTACACTTTGGTAGAAGAGTTCGTGACTAAGTGGAAAGTATTAAAATCAAAGTTGAAGCGTACCAAGTGAATACTATCTAACACAAAGTGCAATTATTTATAACCCTTTAAGAAATCTGTTGTTTGAGATAGATTTTAATGCATTCATAAATATTTTTTAAAATAAATATATTTGTTGATATATGATGGCTGGGGTGAAAAATTACATAAGCCAAGTTCGTCATTTTTAAGTGTTTACTTATCTCCATATGTGTGCCTAAATTTAATAGTCTATCATTCTCTAATTTATAATAAATAACGTTTTTCATAAATTTACGAAATAATGTTAATCACATACAGGAGGAATTACCAGTCAGTCTTATTACAGCTACTCGACATATTATTGTTTCAAGCAATGTTCTGTAACTTATATGATGTTTATCTTGTTAATTTTTGTGTTTAGTACACATGGTCACCAGATAGAAAATAACCGTCAAGGGATAACTTTGCAATATTGAATTTTGTGGTTGCCCATTCATAAACTGAGATTAAGAAAAAAAATGTGACATAAAAAAAAACATTTAGATTGTAAACACATTACTTTTGATTCAAAGTTCACATGCCAGTAGATCATTTTGATAGTTAAACCATAAGAAGATTAATGTTTAATATAACGTTTAAAAATATACATTGCCTATCGATCTAGATAATGTGAAAACTTGATTAAGATCTTGGAGTATTTCAAATATATTTATATTTTGAGAACCACCAAGTATAGCATCAATCAGATTTTCTTCCATTTAAGAGATGATACAGCTCGAACGGTAATAACAGATAAGTATGTGTGTTAACACCAGACATATTTTTACTTGTATACGAATTCATATTTTTTTGTTAGATATTAAGCTCTCGATTCAATGGCATGCTTTATAATTTGAAGCTTGATGGTCACTATTTCTCATTTCCAATTGCAAAACGTTACACGAATGGTTTTAACAATTATGGATTGTAAATTGAACGCAGAATACTTTTTTTCTGTTAATAAGATTAGACAGACTGTAAACAAATTTAGAAAGAAAATATTACAATATTTATCTATTCTGTCTGAATCGCAAAGCACTACAACGCGCACGATGCACTATACCGAGACAGAGAGAGTGTTTAATGAAATAAAGGTGGCATTTAAAATAAATTTTCAGTAGTCTTGACGCTGATTAGTACTTCAGAATGAATAGTTATAATATTGAGAGAATAACATTACTTCTATCAACAACAATCGTAGATATGTGTGTTGCAATTTTACCTATAACAATTAAAAATCGAAACGTAAAAGGGAATAGAGCAGGGATGGGGAACCTATGGCACGCGATTGTTTTATTATAAAGAGAAAAAAATAAAAGTGATTATACAAAAAATTCAAACGTGATATAATGATTAGAATCTTCAAGTATTTTCCTAACCTGAAAAATCCATGATGAATTTAGAAATTCATAAAAAGGCTGATGTAAGAAAAATAATAGAACACTTTGAAAATGCTTTAGAAACAACAATAGAACATTTTTTGAGAAGGTTTGTTTAGTTTCGACAACTTGAAGAAACTACAAAATTTATTATCCATCCAGACACATATACGCATCAACCGTTAAACTTCACAATGTTTGATTTCATAGAATTAGATGATTTTGAAATGGAATTGAAAGATTTTCAGTTGAGTTCGATATGGAAACAAAAATTTAAAAATTATTCTGGAAGAAATTGAGCGAGATCGATCCGTTGGACCAGTCCAGAGGAATGCCGAAAATGAAGTACTAACAACTTGGCAATCGTTCGAAAAAAAAATTTTTTGTCTTAAAAAAATAGCAATGGGCATTTTAACAATTTTTTCATTGAGTTATTTCTGTGAATCATTATTGTCTTCAATGAACTTTATTAAATCAGACATAAGAAATAGATTAACAGACGAAAGTAGTACTTCTTATATTTTATTAAAAGCTACCAACTATGAATCAAATATAAAATATATGGCATCTAGTATCCAACAACAAAAATCTCACTAATAATGAAGTTTTGAGGGTTTCACTTTTTTTTAAGATTTAGTTTCTTTTTTATTTATTTCTTTTATTTTGCCATTAATAAGTACTTAATTAAATTTTTCGATGTATTAATGCTTTAAAAAATCTGAAGGTACACAAACATTTGATAATTTTTTTATTTCCATGGCACGTGATATATTATTATATTAAAAAAAAAAATTTTTGGCACTCTGGCTCAAAAAGGCTCGCCACTACTGGAATAAAGTAAACTGCGGTCGGCCGCAATAAATTCATTTCAACCTTTGTTTTGCATTGTCTGGAAAGTGACTAAGACGGTAAAAATATGCAAGGCGTATTTTGTTCTTGAAAGCCAGATGTCCCAAGAAACGTTATAATTACGTAAACATAATTAGATGAGCATCAACCCTTGTGCTGTGTTGATGCGTACCTCATTTCAAGAGAAAGCTGTTTTCCTCCACAGCACATTTAATCCTGATCACTCTCATTCAGTTAACATACAATTACGGTTTTCATTTGAACATTGCATTCATATTGGCAGATAAAAGACAAATATCAAAAAAAACTAAATGTATATATTTGGTAAAAACTCTAAAATACTTACGTACTTCATGTATTTATTAAAATAAAGCTTTTTTTACAAAATTTAAAAAATATGTTCTGATTAAAATCTTTTATTTTTCTATCACTAAATGGAAGTCTTAATTTTATGTTAATTGCTTTTTGATTAAATAAGCCCTAATTTGTTCTGGACTCATTATGAAAGCTTACTTTGTTATATACGTTTAAGAGGCTGGATGAAACTATTTTTACTGCCGAGGTAAAAATTTATTATAAGTATATTTTATTTAAGTTAAATATGCTTAAGAGGTTTGTAATTATGCTGGAAAAGTGTTAAAAATCAAAAGCAATTTTATGATAATTATGTTGCATAGAATAAAAATAGAAAGCAGAGTAAAAATTAATAAAATTTATATTATAATTTTTCAAGCTGATACAATAATTAAGTTATGATGGATGGTTATTAGTAGATCTCACAAACTTTTGCAATACTTTCAAATATATTGAAGAAAAGTACGATTTTTACAATTTCATGCAATATTAATATATATTATTAATAAAAAAATTGAATCTCACGAATTTTAATTAAGACGCAAAGCTCTTTTATAACTTTATCCAAAGATTGAGACCTGCAGAAGATTTGCGTTTGTAGAATTATTTGGTAGAATCATGCTAAAGCAAGATAACAATTAAAATTCCCAACTTGCAGCCAAATTGAATCAACCCTTTAGCATTTAGATTCTGGTCGACAGAAAACAAGGATGCCATTAAGAGTATACAAAAATTTCAATTATATTTTATTATTTCCTTAATTATCCCCAATTCTAATGAATTTCGTTTTTAAAAGATGCGCCCAGAATTATTAGTCGTTTTTATGCGGGATCTGTATAAATTTTGATGGCGACTACTTTGTGGCAATTCGTGTTTAATTTAATATCAAACGAGAACTTTTCAATATCACTGTAGTGTGTTTCCATGATTTTTCACATCTTTTGTTTTAATTAAGTATCTTTAAAATAAACTATTCACTACAATATGTATATTGATTATTTGGATGATAACCAAAGTCAAACTTGGGGGCAGAACGACAAATGAGTTCTTGTTAGTATCCTACAAGAAAAATCACATATTCTGTCCCATGTTTTCTAGTGTCGTTTTAAATTATACTATTCTTTACAAACAGATAAGTACCGCTTAATTGCAAATTAGACGTTTACATTTGTCTTCGTTTTAGATAAAAATAACGAATTGACCACTGCTCATTAAATATGCGACACTCATCATCTAATTACCTTTTCTTTGACATGATTATATTGGTGCACTAAAATTAAAAGAAGTACGATCGAAATTTTAAATACAAAATGTGCAAATTCTGTTTCATATAAATTGTGGGAGTAACTACCATAACATAAGTCAAATAGAAAAATCCCTATTAATCCACTTCACATAATTACAAAAATCAAGCGATGTGTACTCTGCAAACTGAATATTTTCGATTGGGGTTATTATTTGAACATTTCTATTGTTCTTTTTTGCCTGCAGTACATTCTTAAACTTTCAATAACTAAGAATATTTAAGAAATTTTCGAGTCAACGAACATCCCGCCACCTCCTAGCGTTTATATCTAACTTCTGTCATTTTGGGTCAGTGTTATCCCAATTGATGAATTGAAATAAAAAGTTGTCGTGAATTCACAACCAAATCATGAAATTTTATATAAGTAAAATTTCCTATATGAATAATATATATACAACACTCGATAATCTTTGGAAAGGTGAAAATCTTTGGTGGGTTGTAGTTTGGTGACCGCTGGCATAAACATAATATATTCAATTTGTTTTGTCCGGACTTCTTAAAGAAGTCGAGTAATTTATTAATTTCTTTAATTCCTATCAAATATTATCAGCTTCTCGTTGCTCCGCCGAGGATATCCCGTGATGGTAATCAGAAACCTTCGAGGATGATAGGATACGTTGAGATGGCGTATCAGCATCACGTCCATCACCGCCTCTTAAGATTGGTGCATTACACCTACCTGTTTCAGTAGCGACAGTCAAAAAAAAAAAATGGATTATGATTTAATTATCTTTACTCTACATAATTTTAAAGTAAATAATGAATTTATGGAGATGTGATCATTGGATTTAATGCCATAAAATGTCAATGCCCAAAAATAGTGACCGAAAATATGTTAAGGCAATTTCGTAGTGGTTTTTTCACATATAGTAACGTATTCGGAACAGTTATAAATATTATTACTAGACGGTGTTTTGGTCAATTTATGTAATCCTCAAAATTGAAATTGTTCAGGAGAGAGTAAAAACTGTTGTTATCGAAAACATTGTATGGTGAGTTACGTTGTCAATCTTTGAAATGCACTCCTGTAAATTCTCACGTCTACAGATACAGGATTATACGTAGCAATTGTTGATATAATAGTGAATTACATCAAGTGGTCACGTCAGAATTTTAAAACCTAAACCCAATGTAAATTGATGTTTCCTTTCCAAAAAGTGGTCAATTTATTTTTCTAATCTACGTCATTTGACCGAGACCTGCTATGTCGTCTTTAAAATGAAATCCAATCATTAACTCATTTTCGTATTTTTTTAGGTTTACATCAATTGGCCAAAACCCACTCTATATAACCATTGAAATATAATTATTAAATTTATTTTAATATCATTTGTAGAACGCACTAACAATCAGAATAACATAATTAAAAGGAGACAGGAAAATCTCTTGTTTTAGATTATGTATTTATAATACGTTCCTTTTTAATTATGTAATCAACATATCGTATCTTAAATTCAATCAAAGAAAGTTTTCTGTATTTAAAAAGCTGTACAGTGAACATACATTTCTAATTTATAATAAATTTTTTTGAGATGTCGATGGATTTGTTGTTTTTCTATTTAGTTTTACAATAGAAACATGTCAGAATTTCGACGTAAATATCTCACTTCCTCGGAAAAATTACCCAATCTAGCCCTCAAAAGGTCAAGACCCACATTTGATTAGATCACCAACACACTCCCGCAAATAAATTGACACGTACACACACCGACAAACACGTCAAAATACATTTGCTCTGTAAACCTGAATACAGGAACACCGTCAATTTTCTTTTACTTTAGATTGATTTATAGAAAATAATTATGAAGCCAACAATTTCTAACCGCTCTTATGGTTTTGGTCTGCGTTAGTGACTGACAGTTTCTTATTGAGAAAATTGCAAATTAACTATTATGAACACGGCACTAAATTGAATATAATTATATTGATATAATTAATATATAACTAGTGTCCAAGAAACTTTCATTGTTCGTAAAAGTTAGTTGTAAACAGTTTGACACGTATTAAAAAGTCAGTGTTTCTTTCATAAAGTGTAGAAATTATTTGATGTAGTATTTAACATATATTCCCAGTAATATCCCTTTGTCATTTCTCCTTCAAGTAAACTGAATATTTGAATTGATTAAGTGCTTAATGAACATAATTTTGGTGTATTTTTTTATCACAATTGTTGTGGTAACCAGGTTGTGAAATTAAAATTGTATATAATATATCTTTTATCATACATCGTGTAGTGTCCAAATCAATTCATTTGGACCGATTCAATATTTGATACATCGTCATATTATTTTAGATCTTTGACGCGGGCCGATTTTGTAGATGATACCAATTTGTCGCCATGTTATTTTGGCCGTCCCTTTCCCTAGCCTTTTACCCGCCATGAAAATAGTGTTACAAAAAGATTGTGGTAAGGGGTAGAATGATTGTTCCACCGTCAATAAAGAGTTATGAATCTAGCAATTTCTTTTTTTTGTGTGTATAAAATAATAAAATAAAATTACACTGTAAATGACCAAATAATAATATATAACGCATGATTTTAATTTAATAATGTGTTTGTAAAATGGTTTTGCACTATATTCGGGGTTAAGTGAGAACAAAATACATAGTATAGAAACTGCTACACTGTGTTGCTGCCCAACATGTTTGAGTGTAATCATAATAAGATCTGTCTTACGTGTTAGGGTTAAATGATGGCCTACAATTTTTTTATGTTATTGAAAAACATTACAAACGAAATTTTGGTCATCTGGGAAAGAAAAAATTGACTGAAACCTAAACCATTAATGGACTTTGAAGAAGTGACGATATGCTTATTAAATTGATGGTAACAACAGAAATTGAAATTAAACTCTACGACACAAAACTGCCTGAAATCTTAAGGTCACGTTATTTTCGGCTTACTATTGTATATTATTGAAAATAATTGTTGGGTACTGGCCTATGAGTTAGATGACATTGTCGACCCAGCTAAGATTTTAAGTGGTAATTAACAAACGGAATTCTTGGCCGTTTTTCGTAGTTATATAATCTGTTATACTTACATATGATCATGCAAATTGAACAACTGTTGGATAGTGTTATTTCAGTCACCCTGTCAATAAATAAGTAGTGGCCTTAGTTTAGCTGTCCGATGCTCGCATAAGGCAAAGAGGAATGGCGGGCAAGTTGGTATCTTTAATAGGAAACGTTTCGGGGAAAGCGCGTCAGGTGGCGCCCATGCGGCCAGTTACAACACTTACGTGTCTCGAAGACGACTACGTGTCTCTTCCCCCGATCAACTAACTAACACTTCTCTCCCCTTTTTTCCAAATAAAGAAACGAGGAAGAGAAATAAGAGGAAATCCTGTACACAATCTTGACCAGTTGTGATAAACCAGTCATAATTGTAGCATAGTCGAGTTTTTGCCAATCTGTATATATAATAATATGAAAGAAAAGATTTGACGTTATAAGCCGTTAGTGTCGTTAACTAATATTGAACTTTTATTTTCGAAAAGAATTCAATTATAATAGTAAGATTGGTTTCACTTACTATATATTAAGCAACATTTTTACGAAACAAATGAGCCTAGTCGAACTAAATAATCTCCTATCTGGTTATCATAACTCATATCATTATGGCAACTAACCATTTCGTCAGTAACCAATTCTATAAGTGGTCAGTAAGAAATAATAAGTGTTCGTTAAATAATTGCCACAAAAAGAAACGTTAGGTTAGTTTTGATTAAAAAACTAATCGTTTTACATAAATAACTGACCGTTTCATTTAATAACTAACCATTTAAGATAATCACTGGTCGTTCATTTTATTCACTGACCACGTGTATAATGACCATTTATTGAACTAGTTACTGATCGTTTTGATTAATTACCGAGCATTTATTATTTCTTACTGACAAAAAATTGTAATAGTTACTGACCCAATAAATGCAAATATTGTACGGCTTGAGGTTATTTAAATAAATTACATTTTTTCTTGCATACTTTTATGAAATGATCGGGATCTGTATTAATAATTACGAGTATTTTCAACTAATGAGATTGATTATTTCATATATTTAATTGTGAAATTGATACAAAAAAAAAACAAAGCTTTTATATTATATTGTAAAACATTGTAAATAAATATTGGAACTAAAGTACCAATGCATTAAATGATTAAGCCGATTAAGAGAATTTGTCTGATTGCACAGTAATCTTATAGCGAAATAAATTGTCTCAACAATTTAAAATAGGAAAATTGCACCAGTGTCAAATTGTTTTTTTAATACTACTATGATATCATTTATTTACCGATGATTGACAAGTTAACACAAAATATTTATTAGCTAAAAAAGGTTGTCAATTTGCTACTTCCTACATTTCACTTACCTCGTTCGAAGACTGTTGTGAGTTTTGCGGCACGTTTGAAAGCTGCGTATGATTTATTTTATTTGTTCTTTTTTTGAAAAGTTTTCATGTCGATTTCCACTGGTCATGCTATTCTACAGTAATAGAATTTATGATTTCATTTTCCCAAATATTTTCAAACATCAATTTATTGAATCACATGATTCGAAATATGAAATATGTTTTGGAATGAAGGTAAATTTTTCATTCAATATTTATTGTTTGTCTTCACTAATTGAATTTGGTTACTCTCAGCGGATATATGTTGTAAAACAATTTTTCTAAAAAAGTTAAGTGATGATGGTAATCATTAGACGGATAAAAGGAATTTATGATCCAAAATGTATTTTGATTTGAGGATTTGAAAGGTGATAAAATGGTGAAACTTGTTTATTAAAAGGTTTAGTTTAATTACATTAATTTTCACTTTATTGAACTTACCTTTTTTTAAATAATTTTACAGCGTGTATTTACTTAGCTCATCTCACTTTAATGATACTTTATGACATGAAAAATATGAAAACGCACGCAAATAGCTCATTTTTTCAAAAATATGAGTTGACTCACCTCACTTCTTATTACCTCATTAGAGTGTGGAAATTTTATTAAACATGGTAGCGTAGCCGAACAAACACTGTTTCGAATTCCAAAACTGACATATATTGACTTTTCAATCGATTTGTTAATTTTTATTTAAAAGCATGGATGTTTGTGAGTTGTGATTTTTTCATTCCCTTCTGTGTTGATCCTGAGGGAGACGTAGAGACGATGTTAAACAGCCCTTTATGTTCATATTGGAAATTGATATGCTTGAAAAATGTTTATGATTTCGTCAATGCTGAATTTAGCCTTAACCATTTAAACATTAACCCAATTTGACACCATAACGAAGATAATACTTTATTGCAAAGAAAAACTTTTTACTGTTTTAATCTAATCTTACGAAACGTTCAATAGTTTTACGGTAATGATAAGTAGCTTAAATGTAAAATATGTTCTATTTTATAATGTTCGCCTGCATTGTGGCAGAAGGCGATACGTCAAAAATCGGCTGTTTTGAGCTACAAATTCAGTACCATTGATTTCAGGTGGCTCAATCATTTGAAAATACAAGCTTAATCATATTCCATGTATTTTTTACGTGATCAATGGGCAAAATCCATAAATAAAATGATTATAAAAATGAATCACTACTACTTAAATTGAATTCTAAAATGATTAACGAATCTCATGAAGTGCTTAATTTAATAAATAATGATTAAGGTATGAAAACAGAGAGGCTTAAATTTCATGAATTTCTTACAAGTCGATTATCTCTCTTACATTTGAATATAAATATGACAAAGCTGTGTTTCAATATCCTGTATTTTTATAGTTTTTTTTTGTTGTATGTTTTCCTGCTCTACGCCTGATGCACCAAAAACCCTCTCTCCTACTTGTGATAAATATTATATTATGAACAACATTTCAATGATAAGAACTACTTAAACAATAAACATCTTATGGTCCATTCTATCTTTTGGATTGACAAAATATCAATTTATATTTTGTATTCTAAAAGATTTTCCATGAATGACCCTACGATTCTATCAAAACAATTGAAGAGTTTATTTTTTCGCTTTTTTATTTGGATATATTACATTGGATATCAAATATTGCGTGATTTAAAACGAGAAGTTTAATATATGTTAATACACGAGAAATTTAATTAAATGATGCATTTAAGTGCGTTCCAAATCAATGGAAAAACAACGATCGCCAATTTTGGGATTCCCAATTTTCCAACATCTCCTTTTGAAATGTGTTAGGGGCATCCCCAGGGTTCTGTCCAGGGGCGGCTGACCAGGACAGATGTCAGGGCATCTCACACCTCCGGCGACCCCACACCAACCCCATCTCCCGGCCTAAGCTTAAACGCAGATGTCACCATTAATAGAGTTTTACGAGAATCGTGACGAGATCATCTATTCCCGTTTCGATCCCGGGTAGACAGTCGTGAACTAGATTAAATAGAATTTACTTGTTCGCTATTAGAGTTTAGTCGGAAAGCTTTCGTAGCGACTATAGTGATACGGATTGAATTTATTTTACAAATTAAGCATAAAAATATCGAAACCTCAGTTCCAAAGTGAAACAACTGAAAGAGCATAGTTCTGACTTAATTCGCAAACAAGATTTTGGGCAGGATTAATCACCTACTGTACATCTAATTTTTGTAGATTTTTAGGATTAAGGATTACCTAAAAAATATATTTATATTCATAATACAGGTTGTTCCCGACTTACGAGTGAGATACGTTCCTGAATTTTGGTCGAACTTTGGTCCTGAATTTCTTACAAAATATTTTAATTAAATTTTGTTCGGCTTAAGTCGAAAAGAAAAAGCGGTAAAGCAACTGCAACTAAAAATGGTAGGGATACATTTTAACACATCAGAGCGCTTTTTTCAAATCGTGTATTGTAGCTGTCTAACGACAATAACAATATTACCGCAAATTGGCTAGCCGGTCTTCAGTTTATAATTTATAAAACAGAGAATAAAATGTTGTGAACACAGTTTTATTATTTGTCCTGTAAAACAAGTGGTTGGAATAAGGTTCTGATTACAATATTGTTTTACTTCAGGAATAAATAAATTCAAAAAAGTGTCTTCAAAATTAAATTGCATCATACACACTTTTTTGTTAAGGCGGTAACGTAATAGTAATTTTTTTTAAATTTTTGATCGTCAATACGAATCTTCTTAATTCGAGGACTACCTGTATAATAAACATAATTCAGTTTCGAATTTGAATTATTGAGATTTTTTACACTTCCATGTATTTTGTCACTAACGACCCGGGTTTTGCCTTTCGACATCTTTGGGCATTTGAGCGCACGAATGGACTCAATTCAAGTCACAAAATACATGGAAGTGTAAAAAATCTCAGCAATTCAAATTTGATATTGAAATTCCATCAAGCACCCTCAGTTGACGTTTTAAATTATATAATTCAGTACATTTATAAAATTTATAAAAAAAAATTTGATAGATTTTCACAGAATTTTCGTAGTTGCTACAGTTTGGATCAAATGTAATAATAATCCTTGCATTTTAAAATAACCACAGATTACCACTTCCCATATTTTAGAACAGGTAGATTTCGTTATTCTAAGCATTTCTTCATACTTAACTCAAAACTGCCAATTTTCGACTTGTTACACATTGAGGTATCGATATGAGGCGTCTAAAAGCAATAACCGATATGTCAAGATCTAACAAAACATGCGTAAAAAGTCATTTCAAAGGATGTGTAATGATGTATAGCTTGCGAATTCAAAAAAATCGTATTATTTTTTCTCCCTTTGAATCTCACAAAGAAACCAATAAATAAAATTACGATAAGTTCAATTTCACTTCGCTTATATTTATTGCAATTAGCGGTTGACTGGCTAAAGATTAGCAAATAGTTCTTGATTGGAAATACAATAAGATGTGAAAAATATACTATCGATAGAACGAACGAGTGAAATACAAAACTTTCGTTTACTACTTAAATTGCAAGGTAGAGATCGACTTTTGCTTTTAAACGCCTCATTTTACATATAAACAAAATTATTTTTACTTGATTAAAATAAGGGTACACATATCGTGGGAATTGATTACAGAACAGTTTATATTTCAAAAAATAAATCCGTTTTGAATGAATACAATAGTGTAATCATAATACAAAAGTATGAAGTAATCCTAAATTACACCAGCAAATTACGGTTAAAAGTCATCATTATCAAATCAGCATTAAAAAATATCAATGACGTTCCTAGATTAAGTAATAATATATTGATTGAATTGGACTTTACTTGGTAGAACTCCATTATAATAGGATAAAAATAAGCTAAGCATAGCTAAGCTAAAATAAGTTTAAGTATAGTTTTGACGATGGCGTTAAGCCGAAATAGCTATCAACTGCCTAATAAATTTTTGTAGAACTGAATGCTTTGATATTTTATTGTATTAAGTAATAATAATTTGTCTTAACTTTTCTTATATACTAGTAAAACCGTACCTGTACTGTCATAGATGACGGTATTGAAGTTGAAATACTGAATGTATAAAGTAGCTAGTACGTCGGAACTATGTGTGTACTGTATAACATTTTATTTTATATATACACCGCGAACGCTTAGGTCATGAGAAAATTTCATACCTACATGTGATATGTGACAGTAATAAAACGTTTATAGAGAGGTGTGGGCTATTATATATAAGATAAATGAAATAAACTTTTTACTAACTATCAGTTCGAGTTCATCCGTGTACACGAACGCCTGAAGACCCCAACAGGCGTAACCTGAGGCGTTAGTGACAAAACGTATGGAAATGAACAAAGTTTTAACTACTCAAATTTTGGTACAATCGTGTTAAAATAAAACAACAGAAATATAATATACCTCTCATGCTTTTTTGTACCCCTTCAAAACACCATAGAAGAACAAAACCGCAATGTAAAGTAAACCGACTGAACTAATTTTCATTCTTTATGTTTGTAAAACTATTTTTATACTAACAATGTACCAATGCACCACTTCATTATTTTGGCTGCAGAGCAGTTGTCAAAAATTCTTTAAGTTGATTCGCGTTTGAAATGTACCCTGCCTTTATGAGCACTTAGCGACAAAGTTTCGGAAAGATTGGCAAAGAACGATACACTAACTGTTATGCTTAACTCTACGACACCCAAATAGGATATAATCTATATTTTCTTTAAATATTCAAGCTTGATTGATATTATGACTCGAAAGAAAATTACTCAAAATTCATTATTTGAGTGATAGTAATGGTTATGGGGATGGTTTGGGCAAAGCTTTTGAATGGTGTGCTGCATTGAAAATTTTAAATGAGTAATTGCCACCAATTATCGACATACTTTTTTGATAAATATAATTTTAACAATAAACTAGTTTCAACATATTCAATATTCTCCAATAAACTTTATATTAATGAGATGAATGAAAATTACAAATTTATCCACGACGGTGTCGGCTTAATTTACCAAAGCTTGATTAAAATCTCGAATTTTAATCTCAATTAAAAAATATGTACAAAAGCAATAGTGCTTAATAATTGAACATGAATTATTGATGAACTTTTCAAATTCATTCAGAAATAAATAAATCAACGCATTGGCCATATCACCACAATCTATAGTGATTTTCTAATATTTTTTTGCCATATCTGATAAAATAGATTATCGCAATTGCACATCATTTTCCAGCAAAAAATGGTAAAATATCTCAGACAACATCACATATTAAAAATGTAAAGAGAATTTTTCATCCATTCCTTCCAACCTACCAATATCTGAAAATGTAGACAACAAATTTTAAATTAAGCATGTAAGTTAAAAAGTTTTACTCTTTTTTATAATATTGTTGTTTTCCTGGTATTTACCTTTCCATGCTCATATTCATATTATAGTCTGATCTATTTTTATTCGAAAATTCATGAAAATTTTTGCATGTTTATTATGAAGCTCAATGAAATGGTATCGAATAAAAAAATATTTTTGTTTGCCTTAATAAAAAAAATCATAATAGATTAAATATTAAATATTATTAGTTCTCTATTCGTATATTTTCAGTATAATAACATTTATAATCGCGAATCTAGTTTCTAGTTTCAAAGTGTTATCATCCATCCCCCAACAATTTGGCCTCGAAGCCTTTCCATAGCGCTTCAACACCCTTTCTACCACCACTAGCAATAAGCGTAATAAAAACTGATGAATATTGCTTTGCGTTGCGTGAGATCTAAGATGCTATCTTGGCACCCACAAAACTAGATGTAAAATAGGGTGACAAGCCTTCTGCAATTAGTAGTGGATATTTCATATTTTTGATTCGCAGCACTAGTTACGAAAAGCAAGTAGTTGAGAAAGTTTATGATTTTGAATATTAGTGAAAGTAACACCATGAAAGTTTTTATTCTAAAAACATTTAAGACAAACGATAAATGCGATGAGTGCAGTACAATTTTCGTCGAGAGGTATTTAAAAAGATAACTCATAGGAATTACGTTTTCTTTCAAAGCCAATTTTCCCCGCTTTACAGTAAAAAATAATTTTGGTCAAATTTAAGAGCCCCCTTAGCCTGAAAAACCACGTTTCTTTATGGATATATAGACATTTCTATTAGTGTACTACTAATCTATGGTAGAATACACCTCTTCACAGTTTCACTTGTATAATTGGCATTAACTTGATAGAACTGCATTATAATAAGCTACGAATAACAAAGTTCCACAAGAATTCATCAACTTTTTATTGAAATTCTTGTGTGTGTGAAGTGCGAAGTGCGACTCAAAGTAACTAATTGATACAATTCTTTTAGAACTGAATACTTGTTATACCTTATTATATCTATTCCATTACAACTATTGGATAGTGCAGTACTTTGGATCAGCTTTAGGATCTGTTATCATAGAGGTTCATGCCAGTCTTAGAGAATTCATTCCCTTCACCTGGGTGCCCCAACACATTAGCTGTCTTTATGCAGAGGTGTTTCCAAACGAGAACGTCACACAACGTGCTTCTCGCTTAAGGCACACAAAACATATGATTGCGTGTTGAATCGCCTGTGTATAAAGCCGGCTATTGGCACAAGTTTCTTTGAATCTTTTAATCAAACAAACTACCTAAAACAATCACTCTTTAGGTGTTAGCTGTCAAGCATTGGTGTGGAGGCATAATATTTTAGACCGGTTTCGCTCATCGTAAGCATAATCAACTGATTGGTTGATAATTTTGACCATTATTTAAATGTAGAAGTAGTCCAAAATATATTTTTTATATTTAAAATACCTAAAACAAAATGTCTTATATGATTTTAATTTATATGAAGTTAGGAGCTAGTTAATGGTCACCCTAATGCACATACTTTGGGTCTAGTACAAGTTTTCTTAACAATGTGAATGACGTCTTTAATAATAGCGGCAGAGTGTTTGGGATATTTTACGAATTATCGTAAATGTTTATTGCTTATATTTCATTAAATCCGTGCATTTAAGGACATATAATTTTAAGTACACAAGACCCTCATAAGTGATTTTGATTTCCGTTTTCCCTGTTTATATATAGATATCAACGAAGTTGTTAATATTAAAACGACATAACAGAAGACTAGTTGGAATACGACTGTAATATATAGATAACTCACAATATGTTGAATAAGTAAATAAAGTGTATAATAAAAAACACAATTTTAAGCCGAAGACCATATTCAATGACGCACATACTTATCAGGTTTATTCAATATACAACTAGAGTTGATACTGTTTTTTCCACTTCACGCTACATATATATTACAACTTAATAAGTTGTCATAATTTAAACCTAGGCAATGATTCTATTAATTTGATTATTCGACGTATCAGTAGAGTATACGCTATATAACTTTGCACTCTTTGCCACACTTTACGCTTTCTATATAATACACAGACCGAGTCAGTGTATTATTATGAATGGATCCCGAAGCTGAATTACAAAGTTATGCAGCGAATATTCTATTTCATAAAATGCATTAAAGTAATAGTTTGTATTTTAAAAAATAAAACACAATTTGTTTGTACTACTTCCACATATTTATAATGATCAGGACCGGTTTCGCTCATCACGAGCATTATCAACTGATGAACAGTACAAACAAATTGTGTTTTATTTTTTAAAATATAATGTCTTTCCACCAAGAATTGACAGTTAACACCTTAAAAGTAATAGTCTGTAGTCTGTGGCAAATCATATTTTATTAATTAGCGAAAATTTAAACAAAAAATGTAATTTTAAAAAAAGACAGGTGGAGGTGAGGCTCTCTTGATTCATTGTTACCCAGCCAGCTCCATTTCACTCCATGATTACTAAAGTAAATTCAAGGGGAGTTAATATAATATTTAAATTGATTACTAAATATGTGTCATATCTAGTAACACCAACAGTGGAAAAGCAAAGTTATCAATTTGAATGTTTTACTAAAAATGAGTTTCCACAAAGTTACATAATCGATAGAGTGTAAACAAAGGTCACTTTGGTTTAAGGTTAACTTTATTGTTCTCTATTTAATTCTACATCCAGTAACATTTATAAATTTTTGTATTAATTTATTTCTAAAAGGGGATTTTTACTAGTATATTTACCATCGAGGGAAATGAGGAAAGTTTCTGTGTCCATGAATGTAAAGTTAAAAAAACCATTAACAGTAATCGATTATTAGTACATAACATTTTAAAAAGAACAGGAGGTTCATTACAATTAAATTTATTTCCCTTGAGATTTTCTCCTACAAACACTAATAATTAGTGCTGCTATCTTTTGTGATTAGCCCTCTCCCCACGTCCAGTACAAAGAAATAATCCTACCTCACACTTAATTTTTAAGTGAATAATTAGAATCATTTTTAACTTTAGTAAAAAGAATAACCTTGTGATATAGTTAGTCTGAAGACGCGTCTCAAAGAGTCAAAGCGCGTGTCGCACAAGTTATCAATTGTAGTGGAGCCTATCTGTCATCTATCTATGTTCACTAAGTCTCTTTTTAACGATTTTTTGCACGGCTGTTTTGCATTGAATGTATCCCCAGTGTAAAATAGGATTGTGAGTATATATAAGCATTAAGTATTTTACCAACGATTTATCGACATACAAATTACGTTACTCATGAACACATTTCAGGGATGATAGTATTTATGATTTTCATATCGACTGAAATCGAAATGGAAATAATATATATACTATATTGCAACTAATATGATTACAAGGAGATAAATAAATTTTTCTTTTCCGTTTCTTAGTAGGCTTTAACGGGGTGCATCGCTTCAGTATATATAACAATTTGATAATAAAAGAAGTAGACATTATTGGCCACTATCTCTAATTCAAATCCAAGTTTCCCAGCGGCTTGGTTACACTCTGCATACGACAGAATTAATTACTTATCTTGATCAATTTTACATTTGAGCAAAGTTTCACGAAACTGGTAAAGAGAACGAATTGCAAACTAATTCAACGGAGAGGATCTTGTCATCCGCAACTGGGTTACAACTGCACTAGACTATGTTTTAGTTCATGTTTCAGAAACGGGTTTGATTAACGAATTCATTATTATTTATATTACTAAATATATCTATTACGATGAAAAAAAGTATGAAATTAGAATACATAATTATTACAATTGGTTTGGGAGATTTACCATTGAAGGATATGGTTTTGTGAAAATGAAAGATACATAAGTGTTTAATTCTCATAAAAATATTCGTCCATTTCCGGGTATTCAGGTTCGTGGTGCAGTGATCAACGTCGTTGGCCACGGTAAAAGATGTCTCGGTTCAAGTCCTGGTACGGAGAGTTTCATTGATTTTTGAATTTCTGTTCCTTAGCAAAGATGTTTGTGATGTCTGAAATTCTCTCCCACACATCAGATCCTAAAAGCCAGAGTGATTAGCTAACCAGTCCTGTTCTAGTACTATCTTGCTATCCCTACTCTCTTCAAACAAAAGTTGAGAATTTGGATCATTGAGATTTTGTACACTTCCATGTATTTTGTCACTAACGACCCGGGTTTCGCCTTTCGGCATCTTCAGGCATTCGAGCACATGAATGGACTCGAACTGACAGACAGTAAACAGTGTCTAACGTTTATATAGAAGATACAAATACGACCCGTCGAAACCCACAATGCTATTATAATTGTAAAATCACTGGTAATTCTAAAAGAAGTTGGAAAGCGGCAATTCACCACTCTGTTAATGTGTTGTTTACAAAATAAGGATTAAGGCGATTCTCGAAATGTTACCTCAGGTATCAGTGTGGCTCTCAGACGTATAATATTTTACCTCGTAAATAATATTTGTCGTATTTGTATCTTCTATATAAACGTTAGACACTGTTTACTGTCTGTCAGTTCGAGTCCATTCGTGTGCTCGAGTGCCTGAAGATGCTGAAAGGCGAAACCCGGGTCGTTAGTGACAAAATACATGGAACTGTACAAAATCTCAATAATCCAAATTTGATATTGAAATTCCATCAAGCACCCTCAGTCGATGTCTTAAAAGTTGAGAAACTGAGTAGAAGCAGTTCTCGTAGTAAAACTGATATTGAGATGCCTCCATTAACAATCCATATGCTCCACATTAAGAGCGGGCATGGTTAAAAAATGTTCTATCAGTAATATTTTTCGTGCCCCCAATTTTAAAGTAACAGGTCGAAGTCTAACTAGCTGACAGAATGAATTTAATATCTGCAAAATAAATTGTTTCAAAATTATTAAGATAATTCTCTTAATGACATCCAAATAATTCAATGCTTATAATTTAAAATTCATATTGTACAACTAAGATTATGACTGCTTTATTCACATGGGTACCAATGCTTTGGATACTCCTTTACCTAAAACTTGTATAATATGTTATATAAATATGTCGACAGCCAGTCAGTTTAAAAGAAATACATTCAGATTGTTGTAGAAATTTAAGCTATATAGAAAAGTTCGTTAGTTAAAAAAGTGAATAGAAATAAATGCTGATTAAATGGTTTAGGAAAGTACTAGTATATAATTTAATCGCCAAATAGAATGTATTTTCACGACTTAATGTCTTACTCCACATAGTGATTAGGTCTGTAACATCGGTCGACGAGTTTTCTTGGGACATTAATTCGAGCCGCAACGTCTCACTTTCCCCCAACATGGAACGACTGCGTCAGGTGGTCGGCCGCCAACAGATGGCGTTGCCTGACTTCTTCCGGTCTCCATCTTGAAAGATTTCTGGGATATGAATTTGCCTATAATGCCATTGCGCAGAACTTCACTCAATTCTAAACAATGCATTTCCTTCAATAAATGACGCACACAGCATGTTGTACTTTATAATTGTGTCATATGTGGGCAACACAATTTGTTCAAAAAATATCTCATTTCACATGTGAATCAGCTTACTATTTCCAGTATATAAAAAACAACAACTTATCATTCCATCATGGATGCATAAGTTTAGCGCACCGTTAAAATAGACAGTAAATTTAATCCTAATGTTTATAATCATTTTACAAAGTTTTATAGATGCCATAGTGGAGACTAGTGTTGTTTTGCATGATCTTCATGTCATAATGGATAGACGATATTTCGTCCATATGCCGTCTAAGCGATAGTAATACATTAAATAATATTAATTTATTCCTTATGAATCCATGGTGGAAATTACCAATTTGATTTAAAAACAAAGCTCGTTCATCACTTGTAGTGACTGTTTTGAAGTGAATAAATCTGTACATGACTTTTCATTGACATTGTAATAAAATGGTTTTGTATTATAAATATACAAATTTGGTTAGTAATTGGCGGGAAAACTTGTGGGTGCAATACACTGGATGGCTAATAAAAATAATATATTTATATACAGATTTTTGTTATCTTAATACTTTGAATTTATTTTTATTATTGATTACTTATACTGTTGCTATCAAAATAGTAAAAAGAGCATTGGTAGAGAGAAATTGGTATCAAAAATTATAAATATGTAATGGTTTCCTGAAATTATTTGATTCAATATTATATAAAAAACGCAATTTTTCATTATATTTTTTGATTAAGAAGTCGTTGCATTATAAGTACCAATTATTAATTCAAATGTAACTCCCTTAGAAGATAATCAGTCTCTCATTATCTGGTGGAATTTATCAATTTTTAAATAATGAGATTCACAATTTGCACTATGAAACCTATTTCGATGCAAGCATATAGTTGATAGTCTGAAGATGCTTCTCAAAGAAACGAAACACGTGTCACTTATAGGTCAGCGGAATAACAAAGTTTTTTAATTTTATATTAAAAATAAATTTTACACTAAGTGTTCAGAGAAAGTTATCCATCGAGCATATATTGTCGGATTTTAATCTAGTAAATTAACTGGTTTAAAAATGTACGGAACTATTTTTTACATCAGAAAGACAATTTTAAATTAAAAACGATTACAATTATAGATTTTTTCTCGTATATGCAATCACACATCTAAATCGAGATACTGTATTTAATTTTTTACTATTATACATAATTTAAGTAAACTGATTCAGTTCACGTTTATCGCTCTGACCAAGTTATGGAAAGTAAAGTAAATTGTGTTCTCTATAGTTTGTGGGAAGTCCACGAAACTTTGAAGATTGCGACAAGAGATCCGCGGTTCGTGTCTGTTGATCTGTTTATACTCAATCATGCAAAGTGGTTGTGGATTGCTATTGACACACAGAGGGGTACGTTTATTTTGAGCCAAGAATAGAAGTGACATCTATCTCTAAATTTGTTTGCATTATATTTTGCATAAACTCTACAAGTCTGATGGGAGGTGATCTTTAGCTCGGATTTAACGTAAATGATATCGTGGAACTGTCGCCCGGCGGGTACTGAATAAATATGTGTTGAATTTCTGACAAAATGTGGCCAAAGGGTATGTCATAATGTAAAACAATACAACAGCGTGTTCAATGAAACAGGATACAATAATTTAATTAATGTTTGAAACAGTATTTTTTTTTAAATTACGAACATGGTGAATATCACATATAAGTTAGTGTTATTAAGTTCATATTTAGCTCTCTTAGATAATTTAATTTACATTGTCAAATTTTGCAAATAAAACTAAATGTATTTTCGATTTCAACGTCACCGCAAAAAAATTTAGTATCGCTACTAATAAAATATGAGAAGCATGAGTGTTTTTTTACGATGTATCATTTAATAACAAAATAATCTGGGAAGTTCAGTATTTTATACCATAAAATTAAGATGTGATAAAATTGTCCATGTTTTTGTATTTAAAAACGTTATTCATTTGAAAGCAATCAAATCAGTTATTTTTTATATGAAGATAATATAACTGTGTGCGGAAGGAAGGAGGTAATAAGTCTAGTTAGTATAAAAAACGAGTTAAATATTCTAAAGTAACTACAATACATACATGCTAGGCGCGTGCGGTGGCTTTATCTCTTTCTCGGTCAATCACATGAAAAGTGAAGGTGTAAGCGATATTCAAGGGCATACGGCGCATGCTCTTGTATCCTTCTTGCGCATACCCAAATTAGGTTGTGCGATAGAGATAGTAATAAGTCCACTGTACGCCGATGATACATGCATATAACATAAAAAGGAAGAGTCATATCAATGCTGCCGAATTGGTAAATTCATTTTTAAACATTACATTTTTAATCAAATTTCATACAAATGCAAATCTTGTTTTGACTCTCTTCAAATGTACCAATTTTAGACTTAAAGCCCTCTTCCACACAGATATGGAAAGGAAAAAGGACGTAACCCGCACAAAAAAATACTGTGTATAGCTCACACAAACCGTGCTAGTATGTTATATTTATATATATAATATATCGACTTTAGAAAGGCAAAAGGACTTATTCGTCCGTCTTTTCAAAATATTTTTTTTCGAAAATCATAATGTATACAATTTGATAACCGTTTTGTTTGGGCTATACACAATATTTTTTATGTGTGGGTTACGTCCTTTTTCCTTTCCAGGTCGATATGATATTATTATCTTTACGTTATTTTAATATTGGTATCGTCAAGATTGAGACATGGATGTTTGTGATGTCTAGAGAATGGTTAGCCAACCACTAGTACTGTCCTAGACTTATCCTTCTATATCTACGCCCTTCGATAAAAAAATATGTTGAGTAACTGAGTAACAAGCAGTTCTCGTAGATTTTTTTTTTGTGAGATACCTCGATGAGCAGTCTATATGCTCTACATTGGAAGCGGATATGGGTAAAAAATGATCAAGATACAGGTATATTGACCGATGTTTGATTAATTATTGTTCTGTGGGTAATAGGTTAAATTATATTTTTATTTATGTTCATATTGACCGAAGCAAAACTTGATGAAATTTTTTGCAAAAGGCAACCCAGTCTGGCCCCATTACTGCTATAATACTCAATATTCGGGCCTTCCCCATTAGGAGCCATAACGTTCACTGTTCGGGCCGTAACGAAAATGGCGCCATCTGCGAGCGGAAGCCAAACGTGGGGCTGCTATCTGTACGCATCTTAATTGGCCCAAAAGATTTCTGCAATGCTAAACTGCCGTCGTAAGGAGTAACCGAAAACTTTGTCCTGGTAATGTTTTCCATTTGTGACGCCCACTCCTCACTGCGGCTCTGTCTTATTTCGGTAAAATGAACATTGTGTTTATTATGTGATACAAAAGTATTATTCAAAAATCGTGTTTTTTATTTTATATCGATTAAGGCTTGCCATCTCAAAGGAAACTGGGTCTGTAGTCAACTGGTTTGCGTCAGTAGCTTCTGATGTAATGATCACGGGTTCAAACTCCAGTTCGGACTATACCATTTATCTTTTATAAATGACTATTACATATTCATAGGTACAATATAACAATAAAAAAGATAATCAAGTTGCATTCTTTGATTTTCATATTTTTTATAAAACCATTCGTAATTAAATTTGTACGAATGTAAAAATACAGAGCCTGTAGCCGAGTTTTCAACGTAGTTGGCCTCGGTTGCTGTGTTCACGGGCTCAAATCACGGTACGGAAGGTTTCATAAATTGCTTTTTCAATAGATTTATGTTTCAGTATTCGAAGAGATATATATATGTGATGTCTTAAATAACGTCTTGATTCTTAAAACGGTGGGTAGCGAGAATAATTATCGTAGTTCTATCCTTACTCTCTCCGAAAAATTGAAGTTTAACGACTGAATAGCAACCAGTTCTCGTAGAACCATATCTGTTGAGATAAGCTCTATTGGGAGATCCAGATTGGGTTCTTATTGTCAAAAATATAATCGGGAATATTTTGGAAAGAGTGTACAAAAATTAGCTATTCTGTAACAACAAACAATTTATAGACCACATAATGGGCTGCAAAAAATATATGTTTCTGGCCACATGTGGCTTGCTGTCCGTTTTTTTCCCAGACCTGTATTGAGATCAACTTTAAGGCCATAATATTATGTCGTCTCCGTGGTCCAGTGGTTAACGTTATTGGCTACGTTTATGGATGTTTCGGTAGTGACTGTTTTTATTAATTGATTTTTCAATCGATTTATGAAATTATGCTCTAAGGTATGGATGTTTGTGATGTTAAAATTCCCTCTCACCCATCCAATTCTAAAAAACGAGCCGTAGCAAGAGTGATTATCCCTGTTCTAGCCCTTTCCTCCCCTATACTTTTTTTGGAAATGGGAGGTTGAGCAACTAAGTAACAAACAGTTCTCGTAGAAAACTTCTGTTGAGGTACCTCCAATATATGCTCCACATAGGAGCGGATATGGTAAAGAAATTGTGGAAGACCAGTACTCGATAAAAAGGATTCGGTGAAAACAATACTATTTTTCTCACATGTAGTACAGAGATTACAGATTACAGCTGATTTATGGTTATTTAAAACTAACGTTTTATAATATAATGTGCAATACAGAAAAAAAAACAAAACTTTTTCATCACTAAAGGAAAAAAAAATGCAGCATTACATTATTATACCTATACGATTACAATTTGATTTTGAATGGTTTATAAATTATGCAATTTTTCGTAATTTAATTTTCAATTTGTGATACTAATCATTGGATAAAACTGTTTTTTTCCTTGTAACGCTTTTTTTTCTCCTTTTGTTCACTCTCCCACTAATGCAAAGTGAATCGAATTGAAGTGAGCTTCGAAAGTTGTTTGATTGATTAGATTGTGGCGCCAAAACGACGCCCTTATCAGATGTTTGGCCTGTTCACTAACGAGACAGGGTCATTGACTTGTTTCCGTTGATGCTGTTGTATGCTTTTGAAACAATAATACATTTTCTTTTATTTGCACTACATGACTCTATAGTGGAGCATTAGAATATTACAAATGAAACCATAGTAATAGGATAGAAAATTCAATTCTACAAAATTTTATTAGTTAGTTGATACTAGGTCTTCCAGCCCCGGGATCCCGGTCAATTAGCCAATACCGTAATCCTGGGATTTTTAAATTCCCTGTAAATGTTAAAAAATAATTACAGTTTCAAATTAAACCCTATTATTTATCATAAATAAAAAAATAAAGTCTAAATCTCAATAAATAAAAAATATAGCCAATTAAAGAAATAATGAACACAAATTTAATTTTAAATTTACAAATTAAAACATGAAATTACGCTTAATGATCACGAAAAAGGCCGGGATTGGATGCCCCAGTTGACTTATTTTGGCTTCCTTACATCGTCAGAATGTACTTTTTGAGAAGACACAAAAAAGCTGAAATAACTATCAACTAACTAAATGTATTTTTTTTAAGTGACAACTTTGATATTTTATTCTATTGTAATGGGATTTTACCATGTAAACGCCAATCCAATCAATAAAACCATTGTACATTCACAAAAAAGATTTTAAAATGACTTTTCCTATTGTTTGAATTGTCTTGATTTTGTTAACCTATCATCTGACTTAATTGGGTAAATAAAATCTGGAATACTGGCGTACAAAGATCGATCCTATAAACAAAACGCTTAGAGAGTGATATATAGTCTATTGCTAGAACAATAATCTATCTAAATAGAAGTTATGTGATTGAATTATTATGTTGGTGAAATAGTTCTCTTAAATCGTTTCTTGTTAGATGCTCCATTAACTGTACATATTATACTAGAGCAGTGGTTCCTACGGACCTCCAGGGGTCCTTGTGACCGCTAAAGGGGCCTGTGGCAAATTAAAAATAATTTGGGGGTGCGTGGACAACGTAGGGGGTCCGCGAAACATTTTCATTATTATGAAAGTTGAAATAAATAAATTGACAGCGATTCGTTGGGTGTTGAACACTTTTGTCAGCAGACGCACAAACTCAGATGAATCCATATTAATACTGAAGCAATTTATTGTATTATCCACAAATGCGGAGCGAAAACCAATGTTTGAACAATAATACTACAAATTAAGGTTACAAAAACAGATACCAACTTTATATCCTGCATTATGGGTCACTGTACAGATACTGTTGATTGCTTTCCCGTCTTTATTTTTAGTAGAACGTGGATTTAGTGCAGTTATGAACCTCGTCATACTTTAAATATCAACATTTTATTTATGTTTTATTTTTGCATCACCATTTACCATTCAAGACATCAAAATTAATTTTTTTGTTATGCAGTAATATAGAGTTGTTTTACTTGGAGGGTCATTGTCAGGTTTTTGCTTTAATAAGAGGTCCATGGGTATAATAATTTTGGGAACCAGTGTACTAGAGCATCCATTTGCAGACTCTTTTTATTATCCTGGGATTTGTCATCAAGTTTAATTTCATTTGTTATAATTCGTATTCTAAAGAAGGCCAATTTTAGTACGGGTATATAATACTATTGAATATGTACCGTCCGTCAAATACCATCGTTTAGTGGCTGTCTCATGGAAATTTGCAGGTGAACATTTAGTATTCCTGTTTTATGGGATGAGTCTCCAATATATTCCATAACACATCTGTTAGGTAAAGACATAAAGATGATAAACGGGCACTGTACTTAGTTGCTTGCATACGATATGAATGCACTTGAAAACTGTCCACATGATGCTTGCAAATATGTCTTGGCATTTTGGTGTTGTGGCAAATAATGACACCATTATTCTTAATGTAAGCCTAGCCGTCTGGAATCTAATCATTAAGGTATTGAAGAGAAATTTCTTAAAATATTAAACTCCAAATTGTGGAAGTCGTATAAAAAAGGTTTTCTTGTAGAAATCCATGTCCACTCATAGATGTGGAACATATAAATTTTACGTGTATTGTAGCTGTTTTCTAGAAGTTGTTTATGGTAATTGGTTTCAACTCTGTCGTTCAAACTATTTTTTCGAAGAAGGTTAAAAAGAATATTTTGCCTAGAGCATGACTAGTAGTTTGGTAATTGTTAAGGAAGTGTTTAGGACCAAAACGATTCTAGCATTTTGAAAGAAATATAAAAATCGATTTAAAAATCAAACGATCTAAATGTTTTATTAACCAATGATTGTTGAATTTGATAAGATTAGTTTCCTATATTCTATCAAATGTTAATATTTTTAATTTTGAAAAAAAAAAGAAGAATGTATTCCAGATAGAAAAGTATTGCGGAAATTAAATTTAAACTAAATTGCCGCTTAAAAAAATATAAGAAAAAAGAATACATCAAAACAATGAATGTATTTTATATTTGAAAAGCACGAAGCGTTATAGTATTACCAATATTACTTGGCTGCCGCTGAATTTGTAACTAGAATACTGATGGTGTATCTCCAAAATTACGAAAAATGAGTTTATACCTGAAACACGTTCAAAGGATGTTATTCTATTAGTTTAATAATGATGAATCTCCATATATACTCCTGATTTATTTAAAAAACTGTTTTTTGTTTTTATATTCCCATATTTAACGAAATTTTTCAGAATAATAGTGAAGTACCAGCAATATCAGAATAAGAGTGAAGTTTCCAGACAGTCTTCACTACTACACCAACGTTTAAGTTCTTCAGTTGATTGACAAACAGTTATTAATGGTTGTTATTTGATCCTAATAATATTTTACAAAACCTTGATTTTCTCAAAACTTCAAAACTGGAGTTACACCATTACTTATTCTAAGTGACACAATTGTCAGTCTAGAATTAATTTCACCAGTTGCCATTTAATGCAAAATAAATATCGTGTCTGCTTTTAATAATCGTCGCTAAAATATCACTTTTAGAATTGACTGAAATTTCAGTTCTGGTTGAGTATGTTAACATTATTAATGTAACGGTGGCAGGTGGCACCCTCACTAGCGGCCACGTCAAATTGGTACATCTATACCAGTGCGTTTAATCCAATTCAACTTATATGAATACAATCGTGTATATGTTTTATTATTTATCTTAAGAACATGAAACTAATAAACTACTAGTATGGCATTGTTTTGAGTAAGGGTGAAAGTGGAATAAAGCGTCCACACTAAGCTTGAAATAAATACAGATGTGATAAACAAACAATAGTTGAAAAAATAACATTTCTGAATTTGTTTTTGCATGCAAAAAAAAGCAAACAAGCAAAATTCAATTGAGTGTCAAATTTGGATTATTGAGATTTTGTACACTTCCATGTATCTTGTCACTAACGACCCGGGTTTCGCCTTTCGGCATCTTCAGGCATTCGAGCACACGAATGGACTCGAACTGAGAGACAGTAAACAGTGTCTAACGTTTATATAGAAGATACAAATGCGACAAATATTATTTACAAGATACATGGAAGTGTACAAAATCTCAATAATCCAAATTTGATATTGAAATTCCATCAAGCACCCTCAGTCGATGTCTTAAATTATATCAATTGAGTGTATTTATAAAACAAAATAGTATAGTTTATTAAGGCTTTGTGTTTGATTTAAATTAGTATCATGTATTTATATCGTCGAGTTCAGAAGCACACATTGTATTTATGTTATGAATAACTTTATGCCAACAATTAAAATCTTGGTTAATATTGATTATGATTTAAAACAATTGACATAAAACCGTTTTGATAGAGACTTATGTTGATTCCACATCAAACTTAATACAATAAATTTTTCCATGGTATTATCTAAATATTTATTTTGCAACACAAAAAAAATGTTTTTCGTATTATGAAAGTATTTTTTAGGTTCAATATATCGCAAAAATAATTAGGAAGGTATTGATGATAATAACTTGGTATTAATAATAATGAAAAAATATTAAGGAAAGTGGATTTTAATGCAAAAATAACGAGTAAAAGAGGAAACCGCTACTAACTTAAGTTCCAGCAAGGTCAATATCAAATTCAGATTGTTTCAATTTAAATTTGTGACCTTGGACATGAGTGACTTTTAAAAATTATCGTCGAATTTATTATTAATTAGTTACGTAATGTTAGGTATTTTTTTTAGATTAAAAAAAAAATGTTTTCAATCTTTTCTTTCTGGAATCAGAGTTTAGGCAGCAATTTTTATCATTTTTTTCTTAGTATGCTGTTTTTTAGTAGACAAAAGTCCCCCAAGATGGCATCATTAGCTCATTTTGTGATTTGGGGTTGACAATGATCTTTCTTTCCGCCTGCCTTTCAAATGTATATATAATATTATAAATTATTTTGTAACGGAATAAATACAATAAATTTAGGATTCAGTAAAAAGACAACACTTGAAGACCAACAAGGCTGCAAACTGCTCACCTCAGGTTGATTATATGGCAAATCACATTCTTATTGAATCATTTTTAAATGATTTACTAAGAATGATAATGTGAAAATAGACCATCGGATTATCAAGAAAAAATAATAGAAAAATTAGAATTAAGAAACCAAATTGAATAGCTAAGTGCATTATATTCAACCTAATGTATATTATCAGATAATTCTAGTAATAAACCGAAATATTTCATTAATATTATATTTCGCTCCGGTTGCAAATGCTTGGTTACCGAGCAACGTAGAGCGGAGGTCCACTTAGGCTAATGGCCGTGGAGGCTTTGAGTCTCTACCCCCAATCTGCAATCAACCCGCAACCTGTAAATAGGGGTGTAATGCATTTTGTAGTATATGTAACTTAGCCGTTGACTACCTGGCTTGGTCAATGCCTCCTTTCATAGCAGACTATTTGATGAGATATCGAAGACAGTTTACTTGTTAGAAGAAGCATTTTTTTTAAATATAATATCTTTATTTCAACCATTTATGTTTCAATGATTGAGATATCTTTATTATGTTTTTTTGATATGTTATGATAGAATAACCAAAAATCGTCCTTAATAATTATTTTCTGGACTCAAAATTTTTTTATTTATGATTTATGTATTGAGTCTGTTTATTTTTATTTTATGTTAATTTTATTTCACGTCCCAGAAGACGGTAACACAAAGAAAGAGCTCGCTATCCGATTAGAAATAGCCGGAGCCACATTTAACTCGATGCAGACGGTCTGGGACACGCAGTTGTACATGACTAAAACCAAACGCCATTTGTTCAACGCTTGCATTCTATCTATGCTTCTTTACGGTAGCGAATCATGGCACCTGACGGAGTCTCAGAAAAACCGTATACGGAGCATCGAGAATAGATGCTTGCGTTGGATACTGGGGGTGAAGTGGTTTGACTTTGTGAGGAACTCGGAGATTAGGGAAAGGACCGGGCAACGCCCCGTCATATCGATGATTATGGAGGGACGTTGGAACTGGTTGAGTCACGTGCTGCGCATGCCTTTGGTGAAACTCAATCCTGATTGCCTCTTCTTCCAACCTGTGGTATTCCGGCATTCTGGAAAACCATCGGGTACTATCGATAGGATGTATTCGGCGGAGCTGAGGGCCTCTGGCATGTCATGGGAGGAAGCAAAGCGATTGGCGTGTGACTAGGAATCAAGGAGACGCCGTGTGGTAGTCATGTGCTCCACATAGGGATTGAATATCGAATAAGAATTTTTTTATATGTATAAAACGTAACACATGACTTGCTTCTTCGGAAAACATCATCAGGCAAAATTTATCGTTAGAAGTATGAATTATTTGTAATGAACTTCACTTTTTATATTTCAGCTCATTCAAGATGTATAAGCTATTGGCGAACAACTGATTATTTCCTAATTCTATCTTTTATCCTAACCTTGTCGGAAAGGAAAATAAATTATTGATTACCAGTTTAATAAATAACTCAAAACATGATTGAAAAATTGGTGACGTGTCCATAAAATTCATATAATTTTGTATTACTATTCATAAACGCTGACTTAGTGGTTTACAACTAAAATCATATTAAACTGTGCGTATTCATTTCATTTTTTTTTTTATATAAGTTCCAGATGTTTGAGGTCCCATATAAGTTTTCTTTAGACTGCGACACGCTTGATAAACTTTACTTTTCACCCCTCACCTTTTACCCCGGTCACCCTTTTATGCTCTAAAACTCTTATCTTTATGGCTTGCCCGCGTGACATATTTCAAATTGTTAAGAAATATCGCTCATGTGTTTTATTTTCAGCCATTCCTTTTAAAATACAAGCAAATCAGTTTTATAACGGTCATTTGATATGACTAATAGTCGTTTAGCTTTGTCCTCGCATTCTTACTTTGTAATAAAATTATTTTATGCGATAAGAGCATAAATAATTTAATTATTAACTAATTGATGTTTTTATTTCGACTTATTTTATTGTATTTAACATAATCCATTAGAAAATATTGTTAGTTTTGTAGTGACCTAAACTGATTTTCTTTTTAATTTTCTTCTAGTGTTTGATATTATAAAACACGTGGATAATGTTTTACAGTTTACGGATTTCTGTTCGTATGCATGGATGTTTGTGATATAAAGTTCTCCCCCACCCATACAATCCTAAAAACAGGACTTAACGAGAGCGATTAGCTAACTACTAGCCTATTCCTAGCTCTATCCACATAATAGTCGAAAAAAGGACTTTGAGCAACTGAGTAACAATAAGTTTATGAAAAACTCATCTTCAGTTACCTTCATCAGGATGCCATACGCTTCAAATTGATAGATAAATATTCAAGTTTTTAGCTCTACAAGATTTATCGGAATTGATTGATAGCTATTTACGCTTCACACAATCTTCATAACTATATTTAAACTGATTTTTTATTTGAGAGCGATTAGCTAACTAATATTCCTGTCTTTTTCGTATTCTTCTATCCCTACTCGCTTCAAAAAAGAGAGCCTAGTAACAGGTCTCGTAGAAAAAAATTGATTTTGATATACCCACATTAGTAGTCTATATGCACTATATTGGAAGCGGACATGATAAAAAAATGTTACCGTACACAATAAAAGCTGTCTAACACACAGTTATCTTATCTTCAATAATGTGCAATCGCATGCCAAATTATTTTTCGCTCAAGTAGGATGTTGCTTAATTAACATGTTACTTGTTGATATATAATAATTACTTAAATCTTAAATATTAAAAAAAATTGGACTTCGATATATTGTAGACATCATTGCAAACATTTCATTGTAGATAACTGATAATATAGGACATTTTGAAAAGTTTTGAAGCTTTCCATACACGAATATTTTTATTACTTTATACATGGCATTTATATAAATAACAATAAAAAAACTTTCAATATTGATATAAGAAAGCGAACATTGTCTTTGTACAAAGGGTATAAGGTATTAATTAAAAAAAATAATATTAGTTTTTTTACAATGTCCGCTCCCAACGTGAAGCATATGACCTCCTAATGGAAGTATGTCAACAGAAGTTTTCTATGTGAACTACTTGTTATTCAGTTGATCAACCTCTTTTTTTTTCGAAGAGAGTATGGATAGAAGGATAGGACTAGGACAGGACTAGTGATTAGCTAATCGCTCTCGCGACGCTCTGTTTTTAGGATTGGATGGGTGGGAGGTAGTTTTCAGACATCACAATCATTCATGACTACGAACAGAAATTCATAAATCGATTGAAAGATCAATTTATGAAACTGTCCGTACGGGGAATTGAATCCGAGACATCCGTAACCGTAAGCCAACGACGCTACCAACTGCGCCACTGTATTAATATTTGAAGATGACGTCTTCGTTTCATAACTTTGACTTTCATTACAGAAAAAATGTATCTTTTAAATGCAAGAAAAACATATTGTTTTATTATCGCAAGGAAATTTTAGAAAATAAGAATCAAATTAAAACTGAAAAAAATATCTGTGCAATACTTTTCATATAAGCTTAATGTATTATTCTGGAATAAAGACGGCGTTGAAAAATAATTAAATTTTAAAACATGCATACAATAATTATTAGTACCTTGCAGTAAAGAAACGAGTTTTTCGTGAACAAATAATCATTATAGAAAAACTAGCTTTCGAAATGTTAAAACAGAACTCCTTTATAATGGGATAAAAATAACAAGTATTCAGTTCTACAAGAAATTAACCAGTTTGTCGATAGCTATTTCGGGCTTCACGCCATGGTCACTGAGTCTAACCGTAAGCCTATAAAAATAGCTATAAAAATATAATATATATATATATAAAATAATATATAAAAATATAAAAAGTAATAGCTATAAAAAAACTGATAAAAATTTTTCTATAACTGAATACTTGTTTAAAGTTTTAGTACTGTCAATTCTTGGTGGAAAGACATTATATTTTTAAAATAAAACACTGTTTTGTATGTACTACTTCCGCATTTTTATAGTGATGAGGACTAGTTTTGCTCATAGCTAGCATTATGATAATGCTCTTGTTGAGTGTATTTTTTAAAATATCAAAACTGTTATGATATTGTTGCATTACATATTACGCATTCCAATCACAGTCAAAAAAAAATCTCATCGAATGAAAAGTTAGGCAAAGTGCTGTTAGCAGGAAACGAAAATATTTTTCAGGCGCCTGCAGGGTGAACTGTAAGGGTTCCAATCTAGCACCTCTCTGACAGTTATAAACTTCGCATTTTAAGAAGTCCCCAGGGCGTATCCGACTGTAAATCTGCGTCGGGGAGGCGGAAGAGCCTTCGGATGGGCGGGCGCCCTGCTCGTGTCCGATCGTAAACACCTCGGCCCCCTTTTAAATCTCACGGGCCCGGGTACAATACAATTACACAGTTTCGCCGCGATAATGTGAACAATTTGAGCTTTGATTCGACACTAACAATTGCTGGGGCTTTTTTATTGAGTTAGCGCTGTATTTTATTAGTGTTGTATATTTGTGAGGATTCCTCAGCAGACAATTAAAGATGCGCATTTAAAATTTATTGTATTAACGCAATATTATTTTTCAATATGTTCCCTCCAAAGACGGAGCGTATCAATTGTCATAGAGCATTTTACCGAAACTTACTAAGCGAGTACTTGTTGTAAGTCAATTGCCATATGAAATAATGAAAATGAGACATTACTAGTAGTTACTATGAATCACCTAATTGCCATTTAATCTTTGACCAAAAAGCCATGAAACGTTTCTTATATTTTATAGTAAGATATTGAAAATGAAATATGCTGTACTATTTATTTTGTTTTTGTTAAAAAAGTACTACAAAATTATCTTACTTATGAATCGAATATTAAATATACGTGAACACGCGCAAGACTGGAATGTCTGTTTTTATATTTTTACATCTTTATTTATAATCGCATGTCACCAAGTCTTCGCCACTTGATGTAAGGTGTCTGTAGATAAATTAAGATGTTATTATTGAACCTTTATTCTATTATAAAAGTCATACAAAAGTTCTTATCTTGTAAATTAAGGTATTTTGGTGACACTTTATTTATACAGTTATAGCAAAACAGCTGGGTATCACTAAATGACTGACCTCAGTTTGCTAATGTTTACATATGGATACCACGATACCCAAATCATTATTTAAACATTTTTGGTTTAGTTCTTCGTGTGAGGATATCGTAGTGGAAGTTAGATACGGGCTAAGCCAATCCACTAAGCCACCGCGGGATTGGCTTAGGGGAACACAAAGTTGGCCGTATTCATCCGTGGCCACCCAAATTCGTTAAGTTTATTGCCTAAGAACAAGTAGCGCCGAACCGTCGGGAATATTACTAATTTGAAATAACATCGCACCAAGGAAAAGTTATTACGTTTGAATGGCAGCAGCAAGGGCGGCGAGTCTCTGGGCGGGAGATTCTTGCGTCTCGTGGGTGGGAAGACTGAAGAGGGTAGGCGGCGCACAGATAGACAAAAAGTCTCTTTAGTTAACAAGTCTTTTTACCAGTTCATTTTTGTTTACAGCTACAAAGCAAAAGTAAATGTAATCAGTTTGCAAGTTTTCCTCTTTATTTATTCCAAAAAAACTGGTTTGTAATTACTTTAAGATAATTTGATGGAACTATTTTTGATATTATTTTATTCCCGAGAAATACATATATACAAACTATAAAATAGCTTGGCTTTTAACTAGGTGGATCAGTATGATTTCTTCACAAAACTATAAAGGGTGTGTTATTCCATTATATCTTCACTGGCTTTAGTCTTCTCTTGAACATACTTGCAATACATACCCTCGTATGCGTTTATGTAGTATTTATAATAATATTGTATAATTAAACAAATATAATTACTTCGTAACAACATATGCAGTTCCTTTTTGTGTATGATCCAAGTATGTCTATACCGAATATTGCTTAGACAAACAACGAACCATTGTGGAAACTAGTCCAGGGGAAAATCGTAGATAATGGATTCAGATATGTTCATGAAAAGATTGTAGTATTATTAAAAACTCAACACTTTTGTTATTTCGAGAATTAAGTTAAATGAATCATAAATTAATTCAAAAAAATATTGTTTTTTTAAGCTGGAATTATTACATACGCAAATATTATACTATTGCACAATAATGAGTTTACGTCAGCAAACTTGTTAATATAACCATTTCTCTTGAGTTTTAACTCTGCTGCCTTTATTCGAGTGATAAACGTCGCTGGCTTTGAATTGCTACGGACAGTTTCATAAATTGATTTTGCAATTGATGTTTGAATTTGCGTTCGAAGTCATAGATATCTGTAATGTCTAAATTTCCTCACATCTACGGAAAGTAGCAACAGCTATTATCTAATCACTGTTCGTGCCATAGTCATATTCTTCTATTCTTATAGACTCAGAAAAAAAATGGTTGACTACTGAATAACATGCAATTTCGGTACATCAGCTTATGTTGAGATAAGCAACGTAAGTCTATATGCTTTATATCGGTGTTGAACATGGTTATCATAAAAACTACTTCAACGACATTACATTTTAACATCGCTTGGATGATGTTATTTATTTCTTAAGCGATAAAATGTATTTTTCAAAAAGGTGTAAGTACTTCACTTATTTGTATCTTGTTATGGATAAATAAATATCTTTTTGATCCTTTGTGTTGTGGTAGTTTCATTGTTTTGTAGAGATTGCATTAAAAATACAATTTTATGCGCTGAGTCAAACGCGTTTTGAAAACACTGTCTGATAATTTTTCTCACAAGTGCGTCGGTGAAGCTTTTTTGCGAAGCCCACTTCGGATATTTCAGGGGCCATTTTTGGGATGGGGGCGCTAATTAAATGAATAGTTTATTTGTTTCTTGTTTTGCACTCGGCTATTAACATTGGAACTGCGAGAAAATTTCAATTTACACGGCGATGTAAGAATTCTTTGATTTTAAATTCAGTAGTAATTATTTTAACTACTGTATTTTTAATTAATATCATAGTAGTCTATCCTTTAAGTAATATCATTTTCTAAAATAAACATTGAGGCATTTAGTCAAAGATTTAAAAAAGAACTTGGCTTAACCAGTGTTGCAAATATGGTGATGAAGTTTTTTGACACTGTTTTGTTGATGAGTATTAAATGATAAGTCTTTCTTCTAAAATCATGATAAAAGAACACTTATCGCTTTTCACCATTAATGATAATATACAATTTGGTTTTTTCGACGAAAAACCGGTTAACCGGTTTAAACCGAAATATACGTTTTAACTATTTTCCAAAAACCAGTTTTGGTACCATGATGTAATAGTGTAACGATTGAAAAACAAGGTATTTTTCTTCATAAAATTTACTAATATGAACTAATAGGTATGTATTATACCAGAGATTCTCAAGCCCGTGCCGGCGGACATGGCGCCCGCTCACCGATTTGTGTGCGCTCGGCGCTCACAAATTTATCGCGGCAATTCTATAGAAATCGGTAGAATTACCATGACAGATTATTTATTACTTCAATTTCATTTTCTCAACTTTATAAAATACTCATTTGATAAAAATGTTATTCGAACTCATTTGTCTGCATAAGTCGAAATGTTTATGTTGTCTGGCTGCTCTGCTAAACACTGGATGCATCTTTATGATTGTTTACTGACAGGAATATCATCAAGCTCTCCTTATTATGAAGCACTGGCCAATGAAATGCAATGCCAAAGATCATACTGACTTTGAGAATGATATAATAATTTTTAGTATATTTAATATATTTTGATAATTGATATAATAATGTACTTAAAGGCTGGGATCCCCTGTATTATTATTATACAAGTGAATTAAATATACACCAACACAAATACAAAATACAACGCACCATAACAAAATATTTAATCAGACGCAAAATACAATTGGTAATAATTCAATTATTATGTTAACGCATTGATGAAACATATACACACAATGCAAATGCAGAAAAGACAAATGCATTCATGATAATTGCGCACGGAGTAAAAAGAATACATATTTTGTATGTATTGTATTTTAAAGAAATATAAAAATATGCTAAAATTTTATATACTTAATTAGGAATGAATATTAAATAATGTGTTACGTTTTCAATGTAGTAAATACTATTATTTTATTAATTAGTAATCTTGATAATTTATAATCTAAATTATTTTTATTTCATTATTATGTAACTTAGAGTATATTATTACAAAAACAAAATAAACTAATTTACTCTCAAATAATAACTGACATAAAATTTAAATTTTGCCTTTACATCAAATCATTAATGTCACTCTCATTCAAAACTTTTTTTCATTGAATGTATAAATACCTATATTATTTTATATGAATTGAGTGGTCAACGCCGTTGGCTTCGGTTGAGGTCATAAAATGATTTTTAAATCTATTGATAGATTTCTATTCGAAAATACAGTTGCCTCCTATGTCTAAAACTCCCTCCCGCATATCCAATTCTTAAAAGGAGATGTAACGGGAGTGATTAGCTAACCACTAGTCCTGCCCTATCCTTGTATTCCTGATCTTTTCGAAAAAGAGAGGCTGAGCAACTGATTAATAAAGAATTTTCGTAGAAACAATTTATGTTGCGATAAACTCCATTAAGAGTCCATATGCTCCACATTATGGTTTTATTTATATATAATTGTTACTGTATGCATATAGCTTTGGCGCAATAATTGTAGTGTGTGTATTATATAGAACCAAAAATAAGTATTTAAACAGATACCATAATAATTATTAATGTGTATATTATCATATTTATCATAGGTACCATGATTGTATATTCCAAGAACATTATTTCGCAATTTTAAACCATTTTTTCTTTATTGTTTAAAAACTCTAATGCACTTTGCATCTCGTGTTTCATTAAACTACGAATATTTGTGAGACATTATTATTATTGTTCCTTTCGCACTACAAGAGATTAAGTCTAAAGTAAAGGTTACTAAGAAAACGATTTATGACAAACGATTTATGATTTATGACACTTATTGTCGGAAATACCAACAAACATGCTTTACAATTGAATTTTTGTGTTTCCGTTGACTTTATGGATATGTGTTTGTTTATTTAAACTTTTTATTTTCCCAATAGATAATAAAACACACTATCCCGTTTGGCTTAGAAATCACTATACCTTTTTTTTACACAACTTTCTCGATTTTTTTATTGGATAGCAGTTATGTTAGATGTTGACTCAACATTAAAAAACATCTAACAAAGAAAAATCCTTCTAAAGATATTTAAGTTGATGTAATGGGTGTCGACGTCTGTGGCGCAGTTGGTAACGTCGTTGCCTACGGTTACGGATGTCTCGGGATTAAGCCCCTGAGCCGAGAGTACCATAAATCAATTTCTGTTCGAAGGAATGGGTGTATGTGGTGTCTAAAATTCTCTCTCACCAGTACGATCCTAAAAAAGTGGCGTACTGAGAACGCTACTCCTGTCCTAGCCCTATCTTACTATCCTTACTATCTTCGAAAAGAGAGGTTGAACAACTGAGTAACAAGCAGTTTTCGTATAAAACTTCTGTTGAGATACTCCATTATAAGGTCATATGCTCCACACTGGGAAGCGGACATGGTAAAAAAAATGCGAAATATAAGATAAGATAAGCAATATTATATTCTTCGTTATAAATATTTTTTTTACAATACCAAGCTTAGGTAGTAATCAGATCTTTCTAATAAAAAGCAGAAGTAATCGTGAAAAATTAGAAAAAAAAATTGATTATAAATTTATATATTTTTTTTATAATAGTACCTACAAGGGGTTTCCCAAATTTTATTTGCATCTGAAAAATAAATAATAAACGTAGATGTGTCGTAAGTTCAACAAGAGCTATTGTGTAACACTAGTTTTATTCTCATCGAAAATATAATATGAGAATCCTTTCAAATTTTGGATATTAATTTGTATGTAACGTCAAATCGATTTAAAAAATGATTGTTGTTCATAATTTTACCTCATTTATATTGCAGGAACTAGATAATTGAACAATATTTATATTTTTAAATAACTGATAACTCTACATATGAATAGACGTATTAAACCCTATTATATTTAATATGGAAAGAGAAATTTCTAGAAACCCCGGTTAACCGAGGAAAATAAACCGGTTTTCGGTTTTTTTCAAAACAGCCAATAAACCGGTTAACCGGTTTCGGTTTAAACCGGTTTGGAAGCCAAGTATTGATGGAATTTTAATAATTAATTGAACTATTTCGTTTACTTTATTAATTGATTGTTTTATTTATAAAAAATACAACCGTTTTTCGTACAGTCAGTTTGAGTTCATATGTACACTTGAATGGCTGACGATGTCGAAAGGCGTAACCTGGGTCGATAGTGACAAAAATTATTAAAGAGTTTGAACGATTGAAATCTCAATATTTACCTTTGAAACTATACCGTCTTGAAAAATTATTAATTTTATTGTGTATAACTGTTTTTATTTTAGAACTGGACAATTAATTTAACTTTTTTTGAAATTTCGTTAAATGATTATTAAATAGCCCGATTGAACCGTGAATTTCTGTTGGTATGCATGAATGTTTGTGATGCCAAAAATTCCCTCCTACCCATTCGGTTCTATAAATGGAGCGTAACGAGAACGATTAGCTAACCACAATTCCTGTCCTAGTCTTATCCTTATATCCTTACTTTCTTCGAAAAAGAGAGATTAGACAACTGAATACCAATCAGTTCTCGTAGAAATCTTCTGTTTAAATACCTCCATTAGGATGCCATATGCTCCACATTTGGAAGGGGCATGGTAAAAGAAATTATGGAGACATGAATCACATATAATTTCTGATTATACATTTCAGCAATTTCTTTGCCGTTCTTTCTTATCTGTTTACAAAGTAATAATTTGCCAATAATATTCCATTCATGAGTAATTCACTTAGCCAGTCTCTACTAAGCATTAATCAAATCATTCGAAATAAGACAATCGCCTGACACTTGTTAACTTTGTTAAAAGACTTGTGTAATTTTGCAGAACAGCAGAATTCACTTGGAGATTAGTGAAGCGGAGAAATAACAACAGATTTGGAAATAGTAGAAACTTTTAATTGAATAATTTCTATGAAAATATTTTGACTGAAGCACTTTAACTTTTAAATTGTTATTGAAGCGAAATAATTTGCTAACCAACTCAAATTCGGATGAAATTTTGCAATACATATTGAATGATATTCAAAGTTTCGAAAGATATTTTATATCAACCAATTTTCTTTTTTCTCTATAATTATAGTGAATTGTGCAAGTCTTATTATTTTACTGAAGACTGGTAAGTGTCTAATACAAAATAATAATTGATTGCAAAATATTTATCCACTGCTCATTCCATAAAAGTCAACATGGAAAAAATTCGCGAATTTTATTTGAAGGTACCTATTAAAGAGAGAAATCGTGCTTTTTTTGAAAAAACTATGCCTGCTTCCAATGTCAAGCACATGGCCTCCTAATGGAGGTATCTTAACAGAATATTTTATACGATGACTGCTTGTTACTCAACCTCTATTTTTTGGAGAGAAGAGGTATAGAAGAATATAAATATATAAGGATAGGACTATTACAGGACTAGTGGTTAGATTATTGCTCTCGCTTTGCCCCGTCCTTAGAGTCGGAGGCGTATTTTTTTATTGGTCAAGGGCAGTGCTTCGCAACCTTTTCTCTCCCACGGCATATCAAAACGCCAGATTTCCGCGGCACAATACAAGCAAAACATTTATTTAATACTATCGAGTACCCACATGCGATGCAATACCACTCAAAGAATGAAAGTGTTTGCGTTTTAATTCTGTCTATGGAAGGGCTTTTGGATATACAAAAAATTTTGTTTCCCGTCTGGTGCATATACCAAAAAATCAGTAAGTTTTCACCAAAGAAGTTCTTTTCAGAGTTGCAGCGAAAGCTGTAGACGTTTGAATTTGATTGGCATATCTGTTGGAATTATTGGGATGCATGGCAACAGTACATCCCATTAAAATTCTTCATCTAAGACCGACAATTACAATTTAACAATTAACCCCACCTGTTAATTCATACACGAACTGAAATGACGCTGTTTGTACCTATTTGATTCTTTAAAAAAAAAAATTAGATTTTTTTTCAGAAACCTTCGCGGGTGTGCACACAGCAACTCACCGCAAAGTTTCATCGCAATCGGACGAATAGTATAGGAACACATACTGGACAAGCAAACAAACAAACGAACAACATTCATTGTTATATATATAGATAGATGGTACAGAAATTAGATTGAATAATATAATACATTTGTTAAATATACATTATGAGAGAGTTATATGCGTTGGTACAGTATGGGATATTAGAAAGAAATGATTTAATTATTTTGCAATGATGCAATGGGACACGACACAGTGATAGCGGAACACTGATATATAGCATGGTTATTGTATTAAAATTTTCTTCCAGTTAATAATATTTCATATTATTTGATTTTTCTTTCTATCTTAAAGATATAATCAAATTTAGGTAAATAAGTTATACTAAAGCTAATTTCATCTATGCACTCTAATTAAATTTGATTTCAATGTTCTATATCAGTGCTCCGCAACCGGTGTGTCGCGGCACGCTAGTGCGCCGCGACACGATCCTTGGTGTGCCGGGGCACAATGCGTCAAAAATGAGAAAAAATTTAGTAGTGGAACTTAAAACCAGTCGGTTGCTAAGATCTCCGATAATATCATTCTGGTTGAAAGAAATATTTTTAAATTTGTGTTATGGATGGTTTTACGGCATTGATGGTTAATAAAAAGGGATTTGTCTCGTGTGTAAATTAAAAAGAATCCTACCATACAAATTACACTTTTCTGCATATATAGGGAAGTATTGATGGCGAAATATTTCCAAATGGAATTATTACAAACAATTAACGAATATATTAACATAATACACATTGTCAAACCAAACAAAATAATGGGTAGTACTTTGATCCACTTAAATTATCTTTATTATTTTTTAGTAGTTGAGCTTATTTTTTTTTAGTTACACTTTTTAAAAATGATTATTTTGTAGTTTATAATTTTTAAAAAAAAGGTCCCATCACTTTGATAATGTAAAAGAGTTTAATTGGCTTTTATTAAAAAATATATTAGCCACTATTTCAAATTCATCAAATAAAAATAAATTAATTTATTGTAACATTTGTTTATTACATTTGTATATTTTGGATTGTAGTGTGCCACGAAATATTTATGAGTGTTTAGGTGTGCCGTGGGTGAGAAAAGGTTGCGGAGCACTGTTCTATATCATCATTTGTATAAAGATTTTCAAACTACAAACAAAGTGGGAAAATAAATTCCTTTTACTACTTCTGTGCAACTGTTTACATCTTTCTAAAAAATACGCAAAAGGCTTTTTTATATTAAAAAATGATGATATAATAAGATTCTACGTAACATATCTGTAATGGAAGAATTATTATATTGTTTTTAGCTTAATCATGAAGTTTTTGTAAAATTTATGTTTCTGTGGCTTCATTTTACCTGCGTAAAATATTCCTTCATCACTATTTCGTGCTGTGTTTATATAGCCAGAGAATTTTCCAAAATGTCCTCATAATGTCTGCGAAATTCATCTTAAAGACGAATCGTGTCGCGTATAAAATATGTAACACCTCGCCGAAACTCGTTAGGACGCCGAACACGTAAATTAAAGTTTTCGAGAGAGGAAAAGAAGAAAAGAATAGAAAAAAAACAGCAACACAGCGCGTGTCAGGAAATGAAATAAAGGAGAGTTTTCTAAATAGTTGCCACAGAGGAGGTAATATTGTTTGAAAAAGATGTTATCAAAACTGTTTTGTTTCAATCATATTTTATTCAATTTAAAAGTTTCGACAAAACCAACGAAAAAGTTGTGTATTATTCACGCTTTTCCCTTGTCTCCTTTTGTATGGCTGAACATTAAAATAAACAAAAGAAAAATAAAATATATTGGAAGGCGCCAACTTAACTAAAATTATTTGGTTTTCATCATTTCAAATTCATTCCTATTTTAAAAAATAATCTAAAATCACATATCACATCCGTACATATTTAATAATATATTTAAATCTAGTTCTCACTTTTCTATACTCTTTTAACATAGTTTGGAAATAATGCATTCTAAGAAAATAGATAAATTATTATTTAATCCTGACAATTTCGTTTTAATGTGATATTAAGAGTCGATAAAAAAAGTGTAGTAAATTTTGTTTACAAGTAAAATGAAAGCAAAATTATTAAATATTAAAAAGCATAAAATTCTTCAATTTGAATTGCTGAAATTTTGTACATTTCCACGTATTTTTTCACTAACGACCCGTGTTTCATATTTTTTTCCATATTCACTTCCAATGTGGAGGATATGGTCTCCTAATGGAGGTTTCTTAATAGAATTTTTCTTGGAGAACTGCTTGTTACTTAGTAGCTCAACCTCTCTTTTTTTCGAATAGAGTAGGGATATAAGGATAGGGCTATGACAGGACTAGTGGTTAGCTAATCGATCTCGTTACGCCCCGTGAGGATGAGATGGGTGGAAGGGAGGACTCAGACTACGAACAGTAATTCATAAATCGATTGAAAGATCAATCTATGGAAACCGTCCGCACCGGGAATTGAACCCGAGACATCCACCAGGGATGCCGTTTCATATACTCGAATGCTTAAATTACGTAATAATTTCTTTACAAATTGAAGTTAATGAACGCTATTCAAATTAAAAAAAAACCTATATCTCATTTCAAATGCATATATTTACACGGTGTTTCCTCGAACAAGTTTCTGTGAAAAAGTAGAATCAGGTGATACAAATAATTGAAAATGTCTATGTAGGGATTTGGGCCTTAGGTTGAGGGCTCAAATAGAATTTAGGCATAATAGTCTTGGCTACGGATATCGACCTTAAACTGAGCGTAGAGAGAATGTTTACTCACAAAATGATTTACTAATCCATATTTCAAGAGTCTCAAAAGAGAGTTGAAAGACCTTACAATGATTTTACTAGTTATAGATAATTGAACATTGCGAGCGGACACAACTTATTTTTTTTTATCTCAGTGATTTTGCATTGTAGTGTAATTCAGATTTAAAATAGATATTAGAAAGTTCTCGGTGAGTAATTCTATAGACACCATTTGATAAATTAGAGGCGCTTAAAAAATAGGGGTAAAAATATTGAGCTACGAAAACTTGTTACGTTTTAAAATACCACATTTATCTGATGACGTCATTATTTTCTAGGAAAACTCGTATAAAACACAAACTGTCAGTTGACCAATAGAACCCCGGCTGAGTCACGGCCGGCCAATCAATTATGAATGACAACCATCATGGCTTCGTATGTTTCTTACCGCTTTTATACTAAACTTACTTATTTTGTTGTCTTGAATTGAGATGTGTACAGAAGTGAATTGAGATTAAATTTCGGCCTATGTAACGATAAAATGTGTGATAAAAGTAAATAGATTTTGTAAACAGTAAATTTTTTAATATAAATAATTAAGAATACAATCTTTCAGCAAGAAAAAATACTTTTATTGCTGGCACATTCATAACATATACATAATTATTGCATTTAATTGACAGCTCTACAGTAGTTCGTTGCCTCAGGTAAACAAGGTTCCATCTACCGTTTTTTTTCCAAAATTACTTTTAAATACAGTTTTATTCGCATTTAAAATACGTTTCTATCTGCATTAAAAAAACCTTACGATTCTCCGTCAATTCATCAAAATTCAAATTAGAAATGTTTTCTGTCTGAAAAACATTCAAATTTTACAGTGCATCAAGGTTCAATCTGAATACATAAAAAAAGCGTGTAGGAAAACACATTCTCAAAATACTAAGTGTATTTCATCAAAAATGTTACATTTTCTGAAATCTAAAATTGCTTCTCCTGTACAGTTTTGATTTTTGCAGATAGAACCTTGTTTACCCAACGCGACGAGTTGTCTATTGTATTTCGTATTGTAATCGAATTTTGTATTCTACTCCTCCTAAATCATTGGTAAATGTATTGTTACGTTAAACTCATATTGAGACAATTGATTCTAAATTGAAATATAAAACATCCAACTTAATGGTAATTTACTGTGTGAAATATTTAATTTCTTTATTTTTAATACCTACACTTATTCCGGCATCGCGCTACGAATAGTCTTGGCTTTCAAATAACTTTATTTTTCAGCCAGCGTAAACAGTTTTTCTTCTTTTCTCCTTCAAGTATTGGAAGCCTGGTTCATTTTATTGACTAAAGTAATTTGTTGAATATGTTTAAAAAAATCCTTTCAGCTGACAATCCGTTCCTGTTGCCATGTTTTTGATCTTCGTCATGTCAAATAATAATAAGTTACCACTTTCTATTCATGGTGTCGCTGGCTAATTTGCATTGAATTACTGCCAAAGTCCCCGTCACCGCTGAATTGCAGGGAAGTTTGGCCGTTTCCGGTAGACAGTTTCCTTTGGCGGTTACATCAGCTCTCGTGTTACTCGGAATGGGAATCAAAGACGCGTCCTACAATTTGGCGTGGCAATTTTCGACTACGGTTTACTTTGTAGAGTGATACAATTCAAGAAATTCAGTATTTTGGTACACTATGATATATTATATCACATTTTTTTGGCAAACAGTTATATTATATTGTAATTCAAAATGTTGTTTTTACTTAATTTGGGTTTATATGGCTATTGTTTAATAGGTTAAGGTCCTAATTACTAAAGACTTACAATTAAATGCACTTTTGTTTAGATCATAATCACTTTCATAAAAATAGTTTTCACTTTACATTCCACAAAAAACAAATTCGTCCACTAAAAATAAAGTGATCCCACATAATAAAATACATTTTAATATTGAATAAATAGTTTTCACTTTCATAAAAATAGTTTTCACTTATAACATTTACATTCCACAAAAAACAAATTCTTTCACTCAATATAAATACTCAGACTTTGAAATCGATAGTTGCACGAAGCTGTAATGAAATCTCACTTATTCTTCTACGCTATATTAGGCCGCCTTTATTGTCTTTGCTCCACGCATTAGAATACATTACACAAACCAAACCAGTTCAACCCTAACATAACCTACTACAACGTAACTCACTTTGTTAAAAGAATCCGTGACTAAGTGTAAACTATTAAAATCAAAGTTTGAATGTACTAAGTTAATACTATCTACTCCAAAGTTCAATCTATCGAAATAATAGTTCAAGTGTACCAAGTGAATACTATCTAACACAAAGTGCAATTACATATTCACACAACTCTTTCTAATACCATACTTTATAGAACGCTTTTAAAAGCAAGGTTTTAGGATTAATCTTGTTTATTTAATGACCTCTTCTAGACCAGTAATAGTAAAATTGAATATCAGTTATTAGGAGAAACTCAGTACTGAAGCAATTGTTATTCTAGTAGGATAAAATATCAAAGATCTAAAATTGTTTGTAAAACAAAATGCTTTATCCTATTATAATGGAATTCTACCAAGTAAACGTCTATTCAATCCATATGTTATTCTAGTGTAGAAAAATAAAAAAATTAGCCTTACCAAACGAAAAAGTTCATTTATGTGTCCAAAATTTCGGAGTTCGCTCCATTCACGTGCTATTTTTTATTGTTTTGCTTAATTTTTTTTAAATATTTGTGTATTGCAATGAAGATTAAAGAGTATTTTATGGATTTCGTATGAAACATAAATTTTTTGTTATTCAAATATAATAAATTGTATCTTAGTATCTGCGGGTTTGTCTTTATGCCCTTAGATTATCGGAGGTGGAGGGGGAGGGGTTCTCAGATTGTACGGTGTGATGATTTGTGACGAAGAAACTATAAAGGACTGTAGGATATGTGTTATCACTAACTGATTAAAAAAAATTTGTTTGTAATCAGAAATAAAAATTCTGTCTTAAAAAAATGCAGAAGATATTTATCAAATAGGCGAAATAAATTTCACCCTTGGTTGAACAATACATCGACGGTGTTTTGGCCAATTGGTATAATTCTCAAAATTGAATTTTTTCAGGCGAGAGTAAAAACTGTTTATCGAAAACATTATTTGGTGAATTGCGTTATGAATCTTCGAAATGCACTCCTGCGAATTGCCATGTTTGCAGGTATGGAGTTATATTATATAAAGAGTGTTGATATAATAGTGTCTAACATAAAGTGGCCTGGTCAGAATTTTTAAACTTTAAACCAATATAAAATGCTTCCCTTCCAAAAAATGGTCAATTTAGTTTTCTTATTTACATCGTTTAGCAGAGACCTGTTCTATCGTCTTTAAAATGAGATCCAATCATTAACTCATTTTCGTATTTTTTGATGGTTACATCAATCGATATCATAATAAAAACATTGTCAATTTTATATTGGTGTCGTGGTGTGGTGTTAACGTTTCGGAATTTGATGAGTTGAATGAAAAAAAACTTTTTCAAACACTTTTTCACTCTTCAACGACTTGACTTGATTAAGATGGCGTGGTAAAATATGTTTAAAAAAATACAATTAATTGTGTGACATAATTTATGACCAATCCATGTCTCGTGATGTACTGTAGATGTGATCTTTGGTAGAGAGAACGTGATGCGTAGACATTACTAAGCAATATTATAATCGAATTATCTCTCCATAAACAGAATGAAATCCATAAATCGGGAATCGTAAAAATGACAATAAAAGTATGACAAGCTCGTGGGAGGAGGTTATCGGCTCGTTAAGCTTCATAATAAAGAGAGGCTTTTACGATCCTGTACACTGTAAACTTTGAGCAAAAATCAAAACAGTCATCCGATTTTTGAGTGCGGAGAGATTTTCAATGAAAGCTCAATTTATTTATTACGAAGGGATGTGTTTTTCAATTCCTTGGGTAATGAATTCCAAAAAGTTTTCTGAGCTACTCTTTGTTTTTATTACTTGTTGCGTTACTGTTGTCGAATAATTTATGGTCACAAGCGACATGCCATATTCATGTGAATAAAATTTATTTATTTTCTTCTTCTGCGAGTTATTTTAACCCACTTCGGTCTGAATTGACTTAGAGAAACACTCCCAAATATGTTTATGGAACTGTAAACTGCAATTTAAATTCATGTCTTAATGTTACAATGATCTTAAAAATCAGATAAAAAATGATTTTTAAAATGACCCGTATAAATTTTAAAAAATGTTAATGTTTTCAGTTACAAATAAAGTGCCTTTACATTTTTAATGGGTTCTGCGGTAAATTTGTATAAATTGATATAATAATTATAAAATTATCAATTTGTTGATCTTATTTGATCGATAGTTAAAGCGGTAGAAAGTTATTGTCTGAGCTGTTGCAACAGAATCATTATCAATTTAAAACTGTTGAATGAGATAACATTTAAAGTGAATCATATTTTTATGTGATTAGTAACTCGTTGTCGTGATCTTTATCAAGATATATTTACCGATCAATATTATGATCTATAAATTTACGGTGAATAAAATACCTTTTATATATATGTCGGGTCCGTGGTGCAGTGATTAACGTCGTTTGCTTCGGTTACGATGCGGATAGTTTCATAAATTGGTTTTTCAAACGATTAAAGCACATCTGTTCAAAGGCATCTGTTCAAATGTTTGTGATGTCTCAAATTCCCTACAACCTATTATCAAAAATAGAGCAAAGCGTACAAATATTTATTATAAACCACTAGTCTTGTCGTATATTTTAATAACTACTCTCTTCAAAAAAGAGAGGAGGAGAGACTGATTAATAAGCAGTTGTCGTATAAAAAAAATATTTCGAGATATCTCTATTAGAAAATCGTATGCTCCATATTGAGACCAGACATCGTAAAAAAGATACCCATTTGATACTAATATTGTTTTTACACTAATCGTTAAATTTATAATCAATACGCAGAAAAAAATAGTTTGCGAATCGTCGTTATACCAGCATGCCTAGTTTGATAAGGGGGTATAAATGGCAGCCGGCGTAGCGTTATCAAACACCCAAAAATTTTTCAATATTTTATGCGGGTAGCGTTTGCTAACAATAATATTTCTCCAAGATTTTGGCTCAAGCAATGCCAATTTTTACAAAACACTTGTTTTTGAAAAGTCGGCATTTTTTGCGCCCATAAAAAAAACATACACAATAATAGATTTAATCATTGCGCCCTTGGTTTTCTTCTGGATTTTAATATTCTTCTTTAAAACGTATACTTTCGTACTTTTGCATTGTCTCTTTACTTTAAATAGTGTAATTACAAGATTTGGGAAAAAATTAAAAGACCACACAAAATATGTAGATATGTATCTATATTTTTTTAAAACCATGTCCGCTCTCAATGTGGAGCATACAGTCTCTTAATAGAGATATCTCAACAGAGGTTTTTTTTTTAAAACTGCTTGATACACAGCTGCTCAACTTATCGTTTTTCGAAGAGTGCAGGGATAGAAAGATAGGGCTAGGAAAAGACTAGTGGTTAACCATTCGTCTTCACGTTGTTAAGATGGGAATTTGAGATATCATATACGAGTAGAAATACATAAATCGGAAAAAAATATTTCATGAAACTGTCTGCAGTGGGATTTTAGCACGTGAGATCCGTAACCAAAGTCAACGGCGTTGGCCACTGCCCCACGGACCAGACAATTTTTATGAATTACGAAAATGTTGCATGTTATATAAATAAAATTGAAAAATATAAAATTTTATTACACTCTTTACATGAAGAAACTTCAAAGAAAGACTGTTGAAAAATTTGTTAATATTTATCTGTAATCTTCTGCGAAATTAGGAAGACACGCTTTTAGAAGCAGAAAAGGGTAAAACGGATATTTATGAAAAACGAAAAATAATAATTGTTTAGTAGGATAGGTAATTAAGAGTGACTCAAACAGAATCAGAAAGTTGCCACAACTTTAATTTCGCATTTATTAAATTACAATTATGTATTTCCATTCAGTACATAAATACGATATATTAATTGTGTGTACTTAATTTTTTTAAATTATTTAAATAATATATATTTAGATTTATTATACATATGCAAATCAATTGGACCTCTTTCAAATTAAAACAATAATTATTTACAAAAATAAAGATGCATGCGCGTTAAAAATATGGCATGGTTAATAATATCAAAAACTAGATATATTAAACACCAGTTGGCCGCAACAGCTGTCAACAATCGCTCAACATTTACATTCATCTCATAGAAAAAACTCGATTAGGTGCCTATATGCTTAACATTAGGAACGGACGCGCTTAAAAAACTATTGAATGCACTTGGTCCATAAAATCTTTTTAATAGATTTTCAGCTAACATTTATTTTGATTCAAAATGTTATTTGCTAACGAGTATGAAAAATTGTTGGCCAATTTTGAAAAACAGAAAAAAAAATTATATACTCTTAACTTCTATTTCCGTCGGCGTCCGTGGCGCAGTTGGTGGCGACTTTGGCTACGGCTACGAACGTCTCGGGTTCAATTCCCGGTGCAGAAAGTTTTCATAAATTGATCTCTCAATCGATTTTTGGATTTTTGTTCGTAGTCTGAGTATTTGTGATGTCTAAAAACTCCTCATCCTCACCCACCCATCCAATCCTCACGGGGCGTAGCGAGAGCGATTGACTAACCTCTAGTCCTGTCCTAGCCCTATCCTTCTATCTCTACTCTCTTCGAAAAAAGAGAGGTGGAGCAACTGAGTAACAAGCAGTTCTCATAGAAAAATTCTGTTGAAATACCTCCATTAGGAGACCGTATGCTCCACATTGGGAGCGGACATGGAAAGAAACTTCTGTTTAACATGAAAGTTCCTAACTATATCGATTTAGTAGGTATTAATCACTAATGATCAATAAAGATTAGAATGTTCATGCCTTTAAGAAAGTAAAGTGTTATTTTTACTTGATAAAAATGATTTAATCTGATAAACGTTTTTTGAATTTTTCTTTCCAGGGAATACTTAAACTTTGTTCAAAATCCGCTTTGAGATATGTGGCGCTGATACAAAAAAAAGCTTCAAATTTTCTGTACCAAGCACTTTAAGTTTTAAGTACAAGATTTTGATTGGTGAACTTGGGACGTTGCGTAGACGCGTTGAACGAAAAAGAGGAACATTAACCTAAGCCGCGCCGCCATGGGTAACAGAAAACTAAAAAAGTCGCAAAAAAACTTTACGAGTCTTGTTTTAGTGTTTGGGTGGTTTTGCCCGCCGGCTGCTCTTGGAATTGATGCTCAAGGGGTTGATTCCTGTGGGCGGCGTAAGGGTACTTTAATGCAGTGACAATTAACCATTTCTATGTTGACATTAGTTTTCTGAAATAATCTGAAGGCCCGTGCAAAGTTAAAGAATTGATGATGATTGTACATTTCCAAAAAAACCGTTTCCTGCATTTGAATAAAACTTACACCAATGTGTTTTTTAAGAGATTTGTTTTTGGTTAATCGAAACCATTTTCGTATTAAGAAAATCATCATTTTGTTTTCCTGTCAAACTTGTGCTGTTATCTGTTGATATTACTGTGCCATCCAGATTACTTTAAACGGCTTGACATATGTTCTAAATATTGACTTCAGACTTACACCACTATGCTTTTAGCCGGCTCAGATGATTGTGTAAAATTTATCTCTTGATTTACCTTCTTTCTTTCGTCTTGATTTCGACAAAATCATTCGTACAATATATTATGAATATGCCTGCATAGGATCATTCTCCTTTGTTTAGATGTGATAGTGATTTTTATTAATAACTGTAGACTTCATGGATAAAAAGTTTCGACTTCACTGACTTATCCAGTCGAAGGGTAGGTATAGGCAACGCGTCAAAAAACAAAGCAAGCGGGCGCGGGACAGAATATTTTATAGTATTTCAATTACAGTTTTACAACCGCGTCACGGCGTGGCCTTTGCAACCCCATAGGTACGGCCTCAAACTTAAGGGAGGGCAAATATCCGCTGTCTCAGTACGGCAGACATCTTCCCGTGATCGCAATGTTATACGGATATTTGAAAGTTTATGGCTTCTTGTATCGATTGAGAGCACTTTCATGACAGAAATCATTATGGGCAAGATCACTAAGCATGACGCTATTTAATTTGTAATCGTTGTGTAATAAATAAACATTTTGTATATGGACGCACACGAATCAAATATATGTAAACCTTTAATTTCCTTTAATGAAACATAGAATATTAATTTAAAAGACATATATTCCTCTTACCTCAAGGGTCTATTGTTTTGATATTAAAACAAATCAGAGTGAAATGAAAATAAAGTGACGTTTTATCAAACGCTTTTTTTATCAATCCTAGAGGTATGTTTTAAATAATGCTACAAATAAATAAACGATCGCGTTATTGGCAAAGAATCAAGAATTATCAACTGCAAGACATAGGCTATGTTATAAGAAATAGATGAATTTTTCAATGACAAAGACCCTCTGTCTAGCGTAGAATCGAGGTTTTTTGAATTATATCGCCTGTATTGCGATGTATTGAATAAGTATCAAAAAAAATCGTAAGTTTTAAAACATATATTTAGAAGCGGGAAACTCTTTCCATATCTTAACATGCTTTTTATTAACATGGCTTTTAAGTTAAGGGTCTAGTATCATTACTCATAATCTCGACATAAAATAATGAGTTATGAATGCAGTATTGGTCTTCGTGTTCACATCTACCATTTGAATTAAAAAAATGTCTTTCTAAGCTTACAAACTCCCATCTAAAATAAATGAAAAATGTTGTTAATTTTTAAAACGTATATTCATCAACGGTATATAATTGTCTAAATTAATTATCTCCATTCCAGCCAATGAAAGTGCAGCATATAACTGCCATGGCCATGAGTATTTGTTTACCTATTACAATTTAGGCGTTTACTCCACAGTTTTACTTAGTTTAGCATGAAAACGGTTTTTATTGGTTTGTCAAAAACATGCACTGCCGTAGATTATGATTTATGATACTGGGGTACTCAAGTGATGTTTTGTATATCAGGTTAGGCCAACAGACCAATCGATGTACGATTCCAATTGTAAGACGATTTTATTCTCGTACGACCTATCGATGTACGAGAAAAACATCATCGATAATGGGAAAAATCTTTATGGAAGACACACGTTCACTACTTTCAATGACTGAAATGTATTTTAAAATTCAAAACTATTACCACCAATTTGTGTAAGTTTGCCCATCGGTCTATGATTGGCACACTACATGGAAAAAAGGTCCTGTTATAATACCACGATAATACTAATGCCATATGAATATTTTTTTGCTAAGCAAAGGTATTGAGTAGCCCGGGTGGAAAAAATATGAATTAATATGCAACACAATTTGTTTGATTGTTGAATTTGTAAACTGTCAGCTTGGAATGATAAAACACAATTTAAAAAACTTTTCTTGAAACAAATTGAATTAGCCATATTTTCAATTTGTAATACTAATCTGTAAACCAAATGCAGTATATTTTTTCCGATCTTAAATATATACAGAATATATGAAAGCATTAAGAAAAGTTAAAAAACTTTTAAATCACTGAATTTGTACTAATTACAATGATTATTTGTATAGTAATTCAAAGTTACCCGATTCGGATACAAAATTTTGCCCACCTTGTTTTATCTATATTTATATATCAATTATAACAATAAATCTAATTGTTTTAATTAAATTTCATTTTAAGACATTAGTACATTTCTATGTAGAACAATGCCACACGTAAATGCAATGGTGGACCATAAAAATACAAAAACCCTCAGAACTGAGCCAAAGTTACCCAGATTGACCGTACTGAATTCATTGAGCTCAATTTTAAATTCTAAAGTCCAATGAACTATGTAGAAGATACGAAAAAAGCTTAAACTTCTTTTAAATATACCATTACGTTCGTCTTCATTAGAACAGAAAATTTTCATTATATTTAAGAAGTATCATAACTATTATTGTATAACAAAAACGCCACTTAATGTTTTAGACCAGAAAGAGTCATTTTCGTTTTATTTTATGGCCAATATTATTTTTTTATAAATATTCTGGTTACCCTCGTTCTTGGCATCTAGTGGCGCCCCATATTACTTTTATGTGCTCGCATGCGCCGGCAATATTGTTTCCTCCGGGAACGACACTTTTTGTATACACATTTGTACTCACAATATGGCAGGAAGAAATGTTGAAAATTTAAAAACAGTTACGCATTGGGAAAATTTGCATTTTCAGTGGTGCGCCGGGGCAACGGGGCGGCCCCTCAAACGTGCGATACGCATTCGAACGATCGTTTCAAAATTCGATGCGTCCCACTTATTTTTCTTCTTCTTCTTCGGAATGGCTCGATTGAGATTTTTCCAAGGTAAATAGTTGGGCGCACGAAATACGTAAATGTGAAAAGAAAAGCACATTACGCCAGAAACCATATGTTACCCTTACATAAAGTATAATGAAAACAATTTTGGATAGTATGTATTACATATAATACAATATTCTATTTAAACTTCAGAACTAGTTCTGCCAGAAGTTGAAGATTCTTACCAATCTATTTTTATTGAAAAATTAATTATCTACTTTGTATCATACAAACTATAAGTGTATTAATTAAATTGGCATTTATTTCGATGAACTCCATTATAATATGATAAAATATCAAATTATTTAGTCCTAAAAAATTTATTAGGTAGTTGATAGCTATTTCGGCCGAACGCCATCATCAGAACTAGCTTTGCTATTATATTATACTGCTTAGAAGAGGTAGACAATATAATATTTCAACGAAGTATTCGAATGGTTGTTTCCAGTTTTCTAATATGTTTATGAAGCCCTGTCTGTTAAGACATTCAATCCCGGACCCTTTTTGTGATTTACATTTTTTCAATCCCACGTTTTAAACCGGGATTACGACATTAAGCGTAATTTGATGTTTGTCAAAAATCAACTTCCACAATGTTACCGCCAAATCCTTAGAAAATATTGATGTTTGTTGTTAATTCAAAATGAAATTTGTGTCCATTATTTTTTCAGTTGTAATGAATATATTTATGATTTTTGTATTTTTTTTTTGACATGCCATTTTTTTTTAATTCATCGATAAATAGTTGAGATTGATTATTTATAAAATAATGCAAAAAAAAGGTAAATATATTTTAGTCAAAATTATCTGTCTATAGTAGTTACGTAATATGATAAGCAGGGAGACGACAATACATAAATATATATATATAAATTATACAGGTATTTTAAAAAAGTTTGTAAACAAGTTCATTAGGAATTTTTGTAATATGTAGAGTGTATCCTGATATCTTGAGATTGATATTTATACAATCTGAAATCATGAAGTTGACTAATAGATTGGGATTCCGAATCCGAGAATTGGAAGTTCTAAATCCTGTTATCTGCAAAGAAGCTCTATAAATTAGTAGATGTATTATTAACAAATGCAAAATATAGTAAATACTACATGAAGAAAATATCTTCAGTATTAAATTTCTACCACCAATTTCCCCTTCTGTGTTACTATGTAATTATTACAGTGAAACAAATGAGATTAGCCACGTTTATTATGTTCCAATTTCCAATACAAAATGGTGGATTCATATCTGGCAGACCGAAACGGGCGTCCACTGCGTGTGTAATTGTATTAACCGGAACTGCAGGCGATTCGCCAACTTGATCACCTTGGAACAAATCGGAGCTTATTACACAGTAAGTAATCATATACCTATATGTACTGAATATTGGAATTATACAGATTAAACGCAACATTCTTTATGAATATATAAATGAAAAAAAGTATATTTAGGTTTGAGTGCCTGAATGTAATTTTCCAAGTGATATCCCATCGCGTCCAAAACGCAGCGTGAATCCAATGTGTTCATAACTAAGTATTAAAACAAGTATTTATAATAGTTAGGTCTTCAATCTCCACGCCAACTTTTTACTGTTAACTGTATAGTATGGTCAATAATAAATCGAATATCTCTATATATATAACAATGAAGATTTGTTTGTTTGTTTGTCCTCTATGCATTCCTATACCATTCATCCGATCTCGATCAAAATTTGGTGGGTAGCGCGCACTGTTTCTGAAGAAAAAAAATTTAAATCTGAAATGTACAATTAGCGACATCTTTGAACCCAACGGAAAAACAAAAAATATTGTACCTAAAATTGGGGTGGATGGCTGCACGAGCCTGGGCTTGACCCGTGTACCTTTACTCGGCTCGGGCGGGTTAAGACAATTCATATTCGAGCTCGGGCCGGGCCCGGGTAAGAAATTCAAAATTAAGAAAAATATTATGTACTATGTTTGGGTCATAAGGCAATAGTTTTCATAACTTAAATAATTTATTTCACATGCGCTATGAATATCGTTGGAAATATAAAAATAATAACGTAAATATATTGTTTGAAAAATATAAATGAATTACTATATTGAAAAATAAATCGTGCTTTTTTCGGGCTGAAAAAATAAATCTGGGTTTCGGGTCGGGTTTGGGTAACAAGTGTGATATTGAGGCTCGGGCTGGGCCGGGTCTGAAGATCACGGACCCGGACCGGGTAATTTTATGAAATTTAAACCCATGCAAACCGCTAACGCAAAGGCACTTCAATCAACAGAATTAAAACACAAACCCTTTCTTTCTTTGAGTGGCATTGCAACGCATGCCGAGTACTCATTAGTAATTTATAACTTTGGTAAATAAATTTTAAAAAACAATATTTGGTTGATTATAACTCATTTGTAAATTAACGTTTCAGATACTTCTTCTTCTTCTGTGACCATATTCACTCCATTTGTGGAACATATGGCCACCTGCATGATTCCCTGACACCCGCCAATCGCTTTGTTTTCACCCATGACATGTCAGAATCTCTCAGCTCCACCGAGTACTTCCTGTGGATAGTACCCGATGGTTGTTCAGGACACCGGGATCCCACCAGTTGGAAGAAGAGGCATCCGCAGCACGTGACCCATCCAGTCAACGTTTCAGATACTATTCTCAAACAGTAGAGTATACAATTTATAACTTTGCACTTTTTACTACCTTGATACGATTACTATATAATACACAGAGCGTGTCTCTGTATTACTGTGTATGTATCCGTATGGGTCCCAGAGCTGAGTATAGATGGCATGATCCTACATTCTAGAGATGAAGTACAGAGTTATGAAGTGACGACTCTACGACGCAAGTAAAACCAATTGTATTCCATTACAAATCGACTGTGGAAAGGCAAAAGGACGCAAAACCCACACAAAAAAATATTGTTTTGAGTATAGCTCACGTGAAACGTGCATAAAAATGTATAGATCGTGATGTGTGTTTTGCAAAAAAAATATTTTGATACGTCTTTTTGACTCTCTACAGTCGATATATTATATACGTATGTAAATAATATATAATGTAATAACACGCTTTGTGAGAGTTATATTTACACAATATTTTTTTGGGTTAATCCCATACTTTTACCTTTCCGCAGTCGATATGTATTATTCTGAATATTTCTTTAGTAATTTATATTGGTAGTAAGCTCATAAATGTACTCCAATTTAAAATTTATCGTGACAAATCAGTTTCTGTGAACCTCTAGCGTTAAACAAACAAACTAATAATCCCGATCATTTTCGATGGAAATGAAAAAACGCATTTTCCATCTGCCGGTGTTGTTATCAGAAACACCGCAATTCTCGTCCAGGGGCGCTCGTGTCAGGGGCGAAATTATCGCGATGTTTCACCGGCTGACCGCATTGTTTTTCCCCGTAATATCGAGGGGATAAAATCTCCCCGCTCCGACCCTGGGGAGTTATTTAGAATATTGATGATTTAAAAACTTTTAATGGTTTTGGTACACCACTACTGTATTGGAATATTTGTTTGCTCATTCGATTGATAAAACGAAAGCGGTTCGCTATAGCTCAAAGGTAATCTACCAGCTTTTCTATTCTGCGAGTTTTTTTAAATAAATAATATTTAACGATACGAATATATTTTAAAAATTCGTTGCAATTTTTGACAATTGGTTGTTCTTGTTTTTTTTAAACTTTGATTTTCGGAATAAATCTACGTTTTTATAAAAAAAAATTGTTTTTTGCCGTCCAAATACACCCACAACCTTATTTAACCCTTACAGCGCTAGCCGTCATCGCACGATTTTATTTTCAGTCAATTGATCTGTTAAAACGCTCACTATGGCTAAAAATATGTATCAATTTCAACTGTAAAAAATGAAGAATTATTTGAAATATATATTAGTTATCCCGAATACTAGTTATCGCATTCTCGCTAAAATAAATCGAAGAAAATGGAGAAGCTGAAAGATATTTATTCTACAACTTTGCAAGCAAAATGGCTGACGATTAATACTGCATATCTTGAGTTCAAAGCTGAAATGCGAAAGACTCAATATCACGAGCTCTTTTCAAAAATATATTTTCTTGTGTTCTACTTGACATTTTCATGATCTGTTACCTAATTTCTCTGCCTAAGCTTGAAATATGTTTTAAAGTAAATATCTAAAAGTGTTTCTTTCTATTGTAGTTTGGCCGGAAATACGAGATAAAGTCTTGGACATGTAAACATGTCCGGTGCGTTCATCGAGTTAATTGGTCCGTGATAGCGTTTGAGCTTAACATAATAATGTGAACATTCATTTTATTTGTTGGAAATATATAATATTTATGAAATAAAATACAGCTGGTTGTTTTTATTTGACATGCTATTTAAATTGATCAGGACTGGTATCGGTCGAACAAAAATTTACATTCGAGCATGGCTATTTACCATATTTCCTAGAGTATGATTTCATTTCCAAAGAACATAAATAAATAGCACATGCTGTTTGTCAGTTTTCAACCATAGGTTGTTAAGTGACAATTCATGGTGGAAAGGCATTATTATTTCCAATATGCTATTTCGCTTGATGAATATTTACGCATCAATTAAACTCATCAAAATTTTGCTCAGTTAACGGATTTTAACGTACCTTTTTTTGATTTCAGATTAGTATTATTGATTTGTAAGAGGTCCTTAAAATTTTAATTGTAGACTATTTAATTTGCTTAGTTACCTGTTAATTCTTACCGCAGTTTATGAACCAACTGTTAACAAAGAGAAATAATGTACTCACATCTTATGTTAAAACATTATATTATATCTCGACAAGAAATCGTTTTGATGCCGTGATAAAATAAAGCAATATTTAAATACACACTAACGTTTAGTTTTGATAGGTACCAAGAAAATATTTTTTACGAGAAAATCTAAAATAGAATGCAAATGGCGTCCTGTTCAGTGAAATAAAAACAATTGTATGTGACAGTGCACGTAGAAAGATAAACGCAGGGGACATTGTTACACATTGTAGAGATTTAGAAATCATCATTTTGAAAATATTCAAATTCATATTGTATAAAAAAAACTGTTTTCAATCGGTCAACAAATCTTTTATGTGTTAATATTTTTTTATCATATCAAGCTTTAAGCAACAGCAGCTTTTTGATTTTATTTTGATTATTTATTGACATTCAAAAAACTGATAGAAATTTATCCGGCAGCATACCGCAATTATTTTGTCAGTAACTAATTCAAGTCAGTATGAAATAATAAATAGTCAGTTAAGAATTATTTTCGGTCGGTAAATAATTGCGGATTAAATAAACGTTACGTGTATACTGACCATTACGATTAATAACTCTTTACTAACTAATTAATATTGTCTACGATAATGGGTGTCTCAGATTCTAATCCCGGTGTGGACAGTTTCATAAATTTTCAATCGATTAATGGATTGTTATACGTAGGCATGAATGTTTTTGATGTCTAAAATTCCCTCCCACACATCCGATCCTAAAAATAGGGACATAGCGAGAGCAATTAGCTAATGACTAGTCCTGCCCTAGCCTTATCCTTTTATCCCTACTCTCAACGAAAAAGAGAGGTTAGGCAACTAAGTATCAGTTATCGTAGAAAACTTCTGTTGAGATACCTCCATTAGGAGGTCTGCTCAACACTGGGAACGAACGTGGTTAAAAAATTAAAATATAATAGTTACTGATCCAATAAATGCCAGCCACATCATTTAACTGGGTATGTGTGTTTTTTCGAAATCATGACCGCTCCTAATGTGGAGCATATAAAGCTATTTCAACAGAATTTGTTCTACGAGAACATTCTTTTAAACACCGTTTCAAAGTGAGATTTAATAGCTCTTGCTTTTACCGAAACTTTAACGTTTCGTTGATTATTTTTAATGTATTGAATAACCTTATTCTAAAACAAAAAATAACGAAACACCCATATTATTTTTAAAATATTTTTTATGTTATCTCTCATAATATCAAAAAATCATAAAAGAACTATTTATATAGAACAACTTTAATGAAACGAGAACATACTTAGTGCTTCACTTTAAAACTTCTACAAAAGCACAAACTTTTCTATCTATTTGCAGTGAATTATAACTTCGTAATACGTTAATAGTTTCATTTTGATTTATTACTGAAGATACTTTGTTCTACTTACAAAAAACTCTTAATAGTAAAAATTATTCGATGTACTGTTTTGTGTACTTATTATAAATGTATTAAAGTATTTACATAAGAATGATAAATTGATACTCAATAAGTAAGTGAAATATGATGAAACTACCACTTAAAAACATGGCATTATTAAATTTGTAGTATGGCGTTATTACAATATAATAAATTGACTTTGGAAAGGAAAAATGACCTAACCACAAACAACATTTTTTGTGTGTAACGCAAACAAAGCGTGTATTAAAATGTATACACTGTGATTATCGAAAAAAACATATTTTGAAAAGACAGACGGATAAGTTTTTTTGCCTTTCTATAGTCGATATATAATATATTTATATTTAAATATAGTGTATTAGCACGTTTTGTATGAGCACAATATTAATGCAATATTATTCTGCTGTCTATCTCTCTATCTGTAACGCAACACTCAAATATTTAGGTACTATCTCTAGCATTGACCCAATGTGGACAGGTGGCATTAATAATACTAGTAAGATAATATGTGACATGATGTACAAAGGTATTCCACGTTTATAAGGTACAAAATCCAATTTTGTTGATGTTTTTACTATCGAAGTATAGTAAAATGAATTTTAATCTTGAAAATGATCTGAAAAATTGGTATCCATATCTACCGTGAAAAGACAAAACGACGTAACACAGACACAAAAAATATTGTGTATATCCCACACAAAATAATTGCACTTTGTTTGAGACAATATTCACTTGGTATACTTGAACTTTTATTTCGATAGTTTGCACTTTGTTTTAGATAGTATTCACTTGGAACACTTGAGTTTTTATTTGGAAAGTTTTCACTTTGGATTAGATTTAACTTAGTACAATCAAACTTTGATTTTAATAGTTTACACTTAGTCACGGTTTCTTTTAACAAAGTGAGTTAAGCTGTAATCGGTTATGTTAGGGTTCTAATGGGTATTATAATGCGTAGAGCAAAGGCAATATAGGCGGCCAAATACAGGTTAGAAGAATAAGTGACATTTCATTACAGCTTCGTGCAACTATCGATTTCAAAGTGTAAGTATTTATATTGACTGAAAACTATTGTATCTATGTGAAAATATTGTTTAGTAAGTGTAACATATTTCTTCAATGATTCACCCTCAGTCGATATCTTAAATTATATGCCTAAGATCTCAAATAATAAATTGCATATTGGCCTTGCCGGAGCTTGAACTCAATTCATATAACCGCTAGATTATAAAGTCTTTTTCACTAGACTACATGATTTTGAATCCTTGATAAACAATATATTTGATCGATGTCAAAACGTGCTTTATCACAAAATGAATTTTTATATATTTATGATATATATTATGTTACATATGTTTTATGTTACAACTTTCCTACGTTCCTATTTATGAACAATAGTCTTCGTATATAAATTATAATATCAGATATAAAAGAATTTGATGCATACCCTTGCACAGCTTAATGCTCCATCAAAATAAAGAATACATGTCTTATTTTTTATGAGTAATATATCAGAATATATATTTAAAGAGATGCCGTTTACGGCTGGCACAAAACGTTACAAACTGTTTATAAGCTTATCATACAAACCAAATAAAGTATATCTCAGAATAAACATGTCTCAACGAAATCCATAGACTTTACGAAACAAAACATGCGTTTCATATTTCGAGCCCACCGATATGAAACATTGCAAACTGTATTACAGCATACGAATTCAACATTAATTTAATCCTTGGTTATCTTATCGACTATGGAAAGGAAAAAGAACGTAACCCATGCACAAAAAATATTGTGTATAGCCCAAACAAAACGTGTATTAAATTGTACAAACTGTGACTATCGAAAAAATATATTTTAAAAAGACGGAGGGATAAGTCTTTTTGCCTTTCTACAGTCGATATGTTATATATTTGTACATAAATATAATGTATTAGCACGTTTTGTGTGAGTTATTCAGAATATTTTTTGGTGAGCCCAGACCGCTCTGTAGACGTTTTATTATCATCAAATATGACATGTAGATATGAAATTTTCTCATGACGTAAGCGTTCGTGGTGATATAAAATAAAATTGAATGCAATGCACACACAGTTCCGAAGTATCATCTAATTTAGACATTCAGTATTTCAATTTAAAAACAATCATCTATGACGGGTACGATTACTAATGCATAGATAGTTTCTCAACAATAATTTATTGTTTAACTGACATCTGGTAGGGTCAAATTGACAATCAATAATATTTGCGGGAACTAATATTTTTTTTTTGTAATTGAGTGACGTCTTTATCAGAATATCCCGTTTCACATTTATGATCTTCCAAACATTATTTTGCTTCAAATTTGGATTATTGAGATTTGTACACTTTCATGTATTTTGTCACTAACGACCCGGGTTTCACCTTTCGGCATCTTCAGGCATTCGAGCACACGAATGGACTCGAACTGACAGTCAGTCAGTCCATTCGTGTGCTCGAATGCCTGAAGATGGCGAAAGGCGAAACCCGGGTCGTTAGTGACAAAATACATGGAAGTGTACAAAATCTCAATAATCCAAATTTGATATTGAAATTCCATCAAGCACCCTCAGTCGATGTCTTAAATTATTTTGCTTGTTATTTGGCCTTATTTGATATCTTATCACTATAGTGGATAGTGGCGTAAATAAAAAAATTTGGCCCGCTCGCAAAAGTTACCAAGGGCCCACTATTTACAGATTTTTCGCATCTTTTATAAATATTTTATAAGCTCCTTTATGTTCAAAAAATAATTTTGCTAGCTTAGAAAGTCTAGATTGATCGATTGATTTTCTTCTGTAGTCGTTTATTCACTTAAATTTTCTAAATGTCTTGATTTTATTGAGTTTATTTATCACTTTACTAATGATTTTATTTAAAATATATACTAATATTCGGGGAACCTTCCTAGGCATGCCGGTATTAAAGCCTAACATGCACCAATCACCTTCGCGTGGATAGCTCATCACCCCTGCTTCACCTCGTGTTTTAATATAAGTTTGGTGGGAGATAATATTAAACATCAGAGACATCCATGCCTTCGAGCCTTATGAAACTATGTCTATTGGGATTCGAACCTGAAGCCAATGAAGTTGACCACTTAGCTAAAGATTAGGTTATAAATTATCCTTACTCTCGATAAAAAGTGAGGCTGAGCTAATGACAGCCGGTTACCTTAGAATTTAAGCATTTTGATTTATCATTTTAGCGTTCAGCAGCGTTAAAAGTGTTGAATTTTTATTAGACACTAGTAAGTACCCGGCATGCGTTGCAATGCCACTCAAAGAATGAAAGGTTTTGTGTTTTAATTCTGTTTATTGAAGTGCTTTTGGGATTTTTGGATAAACAATAATTTTCGCCGTGTGGTGCGTACGCGAATAAATCAGAAGATTTTTCAGAAATGTCGCTGTTCGTACCTATTTGATTATTTTTTTTAGATTTTTAATTTTTTTCTTCCAAAAACCTTCATGGGTGTGCGTACAACAACTCACCTAAGTTTCATCGAAATCAGATGAATAGTAATGAAGCGCATAGAGGACAAACAAACAAACAAACATTCATTTTTATATTTAATAGATAGGTAAATATCAAAAAATTATCAATTCCAATATATTTTTTTAATGTTATAGCAATATTATGTATCCCACATTAACAAATTACATGTGAAAATTATTATATGTTTGGTCAATAATAGACAATTTGTGTCGGCGTCCGGGCGCAGTTGGTTTCGTCGCTTGCTACGGTTACGGATGTCTCGGGTTCAATTCCCGGTGCGGAAGGTTTTCATAGATTGATCTTTCAATCGATTTATGGATTTCTGTTCGTAGTCTGAGTCCTCCCTGCCACAAATCCCATCCTCACGGGGCGTAACGCGAGCGATTAGCTAACCACTAGTCCTGTCATAGCCCTATCCTTCTTTCCCTACTCTCTTCGAAAAAGAAAAAGAGAGGTTGAGCAACTGAGTGACAAGCAGTTCTCGTAGAAAAAATTCTGTCAAGATACCTCCATTAGGAGACCATATGCTCCACATTGGGAGCGGACACGGAAAAAAAAGTGAAGCACAAAAACGATACGGAATTTGTTGCAATAATAGTGACTAGAGTTTTTTTCGTCTTCTGCAAAATTTATGTCATGTGGTAAAAGAGATATTGTTTTGTCATGAGCGATATTCTCATTAGCTGAAATGGCTAAAAAAAAGAAACTAAAAATATATTTTATAGTAGACACTGCAATATTTGAAACAGTGTCATTTGTTTGGAGTTTGCGTAACTGAGCTATTGTCATACATATCTGGGGTAATTTGTATTCATGTTTTACTGAGGGAAGAATATTATTCTAGTATTCAAATAAAAAACAAACTGTTTTTGTTTTCCTTGACCCTGTTAAACATTGTATTTTTACACGAAAATTACGCAACTTGAAAGAATTTCGGTAGTAGAGTTATGGTCAATTTGTTTTTACTGAACATAAAACAGTTATTGCTTACTGTTAACAATAGAATGTATTTTTTATAAACTTTGAAACATTCCAATTTTATAGTACTATGATATAAAATAAGAAACAACCGAAAAAAATTTCGGTTATGTCTTTAAAATTATATTTTATTGCTAGAAGGTTCATAAAAAATCTTTCAGGGCATTTTCGTATAGTGGCATTCCAAAGAAATAAAATTGAAATAGTGAGGTGATACACTATCTCGGGCGGGGGAGTGCAGAAGGCTGAAGATGAATCACAATGTGCAGCTTTCAGGGTGATTCGGTCAATGATCACATTTTATGATTTAACAATTAAAAAAACAACAAAAGCAGCAAGAAGCTTGACAAAGCAAACGACACCTTCCAGAGAGAGGGACGCACCCTCTTCTCCACCTGCGAAGCATACCTCTCAGCCAAAGCCGGTGAACGGTATTTTTGCTAATTACACAGTGAGAGGTGATTTGAGGAGGATTATGGGCACGTTTTCGCAACGTGGAGGTGTTAGACGGTAACATATTGTTAGATGCTAAACAACTAGTAACAATCATTTCCGCTCCCAAAGTGAATGGAGCATATATATTCTCAATGGAAGTATCTCAACAGAAGTTGTCTACGAGAGTTGCTTATTACTCAGTTTCTTAACCTCTATTTTTCGAAAACAGTGTGAATAGAAAAATAGGCCTAGAACAGGACTATTAGTTATCTAATAGCTTGAGCTACGCGCCGTTTGTAAGATCGGATAATTTGGAGGGAATTTTTAGACATTACAAACATCCATGCCTTCGAACAGAAATCCGTAAATCGTTTGAAAAACCAATTTATAAAACTACCTAAACTAAAACTATTCAAGTTTGTGAGATCCGTTACCGAAGCCAACGGACGTGTTTGTGTGAATTAGTGTAACTTAAAGATTCAAATAATGATACCATCTATGTAAGATAAATGTAAGCTTTTCAATTCAATTCTGTGTTTGAAAGAAAGACTTATTTGCCGTTGTTAAGAGTACTATTATCATAAAATAACTTTTGATTATAAATATAAGCCATATAGAGAATGTTCTAAGCAGTAAACGAAGAAAAACTGTCTCGAAGTAAAATAACAAAGAATGTTAAATATACTGAAACCCGCTATCGGGACAAATTTGTGGAATGTCAAAATTTATCTATCTATGTTACACGATAATTAAATTATCCCGAAATTTCCCCAATTGGACGTTTATAAAGCACATGCGCTAGGCAATAAGACCGAGAGGAAAATAAAGATTTGATAAAACGAGATAAAAACTGACCGTATTCTATATTGAGGCCTTGACTCCGGATATTGGTGCCACAATAAAGATTCTCGTCTAGAAAGTATGACTCTGTACAAAGAGGGGATATGGCTAAAGTAACGGCGAGTGATTTGCGGAAATGTAGCCAAATTTCATATGTGCTAACTCTCATAATAGGTTAGTAATTAAGAATAAACTTATTTTCTCTCTCTTAATTTAATATCCTCTTCTTAATTTCTTACATATAATGTAAGTAAAGATCGTTTATGTTGTTTACTGACAATTATTATTCTTATTGGAAGCGCATAATGCCGAAGTAATGTACAAAAATAAAGTATTGCTTTAAATACATTTTCATCTGATGGTAATTCTGAGGTAACTTTATGGAAATTCATTGTTAATGTAAAATTTAAATTGATTACTTAGTTATTCCACTGGATGTGCTACTAAATGTGACACGAGCTTCGCCTTTTTAATGAGCATCTTCAGATTAACTGATTTTAATTGAGACATTTTTGTCAACTGTTTTTGCTTTTCACGACCATTCTCATCTGATATAAATTAAATAGGACAGTTTTTTATATGCTTGTATGTGTTATTGATTATTGAAATAATTCACAGATTACCATAACAAATATTAAATTATCTATTTTGAAAATGTTAATTACACTTTCAAAATAAAAAAATATAATACATCTGAAACAAAAATACATTTGTGGAATAATTAAAAAAAATAGGTTTTATATATGGCCGCTGTTCTGAAAGAAGACACTAACTGAAAGATATCAGTTTTGAGTAATTGGAAATTGAAGTATGGTAGAGTTCTAGAGTTCTTGATATGGCAGAGTGATAAAATAATTTGCATTTTTATTTTTGAATAATAGTTATAGTTTAATTTATGATTTTTGCTTTATTTTTATACAATATGTTAAACTAAATTGTCAGAGAAAAATTCAAATGGTTGAAATGCAATACCTTTTTCTTTTAATTTTGTACACAACTGTTTTTAAGTAAAAGTATAATTTATAAAAACAAATTGTTCTTTCATACGGTAGAGTTCGATATAAGGATTTTTTTTTGTATAACTAACAAAATATTCTTTTTTCCACAATATTATAATACAATATCACTTTTAACGTGTTAACTGTCAATTGTCGGTGGAAAACAAATTTTGTTTTATTTTTAAAATATAAGTCTTTCCACCACGAATTGACAGTTTATATTACACATTAAAAGTGATATTTAAGCTCATTTATGATCAATATAAATACCCGTTTCTTGGTCATATCTTTCAAACTGTATATAATATGAACGAAAGCTTATTGTCGCGACGGCTTAGCGAAATTGACGCCTGCTTATATTTGCGGAAACTTTTCTGTATTTAGGCGTCGTAAGCAATTTAGTCAGAGCTTAATAAAATATGGAACTTTTTTTATTATTTCTTCTCAAATTTGAAAAAGTATTATATCAATAAAGTAAATTCATCTCTCAGCAGTATCATTATGTAAGAGAAATATGCAGAGATAATAAAATTATAGAATAGAAATAAAACACTGGGTTCTTTAATTCGACACTTTTTTCTTTAATTCGATCGACGCGTTAGTTTACTTCTTGATATATTTAGAATAACTAATATATAGTCCACATAATTCTCCATTTTTTACTTTAGCTCCGCATAAACTATTATTTATTTTGATGAGAAAAATATAAATTCGTTACAAATGTACTTAGTTTTAGTTTTTCCTTAAAAAAAAAAATAAAAACGGAATTTTTTTAGTCAACTTAGATAAAATTAATTGACTGTTTTTTCTCTGACAATTTAGTTTAACATATTGTATAAAAATAAAGCAAAAATCATAAATTAAACTATAACTATCACTCAAAAATAAAAATGCAAATTATTTTCCGGAAATAAATCTAGAACTCTACCATACTACTAATATATTTTTATAGTGTTAACTGTCAATTCTCGGTAGAAAGCCATTATATTTTTAAAATAAAACACAATTTTTATTGTACTACTTCCACATTTGTATAATGATCAGTGCCTCTTTCACTCATGGAGAGCATTATCAACTGATAAAATAAAAATCTTAAAAAAGCTATTAGGTTGTGTTATTCATTGGCATCCTGATATATACAGTGTCTTTATTAAATCTATGATTGAAATTATGTTCATTTACACATGATCATGATATTAAGCAGTATTCACACGATCCACGTTTGCGAGTGACACGTCTTTAAACTTTGCAGTGTGCTGTCCAACAATCTCCACTGAATTGATGTTAAGAAAAAAATATAAAAACGGAGATCTAGCGGATTTAGTTGGTTGTAACGTCAGACGCGACCGGGATGGTAAAACGACGTGCTAACTTCGGGAGTATGAGTGTTAAATCTTATTTCGCCATCCAAAAATCAAAAGAAGTAATGCATTTTTGTTCGACAATATAAAACAGTAAAATAACGTTACATTATTGAATAAATTATGATTGTTTTACTCTGTAGGACGGTTTTATGCTTTCGGTATGGGGTTGCAAAAGAATATTTGTAAGAGAAAGATAGGCATTAGTCAGTAGTATCATCTACACATAGCAACGGCCTCTCGCGGCTGAAAACGTGACGAACATACTAATTTGTAAAGTCCCGGCTACAGTACTGTGTAGAAAACGGATGAGACAGTTTAAGCGATGAAATGTTGCCTATAAAAGGTTTCATCGAGTTTCACGCGATATTTGTGTTGTAAGTTCCGTGTTTCGTGAATGTATTTACATCTTTGGCAGAAGTTGATAAGTCAGTTTTACCTTAACATACAGGAGAAGAAATATGAACCTTAAGTAACTATTGAAAACTCAAATGAAATAGATAATACACTCATTCAATGGATCTTGTTCATGGATAATGACTAGCATACCGAATTTTACCACCACATGATGATAAATATTGTATTTTGAGAATAAACCCAATTTGACAAAAACGAACATATCAACTTTTGGCGTAATGCTACAGACATAATAGCACTAGAGCAAAATCGAAGTTAAGTTTGTAAGCAATATTGTCTCCATTCAATAAATATTCATATAATATGAATTGCATTCTATGTGGTCGGTCATTAATGCATTTGAATTCTAAGCATCACTTAAAAATTTCTCAACATAAAATATACTTAAAATTGAAGCACAATTTGTTTTGTAATGATTAGTACTGGTTTTTCTCATAGCAATCATTATCAAATGATGAGTAGTACAAAACAAATTGTGTTTTATTTTTATAATAAAATAGTTTTCCGCCAAGAATTGACAGTAAACACCTTAATAGTGTTTAAATATAATTTTAATTATACAAATAATGGCAGCAAGACCAGACGGTATACATTATGCAATATGCTGAACATATCTTTTGGGAATGTCTAAATATGAACAGCGAACTGGGGAAAAATAGCAAAGATTATATATGATCAGTCGTCACAGTCAGGCGTGTCGATTTGGTTGCATATTTGGTGCACTTGAATGCCAAAAAGTGAAACCTGGGTCGCTAATGACTATACCTAAGGAAGTGTTCATAATTTTAACAATTCAAATTTGATATCGAAGTTCCGTCAAGCACCCGCTGTCGATTTCTTAAATTAAATAATGCGTTTCCACAGAGGATTGACAGTTAACACGTTAAAAGTGAAATTCGTCACCATTTAAAAATAAAATAATGAATATTGAATAACCTTATACCCAAGACGTACTGTTAACGCAAGTTTATGGGTGGTTCCGAATTCCCATAGATACAGCTGCAAGCGTTGCATTGCATTAGACTGCGCTCGCAGACCACGCTGCACGCCCGTCTCGAGGAGCAAAGATTCAGCGTGTAAAAAGTACGATCGTCGAATAAAACACTGGAGAGTTGTGTGGAAAGCTGACGTTGGCTTGTTTCAAATGGAAAGATACTGCAAACGAGAAAATCCTCCTCCTATTGAAGTTATTTAAGTCTCTTATATTTCCCAGTGCAGTCAATTTATCGTGTGTAACGTGCTGAATCAAGCTCTGTAATATAATAAATACACACAATATAGTAATATAGGGCTGGGAAACCTTCACTGTGGCCTTGTAGGGCTGCATTTAAGAAAATTAAAATTGATGCACTACAAAATGTTCTTTATTTAATAATAATCTCACTATTTCATACTCCTTTGGCTTACAATTAAATGCACTTTTTTTAGACCATATTCACTTTCATAAAAATAATTTTCACTTATAACAAATAAATTTCACAAAAAACAAATTCGTTCACTAAAAATAAAATGATCCCAGTTAATAAAATATATTTTAACACTGAAGAAATATATTACACTTACGAAAAAATATTTTCACATAGATAAAATAGTTTTCACTCAATATAAATATTCACGCTTTGAAATCGATAATTGCACAAAGCTTTAATGAAACGACACTTATTATTCTCCCTTGCATTGCACTTATTATAATTGTCTTTGCTATACCAAACCAGACGAACTCTAACATAACCTATTACAACTTAACTCACTTTGTTGAAAGAAACCGTGACTAAGTGGAATTTATTAGTAGTAGTAGTAATTTATTTGGAAGTAATACTACCTAATCCAAAGTGCAAACTATCAAAATAAAAGTTCAAGTGTACCAAGTGAATTTTATCTGACACAAAGTGCAATTATTTATAACCCATCAAAAATCCACCGTGGTAAACGTCGTTGGCTTAGATTGCGGAGAACACGTGCTTGAATCCTCGTACAGATAATGTCATAAATTGATTTTTCAAACGATTTGTGTTCAAAGGCATCTGTGATGTCTACAATTCCTTCCTTAACATTCTTCATTAAACACGACAGTATAGCGACAGCGATAAGCTAACCACTAGTCCTGTCCTAGACTTATTCTTCTATTCAATAATCTATTCGAAAAAAGAGAAGATAAGCAACTTAGTAACAAGCAGTTCTCGCAGAACAACTTCAGTAGTCAACTTTTAAAAATGAACATGTTCACAATTCACACCTCTGAGATAAATGAATTTTTATGTAATTCGATTTGCCTACAATGATAATAATAAAAATATATTTATTGTCAATGACGACATTATTAACATAAATACCAATGTTTAAATTACGTCTTAAGATTGGACGTGTCCCGATTTGAAAATCAACTCATTTTATGAAACTCTTTTCTATATGAAATTGATGCTCTTTGGCCATTTCTGATTGTCGACAAACTGTATGTATAAGCTTAGAATAATATTCTGCTTACAACTCATTGGTATATATCAGTGGCCTGCCGTCCATACATGCGGTAGATGCTCGCATACATTACAATTCGTAAATGAAAAAGCTTCTGTTTATCATTTTTGTAAAACTATTGAATTATAATTTTACGTAATTATCAAACAAAACTGCTTCAAAGTTCCACTTTACACACTAAATTCAGATAGTGTGCTCGTCTTATTGGCATTTATCTGCGTTCTATTCAGCCTTGACAGCTCGATAAACGTACGGCCTCTGACGAAATTTGTTGTAAATTTCGCATGCATGCGCTAAGAAGTTTGCTTTACACGCGCATGCACAGTAACGAACAATACGATTTGCGTTATGGATCGCGCATGACAGTTACTATGCGGATTCATGCGTTTGTATTGTGATTCGGATTGTCAGATAAATTGTGTTTAATTTGTCGCTACCCTCAACATAGATTAACAGCAAAGAACAGAGAGGAGATTTGATAATAAATTAGTGGAATATTAAATATGGAATATACGAGACAGTACAGGATTTGAAATTAAGGTGTAAAACTCGTGATAAGAATAAAATTGAATTTCAAAAACAAGATAAATTTTACATATTTTCCTCCCTCACAGAATGCCTTGCATCATAAGTCACCGCACGCCACTGGTATATATATATATATATATATATATATATATAACTGGACATGTCCAGTTTTGAAAGTCATTGCTAAATTTCAAAACTGTAAAAAAATATATTTATTAAACTGATTATTTGCCTTAGCGATCGGGTGGGTCCAGGTTCAATTCCCAGCAAGGTCAATATCAAATTTAGATTTTTTCGATTTAAATTTGTGATCACGAATGACTTCTAAAATTTCTCATCGAGTTCATCTCGTATAATTTTCTAATTTTCAAAATATTTGACGCTGTAATGCGAGATATTTTTTTTTTTAAAATACTATTTGAATTTTAAATTATCATTGAACATTAAAATACATCGCAAATGGCCTGACTTCATTTATAGCAACTAATATATAATATAATACTATATCAGTAAATATTTAAAAAAATAAAACACAATTCATTTTAAAATTGAGTTGAACCATCAGTTTTATATATCTTCATTTTGACACTCAATTTTATATAAATAAGCCTGTTATGTTTGTCAGTTTATAATGCTCGTGATGAGCGAAACCGGTCCTGACCATTATAAATATGTGGAAGTAGTACAAATGAATTTTGTTTTATTTTTTAAAATATAATGTCTTTCACCAAGAATTGACAGTTAAGCACCTTAAAAGTGATCTGTAAATATTATCATATGACACACCCTGGTTTTTCTTAAGTATAAGTGTCATTAGTGTCCCGAACTGAAATCGGCCTGCGGCAAAGAGCAATAATTCGCAGAATACGCTCTTTCTTGTTGCCAGGCGTTTAAGAAGCCCCCGGGCTTCGGCCACTGGACGAGTCCATTTTTACGGAAAAGGGTAGCTCCAACTTTGCACGGAGTTTTTTTGAATTTTTGTAGACAGTCGATGACGAGCTGCCGAGTCGGACGAACGAGGTCTCGTCGCGACGAAAGTGATGTGACGATGTGAACTGTTTGTTTGTTTTTGTGTTTTGATTTGCGTTGGATTTAATTTAAATTCGTTGTGTCATTTGTATTAAAACTTAAAGTAAATTCAGTTGCTAAGTAAATGTAAATGTAGAATCTATTTTATGTGTTAAGATTTATATATTTGTGTAATGTTAAACCACTGCATCTTTAATGGATAATAAATAAGTTTTTAACCGGATCTGAAATGGTGTTTGTCTGAGATCAGCCCTTCCAGGACTCCGGATAACCAGCCGCTCGCCTCTCTTCGATCCGGGGAATTCTCACATAATGTTTTTGCTTATACATATTTACTGGTTTAAAACAGAAATTTTAACTAATGCAGCGAGACTTGTTTGTTTATCACAACTATTAAGTTAAAAAGTCACTCGTGTCCGCATTAAAATTTGAATAATGCACCTGACTGCACCACCGACTGATGATATCCGCGCAGTCGGTAGCTTTGCAAAGTCAGTTATAGGGGTCTCACTCGTTTCCAGAATGGTTCGCGTCACCGCTTCATTTTTCATCCTGTCCAAACACCCCAACAATATCATTTATATCGCAAAACGGGCTGTTTACATTTCACGTGATGTATGAAACCTCGGATAGCCGGTAGATACTTACACAGAAAAGCGACATCACTATCACGGTATCAAAAATGAATAATATTATGGAGCTTGTTTTGTTACAGCCACCTTTATACAATATTGCATATGAAGTAATATGATATATCATCAGTTGTGATACAACACCATTTTGGTTTTTTGTCACGTTTTCTTACTCCACAGTAGAAGATTAACTTATTTAATAGAGCAAGCGGACATTTGTATGTGTTAAGAAAGATACGTATGAATCATCGAGTTCAAGTTCAAGTTTCGAGTAAATGACGAAAAGCTGTACATAAATACCTAGTATTTAATGTATATTTTTTTTCCATTTTCAAATGATTTCTTGACAAGGTAGAATGAAATTTGAAGCTCTCACTAGGCTTATTAGATAGAATTAAAGTTAATAGAAAGGAGAGCATTCACAGGTCATTTTCATAAAAAAATCATCCAGAATGGTTTTTGCAACTCGATGATTAATATTTGCGTTATCATCTCAACTGTCACTTATGAAATAATTTAGTATGGAAAGGTTGCTAAGCGACTCTTTTGCTGTTTTTTTCAGTTGACCTAGAAATGGCAGCCAAAATGTCATGTGAAAATTTCACATAGCTACTGTACACCGTTTGAAAGAAATTCTTGTGACTGACATACATACAGAATAACATACTTTTAGGTGTATATTCTGCTATATAGTAGAGGTGATATCTTAAATTAATTATTTAAAATATTTTTTTATCCATATCCACTCCCAATGTAGAGCGTATCGATTCCTCGTGGAATTTATCTGAACCGAAGATTTTCTACGAGAACTGCTCTCTTTTTCGAAGAGAGTAGTGATTATATTATACATAAAATGATATTTCAAACATTTTTCTGTCTATTATTGGGCCTTATTTGATATGTGTACCATCAGTATGATGGAGGTAATGGCTCAATACAAGAATCAGGTCAGGATAAGACGAGTGGTTAGCTCATCACTCTTACTACGCCTCTTGTTTTTAATATCGGATGGGTGGAAATTTTAAGAATCATAAATTTCCATTCCTTCGAACAGAAAGTCATAAATCGATTAAAAAAACAATTTATTAAACTTTCCATATGTATATCATGAGCTTAATCAATTTTGTAAAAATAAAAATTCTTTTCATGTACAATGTGAAGATCATTCTGTACATTAAACCTATACGTAAAAAGTTGTCTGTTTGTAGATACGTCAAACTAACTAACCACTTTCTTGAGAATATGTTTTTTGGTAAAGTAAAATGGGAAAGACTATCATAAATAAAAAAATAATAAACATGATTTACCCAATACTTAAATCATTTGCTTTCCTTGTAGTTCAGTAAAGTTTTATCAATAATTGTGACTTTTAATTTAATTTGAATAGACTAACAATAATAGAAGATTATATTTTTATGAAGATTTTTTCTCATTTGTAATCCTCGTTAACACCTCGTTAACACTTTAAATAAGATATTTTAGTTGGGGATAGTCGATTACTTAATAAGGCTAAATGCATCTCTGTTAGCTATCCGGCCCGCATAAAGACCGTATCTCAGCTCATTTTCAAAAGTTCACAAACAGTTTTTAACCTGATTAGCAGCGAACTCTGTTACAACTTTCGATGTCGCCTACAATCCGAATAATATACATCTAAAAGCTCATTAATCAACCTAGTACAGTGATAACAAATATATTTTGTTAAGCTGAATTTTTAATAATATCTTATGACATATAATACAGCAATACTATAGCTTAATTTTGTTTCCTATTTGAGAAGAAATGAGACGCTTATTTGTGTTACAAAATAAAAAATACTATATCTCAAATTAATTCATAATTGATGGCACATTGATCGATTGCAACAAATTTGAATCACTTATTAATTTCGTTTGTTTATAGTTTTTAGAACTTTTCTTTGCCGAAACTATCTCTTAATTATTATCTGCCGTGGTTCCATAGATGACAATAATTTTGAAAAGCTCAATCTCCCTGAAGACTCGCAAACATTTTACATTATAGAAATCGAGATTCCCCTAAATATTGTATTATAATATTATTATAGACCTACGATAGTACCTACAATAAAAAATAGTATTTATTGTTGTACATTTTTGTAGTGCTGCTGGCTTACGAAATGTGATATTCTAGGAAAAGCATTTTTTGTGCCAGAGCATTAAGTCGAGTCAGCAAAATTGATAATAGTTATTAAAGAAAAAAAAAATCATAAAAATGACACTTATGTGAAGCCATCATTTGACATAACAGAGTAAGAAAACGTGATATTCCTATGTGCAAAATTAAGTAAATATGTGATTGTAAAAGAATACCGTCTGCAAGCGTGAGATTTATCAAATGCGATATTTAAAAAACACAATATGACGACTAAGGTGGAATACGAGCGAAGAGGACACGAGTGAAGAATAAAGAAAAGGGACCATCATTCTGTCACCACTAGCCGAACGGGAAACATTTCCTCTAAACTGCTTAATAGTCATCATCATCTGTCCTACTGTTTAATCGCGTCAAGGAACATGTATTCCTTAATTTTTATTACTAGATTTTTTAGTCAGACCAAAGTGTTTCTTTTGCTGAATGTATCTTGCATGCAGCTTACGAGAACATTTTAATATTTTATTACATACACCTATACTATATTCTTGTTTGAAGTCAGTCATTTTAAGATATTTATTGAATGAAATATCTATTTAAGGAAGTCGATATTGCATCGTTTCTAAAATATCATGTTGTTAATAGATAAATATCTTTTTTTTATAATATCGCCATACAACCAATCAAGAGCTGCAAAAAGAAAGATCCACGTATAAAAACTTGAAATGCCCGATTTTTATTCTGAAAGGTGGAAATACTGCAATAAATGTCATCATTTGAAATCAGAACCATTTAATTTATCACTCACAATAATGCTCCCTTGTGGCGACATCTGTTTTTAGATTTTGTAACATTAGTTTTTATTTTACACAAATTTGGAAATATCTCGGTATTTATTATGTTTATTAATATTTCCTTTTCTAAATCACCAGTTTACAATTAAAATGTTTCATTCTAGTAGTATTATTTCTCATTACGTAATAAAGGAAAAACTTAAAAGTAACAGTTTACAAAAAAAAAAAAACATTTCTTTACAATAATATTTAGTAAAACTTTTTTTATTAGAAAGAAATATTATTGTTTTTATTAATGTACCAAAAACACTAAAATCCTTTTTCCACCTTATTTACGTTACAGCTTATTTACTTTGATCTAACAATCGATTTATGGATTTCTGTTCGTAGTCATGAATGATTGTTGAATGAATGACTGTTGTCTAAAACTTCGTTCCTCAAAAACAGGGCGTAGCGAGAGGGATTGGCTAACTATTGGTCCGTTTCTACCCCTTTATCCCTACTCTATGCGAAAAAAGTGAGGTTTAGCAACTGAATAACAAGCAGTTCTCAAAGAAAACTTCTATAAAAAACAAGTATATATTCTGATAATAATTATAGGTAAAATAACTGGAATAATCCACCCAGCTTCTAATTAATTACAAATTAAATTAATTAAATATTTCTATAGAGATTCTCTACTACTTAAATTTTATCACTGCCATTTATATTAATTTAAATAATATATTTCAATTGAATAACAAAAGAAAACTTTTGTTATCACAAATTTCAGTGGACCGTACTAAAGTGAACATATTTGGACTACCCATCTAACCTTGTTCTACCCCCTCGCGAGCAAGGCAGTCCAAAAGGGGGGCAGGGGTAGTAATTAAACGCCCACCCAGGCGGCAGATAGTCGCCGTCTCTGAACTAAGCCGTTGAACTTACATACCCATGGTATAATTTGCGATAAAGCGCCGATTACTTTTTACCTCGAGTATTTTTTATCGCTGGAAAGTTTTATATAATACCTTTTCGTTTTACTTAATCATTCAAAAACATAAATGGTACCAATTGGGTAACTTTTAATGCCACAGAAATTCTCCGTAGTTAAAAAGTCATGTAATGTAACTTCAAGAAGTAAGCAATTATTTTATTTCAAAAATGTTTATGCATATAAAAATATGTTATGTAATGCTCGATACACCTTCAGCAGTTCAGTTTAAAAAAGAAGTTACTCCAGTGTTTAATGTAAATACCGTTTGACATAACGAGTTTTCAATCTAGCTTATATATTGTATATAATACATGGTCACAAGTTTTAATCTTGTCAAATTTACTGTCGCGTGGAATAATTATACTGATTGAACTTGACACAATTCCAGGACGTCGGAATCCATTTAATCAGAAAGAAAGGCAGGTATAGATCAAGCCATCGTTCTTGTAATATTGTTTTTGTGATCGTTCGGCGATGATCTGATGAATCAATCAACTACCTAACCGAGCAGATTAAAAGTTTCATATATACAGTTTATTTTTTCATCGTGCTGTATTTCCAATTATGGAAAGATTACATTTTATTTTTAACCAGCCAACCAACAACTGATTGCAATAAATATAAGCGAAATAAAATTGAACATATCGTCGCTGTTCTGGAAGAAAACACTAAAGCGAAAAAATTACATTTTGAGTTAGTTATACCAAAATGTTCCTTATTTCTTATTCCACCGTATAGAAGATCACACTTATTTTTATAAATTCTACTTTAACTCTAAAACAGGTATTACAAACAAACTTAATTGGATAGGTTCAGCATTTTAAACATTTGAAAAACTAAAAAGTCCAATTACTCAAAACTCGTATTTTTCGACGATATTGGCATTTGATGTTTACTATTACTGCATGTAATTTATTAAAAGAATAAACATTATTTTTTCGCATGCTTTTGACAGGTTTTGCAAGTTATTTGTCGTTAAATATTGTGTGAAATGACTTATGATAGCATGTGTTAGTATTTTTTGTTCAATTTTGAAAAAATTTGGACTTTTCATCGCTTCTTCAGCTGATTTCATCTGCTCTGATAACTCTTACAATCTTGATATTATTATATTTATACGTGTGATTACAGTAATAAAAAATAGTCATATTTTCTTCTATAGGACATCCTATAAAACAAAAATAAAAAATCATTGCCACTAGTACTGCACTCGCAACGATTTCCATGTTCCTAAAAATAAATATTATAATAAGCCTTTCTTGAAAGGGTTTCCATTGAAAAAGTCCAAAGTCCTAATAATTCTGTGTCGTTATGGAAAGGTTCATATGTCCGTTTTTATTTCTAATTGCACTTGACCATGTTTTGAGATACGAGCGTTTGAACTTTTGACTGATCCTATGTTGTATTTTGAAGGAAGAAATGTATTTTTAATTAGTGAGTTAGCATATATCTATATATATATAAAACATTACTTGTTTTCTACATAATTTGTTTTAACTTAAGCCTTTATAATAGAAAATAATGAGTATCTAAAGCTTTAATTAGAACTGACAGCAATAGTTTGTTTGAAAAGGTTTTGTCGGATATTTCAATTTTATCAAACAAAATGTTCTGATTTTTGAGATATTTATTAGTATTATATATTATCATGACTTGAACCATATAATATAACAATTATATTATAATTCAACAGAAAAATAATACATATATACTTTAAATGTTTGAACGAACTTAGCTAACTTTCGCAATGACCACATAAATAGAACAATAGAAGTAATGGGTAAAATACACTCCAACCATCAAACGAAAATGTTCGACATGACGTTAAAACCTTTTTAAAAAAAACTGTGATGTGTACGTTTTTTTGTGAGATTATAATAAGCAGTTATATCGATTCATAGAACCGTATAAAACAAATCTGTGGATAGAGTTCCGAAATACTCCTAAGTCCCTCATTAAACAGTATATGACTCTGAAATCAACGTATATGGTAGAATGTGGCTAATACAACATTTTCCAATCAAAAGGTCAATTTAGGTCAAAATGTCAGTTAGAGTCTTTTAGTAAGTATTTAAGTAAGGTAACGATGTAGTGGCAAAATTCTGTATGTTAGTCATTATTCATGAAGAACATTCATAGAATAAGTGTATTATCCATTAGGAATTATCCATTTAACTTACCAATGTTCAGATATTATTTCTTCTCCTGTATGCTAGAGTAAAACTAACATCAATTTGTGCAATAACGTCACAGGATGTATATGTATATTGAACATATTCAGAACAGAAAAAGTATTCTTGCTGCTGATAAAAATACGCAGATTGTATTCGTTAACATTTCTTCGCCTCAGGTAAACAAGGTCCCATCTGTAAATGCAGTTTTATTCGTATTAAAATTACGATTCTATCTGGATAAAACCTTAAAATTTTCCGTCGATCCATCAAAATTCAAATTAGAAAAATTTTCTATCTGGAAAACAAACAAATATTACAATACATCAAAGTTCAATCTGAATATTTAATTAGAAATACCACGTGTAGGAATTGATTTGTGATTAACATTGTTAATATAATTATTATCGACTACGCCCATTTTTAAATCAAATATTCTTAAAACAAAATTACTCTTTCAAATATCGCTCACTGTTCATCGTTCACGTTGTATTCACTATTATTTATTCTCATCGGCTGTTGCTATGCTAGTTCAGCGTGGAAGAAACGTTTGAGGATTTGTGCAAAGTCCTGCTTTCTTTTATACATACATTTCTTTTAGAAATACTTTTATGAATATGTTCCATTTGCATGTGGGTTGCGTCTTTCATAATATAATGTATACACACCAGAAAACATTATATATTTTACATAGTATAATGTACATTTATATATGTTCTGAAGCGTTCTGGAAAAAAACACTAAATCGAAAAAATGACATACTGAGTTAGTTACACCAAAATGTTTCTTATTTCGAACTCTACCATTTGAAAAAATACTTTATATTTTTATAAATTATACTTTTAATTACAAACAATTATGTAGAAACAAACTAAAAAATAAAGATAAGGCATTTAAAACATTTGAAAAACTTTAAAGTCCAATTATTTAAAACCGGTATTTTACTTTGTCTTCTTTATAAATAGATAAGTATGCGAAAATAATTGATGGGATAATTACTGACATAGCCTAAATATATAATACACTACATTTAATTTTGCCTTTTTCTTTTTAAGATAATAAATATTATATTGTCCTAATTCCTAATTTTATATAAAGATCAGGACCTATTTCACTGATTGCGTTCATTATCAACTGATAAAAACTAAGTACAAACAGGGTTGCATATATAAAATTGAGTGTTTCTGATTACAATGTATATAAAACAATTGGTAAAAGGTACAAAATGGTTGCTTCCAGCAGGAATTGTCAGTTAACAACTTAAAAGCACTATTTTTGTGCGATGTAGAAAATATTATTAATAAGACAAAATCGAATATTCTAATAATATATTCAGAGTTAGTCTGAAGATGCAAAACACGTGTCATATTTAGTAAAACAGCCAGTAGAATAAAAAAGTTATCAACTTTAATTTTATATTGAAAATGTTTGTTCACGATGTAACTGTCAAATCCGTCCAAAATAATAATCAGAAGACAGTATCAAAATGGTTTTTTGTAAATATTAACAATTGCTTGATAAACTATACAACGTAAGTCAACAATTTTATCCATACTTCGATTCGTTGAACAATAATGGAATGGTGTGGCGTAACAATCAAATTAAAATCATATTGACTTTCCCATTGAAAGTGTTAAACTCATTTAAAAGCTTTAGCCACGCCATAAAACATAGTATGCTATTGTGGTGGAGAGAGAATTTCGCGAAATTGGTCGCAATTTTCTCCAATTCCAACACTACTTACTGAACCGTTAGTTGAATGATTTTCTTTATTGCGCCGTATAAGCATATTACCGAGTTGTTCGCGATACTTCATTTTAAGTTGAAGAAATTCTTCAAAAGTCATTCTTATACTCAAGGACTTAAAGAATTTTCAACAAAAGTTTGCGAATAACACTATTTACACATTCTTATAATAAATAATATTTAACTTGACTATTATCTAACCAAAAAGCTAGCGTTTATTCTGTAACGCTAAATTTAAATTTCATTTCATCACCGTGCTTAACGGCTTTCTAAGCATACTGTATTATTTTTTTGCTTCACACTGAAATAGATTCTTTCGTGATCTGCTGAATGTTGTATTATATAGTAAGGTTAGATTAGGTTACTTAAATAATTAAAACATCAAATTTGAATTGATCAAATTGTATACAATTTCTTGTATTTCGTCACTAGCTACGTGGGCATTTTCAGGCATTCGAGTACACAAATGAACTCGAACTGACAGTCAGTTCCAGTGACGAAATTTCGTCAAGCACACTCAGTCGATATCTTAAATTAAAATCTCAATAATTTTCAATTTAAGCATTTATTTTTAAACAAAAGTAATTTAATGAAATTAGTACTGCGATGGGATGAATTTTTATATATGACATTATAACCTGTGTTACTGCGTTTCAAGCATAGTTTTGAATCACGGTGTCAAATAATTAATTAAATGAGATCCGATTAATCGTTATTCTTAATTTGAAAACATAGTTATGCTAATTATTCAAAATTTTATTTACACATCGCGATACGTTTAATTTACTCTATTTACTTGGTAAGTAACTATAAATCATACGTTGCGGAGATTTATCAAATTGAAAACAAAATTGTGTATGTAATGTAATAATTTGAAGGGTATTAGACAATAGATGCATATTAAAACTAGGCATACAAGTCATTTAGCGCAGTAGAAGCGAAACACGCGCGGCAATAGCTGCGGCGGCGCCAGAGTGGCGGCGATCAGTGGGCGGCATCCGCCTACCCCACCGAGCCAGCGGACATGCAAGCTAAACCACCCCACACCCGCCATTGCCTCCATAAGCCTCACCACCCTGATAACTCTTCTGTTAGTAGGCTGAAGTTTTGTCACTCACGAGTAAATTTTGCTTATAATGAATGTCTAAACGGTATATTAATGATTCTGTAAATATTTTACTCGCCGTATCACCAAAAAAATCTTTATTGCAATTAATTAAAGATTTTTTTCGTTTTGTCCAATGTAATTAGTTTCACAACACGCACTTAACTCTATTGATATTTGAAGACTTGATGTGGCTTAAATAATTTAGTCATAGTTTTTTCCAGGTCCGAGGTGCAGTGGTTAATATCACAGGCTTTCTTTCAAAGACGTCACGGGTTTAAATTCCTCTATGAACGGTTTCGTAAATTGATTTTTTCGGTCAATTTATGTTCGTCGTTGTGGATTTTTGTGATGTCTAGAATTCCCTCCAACCCATTCAATGATCTAACCATTAGTCCTCTATTAGCCCCATGCTTTAATCCCTACTGTCTTCGAAAAAGAGAGGTTGAATAACTGAGTAACAAGCAGTATTCATAGAAAACTTTCTGTTGTGATATTTTCATCAGAAGGCCATATAATCCACATTGGGAGCGAATTTGGCTTTAAAAAAACAATAACAATATGAATATTTTGAGATCAAACATGGAAAAGTTTCACAAGAAAATACTTTATAACAATGTAGCTCTACCAAGAAAAAATATTTTTGTATAATACTTGCATTGAAAGATAGTAGCCCGTTTGCAATTAGTATCAATTTCACGAGAAAAGACACTTCATATAATATCGACGGCGTGTTAGCCAATTGATGTAACCCTAAAAAATGCGAAAATGAGTTAACGATTGGATCCCATTTTGAAGGCGACAGAGCAGATCTCGGCCAAATGATGTAAATTAGAAAAATCAATGAAGGAAGGGAAACATCATTTTACATTGGTAGATTTAAAAATTCTGACCCGGCCACTTGATGTAAGCCACTATTATATCGACATTCTCTACGTATAATCCCGAGGGTTATATATATAGAGGGTTACATCAATTGGCCAAAACACCGTCGAATTATGATAAGTGTACATTTTTATCAGCTTAGTTTGTTTCATATAGCTTTTCTCACTATTTAAGAAATATATTTTTGTTAAAAAAAAAATTACGATACATTTTCGAGTGTTTTCGTTGCACCAAAACACTGATCATAAATCTGAAAATATTGATCATTATTTAGTTAGTTTTGTAATCAATTTCAAATAAATAAGTTATATGGATATTCAATTATCTACGCACTGCGCAAAAAGGAACAATGCCTATATATAATATAAGAACAGCTGTTGTCGCACTTTAATATGGGTCACCCTATACATTTCAACCGTATGACAAACATTGCCTTTTTGTGAATCTAATGAATATGTTTTGGGACGAAATAGCTTTATGCGAAATAAAAGTATTCGATGTTTTATTGTTTTTCTGTTTTATTGTAGCAGTTTGCTGTTTTATCGGGCTAGGCTTATTGATTAGTATGCGGATTTCTTCAGGGGGGGTTAAAATATAATTGCGCAATTGTTCCATCATGATTTACGACGCTAAGACAAAGGAAATATTGTACAGTTTCAACATTGTGTAAATAAATAAATTAGTCATGCTGTCATTAAGAAATTAAACAATACATATGGATTCTTTGTTTCCCAATCTGAATATCCCAGGCTCGATTACATAATTGAAATAAATAAATTTCAATTTCATATGTGATATCTTTTCTTTTCTTTCTTCTTTTACAATTTTAAAATATTAAAACATGAGTAATTGTTTAAGCATGCACGCTCGGTTTCGTCGTGCATTGGTTAACGTCGTTAGCTACGGTTACGAATGTCTCGGGTTCAAGTCCCGATACGGATAGTTACATAAGTTGATGTTTCAATCGATTTAGTGATTTATGTTTTCCTCCCACCAACTCGATACTAACAACGGGGCGTAATGAGAGCGATTAGCTAACCACTACTCCTGTATCCTTATGCCTTATCCTTATATCCCTACTTTTTGGAAAAAAAAGAGGGGTTGAGCAACTGAGTAAGTAACAAGCAGTTTTTGAAGAAAAATTCTGTTGAGATACCTCCATCGAGAGGCTATATGCTCCACGTTGAGAGCGAACATGCTAAAAAAATTTTTAACCACTTAAATGAAACAAAAAGACAAATTTTCTCACTCGTCTACATTTAAAGAAATTTAAAGGAGTAAGTAACAAGCAGTTTTTGAAGAAAACTTCTGTTGAGATACCTCCATCGAGAGGCTATATGCTCCACGTTGAGAGCGAACATGCTAAAAAAATTTTTAACCACTTAAATGAAACAAAAAGACAAATTTTCTCACTCGTCTACATTTAACGAAATTTAAAGGATATGTATTTCATGCTCCGGGCTTGACTTTATAATGTCGTTTATGCGTACTGGGTATAAGGTTTCATATTTAGTTAACAATATTTAAATAGTTACGTCTGAGCATTTATTTTATTAAATAAAAATGTTTTCATAACACTGCCGAATTTGGAAAACGTCAATTTTTTAAATATTTTCAACTTATAACATGCATCAGAAAGAATATTTCAAACCAACACGCCACCTGGAAAAAATACTGGTGTTGAAAAGTCGTAGAAATTATTGTGGAAAAGTTTTCCATTCGCCAAAAGAGCGTTTTGAAGTAACATTGGTATTAATGACTCTTCGTGCTGGCACGCCACTTTTATAGTTTTCAAAATGGTGATACCTTGTGATCGTAGAACTAACAAATCTAAAATATGTTTGATTGTTTTCTTGCTTACGTATCTTATGACAGTCGTTGAAACTTTTTTTATGTTCTTCAAATTAGGCAGAAAAAATGTGTTCTTTTTATTTATAAGTATCGAAATAATTATGTTCATTTTAACTTAACTTTTACCACCCTTACCGCTGAGCGTACCTTTATTTTACGAAAATATAATAAGATACCAAAAAACTTTTGGTTGCTTGTGGAATGTGGCTGTTTACCATAATTTAATTGTGTTTTAAGTTGACTACAGACTTCAAAATTAACATTATCACTTCAAATTTAAGCCGTCATTATTATTTCACGACCAGCATTTATTAGGTCATTAATTATTCAGTAAAAAAATATAAACGGTCAGTAAGTAATTCCATAAATATTGCGTATACACGTGGTCAGTTATTAAAATATACGATCAGTAATTTATATAAAGTGGTCAGCAATTAATCACTTTTAAGGTGTTGACTGCCAATAATTCTTGGTGGAAAGGCATTGTATTTTAAAAAATAAAAAAAAAATGTTTTTACTACTTCCACATGTTTATAATGATCACGACCGGTTTCGCTCATCACAACTGAGCAGTTGATAATTTTCGATCACTTTTTTTGACTTTTGATAACTATAAACATGTAGAAGTAGTACAAACAAATTGTGGTTTATCAGTTATTAAATTACGCGTCAGATATCTATAAACAACGGTCAGTTTTTAAATTAAACCTAACTTAACCCAACCTTTATTTAATTGGCAATTATTTACTGACCAAACATAATTATCATCTAACCCTTTATCGAATTAGTTTTTGACATTTTAAGACAAAATGAAAATTTGTTATGACTTGAGATCTACTAGCTCTTTTTATGACGCCAAAATATAATTAAATCCAAAAAAAAAAAACGATAAACTTCAAGAAAATATTAAAGCTTTGTTTATTGAGTCTGTAGATAATTAGTTTTGTTGTACCGAATTTAAGTGTGGCAATTTCATCGTGCATTACTTATCCAGCCGTGGCCATGAAATTCCGTGAACAAGCGAAAGAGGGAATCTTTTTGTTTTATTTTTTAGAAATAAGTGTTCAGTTCTGTCGTTGTAGGATAAAATGAAATGAAGGAACAAACTGCCTCTGGGGAACGAGCTCCGACTGTACTCTTCAATTAATATGAACACAATTCAAGAAAAAAATCTGGACAAAGTCTCAAATGACTGTTATTTTGTAAAAAAATTGTTATCATTTTTTATTATAATGCCCATTTTAAATTATAAGGCAATTTATAATAGAAATAATAGACCCTAAATCGGTGAAAATCATTCATAAATATTTCGTACAAAAATATATTTTTATCTCCAATATTTACCTTTCAATGTTACAATGATTAGTTTATCATTGATAATAATATATCGTCCTTGTTCTGGAAGAAGACACTTACCTTAAAACACCAGTTTTAAGTAATTGAATTTTGATGTTTTTCCAATGTTTGAAATGCCATACCATTTTCATTTAGTTTGTATAAACAAAACTGTTTTTAAATAAAAGATAATTAATTTGTAAAAATAAGCATTTTCTTTCATACTTGGATAGATATAAGCAAAAGGGAAACAACTGACGTTTTTAGGTATTTTGAGTTATGATTGGGAACTGGCCAGAAAAGTTCCAAAGTTCGATATGCTATAGAGATTCAATTTGGATTCGGGCTAGTTTTCATTTTATTTACATTATTTCCCTTTTGCTAAAGGTACAAAATATATTGAAACATCAAATTTTCTGTCACGATAAAAGAACCAACTGATGAACAGAGTGATCCACAATATTTAACATTTTAGCCAGGAATAAAAATATTATAACATAAAATTTATCAAGGTAACTTTATAAAATAAAATATTTCGTTATAATCCGTAATTATTCACTGAGTATTCAAAACATAAAAATATTAATTTACACTTGGTTCCCTTATGATAAATACATTTTTCATCGCTTAACATATAGAAGGGAAGAATGTCAAAGGGAACCAACTGACAGTCTGAAGATGCTTTTTAAAGATGCTGGACACCCTGGTTTTGTTTGTTAAGTTTAAGTTTTATTAGGGTCCATAACTGACAGCGCACAGCTTTAATGGCAATGATTCTTGGTAGTCGAACCGAGTTATTGTCGTTGAAATCAATCGGTTTCCTTAGGGCTATAGCTAAAAATTAGAAAGCGTCCAGCGGACGAGTCTATTATTGACAAAAAGGGGAGGAACCTACAGTGGTTGAAGGTTAATTTTTATTTTGGCGGACAGTCGGCTCTCGGAGACCTTCGGCTACAGGACGCCGATCGCCAGGTATAGCAAGTCATTATAAATTGTTTTTGTTTGTTTTGAAATTGGACTTAATTTAAATTTAAAATCCTGTATTGTGTTATTTGTATTATAACTTAAAGGTAAATTCATGTGTTAAGTAAATGTAAATGTAGACTTTTATGTGTTACTGATATTCTGTGTAATAAACCACTGCATCTTTGTCAATTAAATAAGAGATGAACTGGATTTGAAATGGTGTTTTCTTGAGATCCCAGACCTCCCAGACGGTGATAATCAAACATTCGCCCCTCTTCGATCTGGATCTTCTCAGACAATATTTTGTAAATCTATCGCAACCATAATTTTGTTAAATACTAATACACTGTCATAAAAAATATGTCTACCAGAGTATTAGTGGATTTTTTTCACCATTTTCACTCCCAATTTGAAGCATATGGGCTGTTAATGGAAGTATCTCAAGGAAAGTTTTACAGCAAGAACTGATTATTAGTTTCTCAGCTTTTATCAATCAAAGAGAGTAGAGATAGAAGGACAGACCTAGGAAAGGTCTAGTGGTTAGAAATAAGTTTTTAGGATTGGAACAGAAATCCAAAAATCGATTTAAAATCAATTTATGAAACCGTCCGACTCAGATTTAAATACGTCAGGTCCGTAACCGAAACCAACAACGTTGACCATTGCACCACGGTAGTAAGGGTTTTTATTTCTAGCTTAGGTTCGACAGATATTCGAATCATCATTTAACATATGATTGCTTCTAGATGGTGAACAAATTAAATCAATTATTTTTATGAGCAATAAAGTTTTAATTTATAGTTTAACTCCACAAGAATCTTCATTCAATAATTCATTGTTTCCATTGCCTATATAAATTTCACACTTTTAAGATGCTGTATCATTTCTTGGTGAAAAAGGATTAAGTACACACTTTCTGGAGATATTTTACAATATTGCATAATGTTCATTACCGGTTTGAGAAAAACCCTTCCTGATCATGATATAACATTGTAAAATTAGCAAAAAAGCGTTGTGTTTTTTTATAAATAAAAATGTCTCTATAAATATAATTAAAATACAGCTTATTTGGCTGTTGTTATTATTTTTTAAAAAATGAATTGGAATATATGTTCTATGTCATAATAGTTAAAAATTCTTTAAAAGAAAGTTTGCTTTTCATTTAATAGATCTCATATTGTTGAACTATTCACAAGGTATCGACACCCTACTCCAAACAGTGCTGACAATGCGAGATTTTTTTGTATCATCTCGTCTGGTAAGTATGGAAAGAGGATGTGATTGTTCCAAACACTTTGGATATATTTACTTACACATGACATTGTCTTAAAAGGATTTACGAATTATGAGGGATGGGGATGGATTTGTTTTGTGTAAAGAATTTTTTATTCGACTATAAAGACGTCTGGGGTGCATGATCATATTTATCAACTCTGCGTTGGTAGATAGTTCATTTATAATAGACTAGCGAGTACCCGGCATGCGTTGCAATGCCACTCAAAGAAAGAAAGTGTTTGTGTTTTAATTCTGTTGAGTGCTTTTGTATACAAAATATTTTTTGTTTTTCTAAGAAACTTATATAACATGCAAGTTCATATAAATTGTGTACTCATAAATTCTGCTATAATAAATTTAGAGAAAAATATTTGTTTTTTAATGTAGGAATGTATCATCACTAAAGACTTTTGTGAAGTAGTAGGAGAAACCTTAGACATCTGGAAAATTCAAAAATGGTTAAAAAATATATGAATGTAAAATTAAGACATCGAAAATATTCCTGGATGTGGAAGACAAACAAAGCGATGATATCCTGGCTTCTAAAATCGAAGCAAATCATACCAGAACTATTCATCAACTAACCGAAGCAATAAAGTACTCCTATACAACAGTGCAAAGACACATTAATTAAGAAGATTGGTAAGACCTGAAAACAAGGTGTATGGGTTCCACACGAACTAAGCGAAGAAAACAAATGACAATGTGCGTCCCACGTGGCGAAATTGACTCTGGATAAAATCAAGAAACTTGGCTGGAAGGCCTTGTTTCTACTAACTATTTTTTATTTAGATTGATGAAACATTTTCTGGTGCAAAAAAAATTCAAAATGCAGACGATGTGAAAAAAGGAGTATCCAAATATTTTGAATCAAAGCCTCCAACATTTAAAAATAATGGGATTAAAAAATTGATTAAGAGGTGGAAAAAGGTATCCTTACGTGAAATTATTATTACGAATTTTTGAAATATAAATAAATGTTTAAAAATATTTTCTTCGTTTCATTAAAAAACGAGTCGTTTCAAAACACCGAAAAAATTCATTGTTTTTGTATGTAGTGAATCATATAAATAACAATACACACTGACTTTTAATATTATTTTTATTTGAACATAAATATGCTACAGATTTGACCTCACAATTGACTTAGGTGAGCACCAAAGGGCGTTTACCACTCGGCTACTGGACGAGTTTAAAATTACGCGTTTTAAATACTAAATATAACTGACACTTTCTCTCGAAACGACCGACATATTTTGAATCCTTAAATTTGATGTTGATATTCAACAAACCTCGAAATTATAATACATACTAGCTTTGTGATAGCTCTTTATGGGATTGGTTGGCCAAGTCGTCCTTCGGAGAGAGGACTTAGTTGCTTCTGCTGGTAAACTAAGTGCCAGGTAAGGACTTAGTATATACTTAGACCGAAACTTGATATAGCAGTAGAAGTCTCGTAACACTAAAAGTGGTTATTTTAATCATGACACACATTTCAAATAATATTATATTATATTCAATTTCATGAAATAGTTAAAGTTACGTATGACGATATTGCAAATATTTTGTGTCTGACATAATGTGTTTAAAATTTTTTACATAATTAATCGGAATCAATTTTTTATGAAGAACGTTTCATGAAGTAGCGCTTATCGAATTAATACAATGAAGTACTCCTACAATGAAGTCTATCCTAAAAAAAAAAAAAGTGTTACCAACGAATCCATCGAAAAAAATGCATGCTTTGCACATACGCCACAACTTGCCACAACAATATTTATGTTTTTCTCGCTTTGGTTTGTCTTAAAAGTCAAATAGACATTAATTAATAAATCTTTTTTTATAGGCTCAAGCTACTTGATTTCCTCAAAATATAATATTTACATTTTTTAAGTAAACAATAACAATATTAAATTAAAAAATAGAGATATATTTTATTTAACCTATTATTCATTATACCATGACCTGGTATTAAAAATCTGTGTTTACCGACAAATAACAGTTAATTATGTTTTGATGTTATGACTCTTCCAGTAGTAGTAGGTCTTCGATTTAGCATAATTCTTTTTAAATTCAGTTTTATTTCTAGAATCATAAAACGTAAGAAAAACTAATCTATGCCAAGATTCTAGGCAGGTGTAGTGGCCAAAAATATTTATTTGATAGAAAGTTTTTGAACAATTCGCCTGAGTACATTGTTTGAGACAGCGAGATGCAATCTCAGTGGAATTGTATTATTATACTTACATTTTGAGGTTATCATTCATTGATTGTGATTTGATAGATAGATTTTCTTGCATTGTAAGTACACAATATACCTAAGTATATTATAATATTTCAAAATAAATTAATAATAAAACTACCGTGATGTAATTTCAATCAAGTAATTTATTCCATAGATTGTTTCCAATGTTAAATTTTCTACCATTTATGTTCTGGAAACTCGGGCCCGTGGTTAAATAGTCAAAGCTTTGGATACGGATCTCAGGGGTTCAAACACTAATACGGACAATTTCATAAATTGATTTTTCAATCGACTTATGGATTTCTGTTCGGCATGGGTGTCTGTAATTTGTAAAATTCTCTCCAACCCATCCGATCCTAAAAACGAGGCGTGGCGAGAGCGATTATCTAATGCTGCCCTAGCTCTATTCTCCTATTACTACTCTCACCAAAAAAGAGAGGTTGAGCAACTGATTAACAAAACTTTTGTTGAGATACCTCCAGTAAGAGTCCATATGCTTTACATTGGGGCAAACATGGTTTTCAATGTATTTTTGATGATTAAATCAATAACAAAAACGTCTCAATTTTGAATTTTATGTACGAATTAGTCACAAAACATTGATTGAAAGTTATTGCAGCAAAATATCAACCCCTCGTTGGGATTCAAACACTGCGCGCACAGCGTGTCTAGTTGTGTAGTGTACAATGCTTTCGACGTTTGCAAAATTGCATGAAACTAGTTTTGCCTTCTAAACATTTACATTTCAAGCTAACTAACAATTATCATGGTAAATAATGGAAAGTCTGTCGGTAGAGCTTTCTTGCTTTCATATTGACAAACTCAATTTCACAACCTGGTCAAGACATGAATTTATCTTAAATTTAAATTGCTCCAATTTTGAACTCTTTCATAAGTTTTGTCACTAAAAACGCTTGTTTCACCTTTGTGCATGTTAATACGTTCTAGTGTATGGATGGATTCAACCTTTTAAAGATTTGTAGGGATACATGACGCCGAGGATTTGCGAAATGTGAGATCTGAGAAAATGTCTTCGGTCAGCAAAAATTATAATTGTGTGTAAAGATTTTTTTTCCATAAAATGACACTTTTATCAAGTCATCATTTCACACAACAGCAGTTACAAAATGTGATACTGCTGAGTGCAAAGGTAAGTAAATACGTCATTGTAAAAGGAGACTGTCTGCAAGCGTGAGAATCATCATATGCAATTTTTGGAAAACGCAATACAACGATAGAAGAATATAGAAAATAGATCATCAGTCTCTAGCCACTCTCCGGCCATGTAACATCCACTCCAGACTGCATAACTGACCTCACCATTATCATCATCTGTCCTGCGGCTTAATCACGTCAACACTCAATATTGAAAGCACATATTCCTAAAGATTAAAATTTATACTGAAGTTCCATCAAGCAGTCTCAATCAATACCTAAAAATGAAGTAAGTAGAGATAGAAAGATAAGGCTAGGGCAGGACTAGTGGTTAGCTAATAACCATCGCTATACTCCGTTTTTAGGATTGGATGGGTGGGAAGGAATTTTAGGCATCACGCACATTCAGGATACGAACATAAATCCATAAATCCTTGTGACTTGAACCCGAGACATCCGTAACCGTAGCCAACGACGTTAACCACTGCACAATGGAGCCGACTCTGAAATAAAACACATACAATAAAATAAAAAAGTAAATCGATGGCTAACACATTTATTGAGTTGTAGACCAGTTTTATCATGTCTACCAATATTACACTTCAAAATATAGTACAAATATTCCACAAAATTAGACAAAAAGCTTAACTCCAATGGGGAAAAAATAAAATACATAATGCTTTTATAGAATGTAGTGTACATTTTTTGCGATAGGTGGTACGCCGTAGAAGTTGGCTCTATGAGAACGTCTAACCGAGTGGGCGTCCAAGGCAAACGCACCCATTAGAGATGCTTTTAATCACCCCTAACATAAACCGCACCTCGTAGGGGTCCTAATTAATGGGCCGGAAGCAACCTCAGTGGCGCCCTACGGTGAAGCGACAAAACAACAACTTTGTTTGTAAGACAACATGGCGGTCAAGGCAGTGCTGCCTGGCGGACAGACTTGGAAACTTATAAGTGGCCAATGGATGTGATTGGGAAAACATGTTTTGATATGAATTATTATCGCCATAAGAACTACAATATCTGAAAATGTAGAAATAATACAAACTATGACCAGAAATATTAAACATAGTATTGATTTAAGCACCATTGCGGTATTCAAATAGAACGCAAGTAGACAAAACCGTTGAAATACAAGACTATTTGTGTAACATGATGACTTATTATATTATTTTATACATATTGCTGAAATATTTTTAAATGTAATTATTATCGTATATTTTTTTAATTTGATTGAATAACCAATGATTTCATTTTCTAATAATCCCAGATAAGAATCAAAAACTTTTTAATTGAATTTTGATGGTCAGTATTTTCAAAGGGTTTTCATTACATATGGAGAGTATACTAATAGAACTAATTAAGTCATTGAAACAAGTAATGATATAATTGCATCTTCAGCATTTTGTTTTCAAAATACTCTCTCTGCCAAGTACAATTGTTTGTTTTTTAAAAAGATCTTTTGTACATTAAAAATAGTAATCTTTTTGCCATCCAAATCGTAAAATTTGGTATCGATGAGTTATAGTTATAGGTATCACTTCAAAGGTGTTAGGTGTCAATTCTTGGTGGAAAAGCATTATATTTTAAAAATAAAACACAATTTATTTGTACTACTTCAACATGTTTAACAGATATGTGGAAGTAGTACAAACGAATTGTATTTTATTTTTAAAATAGTTAAGTATATTGTGTTATTTTCCAGAATAAAAAAATAACCATATGACTTTTGTTATGTCCAAAAGATTATTTGATTTTTTAAAAATGCCCACAGCAACCGATCACTGGACTCAGTTATCGATTGTGCGGTTTATTCTTTAAGTATAAATTTCGATTACAAATGGTTTTGACAAGATGAATAATATTTTAAAAACGCAGAGACAAAGGATTTGATCGACAAACTGACGTGAAGTGTGTAAATTTTCGGCTATAAACTCGCTCTAATTTCTATAATTAAAGTACTGCATTATATATTTGTTGAATTGATTATATTTAGAAGATTTCTGGGTCACGCCTAATTGGTTGCGTAACCTATTAAATTTTATTACCTTTAAGAATAAATATTCGATTTTGTTATTGTTATCATGAGATGAATGACCCTATTAAGTTCATATTTAAAATATTATTTAGTGTAAGACGGGGTACATAACACTTAATACAGTTTTTTTCAAAGCCATTATATCTTATGACTTCATATGTTCCACCATTACGTAGAGCGTTAAATTGCACACATTTTGACTTGTAAAACAAAAAATCATCAAAAACTGACATCTCGCGTTTTGTCAGTATAACCTTCATATCTTTTAAAATGACATACATTATAATATTTTATGATATTTGCTCTTTAACATTTCAATTAATCCAAAGTTCACGATCGAATGTCTTTTAAATCAACTTTGTAAAAGCTGAATTTTTTAAATATAATTTTTTTGATTATAATCACCTTTTGTCCAAAACTTTTATATTTTCCAGCAGAATATATTGTTAATTTATTATTGCAATGACATTGAGATTACTACGGCCATATTTAACCAACAGGTGTGAGAAAGTAGCCTGTCTGGCAAGTTGTGCCCGTGAATGGGTGTAGTCGGATAGAAGGCATAGCGACCAGACACTCCTGCGGGACAAATAGGTAACCTGAATCCTAATTTGTTTATATTAAGTGATATAAACATTACAAACGAGTCGAGAGTCAGTGGACTTAAATTGCAGTATTAATTCTAATGCTGCTAAGAGTTGTAAGGTAAAATTTAGTACTAACTCGCTACTAAAGTAAACAAATATGTTGATAAAGTCAACATATTTATAAAATGAATGTTAAAATCATGAATTAAGATTATTAGAAAAATTTTAATTGTTTTTTCATGCAATAGTTATTATGTACCTATGGAAATGATTTATTTTTTAATAATATATCTCGTTGAGTTATAATTAATTTGATAATCTCTATGCCATAATGTTAAAAAGTTTTCGGTCCCAAAATGTAAGACTAAATCTATTTTAAGGACAAAATAGAGACTATTATATTAATTAATAATTAAGGTAAATGTACGGGTAGTTGACCATATTCCAGAAGTCGACATTTTTCAATAAAATTGCCTAAAATAAGAAACTTTAGATTCAGACAAGTTAAACCATCATTTGTTGGATTGAGGAACTTATATTTATCGTCTCGCAGAGAAATGGATGATGTATCTGCAGGGGAACAATATGCTCCGAGAAGCTTGTACGAAGTAAGCAAAGCTCTCAAAATTGTATCGTTTCCCAATACCACAAACATAATGTACATATGTAAAATAGCACCGCAGTAGACATAAATTAAATAAAGCCCATACATAAATTAACATGATCAGTTGCTACGACTGTTAGCTATCCACTAGCGTAACAATGTTTTCCATTAGAGGCTGTATGCTGGTTGAGTGAAAGCGCATTCACTTAATACAATATTAAAGCCACATAGCCATGAGCTTTATGTGACAGTAAGACGGTTGTGTTTATTTGGCTGGAGCTTTCGTGCGGCTGTATATTATATGCCTACCGTTCCGTACGTGTTATCAAATTCGTTTGTGTTATTTAATGTGTACTGCGCCCTTTTGCACTCAACGAGTACATTCTACAACTTATTATATGCAATGTGGATAAAATACAAATAATTTTGATTTGGTAGTTGTTGCATCCTTTATTGGAATATTATAATTTTCTCAAGCATATAAGCACGAACACTTTTATTCATCCAATTACAGATGATTAAATGCCTATAGATAGTATGGTAGAAATCTGTACTATCATTGAAAATTAAGAAATAGAATGACTGGTAAGTCACATTCCGTTTAATTGTTCAAATAAGTGTACATATGATTAATATTTGTAGCAGAAATCATATCTTCACTGTACTGGAAGAATTTGGTAAGTAAAATATTGACAGCGATGAGTAAACAGCAAACGAAAATTTTAACTCGTAGGATAAAGTCTTAAATTTTAAAAAAATAAAACGTAATTCATTTGTACTACTTCCATATGTTGATAATGATCATGACCGGTTTACCTCATCATGAGCATTATCAATCGATAAAAATACAAACATAACAGGGCTATTTACATACAATTGAGGGCTCAAAATTAAGGAATATAAAACAATTGGTTCATTAACTAAGACAAGAAAGTACTGATCATCAAAAAAATTATACATAAACCAAATAAAATAGTCTACAACTAAAATGCTAAGAACCTCTTACAAATCAATAAATAATAATCTAAAATCAGAAATATATCTATAATAAAAGTCCATTTACTGAGATTCTTTTTTTAATGACATTGATGATGCATTAAGCAAATAGCAGATTGGGAAAAATTTTATAAGAAATTAGTGAAACATTTTAAAACAATGAAATATTAAATATTAGATATATTGGACAAACAGGAAAAACTTGATAGACTATCACGGTGAGTTATGTTTTTTTTAAATTTGTTATTATAAAATAAAATTAGAAACGTTTTTTATTCCACTGGTTGCATAACTAAAAGTAAAATGCCACAAAATCACCGCCAAATCCATCGAAATAATTGAATTTATTATTCTCATTGAAATCATCATGGACTTTGAAAAATACTACACGGTATATCAAAAAATAAAACTTGCATAACATAATGATAATAAATTATTGTGTTGGCAGTAGAAGGCAATAAATAACAAATAAAAAATGTATACATGTTTTGGGCTTTTCATATTTCGCTGAAATTACATTTGGTAATGAAAAATGTTTGAAAATAAAATGCACGTGGCAAGAGCAATATATTATTCGATTTGTCGAAAGTAACAAGTAATAAATTTCATTTGAGCGGACACTTCTGTATGGTCATCCGGCATATCGGAAATACAGGGATAATTTAATCCGATGCCGAGGGTGTCGCAAAAAGTGTATTAGGGGTTGACCACCGTTTCCGGCCTCAGGCGGAGGCTCCGCGGGGCGCCGGCTGCTGAGGGATGCTGGGACGGAACCACCTTGAATTGAGACTTGAGACCCTTTAATTTTAGTTATAATATTATGTCATTTGAATCATTTTATAGTTTTATTTTAAATAACTTGCAAATTGCATTAACTTACATTTAGATGGTGAAACTGAATAAGTAAAGTAAAGGATTTTTTCCACAAAAATTAAAAAAATATTGTTGTTCACTGCTTCAGCTTCATGCAATATTTCTGACTTGTAAATAAATTAATCATGTTAAAATTAATAGTTTGAAAATTGTTACTTGTTTCGTTTTTTTTTTAACAGTTTTTTTCGATTATTTCTGAAAGTACTTTAAGTGCATCGACTATATATGCAAATAATTAAACTAATATAAATATTATTTGATATATAATTCTACAATAGATAACACAATACATAGAACACAAGCCCAGCAATGTCATCAATTGTAAGTGCGTAAATTGCATTCTAATATAAACTTGATATCAAACATGTAAATAGTATCCTTAAAAGAGTAATAACTATTTCATAACATGTACAAAAAATTGTAAAGTCTTTCACATTACATTAATTGATAATTTAATTTTAATATAATGTGTTTATTTTACCAATAAAATTTCAAAACATAATTAGCTATGGATAATTCTTTTATGTATTTTTATCAAATACTAGTGAGTACCCGGCATGCGTTGCAATGCCACTCAAATAAAGAAAGGGTTTGCGTTTTAATTCTTTTTATTGAAGTGCTTTTGGATTAGAGGTGTGCAAGAGCCGAAATTTCATTAAATTACTCGGTCCGAGCCCGTCATCTTCAGACCCGGCCCAGCTCGAGCTTAAGTCTCAATATCACAATTGTCACCCAAACCCGACCCGATGCCCAGATTTATTTTTCTCAACCCGAAAAAAACCCAGTATATTTTTTAATATAGTAATTCATTTATACTTTTCAAACAATATATGTTATTGTTTCCATATTTCCAATGATATTCATAGCACATGTGAAATAAATTATATAAGTTATGAAAACTATTACCTTATGGCTGACTCATGACACGAACATGATACGAAATATTTTTCTTAAATTTTAATTCCTTACCAGGGCCCGGCCCGAGCCCGAATCTGAATTATCCTTACCGCCCGAGTCCGAGCCTAGTAAAGATCCACGGGCCAAGCCGGGCTTATGCAGACATATTGGATAAGTACAATATTTTTTGTTTTTCCGTCTGGTTCAAAAATGTCACTAGTTGTATTTGATTGTTTTTTTTAGATTTCAGATTTTTTTCCTTCAGAAACCTTGCAACAACTCGCCAAAGTTTGATCGAAATCGAATGAATGGCAAAGGAATGCATAGAGGACAAACAAACAAACAAATCTTCATTTATATATATATATATATATATAGATTATTCGTTTCATCGACAAATCCCGCTGTCCAGATCCGCACTAAATCATACTACCTAAGCGAGACTATAAACATCTTAAGATGCCTAGTCAACAGGCAGTAGATATAACATCGTACAACGCTTTACATTGAGCTAATGGATACCCCCCTTGGTCGGTGCATTTAACGACGTCCATCCACCCCCGACGCTTAATGACAGACGCCCTGGCGGGATCCTAACCTCGATACGACCAACGTCTTTGCCCGACACTCTACCGTGCAATCTTGACGTTGTTTGAAAGGAACTTGGAGGACTTTGCTTATCTGCTAATAGCACTTAATGAAAGCACAAGTAATTTTGACACGTCGTTTATGTTTACAATACCCCGATTGTGTTATACATACGAAGATTTTGATATAAACCGAGTTTTATCGTTAGAATTGTAAACTTTGTTGTACATTTAAGCTTTTGAGCTGTGGAAATTAGAGACAAATGTTTACAATAGATGTTTATTTGAAATGACGATTAATATTCGAATAAAAAATCTGCAATAAAATAAATTAATAGTGAAAAATCCGTTAAAACTTAAGTAACCAATTGAAAAAACATTACCAAATTTTACGATTCTAAAATTATGTCATAAAACAGTTATGACCGATATATTAGTTCAAATAAATATTGATCACTGGCCAAATAGTAATGGGTAATTAACAATAATTGCACTTTATGTTAGATAGTATAAACTTACCACTCAAACTTTGATTTTAATACTTTCCACTTTGGATCAAATAGTATTAACTTATAGCTTTTCAAGGATTTCTATCGTAGACTTTATTTTAAAATTCATAGCCAGACTATAATCGCAGGTCAAATAGTCATTTTGATGGAGGATTTATTTTACTATGTACTTAACATTACCCCTCATACAATTACCTAAGTGAATCTAAAAACGAGAGTATATTGAATTGTACATTATAAATGAATGAATCCTATTATTGATACGGGGACCAAAGTTATATTATATGTTTGATTTTATAATTCATTTTTGGGTTATAAATAATTGCACTTTGTGTTAGATAGTATTCACTTGGTACGTTTGAACGTTTATTTCGATATTATGCACTTTGGATGAGATAGTATTAACTTAGTACAATCAAACTTTGATTTTAAAAGTTTCCACTTAGTCACGGATTCTTTTAACAAAGTGAGTTAAGTTGTAGTAGGTTATGTTAGGGTTGGTCTGGTTTGGTTTGTGTAATGTATTCTAATGCGTGGAGCAAAGAAAATATAGGCGGCCTAATATAGCGTAGAAGAATAAGTGACGTGTGAGTATCTATATTGAGTGAAAATATTTTTTCGTAAGTGTAATATATTTCTTCAATGTTAAAATATATTTTATTATGTGGGATCACTTTATTTTTAGGGAAAGAATTTGTTTTTTGTGGAATGTATTTGTTATAAGTGAAAACTATTTTTATGATAGGGAATATGATCTAAACAAAAGTGCATTTAATTGTAAACCAAAATTAATGATCATATAATATATAGAACTGTATCGAGATTTTTTTTTTTTTTTATCAGTTGATAATGATCGTGATGAGCGAAATCGTTCATGATCATTATCAACATATGGAAGTAGTACAAATGAATTGTGTCTTATTTTTAAAATATAATGCGTTAATTAATGGTTGTCAGAATATGAAAATAAAGGATTTTCTAATTATTTGACGATATTTATACCTTGATATTAAAAAATCTTATTTAATGATTATTTGATCATTCAATTAAACATATCTCTGACCACTAGGCTGCATGAACAAATTTCACACGATTACTGAGGTACTTAATTAATACATTTCGAAAAGAATTCCCAGCAAAAGAATAAAAAACGTCTATTTGTTATTTATTGACCTTAACCTAATGATGATAAAAAAGTGTGCTTAATTTAAATAAATAACGCTAACAAAAATATTTCCGAATATTGAGAAATCATTTTACATCATTATTTAAAAAAATCATTGCGTCCGGATGTTTAAAACTGTAATAGGAAAGGAAACTTTCATTTTTTTGGTGTACTTACGATCATGAAAGAGGAGAAAAAACGTAAAAAAAAGAATAGCAATACATAAAAGTATACAGGGTGTAATGACGTCATAAAAACCGCGGTTCCCCTAGCCACGAGCGCCACTCGTTCGTAAAAAATAATGTTTACTTTATTTGTATTGAAATGATCATTTTATGTTGAACGACTCGCAGGATGAGGGGGGAGGGTCGACCGCGACGGAGTGGAGTGGATTTTCGCGGGGAATATGAAGCCTGCGTCGATATAATTATTATATTATAGTTTATTACTATTTTTGTCTTTCAGTGGATAGTACTTCGAAATATGTTTTTTTCATTCTGCTTAAATATTGTCGGTTAAAATCCAAGTCAAAGGTTTATTGTAGTTTCAATTTCAAAATTATGTTTTTCTACATTATGTCAATAAGTGCGCAATTTTTAAAATAACAAACATTTATCAATACAATAAGTGCAAGATATCCTCATTAGTCTATCAACGTTTTCAACTTACTTCAATTATTTTATACGATGTTTATAACTGGCATATATCTGACCTGTGATATCACTTAATTTTTTTAAAGTTCAATCCTTGTCACGCTTCGTCGCTATCGGATAGAAAATTGGTGTGAACGAATGTTATCATAACACTTTTATTAAATTTGGATTATTGAGATTTTGTACACTTCCATGTATTTTTCACTAACTTAGACCACCCAGTCAAATAAAACTACTGCTCAAGTGCGTTAGCCACTCGGCTATAGACCCAGCAATTTAAATGGACACTTCATCGGTATCTGTAGTCAAATGCTAAGAGTTTCACCTTAGCTATCAAATGGATTTAATAAAAAAGTAAAGTAAAATTGAGTTTTATTGAGTTAGCATGTAGCACTTTTTGTACAAACATTCATATAAATGTTTACATGTAAGCTTCTGTAGCCTAATTTTAAGAGCTTTACACTAACAATCAGATGGGCTTGAGCTCAAGTACCAGCGAGATCAAAATCAAATTTATATTTTTACAATTTATATTTGAAATCAACATGGTCATGGGCGCTCGGGAATTAAAATTATAAATTGTTTGGCGTATTGGTCACACAACAACAATAGATTTTTTATTTTAAGCATTACAGTTATGGTAATAATTTTTGATTACTTTAAAATTATCACATCTCTTAAGAAATAATTGAAAAAAAACTCTTTCGACGCACTGTCCTTTTTTTTTTTTTTGAAAAATGTCATTTTAGTGTAGTACCTTAAGTACAAAATACTGAAACGTAAATATTGGCGGAGCGAGAAAGCACAAATATTAACATGTTAAGTGATGGGGACTGTAACATTCTGAGTAAGGCAATAACTGCACGCCAGCGAAACAAACAGCATCCTCAAATAATAATGCGTTCAATTTTCTTAATAACCCGGCAGATGCGGAGTCTCGCTACTGCTAAACCCGAAAACATTTAACGAATTATCATATTATTCCGTTACACAGGAAGTATGACACTTTTCATGTTATTTTGAGTTAAATGAATTATTTTTGGCTAAATATGATAAATATTAGGATGCAAGCTTCTTTATGACATAGCAACGAATGTTTAGCTGGTTGAGCACCAATCGTTTTATTTAATAATATCCGCTTCCTATGTTTAATATACAGGTTCTTTATGGAACATATCTCTACATAAGTTTATCTGTGAGGGCTGCTTGTTGTTGAGTCATTCGACCTTTCTTATAAGGATTGATTAAAGATATAAGAATGGGGCTAGGCCCGTTGTAGAATCAGATTGAGTGGGAAAGATTTAAGACATCACATACACACATGCATTTGAAAATAATTCGATAGTTTGATTAAAAAAATTAAATATAAAAGTGTCCGTACTGGATTTCGTATTTCCGTATTTCGAAGTATATTTTATAAACAGTCCCTGCTTTCAATCTGTTTAGAGTGATGAGTTTCACGAGAAATAGATCTTAGTCAACTGGCCAACCTCTCATGATCAAGGTTAAGGATGAAAGGATACGAAAGAATTATTGATTGGCTAATCGTAATAAATAGTATTCTTCACCTCCTCAACGTGAAAGATATCCATGCCTTTGAATACTTATGAATAAATAAATATATACATAAAATGGCGAACTATTCACTGTGTTGAGTAAAACGAAAGCTTTAGATTACCCATCCGCTAAAAAGGCGGTACTTGGAATATATCAATTTATCATTTCGCTGATGGAATACAAATAAAAATTAATTTTATTATTAAAAACAACATTAAAAATACATTACCTAGATATTGAAAATTTGCTATACATCGTCTTTCAAAATATTGTCATTTAAAAACTACATTGCGTTCAGAAACACTCATCAAAAGTAACTTTGAATAAGCAATTGAAACTTCAAGAGATTTCAGTGCACAGCTTTTATTATCATTTGCAGAAAAAACTTAAGCTGTTAGTCAATCATACTACTACAATCATCATATCGACGGTTTTTTGACCAATTGATGTAACCCTCAAAAAATACGTAAATGAGTTATTGATTGGATCTCATTTTAAAGACGACAGAGCAGGTTTCTACGAAATAATGGAAATCATAAAAATAAATTGACTTTTTGGAAGAGAAACATCATTTAACATTTGATCCGTCTACTTGATACTACCTACGTATAGTTCCGTATCTGCAAACATGAGAATTTACAAGAGTGCATTTCAAAGATTCATAACACATTTCACATTTTCTATAAAAACAGTTTTTATAGAAACAGTTTCAGTTTCAACTGAACAGTTTCCTGAACAGTTTCAATTTTGATGGTTACATCAATTGGCCAAAACACAAAGAATTTTCAATGGTAATAAAACAAATTTGTTATTCCCATACCATCGTTTCCATTGCAAAACTGTGTATCTGGAAAATCTCAATTTTTCATGGGACATGCCTTAAATGATCACTAATCCAAAATAAATAATTTGCTTTACAGTAGATACTGTATAAATGTCAACGAAAATCATTTCGATGATTCTTAATGACGCACCGCGTGGTGGCCATATGCTTCACAGTGAATACTGTGAATGAGGAAGTGCTCCAAAGTACTTAGACGTCAAAAGTTTTTTTTAAATCGAATGTGTAAGCTTTTTATTAGATAATGTAGTAGTCTCTTGACGGTTACAGCATAAAAGATAAAAGCATACAATTAAATGCACTTAATTTAGATCATATTCACTTTCATAAAAATACTTTTCACTTATAACAAATACATCCCACAAGAAAAATAGTGACTCACATAATAAAACATATTTTAACATTGAAGAAATATATTACATTTACGAAAAAATATTTTCACTCAATATAGATACTCACACGTCACTTATTCTTCTAACCTATATTAGGCCACCTACATTGTCTTTGCTCCACGCATTAGAATACATTACACAAACCAAACCAGACCAACCCTAACATAACCTACTACAACTTAACTCACTTTGTTTAAAGAATCCGTGACTAAGTGGAAGCTATTAAAATCAAAGTTTGATTGTACTAAGTTAATACTATTTAATCTATAGTGCATAATATCGAAATAAACGTTCAAGCGTACCAAGTGAATACTATCTAACACAAATTGTAATTATTTATTACCCAAAAATGAATTATAAAATCAAACATATAATATAACTTTGTTCCCCGTATCAATAATAGCATTCATTCATTTATAATGTACAATTCAATATACTCTCGTTTTTAGATTCACTTAGGTAATTGTATGAGGGGTAATGTTAAGTACATAGTAAAATAAATCCTCCATCAAAATGACTATTTGACCTGCGATTATAGTCTGGCTATGAATTTTAAAATAAAGTCTACGATAGAGATCCTTGAAAAGCTATAAAGTTTAGCGAGAGAGTTCTTGTCGGTTATTACTAAATCACTTGAGAGTACAGACAGAAGAGAGGAAGTGAAAGAGGAGATGGGGATACTTTCAATGTAATGTCTTTCCTAATAGAAACTCTTAACGTAATCATGAAGGGTGCATTGAGTACGTATTATTTTTTATTTTATTTTAAAATAATAGCAATTCAATACATTATACTGGAATTAAGTTGTTTAAGACGAAAGGCGAAACCTGGGTGTACACAATTTTAGCGACACAAATTTATAGCCACTCACATATCTTTTATATAAGATTATATTGTCTTCATACCAACTTCAATTTTTAAATCATATTTATGATGAAACACAATGCTGTTTATATAATTAGGTAATAATTAATTTGATTATTTAAATAATTGTTACTTTTCCGGTATGTTGCGTTCCAGTGTATTAAGTCAAGAATATTAAAAAGTCACTTTCCAAAAAAGGGATGTAGAGGGAGCAATTAGCCATATCCTTTTCTTTCCTTACTCACTCCAAAATAGAGACATTAAGCCACTGAATAACAAGATATTTTCGTAGAACCACTTCAGTTGAGATAAGTTTTATTAAGAATCCGTGTGTTCCACACTTTAATTGGTAAATTTTGACATGCATAACAAAGAAGAAGCTAAGACATTATTTTCATTTTTTTTTGTTGTGTCAACTGCAGTTTAGTAGTTTTAGGTGATTATAAGAATATTTGTAGTCCCTAATGGTATCCATACAGCATACAGTGCTTTTTAATTGCTTATGACGACATCTCGACAATACCTACGTATAATCCCGTATCTGCAAACATGACATATTACAGGGAGCGTCTCAAAGATTCAAAACGCAATTGCAAAGTAACGGCTGCATCATCTCCTTCAAAATTGGGACAGTGCTACTATTTTAGATCTAGTTTCTTATTTATATAAAGTTTTGCTGAACAGTTTATAGTTTTTGAAATATTACAATACGAAATTGGATGATTTTATATTTTCTAAAGACTTTCGTATACGTGGCTAGTTACGTGTTTATACATTACGAAAAAATGGTGAAGTAGGTACTTTTCCCAATGTTTTTTGATGCCTACATATTAGAGGACTGCAAGGGGCGAAATTTTACCCGGTCCGAGACCGACATCTTTACACCCAGCCCGGCCCGGCTGAAGCAGGAGTCTCGATATCACACTTGTTACCCGAAACTGACCCGAAGCCCAAATTTGTTTTCCTTAGCCCGAAAAAGCCGATTTATTTTTCTATTGAGAAATTCATTTTTAGATTTCAAACAACATATTTTATTATTTCCATATTTCCAACTATGACAAGTGTTTTGAAACAGCAAAGTTTTCATGATTTTTCTTTCAATTTCAATTTTAATCTTGCAAGACAAAACGTGTTAACGGTAATACTATTTTCTATTTGCTCGAGCATTTGAAGGCGAACGAAGAATTTAAGAAATATTTTATTTCTACATTAAAAATCAAAGCAATGAAATATTTATATTGGAACCAGGTTGTACTTTGCTTAACGATAGTTGATCAGTATTGAGTTAGAAAAACAAATTTGCGATACATTTACACTGAAGCTAATTTTCATAAAGATGAAAAACGTATCGGCCATTGTTATAAAACCAGTTGAATAAAGAAAAAAAAAATATTATATACTAATGCATGCTTTGCAATGCCACGCAAAGAAAGAAAGGGTTTGTGTTTTAATTCTGTTAATTGAAGTGCCTTTGGAATTTTCAGAATATTTCTGTTTCGTCTAGTGCCTACACGAATAAATCAACAGGTTTTTCCGAAATGTCACTGTGTGTACGTATTTGATTCTTTTTTTAGACTTCAGATTTTATTTTATTTTTCTTCACAAACCTTTACGGGTGTGCGCACAACAACTCACCAAAGTTTCATCGAAATTGAATAAATGGTAAAGCAATGCATAGAGGACAAACGAATAAACAAACAATCGTTCGTTTTTATAAATACAGTTTTAGGTTCATAAGAGATTATAAATCGTACGAATTATTAAAATATTGATAAATATGTTTCAAAAAATTTTGTTTTCAAAATGCATACATATCAATGAGGGCAAGAATTATGCTGATGAATACATGTTTTTTTAAAAGTGATTTTTTAAAAAATATAATCAATATTATTTATCGTCATGCTCTCTTGAAAATTGTAGTTACTAGCTTTACGTTCTAATATTATAGCATATATACTCTTTTAGTATTATGTATCAGTCATTACTCACAGTTAAGAAGTAAGAATCGCTAGTCACATTAAAGATTATATTTTTGATGAAATCATTATTGTAATTCTTCTCCAAGAGACCAACATGTATTGTTAATATTAAAAATGCTGTTTGTATCATTTTAAGTATAACAAACTCCATGAAATCGCGTATTTTATACATGTAGGTTTTTACTTTTTAGGTGTTAACAGCCAATTCTTGGTGGAAAGACATTATATTTAAAAAAAAACACAATTAATTTTTACTACTTCCACATGTTTATAATGATCAGGGCTGGTTTCGCTAATCACGAGCATTATCAACTGATAAAAACACACACATAACAGGCCTATTTATATAAAATTGAGTGTTAAAATGAAGGTATATAAAACAGATGGTTCATGAACTAAGACAAGAAATTACTGATTAGCAAACAAATTATACATAAATCAAATAAAATAGTCTACAATTAAAATGTTATGAACCTCTTACAAATCAATAATACTAATCTGAAATCACAAATATAGCTACATTAAGAGGGTTCATTAATTTTTTCTTATAATTTTTCCAATCGGCTAATTGCTTAATGCATCAGTAATGTCATTAAAATATTTTGCTCAGTTAATGGACTCCTAGGACTACTCGTAAATTGCATATTTTCTTATAGCACGGCTTGTAACTTAATGTTGTTTTGCCCAGTTCCATACGATGATAAGTGAAAAATTGGATGTTTTGAGTTAATTTAGCAATTCGTTGTGCGGGATATTAAACAGCGCACTTCTACAGTTCCACTAAAGTACAGCTTAAAAAATGTACAGGTTTTCTCTCAAAAGGCAGATATTTACATATGGATATCAGCAAAATTAAATAATTTCTCAGATACATACATATCGTATTGTGGAAATATATTTTTGTGAATCGTGGCGTTCCATAAAGAAATAACCTTTAATCCAAAAACTATAAACTATTGACCAACTATTTGACCACTTTTTACGAGTCAGTTTAGATGAGTCAAAACTTTGATTGTCCAAATCTCAAAACTACCAATTTCTAGTTGTATCACTATGGAACTAGGCCATTGATATATTCTAATTAAATACCGATTGCTTGTCGAATTCTTGAAAAAGCCACGAATAAAAATACAGAAAGGCATAATGTCGATAATCATTTAAAATTAACTTAAATAAGCAATTATAAATTTCTTCAAGTTCTCACGAATTCGTTTGCAGAAAACCGCGACTTTCGCCAGCGAGGCGCTAAAACCAGAAAGCCTTTCCGCCGCGACGCCACTTCCGTGTAAATAAATAAGAGTTAATTCATTCCATATGATTTAGTGCCTTCGAGTTAGTATAAAGTACGCTAGGTAGTTTTTGCAGCAAGCACTTGGGAGCAAGTGCGTTCGCTGCTTCGGCTGTGCGGTCTCGACGTTGTGGGACAGTGCTCCGCAACCTTTTCTCATCCACGGCACACTTAATGACTTCTCAGAATTTCGCGACACACCACAAGCAAAAACATAAGTAAACTTCAAAAACAAAATTCACATTATAATTTGAATTAAAAATAGCCAATGTTTCTTTGTATCACAGAGAAGATTAATATTTGAATCCCATTTCATCATATTTCAAAAATTGAAGACTCTTGATTTGATGTTTACTGTTTTAATAATTTCGTTTATTATTTTTAATAATTCATACGGCTAGTTAACCATTAATGCTTTCCAATATATACAGCAATGATTCCATCGAATGTCATAACCTTTGAAAACATCGTTTTTTTGCTCGGGAATTCTTACCAGTCCACTCCGGAAACTTTTTGTGAAACAGATACCAAGCCACTAAATAGTTTTATTTTTTCTCATTTTGGACGGATTGCACCGCGGCATACCTAGCATTGTCTAACGGCAGCGGTTGCGGAGCACTGGTGTGGGAGATGCCAGTAAGCTATTCTACAATATTCTAGCTAGATATGACAAATAAAACTATTCATAATATTCAAACATATGTGATACAGTGCGAGATATGTCTGGATATTAAAATATGTTACTACCCAGTTTTAAATTATGCTCATAATATACGTTCGATACAAATACGCGAATCCAATAAGCAGTGAATGACTCAATGTTATATATTGATACAAACCGTGTTTTTATAAAATTAAAGAAGCCTTTAAAACATAGTTTAACCCCTCAACTATGTGTGGTACATTACTATATACGTTTTTCTTTAGAAACCCTCTAAGATAACAATCACAAGTACATTGAAGTTTTAAACAAAACATTAATTATTCTCAATTAAAAAATGTGTACAATACACGAGATTTTTGTACATATTTTAAAACTAATACACAATTTTTTGTACTACTTCCACAGGTTTATAATGATCAGCACCGGTTTCACTCGTCACGAGCATTGTCAACTGATAAAAATACAATCATCACAGGATTGATTGTTAACAATTAGAAGGTATATAAAATAGTTGGTTCATGAACTAAGACAACTATTTACAGGCAATCAAACAAATTATATATAAATAAAATTAAATAGTCTACAATCAAAACCGGTCCCGATCATTATAAAGATGTGAAAGTAGTACAAATAAATTGTGTTTTATGTTTAAAATATAGTGCTTTTTCACCAATAATTGTCAGTTAACGTGTTAAGTGTTTTTTGTTGATATTTGATATATTAAATGTTTTGTTAAAATTGAAAAATACACGAATAAACTATCCAGTGTGTAGTCGTGCAATATTTTAAAATGTAATATTTCTTTCAAAAATACTGTTTCTTTTTGTAACTAAACAATTATTATTGGTTAAAGTGATTACACAATATCTTGATGGTTTAGATTGCTTCGTTATTTTTAAATTTTTAATAAATAAATTGTATTTTCATATCAATTTTCTCCGCATATGCCGTATCCATCCAACGTTATGCCTGTATAGGTGCAAGAAGTGTCAGACTGCGAAGAAAATGAAGATAATTCATGGAATGAAATGGTTATGTCATCGTTTCTTGTGAAATATACAAGGTTTTTACTTAAAATTTTGATGTGAAATGTAATTAATGGTATCTAATAAGAACGGCTGTTATTTCTATTAATAACATCTCAATTACTTTAATAATGTCTGTTATTTAAATAGTAAAACATCTTAAGATTTTGAATGATATTTTGTATCAAGTGTATGAAACCATTCTACAGTAAATGCAATAGAGGTGACATTTTCAGTCGCATTACCATACTTCAGAGGTAATGGACAAATCCCACACAGCAAAACACTGGCAAAGAGGCAATGTATTGGAATCCACTGCAATGGAATTCGATTAAATTATCTCATAGAAAATATCGCTTGATCATAAAATTTCAAGAATTATGATTTTTATAAAGATTTGAAATTTTGGAATATTTTTTGCAAAATTTTGTTAAAAACACAAATGTATTTTCACAAAGATTATTGTCAGCTAAAAACATTCGACTTTCTCTTCCGAAAAAGGGAACAAAATTGCATATAATTTATATAAAAAAAGGAATGATAGTTGTTGTCATTTAAGATAGCAATGACATTTAGTTATGGATTGAAATAATCATTTTAAAACACATAAAAAATATATACCATGCTGTTGTTTACTAGTACAAAGTATTATATTAAGACAACCGATTATTTTGATTTGAAAGAGATCTTTAAAATTTCATTTTTTTTTGTTTATTTCTATGTTTATTACGTTTATGTATAATTTGTTTGATTATCTGTAGAATCTTGTCAGAGATCTTGAACCAATTGTTTGATATAACTTGTTTATATGAAATTGAATGTTATAATATATTTGCTAACATTTAAGTTGTATCAATTGATAATGCTCATGATTAGAGATACCAGTCCTGATCTTTATAAAAACGTGGAAATAGTACAAAACGAATTGTTCTTTATTGTTCAAATATCTTATGATAATTTAAGATATAGACTGAGGGTGTTTGATGAAATTTCAACATCAATTTTGAATTGTTGAGATTTAATACATTTCCATGCATTTCACGACAGTTCGTGCTCATTCGTGTGCTCCAATACCTGAAGATGCCAAAAGGCGAATCCCTGGTCTATCTACCCGGGAAAATAATACTATATTAACAATTTAATTTTAAAAGAGGTTTTTTTCTATTGCAAGAAAATATTTTTGTCGCGTACATTCTTGCTCGCAGACGAAATGTAAAATAAAAATATTATTTCATTTGCTTATTTGCTGGAATTAGCTAATAAGCAAATGAAAAACCGTTGCTAGAAAACATGAAAAAAAAATAAGGGAAAAATCCCGAAACTACTAAAACAACACGTATGTCGTTGCAAGTGCTAAAGTTGCAATATTGCTTTCTGGCTGCAGTCTCCTGATATTGGGCGACTGCGTGAAATAAACTTTCGCCATTAATTATAGCGAGCTTTTGAATCCTGGCGAGAGGAGGCCCTGTCTGCGAGCTTTCAGTGGTATGCGGCACAGCTAAGCAATCATTTTCAGACAATTTTCTCAATGAATTAATTTGAGTGTAATTTATTTATTTGTATTTAAGCAACGCATTATGTTTTTAAATAACGCACATATTTAAAAACAAACCTGAATTATTACTCTTTCCATAGCATTCTATCATTATACTCAATTTTTTTATCAGTTGATAATGCTCGTGATGAGAGAAACCAGTCCTTATCATTATAAACATGTGGAAGTAATACAAAAAAATTGTGTTTTATTTTTAAAATGTATTGCTTTTCCACCAAGAATTGACATTTAACAGTTTATAAGTGGTGTATGATATTCAAGTAAAATTATCTTCTTTCGCCAATTCCATTCAATTTATTACAATATGTGTTTTTGTATAAATTTTAGTTACTTGAGATATCTTCTTTTTATGATCGGAAAACCGTCAATGCTTTTGAGATGTAATGTTTGAATTGAATGCTGAGGGTATTATAGTGGATGGAACATAGAAATAATATTACGGTACTGCAGTAGCTGCTTGTGTTCAAGACATATTATATTGTTCTGTTCTGTTGGAACCCAGAATCATAAGACATACACCAATAAGGTGAATCAACCAAGTGAATGAGCTGGTTCAGAGTTTTACAGTCTTTCCGAATAGTTACGGTTTTCAGACATTGCAAAATACGGAGTAGAAAAGGAATTACATGTCGTTTTAAAAAAACCTATTTTCTATAAGAGTTTGATTTCATAAATATATGATTAAAGATATGTAAATATTACAATAGTCACAGAAGACCGAATGACATGGCGTCATCTTGTCATTAAAAAGGATTTGAAAAAAATAAAAGGGTTGTACTTCACACAATGGGAAAAAACGTCATTTGGTTTTGTTTATTGGGGGAGACCTGTTTGAATAGGAGTTGAGGGTGTAAAGTAGCTGTAATGAAGCGCCATGTGTTAGCGCGCGTTTTAATAAAGCATATTACTGAGCTTTTGTTTCGATTTAAGGACGTTAGAGATGCTCTTTGTAAATCTCACTGCATTCTACTAAAATAAATTTATAATATTTTCTAATCTTACCGATTTTTCTTGCAAACTTTTTCAATGTAACACGAATGTTACTTAAGCTGAAATACAAAATTTTGAGCAATGATAGAATGATTTACAGTTTATATTAAAGCTAAGTGAAAACCTTCATATACTGAAACAGTGGTACCTATTAATGAGGATAATATAAACAATTTTTTACACATTTAACTTTCGTGTAATTTATAAAATGTAGCTTAGTACAATTTTATTAAGAGATTTCGTACAATGCTACCACAATCGTTTACTTTATAAGGTATATAGGGCACCAGCGGCGTGCTTAAATATTTTTTTATGCTTTTTTCAATTAATTTATCTGTTTAAACTAAAACTATGTATTTAATTGTATTAAACATGAAAACACACGGAAAGAAATACCTTAATTTTACCAAAGCTTTTTACTATATTAAACAATGTTTTATTTAACATTTCGAAATTATTACTTATGAATGTGTCATGACAGCTGATAGTTACATTTATAGATTTATTTGCAAAAAATGCAGGGCTATTTTGTATGAAAACAGCAAAGGTATTTTACAAGCAAGATATAATGCTTTACCCTCTTCTGAAAAATCTTTTTAGAGTTTTGTGACATTTGCTGTTTTTATAATAAGGTCTTCAGCTAGTTTTAGTCTAGAGCATAAAAATGAAAATGCTTTCCAAGCATTTAAGACTTTTTCTAAAAAATCCTTTTTATTTATTTAAACAACTGTATTTTTGAACGAACGGTAATCAGGAAATACTGCATAATTTATTAAAAAAAAGATATATCATAACAAATTTGGGTAAAGTTTTTTACGATTAAAACGCTTCAAATCTATTTATCTGCAAATAATACAGAGTAAAAAAAAATACATCCTAAGTCTACAGTAAATGAATAGCTATTGTCTTTATTTTTCTACAATAGAATTTGAATATAAGATTATTTGAAATAAAAAAATCATGCCAGATTATCTTGGAAATAGAAGTATCTACTAAAGCTTGCTTTAAGAACTATGTCATATCTCAATAAAGGATTCAAACTCGCAATTACACATTTGTATATTTGCGGCGTCAAACAGATAACGAGTAGACCTTAACTCATAGAAACTTTTCGTTTATCTGAAGGGATTGATTTTCTGCAAACTTAAGTGCACGCCACCAATTCTTGGGCAGTTGCTCCTTAGAAGCTCTCAATTAATAAAAAAACTGTAGATGCGCTTAATGTCTGTTACACCACTGGATACTGCCGTATAAAATTAACTAATGGGAAAGCAGCGGTGAGTGGAGGAAGGCAAGTAAGACATTCGCAGTGATGACGGCGCAGATTAACGAAACATAATGCTTATCACTTTCGTCAGAATTATTGACGAGGTAGATTGGTATACGAATTCTGCATACATTGCGATAATGGCGAACGCTCTGAGGAGCAAGACATGATGAGTAAAGTAGGACACAGACTGCCCACGATCTACGACAATATATACGAACAAAGAAGGAAGGACCGGATTCATTCTGTAACCACCCGCCGAACAAGAAACATCGCCATAGAATTGCATAATCGTCATCATCATCCATCCTACTGTTTAAATCGCGTCCAGCATTAAACAAAGGAAATATCATTGTTGTTCAGGACGAAGACATTAACTGAAAAAATATTAGTTTTGAGTAATGAGACTTTAAGGTTTGTCAAATGTTTGAAATGCCATACCTTTTTCATGTACAAAACTGCTTTTCACTAAAAGTATAATTTATAAAAATAAGTGTGTTCTTTCATTCAGTAGAGCTCGAAATAAGGAAAATTTTGCTTTAACAAACTTTATATGTCATTTTTTCGATTTGGTGTTTTGTTCTAGAACAGCGATAATATATTCCTAAGCATTGATTTATTCATTTGTATCCGAATTCATAGATTGTCTTTCGAAAATTTCTTGCGGCTTAAAATTCCTCCGTGTGTTTATTTCTAACATAATAAATAAAATACTTTTATTCGTCTCATGGGCTTAACTTTTTTAGCAAGGCAGTGTCTGTTTGCATTTCGTTTTGCATTATTTCTTTCATTTGCGTGTGAGCGCCAGGACAAGCGTTTCGTTGCCAGGAGGCAGCAAGTAGTAGACAGCACTAACGGATAACGGCGAACAACGGTGCATAACGGCACCTAACGGCCTGTAGCAGAGGCTTCGTCATCACAGAGAGTAAATTAATGGCTTGCCAGGATGTGTACTTAACATTTTTTATAGCAATCCTACTGTGCTTTTTTACTTTACTGTAATGACAATCTAATTACACGTCGAATAAAATTTATTTAGCAATAATTTCTATAATAGTAGCACTGTCACAATTTTAAAGAAGATACATGCAGTCGTCGAATCTTTGAAATGCTCCCCTGTAAAATTTATGCGTAGAGAGTGTCGATGTAATATCTTATTTGCTACCTCATTTCACTCCATGTGCTAGCAAATATGAAACGAAGTGGCGACAAAATTGGTATTAAAAACAATAGTAATTATAAAACTTTACTGTCAATCTCATCATTTCGATCGAATGCGATAGAACATAAATAAATTTAATTCAGAAAACCGACGATCTTTTATTTTTTAAATCTGATAGTTTAATCAACGTATTTCATTTAAACATCGTTTGACGGCATTTTTCTCTGCCGTAACTGCTTCGAGTTACTTTATTACGCTGTGGCTCAAATGTTTACGACGCTTATTTTATATAATCAGGAACTGGAAACATAGCTCGACCTAAATGAAAAAAATCAAAAAGCGGGTATAACAAAAACTGTTATATATGAATCAAAATGCTCCGTAAGATTTTAACGCTAACGACTATATCGTTTGTTCAATGTAATCAAAAGTAACGTTTAGTTAAATGTCATATGTACAAAATTTTCATCAAACATCTTTTTAACATAAAATTAAAACTTTTTTATTCCACTGGTTGGTGTAAAGATCCTTCAAAGATGTGAAACACTTGTCATAACCAAGGACGTTAATTCGCCTTTTTAAGGTAGGGAGGTGAAAGTTTCCGGCTTGTTAATTTTTTTGTTTTGTCTACATTTTAAAACCACTGTAGTAGTTTCACAGTTTCTTAACACAAAAAGTGTTATAACAAACAAAATAATCAATATTAAATTTTAACATAATATGTTTGTAGTGACATCTGGTTATGAGAATAAATAGCAAATAACGTAATCATCAATATCCAAATGTTTATAAGATATAATGAAATATATAATATTATGTATCACGGTAAATATATTAATTGATGCATGATAAACTGGGTTTGATTAGTAAGCGTTATTAACTGATTTCAACCGATACAAAGGCTACTCAAACATGGCTTTATGCCATGCTTAGTTATTGTATTTGGAAATTGTTGTAATTTTAACAAATTCAAATAAAATAAATTCCGTTTTTTTGATTTTCTGTAATAATTTCATTTGTATTAACTGTTAATAGGTTTTGAATCAACGGAATGTCACTACGTAGTAATAAAGCACTCCTCTGCATAAAAATTATCAATACAGGCAATGATGCAGTTTTTTTAGTATTTAAATTATATAAAAATATTTATTAGCACGACGGTATAGCCATTCATATATAAATGTTCCGTTGGGAAATTCCATTTCAAGTGAACATGTTTGAAAGTATGTACACGATCTTTTATTTAATATTATAAAGAATGCATGAAGATGAAAGGCGTAATTTACAATACAAATATTAATCGTTAACTTTTACGACTATAGCCGCCCTTAAAAAAAAAACAAGGCGCAAAAATTTCAACTCGTCCGAAATAACGAATTAAAAACAATAAAGTGAATGAAGTAAACGAACAAATGAAATGCTTCAGGCGTCATAACACTGACAAAATATTTCTCATTTCCAGCGCCCGCCGGTACATGGGTTTGGGCGCGCGGGAGGGCATTTTTCATCCGCTTCGACATCGGCTTTTAATTTGTTGGGAAATTTTCACTTGTTATGCAAGCGGCGTCCGCCACCACTTGTTCTATGCCGCGACGCTTTTTTAAATTAATTTTTCCTCGCACCGAGCTTCGGAGCGCTCTGACTGGCGTATAACTTCCGCGGAAAAGCTCTCGTTCGACATGTCGTCCTTGTACCTGCGACCAAGACTATTTCCGGGCACGTAATAAGTTCTTTTTATTAAAATATATCGATTTTTCCGAAAACAAATTTTCATACAACGCATATTCAAAAAATACATCGTTTTCGTTTGAAGGAGTACGTTTTTTCAATTGGAGAATTGGGAAATTCGAGACAATATTCAATACGATAGAAAACGTTACATGGTAGGCTATTTTTCAAGAGTTTTTATAACGCAATGAGAGTCAACTAATACTATAAAAAGTTGTAAACAACCTTGAAATTTTGATGAAATTGTGGAAATATCGATCGTCTAGTGGATTTCTCAGACAACTCCAAACATTGGAGTTGAATGTACTCAAATGCCTGAAGATGCCGAAAGGTGAAACCCGGGTCGTTTGTGACAAAATCCATGGACATTTTATTTATATAAATATAATAGATGTTCAATGAAAATTTACAGTTAATACCGAGGAAGTTACGATCGCCTCCAAAAAGTACACACTATCTTTGATACAATATAAAATACATGAATATTACAATAATGATCTAGAAATATTTAAGCTATTTTTTTTTCTTATATTAAGTTAGCCTTCACCATCTGTGCTCTTCTAATTTCTTCGAGTGAGTTAAAGTCTAGTCCTCTGGATTCCACCATTAGTTTCCTGGCTGTTTGGATCTCTTTTTTATTAAGATAATTGATGCCAATTTTAGCCCATTGCCTTCTGCAAAATATTAACTATTACAACAAATTAAAACTAGATTGATAAAAATTGTGCAAACTTTATTAAGTGTTAATTATTGTGAAGTAAAGCCACATAATCGAATTAAAGTCACGTTTTTGTAAGCAATCTCTATCATACTGCTCCGCAACCTTTTCTCACCCGCGGTACACCTGAGCACTCATTAAAATTTCGCGGCACACCGCAAGCCAAAATATTACGTAAATTACATTAAAAAAACTTACAATTCATAGTTTTGTTTTTATTTGATGGATTTGAAATAGTTCCCAACATTTTTTTAAGAAGAGCCAATTAAACCCTTTTAAAGTGATGGAACACTCAACACAAAAAAAATACAAATTATAAAAAAATTGCGTACTTTTGGCTCGTGATTTTATAATGTGTATTATTTTAATACAGTCGTTCTTTGTTTGTAATAATTTTACTGGGAAATTTTTTGCTTGACAAATGAGTCAAAACATATTTTATTCCTCATCTTTGCAGTTTCACTATTGCTGCAAAAACTAATTCAATTATTTCATTAAATATCAAAATAATGGAATACGTGTTTCAACGAGAATAATTTAAACGGATATCTTAGCCACCGAATGGCTTTAATTTTTTTTCTTATATAAAAATACTCGATTTTTTTCATTTACGACGCACTGTGCCGCGGCACACCTGGGATCGTCTTGTGGCGCACCGGTGTGTCGCGGCACACTGGTTGCGGAGCACTGCTCTATCATTTGAACCGTCAATGAAATTTCCTGTTAACGTTGTATTGAATGTATCCTTAATATTACCAATAAACATGTTGTGTCTTTCTAATAAAATATAATAGATGGTTTTGTGGGCATGTACTGCATAAAAGAATATTAAGTTAAAAGTAAATCTATCGAAAAATAGAAAATAAACCTAGCTTCTTAATAAGTTTTAGCAATCAACAGTTGGCAGTTGACGACTCTCATGTCTCGTCGTCTTGATTAAAGGACTTTTTCGCGTGAAACAACCCTTCGTCTTTTTATTTCAGTTGTTGTAGTCAAATACCATAAACAGGTGAATTCACTCCATAAAAAACAAATGATCACAAAAACCGCACCTAGGTATTGTAATGATAAACTAATTATGTAATTAAAATACTCGCAGGTGACAAAAACTAATTCACGGTAAAAAAATCTGTAATATTGAGTGATTAAATTCATGATTCTGCTGGTTTTTTAATTTAATGTCAACAAAAAAAAAAGACTTTTGTCTATTCTTGGTGGGCTTGGTTGCATCTCTAACAAATTACAAGACTTTTAAAGAGTTTCCGGTATCCTATGGAAAGCGATTGGAACGCAATTCCGTAAGACATGAACTCCCTTGTTTTTACTTTTTTTTATCACTTATTTAAAACGTAACCTCCTGCACACTAGAGTACATGCAACCAAGTCTTGAGGAATTTCTTCTGGGACATTCCTGGCAAAAATTTGAAACACGCATAACGTTGTTACGCTGTAAGAATGTGAAGCCGTAACGGGTGGTTATGGGTACAACGTTGAGTACCCTAAGGCATTTAAAAAATATTCTTAGTAGAAAGACATTTAAAAATAAAACACAATTTGTTTGTACTACTTCCAAATGTTTATAATGATCAAGACCAGTCACTCATCACGATCATTAGCATCAGTTGATAGTGCTCTTGATGAGTGAGACCGGTCCTGATCATTATAAACATGTGGAAGTAGTACAAGCAAACTGTGTTTTATTTTTATAAAAAAAAATAATTCATAAACACTTGGGTCAGTGGTCAAGTGGCTCTAGTGTCGGTTTCATGTCGGCATAGATGTTTGTGACCTTTGAAACCTCTTCCTGCCCCTCTGATCTTAGAAACAAGAACGTAGAGAAAGTGATTAGTTTATGACTCTTCCTGTCTTCGAAAAGGAGAGATTGAGCAACTGAGTAACAAACAATTCTCGTAGAAATTTTTTGTTTACATAATCACCATTAAAAGTCTATATCGATACCTCATTTCCATAGTGTAACAATTCAAAAAGCGTAGTTCTGAGATAATAATGAAACCAAATTTTGGGCAGGCTTAATCTTTTATTTTACCTACATCTATTTTTGTAGATTTTAATGAATTTCTAGCATTACTTAAAAATATATTTATGATAATATTTAAATAGTCAAATTTTTTTCAATAGTTTTCACATGATTTTAGTGGTTGTAACAGTTTGAATCCAAAGTACTATAACTACTGTTAACCTAAAATAACCTCAGATTACCACTAAACTTGTTACATTTTGGAACTGGTAGATATCGGTATTCCAAGCATTTTTTCATACTTAACTCAAAACCGTTTATTTTTTACTTGTTACACTATGGAACTAAGGTATCGATATGCTTTACATTGGAAATGGGTTGTATTAAACGAAATATTATAAAAATGTTTATTTTCCAACCTAGGAAAATCATTTATAACATTTTAATTATTAACAGGATAAAATAAGTACATTATTAAAATATTCAATCATACGCGAATTCCATTTATTACTATATTAACTCTACAGCCACATAACCGTACTTAAGTATTGTAAATATTTTTAAAAAAACGCTATATCTATCTACTTCGATGAATAGAATACAATTGAACCTTTGAGATTGATATTTGATATATCAATACGATAAGCGTTGAAAAATGGCCAAAAAAAAACAAATCCTTCGAGAATATCATTCATGTATGGCGACTTGATTTGAAATAAACCTTCATTTCTTTATCTGAACTGTACTTACAGTGAACGATCCAATCCATTTGTCATCCTAACTAAGGCTACGATATCTGACAGTTGTGTTTTCTTTCTTTTGAAAAATACTTTGTCGACAATCAAAAATATATTGCTATTTATATAAAGGTTTTTTACAAAGTTAAAAATATAACTAAAACATGATGATTGAATTCAAATATAAAATAAATTTTACAATGATATTAATTTACAATTAGTACTCGCCAAAATTATCGGCAACTATACTTTGTTTGCAGAAGGTTATCTGATGAAAATGTACATTATATTGAATTAGGACTTTTCTTTTGATAAAACTACAGGAAATCGTTACCTACTTATTAATGTAACTTTACTCATTATGACGGAAATAGGCCACAAAATAATATAAATATTTTTGAGTGTTTTTTTTATAATTACAAAAATACATACAAATGTTGCGTATCAAGGCAATGTTGTGGACTTAAATACTCTCTGATTTCAGTTAACAAATAAGTAATCATTGTCAAAAATCATTGTGGACTATACCGCCTCTCTTGTGAAGACTGTCAAGCTTCCTATGTAGGACAGACAGAGAGAAGCTTTAATATTAGAGTTAAAGAACATAGATGTCTCAAAAGTAATAATTTTTCAGAGTTTGAGAATTATTTAATTGAAAATGATCATAATTTTAATAAAAATATTAGCGTAGAAATACTCCATCGTGTAAATAAAAAAGATATTAAAATGAATAGCTTGGAGTTTCTAGAAATCGATAAAACCATTAACAGTAATGGAGGATTAGTAAATAACATTTAAAGCAGAATGGGTAGCTCATCATTATTAAATTTGTTTCCCTTGGGTTTTTCGCCTCCAAGTACCAGTAATTGATTTGTAAATAGTGTAACAGTGATTATATCTTACCCTCTTTCTGCACGTCCAGTAGAATGGAAGAAAACCCACCCCCAACCCTTCATTTAATGTAAGAATTAAAATCATTGTTTACCTTAGAAATAAATAACCTTGCGATATGGTTAGTCTGACGATGATTCTTAAAGAGGCGAAACGCGTCACGTTAGTGATAAACCAAGTGGAATTACAAAGTTATCAATTTTAATTTTATATGAAAAATGAACTTCCACAAAGTTACCGCCGAATCCATAGAAAATATTAAATAATATGCCATTTTATGGCATCTAAGATTATCGGGAAAACTATACATATTTGAAATATCTGTCCTAATTAAGGTCACGTATTTTTATTCTGAGAAAAAATAACCCATCTTCATCAACAAAGAAGACTGTCGTTGCTCGCCATCTAGGAATGGTTGAAAGAAAGTCAGAAAAAACTTATCAATCGTCAAGTTATCGCCCTTCTATAAAGGAAACAATTGCGCCATTTTCAGTAAAGGAGGCAAATTGTTTGATCCAGCCCACACCTAACAGATGCCTTTTTATCAAAACAAATTTGCGAAATAGTGGAGCTGTAGGAAGGGGTCCGTAAATTGACGCCACGATGTGTTGGCGCGTCACGTCCTCAGCCCTTATTGACTTATCTGAGGGCGTCGGGACGCCGAGGCAAGTATCTACTTTTTCTTTGTATCTTAAGGCTTTTATGGAAACAACCCTGTCACGATTTTTACCGTGCGTGAGGATCTTAGCGTTTTTTGTCTTAATATAATGCAAGATACGAATCCGTGGCCGAGTATTTTTTACACCTATGTGGGTGCTTTGTGAAAATCCGTCGATTTATTTCAGGTACCTATCTTGCTTTATTCGTAGGCATGAAAAACCACTGCACTGCGAAGACATATTGTACCCGCAATGCGAAACATATAGAAGACACTCCATTTAAAAATAATAAGTAGTAATGATAAGAAGTTGAATGAAAAAATGTTTATAAAGTTTAACAAATATGTAATTCAACGTAAGCAGAATATTTACTTTTAACTTTCTGTTTGTAATCCGAGTTTCATGAATTACTGTTTCATTTTCAATATAAAACAAATCTGATTATTCTATTTTCACGAAATTTGCTTGATTTTTAATCATATTTAGTCCGATGATGAACCATTTATCACGGAATGGATTAGAAAATATACTACAAGTAAACTGATATGTATAAAAATAAAAGACACTTCTTATAGCACTATTTATACAATTTAATTGAATGCTCAGAACGGTTACGGCTCATTGCGAGCATTTTCAACTAATATCCTTGGAGCACAATGACTATTAGATTCTACACTTATATTTAAATGAACTTAAGTCCAAAAGTATACACCTTTGGGGTAACAATAATAATTATGTCTCACATTCTGCCACAATAAATAAAATGAAACATATTATCTATCGTTCAAACTATATATATGTAGTATTAAATCAATATTTGATAATAATTGTAGGACCACATATAACAGAATGTTATTTTTTACCTCATTGTTACAGAATTCCATGAAATTTTACGGAAGTAAAAGTCAATCAAATCGATGTAGCAATATACTCGTATGTCATAGTATTTTTTGGCGTCCCTAACTATAGTTAATTTAAATGTAAGAATTACTTGAAATAGTTAAATTTTTATACACATTTTGCAAATCATGCGATTGGTAAAGAGACTTAATATATATTCCTTCAATACCTTATAATTTATTATCACTGAAAGTTGGTTATAATGTTGTCTATTTTACGTTTTTATCTCCCTTTTTTCTATATTGTCTTGATCATTCAAATCATGTCGTCTACATGTAAAAAATACATATGGCTTCGATTACGCAACTTTTCTCTCAGCCTTAAAGATGACAAAAAAATACGAAAATTGTCGTAGAACGAACAGGAGCTCAGCACGCACCAAGAGATTATATTACAGAATAACTTTGTTGTCCCTGCGCGTTTTGTAACTTTGTAAGCGGAATATAAAAACGAATTACCTTCGGGCGTATGCTGCTTTCCTGTTACATTCCTATTATTTACACTTGTTTTTTTTTTATTCCACCCCGGCGCTTAACTTTCTTTGTTCCAAAGTTCTACTTGTCTGCCGCGATGAGGTGTAATTTAGTTTTCAGAAATTTACGTGATGCCTCTGAAAAGGTGAAATTCATGCAATCCTGTTATTGCGAGACTTTTATTTGTTATTTTTTATCAAAGAAACATCTTTCATCGTTCCATTTTTTTATTCTTTAAAATACCTTTTGTACTGACTGTCGTGGACGCCTCACCTTTGACTCGTATTGTTTGTAGTTTTTTTAAAAGAAATGTGCAAACTTTAAAACAAAATATTATGAAACTTTCAGTACAAAGTATCACGAAGCATTTGGAAGTTGGTTTTAAAATACAATGTATGCATTTGAGTTACCTTGTCTTGTACCTTAAGTAAGAAAACGTGAAGTATATTTTTATAACTCAAAAATGAGAAGGTCCTTGTTTTAAATTGCTTTAAAACAAAAAAATAGATTGTTATTATAGTACACTGAATGAGATGAAAAAAAACCAAGCACTTTTTATAACAACATCTTTTTCATAGATATATATGTTCAAACTGAGGTAATATAATATTGTATTAAATTAATTGGAAGGACGGAGGAACAATTACAAACTTCAATATTGCAAGGTTTTCAGAAGAGAGTTATTTCTATCTGGTGACATTTTTTCTTTTATTTATAACACAAAATTTCACATTAGAAACTTTTAATAAGTCACAAAACATTTCTAAAAACAAAAATATAATGTGTATCTCAATAAATAAGTCTAAATTATGTTACTATTCCCCCCTGCAGTTGAAGAACATCATTCTGTGTGTTTACGAATAATGTCATCTACTAAAAATTTTGAGAGTATTTGACTATTGTCTTTATCAATTTATTCTCTATTATCAATTTTCCTTTATCATTGCTCAAGAGGAATATAATTATTACAATGCTAGGCTCTGTAACACATGTTTATTTAATTATGTAACTACGTTTATAACGATACCAAAAATTTGAGACAGTATTTAAGCCAAGTCCATCGCCCCTAAAACGCACAACCGCCGGAATCCATCCTTATTCACTTATCCATTTAGCGAACAGGGTTGTGTTAGGTTAGGTTAGGTTACGTGGAGCTAAGTGAGGCTGGCTGAATTAATAATGGGGCCCGATAATGTCGAGACATTACTACGCGTAAGAGGTGAGCAGACCAGTTATGTTCGGCACTAAAACGTTGCTCTCTGCAAAATTGCCTTTTCGAACAGGCTGGAACATACACAATTGAAGAACTAACACGGAAAAGAGCTTATTTCTCTTATATTCTCCCCAGGCTTTATTGCTGCTAAATGAATGATCTTATAGGTGTACTAATTTCGATAGGATAGTGGTTAAGAAATGAATCTTTAAATGAATCTTATCAAAATATATAAAGTAATGTTATTAGATAAATAAATACTATTTTAAATAAGAAATGTCAGCTCCGTGGTGCAGCGATTTACGTCGTTGGCTACGGTTACGGATGCCTCGGTTGCAAGTCTCAGAGTGAACAGATTTATAAATTTATTTTTCAATTGTTTTACGGATTTCGTGATGTCTTAAATTCCTTACCACCCATCCGATTTTAAAAACGAATTATAGTGAGAGCGATTAGCCAACCATAAGTTCCATCTTAGCCCTATCCTTCTATCCCTACTCTCTTCAAAAACGATAGTAGTGATAGAAACTGTAAAAATAATAATTATAACTTCATATTTTTTCAATATGATCAAGAGTAGTTTGTTTTAACCATGTCCGCTCCCAATATGGAGCATATATAAAAATAATAGATTTTATCTCAACAGACTTTTCTACGACAACTCCATGCTAATCAGTTACTCAACCAATTTTTTTCGAAGAGAGTATATTTCGAAGGATTGAAGTATACGGATAAGACAGGACTAGAGGTTAGACAATTACCTTCGCTACACCCCGTTTTTAAGATCTGATGGATGGGAGCTAATTTTAGATATCGTATACATCCAATCAATTTATGAAACTGTCTATACTGGGATTCGAACCCTGCAAGTGAATGAAAATATTCAACTCTAGGTATAGGGTGGTAATTTAAAGTGACGATTATGTGAATCTGAAGAGATGTCTTCAATTCGGGACGTGACGACAGAATTCTTTGTTTATTTCCTATGATTGTCCATTTATAGTATTTATACGGTCATTGGCTGTATGACCATCCTTAGTCATCACTTGCATTGTTGGCTTGACTTTTCATTTCCTTTTGGTTCACCTTTATGCAGAAATGGCGTCGTATACATCGGTCAGGCTTTAAATTTTCTGACTGCATTTTCATTTTTTAATATTATTGTGATGATTCGCCACAACTCTTTGATTTAATACGTAAAAAAAAATTCGGCATCGTGGTCCGAAAAAGCAGAAAAGAATTTATTTTAAGATAAACCCTTCTAGGTCCTTAGTGCAGCGCATCGTATCCAATCGAAAAAGCAACATGCTTTGACGATAAAACCGGCATCAATTATTCGCGACATCTTGGAAAAGCGGAATGGAAAAAGACATCTCATGCGATACTAAATTCATGGCTTTTTTATTCGTCACATGTCAAACATAAGGCGGGATGTTTGGGCACGAGAGTACTGCCCATAAAATGACCCTTAGTCACAGTGTCAGTCTGCCACAAAGACGAACATAATATTTTATATAGTAAATTTTATATCGTCTTTGTTCTGGAAATGGATACTAACTGAAAAATAGTAGTTTTGAGTAATTGGAGTTTGAAGTTTTTCAAATGTTTGAAGTTCTATACGAAAATGAATCAAATGTGTACAACTAGCGACATCTATGAACTAGACGGAAAAACAAAAAATATTGTATATCCAAAATAGAGGTCTGCACAAACCCGAGCTTGGCCCGCGGACGTGCATGTGGGAGTGGGCCGGGCTCGGGCTGGTAAAGACAATTCAGATTTGGGCCCGGGTAAAGAATTACAATTTAAGAAAAATATTTTGTACTATGGTCGGGTCATGAGTCAGCCATAAGGCAATATTTTTCATAATTTAAATAATTAATTTCACATGTGCTATGAATATTGTTGGAAATATGGAAACAATAACATATATTGTTTGAAAAGTATAAATGTATTACTATATAAATCTGGGCTTCGGGTCGGCTTCGGGTTACAAGTGCAATATTGAGACTCGAGTTAGGGCCGGGCCAGGATCGGACCGGGTAATTTTATAAAATTTCAGCCCGTGCAGACATCTATCCCAAAAGCACTTCAATACACAGAATTAAAGCACGAACGCTTTCTTTCTTTGAGTGGCATTTTAACGCATACCAGGTAATCAAAAGTTTTAAATAAAAGTAAAGTGTTTTTTAAACTATTTAACAGTTGTAAAAATGTTTAATATTGCACAATAACAATTTAATGAGTACAGAAATGACCCGTTAATCAACGTTAATTGGTCCCACTAAACATCGTCAATTAATAAAATAATATGATTACGAACATTAAAAGCTAATTTATTTAATTTACATTCATGGCTAGCATTAAAACGATATTTTTAAAAAGCTAACTAACATCGGTTAGAGAGGCGTCGAATAACAAAATGGCAGTTCCACTTGTAGACACTCGATCTCACACAATCTTTGTCTGTTGACGCGTCGGACATAACCGCATTGTTGTGCTGTGCGTTAAAGACAGATATACCAATAAAAATATATATTTCAATTAATTATGACCATGTTAAACCCACCCGTTTTTTCATTCAATAAAAATAGAATTGAATCCTTAAAATTATGTAAACATATATTATTTTGATTGAGTTAGCATATGTTTGGTAGAACTCCATTATTATAGGATAAAGTATCAAAGTATTCAGTTCAGAATTTTGTAGAAGTTTGATATTTTATTTTATTAACATATTATAGTTTTGTTACTATAGCAAAAAAAGGACACGTCTCTCATATCTCAAGACTTTATGTTATAAATCTTTTGTTATTGAAAAAAGTCAAAATCTTTCTGGTTCATAAGTGATCCAATTAAATTTTATTGCTTTCGTCGAACTGTCAATTTAGCGAAGCCGCAAAACAAAATTCTCGACACGAAATCGGACGAAAAACAAGGCAGTCGGGTAGAAATTTATTTGCTGAGTGTACACAAACAAAAAGTTTTTTTGAGAGTTCAGCGTAATGTGAAAAACTTATTTCAAGAGTTTTTTCTTGTTTAAATCTATCGTTTTAAGAACCTACGTCTTTTTACTGCGCTATTTTCTTTGCCTAATTTCAGTATCATTTTAATAGAAAAACAAATAATGTATTTTGAGAATCGTATGGTTTCTAATTGGTATAATATGAAAAGCTATGAAATATACCAGGCGTACTGATGATGCTGATGTTTCACCAATTTTCAGCTTCCAGGATATAAAAAAGCCAAAACACGCCATTTCAGATAAAGTTATTGTTTATTGCAGTTTGTCATTTAAATACATTGATTAATTAGAAATTAAAGATTATGAACATCCCACTTTTAAGTGGCGCGGGCAAATGGTTAACATTATTAGAGAAGGAATTCCAAAAAGAGCAGGCTTTTTCGTAAAACTCATATGCACCTGTAGGGGTCCGTTAATTTCCCTCGGCCTATATAAAACTGTCCGCTTTCGAAAAACTCCTAAAAAAATCTGAAAAATTATTTCTTTTGAGACATCTTATATGTTCTTATATTAAAGCTTGAATAATTTATTATTATTAACTTATAAGAGTTTGCGTATCATTTAATTGAAAATGATCATACTTTTAATAAAAATATTAACCTAGAAGTACTCCATCGTGTAAAAAAAAAAGTATTAAAATGAATAACTTAGAGTTTCTAGAAATCAATAAAACCATAAAGAGTAATGGAGAATTAGTAAATAAACTTTTAAACAGAACAGGCGGCTCACCATTATTAAATTTGTTTCCCTTGGGTTTTTCTCATCCAAGTACCAGAAATTGATTTGTAAATAGTGTAACAGTGATTATATCTTACCCCCCTTCTGCACGTCCAGTAGAATGGAATAAAACCCACCCCCAACCCTTCATTTAATGTAAAAATTAAAATTATTGTTTACCTTAGAAATAAATAACCTTGCGATATGGTTAGTCTGATGATGCTTCTTAAAGAGGCAAAACGCATCACGTTAGTGATAAACCGAGTGGAATTACAAAATTATCAATTTTAATTTTATATGAAAAATGAACTTCTACAAAGTTACCGCCGTATCCTTAGAAAATAATAAAAACTTTGTTTTCAAAGCTTTAATTTAGTGAAGATTCCTATAGTGTGTGCATATCTGACAAACAAGATGAACCGCTAAAAATGTACACGTCACAAATGAAAAGATAAAAGTATGAAGGGATGAATTCCGTAGCTTGATCTGGGAAAGCGAATCGACCCCACTCCATCCTTACTTTGGCATGGGGCGGCGGGTAAGGGGCTCACCTTAGGAAAGTTTACGACTTATGAGGGAGAGCCAAGGTTGCGAAGATCACGAAATAGTGTAACGCTATGTAAAAGTATAGAAAAGACTTTTATCTTTGTATAATAAAAGCCCTATACGCCTTATTTATTATTATATTACATTCATTCAATAAATAGAGTACCAAGGTACGTAAAAGTATCGACACATAGCATGTTTTTAAAATTTACTAGTATTTTTTACCCGGCTTCGCCCAGGATAGAGGCGGTTATATTAGGTCATTTAAACGTTGGCTAACTAATGCTCCGTACCTCATATAATACCCAAAAAAGTATTTCATCAATCAATTATAATGTTAAAAATTTAATGTTTAAAATAACACAGTTGACCTAAAAATGGCAGCCAAAATTCACGTCGCTACTGTACACCGTTTGGGAGGAGTTCTTGTGACAATCGCACAGACAGATTTGCATATGTACTAGTATTTTTTTTGCTCGGCTTCGTTCAACACATATAACACTCTTCCTTTTTGGCATGCTTCTTAAAAAACCCACCAAATGAGGATTTCACTGTTATAAATTTTATAATTTAAAATGATGGTTAATTTTGCTCTCAATCTTTCGATTGTGTAACATTTGCATTATAACATAATATTATTTATATTCGCTTAATAAATTGAACATAAATTGAGTTGTTATGACAGCATGAAAGATTATTTTAGTATGAAGCGGTTACTAAGCAACTATGTATTATTATTATTTCTATTGCTTATCATTGAAACGTCAAAAATATATCATTTTCAGTTTGAGGTTAAAAGTTGAGAGTTGGAAGTTGAAAATAGCACAGTTGACCTAGAAATAGTAGCCATAATGATATGTCAAAAATTCACGTTGCTACTGTACACCGTTTGGGAGGAATTCTTGTGGTTGACAGATATACAAACTTACAGATTTCTACACGTATTGTGTGCTATATAGAAGAGATAATGGTTTTCCGATGTAGCGATTACCGGTGTACCGATGAAGTGTTTACCGATTAAATTTACGTAAAATCTTCTATCAACTTTCATTAGAACCTCCGTGTTAAGTTACACTGTCTTAAAAACGCATCTCTTATCAAGAGGCTTCTACAATAACTTTCTCAGTCATTCTTTCACTAAAAAATCAATTAATCAAATTTAAAGCATGTGGTAAACAGTGAATGACGATAAACTCAACCTTATTTTAATTTGGCTAAGAATGGAAGAAGGTTTTTTCCACCACAAATCGGCCCTGGTCACCCTTATTTGAAGACGCCACTCTCAGTGAATGTGTCTTACATAAGTCATACACCATGCGCTTAGACCTGGACGTATATCTAAAGCCGTGGCGTACAAAGTAAGACGGCTATATCATTTTCCCCGCCAACGTGCAGGGGTGCGAGCGAGACAATCGTATTAATTTGTGATGACCATTACTGCCAAACACGACAGTTTTTACATGTTTTGCCTTTTAGGATAACGCCATGGGCGAGAAATAAACTTTATAGCCAAAAGCTAGCAGCTATGTCTTTAAAAGGCGACTAAAAGAAGACGGGAAGAGTATTTCACGCATGATTAAACTCAGAGCACGTTTAAGGATAAGCCGAGAAAAAGCTTACAAAATAACACATTTACATTTAAAATCTATCACAAAATTGCTTCCGTTATATGCCAAAATAGAACATCTTAATTAATTTTGATTTTACTTTTTGTCAACATTCAAAATTTCAAATGAGGCTTACATTTTTCATGTGAATTTTGTTTTAGTCGAAAAATACGAGAATATCGGAACATTTGTCAATTTGACAATCCAATAGTCGTAAATATTATATTTCATTGCTTTCATATATTTATAACTCATACGTTTTTCCAAATCAGTGACGAAGAAGCCATATTGTCCCTCGTTACAATTTGAAGTATTATGAATCAGGAATTTATGAGTTATAAAAGAGAATATTCTACAATCTAATGTTGGCTGACACAATATGGTACAGAGTAAGTCGATCATCATTACCAATATGAATATGCCTTTGATTATATCGTAATTAAGTCAATTTTGTATCGACTATCTTCACTACATAATTTTGAAATTACTTTTTTGCAAGAGTAGTAAAAAAATCTCTTTTTATTATAACGCGAAAAGAATAATATTTGTATAGATATTTACACAAATTTCAAATTCAATTTTGTCTTTGCTGAAAACAATTTTGAGACTTTTTTGGAATTTAACGATATCACAATTTGTATTTATAAAATTACTAATACAAAATTGATAGCCATCAATTCGTGCTTTGGAAACATGCCACATTTTATCTTCAGCGGCTATAATAAAGCAGTGAGAAACTTACAGTAAATGGAATTTTTTTGCTCCACCTTCACCCGCTATGCAGCTACTGTTTCACAGCCGTCTTCCATAACGCAATTAACGATCATGAAAACAAACAAATTTATTCCGCATATTCTTGGCCTGATACAGAGCTGCACGTAAACGATCTTTTAATCATGTTCTATTTAAAATTTGTTTACATTTGTTTATAGGCATATTAGTGAATAAGCTGATAACGTTAAAAGAAATTAATTTGACGTTTAACGGAATGTTATAATTTTCAACATTTCTATGTGGGTAAACGTACATTAGATATAAGGGTATCAGAACATTTAGCTGCCTTTAGATTAAAAAAAGAAACTTCGACAGTCACTTGCTAATGGAGAACCATACGTTTAATGCGGATGGTGGGGTTAAACTGTTGCATCAAAACATGGGGGATCAAAAATTATTTTATCAAGAAATTTTGGAAATCAATAGAGCCCAGTTAAATTCCTTGCCAATTCTGAATGAGCAGCTAATTCTCCGTTATTGTATCCTATACGTTGAAACACCTAAAAGATGTCACTAAATGTGGAATGATTGTATATATTTACCCTTTCGTCGAATTGCATCCCGTCGAAACCCACAATCCTATTACAATTATAAAATCACTGGTAATTCTAAAAGTAGTTGGAAAGCGGCAATTCGCCACTCTGTTAATGTGTTGTTTACAAAATAAGGATTAAGGCGATTCTCGAAATGTTAACTCAGGTATCAGTGTGGCTCCCAGACGTATAATATTTTACCTCTTAAATAATATTTGTCGTATTTGTATCATCTATATAAACGTTAGACACTGTTTACTGTTTACTGTAAATTCTTTTTTAGTGGAGGTGGATGCGGAAGAGGCCGACGGCCACGCCACGACGGTCAGTTCGAGTGAATTTGTGTGCTCGAATGCCTGAAGATGCCGAAAGGCGAAACCCGGGTCGTAAGTGACAAAATACATGGAAGTGTACAAAATCTCAATAATCCAAATTTGATATTGAAATTCCATCAAGCACCCTCAGTCGATGTCTTAAATTACTTGCATTATTATTTACTTTAATTATTATTATTGCGACATATCACTTTTGGATGAAATGATTTTGAAATTTTGCATGGGAACTGTCTATCATGGGAATATGATCTAACCCAAAGTCAATTTAATTGTAAGCCATTTTTAAATATTAGAACGCCTGTCGTGCACTTAGCAACCAATTGTGATTTTAAGCATTATAGTCATCAAGAAATTATTTTATTGTTTATCACTTTATTTCCTCCCCCACCCCTTTAAAAATAAACTTAAAATACCATACCATAACTCATCTTGTGGTATAGATAATATACATTGTTCATAAAAAGCATTTCAAAAATGAATCAAGTCCATAAAGCAGTACCAAAAATCATCTTGTCCATAACGTTTCTTTAAATATTCCAAAAACTGTATACGTTATTTTTGATTTTGATATTATGTTTATCGCAATTTTATATTTATTAAAATTTGATTTAATAAAATAAATGTTCCTTTTTCAATTCAAAGGAAAACAAAATGAACGAGGTGAACTTTGTAATAAATTGAGATAGGTATTCATTGTAAAAAGATTGATCAATTAATTTTAGTTAACGCTTTCTTGGCAATCTCAACGATGAATAAAAAGGATGCCTACCAATAGCTATTATATAATCGCAATACTAACGATAAATTTTTTATCCCTTATGTTTCTTTTCCGGTAGTTAAGAGCCTATAAAATATTTATTTACTATATTGTGGGGGATTTTTTCATTGAAAATGATGTCATATAATGTATGAATAGTAATCATTATTTGAGTCGCAGCTCTGGAAAAATGCATGACAATAGCAGTGGACCGCTTACTTACACAATATGAAAATACATTCAGACAAACCCAAATCATATTCCTTGGCACTTTATGAGTCCCATCTCGTAGGCTATGCCCAACCCACATATACAAATTGTTAAAAGGGGCGAATTAAGGGAAATTGTTTTTGAAATTCGACATCGCGTTTAATAATATTATCACTTCCTCTTTGCAACCATTTTGATCTACAGAATATATGTAAAAGTCAACCTCAACTTCCTCTTTGCTATCAAACGTCCCAAGATTAAATTCATGACAAGTTAAGTAAAGTTTTTTTTTTTTTTTTCCTACCTCTACTTTCCTACTGAAACTATTATTTGGAGTCCGCGAAGCGGGCTCCTAGTTTCCTGGCTAAAGTCAGTGCTAGGGTGGGTACAGACTAAGTCTTTATATCCCTTTCCCGAATGTAAGCTAGCTACGTACTGCTATCTAAAAAGATTCTGTCACCCGAAGGCTTTGTGTGGGGAAAACACTTAAGAAAAAACCCCATACGAGAATGATTGTCTTTGAATCATTAACAAAAGTTCAATTCTTAACAAGAATCGCTCGTAATGTTGGCGTAAGTTTGAAGAACTTACTTAGCTTATTTTTAGACATGCCCAGTCCCTAACTATAATGTGCGAGCCTGGCTCGTTACTTTAAGATTTATCTCTTAGGGCGACTAATTGAAGACCGGCGTGGCCGTCGGCCTTTTCCGCATCCACCTCCGCTAAAGAAGAATTTCCTGTAAGAGAGGGAGAAGGGGAGCATAAGGATTTGGACATCGTCTTGACGAGGTTCTTGGAGACTTTTAGTTGTAGTTTAAATTTTTGTATTTTTTCACCTTTGAGAGTTGGAGCGGGGTGAGGCCCCTGTTTCAATCTTTCCATAAAGCTGGCGCGGTGTAGTCTTAGGGTCTCTTGAATGTCAGGGCCTTTGTACCAAGCACAGAGGTATCGTGTGTTGGAATTTTTCCTCGAGCCTGAGATTATGCGCAGGCATTTATTTTCGACCCTCTGTAGGAGAAGGAGATTGCTGTCGGAGATGTTTACAGACCATATGGGGGAGGCGTACAGCATGGTCGGTTTAATGACCATGTTGTAGAGTGCCTTTTTATTTTCTACGCTGAGGTAGCTTCTGGCGTTGAAAATCGGGTACAACGCACCGATCGCAACGTGAGCTTTACGTCTTGCTTCGGCAATGTGAGCAGACCAGGTGAGTTAAGCAAAGCTATTGATGTACCAATTTAACTTGGCTGCTAGTGAGGGTGCCACCGTCACGTTAGAAATGTTACCATACTCAACCAGATCTGAAATTTCAATAATTTCCAAAACTGATATTTTAGCGACGGTTATTAAAAGTAGACAAGATATTTATTTTACATCGAATGACAATTGGAGAAATTTATTCTAGACTGATAATTCTAATTCCAGCTGGCATTCCATAGCTGGCAACATTAGATGTTGATTTTGATTAATATATTATTAGATTTAATAACTTGGACATGATTGAAATGAAAAATAATAATTATAAAGGGTGAAATATGAAATAAAAACAGTAATATCAAGTTGAGCACAGAAACAGATGGGAATATTTAAATATTACGATTATTTTAATATTTGAACGTCTCTTTTTCAATTGATTTTTGGATTTGTATCCAAAAGTCGTTTATTCATCGGGGGTTTTCATCTATTTCATTTTGAGCGATCTAACTGGTAGTCTCCTCAAACTTCTTTTCATGCCCACAACAAAGATGTAAGTTTAATCACTTATTTACAAAATAGTCTTTGTTTATGAACGTTGCTCTTTTAAGATCCAATATATTTCATATCGGGAGAGGATATGACTTACAAATGTAACATACTTTAGTGAACCGGTAAAGTCTGGCCAATTCATGAATTAACCATTGAAAAAATTACATTCAGTACCTTTTTTCCTCTTTCACTTGATATTCATTTATACCAAGATTATTCAAACTTGTTGATTCAAAGACCACACTGAATATTCCTGAATTTCGGACTGACCAAGACCTAGTAAGCAGTCTTACCCCCTAGTTCCCATCGGTCGGATCCATAGCACCGTAACTTGGAGAACCCTAGGATATACAACTTTCTACAATTAAATTGTAAGAGCTGTACCCTAGTGATAAGATGGACTTTGGTTCACTTCCCGTCAACGTCTTTTTTAAATTTATATTACAATCTGGGTTTTTGTGAGGTATTTTCTTTTCGAGTCGATTGAAGATTTCTATCGATTCTGAAAGAGATCTCATATGACTTATAAAAAACAAAAATATTGTAGCTGATTCTTTGCTGTAATTAGCATTCACACAATTTTTTTATGATAATTTGTAAATTAGTCTGGTAATTTTTATCCTCAGTTTAGCCCTGCGACAAATAGACGACTATCTCGCATACTCATATTTCCCCTAGCAAATAATTCATTTGAATAGGATCGTTAAGCAGTTATCGCCGCAGTAATAGTATCTGCTCATATAGCACAATACAACTAGAGGCGGACTAGACATTTTTTGAGTGTCCCTCTTACTATACGTAACTAGATCTACCTATCACTAGGCCTGTCTGATGTTTATATCAACGGAACTTTATAGATAAATTCATGATCCAGGAGTAATTTGTGAAATTTTATGACAGAAACAGAATGAGTCATAGATAAAACTTCGTAGAAGGGTGAAATTCTAAATTTATGCAATTAAGTAATTGAAGAATCCAATTCCTATAGATTGTATGTTTATAACTTTCATTATTTGACAATCACACTTTAACGATTTCCAATATATTGATTGGCAACTAAATTCACGTGACAAATTATTATAATGAAACATTTTTTCATTATTACCTGTCATTGAATTAATATAGAACAATTCAATATTACATAATATATGATTAAAAAATATTCATTTGGATACTATTATAAATACAGTTATTGTGAAAGCATGGATTAGTTAACTTTTAAAATACTTTAAAATACTGTCAGCGTCTTTGTAATACGCTTGATACGGAAGATACACTGATAGATAGTGTTTATGTGTGTGATGTGCGTTAAAAAATTACTAATCACTTACGATCTCCCACACACACTCTCTCAATGCGCATGCGTTAAAACACGAATAAATCAAGATAAATATATACAATACAAAATTTCTTGTGAATAATAGGCAAGTATAACAAAACGTTGAAAATAGTAATAAATAAAATAAATAGGACCTTTGATAAAAAATAAAAATATTTATAGACTATAACAATATTGAAAAAATTTAAGATATCGACTGAGGGTGCTTGATAGAATTTCAATATAAAATTTTGCCTAAAGACGAAAACCGTTAGCGTTATCGACGAACTACATGGAAATGCACAAAATTTAATAATATTGTAAATTGATAAAATGTTGAAGTAGCAGGCTTTATTTTCATCGTCAGTTATTTTAATTACTTAAATAATTATAAGAATTTTTACGTCAAATTTCTGAATTCTTGAAAGATTCTGATTTATATAAGTATTGTATTTTTTCATCCATTAAAAAAAAAACAGCGCGTACATTATACCCTTCGTGCAACGTATAAGTAAAACATGAAATTTTTCATAACTCAAAAATAAAGTTTATCTTTATAAAATATCAAATATGAATTATAAGTAATAGGCGCTACTTTGTGAGCTATAATATTGTGTTTTTAAATTTATCATTTAATTTATTTTATAATTTTTGATAATATGACATCAGTAAAATATTGCAAGCTTTTTATTTAACGTAACGAACAATTCATTATTAAAATCCGTCTACCAGTTATATGAATTTCTTTGCAGATTTGTAATTATTTATTTATGCACTTAAAAATATGAATTTGAATCCAAGTGAATGAAGTTTCAGTGATATCATAAAGTCGAGTTTTTTCTGACTATACTGATAAAAGTTTTGTTAAAAAAATGATGGCTGTTTTAGCGATGAGTGTTAATCCCTCTTCGAATAATACTTTAAAAGCTACTTTTCTTAAATAAGCTTTCATTAAGTTTGTTGTTTTTGGTGAATGGCCAGCACGTGCGAGAAAACTAGCAGACCAGCTCAGCCACACGTGTTGGACGGATTACACATTTTAGTATCCTTTTTCACCCCTGTCCATTACAGAAAATATCAGTATCAATTCGCTAAATTTAAGTGAAAATATATATACTTTTGTCAACATTTTTTTACGTCTTAAAATAATACAGGGGTTAGCTTTATAATAGTAATTTAAAAGTACCTATATTCTCATTTACTTGTCAGAAGTAGTGATTATTTGACAATAATTTTAAGCTAAAATTCTAAATTTCAATAAAATAGTTCGTTTTCAACCAAAAATATCGACTCATTGAAAGATTATTAAACTATATTATTTGTGTATAAAATGCAATTCGCATGAAATTTTCTAAAAAAAAATATTATTCGTAACTTTTATTATTTACTTCACATGAGTTCTTAATGTCGTAGGAAATGTGGAAACGCTAACATACATTGTTTTAAAAGTGTAATTACTATTTTAAGACGAATCCCGAAATTCCTGTATTGGTATTGAGTCAATCCCGGGATTATGGGATTGACTTATTGCTCCGGATCCCGGATCCCGGGATCGGAAGCCCTAATGACTACCTCTTAGTGATTTTAATAGGAGTTCAGAACAATAAGCAGATTGGCAATCAAAAATATTACTACAAAAACCCATCCACTGATTTTTATGACTGAGTATATTGGAATCTTTGGACGATTTCTCCCTATAAAATTTATTTTCTGTGGGATATCCTTCCTTTGACAAGTAATTACCAATACCGGTTCCTTCCTCTCCCCACACCCGGTCACCGGTTAAGTCCTCTACGCCGTTAATTTTCAAGTGCATTAAATAATAATGGGATTAGAATCAATACATACGACAAATGTAATCAATTTGTCTTCCCTAAGCAGCGCAACACGTTTTACAATTAGTTGAACAAGAAACAATTAATGAATTAACAAAATTATTAATGTTAATTGTAAACAATTTAAAAATAGAGGATTTGGTCTTAATTTTTTAACTTCTTTGCAGATTCTTTACCACGAAACTATTAAATTCAAGCTGAGTTTTGAATATGAACGTAAAAAGTTGTTAAATCCGTTTAATAATAGTATCCCTTTCTTCATTATTTGCATCATAGCTAAGCACTGTGATTGATTTTCATATTTTCCATTCCTCGTCCATAACTTTCCTCAGTTGTGTTATGACATATGATTCTTTACAATCAGGCAGTGACAATATCCTTCCTGCATACAATGTATCAATTTAAATGTAAAGCAATTAACTCTCGAAACATTCCTATTGCTTCTTCATTAAGTTTGAATCATAGACAATAATATATATTTGTTGTTAAATTTTGACAAATTGAGAGGAATACTTGAGCATTGCATGTTAAAAAATAGCCAAATTGTATGTGAGAAGTATATCACCACCCGCCTGATTAGGGGCTAAGTACATGTCAATAAATGGAATGAATTCAAGCTTAAGAAGAATTTTTCATATTAACTTACCCAATGTCCCACTTGAGTACATTTTATTATCATGACTCTTTGCCAGGAAGTATATTATAAGCCTTGCACCACTTGCTTCTTGTTGCGAAAACAATATTTCGCAAGATTGCAACTTAAGAGAATTATTATAGTACCAAGCTTTCTATCATAATAATGCTCCAACGGGCTTCAGCAGGGAATAGCCACTATACGTCCAGTTTATTTAATTTAAACTGCTTACTTGTATAAACACTTTTACTATAAATATTTAGATACAATATAATATAAAGTGTGTATAAAAACCGTTATTCTAGCATTCTAGATTGCAACATTTTCATTAAAATACATAAATTGTTTTTAATATATCTTTGGGGTTATGGCAGAAGTTGACATATCAACTTATCCATAACGCCACAGGTATACAAATATCCACAACTACTTTTTACATATATTTTTCATGTGAATGATTGTAAACTATAGTAATGTACATACAGTCATATTAGAAAAACACATCATATAAGCAAAGTAAAATCGGTTCATGTTGGTAGATACAATGATAAGTATAAAGTCATTCAACAATGAATTAAATAAATACAAAAAAATAAACGGAATACAAACTTAAGCGAAACAATTAAATTTTATATAATCTTCAATCGATTTATGGATTTCCGTTCGGAGGCATGAATATTTTTGATGTCTCAAATTTCCTCACGGAAATTCTATCGTAAAAATAGCAGGGCGTAGCGAGAGCGATAGGCTAACTTTGAGTTCTGTCCTAGCCCCATCTTTTATCCCTACTAATTTCGAAAAAAGAGAAGTTAGCAGCTTAGTTACAAGCAGTTTTCCTAGAAAAACTTCTGTTGAGATATTGGGAGGCGACATACTTCACAATGAGAACTGCAATAGTTGAAAAAAAAGAAAAACATTTGTTACATTCTTTCACAATTTAAATATTTATTTTGACGCTTTAATTCTTACTAAATAAAAATTTTACTTAGTTGAAATAAATGTTCACAGAAAACATTTTATAAAACTTATACAAGATTCCTTTTAACCTTTTCAAAAGCCACGTATCTGAAAAGATGTATGAGGATTCCCTTCTATAAGTTCAATTCTTATCCACGATGTAATATGTAGTTTGTGCAGAAACAGTTTATTTGATATGCACTTGGTTGTATGTTGTACTTTAACATTTTACTAGAAGTTCAGAATGCTCTACGCTTTGGAGCTCGGCCGTTTTCAGTCGAACGTGGAAAGATGTTATCTGCAAAAATGGACTACTTTTATTTACGATAATATTGTAGAGGGTGGATACAGAATACAATGCATGTCCGGAGTATTATTATAAAATCGCTCCAACCACCATCGCTCAGCAATAATGCTTTGCATTTTTGTGCTGAGGTCTTTGAATAGGATACTAAACAAGGAATAATATCCACATCTATTTCATCATCTAATATCATCTGAGCAAAAAACCACATCTTGCCATGGCAATCTTTGATAATGGTTTAACATCAAGACTCAAGCCCCATTTAAAAGCAGCCAGTAAATCGATTACATACATATAAATGATGTCCGATAATATAATATGTCAATATGATGTCGTCGGTTATTGTGGGGTTTCTAATTTTAACAGTAAATTTCTTTGAACTGTTGTACATAGCAATTTTTTATCAGCACAGCTTATTATTTCGTTTTTCTTTTGTATCCTTTCTAAGAAGAGAAGATGAATAGATAAATAATGACTAGTCTTTTTTAAATTATTAATGTTTAAATTTGCTATTTCAAGCCTTTAGCATAGAACACATATTAGGATCGGACAATAAAATGATAAAATTTTTACAGTAGTACGTATTGTAATTAATTGAGACGTTTAAAAACAAAATTCTATATGTCCATTTTGTAATTTTAGTAATAAATGACGTTTTTGTGTTAAACGCAAAATTTTTCATTTTACCGATAATTTATTTTTGCCACCGTTTTTTATTTCCAATTAAAGAAAATTAACATATATTAGTAGCCAAATAAGCGCTTATTTCAATAAATACAAGTTTAATAAAGATGAACATATCGGCACTTGTAACTATTAAACTTATCGAATTCCTCATGTCATTAAGAGCTTAAAACTATTTTTTTTGTACGATTTTATCAGGTTTTGTAAGGTATTTGTTATTAAGTATTGTATAAAATGACTTAAAGGATATATACGTAATTATTTTTCAATTTTGACCAAATGTGAATTTTTGCTTTTCATCGCCTCAATTATAACATTAAAATAGAGTAATGTATTTTGTTTTATAAGAATTATGTAATATACATAATGTCATCGTTAGATGTAACTAGTGATAGTAAAAAATATATTATTTTTACCGTTAAATAGTGGATATTTAGCAAGTAAATTGCAGTTATATTAATAAATTATTCAAAACTTTTTTAATGTTTTAGACCATGTGCAACAAACACTATTCAAATTCATGTGCGTACAAATTGCGAAATAAAAAGTAAAATAATTTACGAGGCTTTTAGGTTATTAAAAAAAAAACATATGTACTAAAATAACTGGTGACTTTTACCCCTCGCTACTCACTAGTACACTTTTTGAACAGTCCCATACGAGAGTAATATCAGAAGGTTGAACATTATTTGAGGGTTTATATTGTGTTTAGGTTTATCGGCCGCCACTCTGAGTTATGTGTCTGGCGGGCGAGCGCGCGAGGGCGGGTGGATGTGGGCAAGTGAGGCTCGGGGTAATAGTGATAGGCGCGATCACAATTTTAATCTGACGCGTTAAGCCCCGTTAATCGCATTGTGTCCAATCTTTACACATTCCCCCGGCAACCAATGCGATAAAATATCCGAAGTTCACATAATGCGCGTATGATTTTATTTTTTTATTCCCGCGTACATTAAAATATAAATATTCCTATAATCACATATTTATAAACGAAATCTAATTTTCTATGATACAAATAAAGAAATTTTAGCAGGATTAATGGAAAGTTTCAAAGCAAATTCGATACTAGGAAAACGTTTATTGTTTACTGACAGATTGAAATATATTACATTAAGCAATTGCATTTTGAATCGCATTTAATCAATTCAACGGTCCTATTTCTAATTTATTAGTGTCTGGACACTAACTAATAAAGCCCATTCAGTAATGCTCAATACCCTTACGCCGAACGCTATAATTGACTTTAATTTAACATTAGCTAAAATGTTGTTAATATAAAATTAAATTTGATAACTTAGTTATTTCACTTGGTTTATCACTTTCGTGACGCGTTTCGCCTCTTTAAGAAGCATCTTCAGATTAACCGGTTAAAATGTTGTTACTCATTAAGCTCTTGTGATGAAAAGTTATTATACTAATTACCTTCCTCCTGTATTCAGATATTAGTTATGTTTAGTATCAATCTAATAAACATGTATACAAAAATCATTACGTTTGGCGTAAAGGTGTTAAGAATTACTGACCGGGCTGTGTTAGAAGACTGTCTATCAGAATTTCATTCCAAATGCAAGAACGACTTGAGGAATAATCAAAAGTAAATGTCAACCTAATTCTATTTACATGGAATAAGAGCTATCATTAATAAATTATTTATTGAAAACATTTAGTTTATCAATCCTTAACTGTTCTTGATTTGTATTTTCTTTAGCTAAAATTCGTATTAAGTTTAAAGATATGTGAGCTTTCCATCCCTTCATACTCAATCAACAATATAAAAAATCTTACTGCAGGGAGTGCAATTAGTAAATTTTCTATAATTACTATATCTGAAAATGAAGACTTTTTATATGGATTTCTAATGGAGGTATCTCAACATAAGTCTTTCTACGAGAACTGCTGGTTACTCAGTTGCTCAACCTCTCTTTTTGAAAGTGAGTAGCGATAGAAGGATAAGGATAGGACAATACTAGTGGTTGAATAATCGGTTCGTGGAGAGAATTCTAGTCATAGCAAACATCCATGCTCTACAAACAAAAATTCGTAAATCGATTGAAAAACAAATTTGTGAATCCGTGATTCGAACTTTTTGTTTATATTCATTTGAAATGCTCCATTTGCTCTACGGTGTATTATTTATGAACGTTTTATTATCCTATTAACAGATTAACTCTGACTAACATTAAAATTAAACACAAAGTAAATAAGCTATGTTTCTTTTTGTAATAAAGGGTAGTCATAAGCGACGTTCATTAGCGAGCCGACGCTGAGTGGACGACGAAGCGTCGCGATGAACTAGAACCTAGTTTGCGATAAGGACTCCTTCCTGAGAAGCCTTCAGACGCCTCGAGTCTCGGCGCCGACAACAAATCGTCTTCAACAATCTTGGAGCTCTTGTGAAACTTTGTCTTTGTATTCTAACCACATGCATACAATATAATAATTCCGCTATTCAATTTATAGTTGTATTTTACGCCAAATATTTGTCTTAGAAATGCTGCGGTGTGATTTTGTCAGTACTCTGACCGTTTCATCAGTTGCGGAATTTTAGTGATGAAATGACGTTACAATAACAAACTTAGAAAGATGCTATTGATATAAACTCGGGATATTATTTATTAAAATCCATCCATCCATCTAGTAGCATGAGCTTTACTCTATCGATCAGCAGACCTTTTCTTAAATTTATTAGAGACCGGGCGCTAACAGAGCCCTGGCAGTAACGCTTAAAACCTTTACGCTGATCGTTTTAATTTTTGTATTTGCTGTACACAAATGTGTAAGGTTTATAGAGCTTTATTTAAATACTGTATTAATTGCGGCTATATTCGCTACTGTTATTAGGTCTAGGTTGAGTCCTAGCAAATCAATATCAATTTTAGTTGTATTCAATTTAAATTGGAGATCTTCGACATGGGTAGTTTTGATGTCTTGTCTCGTCGAGTTAATCTTGAGTAACTTTTAAAAAAATCTCGTATAAGTAAAGCTTTATTGTCAAAAATTTTCAATTGGATTTCTTGACGAAATTTTCAATAAAATTTTCAAAAAAATCATTTTCATAACACAAATCCATCATGGTAAATAAATTTGAATCAAAAGAATTACACTATTTTATTGTTTAAATTTGGAATATTGAAATTCCATCAAGCACCCTCAGTCGATGTCTTAAATTATATCTTAAACTATTTTATTGTAGTCAAATTAAGCTGAGAAGTATGTACTAAAAGAGTGTTGCACATTTGAGAATATTGTAAATGTGAAACATAGTACGACGAATAAAATAACTCAGAACTTGTCTAAGTTAAGACGTACACTCAATCTTTCTGGAAGCTCTTGTTTTGGGACCAATAAAAACCTCCACCAGTAGGGTAACCATATGCCAATAAATGAATAATATTTAATTTATCGTTTTCTTAAATTGTAAACGTAAGATTGCTGTGGAAACACGTGTGAATTAAGCCTGCTATTGTGAAATTATTAAACGCTTATTTTTACATTCATTAAGATACTAGTAACAACGCTCTCAAATTGAGATTGCCTCTGTGCTTAGTGACTTTTAAATTTCTTAATCTTGTAGGAATTTAGTTCCAATTATTTGGTCAGTAAATAATTGCCAAATGGTTAGATCAGATTATGTTTAATTAAAAAACTGACTACTTTACGTAATTATCTGACAGCTTAATTTAATAACTGATCATTTTATATAAATAACTGACCACTTTTATATGAACCAATTGATTCAGGCCATGCCTGCAATCTTACTACGATTCTTGTACAAGCCCAACATTTCCATCCTTATCCTTTCTGATAAGCGGTATTGAGTATTTAAATTTTAATCAGATCTCATAAACGGCATACTGTTGAGATAATTTATCTCAATAATGTATGATTAAGCAATATTTTTTCAAATCTTTTAAATATTAACTTTCTATACGAGAGGACAGAAGAAGGTGTTACATTCTCACAAAGTTATTATACTCATTCCATCATTTTCATCGTTCAGCGTTCCTGATCATTATATAAAAATGTGGAGTAAGTATTAAAAAACGTATTTTAGTTTCATTACTACAACCATTGACAGATGACAATTTGAAAGTATTTCTCACTCATTTATCAAAAACAACATTTAAATGTCCGTTTTCATGCGATGCGATTGGTCAACGCGTTATTTAGGTGGGTGGGGATATAATTCTGGCGGAAAACTAAGGCGGCAGACCCTTGATGCTCCATAAAAACTGACACATGAAGCGGGTTGACGTCGCCTGTGGACGCCGCCGCCCGTCACATCTCCGCGCACTCGTCTCCTGCGCAGGGCAAAAAATTTGTAACTCGCATTTGAATAATTCAATTCAAAAGGGATTAACCTTTCATATGCAGTGTCGTGCTTGCCGTTCAATAAATGACTAATTTCGCATATTGACTATCCAATATAGAATGCTCAACTAAATTTTTTAGCCTCGTGACACGTAGAAACAGACTGTATATTAGTATTTTTTTTTACTCGAAAGGTCAAAACTAAAAAAATAAATAAAAAAGTGAGTACATTTATTTCGTGCAACAAAACATAAATATATAAAAATGATATTTAACCTGAAACGGTCGAAATGTTTTCAACAGTAGAATGTAATAAAACCCACCCCCACCCTTTTAAGAATAAAAATCGTCGTTTACCTTAGAAATAAATAATCTTTCGATACGGTTAGTCTGAAATTGCTTCTTAACGAGGCGAAGCGCGTCACGTTAGTGATAAACCAAGTGGAATAACTAAGTTATCAATTTTTAATTAAATTTTATATTAAAAATGAACTTCCACAAAGTTACCGCCGAATCCATAGAAAATATGCTTATTACTCAGTTGCTCAGTCGCTCAGTTAGCTAATCGCTTTCGCTACGCCCCGTGAGGATCGGATGGGTGAGAGGGAGTTTTAGAGATCACAAACGCTCAAACTACGAACAGAGATCCATAAATCGATAGAAGGATCAATTTATGAAACTGTCCGCACCGGGAATTGAACCCGAGACATCCGTACCCGTAGCCAACGACGTTACCAACAGCGCCACGGAGCCGACATTTTAGATAAGAAACTGTCAATAATTGATCACGATGTGTTTTACCGTGAACAATTAAACAAAATACCAACCGTCTGAGGGTTAAAATAAATAAATATGAACTGCATCTATATAAATATGAATATTACATGTAGTCTATTTATACATAGACCCACTTGTTAGAAAATTGCTATTGATGAATCCGCTGATTTTTTTATTGAGATTAAACAAGAACTAATTATTTAATAACCATTTTTAATTGGTGGAAAGGCATAATATTTTTTAAATAAGACACAATTTTTTTTGTACTACTTCCATATGTTTATAATGATCAGGATTCATCACTTGATAATGCTCGCAATGGGCGAAAAAAAAGAAAACCAACATACTATTTTATGACGGTTCTGCATAATCGACACATCAACATTGGGTCAAGCATAAATCAATAAGTGTATTTTAAATTTGAATTGTTGAGATTTAGTACATTTCAATGTATTTTGTCACTAACGACCCGGGTTTAGCCTTTCGGCATCTGCAGGCATTCGATCACACCAGTGAACTCGAACAAACTCAAATAGACAGTTTATAACGATTATATACAGAATAAAATAAGACAAATCTTATCGCTGTGTCTAAGAAATTAACATATGGACTAGTGACCACCTTACGAGTGAACAGAAGGGGAGTGCGGGCTTAAAACGCAATTCGAAGAAATACCCAATTTCAACTAATGGGCTCTGTTAGGGTGACCATGGACCGATGCATAGGAAATTCATTACTTTGATTGTTAACTCATGTTTTATTTTTACGGACTCATCTCACGTAAAGGGTCCACTGGAGGAGAGTTTGGGAGATTCGGTTGTTCGTTCAAAATTTCTAAGGAATTTAACTGGCTCTATTGATTTCCAAAATTTAATTATCATAAATTTAATAATTTATGATCCCCCATGTTTTGATGCAATATTTTAACTCCGTCATCCGCATTGAACGTATGGTTCTCCAATGACAAGTGATTTGCAAATGTTGATGTATCTTTTTTATGCATTTTATTATCTTTTTCGAATGCCTGAAAGGCGAAATCCGGGTCGTTAGTGACAAAATGCATGAAAATTTACAAAATCTCAACAATTCAAATTTGATATTGAAATTCCATCAAGCACCCTCAGTCGATGTCTTAAATTTTAGATAAAAGTGTATTTTAACTGAAAATAATCCAAAAAAAATATCAACTTAATCCAAATCCTTTCACTCAGCTTTCCACTACTCTTGAAATTGGTTCCAAATGGTGGATCCGTATAAAATTATGCTGTACTAACAATATCAATCTGGATTATTGAATGGAATTAAACATTCACGCTATCTCATTTAGTAAAACATACGACTTAGTTGTGTGTAATAAAAAACCTTCACGAGTGAAGAAATGTAAAAATATACATAAACGAAATAAAAAAAATCTATGACTGCGGTAGATTCACGTTCAGTTTTTACAATACTAGAAAAATAACTTTAATTAATTGTGATTGACGCATAAATAATCGAAATAGATTAACCAAAAACCCGTTTTTTCCGATCAGTAACGGTACTATTTAAATATAAAATGTTACATTGAAAATACTAAGCTTAAAAGCTACTTTAAATCACAAGTGGATGTGAATAAAAGTTTCTTTAGTTAATGATTTCTGTTTTGATTGAGCTTTAAAATAAAGCATACTCTGCATTATTTACCATGTTATGAATAAGACATTATGCAAAATTGAAAAGCCCACATGTTGTTAATGCGTGGATTGCAGCACGCCATTTGAGAAAAAACCTGCGTGATGTCTATTTTCTTTTTATAATCGTTCAATACATATGTAAATAATAAACTTTCCTATCGTGCGTCTTGCATAATTTTATACTGTGGCGCCAACAAGTGCAACTATGTATTGACAGGTTTGTTTATAAATCTATCAGGTCACCCATATGCTTATCATAATATTCATCACATTTCTAACGTTTTTATGACCCTTTTTTTAAATGCGTTTCTTTCCAATAACCGTCACACATCACTTTTAATTTACCTAACCGAATCCGACGTACTCTTGTGGCCTAGTCGTCCAGTAATACCAACAGTTAAAGGGAAATTTCACAGCTGCAGGGTGTTGCACTTATGATGATGTAATTTGATCAACGTGGCAGATTGGTAACTCTCTACTCGGTTCTAATCTGTTTCATAAAAGCCTGTGCGATCTAATCATACGAGATTTACGCCTAACAATCAGATAGTTTTGGACCGATACCAGTCAGATAAATATCAAATTAAGGCTATTTCAATTGAACTTTGGAGATCTTGGGTATGGGATTTTGTGATGTCTCTTCGAGTCGATATCAAATGACTTAAACAATATCATGGGGACTTTTTGACTATATATCTGAAGGCATCATAATTTGTAGTTTTTCATTTTATAACACAAGTTAATCCTAATAAACTGGGTGTAAAGAGAGAGACAGAGATAGAGAGATTAGATTACGGTCCTCGCCTAGTAGCATTCTTCTAACCTTACCCTTTCTTTGATTGAATATTTGGGAAAGAGGCTCACAATCAGCCCGCGTTACATACGATTCTTTGTAAATGCTTTATTTAGGTTTTATAAATATGCTCCACTTTGGAAGTTAACGTTTTGAAAAAATCGCAATGATGTATGCATAATGTCTGCTATTTCGACTCGCTGACTATTGCAACAGATTCTATTCGAATTATTTACAATGAGTACTCTTAAAAAAATACTAAATTATGGATAACAATGATTCCAACATTTCCACTCCAGAGTGAACTAGTTTTGAAAAAACAAGAGAAAATTCAGAATAAGTATGTATTTTAAATATATATATCGACTGTGGAAAGGAAAAATGATGTAACCCACACCAAAAAATATTCTGTATAGCTCGCACAAAACATGCTTATATACTACATTTATATATAATATATCTATTGTAGAAAGGCAAATGGACTTATCGCTATGTCTTTTCAAAATATTTTTTTTCGATAATCATAATGTATTCAATTTAATACACGTTTTGTTTGAGCTATACACAATATTTTTTTGGTGTGAGCTACGTCCTTTTTCCTTTCCACAGTCGATACATGAACTAGTAGTGGTGAGACAGCTAACGTGTCCATAGTAATACATTTTTTAAAATATTAACCACAGCTTATAAGTATGTAAGCGAGACCATTTCATATATTTAATATGGATTGCTTTTGTGCGATTCCTACTTGGTAAAGCTAATTATTGAGTAATTATAATTGTAGAGTATTTGTTACGGGTGCATGTCTAATCGCAAATTAAAGTAAAGTTGGCGTTCGTGAAATAGCTAGTATTACAGATACACAATTTAAAGTATTTTTCTTGGAGACTAGACGATTAATAATTTGTTTTACAGTAGCTTTATTGATAAATCATTGTCGGTTTTGAATAAACATTTTCTTTGTAAATGAAAATTCTGTTGTACCCACTAATTTAAGAGTTATTTGTTTATATTTCAATTGGGCACGCAACTGTTAATATACCGAGTGAAATTTGAACTCAAATGGTCTGTTTGAAAATACTTATTGTTTCCCAACAAAACAGTTTACGGTAATAATTAGCTCTATACACGACAGCTTTAAGCTGCCACAAAATTCAATAGTTCTATCAAAATAATAATTTATACTCAATCGTTTTTAAATGACTCTGATTTTATCAACTTTATTTGTCTAAGTATCACTGTTAAAGTTTTTTTTTTAATTAAAAAAATCATTAATTTACTCATACTAAAAACATGGCATTACAATGTGAGTATCAATGATAAAATAAAAAAAAACAACTAGTTAAGCTTCTAACTCAAGGAGGAATCCATACATTATCTTTGCGTTATGAGGTCATGTCGCATTTGGACAAACATGAAGTGAACTATATTTGATTTCAAATAACAGCAATCTATAAATTTATCTGTTTTACTTAAAACTACCAAATTTATTTAAGTACAATAACCATTTTTTGGTAATAAAACATTTTGTAAATACTTTTACATTCTTTAAAACAAATATATGATTCTGTCTAATCACTTTTAAGGTGTTAACTGTCAGTTCTTGTTGGAAAGACATTATATTTAAAAAAATAAAACACAATTCATTTGTACTACTTCCACATGTTTATAATGATCAGGACCGGTTTCGCTCATCAGCTTTTAAAAAAGATTCTGTCTAACGTAAACTTTCACCTCTTATCTCATTACAGATTTATTATTGCATACCAGTTTTCCACTCGTTACTATATTTTAGCATACTTTACTGCGGATGGCAGAATATCAAATCAAAACGATCAATGTCAAAAGTGTAAATTGATCATGCACAATAAAATTAGTCTTCAAATATACACAAAACAATACAACGTTCAAATCTTAATAAAAGCAGCCTAATAGAAAATGAATCAAGTCAATTATTAAATACTATGATAAAAATAACATACTTAATCTGCTACATAATACATCATAATGTCGGCTTCTATAGTTTAGTAGTAAGTGGTTTACATGTCCCGGCAAGGTAAATATCATATTTGATGTTTTAGGCATGGCCGTTCATTATATATTTTTTCCATGAGTTGATTTTGAGAGGTTAAATATTTAAAATACAGCATATATGGCTGACACGCTTAAAAATATATTTGGTTAATAACCATGAATTTAGCAATATTTAAACTGTGTATATAAGAATCTAAATACGCCTACGAACTACTTAGACATATTATATTGATGCCGTTCTTTTTCTTGAAGATCGACCCAAATGGCGCCATGAATTATTTCATTTATCATTTAAGCTTCACAACTCGATTGTTCGCAATTGCATTCAGTATAACTGGTTTTCTTTCAATCGGTTCCTAGTAAAAGCTTTACAGGAAAAATAATTCTCCCTTTCAATATTTACCATCTAGATCTTAACCATTGGATTCCAATATTTCATATTGGAAAATTTAAGGTATTAAATTAGCATGTTACCAATATTGTCAAAATAAATATCTAGTACCAGACTACCGATTTAATAATCGATTACTCTGAAAAGCTCGTCAAGTACAGATCAATTCATTTAAAAAATACCAGATACATTATGTGAATAATAATGTGTGCTTAAGACCACACGGTTTATTTAAAACATCTTAAAGTCATCAATGAGTTAAAGGAAAAGATAATTGAATGCTATTTATAAATATTGGAGACAGCGAGAGGAATAAGCTTACCACTAGTTTTACCCTAGCTCTATCGTTTTATCCTTACTCCCTTCGACGTTCAGAGGTAAAGTAACTGAATAACACGCAGTTCTCGTAGTAAAACTTCTGTTGAGATAAGCTCCATTGGGACTCTATGTGATTCACATTATTAAGGGACAGGATAAAATATTAAGTATTAGGAAGCTTAATGGATTGATTCTGTGTGCGAAAGGAAAAGAACGCTTAGTCTAAAATTGGTACTTTTCAGGAGAGCCAAAACAAGATTTACGTTTTTATGAAATTCTGATGAAAAGTGTGATGTTGAAACGTGAATTTTACTAATTAGACTTGTTCTTTTTATATTATATGCATATCAATACCTCAGTTCCATTATGTAACAAGTCAAAAAAAACAGTTTTTAATCAAGTATGAGGAAATGCTTGGAATACCGATATCTAACAGTATCAAAATGTAACAAGATGTATATGTGGTTATTTTAGATTGACAGTGGTTATAGTACATTGGATTCAAACTGTAACAATTACGAAAATCGTCTGAAAAGATCTGAACAAAAATAAAATTATGTTTATGATATCATAAATATATTTTAGATGATCGTAGAATTTCATTAAAATCTACAAAAATAGATGTAGGTAAAATATGAGTTCTTATACTATGGAACTGAGGTATCTATATATGCATCGTTGTTATTTTGACATATTTGACCTGGTTTTTAATTTTTAAGACTTAATTCCCTTTTCGTTTCGCACACAGAATTGGGCTTTACAAACAATATACATTTTAATGTAAAGAATGATGTAACATTTACTTGTTAAGTAAATAATGTATGAATAACAGTTTTACTAAAATTCCAGGATAAAATCGGATCTAGATTAAAATCTCGAGATTAAAGAGCTATTCGATTTTAGATTGAGAAAAAAAACGATCTCTTAATAAATTTCCATGCACAATCCTGGTGGAATTAGACGAGAAATAATTTATAAATTGACAAAATTACGCGTTTAGAGTTACGAGGTTTTGTACATCCGCGTTTTATGCGATCATCGTGTCGTTCGTAGTTATAATGGTTTTCGCGGAAACCGGGGGTAGGCGGCCGACGTCCTGCCGCCTATCGCCCCACACCGCCCGTCGTATGTCTGCCGCCCTATGCAAACTCGCTGCGCACAGAGCACGTAGCCTAGTTGAAGATATTATTATTCTCTGTGAATTTAGTTTTGCATTGAGTGATTGGTCGTTTCATAATAGTGTTATTGGCCAGATTTACAACTTGCTATATATCGTGACTGAAATTGGATAGTTAAATTATACTTCTACGAATCACTGTATGTACACATTCAAATAACTATTAAAAATAAATAAACCAAGAAAGCAGTAAAAAATTTTACATTTTAATTAATTTAAAATTATAATTAATCACTTTGTTATTCCGCTGATTGTATCATTAGTAGTGAGAGGTGTTTTGTCTTTTTGACAAGCATTTTCAGACTAACTCTATCGTAATATTTTTACTTATACCGTAGCTCGAAATTGATTGTAATTCTAAGCTTATTTAAAAAAAAATTAAAAGTGTAATTTTTTCTTGCTTCAAATAACTACAACCGTACTAAAATTTGAAGTGAAATTATAAATATAATAAAGACAACTAGGTAGGTAACAAGAATTAATTTTAAATTCATAAATTTAAAAAAAAAGTTATTCGTAAGAGTTAGCCCTTTTTAAAGTCTTTCTTTTCTAGTGTAATAAACAATTTAATATTTAAATAACATTAATTGTTTGTAATGCCTTTTTTTATATTTCATAATTTTAAAACGAGCTCAGCTTAAAATATTTTTTTTTGTCAAACATTACATATTATTAATGTAATGTAACGTATATACGTATTAATCTGTAGGTAAAGCAGCCAAACCCTTAACTCAGGTAAATTTTTCAAGATATCAAATTCCAAAATACACTGCTAATATTATTTTTAAATAAAAACGTAACGAAATGTATTTCTATACATTATTTATTTAAAATATCTCACAAATGCCACATTTGAAGTAAGTGATAAAAATCTAAACTATTTTTGCATTTCAAGTCAAAAAATAAAAATTTTATTGTACAAACACAGATTGGAAATAATATCATATGTTTTCAATACATTTTAAGCTACGTTCAACTACGCGAAATCGTCCTTTCCCGCCCACTTATGCATTCAGAGCATAAAACGGTTTGCATACGAAGCGTATGCAGACAATCGAGTAAGAGAAAAATTGACAGTATGTGAACACTGAATACATGTTTATCAAAAAATAATGTTACAAAGCTTTATTGTTGTTGAGTCTATTGGATAAACTTCCCTTATATCAGACGTATATGTGAAACGTTTGTCATAATAAGTTTACGTTTTTTTTAGTATATTTGATGTTGGGTTTTATATGGATATAATCTAACAATGATATCCTGAAAGCAATATACAGAAATTCTTTGCTAGCTCTGGAGAACACATTCTCGAAAATCACCACGTTTTGTCAAACCAAAGTTGGGCAATGTAATAGATGTAATAATATTGAAATTTAGCTTCGATTTTTAAATTCTTGTTGTTACCATAGGTGATAATTTATGCAAAATATTGAGCTATAACTCAAAATTCTGTTAAATTTTTGCTACTTAAGCAATAAAACACCAATAATAAGTTGGACAAGCCACGATTTCATTGTGATGTGAAGCAAGTGAAAATTGTAGCAGTTTTTCTGATTCCGGCAAAACCATATATTGGTATGTATTCATATTTAAGCTTTGAGATTTTATTCAGTGAATTTTCAGTAACCTAGCAACAACTTGAGTATTCATTGTCTTTTTGAAACAACGCTACGTCTGATCAACACTGCATTTCCGTTTTGAATATGAATATTTAAATATTATTCGAAACAACCACGGTGGTTGGTTGGAGAAAATATTAAGTACATTCTTCCTTGAATATATTTAAAGAAAATTCCATAACCTTACTTTATAAAAAGTACTGATAGTCATAACAAAGCCTTTTCGACGAATGGGCGTCAGATTTATCAGTTCGTTCCTACTATCAAGTGTCGAATGGAGATTACGCAGGGGTTAATATCTAATCACTGGACTAGCCAGTTCATTTCAGGGGACGGTAGTTTCACTGTTAGGCTATTCAGGCTTGCCCGGATAGTAAATAGGCCAACATGTACATGTGTTGAAATTCAGAGTACTGATCACATTCTCTGGAATTGTCCTTTGATGTCAATTCTAGACCAGATGTCGGACCCACAGGCCATGCCGACTTGGTAGCTAATAGGGAAAACTGTAATGCCTTCAGCGAATTTGCGGCGTCATACGGTGAATGAGTAAATCTATACATATAACGCTACGTAATTTCTTAAGCTATGGACAATCAGCACAGTAAAGTTCAAGCCACCCAGTCTTAGGCAGTTGCTCCCGAAACAATCACGGCACAAAAACTGAAACGCTTCACATTTTTTACGCAACCCACAGGAAACGTATGTAGTGGTGGAGATTTAAAGTCTTTCCGACATAGAGTATACTGATTAGAAAAAAAGTGTTGACATAATATTTTTCTTTTAAAAATAATACCTAACTAAGTAGCAATGGTTTATTTTTAAGGTCACTGTCAATTTTATTTGTACTACTTCCACATTTTTTTACAACGATCAGGACGGGTTCGCTCATCGTGAGGTAATGCTTACGACGATTCAGTTTATAATGCTCGCGATAAGTAAAACCGGTCGTGATCATTATAAAAAACGCGGAATTAATACAAATCATATTGTGCTTTATATAAAAATAAAAATAGTGAATTTTGAATATTGAATTACTTACTATTTATTTTCGGTTAAAAAACAGTATTAAGTCATGTTGTTATTTTTTTATTCCGGCAAAAAGCATGATATAACTACAACTAATCGATCCCAAATCTTATGATTTGTATGCATAAAATATTATTCTTTGTAACGTACAAAATGTCTTTTTAAAAACAAAACAATTTTACTTGGGAGAGAAAGTAATTTGAAATGAAAAATAATGCTTCAAATGCGATTATCTCAGAACTTGTTTTTTTGATTTAATGCCTTCTGTCAGTATGTCCTCAATAAAATACAATTATGTATTACGTATTTCACATTTTATTTACCCACGGAGACCAGTTTGTTGTGAGTTATACTATTTGGTTTGATACATACCAGCATCATCTGCTGAGCATGATATTATTTGACACACCCTGGTTTGTTTGTTAAGTTTAAGTTTTATTTGGGTCCATAACTGAAAATGCACAGCGTCAATGACAATGATTGGGAGAAATAGACCCAACGCTTGTCGTGAGGGACGCTCGGCCATCGCCTGCGAGCACGTTTACAAGACGAGTTCATTTTTGACGGAAGGGGGTGGCTCCGATGATGCGGGGTGTCCTTTAGATTTTATGTGTTAGAAGTCGTTTGCCAGCCTTTGAACGAGGGAGAGCGCCGGCCCACGTGGCCGGCATCGTTGACGTTGTGGATTGTTTTGAAATTCAACTTAATTTAAAATCGTTTGTCGTGTCACTTGCATTATAACTTAAAGTTAATTCAGTTGTTAAATAAATGTAAATTTAGATTCAATTTTACGTGTTAAGATAATATTTGTGTATTGTAAACCACTGCATCTTCGATTAAAATAAATAAGTGTTGAACCGAATTTGAAATGGTGTTTGTTTGAGATCCCAGCCCTTTCAGGACGTCGATAATCAGCCACTCGCCTCTCTTCGATTCGGGTCTTTTCATATTATATATTTGTGATTCATACATATTGATACACATTGATGCTCTGCATTTATATGAGTGAGTGTTGGTATTTCTACATAGCATGCTATTGTATTATATATACATAATAGCAAAGCGTAGACCCCTTTTTCAGAGTGCAGCGAAATAAGTAAATTGAATACTTTTCCGAACAATTCTTACTGGAATATTCAATGTATATTTTGTCACCCACGTGACCACGTGGCACGTAACAACCCTCCACCTACAACTTATATTGCAAGACACCCACTCCATCTTTGGTAAAACGCAGGGGTGAAGTACAGCACCGTATGATGGAAAGAGTTGATTTGTTTTCAATATGTAATTATAATTCGTGTTTGTGCATAATGCTGCTTTTATGATCATTTTGTCAAGAGTAAAAATTTTGTTAGTAGAGTATTATCATTCATTTGGTAATAGCCTGATATCTACATTTCATTTTTAAAAGCTCAAAACGCAGTGGTAATGGGTAACAAACATGGGGAAATTCAAACATTAAAATTGCTCTCCCGTAAATTCAACATTTTATGCACAATTAAAACCGAATTTAAATATAATAATTTACAAAAATATATTTGACATTATACTAATGATAGACATAATATTCTGAAATTGGACAATTATACGATGTAAAATCGATGAGAAATTTAATAAATCTCTCGATAGCAATTCAAAGAGTAAAGATATCACATACGATCATGTCCAAGACGTCAATTTGATATTGATCTTGTAAATCACTATCACCATCAAAATACTTTGCGTTAATATGGATAACAGCACAGATGTCAGATAACGTAACGTAAAGGCATGTGGACTGCGGAATATTCTTCCACATATATGAATCAACCTCGAGTCATCTAACAGTGAACTACAAAAAAGTATCGCAGCACAGTAGGGAGCAGCGACTTAAAAATAGTTTGATTAGGTATGACAATATCAAAGATGTCACGTTTGATAACTTTAGAGCATGTGCACTGAAATGCGGTTACAGGTTATACAAAAATATGTTGCTGCTGGTTTTCCTTTATATTAATCAGCTTCCGGTCATCTGGCAGTGGTCTCGCAGACAAATTTCAAAAGTACAGTTCCCATTTTAACTATGATTAGCAAAAATATATGAACGGTTGGACGACGTTTTCTCTCGTGATCCCGTAAGGAGCAGTACAAGCAGGTGGGCATTATATTAATATTCCAGATTATCTGCTGTGTGATAAGTATTTAAACTATTTGAATGCATTTCAATAAAAATATGTTTATTTATCATCGTTTAAGTTACCAATCCGTGTCTGAAAAGAAACGTTGGAAAGTTGACTTGCAAGTGAAGTACATTCAGTTGCTTGCTAGAGTATTGTAAAGTATTTCATGTTGAAGAAAAGTTTTCAACAAACAAAAACCAAATTTATAAATTCGAGTAGGTTTTTTCGTAGTAAAAAATGAACCACAATAATCCCATTCTCTTTACCCCTACATCCTGCTTAATGTTGATAAATTAAAATATAATTATTAATAAAATTAAATAGTTTAATTCCACTAAATCCACTAGCGCCCTTTTAAATGTTTCTCAATCATAGATGTTACTGTATAGAAATCTGAAAATTTTCGTTCAATTTTAACCGGCAACAAAAAAAAATCTGTTTCTTTAAATAGTTTTAAAGATCACTACCATCAATTTAGGTAAGTTTGCCCATCGGTCTAAGATTGGCCTACTACATGGAAAAGGGTGCTGTTATAATACCATGATAATATTAATGCCATATGAATATTTTTTAATTAAGCAAAGGTAATAATTAGTCTCTGGTGGTAAAAATATGAATTAATGTGTAACATAATTTGTTTTATTGTTGAATTTATAAGCCGTCAGTTTGGAACGATAAAACACAATTTAAAAACTTTTCTTGAAATAAATTGGATTAGCTATATTTTCAATTTGTATTACTAATCTGTAAACCAAATGCTGTATATTTTTTTCCCATTTCAATTATGTACAGAATATATGAAAGCATAAAGAAAAGTTGTCAAAACTGTAAAATCACTGAATCTATACAGTACAGTGATTATTTGTATCGTGAGTCAAAGTTACCCGATTTGGATTATAAATTTTGCCCACCTTATTTTATCTATATTTATAAATCAATTATAACAATGACTTTATGTCTCTTTTAAGGTGCAAACTGTCAATTCTTGGTCGAAAGACTTTATATTTTAAAAAATAAAACACAATTCATTTGTATTATTTCCACATATTTGACTTCTACAGACTTTATGTCTGTTAATTAAGTTTCATATTAAGACATTAATTCATTTCTATGTAGAACAATACCATACATAAATGCAATGTAGAATCATAAAAATACAAAAACACTCAGAACTGAGCCAAAGTTACCCAGATTGACAGTATTTTATCTTGTATTGATTTCCAATAATCTTCAAGATAATATAAATCTACCAGCTCTATTATTTATAATATTATGTTAATTAATTGACTCACATAATGGTGTCGCTTTTGTAGTGATGCATAACGATGCGGATTTACGAAATACGATATTCGAGGAAACGTTTTGTCGTATGCCAAAGTATTTCGTCACGAAAGAAAGCGTTTAAAGGAAAAGATTCCATAAAATGATACTTATTTTAAGTCATCACTTCACATAACGGAATTACAAAATGTGATTGTAAAAGAAAACAGTCTGAGAATGTGAGAATTATTAATTGCGATATTTAGAAAACACAACATGACGAATAAGGTAGAATAAGAAAACGAGTGAAGAAAAACAAAAAAGACCATCAGTTTGTCACCACTCTTCGAGCGTGAAACATCTTACTGAAATCATCATCATCACCCTTCCTACTTTTTTATCGCGTTACGCATTCAACATTGGAAACGTATTCCTGAACTTATACATGTTTATGATTGAAAAATGACATCCACATTTCAAGAATTTTGTTCTCTAAGCCCACATTATACCAAATCTAACGTATAGGACTTTTATTAAATATTTCCGCATTCATATTCAATCAATAACTAAAAGTCAGTCGAGGTGTTGGCGTGTTTGAATACCAGTAGGGACAATTTCAACAAGTATTTTTTTCATGGGTGTATGTGATGTCTAAAATTCCCTCACTATAAACTAGACGTAACGAAAGCGATTCGCTATCCACTAGTATAATCCTAGCATCCTAACTCTCTCTAAAAATATAGGTTGGGCGACTGAGTAACAATAAGTTATCGTAGAACAACTTCTATTTAGAAAAACTCCATGAGAAGTCCATATATATGCTCTTTATTGGGTGCGAACATGATTATAAAATTTATAGAAAAAACATTTTTACCGATGTGATAAATTTAGTTCAAATTTTGTAAGACGAATCTTTTTCCTTTTTGTTGTATATTATAAAATAGCAACAACGCTGATATATCATGTTTTATTAAATAATCAATGATTAAAATAATTACTAAGCACTGTTCGTATACATTAGAAGAAATACTTAAAAATATATAAAACATTGATTTAGATAATATTTTTAGGCTTTTATTTTAGTTGTCATATTTCGTTCCGTGGTGTAGAAGTCAACATCGTTGGCTACGGTTACGGATGTCTCGGGTTCAGGTCCCGGTAAGGACAGTTTCATAAATTGATTTTTCAATCGGATTTCCGTTGATAAGCATGGATGTTTGTGATGTCTAAAATGCCCTCCCACTTATCCGATCCTAAAAAAACGGAGCGTAGCGAAAGCGATTAGCTACCACTAGTCTTGTCGTAGCCTATCCTTATATCTCTACTCACTTCGAAAATGAATGGTTTAATAACTGAGTAACAAACAGTTCTTGTAGAATGCATCTGTTGAGATACCTCCATTACGAGTCTTCATGCTCTACATTGGGAGCACACTTGATAAAAAAAGTTTCCACAAATAACTGACAATTAACATCTTAAGAGTGATAAATTTTAGAGGTAATTACAAATTTAATTGTTTGTTAATCTAGTTTATTTTGCTAATAATCTATACAATAATTTTTAAGTATAATACAGTATATTGTAAGAAGCCCTGTTTGATTGTCACGGAAATGGTTAAAATTGCGTAATAGGAACTACAAATTTTGTAATATTTTTATGAATTTTCACAATGTCAGTTGAATTATCGTCAGTCAGTCAAAAAAAATTTAGTTATCTTTTTTTTACTTTTTGATGTCAAAGCAAGTTATGAAATATTTGATTTCTTCACTTATATTACGCCCATGGTATAATATTAAACCAAAATTTTTCAATTCATTTTTCCATAAAGAAAACTTCAATAACATAGACAGCCAAAAACAGTTATCATCAAAAGACATTTGAATATATATCACATAATAATAATAAAGCTACTGCAGAGGTTTCTGTGGACACTTGAGACCTCAACCGCATTTCAACATCCGGAAGATTCCACCCCCTACCCTCAGCGAGAGAAATACAACCCTTGGATCACACTTCAAAGGACCTGCCATGCGTCGTGAAAATAAAACGGCATAGGGATGTCCTGATGTTATGAATAATTTCTGGAAAATGTGTTAGACATTTTAAATATGCGGAGACCGTGTGTGCCCTCCAAATACTCGCATCTTGAAAATGTAATGAGAAAACATTTTTTGAATAATAAAAGAAATAAATTTACGGCACGTCACACAACGTATAATATATATGAGTAATTGCATAAAGACGTATCTATTTACTCAACTCTTATATATTATACGTATTGTTTTATATCGTTATACATAAAACGTAAAAACGTCAGTGATTGGCATAAAATTTATTTGGTAGGAAGAACTCCATAAACAAGATAAAAAAAGCAAAATATTTAATTAAATAAGAATAATAAAACGTTTTCCATAGCTAGTTCTGATCTTAGGTCTGACGATGACGTGATGCCAAAATATTTATCAACCTTTTTTTGGAATTTTTGTTTCTTTATAACATTACTTGATACTTTAGTATTGTCCCTCCGCAAATTGATCGGCCAAAAAATTGAAGTTGTGTTTTGAAATACAATAACTGAATAAAAATTTGTAAAAAAATTCTCGCAATTAAACAAAAGGTTTTTTTACCATGTTCGCTCCAAATGTGGTGCATATGTACACCTAATCAAGGTGTGTCAACAGAAAGTTTTCTAAGAGAAATGCTTATCACTCAGTTACTCAACCTGTATTTTCAAAGAGAATAGGGATAGAAAGATATCGCTAGGGCATGATTAGTGGTACGCTAATCGCACTCGTTTTTTTGTGATCAGATGAGCAGGAGGGAATTCTAGACATCACAAACATCCATGCTTACGAACAGAAATCAATTTATGAAACTGTCCGCAACGGGACTTGAACCCAAGACATCCGTAGCCCAAACCAACGTTGTTGACGTGGTGCAGTGACCACAGACTCGTTTTTAAGTTAAATGTTGAAGTATAAACATAGAACATGATACGTTTTGTGAATATTTTTTGTGTTAAGACATTTACCAAGTTTTTAAATTGGACAGCTGATTCAGTTATTTATGAAAACATACAGTAAAAGATTAATACTTGTTGTAGAAAGAAAGTTTGAAATCTAAGCCTACGGCATACCGTAGAACGATATTCAAAGAAATGGTACATAAGATTGGTTTGAATTATTTATTCAATTATATCTTCATTATCATACACAACATTATCGATAGAGTGAAAAACCATAACGCACCAGCGGCTCTCGAACGGCGGTGTCAACCTAGGCGGGAATGTAAGCGAAAGACATTCACAGGCGGGGGACACGGTGGGCGGGTGGCAGGGCGGCACCCTGTGTGACCACTCACCATGAAATTAAAAACCAAAAAAGCTCACAGATTGAATAAGAGAAAGGACTGGCTGTGAGAGCTTGCGCAAGGAATGAGGCACTCTCTCCGGAAAATGGAAATGTAATGCAGTGATAACTCGTAACCAATCACATTATTGTTCTTATCAATTGCATTCAAAGTAATTATTTCTAATATAATTAAAACAACTTGAATAACGTTGAACTGCTGTTAAACCTATAAAAAATGTCTCGTTTTATGGATAGAATTTTATTAAAAAAATTATCATTATCAACATAAAAAAATGTCCTGGCCGTGATACAGTAGTCAACGTTGCCACTGCATCTTCATTAATAAATAAGAGATTAACCGGATTTGAAGTGGTTTTTGATTGAGATCCTAGACATCCTGGATGGTGATAACCAAGCATTCGCCCCTCTTCGACCGGGCATTCTCACATAATTATTATTTGAAATAGTATGATATTTGAATACGTTTTGTATAACTAAATACTTTGATATTTTATCTTATTAAAATGGAGTTTTATGAAGTCAATGCCAATTCAATAATATTTATTTATTAATTATTTTACATAACATATTTCTTTACTTTGTTGCGGCATAATAAGAAAATTCTGCTTCAGATAAATACGTTTAGTATGTCGCAGTAAACAAAAATAAAATAATAATAGCTTGTTTTGACACACTGGGTTACTTTTCTGATAAATTGGTTGGTATCGGTTTGAATCCAGGTAGGACAATTTTATAATTTGAATTTTCAATATGGATTTCTGTTCATAGGCGTGGATTTATGTGACATCTAAATAAAATTCCCTCCCACCCATACTATCTTAAAAACGAAGAGTAGCGAAGGCGATTAGCTAATTACTAGTCTTGCCCTAAGTCTATCTTTCTATTCCTACTCTCTTCGAAAAAGATAAGTTGAGCCACTGAGTAACAAAAAGTTCACGCAGAAAAACTTCTATTAAGATACCTCCATTAGAAGACTTACTGATGGTCAGTTCGAGTCCATTCGTGTGCTCGAATGCCTGAAGATGCCGAAAGGCGAAACCCGGGTCGTTAGTGACAAAATACATGGAAGTGTACAAAATCTCAATAATCCAAATTTGAAATTAGTTTTGTATAAGCAAACAAACTGAAAAATGTATGGCATTACAAACATTTGACAAACTTTAAAGTCCTATTACTCAAAACTAGTTTTCAGTTAGTGTCTTCTTCCAAAACAACGACGATATGTTCCACACTGCGAGTGGACATCGTATAAAAATTCCCAAACAAGAAATAATATCTGAGAATTAATTCAAATATTAAACTTATTTAATATAAACTACCTTGTTCCATTTTCCAGACGCCAATGGAGATATAGTGAGCGCCGGCGGGATCGTCCGAAATGAAGAAAATACCGGCAGTCGCGTCCAAAGCACACTTCGGTATGGAGCGTCTTCTTCTATCCCCCGCCCTTCGCGACCTGATGCCGTTCCCTCCCCCGCCCATGCCAGTCTGATGCCGCCGATAATTGTACGACCCATCACAACAGCTCCCGGCATGTTGCCTGGAGGAATTCCTACACTACTGGATTCAGTCACGCTTGACGACGCATATGTTTAAGTAAATGATAGAACTACGCGATTACCATTTTGTTTTATTCATTTACTATAGAGCTTTATATTTATAGTAATCCAAAATTACACACACATAATGTAAGCTTTGGTATGAATAAATTCTTATAATAATGTGTCTTTTAAGTTTCATAATTATTTAGGAACGAGAATCGATAGGTTATCGATATAGAAAGTTAAATAATTTATTATTTTTCATTTTATTGATAATATTACAAAAATTATCTTTACAATTCTTTTTGTCAATTTTAACATTAACTTCTTTCGATGTATTGTATTTATTACTGTATTGTTGATTTCATCAAAATATTAAATTAATATATAAAAAAACTTGTAAGCTAATCTTGTAAAAACAATGTCAATTTATCACTGCTAGTTGCTTTACTACAAAAAGGAACAATATCCACAGTGAAAATGAATGCGAAAGAAGGGAAGTTTTCAAAAACCTTCTTTTTGCATTGAATAAATTAATTAAATGGATGCCAATAACAAACCAACAAACAAGTTGAAGACCACCACCTTTATGTTTAGGCAGCCGGTGCTGCCTCACGACCCTCATGAGTTTACTCGTCTCATTTATGGCCCGTAAAAATTTGCAAGAGATTTAGTTTGAACCATGTCTTGAAGATCATTTATTGGTACAATAATTGTGACATAATTTAAAAAAAAAACTCCCCTAAAGTTTGACGTTCACTGAAAAATCGCCTAATCAGTAGATATACAATATAATTAACTTAGGTGGCAAACAATTGGTACCCGAGCTTTGTTAAATGTCTCCCTGGTGCTGGCACAACAGCCTTTCAAACAAAGCAACAAATCAACAAGCGAGGATTATTGTAACAAAGAGCCGCAGCGCGTCGGCCCGTATCGCATCGTGTGATTATGCCTCGTCTTGATAAGGTCCTTACAACAATGCTTTGACACTGTAGAGTGGCGCGTATATTATCACCTCACACAGTGCTAAGAGTGTTTTGAACTCTTTTTTAATGCCATCCTATTGTTTATTGGGACAAAAATATATGTCGTTTATGTAGTACAGATCATAAAAAATATTTTTTGTTTTGAACAATTCAAATATAATAAATTAAAATTTTTGATTTTCTATAGTTTTAAGTTATTACAAAATATCATTTATTGTAAATTTTCATGGTAAAATTTAATGCTAATATAAAATTGACTGTTTTTGGACAGAAGGTATTAACGCTCATATTTTTGTAAAATGCTTTTATCACATTGAATATATCTAAATACACTTTTATCAAAAGGAAATAAGCCATTGTTAAAATCAAACTTTTATTTTTTTCAAAAGCATTTAACCTCAATTTCAATCATTTTTATTGAATAACCTTTACAATTGTTATCATATCAAGAAAATAAATAAATATCACCCTCAGTCGATGTCTTAAATTATACATAAATTATATATAATAAGTAATGTATTGCACCCAACACTTTCCAGTTTTTAGTGTGAAATGTAATGAAGCTTATAATCAAATTAATTTTAGTACCATGGTATATAATTGAATTCATTTTACAAACTCGCCTCATCATTCAATTTTATCGTCTCAATTTTGTAACAAAAAAAGCCTTCCGTAGTTAGGTTATTTATTGCACGGTGTCGCCATCTGTCCTGGGAAGATGAAGTTATATGTGACAGTACTGGCTCACCCCATATTCTTTTACACAAAACACGCACACTGCGCGCATATGTACACAAATTCGTTTATCAACACACGCAAATATGGGGTGTGCCCACACACTCACACATATAAAATACCCACTCACACAGATAAGTGCACCGTGGCGGAAAACTGTAGGCCGGGTGATACCCGAAGTTGATTTATATTTGAGACGCTATAAAGTTTTTCTCTTGAATTTTTTTATTTATTTGTAAGACATCGGATGCTTTCGAACTGCCTTGCGATTGGTTTCAGCTATTTTTGTTCCTATTGTATGTTTCTACGAATATTCTAAAGCTATATGAGGCAAATTGTTTTTCTGCGGAAAAGCAAAAATAATATCTATCTGTACATATTATAGTTCTTAATAATACTTTATTCGTTCAGTTGGTATACATTTTTTTTTACAATTTAAATATCGACTGTGGAAAGGAAAAAGGATGTAACCAATACCAAAATATATTGTGTAGAACACACACAAAACGTGCTAATACACTATATTTATACATAAATATATAATATATCGACTGTAGAAAGGTAAAAAGATTTATCCCTCCGACTTTTTAAAATATTTTTTTTTCAATAATCACAATGTATACAATTTAATACACGTTTTGTTTGGGTTATACACAATATTTCTTGTGTGTGGGTTACGTACTTTTTTTCACAGTTGATATATAACATAATATAAATTACTATTTTATTATATTTCGCCTGCTATCATGCTTTAAGAGAAATATTTAATATTATTTTAGATATTTAAAAATCGTGGTTCTAAGATTTAATTTACGAATATAGTATTAATTAACTATACCAGTATTGCTATCTTGTCTGGGTTGCCATCCGTCTTGGTTAGTTCCCCACAGATATTCTATCAGATTCTCGATCAACGGCTGCGTACAGATGTAAACTTCAATCACTCTATTTAAAAATTTTCAGTTTTAAACGGTTAAATATTTGCATACATGTTATTTATTCAGTATAAAATTGAATACTAAAATACTATGACTAGATATTTCAATTTTTAAAACTTAACGATCTCTTCTTTTCGCTCACAGACCACACATATACATATTGAGTGAATGCTGACAGGCGGTACTAATGCATGGTTATAATTTCTAGTAGATTAATGGTATATGCTTACTATCGGTTGAGTATAATAGTAATATATTGTCATTGTTCTAGAAGAAAACACTAAATCGAAAAAATTACATATTGAATTACAAAATTTTCTTTATTTCGAACTTTACAGTATTTCCATACGAACAATGTGAGAAGACCCCGGATCGAAGAGAGGCGAGCGGCTGGTTATCCGGAGTCCTGGAAGGGCTGATCTCAGACAAACACCATTTCAAATCCGGTTCAAAACTTATTTATTTTTCCATTCATGATGCAGTGGTTTAACATTACACAAAATATATAAATCCTAACACATAAAATTGATTCTACATTTACATTTACTTAGCAACTGAATTTACTTTAAGTTATAATACAAATGACACAACGAATTTAAATAAAGTCCAATGCAAATCAAAAAAAAAACAAACAATCCACATCGTCACGTCACCTCCACCACGAGAGCGCAGCTCGTCCCGCTCGGCAGATCGTAATCGACTGTCTACAAAAATTCAAAAAAACTCCCTGCAAAGTTGGAGCTACCCTTTTCCGTAAAAATGGACTCGTCCAGCGGACGTAACTGGGGGCTATTTGAACGCCTGGCAACAAGAAAGAGCCTTTTCTGCGAAATATTGCTGTTGCCGCTGGCTGATTTCAGTTCAGGACACTAATGACACTTATAAAAACCAGGGTGTGTCAAATGTTTATAATTATATCTTACCCAAATTTGTGTAAAAAGAATAGAATGACACAAAAAGATGAATTTTAATTTAATGTAAAAAATCGTCGCTGTTCTGGAAGAAAACACCATATCGGATAAATGACATATTCAGTTAGTTATACCAAAATGTTACTCATTTAAATTCTACCGTATGGAAGAACACACTTATTTCTATAAATTATACTTTAATTAGAAACAGTTGTGTGAAAACTAAATGAAAAAAGTATAAAAGTAGTATTTCAAACATTTAAAGAACTTCAAAGTCAAATTACTCAATTAGTATTTTTCAGTCAGGTCGTCTTCCAGAACAACGACGACGTAAAAAAAATATTTCCAGAAACAATGTATCTCCAGCCGTCTCCAGAGAATCCACTGCAAGATCCCGCCAAATCGTTATTCCTCTGTACTTTACTGATCATTTGTTTTCCGAATTCTGGAAAAAATATTCAACTTTAAACACTCGCTGCTCAAAGATTTTTCTTGTAAGCCGACCGTGTGAATAAAATATAAGGCTATCCCAATCTGGACCTGTAGCTCGCTTCTTCTAACCCATACAATAATTTCCTCGGAAGAGATGTATTGCAGCCTCCCTCCGTCCATAATCCCGCCGCAATTACGCCGAAATCCCCTGCCAATATTGCCTTGCGTGAATCTTATATTACAATTACGTTAGGCCGGTCAAACACCCATTTCTAGCCACTTCACCCTTTATTACGCATGCTTGCCTTATTTTTTGATGAATAAAGAAGCTACTAATAGATCTGTTCATTTACTACAGTAAATAATCTTCGACATATCATAATTATTCAATACGTAGAATTCGGTAGAATGTTGAAAAAAAATATATTACCGGAATAAATTAAGAAATTCGGTAAAAAGAATTATTAGTCAGCTTGATTTAAAATATGTCTTAATATTTTCGATAAATTCGGTGGTAACTTTGTAGAAATTCATTTTTAATGTAAAATTAATAATGATAACTTTGTTATTCCTCTGGCTGTCTTACTAAATGTCTAAAGATGCTTCTTAAGTAACACATACAGAGGAATAACAACGTTATCAACTTTAATTTTTTATTATTTGTTACGTTTAGAAGCAATTTGTCTCTTAAATCTGAAAAAAAGCACTTAAGTCTGACTTATATGATTATGCCAATATGATTTACGATTGTCAAAGCACTTACATTTTTAGTAATCGTTTGAATTTAATAGAAAAACTTTTATTGAAACAAAAGTGTATTTAAGAAAACACTACTACAAAAAGTTTGTTAACTCATGTGGTTGTTCACATTGAATAATGATTTTGGGCCTACAGAGTACATAATAAAGGTGTGAAGATATCGTCCACTCAGTCACAGGGAGACATTCATACATAGATTAATGATTTCGTTTCCAAAAGCATAGATGTCTGTGATGTTTTAACATCTCCTGATCTATCCCAACATGACTACAGAGAGCGACTAGCCGACAACTAGTACTTTCCTATCTCTCTTTTAAAGAAGAGTTCTGTTGAAATATTTTATAATGTCACTTTGAAGATGTAACTATTAATTTACTTTTGGTGGAAAGGCATCATATAATATTTATGAAATATCGCGAAGATTTTCAACTGATCAGTGTTTTATTTTAATATCTAACAAAAGATTCATTAAATGTCCGAATAGTCCACATTGGGATCATATATGATAAAATGTATATATTATTTTGTTACTTATTCTTATTTTCATTTTTCTATTGGGATATGCTTACCATAATTTACACTGTTCAAAATAAACAGTTCACAATTATAAATTTATTTAGCAGTAAATTTTATCAGTATTTTTCTCCTTATAAAAGCAGACAACGACGACCGTTTTATGTAAAACTAAAATTGGTCCACCGTAAAGCATTCTTTATGCCTAGTCCTATGTGGCAAAAATAAGAGATCTCAGATGAGATTGTACGCAAAGCATTTATTTTGCCCGCACCGGGTCTTTACTTTTATTTACGGCCGTGGTTGGGCGCAATGCGAAAACTTACCCGCAAAAGGAATCTTCAATAACAAGTTTTTTCACACCCTAACGAGAGTGTGCGAGCTATTTGGCTACTTGATATTCCGCGGCACACGCGAATACCAAACCAAAATCCATCTCGCTTTTCGCTTTTCAAATTATGATTAATAACATCGTCTCACTGACACTACTCCTCCCTTTTCTTTTTGACTGCCGCCGCCTCGCTTCCTCTCGATACTTGTTACGGAGTGACTTTCTGACGACTCGCTCGCACTGAGAGATGTTAGGTCGAAAACTCCTCTTTGGAGATGTTTATAATAATAAAAATAATTCTGGGATCGGAATAAAATTATTATAATGGTGTTTTTTAGAACTGTGTTCACTGAGCACAACCATCAATTTTCACTGTGATTCCTCAAATTTCTTTTACTTCCCCCAACAAAAATTTAGTTTTAATTTTCAAAGATAAAAAGCTAAATTTACATTTAATAACAGTGTGGCCACTAATGATTGAAGTATTAGAATCCACACTCTATAATTTCAATGTTTATTTAAAATATTTTTTATTGATAAAATCAGTATTTACCATTAAAATAATGTAAAAAAATCCAAGTATTTAGTTATAGAAAGATTATAAGATTTAGTTGATAACCATTTCGGCTTCACGACGTATGTTATATGTAGTTTCGATACTGACGTGAAGCCTAAATAACAATCAAATAAATCATAATTTTTTTGTATATATTACTAAATTGTTTGATATTTTTACCTTGCTACGGTAACGTCGTTGGCTTCGGTTAAAGTTCTCACGTGTTCGAATCCCAATACGGACACTGTCATAAATTGACTTTTCAATCCATTTATGGATACAATTTTGTGATAAAAAAAATTTCCTTACCTCCCATCCGATCCTAAAAGTGGGGCGTAGAGACAGTGATCACTAAACAACTAGTCCTGTCCTAGATCTATATTTTTATCCCTATTCTCTTTGAAAAAAAAAGAGAGGTTGAGCAACTGAATAACAAGCAGTTTTCTTAGCAAAACTTATGTTGATATACCACTATAAGGGGGCTCTATGCTCCACATTGGGAATGGACGTGGCTTAAAAAAAATGATGCTTTACGTATTTTCAATAAATTTTTCAAATCCATGTCATGTCATGTAGAACTATTATTATTTTTTTGTAATATATTGTATGCAGATCTAATCCCAAATTTATAATATTATTTTATCAATACAGTATACATCAAGATCATTATCTCTTCTAATGCAACGTATTGGCAAGATTAGTTTAAGAATTATCTTCTCTTACAGCATAATGCCCCACAGTTTTATAAATATATTTTTTTTAATGCCCTAGGGTACTCAACGTTGTACCCACCACCACCCACTACGGCTTCACACTCTTACAGAGTGTATTCCGCAGCGTAACAGCGTTATGCGTGTTTCAAATGTTTGCCAGGAATGTCCGAGGAGAAATTCCTCAAGACTTGGTTGCATGCACTCTAGTGTGCAGTAGGTTATGTTTAAAATAAGTGTTAAAAAAAAAGAAAAGGTAAAACAAAGTTTTATATTTGGTAGTTTATATCAAGTACTATTGTTTTATAAATGAACTATTTTAATATAAAGTTAAACTATAGATGTACTAGTATAACTTGGCCGCTAGTGAGGGCGCAATCGTTGCGTAAACAGAACTGATATTTTAATAAATTCCAAAACTGATATTTTAGCGACGGTTATTAAAAGTAGACAAGATATTTATTTTGCGTAAAATGGCAATTGGGGAAATTTATTCTAGAATGATAATTCTAGTTCCAAATTCCGCGGCGGCCAAGTAATGTTGGTAATATTATAACTGCAAACAGATAAGTCTAAAAAAAATTAATGTAAAAATATTCATTGAAGAATACTATAGTGTATGAGAACCACTGTTTTTTAACTATACGCACAAGGATTGAAATTACTAAAATGAAAAATGGTTAGAAAGCTTTTATTTTTTCACGAAAAATGTATTCCTAATAGTTTTTTTGGAACATAAATATTCAACTTCATTTTAAAACAGCTTTTTACGTTTAAAAAAAGTTTCAAACAAATATTTCGTTACATTATACATAGAATATAATATATACATAAGTATATTACTAAAAATGTATTACTTTCGGCCTCTTCTACTATAAGCAACATATTGGTTTAGCGATTAGAAGGTTCTGAGATGAAAACCTAGCAATATCATTTTCAATTATTGATTATTTCAATTAATGGCTTGTGATATATATCAATCAAATTTTTTTAAATTCTCATCGAGTTAATCCCAAGCTATATAAAAAATACCTGATATATTGTCAATTAGATTTAGTGCTAAATATTTTTATTAATATTCTTACTATAGTATTATCAACATTACTTGGCCTTCGCCGAATTTGAAACTTGAATTGTCACTCTAGAAAAAAATTCTTCAATTGCTATTTTATGCAAAATAAATATCTTGTCTACTTTTAATAACCGTTGCTAAAATATCAGTTTTGGAATTTATTTGAATTTCAGTTCTGGTTGGGTATGGCAACCTAACCTAACGCAACGATGGCACCCTCACTATCGGCTAAGTTAAATTGGTATATATATATATAGTAAAATAAATACCACGTGGCAGTGCCACATGTCAACAATGCTCGCATAATACGCAAGCTTCACTAACTGAGAGGGAGAGAGTGACTGTGTGTGTCTGCTTCGTTACAGATTGACAGATCAGAATTATATATTTTTGCAATGTTGTCTTCGTAGTGCTTTTATGACGTAGAAAATGTAAAAAGTCTTACTTCCCAGATCACTGCTATAAAACGAATTTTTTTAAACCAATGGCAAATTAGTTTGGTAATAAAATTCTCTTTCCAATCGCTCTGATAAAAAATCCAGAAACTGTGTGATAATTACAGGTCAACCGCAGAACCAAAGTGCGGCTCTAAGGGCCGAATTAAAAGCGAAGGTGGGTGGTAACCCTGGGCCGCGTGGCCGGCCACCCACCGAATGATTGAAACTCAATCCGGAATACCAATGAGACAATTATTATGACTCGGTTTAGTCATTACGCTGCTGCGAGACACGACGAGAAGTCAGGGGTGGCGCTAGTCTCAGGGGCGACTTCATTTCGACAATGAAAAATATAATTAACAATTATTTTGAATACTTGAACTTTCCTAAGTGAAGGGACCCTTTATTTATATATTTAAAACATTTGCGGTGAAAAGGTTTTCTTTTTTAAATAAATCTTTATAGACTCTTAAGAATTCAAGGCAAGGCAATTTAAAGTAACAATAAATGTAGAATACAATTAGTTTACAAACGTATCATTAAGTTTTCTGTTTTTTTAGACATTTCTTTATCCGACTAACATGATGTGTGTTCAAAACAGAATAACGGTAGAAAATATCATATTTATCTTTACTCCGCCGCATATTAATAATTGAAAAACGTTTAAGATAACTTATGCTCCGGGATGAAAGTTTATTTTTGTAATAGGGATTGGTATTCACTAGAATGTTATTTTCCATTTCAATACAGGTATTTTTCAAAGTAGAAATAGTTGAAACCAATTGACTAAAATATCAGAAACACAATTCCATATTACTTTCAAATACCTTAATTGGTCCCCAAACAAATAATTTTATATAATTTAAGACATCGACTGAGGGTGCTTGATGGAATTTCAATATCAAATTTGGATTATTGAGATTTTGTACACTTCCATGTATTTTGTCACTTACGACCCGGGTTTCGCCTTTCGGCATCTTCAGGCATTCGAGCACACGGATGGACTCGAACTGAGAGACAGTAAACAGTGACACTGTTTTATGTTTTTAATTCTGTTTATTGAAGTGCTTTTGGACACACAATATTTTTTATTTTTTTGTCTGGTGCTTACACGAATAAATCAGAAGGTTTTCCGAAATCTCGCTATTTGTACTAATTCGATAGATTTTAGATATATCTGGATTGTGAGATTGATTTTTATATATAATAAGACCTACCGTAAGTTAAAAATTAAAACGTTGAGAGTCGGACTCTGGCTGGGCCGGTCCTGATTGTACTATGCCTATATTCTTTGCGCAAGTGCAAGCAATAACTTGACAAAGTTTTATCGGAATCGGATGAGCGGTATGGCCATGCATAAGATACGAACAAACCCACATTGATTTTTATATATTAGATTTTATATAGAAAAACCGAAAACATAAACCACGGAAACTTACAACAATTTGTGTGGAAGTTATGCTTGCTCCCAATGTGGAGCATGCGAACTGTCAATGAACGTTTGGATACTTTTTAAAGAAGCGAAACGCGTTACATTTAGTAACACAGCCAGTGGAATAGCTAAGTTATCAATTTTAACCCGAAAATGAGTTGAAAAAATAATATATGAATCTTGCTGTATTGAGATTCGAACCCTTGGAAATCACAACCGAAAATTGACGTTGACTATTCGGTTTCAGGCCTGGAAAAATAACAATTAATATATAAATCATCAATTTAAAAAATAATTTAACTAGTGAAATTCGTTGAAAAATGCACTGGTAATAATAGTCTCAAAAGATTTTCACGACATTGTTAAAAATTCAATCATATTTTGTAAAAAATTTCTCAGCAACAAAGTTTCCTTTGTATGTTTTATGCATAATTACACTACCACTGAATTATTTTTCTTCGTAAGAATTAAATTGGCCCGACGTTCGATTTCATTTAGCATCACAGAAAAACCATCCATCTTGCGCGCCTCGTCGAGAAAAGGAAGCTCATTTTAATGCTAAGACAGAATTACAATAAATTATTATGCCGTGTCATGAACGGGGAGGGGCTGAATAGAGCTGAGAGGAGGGGGGAGCAGGGCCCAAACTGAAGAACTGGGGAGTCCTCGCGGTGAATCTGGGGACTGGGGTGTAATTTACATGTCATACACTTCGGTGGCGTTATGAATAGTAATTTGTCATGGTGTCAGCTTTTGTTTTTCTTTATCTCCATTTCAAGTCAGCCGGTGTAAAATGGCATAACTGACGTATTTTCAAATTAGTACTGAGTGCGGTAACTTTTATATTTTTCTATTAATACTTTTATTCCATCTCGGCTACCTAACTGGAACATTTCAACGTGCAGTAAAGAATATCGAACCTACTTTGTTAAACTAGAATGAACCATCTGTCGTCTGTCGCCAAAAATATATTTTACGAATTATGGTTACAATACAAATACTTATGTCAATACTTCAGTTCCAAAGTGTAAATACTCAAATATCATAATTCCGTAATAATGACGAAACAAGATTTTGAGCGGCTACTGTACTGTCTTTTACTTCTTTTCGGGAGTTTTCACAGAATTTTCATATCTCGGTTTTAGGACAGCACACATTATTTAGATGAGAAAATTAAAATTTTTATAGAAGAAAAGAATTTTAAATTCTCGGAAGAGATAGCAATAGTATCTTCGTTGTTCTGGAAGAAAACACTAAATCGTATATTGAATTAGTTATACCAAAATGTTCCTTTTTTCAAACTCTATCGTATAGAATAACAAACATTTTTTTATAAATTACACTTTTACTTAAAAACAGTTTTGTACAAACAAACAAAATGAAAAAGACATGGCATTTCAAACATTTGACAAACTTCAAAGTCCAATTACACAAAACTAATATTTTTCAGTTAGTGTCTTCTTCCAGAACAACGATCATATATTATGTTTGTTTATTGTTTGAATCAAAAGTATATGTGAAAAATAAGATTGATTGATAAAAAATACAGATCCCTGTGTTACAGAATTATATTTCAGTACTACACCGCGTATCCCTCATTTGGTAAAAATGTCACTTATATACAAATGCCTCAAGAACAGGAATGTCATCTTTGGAGCGAGTGTCCCACGACGCGAAAGCTGTCTCTGTCTCCCTCACACCGACGTCTTTTGCACATCTGTTGCTGATGCTTTTCACGTTGTTACTTTGCAAATTTCACCTTTTTTAATGGAGAGGTTGGGACATTATTCGTTAGTTTTTTATATTATGTCAGTCACGAACAAGGATGGTTTTAATTAGTCGTGTGACATATTTTTTGAATAAATTTTCGCAAAGATTTTCCCTTTTTAGGACGCCTTTTTCCAGTATAGAAATTTAAATATAATAATACAGTTTAAATCAAATTATCTTACCTTTGTTTATTACCATTAAAGTATTATCTATGTATACGCAAGAAAAAGATTCCAGTGTTTATACAAGAAAAATAAATGAAATTAAACTATTCCTAAACTATTCCTTGACGACAAAAATTGCTTTTAATTTTCTTTATCCATAAACCGAACTATAAAATATTTTTTCAGGGCAGCCCTGCCGTATCTTCTTTGATCGTATTCAATTACAATCGCAAAAAGATTCTTAATGCCATCTTGTGGCTGTTTTGATACCAATCCGTCTTTAAAATGCTGTTAATCTAAATAAATGTGACATTATTTAATCATAAATGACGCAAATGATGTAACTCTATAGCTTCAGATTTTTACCTAAAATTTGTGTATCTTCAGTGTTAATTTTCATGGTAGTTAACTTACGTTAATGGCTATAAATGTTTTATAACAACTTGCCTAACTGTAAAAAGCTTTGTATCTTCCGTTCTATTCAAATTGATTTCTCATTTCTAAACTGTAACAACTTAAAAAGCATGATTTTGGGCAGGTTTACCTTCTTCTTTAGATATTATTTTGTAGATTTTAATGAAATTATAGAATTATCAAAAAAATAAATTTATATTTATAATATTACAAGCACAATTTCACTTTTTTCTAGTATCAATAATAAGAATTTATATAGTATTTCAAAGGATTTTCATATTTTTTACAGTTTAAAAGTAATAATTACCACAGATTATTATTTGTTACACGTTGGAACAAAGGTATCAAAATATGTTATTTCTAAAACTAGAATGTATTTGTATCTCATATAAAGTAGCGTTTTTTGATATCTTAACGATTAAAGTTTCATTGACGATGGTGCTACATATTCTTAGCAATTCTTAGTTGAGGAGAAATTAATATTTAAGTGACATATTTGGAGTTATTTGTAGTGACAACGCATCGTGCAATGACTTGTATGCGCTATTTGAAGGAACACTAATACATGGATTCATTATCCTACGATGACTTCGCTTGTCAGTCCATGTTGAAATGATGGAGAACATCCAATCACCAATAAATTCCATTACAGCTGCATGGAAGGATGGTGGAGCGTTTGAAATTGATATAGTTTAGCAGTGTATTGAAGCTGGCACAAGATCCTTGCGATACACGAACTGAAAGCGCAAATACCCTTGGCAAATAAAGGAGTCGATGTTAAAGTTTGATGTCAATTACTACCCAATGCTAATGTAAATCTTACGATTTGATTTAAAAAAAAGGACATTTCAATCATGTTTAAAATACACCAGCGTATATTTTGATAATACGGTCTTTGGTTTCAGTCAAATATATAGTCGGAGCTTCAGTTAATCAACCTGTTTTAAGGTGTTAACTGTCAATTCTTGTTCAAAAGACGTTATATCTATACGAATAAAACACATTTTTTGAGCTATTTCATAATTTTATGAAATAATCAGGACTGGTTTTGCTCATAGCGATATAATGTGACTGGTACAAAAAAATGTATTATATTCATCTCTAATTTGATGTCAAAATACGTGTTTTTCTCCAAAATTTATTTAAATACACTAACTGAAATTTATTAATGTTTAATTATCTATAAATCACAATTAAAAACGGCTCGAAGCAAGGGTGACGAACCTTTTTCTGATGGAAAGCCGCATTCATTTATCTTACAATAAAATAAGGACGCATTTATGAAACACACATAAAAATGTATTTACATTATTTAGTAAATTAAGAAAAACGATTTAATTTATTTAATAATGTATTTGTTTATTTCAGGCAAAAGGCTGCACTTGAGACCCTATAAAGGCGCAGGTTCGTCACCCCGGTTTGGAGTGTCATTTCTAAAGTTTCTTAAATTTTTCACGTGAATGTCACGTGCTATTTATCTTATTTTTGGTTTTTGGGGATTTATGAGCAAAGCATAGCTATATTATGTTGATATAATAATATGAATATGTGAAAAATTTGGTGTCACCATTCGATTATTAATATAATACATACATCCAGCATGACCAGAACATGCACGTCCACAATTTCCACATTATTAACGAACGTTCTCTCAAATCCCCTTCCATCGTCAGACAGTGCTAATCACAAGTGCATTAGGATGGAGACTTCCACTCGTCGGTCTGCTGCAGGGAATCCCGCCGCCTCATCATGATGCCGCGTGCACCCTCAAATAAGTCGTCTCGAAAATTAGTCATTTGGGCGGGCGATCCCCGCGGGCAAGGGCTGTATGTGATGTTGCCAGATATTAAAGGATTTTATAAAATATATTTTAAAACACTTTGTAATTTTGTTGTTACGTCTATTCGTATTCAAGTAAAATAAGTTTTAATTAACAACAGCTGTTTACATTTAAGCTTTTCGCGACAAATATAGTATTCCATCATTAAAATCAGAAATACCATTTCAAAATTAATTCATCGCTTTAGTCATTTTTTTTATTAATCAATCTACTACTTATAGTGCTATGTAAGGATATAAGAATAGGGCTAGGACAGGAATAGTGGTTAGCTAATCACTCTCGCTACGCCCTTTTTTTAGATAGTATGGGTGGAAGAGAATTTTAGACATCACAAACAGCCATGCTTGCGAACAGAAATCTATAAATCGAAAAATTAATTTTTGGAGTTGTCCGTACCGTGACTTGAACCCGATGATACATCCGTAACCGTAGTCAACGACGTGCACCATGGACTCTATGGCTAATAATTCTTTAAAATACCGTATATTAGTAAATTTCTAATATTCTTAAAAATTTAAACCTTCTTTGGCAACACCAAATGCACCGCGAGCATCATCGGAATCCATCGACATTCCAACCACGTGTCGTGCAGTTAATTCAATATCTGATTGGGGCTCCCCGTCGAGCCGGTTTGCTAGCCAGCCATTCACTACCCACCTACTCTTAACCTGCAAGCCAACACTACGATTTCCAGTGACAGGTCTTTTTAGAGTGTGTGTGTGTACTTGCAATAAAACAACACTAAATTGACACCTAGAGAGGCTGAGAGAAAAGGTGAAGGGAAAACATTAATACCAAACATATTATAATATTGATAATGTGAAATATTTTTAGTAGTAGGGTATTGAGAAACCGTAATTTTCAGATTTGTCGGCGTCCGTGGCGCAGTTGGTTTCGTCGCTGGCTACGGTTACGGATGTCTCGGGTTCAATTCCCGGTGCGGACGGTTTTCATAGATTGATCTTTCAATCGATTTATGGATTTCTGTTCGTAGTCTGAGTCCTCCCTCCCACCAATCCCATCCTCACGGGGCGTAACGAGAGCGATTAGCTAACCACTAGTCCTGTCATAACCCTATCCTTCTATCCCTACTCTCTTCGAAAAAGAAAAGAGAGGTTGAGCAACTGAGTGACAAACAGTTCTCGTAGAAAAAATTCTGTCAAGATACCTTCATTAGGAGACCATATGCTCCACATTGGGAGCGGACATGAAAAAAAAAATTCAGATTTAATTGATTTCTGATACAAGTTCCAATTCCGAAAAGTTTTTCACTATAACTTATTACGCATATTGATGTATTTTTTAAATATTTGTTTTATTTTTGAAACATACAATAATTAGACGTACTGATGCAGAAAGTACTCGGTCCACAACACATAAAAAAATGAAATATAACATAGATCAGGTGCGTGAAGGCTTACTCCAGGTTTTATTTAAAATAACTTGGCTGAAAAAAATATATCCTTTTAATAAAGCACTATGGAAATATTGCGGTGATTAAACAAGCCAGGCACTCCGGTATTAATCGCACTACTCTATTTACAATTAATATAAACTATGAATGATCTCATATTTATTATAAAACAGTCAAGTTAGTTAATCCTATTCTACTTTTAATAGAAATACGATTCAATTATCGCTATACCTATAATAAAAATAATAACTCGGAGGTGCGACTTTCTGAGTATTGTAATGTGACTGCAAAAGTGGCATTATCTCAGTTTGACAATATAGGTTAGCTACATTCTGTTGTTCTTATGATATTAAAAGAAACAGTATTTATGTATTTTTTTAAAGAAAATAATATATATAAAACCGTGTAATAATATTATTTATCATTTAGCATTAAACATGAATCGTAAGCTATTCTATGGACTACATAATTCATATCCTGCCGCTTTTCACGAAACACTGAATTTTGTCTGTATAGAACCCTCAAAAGATCAGTTCTAACATATAGGTCAGAGCTTGGACGCAAATATCCATAGACTCATCGAAGCTGGAAATGTTTGGGTACAAAATTCGGTTTGTGAGGATGACATTTGGTGTCGTCGGCACAACCATGAGCTTTATGAAATCTATAAGCCAGACACTTTCGCTCGGCCGGACATATATTGCGTATAGATGAGTGCCTCTATAAGGTCTCATATTTTCTACTCCCACAGAAGGCTGGAGCGTTAGATGACCGCGACATCACCGGATGAATGGAGTTTCGCAAGACCTTTGAGTGCAAGGAGTCAGCGATGATGTAGAAATGCGGAGGACTGAGTAAAGTGAAGAATATTGATCGAGATGATCATGATTCACCCTGGACCGTAATGCAATAGATGAAGAATAAGCATTAAACATTAAATTATGCTTTATATTCTTCATCTATATTATTGTATATAGCAGAAAATATATGTAAAAATCTGTCTGTCACAAGAACTATTCCCAAGCGGTAAACAGTAGCGATGTGAAATTTGCACTTGCTATTTTTATGTCAACTGTGCTATTTTCAAATTTAAACATTATTTTCTGAATACTACTACATCAGATAGGGTTTACGATGATATTCCAACTTTTAACATAAGCTTGCACCAAAATCACCCGAGCGAAGTTGAGTAATAAAGAATAGTTTAAATATAAGGGTGAAAGAAAAGTTTAAGAATCAAAACATACTAAACTAATAAAGGATAGAATAAAAGAAATCCCAAGCATATTTTTTTATATAAAGAGGTCAAAAGACTGTGAAACACACGGCGTACAATATTTCATAACAGAACTTTGACCAAAGAACGAAACAAAAACATAATCCTTCGCCACTATTAGCTTTTTCGAAAACAAAAACAGAAAAAAAAAACAATTATCACCCTCTCTTGCCAAAGAAAGAGCGCGAATGAATAAACGGAGCAAAAGAGTTTTTGACAAAAAGGTTGCATCGTTGTGGTACTTTGTTGGTGTTTTTAGGCACTCTATTTCACAAAGCTAGAAAAAAGCTCTCGAAAGGGTGAAATATCAACAGAAGAAAAAATGTTTTTTTGCGCAATTGGACAAATGACTGACAAAGGAGGTGTCTTGTCAAATATTTAAGATTAACAAACAAGCTTTTATTCTTGCTTTTTTGCTTTCACTCTTCTGAACTTATTTTTTTATAAACTCAATTTAAAGAATCAAAAGTTAAGTTGAAGAAGTGATAACAAATCTTTACTGAGAATTCATCAGTTGATAATGCTCATGATGAGCGAAACCAGTCCTGATCATTATAAATATGTGGAAGTAGTACAAATGAATTGTGTTTTATTTTTTTTTAAATATAATGTGTTTCCACCAAGAATTGACAGTTAACACCTTAAAAGTGAGAATTTATTGTATTCAGAATTAATAATTAGATCGGATTTTTTTCAAATGAAGTACGGTATCAGATGATATACGACTAATTCTTTTTTGAACGATATGTAAACTTTAAAAAAACAATCCCAGCAAAGAACTTGAGAAGTGTAAGTCTAAAAAATAAACTTTGAGGAAAGAAAAAAAAACTGTGGAAAAAGTGCACATTTATATTGAATGCTAAAATTAAGTGAGTGATTTGAAAGTGTATATATTATCTAAATTGTTCTCATAAACCCCAAAAATGGCCGTGATGTTAGCATCCTTACTGTTAATTAAACTTAAAATTATATTTAGACTTAATCACATCACAATTCTTTCAATTATAAGTTATAGATTGAGTATATTATTTTTGTAGAATTTTTAGAATATTTACATAATTTACTGATTGTAATATCACAGGAGCATACTTTAATTTATACCAGGGGCTACGAACCAACTTTTTAGGGTCTCAAGTGCAACCTTTTGACTGAAATAAACAAATACATATATTTTATTGTTTTCATTTACAAAATACTGTACATACATTTTTATGTATTTTCTTAAATGCGGCCTTATTTAATTTTTAGATAAATGAATGGGCGTTCTGACAGAAAAAGATTCGCCACCCCTGATTTAGACCATTTACGCCCATTTCGTAAAATTATTAAAAATAGATTTATATTCCCATATACATTAAATCCTATTGTTACACGGGAATGAGTTCATGTAAAAAACATTGGAAAAAAGGATGAAGGGAATAGAGATAACTAAAGGATTGGTTCCTAAGGTGTTTATGACGTATACAGTTTTTGGTATGATATTTTGAAACGTCAATATACGTTAAAATGGCAAGCTTAACCAAGGTTAAGAAAAATAATCACACGATAATGCGGAAACAGTCTTCGTAGAAGTTTAACATGCACTTAAATAATTTAGCAGCGCAATTCTCTTAGGCTTGACTTTTCTCACTTTGCGGCTGAAAACTTTGAATTTCCATAGAATCCGCAGTGTAGAAGAAGGTGTGAAATTCGCGTTAAAAATTCAGGCTCCGGACGCCTTGGATCAAAGTTTCTCAAAACTACATGCCTTTAAGCTCTTAACGAGAAAAACATGTTCTTCGATAGCATCTTTAGCGTCTATTGTTTAATATGAAAACTTTTAAATTTAACATGGCCAAAATAAATGCTTGCCATAAATGAAATCATTTATACGCCATAATACTGTTTAACTTCATCTTAAAATGTTGTGTTTGATATAGACGTTAAGTCAAATTATTGATTCCATCAAAATAAATTGCATTATTATTATTTTTAAATCCATATACCTTTTAAGGTGTCAAATAACGTTTCTATGATTTTTAAATTACAATTATCAGTAACACTTTAAATTATTCCACAATGAATAATAAAACGAGCATAAACAATAATTGTAACTATTTTTCTAACATAATAAGGACGTCGAAACTGGCTGAAAAATATGCTGCGAATGCCTCTTCTTCCAACCGGTACGATTCCATATCGTACAGTACTCGGTGGAAATTAGGGATGCTGCGTGATGACGATTTGTTCCACATAGGGAATGGATAAGAAAAAACACTGTTATTATTGCATATTGTTTAGACTTGGAGACGAAGCTATTTTTGGAGGCCATGATCCATCCCGGATGATTTTACCAAAGATGATATTCAATAAAAAATAATATCATATATACTACTAAATAGTTATACATGTAAAATCTGTATTTGTATTCAAAATCATTCTGTGGTATCGTATCTATAAGGCTATTTTTCTAAAATTGAATTTAGTATTTAACTACAGCACTATTTTTAAACAGATATAGATTTATGAGTTCATTCATGTGCTCGAATGTCTGAAGATGCCGAAAGGCGAAACCTGGACCGTTAATGACGAAACGCATGGAAACGTACAAGATTTCAACAATTAAAATTTGATATTGGAATTCCATCAAGCACCCTCAGTCGATATCTTAAATTATATTATAGTTGTGTTCCTAGTCTTTATTAACCTTAATGAAACTGATCTGCACTGTACTTTCATAGCTACGTTAAAAAATCAACTAATATTTTTGAAATAGTAACTTATTATTTAGTCTTATTAATAGTTGTAACTTCATTGCTATGGGTTGCAATTTATTGAGCAGCTACCGAAACGATGCTTTTTATTATTTCCAGGACTATAATATACAAATAATAAAAGCTTTTTAATCATAAATGAATTTGTATACAAAAATAGACACGCCAATGACACTTACACTATCATAATCTGTTGGTAACGAATCATTTTGATTCTCAAAATAAATTCTAAGAGTAACGTCCGATGTTTTCATCATTAGTAATACAATATTCTGTTTACGGCGCTCAGCAAACAGACAATTGTGTATTGCACTCTCTGGTTTTGATTATCGGGTAGCCAAACTCCACTGACAGATTCACTAGAATGAACTGCATCTTTGGTTCGTGTAATATTATTTAAGATTAAAAAAAATCTCAATTCATGTACATGGCGAATCAAACGATTTAGATTATAGTTATATGACTGCGTGTATAGTCATTTTCTGTAAACAGTCTTGTGGTCTAGACGTTAATTTCAGTGATTAATTGTTAAAGTGTGCAACGTGACCTCAAATTTGAAAGAGACCTGCTAAATATTTGTACACAATATAAAGAGATACATAAATAATTCTAGTATATTTAACTCGTGCACACCGTACGCAACGAGGCCGACGTAAATTCTCGGATTTAGACCTAGTTTGATACTTTTCTTTTGTTTTATTAACCATGTATGTTGCCAATATGAAGCTTGAGAACTCTTTATGGAGTTCACCTCAACAGAGGTTGAACTGCTTGATTCTCAGTCGCCCAACCTCTTTTTTTTCAGAAGTAAGAATAGAAGGATAGTTCTAGAACAGGACTAAAGATTAGCTACTCGTTCTTGCTATGTCCCGTTTTTAGGATCATATGTATGGGAAGAAATCTAGACATTTCAGAGATTCATGCCTTCAAACAAAAATCCGTAAATCAATTTACGAAAATGTCACTTGGCTACAGGTATCGAATACGACTAGATACGCTGAGTTACACTCTAAATACAGTTGGCATCTTTGGCATGACTTTGGCTGCATTATAATGCAATCTTACATCGGCTTCTAATTTGAAATTCCCAGTGAACATGCAAACAAAATTATGGTTGATACATTACTGAAATGTATCATTTGAAATAGAAACACGTTTTGTTAGACACTGGCGTTAGTGCAATAACGCGAAAAGTTGAGTTGTCACGTTTGTCAATAAAACTTCTAAGCTCAGTCACAATAGCCATATTGACAAATAGTTCTCAAGACAAGGCTTATACTGATGCAAGTAGAACTATACGTTGTTGTCTGGTAAGCACAATATCTTTGGATTTTAATGGAACAAATCGTGTTTTTAAATGATTCATAGCTAAACCAATTTTTATGATTGAACGAGGTAGCAGTTTTAAAAGCTTTTATTTCATTCTATTCTTAAATAATTGGTTATATTTTATGGAGAAAATAATGAAATGAACCGATTGGAATATTTTTCAATAGGCGAGGACGTTTTTATGTGCAAACGCTATCAATGCGAGAGGTGTTGTGTTCATGTAAGGTTTACCACGTTGTGTTTTTTACTATCAATCGAACTTCATTTAACTAAACACAGAAGGAAAGTTATAAAATAATACCTTATTGAGTATTTAGTTATTAGGGCAAAGGTTAAGTTTTTCAAAATCATTTTAAAATTGGTTTTAAATGTGTGGTAGAGACATTTTTTTATTTAAGGAAAACTTGTGCGATCTCTTACCAAGGCAGATAAGGACACAGCATTTTTGTAAAATAATTGTATTATGTAGTATGATAGATTTGCAAAATTTAATTTAATTTATAATTTTTATTTATGCTCAAAGTGTGGCAAAACTGTGCCTTTAATTGTTAACCCTTTTTCCATAAGAAAACAAAATTATCTTATATATAATAGCCCAGACCGGTCTGTAGGCGTAGCGGTGGACTTTTTATTATTATCACGTACACATGTAGGTATGAAATTGTCTCATGACCTAAGCGTCCACGGTATATATAAACAATACACACAGTTTCAACGCCACTCAAACACCGAGGCAAGCAAACAACAATCGGTCCGTCAGTATTTTATATTTCAATACCGTCATCTATGACGGACGTTCCACTAGTATTTTTATAATATTGTACAAAACATAAACAACAGACTTACTGAGAAAATATTGAAAGCAATACATACTTTAAACAGTTTTTTTATTACACATTTTTAATTAACCTACAAAAAATCGTAAGCACCTTAAAAACAAGGCCAGTTATAGAATTATTATAAGTTTTGTCTAATACCAAGGCTTAGTCCAAATCATTGAAATGACTTTTCTGTCGACTTTTCTGTGAACATTTTTCTAAATTTGTTTGTCATATTTTCATCCCAAGCTACTCCTAAATAAAATACAGGGCCTGAGCGCCATTTTAAATTGGACTTTGCGTATTCAAATATCGAATATAGAATAAAGGCGTTCTATTGCAAAAACTCTCTAGGCAAATTACTTATTAACAATAAAGATAGAGTAAACTTTAAGAACAAATCTGGTATTTATAAATTACAATGCAATGATTGCCAACATTTCTATGTGGGTAAAACCAAACATACATTAGATATAAGGGTATCAGAATATTTAGTTGCATTTAGATTAAAAAAGAAACTTCGACATTCGCAAATCACTTGCTAATGGAGAACCATACGTTTAATGCGGATGATGGGGTTAAACTGTTGCATAAAAACATGGGGGATCATAAATTATTTTATCAAGAAATTTTGGAAATTAATAGAGCCCAGTTAAATTCCTTGCCGATATTGAATGAGCAGCTGAATTTTCCTAATTCTCCGCTATTATATCCGATACGTTGAAACACCTAACAGATGTCACTAAATGTGGAATGATTGTGTATATTTACCCATTCGTCGAATTACATCCCGTCAAAACCCACAATACTATTATAATTGTAAAATCACTGGTATTTCTAAAAGAAGCTGAAAAGCGGCAATTCGCCACTCTGTTAATATGGTGTTTACAAAATAAGGATTAGGGAGATTCCCAAAATTTTAACTCAGGTATCAGTGTGGCTCTCAGACGTATAATATCTTACCTCGTAAATAATATTTGTCGCATTTGTATCTTCTATATAAACGTTAGACACTGTTTACTGTCTCTCAGTTCGAGTCCATTCGTGTGCTCGAATGCCTGAAGATGCCGAAAGGCGAAACCCGGGTCGTTAGTGACAAAATACATGGAAGTGTACAAAATCTCAATAATCCAAATTTGATATTGAAATTCCATCAAGCACCCTCAGTCGATGTCTTAAATTATATAAAAGAATATAGAATAGTTTAAAAGTGTCCGAATCCCCATTTCCCATTCAATAAACATTATTATTCTCAAAATAATCTATTAAAAAAGAGTTAATTTAAATTTAATTTAATTTCAATAGTATTCAACATGGTCAACTTACTTTTATAGGAGTTATACGCTGGCCATTTCACCTGCCTGCGATACAATGAAGTAATGTTCATTATTCCATCATAACAATAAACTTATCCAACTGTGCACGCCGTGTACACAAGCTCCACAAACTGTGGTTTAGAACAGTGGTTCTTAAAAAACGTTCAGTATATTCACTAATAATTTTCTAATGCACTACGCAATTTAAATCTTCCATATCGACGATGTATTGGCCAATTGATGTAACCTTCAAAAAATACGAAAATAAGTTAATGATTGGATATGATGTTAAAGACAACAGAGCAGGTCTCGGCGAAATGATGTAAATTAGAGATATCAATTGACCACTTTTTGGAAGAGATACAAATTCTGTTACCCGACCGCTGGATGTAAGCCACTATTATATCGACACTCCCTATATATAATCCCGTATATGCAAACTTGAGATTTTACAGCAGTGCATTTCAAAGATTCATAACTCAACTCACCGTATAATATTTTCGATAAGAACAGTTTTTACTTTCTCCTGAACAATTTTAATTTTGAGGGTAACATCAATTGGCCAAAACAACTTCAATATAATCATTCGTATTTGACACATATTTGCCAATACTAATATTATATAAAATACCAACTATTGTCAAGCCTTAATAAAAAAATTTCAAGAAATTCACCATGCAAAAATATTAAATATATGATTTCTTTCGCTTGCACGTTTACTTTTTTTTTTCCATGTCCGCTCCCAATGTGGAGCATATGGTCTCCTAATGAAGGTATCTTAACAGATTTTTTCTACGAGAACTGCTTGTCACTCAGTTGCTCAACCTCTCTTTTCTTTTTCGAAGATAGTAGGGATAGAAGGATAGGGCTATGACAGGACTAGTGGTTAGCTAATCGCTCTCCTTACGCCCCGTGAGGATGGGATAGGTGGGAGGGAGGACTCAGACTACGAACAGAAATCCATAAATCGATTGAAAGATCAATCTATGAAAACCGTCCGCACCGGGAACTGAACCCGAGACATCCGTAACCGTAGCCAGTGACGAAACCAACTGCGCCACGGACGCCGAGAACTTTTTTTTTTTTTTAGTTTTAGTAATTGTTAAATAATAATAATTGATAGAATGATGCGACACGATGGTCGCTGGTATTCTCAGAATCGACGGTCCTAAATCTTCTCAGGTACACTCAGGGAGAACAGAAATATATGCTCTTGGATAGTGAACCCAGATGAAAAACTCTACCTAAGTTATAGTTTTAGTTTTTTTTTTAGTTATAGTTTTTTCCTTCTGTCACAAAATAAGATTAAAAAAATATGTTATTAAATACCATTTTTTTTTTCAGTATTAGTGGTCCGCGAAATCCTTTTCCTTTTTTTACCGGTCCACAAGTGTAACTAGGTTGGGGAACATTGGTTTAATACACGTTTTGGGTGGGCTATACGTAATACTTTTAATACGTCCTTTTGCCTTTACACAATCAATATAATATTTTTTATGTATTAACACATCATCGCATAAAAAATGTTTTTTGAAAATACGCGGACGTAAACAACAGTTTTTTGTCTCTTTCTTAGTTTTTTTTCTCCCTGGATCCCATACAAAACTCAAGATGATTGATTACCTACCATTCAAAATAGTAACATTTTCATAAATGAAGCTATTTTTTTGTATTACGATTTTTAAATGCAACTTTTAGTAAGATTAAACAAGATGATTTTGCTAAAAATATTGTAGAAACAAAATAGTTGATCACTGCTAAAGTTTGGCACAAAACATTAAGTTTGCTTTTGTTGAGGCTAATTATGTGTTTGAGATTTAAAGCGATACTCATTTTTATTGAAAATATAAAACTTATTTATTACCATTTTTTATTATTTTGGTAAACATATTTTAATAAATCAATAGTTTTGATCTTTTAAAATGTATTCAACTGTTTGGGAGCCGTGACGTAGAGCAGCTACGGTAGATCGTGGAGGTGGTAGTTAGTAGAGGTTGAATTGGAGATAGTTTAATTAGTCACGTAAATCGGTATTAAGGCTCTCTCTTATTACTCAGAGAGGCGCTTGCTTAATGTATTTATAATTGAAATATTATTGTTGTGAATTATCATTCACTCTAAAAGCAACGACACATACTTGTACCGAAATTGTTGGTTTACACTTAGTTATGTCATTAAAAGTTCCAAACACGACATAACTTTGTGCTACGTCAAATAAACAAAGAGCTTATGTCTTTCAGTGAGTTCTTAACCAAATTGGGTTTGTATTGCTTTGAATTATAGTTAAATATATCTTAATTGGTTCTTCATAAACTGTATTCATTTACAATGTAGAGCGTATGGCACATGGCGCCCTTTTACTTTATCTGAAATCATACCAGCACAGCATCCCTTATTTACCAGCAGTCAAAACAAGACGCAGGTAAAGCTGACGTCATCTCAAAGCATCCGAAGTGTTCGTCATATCCAGTTGTATACGTTTGGGCTTAATGAATAGTTGTTTCATAAACTAACCAAAAAATTACCATAAATTCTAACATTATTAAAAAAACTATATCCCATATCACAATTTTAAATTCTCACCTGTAGAGCTGAGATTTTGGACATAACAGTTTATGAACCGTTGCCACAGATTTTAAGTCCCCAATTATAAGATATTTTTACAAAAAATTCAGACTACTCTCTGATACGGAATACGGATGTATCACTGTGTTTGATTATGAAAAATTAGCTATTGTTTTGTAACGGTGAAAGTCATCATCGCTGTTTTTAATTATCTATCTTTTTAAAATATCCATTGAAATGTGTTTGAATATGTAGTTACTATTACATGAGTCCGTTTTAATTTTAACATACCGTTTTCTTTGTCATAAGCAAATCATTCGGGCTCTCCGTCACTACTGCGAGATATTAATAAAATATCTCGTCAATTTTCTTTTACTATTTACATAAACTTACTACTAAATAAACAAGAAGTAAATAAATAAAAGTCAGTTTATTATGATACATTGCACAGTGACAATTTACTGTTATTAATACCATCGATATCACGTCTTGTTTATGACAAGAAGAAGGCAATGCTCAATCCACGCTGTCTCTATTAGCCAGTCTGCAGAGCCAACAAACAATCATCTTCTACATTGAGGTAAGTAAACCCCTTTAGAGACAGTATTTCTATAAGAATTAATAACATTTTTTTACCAAGGAATCAGTTTAAAGTACCTCATTTTCGCCATTGACATATCGTTACTTTACTTTGAAAAGGTCCTAACTAACTAACATGTTGGCCTAAAATGACCTTTCGATTGGAAAATGTTGTATTAGCCATATTCTACCATATACGTTGATTTCAGAGTCATGTATTGTTTAATGAGGGAGTTAGCAGTACTTCGGAGTTCTATCCACACATTTTTTTTCATAAGTTTTCACAGTACTTATGACTGCTGTAGGCCAACGATTAGTGAAGGAATGCGGAGGACGGAGTGGAGTGGAGGAGATTAATTAGGGCGGACAAGGTTCACCGTAGGGCCAGAAATGAAGAATAATTAGCGTTAATCAGTAATTAACAATGAAAATTAACTAAGTCGATTTCATTTGAAAAAACGTACATTTTTTAGTATAATGGTGTGGTGAAACTTGAATATTATCCTCAGTGTATCTTTTTACAATTCTAGACAGCACTTCAAGATTGGTGGGTGTCATTTTAGGCAAGCTCATCTTGTCTTCAAAACTTACTAAATATTAATAAGTGTTACCATATCCGCTCCCTATTCGTATCATATGGCCATCACACGGTTTCTCCAAGATTGTCTGTTCCCCGCCAGTCTTCTTGCTTCCTCCCAGGTCATCCCAGCGTCTCGTAGCTCCATCGAGTAAATTCTTACAAGGTCATCAGCGGCTTTCCAAGGTGATGGAATCCATCCTTAATCCGGAATTTTACGAATAGTCCATCAAATACAATGCATCAAAATGTATGGCGCAGCTTGTTTTCTTTTAAATAATTATATGCGTTATTCTAGTAATTGTTTAACTAGGTGTGACACGTGTTAAGTCTCTTCGAGAAGCATCTTCAGACTGCAATTATAATATTAATTTTAATTTTAAATGAAATTCCATAAATTTAATCGAAAATAGTCAGTTATTTCATATTTTTTATCTTGAAAAGGCAAAACAATAAATATCCGTAACGGGTTAATCGGGTGCCATTAGCGGTGAAAATAACAGGGGCGGCGCGAGGGGTAGGCGGCCTGGGCCCAGAGATTCATAACCCGGCTCTGCAAATATTTGTTTGCCGAATGAAAGCAGTGCACATTCCGTGCCGGTGTTATTATTTTGCAGAGTTGTTTGTTTGTGTGATTCTCGAGTTGATTTTGTTTGCGCAACGGATTTTATAACTCGCTTTGCGTTTCAATTTGGCACAATGAGATTTGGCTAAATCCGAATTAAAACGTTACAATTTGGATGCTTTAAGCTTGATAAAAAAAGTGATACCGGGGTTAACTTCACCAAACGATTTCCCGCTGTATATTAATATACTATGTGTTTTTTATAGTGAGTAATTATGAATCTTAGCCATAGAATTAGGTCTGGTGTAAAAAGTATAAGTGAGCTGGATCGTTGTTTTTGTAAAATATATGACATCACTTTGACTAACACTGATTTGATGACACAATTTTCGGCTGTCATTTTTTAGGCAACCGACCATATTCGTTCGCTATATGAAACATATGGCGACCACGCGGCGCCTTCATAATTCCCTGTCACCCGCCAATCGCTTTGAAATGCCAGAGTCTCTTTAGCGATGGTTTTCCATGACTCCGGAATCTCACCAGCTTGAAGAAGAAGCAAGCAGATTAAGACTCTCTGGAGGCCTCCGCAGCACGTGACCCAGCCAGTTCCAACGTTTCTTCATGACTGCTGATGTAACAAAATGCTGCCTGGTAGGTTCTCTAATCTCCCAGTTTCTCACGAAGCCAAACCTTCTCACCACCAGTATATCATAGAGTCTTTGTTATGTGCCATGATTCGATACCGTAAGGCCGAAAAATGATAATTAAAAAATTATTACAAACAAAATAAGCATTGTTTTAAAAATGTCCAATATCAGATTATATTAATACATATATCTAAATATAAAAGTATCCTTTTGTAAAACTTATCTTTATGTTATACTTACAACTTTTTCATTTGTATTTCACTATGCGAATGAACATTGAAATAAAGTTTAGTCTTATAACCGGCCATCTATGCTTTATATTAACAAAAATTAAATTTGGTCAAGTCCATTGGAACCATTTATACAATATAGTATTAATTGCAAGCGTTAATTTAGAATTATTTTATGAGTGTTAATTAAAATTTCTTTTTCTCAATTATCTGAAAACGAAATTCAATGAAGATGGTCATATTTTCGATGGATAAGTGGCCACGTAGCCAGTGTGGCAATAAAGGCGATTTTATATCGTAAATTACTTATAAAGCATTACTTAAGGAATAAATAACCTTGCGATACAGTTAGTCAGAAGATGCTTTTTAAAAAAGAGAAACGCGTTACATTTTATGACACGGCCAGTGGAATAACTAAGTAATCAATTTTAATTTTATGTAGGAGTTTTATGATTTTATTATTTACTATTTTGTTTGCATTAAAACAAAACAAACATGAAAAAATAATTATTGCCTTTTAAATCAAAACATTTTTTCCAAACAAACATAATTTAATAAAAAATAATTGTCAATGGGCATTGATTAAAGCAATCTTTTCGTAATATTATAAACTACAAAACGTGAATAACTCGTAATATCTAATTTTATGCAATGTTTAATCTGGAAAGCTAATTTTTTTGCAGTCAACACATTACGGAGGGGTTGGCAATCAACCCATCATAACTCGGTTCGTTTTTATCTTTATGAGTTCACACTCTCATAAAGAGTAAGTCACGTTGCAAATAGTTCACACATCGGATACCCAAGTGTTAATAACAGCGAGCATGCAATACGTTTGCTTTTGGAGGGCTTTGAATTTGGATTTTTTACATTTCTAACATTTTAAATAAATATTTCCTAGTGGTTTTTCATAATGGTATTTCAGACTATTAATTACATTTTGGATTTTCAGAAGTTAATACATTTAATGTTGCTTACTTTTTTTTTTGATATATTTTAATTATCCCTTGAAGACGTACATACTTTTCGTTTCAATACCAGTCATTTTTTGTATATCACACTTTTGTATACAGTCACTTTTAAGGTGTTAACTGTCAATTCCTGATGCAAAGGCATTGTATTTTTTTAATAAAACACATTTTTTTGTACCACTTCTAAATCACGACCAGTTTCTCTCATCGCAAGCATTATCAACAACATATTTCTTGAATAGTAGCCGTTTTGACAATGCTTGAAACAATAGATAATTTTATTCAAGTAAATACACAGTAAAAATTAAAGCATAAAGCTTAAAAAACAACAAATCATTTGCGCACTATTCACTCAAGCTAACCTTTATAATTTAAAAACCAATTTATAAAAGTTTTCATTCCAGGAGTCAAGCCCGTAGCCTCGAGCAGAGTAAACGCGAGCCCACCAGCGTTGACGATTCATCTATAGAATAAACGATCTTATAATTAGCCTAAATATAGTAAATAGTGTTATTTATAATATACTACAAAGCTCTCAAGCTTTTCACATAGTTTGGTGACCATAAGCAAGGTGTGTGCGTGTCACGGCAAAGCAGTTAGTTGGCAGTAGCGAGTAAAATTATTGCGCGGTTTTTTGTTACCTTTTGGACAAAGCTCCTAATAAACGAGCGCGATGCATCGCGCAGGAAAAGCTTGCTTTGTGGAACACATTTCGGTGATAGTATAAAAGAACCGGAGAACCGGGCGTGAGTTATTATTTTCCGTCTGTTTAGTGGAATTTAATGCTGCCATGAGTTTTTGATTTTCACAATAACATTTTCACCAAATTTATCAACAACAACTGCGGACACAATACCGTTACACAAAGTAACAAGACTAATGTATCCGATTTCAGTGAAAAATGAAAACGCTCGTATATTTTGCAAACTCCACTCATGATTCATCGTTGTCGTCCAATAAACAAATATGGTTTAATTGACAAATTCGTAATACCTCTAAATGTAAATATGAATTGTTTTTTTATATTTTATTTCTATAAAACGCACTAAAAAAACTGTTTTAGAATGATTACCTACTAATTTTATACAATATTTTCCAATGATTAACGATATAATGTTTATAGATAGCTTTGGTTCATCCCATTATGGTAAGGGAAAAAAACAATGTAACAACAAACGAATTATGTTTATATTATGTAGTTTATATTATAATAAAAAATACTGTTTTACTTGTGGCAGGCCTTTAATTTTGAAATCTTAGTGCAGTCTTTCAGCCAACTTCAAAATTCAAAATTCAACTTCAATTTCAAAATCTAGACCCTGCTCTTGTGGAAGTAAATGAATCTGTTTGAATATGCCACTTTCGAAAGACTTATAAATTTAGAGTTAATCAATTGGTCTTTCAATCCCGGGATCCCGGTCAATTAGTCAATCCTTTAATCCCAGGATTGTCTAAATATCAATTAAGAATTTTTGGGATTCACTGCAAATGTAAAAAAAATCGTATTTGAAAATAAATACTTCTTAATTAACTACAACGTGTGCCGTGGTTTGTTTATGTACATAACTTTTTATAATACCTATATGAGTTATACATAGATATGTATTGTGGTTTCTCTACTTCTCATATATTATAACTTCCGTACACAGTTATTATTTTTTTACATTATTTATATTAAAAAATCATGCATGAATAAAATTTACTGAAAAAACAATCCATTCCTTTGCCCAAAATAACTATGAAATCATAAATATTCATTTCAATTGAAGCAATAATAGACATAAATTTAATTTTAAATTTACCATTTAAAACATAAAATTGCGCATCCCAATATCCAGACTAGAGATCGTGGAATTGAAAAATTGTAAATCGCAAAATCTTGGGATCATAAAAAGGATCCAGGATTGCATGCCTTACTAAAACTATGACTCTTTTAGTTATTACACTATATCATTATATATAATATTAATTTTTGTCATATTTAATTTTTCTGTTACTTAATTTTGTTATACTACGAAATTTCAGGATAGCTCTTTAGCGTATGTAGTATTATTCATTTCACAGTATTTGTAATCAGTTTATGTTAAACCTCACTTGAACAAACCGCTTCAGCGAAATGCGCAGTAAGTTTCGTGAGCAAAATATGTGGGTTACTTATTACCAACAGCTAATGTGAAACAGAGAATGCTAGGTTAAGCTGAATTATATAGTTTAATGGAAAGATAAATGTTGGATTACTTTGAAGTTTCAGACTTTTTAAGAATTAAGTTTATTCATTTTTGTCGGTGTTTTTCTTAACTACATATCTTCCATTGTCATGATTTTTAGAGTCTTATTCTGATGATTCTTCTTCTTTTCTGGTATGACAGTCTATTGTGAACCTTTGCCGCCCCAATAATTTTCCTTTACTCCACTCGGCTCTTCGCGTTCCTACGCCAATTGCTGACATCCAGTACTCGTCCTATGACACCCTGCCCATCCAGCGATGTCAAGATCTTACATCCGTCTTCCCTCAGTAATATAAAACGTGAGGTGTTTTTTCGGTTTACACTCATCTATACGTGATCATAAATCTAAATCTAATGATTGCTTTCTAATTTTTTCAACTATGTCTGTTCGTAAAGTGGAAAATGTGAATTCCATACAGAGCATCTCAAAAGAAGTTGTTCCACGATAATTGGTTGATATTCAGGTACACAACCTCTTTTTTGAGAAAGAGTAAGAATAGAAAGATAAAGTGCTTGGGCAGGACAAGTAGTGAGGTAACCGCTTTCACTATTTCCCGGATGGGTAAGGCGGGATGTAAACATCACAGACATACGTGCATTTGAAAAAAAAATTTTAAATAATATATCTCTATTCTGAAACTGTCAACACCGCTACTGTAAAAGATGACTTTGAGCAGCTAAATATTCAGAAGTAACTTTATTCTGTTTTCATATTCCATATAAAAAACTAAAAACAATCCATAGAAAAAAACAGTTTTTTCTGATTCATTTCGTTGAAACTATTAATGATTTCACGTATGAGTATATTTTATAATTAATAAATTTGTTTCTGTATAATTTCTTTATAATTGACATAATTAAAAAGGGTTCATTAGTTTGCATTCAAATATAAAAAGTCTAACAATTGCGTCAATGAGAAATTAACCCAACCGATAATTTCCAACAAAAATTGAGTTAGGTACGTGGCATATAGTATCATAAAAGTGAAGTGAGCTAAGCAAATAGAGAATGAAAAAAACGTTTAAATTAATGTTAGAATATCATTCAACTAAAACGTTCAATAAACCGTTCTCACCATTTTATCACCTGGCTCACTTTACTTCTTGAGAGCTTAATTAATATCTATTTCCATGTGATTCATTACAATTTCTTTTCATAATACATATATCGATAGTATTAACTTTTTTTTACAGGGAAATATTTCACCAGGAAATAATCATAAATAGAGTATTTGTCTTAAACATGACACAGTAAATAACATTATAATATACTATTATAAATGTGAAGGCGGTATGGAGTTTTGTATGCAAACAACGTCTACCGGGGCAATGTTGAAGTAAAGCAATCTGCTTCCGCACGGCTAAAGGACTTGCCTGATGAGACGATATCAACATAATATCAAAGTTCTTTGATATGCTAAACTGTTAATAAATGACTGCGCCAACTTTGTCGATCTAATTATATTTAATGATACCAAAACGACACAGTAAAACAAAATTTTAGGTTCGACAAATTATTTTGATAAATTTAGTTTTATTAATCGAGACATTCAATTGAAGTGTAGCTAGGAATCGAGAGCGTAATCGGTATATTTCTACAAAAATGAGTTCAAATCCCTAGCTGATCTGATTACTTTTATTTTTAAATGTATTAATGAATTTCAATACATATTTAGGAATCGTTTATTATGTAGCTGTGATATTACAAAGATTTAATTTAAGAATATATCGGCCGTCAAAATGTTCAGGAGAACGGGCGGACCCGTGATGTCGACTGCCAGTGATGTAGTATTGTTGTCCGTGTTGTCTGACGGTGTATCGCGTTCTGCCGGTGTCTCTGCTTCTACCAGTGTTGGCAGCTTATCTGTGCTTCCATTCGTATTGATTCGTTCCCCACATATACTAGCGGCCAGTTACAGCTCCTAACGGGATCATTTGACATCAATATTAAATTTCTTTTACCCATCACAGCCGTATCTCAGTGAAAATGCTCTAAGTTACATTATTTGACATCTGTGATGTTATCATAGCAACTCCAAATAAACAATAAAATCGATGTCAAAAATAATAAAATCCTAAATTTCATAAGCATTTTTGCAGTTATAATATAGTAACTCGACTCAAAAGATAGAGTCGAAAATAGCCAGTCGTTAAAAAATAAAAACACTTCAAAAGACAGTCTCAACATCACAAATAAAATAAAAAAAAACATGCATGACGCTACGAATACCACGAAATATCCCTTACAACTAAATATGATACAATACCAATAGTATTATGGCTTTTCATCTTTGCCGGTTTTATTTTTTGTCATATAGTAAGAATAATTTTTGTCTTAATATGTAATTCTGTTCTCACCCTCTCCTAGGAGTGAAAATTAAATGCTTAGGCACATTGCTTTCATATTTATAGATGTATTTATTACGCTCTATGTTAACATATGATTAAAAATCGTTACCTAGAGCTCTTCATCGATAAATTTTTCTTGTTTGTATTTTTTTTTTCAATTTTTCTTTAAACGCAACCCTGTAACGTCAACAATCTTGGAAAGACTTTGAGTCTGGATGGGTCACATGCTGTGGATGCTCCTGGATAGCTTAAACCCTGGTTGACACTTCTTCCAACCGATGGCATTCCAGCATCTTGGACGACCGTCAGGTACTATGCATAGGATGCACTTGGTGGAGCTGAAAGATGCTGGCATATCATACTAGAGAGCAAAATGAGAGACGAAGGATATGGTATATAAAAAAGTTTTTTTTGTATTTTTTCAAATGTTATATTTTCACAATCTAGTCAGGTCCGTGCTGCATTGGTCGATATCGTCGACTTCGGTTCGCCACTAATCCTACCCTATCCCAATTATTCTGTGCCTACTCTCTTCAAAAAATATTGGTTGAGCAACTGAGCAACAAGCGGTTCTAGTAGAAAAACTTCTGCTGAGATACCTTCATTATAAGTCCATGTAATTCATATTGAGAGAGGACACGGTCTAAAATATATGTCGTCCAAAATGTCAATCGGTATATCACACCAGTTTTGCTTTTTTTTTAATTAATTGTTTTTAAATTAAGCAGAATAAAAACTAATTAATTTCTGAATCCATAAGAAAAAATGAAAACTTTATTTAAGTTACCGTTTTCCGAATAATTTAGATGTTTAAATGTATAAAATGCAAACCAGTGACACGCGTTTAAAAGATTATTTAAATAATTGCGATACACTTTGATTCAGACGTCCGTCCTTGTTGGTTCAAAATAATGTTAATATTCCAGAAATAACAACTCGACTTCTCGAAAAGCTAGAATCCATTTCTCGTCTAATTGAAAATGACACGTAGCCAGACCCTCCCTCGACAAATATACTCTTTGATAATAAATTATCTCCTCTGAACAAGTTGGGAAAAAAACTTCAGCCATTATCATTTAGATAAGCAAAGAAAGAAATATGATCTTGATGACAATTTGATGACCGACGCCGTCCGTTAATTAGAAAGTTTTTTTTTCTTTCCATTTCACCCTCTTCTTTCTTTTTATATTATTTATATTTATAAAAATACTACCCTGACAGCAGGTACCTAAGATACAGACAATGATTGATAGATAACTGGATGGTGTTGAATTAATATTTTGAAGCACAACACTGCCTACAATTTATATTATTATTAAATATGTTTTATTCATTTAAATTATCCATACACATTACAAAGATTATGGCTTTTATTAAGTAAAAAACGTTTCAATTTCAGTAAAAAAAAAATTCTAAGCATTGGAAATTGGTGTAGCGATACTTGGCCCTGCAGATCTACGAAACGTAATACTTGAGAAAGAGTTTTGTTTTGTGCCAAACTGACAAATAATATTTATTCATCAAATTTATAATAATTATGAAAGAAAAAATTCATTCTGTCATCGCCCGTTGAACTGGATATTCAGTGGTCTCGCCGGAGGAATCGCATAATCGTCACACGTCATACCTACAATTAAATCGCGTCACTCATTCAATAAAGAAATTATATTCCTAAATTGGTAAGAAATTCAACCTAGTAAGTTCAGACAAAATATACATTAATACGTTAAAAAATAGTGCTCGACCTAACTCGCTCACTTTCCAGTAGCATCCCCATTGGCAGGATGGTTCTACGTTTTGGGAGAACAAACAATTAATGTCGATTCCTCAAAAAATTATCAGAATCATAAAGCTTGAGATTCTCAATAATGGCGGAATTGTCATTTTGTCTTCGTATAAGTCGAAAGACGTATGTGGCCAGGTACATTTATAATAACAGTAATACTGCAAAATAGTGCTATTTTAATGTGTATCGTGAAAATAGGTAAAAATGGAAAAAATGTTTCTGGAAATTTGTGTTTTATACCTTATCTTTTGAAATTTAACAAGAAATGAATTGCACAAAAAGATTTTGCATTCATAGGAACAAATAAATCAGGCTTAAATTTATCGCTAAAGTATGAACTTTCATGATTTATTTTGTAAAAAAGTTTCAATTCTTGCATTTTTTTTCTAATGAAGCCCGGTTAAAATCAAAAACAATTAATTGTAAAATCTCCTTAATGTGTTGACATTATAGTCTTAAATATCTTAAATATATTGGTTTCCTATACAATGAAAAATGAAAAATGAACTGTAATATCAATTCCATTACAATTCACAAATGTAAGTAAAATTCTGACTAAAATTACACAGTTGGTAACGTTGTTGGCTACGGTTACGGATGTCTCTGGTTCAAGTCCCAGAGCGGACAGTTTCATAAATTGATCTTTCAACCGATTTATGGATTTCTGTTCGTAGTCTTGTGATGTCTAAAACTCCTTCCCAGCCATCCGATCCTCAAGGAAGACGTATCTAGAGCGATTAACAAGCCACTAATCCTGTCCCAGCCCTATCGTTCTATCACCACTCTCTTCGAAAAAGAGAGGTTGAGTATCTGAGTATCACACAGTTTTCATAGAAAACTTCTGTAGATATATCTCCATTAGGAGGCCATATGCTCCACGTTGGAAGCAGACATGGTATAAAAAATATATAATAATATTATAAATTTAAATATAAGGTGCTGGTCCTGTAGCTGACTAATTAACGCTCGTGAACGTTTTTCATATTCACTTGCAGTGTCCACGGCTTCGAATGTTAGTAAAGACATTTTCAAAAATTGATTTTCCGATCGATTTATCGGATATCTTCAAGAGTATTTCAAAAGCATATCTGATATTTTTAAAAATCACTTTCTCGTATCCATCATAACAATTTACTTACTAGTAGTCTTTTTGAAAAAAACATACTTCAGTACTTAAACTCGACAAAAAAAATAGATATGAAGTGACTGAATAATGACGTAAAATATCTGTTGATATCCTCTTTTAAGCGTTCATATGCCGTACATTAGGAGCGGACATGATTGAAAAATAAACTAAATCGTATAATATGTTTAATTCATCATAATTTCAAATTTTCCTTAGCTTTATTGCTTCTTATCGTGGCAGAGTAGGTGATTAATTACAACGAGGTAGGAATAATCAACTATAATTGTTTTATAAAGATTTTCCAAGAAACGTTTTAATGTTACCCTCCTGGCATTTAATAGTAGCTCGCTAGTGGCTCCATCCTATGAAACCCCCCTGTATTTCTAGAACTTCTTACCGTCTTGGTGAAAAAACGTGAGAATCGAAAGCGTCCTCAACTTTCTCTTGTCATAGCACATTCTTTTGTACCAACGACACCTAAAATTTAATGTGCTTCGGTGTTTTTCATTTCTTTTATAACAAAAAATAAGCTTTAGGTTTATTATGAAACATTTTTTCGTTAATTTACTCTGCTTCATTTTGCTGTTATAATCACTTGTAACTTGTTAGTATCTCATATGGAATATCAGAATCAAATGTTGATCTTGGGCATGAATGTCGTTAATTTTTTTCTCCTCCGGTTGATTGCGTTAGTAATTTAATTAAACCATTGTACTACTTTACACAATTTATTATTGTACGGTAATATTTTTAATACCTCATAGCTTTTATAGATAGCTATCATTGAAGGAAATCAGGTAGAGAAATATGAAGATACAAGGTTTATAATAACTTCATTTTATAGTTTGCATTCCCTGGCGTAACAAAGTTGAGCATGTTTTAAAGTTTTCTGAGAAATGTCTTAGAAAACACTTGGTTACCTACACTACACGGTGAATTCAGAGAAAAAAGATGTGTCATAAATATTATAAAAATTTCAACAATTAATCTTTTTGCTTTGTCACGAGTTTTCTTAAATGCACTGAGATGCAAATATTTTCAATAATGTTGACAGGTTTGACTGATGGTTCTCGTCTTTTGCCATACATATCGAAACATTTTCAGATGATGTGATCATGGCATTTAAGTCAAAGAACAACGTTTAAAATGTTATTAGTGAGTAGAGAAAGAAATACTGCGTGTCAAAATCATTATGAGCCTCTTTCAGTATACTATTAAATGCAAGAATTACGTTCAACAAATAAAATTGCAATATCCAATCCAGAGGCATTGAAGTTTTGTTTACGAATTGTCTCTTTTTTGTGACCATGTCCTTCACAATGTGTAGTATTTGAACTACAATATCTTGTCTCTCAACCTTTCCTTTTTTTGGTAGAGTATTATTATACATGAATTGGCTTAATATATAGCCAGTGGTTAGTTAATCACTTTTGCTAGATTCCTAAATAAAAATCTATTTTTGAAACTATTAGCGTTAATAACTTGACTACAGGCTCGGTAACTATTATTTGTTACAGAAATTCAAATATGAATGAACCAAAAATATGCTTGTGACTAATCAATACAGATGGCAATACTGACAGGGAGCATAGACACGCCCACAAAGTGCACTACCTTAGGGACAAACAGGCGTCAATACTTTTTCACTGGCTGTTGGCTGAACAGGTCCACCAGTGCTTCCGAACAGGTTGACGGCCGCTCTATTCTTAAAATAAATCTCTGTAATTCTACAAAACCAATGAATACGATTTCTAAATGCTCAAACGGAAATTCAAGCAGTTTTATATTGATATGATTAATTGTTATTTATCAGAAAATTATTAAGAAGGCATTCATAGAAATGTTATCAATTTATTGTAAGGCAGCTTCCAAGAAAACGTCGTAGAACCGTCGTAGAGGCGAAAGCAACGGAAGACAAGCCGCTTGTCACACTGCTCACGATCGTTCATCTCGCGGCACCAAAAATAATGGCACCGCAAAATATTGTGGCACCCGGCCGGTGATACATACGGCCTCCCCCGTCTTGGAATTCAAGGTTCATTTCCAACACATTTTTCCGACGCCCTGCGACGCCCGACTTATGAGAAATTTGAATACGTCTTATTTTTTTTTGTGTGTGAGGGTATGTAAATGTATGCCTCAACCCCTCGGTGTATTACGCCTTGTAAGTTGACATTCTGGCAATGTTCGGCAGGAATCACGAGTATTAATATTTTGGGATCGTAAAATAGTCCTTGTGCATGCTGTTAAACAAAGCTCCTTTGCTTGGAACAGCTTTGTAATACTATAATACATCATTAATACTGTATAACTAAAATATTTAACTCTAATTATTAATTTAAGCACCGTATTATGTACACCAGTACGCTTTGTATAATGCTTTTATATTTTTATTAAATTTTTAAACTAGAAGAAGATTTCCACTCCTTTCGATAGTATTTCTAACCCGCACTCTATTTACACAATATAGTTCTAGAGCCTGGTAGACTAATTGAGCCTACTTTAAGTCACAAAAGTGGAAATGAAAAAAAGTATTATAATAAAAATTGAAAACCTCTAATCCCAGAATAAATTTTAATATTTCAACCATGTGCTTATTTGTAATAGAAAATTAATCGATTTTTCAATAAGTTATATCAATAATAGATATCTGTAGCATTTTAAGAGTGATTAGCTTGTTAACACCCATTCATCTATCTTTACTCTCTCCGAAATAAAAGATTGTGTGACTGAGTAACAAGCAGTTATCGTAAAACTACTTCTGTTTAGATAAACTCTATAGAAGTCCATATACATTTCAAACGTTGTAGAGTGCTTTGGGGGTAAAAAATATTACCTAAACGATTTATCATAAATATTTTTAAAAAGGTTAATATTAGATACATTTAAGAGCATTTATATATGTTTGTTTCTTTGTCCCGTATGCGTTCCTATACTATTCATCCAGTTACGATGAAATTTTGGTGAGTTATTGTGCGCACACAAGGTAAAAATAAAATTTAAAAGATAGATCTATTTAAAAAAAAAAGAATGAAATAGGTTCAAACAGCGACATATCAGTTCGTGTGATATAACAATTGGTGTTAATTGTTAAATTTCAATTGCCAGTCTCAAATGAAAAAATTACAGGGGAATATGTACTGTTGCCACGTATCCCAATGATTTCGAGTGAAATGCCAGTCGAATTTAAACGTCTGCAGTCTCCGGTGTGACTCGCATTTACAATGATCATCAACAAAGCACAAGGACAATCGCTATCAGTGAGTGGACTAAATTTGGAAAATCCATGCTTCTCACATGGACAGCTGTATGTGGCCTGCTCACGCGTTGGAAAAATTAGTGATTTTTTTGTGTACACACCAGACGGAAAAAATTAATGTGCTTCCAAACGCACTTCAATAAACAGACTTAAAATGTAAACATATTCTTTCTTTGAGTAGCATTGCAAAATATGACGAGTACTCACTATTCGAATCCTGGAAAATTATATTTTCTCACTTTCTATAGAAAAAATACCAGCTCTGTCTGTATAAATTAAGTCACCATCTTCTTATCGCTCGAATCTCTTTTCATTTGTCAAAAAGGTCGTAAAGTACTATTCAAAAATAGCTTACTTCACTTAACGAGCAATAAAAAAAATGTATGGACAAAATAAACTACATAACACCCCTCCTTGTTCAGATGCGGAGAGCAATATGTTAATTTAATACATTACTCCACAATTAGAAAACAGTCATTTGTCGCGTAGTCGGTGTGGGGGAGTATGGGCGGCGAAAAATGCAATTAGGGCGCGGAATAGCAATGAGGCTGTTGGGCGGAATCGACGACCGCCCACTCGGTAATGTGCGACGCAATGGAATTATGCTGGCGAAGAAGTTTGGTTATCTTAACTGCGCGTCGTCGACTGGAGAGGTTTGGTTCCGATCGCGCCAGCATTTATTTCTTGATTACTCGATGTTACAAGAACTCAATACGATTTTTATAGAAAAATCTAAAACCACTGAATTTATTTACAGTACTTTTCGCAACAAAGATATTCGATTTCACATCTTAATATTGTACATACTTCAAGCTACACTTAAACAATTATTGCCAATATAAATCGGTTCTGATCATCTTATAAAGTTGTGGAGTTATTAAACAAAAATGTGTTTTGTTTTGTTAAATATTATGTAATACTTTGTCAACAAGAATTTATAGTTAACACCTTAAATGTGAGTTATATCAACACAAAATATATAGATATTTGAATATTAATTAATTGTAAGTAATCTTGGAATTCAGAGCCAGCAGTGGCTTGATATAAATGGATTGAGGTGGATTGACGTAATTTAATATGTGCATTATATTACAATATCGCCGAATCCATCCATAAAAAATATCACGAGTAGTGTAAATCATTTCATTTATAAAATTGTCATATTAATAAATATTTGATATACTTTTAAAAACATGATTTAATTCTCTGCTTAGAATCTAAAATTAATTTTATATGTAATTAAAATGATTGTATAGTTTTATATTATCTAAATATTGTGAAAATTAGAGCAACGATATCATGTATACTATCTTCTGTCATGTTTTCGCTCACAGCATGAAATGACAATCTATAAAATTTAAATTTCAAACAAGAATATTCCATCAATGTTATTAATTAATTATTAGAAGCCCTCATAATCCAAAATATTATCAAAATTTTGAAAAGGCTTTATAAACAAGCAATCTCTTAATTGAAAACACACAATCAAGTAATTTGTCGGTGATTACAACATAATCATCAGCTTCTCCTAACACTTTTGTCTTGTCGTGAAAAACACTCAACCTTTTCGGAGGGAGCACCCTTAAAAGCGTATTTTTCATTGCACTTCAATAGAGCGCCATAGAAGACGATCGTCGCGTCGCCGATCTCTTTGTTTCCTCATTATTTGTCAAATCAACCCCCGGGCGGCATAAATGAGAATTAAAGGGGCGTAATTTATTCACGGCCGAGTTAATTACGAGCATTATGTCAGGGTTGTTTTAATAATATGCCCAGCCACCATTACGCGGCGCTTCTCTTTGAGCGAAACTTCTGAACATTTTTCACCCCCTCCACGAGCTTTTTTAACAGTAACTTTATAATTTCAGCAAAGGTGTAAGAATGTGTTTTTTGGGTGTTTCATTTTGCTTTCTTGCCTCGCGTCAGAAGCCCACTTATCTCCACTTAATTTCCATAGTGAGATTGCTTATCCTGAATAATTAACGGGTTTCCCTCTTTCAGCGACTCGCGAATCTACACTGCCTTAAAATGATACTTTGACATCGGGTTTAGCATTCACCGTACACACGGCGAGGGGGTGAGAAAAGGCTTTAACCGAATCAGGAACCCCGATCACGATGCCATCTAAAAGAGTGAGTGACAATATTTCTTAATGGTGAAAATTTATCCAAAGACGTTTTCCGTTCGCAGTAGGCCATAATAAAGTTTCGGGCTGGGAGCTTTTCGGATATAAGTTTAGGCGGACTTTTTTTGCCCGTTTTCTACTTTCGTATACTTATATCGGTCCTTTTCACTTGTAAATGAACACAAGTAAAAGCCAACTCAATTTTAAAAAGGAATTATATCCCACTTCCGATATTTTTAAAAACAAAATACCACACGATAGTTAGTGTTTGACAAAAACACGAACTATTTCATGGTTTTATTATGTAATACCTAAATCAAATTATTTTAATTTTGTTCAAATATCTTTTAGTTTTCGGCTACCTTTTAGGTAAAGTATAACTACTAAGTTCTGATTATTATTATTATGTAGTTTTGTAATTATCAGTAAGCAGCATTTAGGTAAAAGAAATTATATGGAAATGTGCATTCAAAATTACATTTACATACATTACTTCAAATCTAACTCTTCTTACCACAATTAAAATGTATTAACTAAGCTAATGGGCGTAACTTTCTCAAGACTAAAATGCATATATCGATCGTCCAGTTCATTAGTCAGACAACTGCAAAAAAAACGTGCTAAGACAGATAACCATTTAAAGAATTACACAAAATGTGGATTTCTGGGTTACTAAAAGTATATTTCTATATATATCTTTCTACCGACTACACTCGGAAAGTAAATAATTGTTAAAAGTAATCACCTGTTTTTTAAATGTATAAAGCTCTGGTACAAGTAAATAATACTTGATTCATGGTGACTATTTGAATATTGGTTTTCCCATTAGTTATGATAAAATTTATTAGAATTTTTAATCATCTTCAAAACTAACAATGAGTCTTTACGCAAATAAATTCGAAAACCGACATGGTATATATTTTTTACATCTCAAAAAGTCTGAAAATGCTTTCAATAAATAAAATAAAATGTACGACTTAGGATTTCAGAAATACACTTGTCCAATCGATCAAAAAATACTGCGCCATTTTTATATGGCGAACTATTTTAGTCTGGTTGATAGCAACGGCTTTATCCCGTACACGCGTCACTATTCAGTCTAACGAAAGCTAGTAATTAGATGAGGACAAACAAAGAAGGGCGGAGGTCGAATGCCGCGCAAACACAATTACCGCCCATGACACCGACTAGGGTAGGCGGGAAGGCCGCCCGCGGGACGTCCGCCCAACAATCACATTATGAAGCGATCAGCCATCGGTGTAATGTGCTTATCTGAGAATATTGCTAGACAATGATTTGATTACGAGACGATAATTTCAATATGTGCTTAATACATTTAATCAAAAAAACATTTATATCGAGCACCTTTCTGCAATAATAATTATTGTATCTAACGATTTAACGAGTGTTTGAAGTTTGTTTTCGATTTTAAAAAATTCTCAAGGCAGTAAACTATTCCACTTTACGTGTCAGAAACCATAACCAAAAATATTTTTTTTTCTTAAAACTAGTTGTGTCGCCATTTGCAAGCAGAGTTCGGAGCAGTGGAGTAATGGGATTTTGGCTAAAACACCTAATATATCTTATGCTCGACTGCTCCGGATATTGTATATTATTATCAAAATTCTATCTTAAATTACAATGATAATAAATGCTAGTAATTGTTTTTTCATCATTAAAAATATTATGTTTGGCATTTGGCAATGCTATAAAAGATTATATATTCAAATTGAACCTTTTAATACAGAGTGAACGGAAAGCACACGATCTTTCAATGATCATCGACAATTCGTTGCCTCACGTGGCGTGGCTTTAGACACGTTTACAAGTTTCCCAATTCACAATTACAAAATGTTACTCCAAACAGTTGATATCTTTACGAAGATTTCTCCTTTACTACGGAGAGAAACAATATACCCAGGGGGGTTTCGGCAGACAAGCAACACTTCACTTGCTTCTTGGACGCAACAGTCGATATCGTCGACTGGAGCCCCGGAATCTCGGCCCGTGTTGCAAACGGTGACCTGCCTCCTTGATAACAAGAACGCCGCTATCCAAAACTATATATTACAAAATTTAAACTTCTAACCCCCAACCCTGATTACATACAAGCCAGCGGATGACGAAGCTGGCCGCTGCTAGTCTGAACTCGGGTTTAAATCCAAAATGGCGATGACACATTCTCTGACACAACAAAGGGACAGGTATAAGATATAAGTAGGTATAAGACAGATATATTCGTCGGCGTCCGTGGCGCAGTTGGTAGCGTCGCTGGCTATGGTTACGGATGTCTCGTGATCAATTCCCGGTTCGGACGGTTTTCATAGAATGAAATTTAAATCGATTTATGGATTTCTGTCCGTAGTCTGAGTCTTCTCTCCCACCCATCCCAATATCACGGGGCGTAGCAAGAGCGATTAGCTAACCACTAGTCCTGTCCTAGCCCTATCCTTGCATCCCTACTCTCTTTGAAAAGAGAGGTTGAGCAACTGAGTAACAAGCAGTTCTCGTAGAAAAATTCTGTTAAGATACCTCCATTAGGAGACCATATGCTCCATATTGGGAGCGGATATGGAAAAAAAAATGTGTAGGACTTCCTCGACCCCGACGATAATTGACTCGAAAAAATTATTATGGCTTGACAACACAGCGCGGCAAAATTTAAAACTTAAAATTATTACTGCGATTTTACTATTTGACTATTAAATTTTCTCAGTGCTGTTAAAATCCATCCCTTTTATGAAATTTAGCCTACTTAGAAGAGTCTGTAGACGGCTTTTAAATGGCTTGAAGACCCCTGTCCGCCCCGGGATAGTACGGGGTGGTGTCACTTGATGCATCGTAACATTTGTGTATTTTTTAAATAAAACATTCTTCTAATTTTAATTTTGATGGATTGACGGACAATTGTAAGGTTTTTTTAAACGCAGATAGAAACGTATTTTTAATGCGAATAAAACTGTATTTAAAAGTTATTTTGTGAAAAAACGGCAAATGGAATCTTTTTTACCTGAGGTGACGTTGTGTAGGTAAATATTTCATATATGAATTTTCTTGTAAATGATATTTTGTAAGTTACTATGCACATCACAAGAACATCTTGCAACCCTTCACATCCGTTCTTTTATAATCAATAAACTTAATAAAAAATACTTTATTGTATTTTATGGATCCAGAATATCATAGTTAGGATAGCATCAATAGTTGTTTTCCTTACTGTAACATTTACTCATAGATAATGTATCGTCAGTCGAATAAAAATAATCGTTTGTTTTTTAAAATACTTTTGTTCTTATGGCACCACAATAGTGTAAATCGTAACATTTGATTTTAAAAGATTAATTTATCTTCTTTGGATTATAATGGAAACGATTTATGGTTCCAGCTTATTTTTTATTTGATTAATTATAATTGTTTTACGAGACCAGCTGTGGTTATCATATGTACGACAAGTATACGTTGTAAATAAACCCAATTTAGTATATGAAAGAAACAGAGGAAGTCGCAGAATGAAAATATAAAAACCAACTATAACATATTGTAAAACTTATCAAAACAAAAAATTATAACTCGTTATGAGAAAACAAATACAAAGAATACACAACACATGAGAAGAACCGCATCGATGAGAGGCGCATGGCTGGTTATCCAACGTCCTGGAAGGGCTGTGATCTCAGACAAACACCATTTCAAATCCGGTTCAAAACTTATTTATCTTCCATCGAAGATGCAGTGGTTTACACATATATAATTCCTAACACATAAAATTGATTCTACATTAACATTTACTTAGCAACTGAATTTACTTTAAGTTATAATACAAATGACACGACAAACGATTTTAAATTAAGTCCAACGCAAATCAAACACAAACAACTCACATCGTCACCTCCCCCGCGACGAGGCCGTGACTCGCCCGGCTCGACAGATCGTAATCAACTGTGTCCACATACAATTCAAAAAACTGCCTGCATCGTCGGAGCTACCCCTTTCCGTCAAAAATGGACTCGTCCAGCGGGCGTGCCCGGCGGCTATTAAACGGCTTGGTAACAAGAGTGGGCTAATTCTGCGAATTATTGCCGTTGCCGCTAGGTGATTTCAGTTCTGGACACTAATGAAACTTATACTTAACAAAAATCAGGGTGTGTCACACATTATTTTTTACATCGGTGCTTACTAATAAGTTTGTAATCATATCTTAATATTGTCTAAAATCAATAATAATTATAGACTATTATTTCACTTTTGAGAGTTTTGCTTGTCGGGTCCGTGGTCCGGTGGTCAGCGTAGTTGGATTTGCATCTTTTATAAATTTTTCAACAGACTTACGAATTTTTGTTCGTAGGCATGGATGTTAATGATCTATAATACCCTCCCACCCATCAGATCCTGAAAACGGGACGTAGTAAGAGCGATTAAGTAACCACTGGTCCTCTACTATCCTTACTCTCTCTGAAAAGAGAGGTTGAGCAACTGAGTAGCAAGTAGTTGTTGTAAAACTTCTGTTGAGATACTTCCGATAAGAGTCCGTATGCTTTACATTGGAAGCGGAGATCGTAAAAAAAATTAGCAAAAAATGTAAAATAACCAATTTTCGATATTTTTTTACCGATATTTAGTTACTATTTTCGCATTTTAAGCTCATGATTATATCTGAACTCTCTATATACAAAAAAAAATAAGATTATTCAAACAATTATCTAATAATGCTATTTTGGCTTGCAAATATTTAATTTCGTATCCGTTCTATCAAAGACCACTAATTTATACGAATAGAAATTTAAATTAGTATCAAAAAGTATGCAAAAATATACATTCCAAGTGAAACAGATAATACCTTCTTCTAAACATAGGTATAATAACAACTTTTTCCGAAACGAATAGAATATAAAGACATATTTGGCTTTATTAGTGTTAAATCGTATATCTATTGGATTTATTCGGGCCACGTATGAACCAATTGCGTCTTCTACGCCCCCTGCTCCTCATTCCAAGAAGTTATCCCAGGGCAAGAGACAAGGAAAGAAGTTATCTACCGTCACGAGAAAGTTTTGAAAGAATTTTTCAACCTGATATGTCGTGTGTCATCACTAAGAATGACTCATCCAACAGTTATCTGATCAATTTAAAAAAAAAACGCTTGATTATTTTTGTATGAATTATAAGTATTTATATTGGAATGGATACGTCAAAGTTTTACAACTACACTGATCAAAAGATAATTGAGCATAACGTAAAACCGTTTTAACAAAGTGGGATAAGATGAAAAATGAGAAAAACTGTGTTTGGGATTAGCGACATCTAAATATTTACTTGAATTTTCTCAATGAAAAATGAAAGATTTCATATGTTTATTCTATATCTACGTATATATTTTAATTAATACAACGCATATCTCATCCTCCGTAAAATAGTGCCGTCAGTCATTTTTGAGTAAAGCTATATGTATAATTTAAGACATCGACTGAGGGTGCTTGATGGAATTTCAATATCAAATTTGAGTTATTGAGATTCTGTACACTTCCATGTATTTTGTCACTAACGACCCGGGTTTCGCCTTTCGGCATCTTCAGGCATTCGAGCGCACGAATGGACTCGGAACTGACAGACAGTAAACAGTGTCTAACGTTTATATAGAAGATACAAATACGACAAATATTATTTACGAGATAAAATATTATAAGTCTAAGATACACACTGATACCTGAGTTAAAATTTCGAGAATCGCCTTAATCCTTATTTTGAAAACAACGCATTAACAGAGTGGCGAATTGCTGCTTTCCAACTAATATTAGAATTACCAGTGATTTTACAATTATAATAGCATTGTGAGTTTCGCCGGGATGCAATTCGACGAAAGAATAAATATATACAATCACTCCACATTTAGTGGCTGCTGTTAGGTGATTCAACGTATAGGATACAGCAACGGGGAGCTTGGAAGATTCAGCTGTTCGTTCAGAATTGGCAAGGAATTTAACTGGGCTCTATTGATTTCCAAAAATATATACTATTTTCATATTTAGCACTCCAATAGTGTGAAAGAAAACGCAAAGACTGTGAAATTAATAGTAAAACTATCATCGCTTTTTTTTTCAGAAAACTTAACATTCAGCCGTAAAGAGAACTTGTTTTCTAGTAAAAGAAAATAGCTTGTACATCTAGACTTATTTCGTCTTTACATAAAAAAATTAGGGAAGTATGTCTGTATACTATAATTACGTTTGTGTATTTAATCTACTTTTTTCTACCGTATTATTCTTTTGCAATTGCTTATATTATAATATTAATAAGAAAATGTGAATCAATATTCACTACAAATGAAAGTTATGATCCTATCTGGAAGACAGTTTTTATTTTTATTCACAAACACTTCCAAATGAACAGCTGTTTATACGATATATAAATAATCACAAACTTAAATATACAGTTTACCTACATTGAGCATAAGTCTACGTTTTGGTGAAAATATTGTACAAATAAAAACACATATTTCTGATTTAATAAATGAACAAATAAAATAATAGTTTTGAAGCAGAAGGTCCTCGTCATATATGACGATGGGTGGGAAATAGCACGGTGAGCGTCGGCAGAAAGGTGGGCGGCAAATTACGTCCATCCCCTGCACATGTCGCGCCTGCCTTTTCGGTGCCTGAACGTTTTTTTCTCGTTTCTAGTGTTCGCAGTCTAGTGAAAAGTCCAAACTGAATTGATAGTAAGTATCGTCAGTCGTTAAATATCTAATGATGAGTAAAAGCCTCGCCAATCTCCCCGCAGACTTATCCATCATTCATACCACGTCAATTCACCTCTTAAGTATTTTGTCAAGCCATCAGTTTCAAGCTTGTTTGGTGCCAATGGATTACTGACTCCAATTTGTCTTTTGCATATTAGTTAACGCTCGTTTTTTGTGGAATTGAGGTGTAATTTATTATTTTATTGAATAAATAATGTGACAACATAATATAGATAACAGTTGAATTTATTACTACACATGCACGTTATATGGCGAATAGTTCAACAAACAAAAAATATAGTTATTATATTAAATATTTTATTATTATTTATGTTCGCTTATAATGAAAGGCGGAAACCAAATTTAGCTTGGAATTGCATATTGTCAAAAACATTAAATAGTTTTAAACAAACAGTGTTTGTTACAATGATTCAAGATTCACTTGCTCGTCTTTATGTAAATATATAATATTAGAATCATCGTATATCACTTGCTTTCCAACTCTATCACTGCATCGTTAATAGCAGACAATCCAGTACACTTGAACCACATGTCATCAAATTTGTGAGGCTCCAAATAGAATAAGCCTCTTGTCATTTTTTCTTCAACTCTAACATGATACTGTGAATAGCAGGAAGAGTAAGCAACAAATGACTCGCAGAGAATCCATTTATAATTTAACGACACTTATTTTAATACTGTTATATGACTCGAATAAACGTATCGGAAAGGAGTAACGACTCGTAGTGTTCGATTCTCGCCTAATTGACCTATTTTCCATGTTTAGTACTTACTAGTCAATTCCATTATTTTAAAATTTTATTACTTTCTCTTATACACGTGTAGGCGCAGCTTAAATTGTGGAAAGCAGCAGGGGTAGGTTCTTTTGTCTACCCTCAGAATGTTTGTTTCTTCTTTTGTTCTTCTCAAATAACATAATTTGTTTAGCGAGTTTCGGCAGCGGAGCACATACGTGTACCAACTTCCATAGTAAAGGATGACCCAAACTGACACTTAGTAGGTTTATATACATTTTTTTTTTAATTAATTTTATTTACAACCTCACTCGTGCCTATTATTAAGAGACGACTAGTCAATATTTTTTAAAATTAAATTTAATATGAATCATTTTCATATGAACATTTATTAAATCATTTTTTTTATAAAAATACGGTTCATTAAAGTAGAAAAATAGCAAATTATTTAGTTCCACAACAGCTACATTACAAGTTCTGACAATTTTGTGTTGCTGAGGTATCTATCAACCGTACCGCATTTACTTGATAGAAAAAGTATTTAGTTCTAGAAAAATTATATGAATTGGTTAATAGTTATTTCGGCTTCTCGCCATCAGATGGATATTTAATTTGAAAATAGTTTTTTAAATTTACACCATGACATAAAAAAATATACTTCGCTCACTCAAATACAATATTGTATAGTAGTACCAACATTACTTGACCGCCGTCGAATTTTAAACTAGAATTGTCAGTCTAGAATAAATTTCTCCAATTGCTATTTTATGCAAAATAAACATATTGTCTACCTTTAATAGCAGTCGCTAAAATATTAGTTTTGGAATTTATTGTAATTTCAAGTTATGGTTGAGTATGGCAACATTCCTAACCCTCACTAGCGGCCAAGTTAAATTGGTACATCTATACCCTTAGGCTATATTTATGTTTTAGTATAAAAATCATCACAAGAGTCAGTTACCTATATTCATTCATCAGCCCTCTTGGGGGTCCGTCCTATTCACCTGTCTAGACACGTGGTCAAATCCAAACAAACAGACCATTTCATAAAGCTTTCAATCAATTGATGGATTTGTGTCTTAAGGTTCGAAAACTTTAGTTGAGATGCTCGATTAGGAGCTTATATGCTCCACATTGGGAGCGGACATAGCTTTAAAAGGTATAATTCAATGTGATGAATTTTTAAATATACTATTTTATTCTTAAAAAACACTTTTTCGCTTTTTTTTTCAAATCTAACAAGAACAAATCCTTCGCATTTCGTTAGTGATTTGAAGTGCATATTTACTGAGCCACTTACTGTAAATTATTGTATTTCTTAAAAACAGAGAAAAATAAAAATGAAAATAAAATAAAATAATGAGTCTGCTTCTTTAAGATACAGTGACAATGCAAAAAAGTACAGTCTTTATGTATTTCTCTCTGTCTCTAAAATATCATATAGCATGTTTTTACTGAGGTATAATTAAGTATTCCAGTATAGGATGGGACGTGCAAGGTTTTACTTACAAAACCATAATATTCTTTTCAAAATTGCTTTAAAAATTTCCCATAAACATCGTGATTCGAATCGAAAAACAACCAAACGAATCGTACTTGCTTTGCTGTTATTATAGCATGTTTTAAAAAAGGAGAGCAATTTATGTTTAGAGATTAATTATACGCATAAATGAGTCGTCTGTTATCTTATGTAGAAATTTAATATTTTTTTTAATTATTTAAGATTTCTTATTATTATTCCCCAGATGTATATATGTGTCTCGTAGAATAGTAATGGTGTAACTCCAGTTTTGAAGTTTTGAGAAAATCAAAGTTTTGTAAAATGTTCTTAGGATCAAATAACAACAATTAATAACTGTTTGTCAATCAACTAAGCACTTAAACGTTAGTGTAGTAGTGAAGTATATCCAGATACTTTACTCTTAATCTAATATTATAGATTCTTCACTATTATCCTGAAAAATATCGTTTAATATGGAAATATAAAAACAAAATTTTTGTAAATAAATTAAGAGTATATATGGAGGTGCACCATTGTTAAACTAATTAATTTACATCTTTTGAACGTGTTTGAGGTATAAACTCATTTTTCGTAAATTTGAAGTTGGAATACTCTAAGTGACACATATCTCGATTAAAATGAATGATAAAACAACTTAGTCAGATTTTTATATACCACGTGAAATTTAGCTAGACATTTTTCTCAATATATATTTTACAAGAATTTTTTTTTCGTGGGATTTGAATTAATTTTTGGCAAACTTTATTCCAATATCAATATGTGATTTCATTATGAATCCTTTTAAATTATAAACAACTATAGACCATGCTCTCAATCGGTGTATTGTGACTTTAGAGATTCATGCTTGTGACTGTGATTCTTACAAACAACTGAATAAAATTCATTGTTTACCAATATCACATGAGAAGACCCAAATCGAAGAGAGGCGTATGGTCGGTTATTGACGTCCTGGAAGGTCTGGGACCTCAAACAAAACACCATTTCAAATCCGGTTCAACTCTTATTTATTTTTAATCGAAGATGCAGTGGTTTAAAATACACAAATATAATTCTAACACATAAAATTGAGTCTACATTTACATTTACTTAACACATGAATTTACTTTAAGTTATAATACAAGTGACACGACAAACGATTTCCAATATCAAAACAAACACAAACAATCCACAACATCAATGGTGCCGGCCACGCTGGCTGGTGACTCTCCCGTCTCGAAAGCTGGCAAACGACTCTGGTAAAATCAGAAATTGGACTCCCGCACCGTCGGAGCCACCCTTCTCCGTCAAAAATGGACTCGTCCTGCGAACGTGTCCGCAGGCGATGGCAATCGCCCTTCACGACAGAGTTGGGTCGATTTCTCCGAATCATTGTCATTAACGCTGTGAGTTTTCAGTTATGGACCCTAATAAAACTTAAACTTAACAAAAAAACCAGGGAGTGTCACACAATGTTTAATAATTTATTAAGATCGTCAAATAAAAATGAGTTACTAGCTAAAAGTACGTAATAACTGCAAAGCTTGAATCATAAAATTATATTAAAACATATTATCATGTTTGGTATACTAATAATAATAAATGGTTTCACAAAAATAAAATAATGCGTAATTATAAAATAGAGATTATCATTTAAAAACAGAACAGTGAGAGACTTATGTAAAATTGTTGACCAGCTATAGCTCAATTGTTTTGAATGACGCTATAATCAAAATACAGGAGAAATTCAAAATTTCTTTGAGACGTGCGTACGGGGAGACGATTTCAAATGAAAAAATGTCGTTTTTTGGAAAAATTTGCATATGAAACACATTTTTAATAATAACTAGCGTCGGAGAAAATTGTCTTTGCATTGTTGTGGAGTTTGTTGATTTTCTTAAGGCAATAAATAAAATTGCGGGATTTTTATCATTCATTTTAAGAAAGATGTTTATATATTTATATACATCTCTGAACTACGTTTCTGACTAACTATTTGACAAGAAAATCATTTTAGATTTTTCATTTTTATGACACATAAAATATTGTAATAAACAGCCTTTATATTATGATTTTATTTCGTAATTGATTGAAAACCCTTTTGCTCAATTTAGGGCTCGAAATTAAGATTGGGTAAAAAAGATTTCTTCACTAAACTAAACATTTTTTCTTTAAATAGTTTTGTAACATTTTAATAAATGATTTCCTTTGTATTCTGTGTAAAATAAACTAAAGATTGAGTTGGAATAAAAGAAAACTTATGTCTCAGTTGCATTTTCTTTTCCACAGTCGATATATTACCATTTATTCAAGAATCGAAAATATTATCAATAGTCGACAGTTGAAAATGGATTTTTTCTGTATTAATATATATAAAAGGGGTGATAAGTTAGATAGTTGCTGTAACAATATGTCCAAAAACGTATTGTTGTTCAAATTTTGTTTTCATTCTATGGAAATATCCACGTTTGATCTGCACCGAGTCAGCTTCTATAATCTACATATTTTGGTCATCGCGTATTGCAACACATATTTGTATTCCATGCGAAATAAGAACATCGCAGCCGCCCAGAGTTTACGTCTTGTACAAGAGGTCGTGCTCAAAAGTAGTACGTACGTACATTTCCGCCTAAGCAATTGAATCTCAGACCACATACACTTTTAATTCGATTAAGAAGACTGAATTCTTTCCGCCCGGGGCCAGATAGAGGTGGAAGGGCGGACGGCTGCGGTCGGACATCGGACGTGCCGCCTACTACCTCTTATCTTCAACAGACTACGATATACAAATTGATAAGCTGGCTTTAAAAAATACTAGCTTTACAAGGAACAACGCAATAAAATGGAAGACGATATTTTTTCTACAACAATAATGTTATTCAATTTCGAATAATGAAAAAAAAAGTACAGATTTGGCAGCTTGAGCAAGTAAACGATCAGTAATATAAAAAGTATGTATAACCATATAACGTAAATTGCCAAGTAAATGACTTTGATTAAATATTTGTTTTGTTAAAAAAATATTTGTCTCAACTAACAAGTAATATGAAAAAGTTTTCAACTTTTCTCGGTAGCAGCACCAATAACAGGCTGCTTTTTCACAAATGAAAGAATTCATGCCTAAGATAACATGACATATTTTGTTTGGTACATAATAACCGTTTTGCGACTCGATTCTCTTTCATATAAACGTGTTAAACTTTGCTTTTATATTCATTTATTTTTAATGTGAAAGCTACGGCTATCCCATGCATTTGGACAAATAACCACCCCTAACTACAACCCCGCCAGCATTTGTAATTTGGCTTGCAAGCCTCTAACAGCACGATTATTTTAATTAAAGAACAATTCTGAGAAATGCTCAGAGTACTTGAGTCAGAAGAGAATTTGTTGTAATTGGCTTATTTTTTGAATTGCACCTGGTGTTAGTTTCTCTCTTCCTAATAGCCGGAAGGTCTTTTGGAGAACAACATTAATAGTACCCCATTTACTTTACCTTTAAAGCAAATCCTAGACAATCATCTTGTTAAGATACATAAGTAGCCAAAAGTATTTATTTTTCTTTATTAGTTTATTGAATTAAACTATTTCTTTATTCTTAACCGTTGGTTAACATCAAAACTATAAGGTTTTTGTTACACTTTAGCACAATTTTGTATTAAATAGAATGGTCGATTATTATAAAGCTCAGCTAGAGAACATTTTTAACCACAAGATACTGACAATGTTACCAGCACCCACTGGCATCGAGTATGTCATTTTTAACTAACTAAAGTTTTCTTTGACTAATATATTCGTTTGCGGCGAATACTAGGGGTACGGTGGTTTGATTTTGTCAGGAACTCGGAGGTAAGAGAGCGGACGGACCAGCCTCTTATTACGTCCAAAATAAAAAAGCGACGATGGACCTGGCTTGGACACGTCCTGCGGATGCCCCAGGGGAGCCTGAATCCTGCCTGTCTCTTCTACCAACCAGGTGGATTCCGTCGCCCTGGAAGGCCGCTGATGACCATCCATAGGATGTATTCGGCGGAGCTACGGGACGCTGGGATGACCTGGGAGGAGGCGAGGAGGCTGGCGGGAGACAGAGTAGCTTGGAGGAACCGCGTGATGGCCATATGCTCCGAATAGGGAGCGGATATGGTTTAAAAAAAATATATATATTCGTTTTTAATATAAAATTAAAATTTATATCTTTGTTATTCCACTGGCTGTGTTGACCATAGAAATAAGTAACCTTGCGATACAGTTAGTCTGAAGATGCTCACATTTTGTAATACAGCCAAATTATCAACATTAGTTTTATAATCTCTAAAAGTTAAATGTTGAGAGTTGAGAGTTGAAAATATCGCAGTTGAACTAATAATTGCAACCAAAATGGCGTGTGAAAATTTCACGTCGCTAATGTGCAACGTTTGGGAGGAGTTGTTGTGACCGACAGACATACAAATATACATATTCCTACATGTATTTTGTGCTATAGTAGAGATTTGCTTGTAATGCCTTGTGCTTCGTATAACTGCAATTATATTGATGTTGCTCTCACTTTTTCGATTAAATTAAAAGCGTATTCTTTTATAGCTTTTACTTATTTTCCAAATTCAACATTGCTACTCTTTTTTTGTTATCAGTAAATATTGTATTTAATATACTTTAACTATAATTTTATTTCTCCAAAGGGGTTATAAATTTTATAAATAAATGAATGTTTCCATGTTATCTTTGTACAACGATCGTTGTAATAATTGAGCCCTCTTTTAGTATTTAAATTTGTTCAATTGAACTTGTCAATAACCTTCAATCGTGTTATATTATTACCGTTTATATATGTTTATAAAAATGCTATCTAAGCAAAGCCAACGCTCTTAAAATATTTATCATATATTATGTATTACACTAGTTTTTTTCTTTACATATTAATAAAATTTATTTATAATATATATTTATAATATTAGAATCAAGGAACATCTAGCTTTTGCTAAAATAGGAGATTATTTGTCTACATTTGGTAACCATTTGTTTCTGAATAAACATGCGTTTGATATAACAGAAAATTTCTAAATCCTGCACTTAAATAACAAATCTTTAAAATTAGGTAAACAACAGATATTGGAAATAAATAGATATAAATTTTTGCCCAATTCAAATTTATTGAATGAGCAAACCGTGTTTGCATCTTTTCCTTTGTTATATCCGATTCATTAATTTGTATTATACCTGTAATGTTGGTTTTATATTTTAACTTGTAAGAATTGATACTGTCTCTTTAATTTTTGTTTTTCAGATATAAAAAATTGATGACTGCTAATAGCTGCTCTGCTTTCTCCACTTAAGATGGCTGTTTATTGTTAATACTAATTACATACTTAATATTTGATTGTTTTTAAATGGTTCACTAATTGTATTCTTATAATTTTCCCAATCCACTATTTGCTTTAGCATTAGTAATGTCATTAAAAAAATTTTCTCAGCTAATGGATTTTTCACATTGCCATATTTGTGATTTCAGATTAGTATTTATTGATTTGTAAGAGGTCCATAACATTTTAATTGTAGACTATTTTATTTGATTTATGTATAATTTGTTTGCTAATCAGTAATTTCTTGTGTTAGTTTATGAACCATCAGTTTTATATACCTTCATTTTTACACTCAATTTTGAATAAATATGCCTGTTATGTTTATATTTTTATCAGTTGATAATGCTCGTTATGAGCTAAACCGGTCCTGATCATTATAAATATGTGGAAGTACATAGTACAAATGAATTGTTTTATTTTTTTGAATCACGATTTGTTGTGGTACAATACCAAATTTCTAGCATACACATTCTTTTATACTCGAAAACTGATATTAGCCGGATTTATACACAGGCGCTTCTACGCTCGGTCGCATAATTTGTGTGCTTTAAAACAACGTCACACAAACTCGTTCTCGTATTAAAGCACACAAACCACCCTAACGCTCTTGGAAACACATGTGTACAAAGCGGGCTGTTATAATAAATAATCAATTTGAAAATATGAAATTAAAAATCGAATTAAAACGATTGTAGTAAAAGTGTTTAAAAATATACAATTATAAAGGTACAAAATCAATTATTCTAACGATTTTTGCGCTTATTTTTTGTAATAGACTTTTCAAATCAATAAAAGATGCTATTCAGAGCTCAAAAAAGAGCGTACAAAAAAAAAGTTGTTTATATTAGCATCGTTGAATATTTTTGCACGAATGTTCGTTAATTGGCTGAAATCAAATAGATTGTAATGCAAGCGCAGCCATATCAACTCGATAAATGCATAGTTCAACAAGGCGCCTCTCAGATTTTACGATCAATTGCACTTTCTTATGCAAATGAATGTCTGCGAGCTACTCATTATTAATGCAATCAATTTAAATATGGCTATACTTTGTTCGACTAATATGAATTTCTATACTTCCTAAAGGCGATTAGTTTCAACTGTTGAAGTACTTAGTAAAGAAGTAAGCTCCAGATTTTAAAAAAAAACATGATTTGAAAGAATACATAATACCTAGTAGAAAAAACTTGGGAGTAGTTTAAAAATAGCTTACAATTAAATGTACTTTTGTTTAGATCATATTCACTTTCATAAAAATAGTTTTCACTTTTAACAAATATATTCTACAAAAATCAAATTCCTTCACTAAAAATAAAGTGATCCCACATAATAAAATATATTTTAAGATTGAAGAAATAGATTACACTTACGAAAGAATATTTTCACATATATAAAATAGTTTTCATTCAATATAAATACTCACACTTTGAAAACGTTAGTTGCACGAAACTGTAATGAAATGAAAATACTTGTCACAACTCTACCTTATATTAGGCCGCCTATATTTTCTTCGCTCTATGCATTAGAATACATTACATAAACCAAACCAGACCAACCCTAACATAACCTACTGCAACTTAACTCACTTTGTTAAAAGAATCCGTGACTAAGTGGAAACTATTAAAATCAAAGTTTGAGTCTACTATGTTAATACTACCTAATCCAAAGTGTAAATCATCGAAATAAAAGTTCAAGTGTACCAAGTGAACACACTATCTAACACAAAGTGCAATTATTTATAGGCCTTTAAAAATCTAACTCCAACATCATAAAGTTGAGCTGATTGTTTCCCAATGCGTAATTGTATTTAGATGTACATAGTAACGCTACCCTGCCTCGTATGGACAAAATTTGGCGCCAGAACCCGTTCAATATCAGTCAACCAGTACATATACAGATTTAGTTGTACCAATTTTAACATTTTTATATTAACCCTTACAGCGCGAGCCGTTTTCGCACGTATTTATTTTCAGTCAATTGATCTGTTAAAACGCTCACTATGGCTAAAAATAGATCAATTTCAACAGTAAAAGATGGAAAATTATTTGAAATATATATTAGTTATCCCAAATAAATCAAGAAGTAAACTAAACTCGTTGCATTCTCGCTAAAATAAATCAAATAAAATGAAGAAGCTGAAAATATTAAATCTACGAATTTGTAAGCAAAATGTCTGCGGCCAGTCTTCATATACACCATCAACACTCACACAAGCTAGCATAAAAATGTGTAATACATAGGGCTGACAATTAATGCTGCGTATCGGCAATTCAAAGCTGACAAAGCTTCTTGGACATATAAACATGTCCAGCGCTTTCATCGGGTTAAAAGTCGTAATTTTGCCAAAAACTGCGACGACTATTTCTTTAGTATATCACAGACCGTTAATACGAACAAGTATTTTTAAATCGATTTAAACAATAAAAATGGAGCCGGAGTCGTCCGATTTCTGTTGAATCCGACTCTATGGATCTTCATGAGATTCTCAATGATCGGCTCCACATGATACTTAACAACAAATTCAAGCATGCTGGCGAGTCAGTTACATTACAAACATTTTAATGTAATCTTGTTTTTTAACCACAATAGTGCATGGCTTAAACTAGTCCCGTTCAACCGACCATGACTTTGAAGAGGGGGTAGATTTTATTAGTTTTACTTTCGACACCACAAATAATTTGGCTACATTTGCCCCCCACCCTCTGAATTTGAAAAAAACATACATTTATACCATGCTGCACTGACTTGCACATTTTTAAACCATGTCCGCTCCCAATTTAGAGCATATTGCCTCCTAATGGAAGTATTTTAAAAAGGAAGTTTTTCTACTAGAATTGCTTGTTACTCAATTTCTCAATAGAAGAAAAGGGCTACGACAAGACTAATGTTTAGCTAATCGTTTTCGTTATAGAAGGGAATTTTAGACATCAAAAATATCCATGCCTTCGAGCAGAAATCTAAAAATCAATTAATGAAAACTGTCCAAACCATTGCACCACACACCCAACATGAATCCGGCTTGCACATATAGAAAAAAATCAGAAAAAAATCCAAACCTATTTGCTAAGTTTAACTTCACTGATATTGTGTTTTGGTAGTGAACTAATTGAATACATACACAATACATAACAAGTAGTGGTTGGACAACCAGCTTGTGGCAGTTGGCATAAAATCCCCTCACATGCTAAATCATAACCTATATACATTTATAATATAAATGCGCTGCAAATGTAACGCATCACTAATTTTGTAGAATGCATTGTATCTAAATGTGAACGGCAATGCTTGGATTATCAAAAACAATATCTAAAATATCGAATGATAATCGCGATCAAATTTCACGCCCACTACCTCACCTCATTATCCGCCTGTTCGATTATAATTAATCGCATGCAGTGTACAACTATTATACTGCATTATACTGCTCGAAGTAAACTGTAAGCGAATATTGTGTGTGGACGTAACCGCGCAATACGAAAATCAGATGGAGCGACGATGATTCGGTATCGCTACTCAATTTACTACATGTCGTACATTGAAAATATATACATTTGTGATACCGACTGATCGTGCTTGGTGTAACTTAAATATCAAATATGAATTGTTCAAATGCGTAGTACTTATATAAGTTTTGTTATTACCGACCCAAGTGTTGATTCCATTGGCATTTTTTTCTTTTTCACAGTTTCAGTTGTATATTGCAAAATCATTACTGCTCTTAAAATTGATTTATTCAAAAATTAACTGTTATTAGCGAATATACAATGCAACATTTTCGCCTTAAGAAAGTTTACAAACAACACGAATCATTTGAAAAAACATTTATGAAAATTTTCTAATGATTATTGTAACGGAAGCACAAAACGCTTAAATTTGGCTAGCACAATCGGCAGTGGGGATGTTACGCATAGACGCAACAGACAACCACATCTAGCGGCAAATTCAAAAGGGCGCCTCCATGGTTCTGATGAGGCGAACACAAATTAATACTTTTAAATAATTAGTTAATAGCTTTTATCAGTAACCGTTTGTGACCATTTTGTAAATGTATTCCACAAATATAAAATCATTTATTAGAATATTATGTATATCTTAGAGCTCAGAGAAAAGGTTACGACAGAAGAATTGTTAATCGATTGCATATCATGATGGAAAATGAACCCTTAAATATGAATTAATTAAGTAGCCGACAATTTCAATTTCTTATTGTTCTAAAATCTGAAAAAGAGCCATCTGTTTTTTAATATTTATTAATTGATGGCAAGAAATAATTCCCAAAACCAATCCCAATTATAATGTAGTTATCAATGAACCGTGGACTACATGTCTCACAACCACGCCAGGACCTAAACCTACCAGACCACACTTCAATCAGGCTGCCTGGCTCAGCCAATGTACGGACTAATCCGCCGGGAAACTACCATTAGTTGGGTGCAGAACCTAAACATTTAGCCGGGCACAAAACCTAAACAAAGTGGGCAGTTAGTTCGGGCTGTGTCGCACAGATGGTACACACTAACATCCACTACATACTCGCGCAAATTGGATTAAATTTTTATTTTACCATGTATCACTTTTGCAAATGGTTTCGAAATTTAATATTCACTCATTTGAATGAGGCTATCAAAATCATTCGCTTTTGTAATCATTTCTGCTCGCAATTTTGAGTACATTTACTTCTTATGGAATATCTCAAAAGAATTTGTTTTTACGGTTATAATTCAATCACCCAACCTCTCTATTCGTAGAAGGTGAGGAATACAAGAAATGGAGTAGGAAATTAATGGTAGTTCAAAATATTAAATACATTTCATTGCCAGGAAATAGTTATTACTAATTTCTATTTTTTACACATTATTTGTGATCGAGACAAAAGGAGACAGGTATCTCCCAAAAAATACGATTCAATCGAAGGATTCGGTCACTCGGTGATTGTATATCGAGTTTGGAAATTCAAAAGATCGTACAGAACATTCTGGCAAATGAGTTGTTTGATCTGATCGATTCATTTAAATGTTCTTTTCAACTTGTTAAAAGCTGCTCGATGACGAAGCTGCAGGATTAATAAGTAGTGCACATACTGTATTTTATCAAATCTATACCTCAGTTTCAAAGAGTGTCAACTCAAAAAACATAGTTCTTAGGTAAAAGAAAAATCAGTTTTGGGCAGGTTTAATCATCCACTGTACATGTATTTTTTGTAGATTTTAATGAAATTCCAGGATAATCCAAAAATATATCGTCGCTGTTCTAAAAGAAAACACTAAATCGAAAAAAAGACATATTGAGTTAGTTATACATAAATGTTCTTTATTTCAAACTCTACCGTATGAAGGAACACACTTATTTTTATAAACTATGCTTTTAATGAAAAACAGCTTTGTACAAGCATACAAAATGAAAAATATACTGCATTTTAAATATTTGACAAACTTCAAAGTTCAATTACTCAAAACTGGTATTTTTTAGTTAGTGTCTTCTTCCAGAATAACGACGATATGTATATTTATAATATTATGAACGTTTTTTTTTCTAATATTAATAATGGGAGCTGCTAAAGTTTTGATCTAAGGTAATAACAGCCACTATCATTCTAAAATAACTACGGATTACCATATGATTACCATTTTGGAACTGGCAGATATCGGTATTTTGAGCATTGCCTGATGCATAGCCCTACATTGCAAATTTTTGATAAGTAACACTTTGGAACAGAGGTATCGAGATGTTTCAAAATAATTTTTCTACTTTTATTTATACAATGTTGCCCATGCAATAAAAAAAGCATCTCCCAATTTTTTTCGTATTTTTATACATATAGAGCATAATTATATTATTTTTGAAAAGGTAGTTTGTAGTGAAATTTTTTTTCAAAAATCAATAAAGAAAACAGTATTATTTAATTTGGTATTTCAATTCGATTTTTTTTTCGAACACTGAACTATGATTACTTTGAGAATGTACATATAATAAGTACATTAAAATATTGGTTCAAAATTATAGCCTGCATTAAAATGTGTCTTTTAATAGAAATGACATTTAATAGCAACTGTATTTTACTGTCGCGCAATCTCTTCCTAATTGCAACGCGCATTTTTATAGCGCGCCCACCACAAAGCCATTACGCCACCTTCCGGTATGCGCTGCCATTACCTGACAATTCTCTAGTTTTAATTCTACCTCAGTTCACTATTATTGTGCCACGATCTGGTCAACCAATAGGGTGACTAAATTAATTAATGCAACCCGTAGTTAGGTTTATAATTTCAATGATGATTATTGCACATATTTGCAAAATTACATGATGAATATAATATGTAAACGCATTTATGCTTTAGTATTACCAACATTACTTGGTCGCCGCCGAATTTGAAACTAGAATTGTCAGTGTAGAATAAATATCTCTAATTGCCATTTTATGGAAAATAAATATCTTGTATATTTAATTACCGTTGCTAAAATATCAGTTTTAGAATTTATTGAGATTTCAGTTCTGGTTGAGTTTGGCAACATTCCTAACATGACGGTGGCAGCCTCACTATCTGCCAAGTAAAATTAGTAAATCTATAACTAAATATATACTTCAGATATTATTTAGATATCTAACCAACTGACTTAATAATATATTAATAAAATGTGAAATAAGTAAGGTCAATCTGGGTAACTTTGGCCCAGTTCTGAAGGTATTTGTATTTTTATTCCTCTCCGTTGCGTTAATGTGTGGTATTGTTCTACGTAGAAATGAACTAATGATCTAAGATGAAATTTAAATAACATAAATAGATTTATTGCTATAATTGACATATAAATATAGATAAAACAAGATGGGCAAACTTTGGTCCACGATACAAATAATCACTGTAATTACTATACATTAAGTGATTTTTAGGTTTTGGCGACTTTTCTTTATGCTTTCATATATTATTTACATAATTGACATGGGAAAAAGATATACAGCATTTGGTTTACAGATCAGTAATACAAATTGAAAATATGGCTAATCCAATTTATTTCAAGATTTTTTTTTAAATTGTTATTTATCATTCTAAGCTGACAGCTTACAAATTCAACGATGAAACAAATTATGTTGCATATTAATTCATATTTTTACCATCAGGGGTTACTCAATACATTTGCTTAACTAAAAAATATTCATATGGTATTAGTATTGGCATGGTATTATAACAGCACCTTTTTCCATGTAGTGGGCCAATCTTAGACAGATGGGCACACTTACCCAAATTGATGGTACTGTAAATGCATTAAATGATTTTAACAAAAAACCGTAACATTGTCGTAATTTTTGGTATAGGTATGTTTAGTTAGGCATTTTACTAGTATAATGTCATATATGTTTTATCGTAAGCCGCTGTTTGCGATAAATACAAACAATGAGGGAGAAAATTTCATCATAAATTTAATAGACCAATGTAAAGTAAAAGTTTATTTGAACTAAAACATGTGGTAACCCCACTTAAGCCTCCGACCCAGCAGTGCCGGCTCGCGTCCATTTTGTCACCGCGTTACAATCCACTTAAATTTATGGCGCGATCACGCCGCAGCGGATGGATGCCCCTGTTTCCGGACGCGACACCTACCCCAAAATGCCCCTCGCACCTCTTTTACGGGGCACTGCAACCGTTTCGATTTTATATCTGCAGTAATTTGGACACAACTTACTCAATTTGCTGTTTTATGAACATGTGATCGAGTAATGTGTCCAGAATACGTCATCATCAGCTTTTCTTGTTCATCGTAGTTAATTTTGATATTGCTAATAAAGAGAGCAAAAAACCGATTCACCTAGCTGCTAATATTAAGATTCACTATTCGCAATAAAAAAAATATGTAACCAAAATGATTTACAGTAAAAATTAATCGTTTTCAAACGTTTCTTTCGTACGTTTCACAGATAGGAATTATTTTAATAGTCTTTCTAATAGAGGTATAAAATTACTCTTATATTAATATTTTAAGTGCAAGGCAAATTTTACTAGATGAACACTTACAGTCCAGCTATTTTTGGAATACAATAAATCACTTAAAAATATGAAATGGGCATAAAATAATCAACACGTTTCTCGATATTTTCGTAAATATTTTCACACTAAATATTTCGAATCCTATTTCAAAAATACATGTTTACAGGGTTGTCACAACCTTAGAATTTAAGTCACTTTACTGAACTAACCACAATCACATTGCACACACTATAGTTTTTTTAACACACATAATGTCACATTAAATTGGTCGCATTTGTACGTAATGTGCAAACGAATTTGTGATAGCTTAGTGGCATCTACAAGTGTCAAGCTGTAACACTTCTCCAGGTTGCAGTTTACACCGATGATATTAATGTTTAACCCGATATGGCTTGCTATGATGATGATAAGAACTTGCGAGTTAATTCATCGGCGGCCTAACGTTACATACAGGTTTAGGCGAGTTAACTTGCTCATGAAACTCCAGAGGTTAACTACATCCAAAATCAATGCTAAATCTGTATTCGTATTTCTTTTTTTAAATCTAACCAAAAAGCATCCAAGCGTGAATAGAAGTTAAAAACAAATTCTAGAATAATAACCAAGCATTTATTAGAAGAATTCATTCTATGGTTAATAAAAAATGATTGACCATTTCCCAAATATACATTTATAGTAGAACGTTATAATAAAATATAAGAGATTATCCAATACTTTGATTAGAGTGTATATACGTTAGTGGATAATCCAGTAGATGCCCACAGGGAGCTCAATTACACTTTAGGCGTAAACGAAAATGCCTAAATGAAGCTTTGGCCGACATAAACTTTGAACATCATAAAAATAATGTCAATTTACGAGTGGGAGTTAATAAAATGCCGGACTCATTTTCGTCGTGCATCAGTGGTGAGTGTAAACTTACATTACCTGTGTTTCATATGATTTCCAATCTTTTATTTGAAGACTCCTTTTCCACGATAACATACTTTGTAAAAGATATATTAAAAGAAATATATATACAAGTCCCTCAAATCAGCAATATTTCTAAAAAAAGTATATTGTCCAATACATATTTTTAAATAACTGTACCTTAGAAGCTTATAATAGTCATATGTCCAAAAAGAGCGAAATTGAGTTATAAGCGTCACATTATTTGTAATTTTAAGATCTATAGATGGGTAAATAAAACTTTAGCGTATGTGGGCTGGTTACCGAAAAAACCCTCCTATGTCACACTGCAAATCAAAAATCAGTCCTATGTCGCACTGCATTTACGGGGTAAACAGACCCTGAGAAGACCCCGGATCGAAGAGAGGCGAACGGCTGGTTATCCAGAGTCCTGGAGGGGTTGTGATCTCAGACAAACACCATTTCAAATCCGGTTCAAAACTTATTTATTTTTCCATCAAAGATGCAGTGGTGTACATTACACAAATATATAAATCCTAGCACATAAACTTGATTCTACATTTACATTTACTTAGCAACTGAATTTACTTTAAGTTATAATACAAATGGCGCGACAAACGATTTTAAATTAAGTCCAACGCAAATCAAACACAACAACTCACATCGTCCTCCGCCACGACGAGACCTCACTCGTCCGGCTCGACAGATCGTAAATGACTGTGTACAAATACAATTAAAAAAACTCCCTGCATCGTCGGAGCTACCCCTTTACGTCAAAATGGACTCGTCCAGCGGGCGTACCCGGCGGCTATTGAACGCTTGGTAACAAGAAAGAGCCGATTCTGCGAATTATTGCTGTTGCCGCTGGGTGATTTCAGTTCTGGACACTAATGACACTTATACTTAACAAAAACCAGGGTGTGTCAACCCATATCCATTAAATCCTAAAGAAAAAATCTTGATTTCACCCGTTAATAAAACTGTCCTTATCCCTTATTTATCAACTGCAAAAGAACAAAAATATAATCAGAAAAACTATGCTAATTGATATACAATAAAAACCGTTTTAGAAACACGTTTTTGCTCCTTCTGTAATGTGGATTAGTACCTCTCAGCTATAGATATGCAATACACCAAAGTAAATATTAAAAACAAATAGTCCCATATATAGCATAGGAACGTTCCACGCGATATTTTTTTGATAAAATTGACTAAAATACTTAAAAGAAACCAAGATATAACGTTTTAATTGTCTCGTGAAAAAAAGATTTTTTATGCCAAGTTCTTCATCATATTTGCACTTGAAACTAAAACTAATTTTCTTTAGTGTGATCCAATTTGAATTCATTTAGTTGCTCGAATACTGCTTTCCATAATGTTGGAAATGCCTCAGTTAAGTAACTAAAAATCTTTTACTCCAATCATTCGTTGAAAACACGAATGGTACCCTAGGACGGTGACGTGGTATGATTATTTAAATTCTTTATAAATTTCGTAAATTTAATCAAAAATTTAAAATACATTCTATTAATTGCCAACTTTATCTTCTGATTTTACTTAATTCGATTTTCTTAGAATGCTTTGATAAATTTAAAAATAATCCAACAATACTATGGTCGTCTATGAGTAGTTGATAATATTATTCAATTCAAATCATTAGCGATGAATAGGATGCACACATTTCACGAGAATACGCCCCACATCTTTTGCCGTTAAATATTCTTGCTTATTCTTACAGATGTTGACAAACATCGAATAATATATTCAATGGATTCGGCAGTAACTTTATGGAAATTCATGAAGTCTAGTCTTCTGGTTAGTCTGAAGATACTCCTTGAAGAAGCGAAACATGTGTCACATTTTGTAATACCATCAGTAGAATAACAGAGCTATGAACCTCAGTTTTATATCGAATTCTCTTGTTTATTCTATGACCAACTGGATTCTTTTTCAGTTCTTACTAGTTGTGTCCAACATGCCACGGTATGCTTTTTTTTAATCTTCTATTAGCATCTTGCATTGAGGATTCAATTCTTTTACGCATATACGATCAAGTGTTCATTTACTCGTAATTGTGTCTCAAAGATTTTAGGCGTTATCATTTTATATAACTATTTTTCAATCGTAGGTTTGACAATCATTATAGCACATACACGAAATGCCACACTACCCTGTAAGTCCGTTCATCCTCTTTTACGATTCAAGACACGGAGTCCACACTCTCGCGCCACCCGAGGGCGGGCTTTTTATTTAACAGCCGTGTCCACCGTTAATTATGGCGGCCTCAACTTTTACGACTGTCGCAGCTTCGCGCCACGGACGCGACGGCGCTGCGGGTTGATCACGACGGACGGGGCTCGAAACCCCACTATCTGATTGAATTTGCGGAGTTAACAGGTTTTAGAGCTGTCGAGGAGTTAACACATTTTTAACAACTTTATCGCAACGTTGTACTGGTAATATTAAATACAACTTTACTGTTCTACGTTTCAGCGGCAAATGCTTATACACCCGATTCTCTTTTGTTCCAGAGACCACCATGCAAAAAAACCGTATAAAAAAAGATAAGGTACACAAACAAAAATGAGATATGGGTTCCATTACTTAAAATACCCCAAAAATATGAAATTCTCGAATTTTTTTTAGTTTATATTAAAATAGTTTCATATGATATACACATAATTATGTAGTAAATTGACATGATTTCCTATTTAAATTACACATTAGACATTGCAAAATATAAACCAAAGAAAATGAAATCTAAGCATATAAGGGCAACATAAAACTGTTAAAAAAATCACAAATCATGCATTTGTCGTCAACACCTGCATCTTAAAATTCTCCAAATGGCTAAAATGATGATTCCAATATTTTCAAATTAAGTATAAAACAAAAAACACCTAATTAGTATATTTAGTTATGTATATCTAATATTAATTATTTGTTTTTAATTATAATTTCAGTTGGATAAAGATATTTTTTATACTCTTTTTATGCTCTTCTGAAAAAGTTTGATTATACAGATATACAATTTTGCAACGGAAACGACGTTATGTCTCTGAATCGTGTTTGTATTGATATGTTTCGTTTGTTTTTTTTTATATATTATAAAAATATGCAACGACATTTTATTACACATCCTCACTATTGTATATGAAAGCTTTCGAACGATATCTCATTATAATGAATACCTATATTGTTTGCATAGGATGTTATATATTATTATTATTATATTTGAGTAAGTAGCACACAACATAGTTATTGGTACCACATTATCATCTATGTAAATAAATTACCTCTTTGTGAAATATACGACAAGCAGTACGCTACATAAAACTCCCGCTAAAATGGAGCCATTTGCCGCGCTGTCAACCGTCTCCCGCCAAAATTATATCAATGGCGAGGCGGAAGTTAAAATGGCGGGAACGCGGTTAATATGGCGCCAACCGGAAAGATCTCGCCGCTTTGGCCAGAAATGCTCCACGACTTGTTGCTCGTGGTAATTTAATCCTCGGAAATGGTTTATGTTAATAGGTATTACGTATTTTACATTTGAAGAGTTTTTCTTTCACAACTTTTATCATTATCTACAACGACTAGTGATATGACAAGTGAGTTAAAAAAAACATTTTATTGCACCATAATTATTTGTAATCTTTTTTTAAATTATTATAGGTTACGTATTATGTAATTAGTAAAGCTTAAAATAATTTCAGACATTCTAAAAGTACGATCGCTGGTCAACTCCATATGTAGTGGATATGACTTTACGGAGTGGAGACAAAGCGAATGAGAAAAAACGGCTAGACGTATTTGAAATGTGGTGCTGTAGAAGGATGCTACGTATACCATAGACGGCCAAGCACACAAACGCATCTATCCTAAGCATGCTGCAAATCCAGGATAGACTCACGACAAGACGCAGACTTATACAAGACGCCTACCCAACTTTTCTACACACATCGTTTGCAAGCTTATCGAAATCTTGAAAGGCTCGTCGTCATAGGAAAGGTCGAAGGCAGAAAGGGACGTGGAAGGGCTCGCTGGAGCGACCGAGTGAAGAACGCCACAGGCCTCTCCTTACCGATGGCTTTCAGAGCGGCGTAGTGCAAGAGCAAGTGACGACGGATCGTCAAAAGATACGGAGTTGTTACGATAGACGAAGGTCGCGACTAGGGCATCCAATCCCGAACCCTTTTTCTGATCCCGGGATTGAAAAAAAGCCAGGTATTCAAATTTTAAATTTTCAAAAAACAAATTGTAATTAATATGTACCACGATAAACCGTGTAAATGAAGCCACGGAAAAGAAATATATCCTCATACAAAATAAAAATAAAACCCCGTGAAAAGGGATTTGCAGTTCATACAAAATAGGAGGATAGGTAGGTATGTTCCTACAAATGCATAAAGAACATAGTACCTAGGTACCTATACGATGATTTTTTTATTAACTAGGTATCAGAATATAAATACAAAATATTATAAAAAATTATAATAATTATGAACACGTGCAATCACACAAAAAATGTTTGTAAAATATGTAGGTACTTAGGTATCTTCAAAATTATGCAAAAAGTATTCGCAAGCAGAATCTTGCGCGTTTATTTTCTTCGGTTGTTTTGTATTTTATTAATAATTGAAGACATATTACAGTTGAATGACAAAAGTCTTCTAAAACTAGAACAGTGTTTAACTGTTTTTTGTAGATGATTTGATGAACTGTTTGATGCAAAAAAAACAATAAATTGTCTGTTCCTGTCCGCTCGCTCGCGAAATGACATGAAATGAGTGTGAGAGAGAGAAGACAATACATATATCAATTATGTTTAAAATATACAAATCGAGCCGCCGGAAACGTTGTTCGCATAGTAAGTAGGTAATAATTTGCATTTTATATTTTATAGTTCATTTGAGATAAGAATAAGAATTTGCATTTTACTATAAATTATTTTTGAGTATTTTATAGCGAATCCCAAAATCCCGGTATTGGTATTAAGCCAATCCCGGGGTTACGGGATTGATTAATTGCTCGGGATCCCTGGATTGGAAGCCTTAGCCGCGACCCTTACCAATGAGAAATAAGACTTAAAAAGTAGAAAATAATTTCGCCTTTTTCACCAGTAATTTCGTAAAGGCGGATTGATATTAGGAGTTTAGGATTTAAAAACTATTTTTAATTAATAATAGCAGACCTTCCGATTTTTTTGAAACAAGTGTTACTTGCTATTTCTTACCATTGTTGTTTATTATAATGTATTCTTCTCAATGAGGATTGGATGAAGGGATTATAACATATTTTATATTATTTGTGGATTGACAATTTATTTTAATCATTACTGCTGTTATTGTAAGGACTCTTAATGAATTCATTGGAACAGAATTGTTTTCTATTTTCGGAGAGAAATGATATCAAGACTGACACATATTAATGTCCACCGAATGAAACGAATACTCACACTATAAATTAATATAGGTTCCATTGTCTATGTCTTTAATTTGGAAGACAACATTGTAACTTGTATCGCACCAAAGTCATTTAGTTGAAGATATAAAACGTTAACCTATTCAACCAACTGTGACCTATTTAATGAGAAATGAGAACACGTTTGAGCACAGTTTTACGACTGGCAGCATTAACAAAATCACAAACCCTTTTTAACAACCAACTGAAGAGTATTTTAGTGTGAAAATAAAAAAGAGTCGAAAGCAAAAATGGAGCGATGAGTTCTGTATACCGCACTGTTCTGGAATTTGATAGTTCTAAGAATTTTGGAGGTTGGATTAATTCAACTTCTATCGACATATCAGCTTCTGACTTTTTACCACAAAATTATCTAATACCATTTATAATCAATTAAATCCGTCATAGAATAGTGTTATACTTTAGTATAAATTGGTTTTATAAAATTATGTTTTATTTATCTATATCAATCGCTTAAATTTAAGTATTTTAGAAAAATCATGAGCTGTATTCAGTCGAAAACATGCTATTTCAATCGCTTAAATAAATAAATTATTCAAAATATAATTGTACTTAACATATAAGAATACTGCAGTTGGATTTTAATATCTATTCGTCGTAGGAATTCTGATGTCTCGTGCGAATCGAGACCATATTAGAGGTTGGGGACCTGCGGCCATTTGACTGAATCCAAATTTTTCATTTCATTCATTTATAAAATAATGTACATATACCTAATTAAAGTTTCTTGAATGGGGCCTTCCAACATGAAAAGGTTTGTCACCCCTACCATAGTATCTGACATTTTTGTTGAATGAAAGGAATAGAAAATAATTTCATATGTGTAATAACCAATACCAGTGTGTCAGATGGGCAAAAATTATTAATGAAACCGTACCAATACCACCTTGTGACAAACCCGAAAGCTTTTTGTAAGCATTTTTTTGGTGATTTTTAAGGCTTGTTAGGTTTATACTTTTAATCAGTTTGAATTGACTTGAAATGTATTTTGTAATTAAACATAATAATTGATGGTGGAACTCGATCATTCGCCATTACATAGAGCGGGGAAAATATGTGCAATTTGTAACCGAAGCCAACGACGTTAACCACTGCAACAAGGTCCCACGCGTTCAAATCTTAGTACTATCTATGGATTTCTGTTCGAAGACATAGATGTTTATGATGTCTAAAATTCCCTCCCACCCATCCCATCCTAAAAACGGGGTGTAGCGAGAACGATAAACTAACCACTAGTCCTGCCCTAGCCCTGTCCTTATATTCTTAGTCTCTTCGAAAAAGAGACATTGAGCAACTGAGTAACAAGTAGTTCTAGCAGAAAAACTTGTGGCGAGATACCTCCATTGGTTAATAAAAATTGCAATTTGAGTTTGATTTTCAATAATTCAATGATACAATATATGAAGCGCTAAAATTCGACCGAAGCAGTTTGGCATTTTGTAAATTCTGCTGAGTGTTCTGCTTCATGATTTTCTCATTTTGAGAACTGGTTATATTATGAATACATTGATGGTTTATCATTAAATTTGACTGTGCTCAAGAGCAGTCCTTGGCTTCAAGAAGTGATAATAGGGTACAATGAGAAGAAAAAATACAATTATATGATTATGTTCAAAAGTTTTCACGTCTTTATATTTATACTTAATACAAAACCTTGCTTCGAAAATTGTGTCCATACATAATTAATTATAACACTAACATTAATTACAGTAAAAAAAAAATGTTTTTACAGATTTGTATATTATGGGCCAAACCATCTACAATGTCACGATCTAATAAGGGGTAGGAAGGTGTATAATAATATACTGTGATGATTTGTAATGAAGAAAGGTGTTTGAAATAACTGTCATTTTGAAAGAAGGTGGTTAAAAACATTTTGACAATTAGGGAGTATGCGGAAAGAAATACCAAAAATCGTGACATCATTTTTGAATAAACCCTCATAATTTCATTCAGTTGAATATACAATACAAACATTTATTAATATGGTATGTACAAACCAACAGGTGTCCAATTTGAAGTAAATTTTATAATGTCAATCCTCTTGCAAGGCAATCTTATATTTTAATTGGTGGCATAATATTGGTGAATAAATAATAAAATAACTTATTATTTATTTGTGGTGTCATAAAATATATTTGAGGATCATTTTAAAAAATAATACTAAATAATTAATCCATATATATTATTGATTTCAGTCTTATACTTATAAAACAAGTAAATGCAGATAAATGGGTATAATTTCCAAATGATTTAATTCCTTTCAACATAAAAATATACTTTATTTTATTTCTCCCCCCCACCCTTATGTTGACCAAGCAGCAAAACATATATTTTTACTGAGATCATATAAATCAGGGCTGGCCAACTTTTTTGATGTGTCGCTTTCGACTTTTTTGTTGTGAAAAAAACAGTAAAATCTTGATTTACAGATAATATTTTAGAAAAGAAAATGAGAGTGTATGTGACATACTTACTTTACCATTAAATGGAATTTCGACTTCAATTGTGATCCCCCGCCCGCTCTGTTATATCAAAATTTTACTTAAAAATTAATTGAATTTTCGGTGAGAATTTGAATCAAATGGTGATTTAAAACTTAAAGATGTAAGGGCGGTTTCGGTCTTATAGCCACCTGCTAATGTTTCACACGCCTTTTACAGGTCGCATCCCACAACATAAAGTCGAAAGAAAAAACATTAAAATCGAGGTTTCAATAAATAAAGCCCAACACAGAGTAATTTACAGTGGAGATTTTATGATGATTTCTCCGTGTTGTCCAACCCTGAAATATCATTGATATTTAGATATTTTTATTAAATGATTTGAGGGTATTAGATGCAAAAATGCCACTGTTTACTTTTTGCAAATGTTCAGAATCAATAAAAATGATCCACAGGTTTATTTTCTTGTACTAAAGGTATCGTAGATTTTAATAGTTATGTATATTTACAAGTAAATATTTAAGAAAATTTTTTCGACAGAGGCGGGTTTGCATCTTAACATCGTATAATGAATTCAACTGACAAATACAGCACTAACCAGACATAGAAATCATAAAGGAAAGCTGTTTTGTGATTGATTAAAATTTAAGTGCCATTGTTGTAACTGACCACATATTAAAAATTGTTTTTTTTTTCACAAAAACAAAGGCTGCATTCGATGGTATTTTTTATACACTTTTATTATCTGTAGCTAACGAATCGACAAAAATCAAACAGTAGTGTCTTTTCATATAATTCCCTCATTTGTGAAAAAGTATAACACATTGAAAATTTGTAATATGGAGGTAGTTTGGAGCCTGATATTCTTATCTAATACTCGCTAGACTGCATTGATCTTGAAGTCATATAACGAGCCCATCCTTTAATCTTTTAGGTTAATATTGTATCATCTTTTTGTCAACCATTTTGTTAATCATTAAAATAACAGTTCACGAATCCAGGAACTATTTCAATATAGCAAAGAGTTATTTAATAAATAAGTATTCCATAAGAAATCATAATTTTTAAAAAGATTACAAATCGCATTGTCCATTATCATTAATACAAACATTATTGTGTCCATATTATATAGAGCGTTCAATGTTCTGTTTATTTTCGTTTAGTTTTCTGTGTACCAAGTTGTTCTACGAGCTTTTTTTTTCCTTTCTCTGACTTCCCCAGGAACCCGACAAAGTGACGAATCTAAAACAAAACAAAAAATCATTTTGAAATCACAAGTGAAAAAATGTTGTCTTATTTAAATAGTGAAATAATTTTATCATACTTAAATTATTTCAATGGTGACTGAAAATCAGACAAAAACAGTAACATGATGGTAAATGAGGACAGAGGCAAGAGATATGATCAAGGATTTTGATTATGATATCAGTGCAACTTATATTGTGGCCATCTGATAAACCGTAAAAGAGATATTGTTTTTTTATTTAGGTATTATTTTACTTCTTAAAAAGTTTAATGGCTTCAGTTGTTTTTATTCTATACAATCTACTTTTATAGTGTAAACTGTCAAGCTTTGGTGAAAAGACTTTATATTTACCAAAATAAAACAGCGTTTTGCAGTAATTTTACAACCGATCAATTAAGAGCAATTTTAAACTAGGTTTAAAATGCTCGCGATGGGCAAAACAGTTCCTGATCATTTGATAAAATTGTGAAATTGATACGAAAAATTGTTTTATTTTTATATAATCTAGATTGAAGTTTTGATGTTAAAAGATTGAACTATAAAAAGGCTTTTGAAGTAATATAACGACTTACAACAAAGATTTCTTGTCTTAAAGAATTATGTATAACTATTGTACAATTATTGTACTTAAAATCAAATAAATTTACCATCAACCAAAGTACGAAATATATATATTTTTTTAAGAAAGAGAAAAATCGTTGCTTATTAAAATTGTTCATATAACCACTGCAATATTATTTACAGTAGAATGTTAAGATAAATTTTAAAGTTCTATTTCTGACTCAAATGTCAAGATACTCAAATGTATTAATTAGTGATAAGTAAGTCATGTACAAAATTCCAATAAAACAACGATTGTTTCTCATAAATTATTTAATCATTTAAAAATGTACATTCCAGGTTTAATTATTATTTTACAGAAATAACAATACTCAAGCAATTAAAGCAAAATAATAATTGTATACATAAACACTTACCATGTACATGATTAATAAAAATAAATACTGCTAGCTTATCTTCCAATATTGTGATAACAATAATTAGATAAAATTTAATTTATCAGAAAACTAATCCAACAAATAATAGCTCTGCGCATTTAAAATGAAGCACAATTTCACTTATTGAATATTCCTACAAATTTTATATTTCGAAGTTTTTTTATTGACTTCTTAAAACTAATAATATTAATTTATGACTTGAATACTGTGAGCAAGTAAAGATAGGTCATAGACCATATTGATCGTCCAGTTCATTAGTCAGACAACACAAAAAAATGATATTTTCATTAAATATACAGTTATATGTATGTAAAATTTTGCGCTCAGTCTGATTCAGTAATCAATGCCACCAAATGCCACCAAATGCTCGAGTAGATACTTCCTAAAGAATCAAAGAAAAGAACTACTCGAAAAGTACCTAACTGTTAAACATCTGTTTATAAAATGTATAAAACTCGGATACAAATCAATAACATTTGATTTAAGGTGACTATTTGGATATATCTGATTAACTAGATGATCGTTATATTATGATAGAAATGGGAAGTGATGTTCAGATTTCGCGACAGTAACATCTCTTTTTTGAAAGACATTTCTGTATTCATAAAATTTTAGAATTTTGAAAATGTCTCAGACGATTACGACATTCCATTTATTACTAATCCACTAACTGTTTAATGTCAATGGCCGCATTTTTACCAAGTATTGTTAACCTCAATAACACATTTTGATTTGAGAGAATCGAAACTCTTTTAATTGAGAAAAAAATACTTAAAAAATTATTAACACCTCATATCTCTGACACCTCTATCATACATTTTGGAGCAATTTAAAAAAAAAACATTTATTTTAGTTAATATAATTATTATAAATATTAAGCCATTCCTTGAAGTACTTTCTTATATTTTATGACTTTGGTTAAAAATAAAATCACCAATGATGGCTGCTTACTATTTCATAGAGGTAAAATTTTTAACTCATTTTTGTTATAATTTAAGATTAAGCAATATCAAATTTGCAGCGCACGAATGCCTGAAGATGCCGAAAGCCGAAACCCGGGTCGTTAGTGACAAAATACATGGAAGTGTACAAAATCTCAATAATCCAAATTTTCATTTTTGTTAGTTTATATTAATTTAACACCATTGGCCAAAAACTTGAAACTTATTAAATAAAATTAAAATCAGCATAATATTATTTTAGTGCAAGCAATTATAGTGACTACTAGTGTTAGTTTATATCATGCATTAGTAGAATTCTAAACATTAATTTGTAACCTTTGAATGATGCAGTATGTAAAAATGATTGCTTAGTTTGGAGGTTATATTATTTGTTTATCACTGCTTCATCGGGTAACTGCTCGTTGAAACAATAATCAAATCAAATATCTTATGAAACACTCCCACGGGCCACCTAAAAACAGATATTTGAAATTTTCCATGCGTCTTTTTAAATTTATGCCATTCCAATATAAACCATGAGTCAAAATGTCAATATCTTTCAACGTATCTAATAAGTGCGAACGTTTTCTTTGTAGTCATATTTTAGTAGGGCTAAAATAAGAATAGAAAGTCCCAATTTACCGTTGTTTGGCAGTCAATATCGGTTGTGATTAGCTGTAAAGAAAATGGTTAACCTTACTAAATCATTACGAAATACCCCAGAAGATGCGATTAGCAAAGAAACACAATATATCGTCCATCCAGTATAAAACAACCATAACTTCAAATTCACAGTTTTGAGAAAATCGCATTTGAAGTTTTTCATCAATTTAAAATACTCTTTTCAGAACAAATCTCTCAGGTATGAAGATATTTTTTTTGTTTCCACAGTAAAATAGTGCGTTTTAAACGGATTTCAACAAAAATATCTGAAAATATCGCGACTTTTGTGTTGTTTTTTAATTGTAAATATTTTAAATTTACTAAATATACTAAGCTTCAAAAATTAAAAGAATTGAGCTAACTATAGTGATGTTTTTACACAACAATTATGTGAATCCTACAGACATGTTTGCATTTAAAATAGAAAATTATAGCTGTAGAACTTATGGTTATTTTATACTGGATTTTATGAATTAAAGACCAAATAATTATACAATTGAATCAGTTAATAACAAAATAAAGTACTCATAAAATCCTTCTGTGACAAAAAAATTATATTGTGCTGTTTATGAAGATCAATTATATTGTTTTATTGGTTTCAGAAGTGACTGATTGGTAACTGATTTCGGTTATCTCTGAATTGTGATTAAAGACATGTAATTGGGTTGCCTCACTTATTAACCATTTTGGAACATTGAATTATAAAAATTAATAAACAATTGTTACAAATTTTTAAGACAGCTGGCCTGTAATAATACTTTACTTGAAGCGTTCATTGATTCTAATGTATGATTATTTGGCTATCTAATTTATAAACATTAATATTTCTTGCCAATGTCATCCTTTTTAGAGGAATTTCGTAACTTTGCTAGTGAAAGATGCATGCGGCAATTTTGGGAAAGTTTACCAAAAATATTATTGTTATGGCAACAATTTTGACAGTTAACAATACAAAACAATCACAAAACACAACAAGAAAAACCCTCAGATGCCTACCAGGTTGAATATGAGAGTTTAGCTAGTGGAGCGGCCAGTCGAAGAATAAAAGGTTTAACCACAAAAGCTAAAGCTATTACAAACTATCATGTACTGAAGAGTTTTTCCCGAAAATAAATCCATTTTCCATGGTTATTATATTAGTGATATTAAGAATGATTAGTAAATATGAATAATAAAACACCACAACATGCACATTTTGAGCATTCATAGCTATTGTCGGTCAGTTTAAATTAATAAAACTAATAAATTAATAATTTGGTGACTAGAAAAATTCCGATTTATTAATAAATTTAATAATTGTACACAAATTTTTAGGAATCCATGGAATTTACTAAAATCGAAGTAGGAAAAATGAGATCAAAAATTTAAATATCAATATAACAGAGCAGTGTCAGTTGTATAATACAAACTTATTGGAGTTATTCTATTTTTATATCGAAGACACTGCTCATAATAATATAATAGCATTTAATATCAATTGAAGAGATCCCTTTCAAACGGGCTTAAGTGGAAATATATGAAATAGTTTGGGTATATCGAATATTTTGTGTTTGTTTCCTAATTTGTTAAACATATAGAACTTCTGTGGGCGACATTTTTTAAATAACCTACCATATGAATTTTTTTATATAGATTATTAAAAATATGTTGTACATATAAGATTTTGTGAATTGAATTACGATTTTTTGGTTCATAGCACCCTATGTCTTCTATTATTTGATATAATATTATTTGTATATTGTTGTTTCTTCATAATATCTAAGAAGTGTTTATAAGACTAGAATACAGAAAAAGACATGAAGTAGATAACATCTAACAGTAACAGTAAGTGGTTATTAAATATATGCGATTATCCAGTCAGGAATTGGATAGTAGCATGGGAGTATTTTAATCAGAGTTTTCAACTATTGGAGTCATGGATTTCAAGTAGAATGCAGCGTTTAGTTGATTTCTGCCATTATTTGATATGCCAAAGCTTGCGATTGAATTCACCACAAATTTAGCATATATTATCAATATTTGGCGACATGTACGAAATTAAATTATACTAGAATAGCCGTCTTAAAATTCTACACCAAACTGCATTATTTGTACTTTGAAAACTTTTTTTGACTTAGGTCCGTTTGTAATCCCACTCTTCAATTGCGTTTAATAAATCTAACAATGTGCAATGCGTGTCCTGGAAACGCCACTAGCAATAACTGTCATAGTACTACTTGAGTATGGACCATTGGATATTGAAATTCTGACCCACAAAGCTAAGAGTGTCTTTTACAGTAGAGTTAACCTCCTGCTTCCGTTTTTTTCTGCCTTTTGACATACATTTGTCTTTTGGCGCAATGATCTCAGGAATCTTTTCAGCCACTGGATTGAGGAAGACTGGCATATTGCAAGGAGCAGTTTTCGATTCTATCACTTTCACTGGCTGAGGCTTCCTCATTGACATCAGTCGTTCTGAAATAATATGGAAAAGTTTAGTAAAATCTAGCCAATTTGTAAACTAAGTAACAAGACTAATTTTAGTCTCTGTCATAAATGGCGGTAGAAATAATAATAGTAATTGAAAGCATATTAAAAAAATCATTTGGATTCGTAAATAATCATGAGGGTGACATTTTTTAAATTAATGACAAATACCAAGCTATTCTATGCTTCGAAATTAGTTTTTTAAAATTGCAAAAATTTTTTTAAATATATCATATCAATTTAGTCTTGAAACCTCAGTGAAACCAATATTTGTACATTAAAATAAATTTAAAAGCTTCCTGTTCTAAGATTCAACCTAATCCAGATAAATTTTATAAAATATATCATATCAATTTAGTCTTGAAACCTCAGTGAAACCAATATTTGTATATTAAAATAAATTTAAAAACTTCCTGTTCTAAGATTCAACCTAATCAATAAATATATAGATTTTGTGAAGACATATTTTATATCAAGTTATGATTTTTAACCTTCCCGTTACCACAGGTGCACCAAGATTGCCATACGAGTTGAAAACATTATTATCTCGTTTATTAGGTTTTATATAAATTTAGGATTTTAACTATTTGTAGATAAAATAGTTATGTAATAAAATTAAAATAAATAAGTGGTTCGATTCAATGTTTTCGTCATTAAATTAATAAAATTACAAAACTCTGATGACAATATTATTCTGAACTCAATGAAAGTGAGCGAACTCAAGAGTTACGCACGATATATATTTGTTAAGTTGAGACAAAGCGAGAAATGGTATTAGTTAGAGGGAGAAAGGACCGGATGCATCTTAGCTTGTAGTTATTTTTTATGCAGCGGCATATGGTGGAGTTACTATCTCTATCGCACAACCTCACTTGTATATGAGCAAGTAAGATACAAGAGTGTATGCCCGCAAGCCCTTGTATCTAACTCGCACCCTTCACTTTACATGGGATTGAGCGAGAAAGAGAGAACGGCACGTCACTTGCTTGCTTGTGTTTGTTATAATATAAGTCAACTCGTCAAGTTTACATTTCAAACGGACTGTATAAGGCAGAAGCGAGACATGCCTGCACCTTATGTGACGTGCTTTTTCCATGTCGTCCATATTTCGATTATATTACATGAAAATATGTAAATTGCAAGCTCTAGATACAAAATAAAGTGTAAAACGATAACAATACGATATTTAAAAACAGAATAACTCTTTTAAAGCGATCAATTAGCTTTAAAAATGCTCAATACTTGACCAAGTCCAAGTGACACAGCCTGTGTCGACCACGGCTGGTAACGTGATTTTTTTAGCACGGACTGGAAAAGGTTAAAGAAGATTGCAACATTTCACTTGTATATCAATTTTATTGGTTTTATTAGGAATTAATTGGATAAATACCAGCTGAAATGAATAAAGGGATTCAGCATATAACATAACATTTTCATCAAAGACTTTTCAGGGAAATGTCATTGTCTTGCTTTTTATAGTAAGTAATCAAGACTTTAGGATTTTTAACATCCTAGCTACGCTATACTTCTGTAGGCACGATTCTACTATATTATTGTAATGCTTTTATAACGCCTGTCTATATAATAAAACTATTAATCCAGAAGTGACTTTTAAAACAAACCTTTATCTTTTTCTGCTTGTTTCCATAATACTTCAGAAATCTCTCTCACCCAGCACAATAGCATATCACCTCGGGCCTCAATAATATAGGGATTCTGTGTCCTCTTTTGTAGCCAAACTGTAAACCTGTCAGATTTGTCACCTTCTGGAGGGGTCAGTCCAAGATCTGTCATGAATATGGCATCATAATAAGTGTATACTTCTTTCTTTGGCTGCTAAAATAATAGACAACATTTTTCTTAGTAATATTTCATAAGCATATTGATATTTCTGTGTTTTTGGTTATTTTAAATTGAATGATAGTTATTAAAAAAAATGATTTAACACACGTTTTCGTTAAGCAAAAAGTATGAAAATGTAATTTAATTTCGAATATATTAATACAATAAATTTTTGCAATATAGAATAAGCTTAACCTAAAAATGACAAACACATTTTTAAAAATATCACTTTGATGTCAACCTCGACATAAAAGTGGCTTAAATGAAAAGATACATCTTTTTAGTTTGAAAATTATAAATAGGAGGCGTCGGTGTGTGTCTTAAGCAAGATAATTATCACAGCATTATTCATGTTGTTACAGAGAGCAGCTTCAACTGTTTCCTAGCCTTTAATTCCAATACGATTATCTGTCATTGGAGTCAGTATAGAGTATTTCTCAGTATTCTCCAGGAAGGTGCAGTGATTTTATATCAAGCATGTTTATCAATTGCATTTTTAACAACAATCACAGTCTGAAAACTTTGCATGTTATTGTATTCTGTTCATTGCTGCAACTAGTTCAATCGATGTGTTATTTAACACAAACTGTAACCGATTTCAAAGAATATGAATCTTTTCGAGTTCTGTCACATGTGTGATCTAACATTCCTATTAATATCTTTATTTTTTATTATAACTTGGTATTATAACTTTTGATTATAACTTGATTGAATACATTCAAATTCTTACCATTCGAGAAATAGTACAGAAAAGTAGCACATTTTCAAAAAGGAAACAGCGAAGTTGCAGCCTCCGTTTGAGAGAATCAAACACTGTGAACTCATTCTGCAGTATAAGTTCACCTTGTTTCTGTAAGTCGACCTGCAATGGCACATTAATCAATTTATTTATTTACATCTATCTAAAAAAAGTAATGTCGGCGTCCGTGGCGCAGTTGGTTTCGTCGCTGGCTATGGTTACGGATGTCTCGGGTTCAATTCCCGGTGCGGACGGTTTTCATAGATTGATCTTTCAATCGATTTATGGATTTCTGTTCGTAGTCTGAGTCCTCCCTCCAACCAATCCCATCCTCACGGGGCGTAACGAGAGCGAATACCTAACCACTAGACTTGTCATAGCCCTATCCTTCTATCCCTACTCTCTTCGAAAAAGAAAAGAGAGGTTGAGCAACTGAGTGACGAGCAGTTCTCGTAGAAAAAATTCTGTCAAGATACCTCCATTGGGAGACCATATGCTCCACATTGGGAGCGGACATGAAAAAAAAAAAAAAGTAATATATATCCATTTATCAAGGGCTGGCGTTTTATTGTGGTATACCTACATCAACTGATATGCTTTCAAAATTCTAATGATCTAGATTGTAGACATATCGTCGCCTTGGGCAAATATGGTTCTATCTGCTGTTTTGTCACAAAATCACTTTTTAACGCAGTTTTATTCACAATCAAAATTTGGTTCTATCCGCATTTAAAAAACCTTACAATTGTCCATCAAAATTCAAATTAGAAAAATGTTCTATCTGAAAAACATACACATTTTACAGTGCATCAAAGTTTCATATGCATACATAATTATAAATACCGCGTGAAAAAAATCACAGTCTCTAAAGCGGGTGTCTCTTTCATTCACATATGGGGATGCATAAGTGTATTTCATTCAGAAAGTTACTGAAATCTTAAATTGCTTCTCCTGAATAGTTTTAGTTTTCGCAGATAGAACCTTGTTTACCCAAGGTGACGATATAATAATAATAAAGTTAAATGACATGTTGTTTTTGTACATTGTTGTAAAAAAACAACATTTGCACTTTACCAATCAGTCAATATGACACAACTAAAACTCAATGTATTATATATATTATATTTATGTTGGGTTTCTATCAATTTATTGAGGATTTCAAATCTAGCGAGTATCTAAATAATTGTTCACTGATATTTTAAATAAGTGAAACATTGGCATTTTCTTTGTAATCAAGTTTAATAACCGCATAATTTTTTTATGGTAACAAACAGGGCCTCTTATAGTAAATGTGACACCCCATTTTCTGTTACCCGAGTTTCTGCACTGTACGAAAGAAAATATCACACATAAGCTTGTGCGACCTCTTAAAGTTAGACCCATTCAACAAATCTCAGTTTCTTTAGTAAAAATATGACGCAATCACTTGCAGCATACCTGGCAAATTTGAATATTGTCCAAAGCGATTCTGTCGTTAACTGTTTTCAATATTTTTTTAATCATAGAGTAAGCGTCTGTCAAACAGCCTAGAACCAATTCCGGTTCCGATCCTAGACTGCCACTCCAACTGACAGGTGACGCCCTGGTATAGGTTTCGTCTTGAGATACTTCATTATGATACTTTCTGTATGTGTTGACTAGTTGACCAAGTAACATTTCATATCTAGGCATTCGTTGAATAGGTTCCAGAAGAAACGTGGATAAGCTATGCTTTTCACCGACTTCCATCTGCCTTCTCTGTAAATAATTATTTGATACATATTCATAAAATGAGTTAAATAAAGTATCAAATCATAATATAATATTGTCATAGTTTAAGCATCATTGAAGCTTACTTGTATTAAGGACATGCTAAAATTTCTGTCATAGTGACATTATTTATTAAGGAAAAAGACTTATTATTGAAATTTTAATTCATTTTTTTTTGTATTTTAACTGAAATAAGCAAATTAACAAACTTCACTGTTTTCCTTCATTTACAAAATAATGTATATACATTTTTTATGTGTGTTTCTTAAATGTGGACTTATTTGATTTTAAGATAAACAAATGCCGCCTTCCGACAGGAAAAGGTTCGTCACACCTGGACTTGACTATTGAAAAGATTCTAACTGAATGTTTGATCTAAAATGACCTTCTAGTTTGGATAATGTTGTATTAGCCACATTCTACCATATACATTAACTTCGGAGTCATATATTGTTCAATGCAGAAGATCTATCTACACATTTTTTTTTCAAATATGTTTTACAAGGTTCTATGAAACGATAGAACTACTTATTAGCATTTACAGTAAAAATACATGCAGCACAGTATGTTGCAAAAGGTTATAACGTTAGGTTCATTCTATTTTTTGGAATCATGTAATCATATAAATGTTATTAAAAAAAGTTTTAAGACTTTTCACCATCCACACTTACCGCAAAAAAATCCTTGTGTACAGGATTCAGGTCACTGGATTTGCTTTTGTTTATATAATATTGAATATAAAGCTTAAAATTATCTTCCTGAAAATGAAAAATTCATTGTATTATACTTGTATTCAAATTTAATTTAGGACTGAAAATGGGACATTGCTATTTCCAATCACTTATCCAAGCTACATACATTCTCTACCAACATGAAGTCGAAGTTGAGTGAATAACCAAAAAGGACTTTTTCCTAATTTTCCACTTTAAGATACTCATTTAACCTACTGGCAATGTTTATTCACAAAAAATTGACAACAGTATAGACTACAATTTATAAGTTTTAGATTCGAATTTTATTTCTGGTTTGTTATCTTTTATTCAGGGAGCTCGAAAACCGCTTTTTGTTTGTACATTTCCATGTATTTAATCACTAACGACCCGGTATCATTTCGAGTTCATTTGTATGCTCGAATGCCTGAAGATGCCGAAAGGCAAAACCCGGGTCGTTAGTGTCGAAATACATGGAAATGTACAAAATCTCAACAATTCAAATTTGATATTGAAATTCCACCAAGCCGTTAGTCGATATCTTAAATTAACAAGATATATTGTATATTTAACAAATATTCTGTCTCAGTAAACTGTTAATTTAGTAGATTGTATGAAGGTCTTCAGGTTCAGGACTTCATTAAAAGGAGCAGTCCATATATGACGTCACGCTCTAGTCGAATAATATGTGATGATTTTGATAAAGGGATAGGAGGGTGGTAGTAAATGTGACCTCATGAAATCAACAAATGCATCTTTTTTGAGAATTGAATCATTATCTTTCACTGCTAATTTCGTTATCGGTCATTTCTTCGATGATCATTTTGGCAATTTGAAAAATCTTTTTAATGCTTATCCCTTAAAAAACACAGGGAGGGGTTTCAAAAATGTGACATTATTAAATGATATTGTGTCAAAATATGACAATGGGCGGTCAAAAAGAGGCTAAAATCGTGTGACGTAATTTATGGATGACTCTTAAGCTATATTTTTTGTAGATCCCTCACTGGCAGAGTTACATGAAATATGTTCTTCATAATGATATAAAAAAAACGTTTATGAAATGATAAAAATGTTTTTGTATTTATTCTTACATTTTCTGTAAACGCTTTACCCAAAGAGGCAAAATCATTTCTGGCCGTTCTAAAAGACGGCAGTAGTTCACATACGTGAAACATATGTAGCATTTCTATATTGGAGAATATTGAGTGTTTTTCAGCAGCTAAGCTCTCTGGAATATCTTGTTTTTGCAATTCTGGTATATAATCTGCAACAACGTGATTTAAGCAATTAACATACTTCTCTTCTGTTTCTGTAAGTTCTTTTGCAAGGTCTCTGAGTTTTCTGAAAATAAAGAAAACAAGGTATTAGTAAAATGTCTTACTAATATAAAATAATCAAAAGAAATCATCTAAAATAATCCTTTATTGAACCCAGTTTCAAATATGTGTGACTATCTTCATGTAACAAAAATCTTCTTTACATAATTGTAAATAAATAAAATGATAGAATAACTACCAAGAAAAAAGTGATAATAAGTCTTAGATGGTAATTCCCTCAGAATATTGAATTGTCTATGGGTATACATAAATATACGAAATCAATTTATTGTTTCTAAATTTTTCCATTCCTTCAAAATATAAATTTAAAATAGGAACAACTGTGAATTAAAAATGAAGTTTCAATTCTATTTTACTTGTGACTCAATCAATATAACATAATATATATGACTTAGTTATGGGTTTATACACTCATCATTTCAATGATTGCAATGATATGCAGCCATTTGTAATGTAGATATTTTTATATGCTGGATAGATATTGATATTGAAGAGATGACGAACCAGTAGGTACACATGCCAATATTGAAACAAAATACGCAATACAAACATTTCATGCCCAAGAGTTTCATTTGAAATAATATTCAGAAGAGATATTTTATAATAGTTCATAAATAATCAATGAAGTAACATTTAACAGTTCTGTTATAAATGGGTAGATTTTATTATGGTCCATTGTGTAAGTCCTAATAGCTTAGTGGGATTTATAGCGGGGCACTATCTGTCAAATGCCTAAAAGTTTGGATACCGATGTTTATTTCCTCTTTTTTTTTCGATTTATGAGAAAATTTTTAGCTGATAAAAGCCAGATTTAATTAATAAATTGTATTTTTATCAGTTGATAATGCTTGCAATGAGCGTAATTGGATCTGATCATTATAAACATGTTGAAGCAGTACAAACAAATTGTGTTTTATTTTTTATATATAATGCCTTTCCACCAAGAATTGACAGTTAACATCTTAAAAGTGATTTAAATACGAGCTGAACCGAAAACCGGAACAGAAGCGATATATTTTTTTTACCAAACCGGAACGAAAAAATAATGGTTCGGGTCCCTGGTAAAATATGATGTTGGATCCCCATTGCTCTATGAAATGAAATTTTTATAATAACTCATTATTCTTATCCATTAGCATCACAAATCAAAGACAGTAGTTAACCAATTTGGTAAAATAATTCATAAGACTGCGTCTTACGCGAGAATCAACAAAGTATAAGAGATCACTTTCTAACTCTTGATGACTCATACGACTAAGTAGGATTTTTTACTTATAGAAATATGTATGGGTATAGCTGTTGGTCGTTTTGCGTCATTGTAATTGACTAATTTGTCCTAGAAACGTTTACAAATATCAGTTATAAACAATTTAACCGATTACTAAAAATTACAAAGGTTAATATTATTATTGATTAATGACATCTGTGAAATTAGTGTAAAAGTTAATATGAGCAACCTAATAAATTATTATGAAGTATATGTATGTACTTAAATTAATTATATTTTAATTATTTGTAGCACAGTTTTTAGGAGACAACTGAATATATTATAAGCAGTAATATTTTTATCTATTGCTCTTTTAAGTTACTTTTCCCAGTTTTCTTTTTAAACCATGTTTGCTCCCGATGTGAAGCATATGATTTCCTAATGGAGGTATCTCAACACAATGTTTTCTACGAAAACTGCTTGTTACTCAGTGGCTCAACCTCTCTTTTTTTTTAAGAGATTAGGGATAAAAGGATTAGTGGTTAGCTTCTCGCTCTCGCTACACATCGTTTTTAGGATTGGATGGGTGGGAGAGGATTTTAGATATCACAAACATCCATGCCTACGAACAGAAACTATCCATACTGAGACTCCAAGGTAACACTGTTGACCACTGCGCCACGAAACTACAACAGTATTTAATAATTATCATCAGACAAGCTGATATTTTGTTTATGTTTTCCAAAGTGGTGATTCTAGAGACAGACAAATATCATAGTATTGTATATCTCGTTATATAGCCAGTTTTGTGTTTTAAATGTGTATTAAGCTGCCTTTAATTAGCTTTAGAAGTACTATACCAGTTGTCGTCAAGCTTTTTATACCTACCACCCATTTTTTAATATTTTTTATAATAAAAGATTCTTACCGCCAACCAACATCGCATTAATTCAATCCAGTGTAAGAATGCAAAAAAGGTTAAGGATTTGAAAGATAACTTTTGATTTATACCGTAGAAAGAGAACATTAACATATGAAATATATAGGGTGAATTGAAAAAAAAGAGCTTTATTATTATCATTTAATTCAATTTCACGAGTTACGTTTACTCTCACAAATCTAAATAGGTACTGTGTTTATAAACAAACAAGTCGAAAGTCGACCGCTAGGCCAGAACAGGATAAATATTTTGTAGTATTCGGATAGTTATAAGAGATAAAGGTGGAGAAAAGGACAAAAAGACCCCATCCCTATGCACCCCTACCCTTGACCGTCGGTTTAGCATAGCGAACTGTATTTAAGTAAACATAGCCGCGAGTCGAGCTTAACAGGCGGTTTCGATGAAAACAGACAAAAAAAACTAAATTACCCACCGCCCACCATGCAAGCGTTAACTAGTGGGCGATTCGGACCAGGTTGACAACCAGCGGACATGTGCAATAGCGTAATTCTACATGCTTCAACATTTCCTCTTCAGGCCTCATGCACCGCATTCTCTTGTTAATAATACACATTTTTGTAAATTAATTTCAATGAAACATAATCTTATCACAGTAACAATTATTTATCACCTATAGATATAACATTCCTATAAATAAAAATGACCTCCCTACTTAAAAGAAAGGAAAATATATCATCTATAACCATAAACATGATAATATAAAATCATGTCAATAATTGTTATGAGGTAAGAATGTACTAAGTGCATTCTAGCTTCTTCGCCCAAGGTTAACGATGTAGATCAGTGATGCACAAACCACCGCCCGTGTTATTTGTTGCGGCCCAAAATAACAAGTACTTCATCACCAAATTTTTCATTGAATATTAAAAACAATTTTGTTTGATATGTGAATAAATCATAGTAGCTAAGGAATATAATCTGAATCGTCACTGACAGAAAACGTAATGCTATTTTTATTATTTAATAGGATTATATTTTCACGGGTAAATATGGGCGACCGAAATTCATTTTTTACAATAAGTCACTCTGTCTGCGATATAGGTGCAGTCTTTTTTTCCCATCATCCGGTTCATTTTAGCAACTAGATCTGCATAATTTTTATGAATGTTTTCCCAAAGAGTAGTTTCCCACCACAAGTCTTTTCAGAAGCACCTACATTTGCGAGCAAGCTCTTTCCTTATTAAAACTAAACAAGTCTCAACAAAGAAACCGCTTGAACAATGATAACCTCATAGCTGTACTGAGGATAGCCACAACAGACATTGAACTTGAGATCGAAATGCTTGCTCTTCTAGTATAATATATCATTTTTTTTCAAACAATTTTACCCTCTATGGCTCGTGAAAAATTAGAATATGACTAATCTGACCCTTTTTTCAAATACGTTATGCACCACTGATGTGAATTCACTGTGTATTAAAGTATATTGCAACTGGCAATACTGACAAGAAAAAGCATGAATTTTTGAGACAAACTTTGTTATCAATTTTAAATTTGAACTTTAATAACTTATTATGTTTCAGATATCAGGTAATGTAATAATTTGAATTCTTTAATAATTATTAACCAATCATTTTGATCCGAGAATGTATTTACATAAGTAATAGTTATAGTTAGACAGCAGTTTGAATATTCATAAATAACATTTCTAAAACTGTATGCATCAATCATATTGTCTAAAAATGGAAAGGTCGCAATTCGATACTTCACAGATTTTTTTAATAATAATATTACTTTTATTTACTATAATTCTTAAATACTATTTCTCATATAAAATAGGCATAGAGTGGTGGCTAAGGCTTCCAATCCCTGGATCCGGGATCCCGAGCAATAAGTAAATTCCATAAGCCCAAATTTGTCACGTGAACGCCTGGTTGTCGGACGAGCAAAATTCCCAGGATCACGAGATTGAAATAAAGTCAATCCCGAATTCCCGGGATTAAAAAAGGGGTCCGGAATTGGATGCCCTAGCGGTGGCCATTTTTCGGTTGCATTAGACATTTTGAGTTAATTAAAATTAATTAAAGAGAGCCACTGTTTATTAAGCTTTATAAAACTTCAAAATCGGTAACATAAAAGTTTATAATTTAATTTTTTATTTAGTTTTCTAAATACAGTATGGTGGTTTATTGAATATAATAAAAATAAGAAGAAACTGTCTTATGGCGTCATATTTCTATACTGCCAATAGTAAGGGTAATAGTATTATTAAGGTTACTTAAAATGTATATATTAACCAACTGAGACATTGCCAACATTCAAGTGAGCTGTATTTAGCAAATACAATAATCACTTCCATCAACTAATAATTCAGATGGGCACAGTGTTTTGAAAAAGAACTTTACACTTTTCATAATAATACAATCATTAGTACCCACACTTCATGTTGTAAAGACTCGATTACAGTGTTTCCCAATTATACTTAGTCGTGGTACCTTTTTATATGGTGTACAACAAGTACCCCTAAAATATTTTAATATGCTTTGGCGCCATCAATATGACATAACCACACGTTTCTCAAATTATAATGTGTATATTCATAAAACTATAGATAGATACAATTTATATTCTCCCTAGTAGGTATGAGTGAGTAAACAAATCTTACTCCTCTTAACTAGTTAACGTTAGGGTAACGCGGAACCCCATTTGGCAAACGCTGCTTTATAGCAACAAATTTGCATACATACAGTGTTGTGTAGGAAGATGATTCCAATTCAAGATGACATGACCTGATGAAAATGTGATCTATTATGCAAGGCCAGATTATTCTAAATGGAGGCCATGTAAAAATTACTTTTCATTTATTTTAATAGTGCCTACTACATTTATAATTTTGTGTAAGAACTAGAGTAAGTAATTTAAGTTAAAACAATTATTATTGAAGACAAAGTGAGTTCTACTAATGGATTATTAAAAAAGGCATACTTTTTAGACAAAAAGAAACTTTTTTCAACCCCCACCTTCTCCACGTCCTCAGTACAAATCGCAGTTAGTCATTTCCAATCAGAGAGCACACGAAGAATGAAAAATTACGTTTATTTTAAAATCCAAAGAAACCAAGTTTAGATATATAACTTAAGACAGTCTAACTAAAATAAAGATTTTAAGCTAATGTCAGCTTACTAATGCAAAATAAAAATGCCTCCAAGAAACACTACACCAGAACAAAATATGGCGTATGATGAGAACTGGTTTGTCAATCTCTCTTTTCAGAGAATCAATATAGAAGGATTAAGTAAGTGAAGGAAAAGTTAGCAGCTAAATATCCCTCCGGAAATTTACCTATCGACAGTGTTTTGACCAATTGATTTACTTTGATAAGAAATATTATAAAAAAGGAATAGCAAATAAAAAGATTACAAAATGTAAATTGCAATTTTAACAAATACGTCTTTTAGTAATTTGATTGTTGCTTGCTGGACTATTTTTTTACTTTTTATTTTAAACAGATTATTTAAATTTTACAATTGATTTAGTCACTGAATTTGTGATCAAATAAATAATAATAACTTAAGAGATTATGAGTCTGAATTGAAAGTCTTTTCACTTTTAAGGTGTTAAATGTCAATTCTTGGTGGAAAAACATTATATTAAAAAATAATAAAACACAATTCACTTGTACTACTTCCACATATTTATAATGCTCGTGATGAGCGAAACCAGTCCTGATCATTATAAATATGTGGAAGTAGTACAAGTGAATTGTGTTTTTTTTTTTTAATTTAAAGTGTTTTCTTTTATAAATTAGTATTCTCGTTGTTTATTCCGTTTTAGTCGTTTGTAGGAAGTAAAAGAAAATTGCTCCCACGTTTTAAAATTACCGTCGATGACTACTCTATTACACAAGTATTGTTTTATTTTTGCATTTTTTGCAACTTGGTAACCGCGGGACTCAGTATTTGTGACGCCGGAACAAGAGGCTCGAAACCGGGACAAACCCGAAATACGGCTGTGGACGCCTGGCAACCCTACGATAACGGTACGTATATCCGTCGGGATAACTCGGGACATTCCCGTTAAAATCCTGGCCTTGGCAACCCTGTGTGTGTACATCCAAAAAGTATTAATTATTATTCGCGTATTGCAAAGACTCGTGCTCTTTCTTATGCCAATCTATTGTTTGCACGATGAGTCAACCAAATGCGTATATTGAAAAGACACATTAATATGCGGTTTTATTGGCAAGCAATACCAACTGTGGTTTTTGACACATTCCCCTTGAAAAATAAGCATGGTACTTCGAATTGTTTCGTTAGTCACAGGACGCTTCGTTGTAATTTAAACAAAATAACATATCGTTTGACACATCAAATTGACAAAAAGGAGGTCAGAGGTTATTAATCTGTCATCAGTTTGCTTCAGCTTTGCAGCAATTCTGATTTATTTATGGTAGCTATCGACACTCTATCGTCAAATGATTTTTAATGTATGCATGGTGTAACAATGAGTTAATTCTGCCTTTAAACATTTAAATTATCTGTGAAATAGGTCATAAAAAAATTTGAAAATGTTGCTATTTGTAAATAAAATAGTTCTACATATAATTAAAAATACGTCTTCTTTGTGTAATTAATCATTTGATTTTGAAAACCTCTTCAATTTTACCGTCGAAAAATACAAAATTATAGTATAGTAATAATTAGTATAGTATAGTAACAACCCGATATGCATGACGTACCGTATGCAACTGTTATGTTTCAAACGGCAGCGAGATACGTCTCGATCTTGTTCTGCTATGAAGGTTTTCGATTCTTGCGTCTTTCGATAATATCGCATAGTTTGATATGTATTTTAAGTTTTATTCACAAAATATGACGTAAAATAATTACTAAATACTACATACATATAACCATATTTCACTTTTTGAAATTGTCTTTTCTTTTTATAAATGCGTTTATATGACAAAACCCACACGGCAACGAAATGTGATTTTTTAGCATGAAAATGGGGAGGTTAGGAAACATTGTTTTAAAGAATTTATTTTGCATGATCAAGTATCTATGTACATCTCGAATTGTATATAATAAATTAAAAAACGTTTCCACTGATCATTTTTCATCACCTACTTTTTTACAGCATATTGAGACAGTGGCGTTTACTAGAATAATTTTGTCCGCATTCAAAAGTTACCAGGAGCCGCCTATTTTTTTTTATAAAAATGAAAATTATTAACAAACCTACAGATTTTTAATATTCTTTTTCCTCTTCTTTAGAATTGAAAATTCTGTATATTCATATTTGCAGAGGGCCCGCATGCATCGTTCAACCACACTCCATAGTAGTTATGATACTGGATTGAGGAAACCAGTTGATTCGCCCTGAGGTGGGTTGGTGAATTCACCAACTTATCCTAAGGATACGTGGGTGCAATATGACTTTAATTTAGTTTGATAACATTGTTATCATTAGCAGTATAAAAATAAAAATGGTGTAATCAATCAATCTGACGTAGTGGGAACAATTGATGGAGTCAGATAAGCAAAAATATCATTACTTTTGAATAAAAATTTAAAGAATCCTGGTTTTTTTGTTGATCATATAGAAAATATTATATTTCGGTAGAGAAATTGTTAAATCCCGAGTCGGATCCGTAATCGAGTGGTCAACGTCGATGACTACTGTTCCGGTATTCACGGGTTCCGGTACGGTCAGTTTCATTCGATTTATGGCTTTTGTTTCCATAAGATCACTTAAATTCCTGCCCACCCAAGCGATCCTAAGAAACGGGACGTAAATAAAGCGATTAGTTAACCACTAGTCCTGTCCCAGCCCTATTCTTCTATCCCCACATCAAAAAAGAAAGGTTGAACAACTGAGTAACGAGCGGTTCTCGTAGAAAAATCTGTACATCCAGCAGTCCATACTGGTTATAAAAAAATTAAATCCCGGGATCGAAAAGCAGACCGAGATTGCAATCTTTAAAAATAACTGTCTGAAAACGATAATTTTAAATTCCCTAGAAATGGTATTATTTGAAGTAAATCGACCAATACAAACGATCCTTAATATAAGATATAATTTAGATAAAATAGGTACCTACCATTCTATTATCGAAATAAAACATAAAGTTAGAGATATCAGTTATTTTATGATAAGATAATAAAGAACATTATTCCTTAGAATGTCACGAGATAACAGAATATTGAACACAATATAGTTATAATTTGGAAAAATGTATAGCAAGGAAAAAGGTTCAATAGTAATTCTATTATTATTTTTCTAATCATAACACAATATTTTACTAATAATAGAAATCTACGTAAGAGCTGTTATTATTTTTGTAATTCCTTCACTATGAAGTAATTGTAATAACTTCACTACGTCGATCGTCTCCAAAAAAAAAAAATATGTTAAATATGCAGTAATATGTAAAATGTTATGCTCTATCTGATTCCGTACAAAGATAACTCAAAAATGCAAACAAGAAAAGACAGATTACCTTCTAAATGTTGATATTTCTGGGTCAGTAAAAGTATATTTCTAAATATCTTTCTACTAACTGTACACGAAAAGTACCTAATTGTTAAACACCTGTTTATGTAATGTATAAAACTCGGGTACACTTCAATAATATTTAATTTATGGGGACCGTTTGAATATTGATTTTGTTATTATCTCAACGTGGGTTATTTGTAGATGTCTCAGTAATGAACTGGACTATCGATGTATGAAGAATTAGTAGCATTCAATAAAATTAACTGACATTAAAGAAGAGCAAACTAAATTTATTTATTTTACAAATGTACACTTTCATATTATGTTTTGTGTCACTAACGAACCAGGATCTGCCTTTCAACGTCTTCGGGCTTTCAAATGTACCGATGAACTCAACCAGTAAACAGTTTATTTTGTTTATACCTTTATCATAGACTCACAGAGTCATGATATAAAAATTTGGTAATATTTATTATATGTAAGAAATATATTGACGTTAATGGAAATTGAAATTCACCAAAATATAATAATGAAACAACGAGGTTAATATCAAATACTCGGAACTTGGCCTAGAAACGATATTATTAACCGAAAACTACACAAAATGATGTGTTAAGTTAGGTTTGGTTCTGTTTGTTCTAGCGTACAAATTTTCATTTCACGTCCTTTCTGATGCGACCGCAACCTGACATGTCGGCCGCCATTATTCTTTTCATACAAAATGCCTAATTGGTACGTTAAACCTATATTCCAACGTTTCCTTTCGTCATTCACGAATATGTCCCATATATTTAGGTTCATATAAGAGTGTTCTTTCCCAAAACACTTCATTTTGTGTGGTTTTCGGTGAAAAATATCATTTTTAGGACATGTTCCGAGTGTCCGATATTTACCAACAATACAATTTGAATAATAAAATTCAAATATGATATTTCACCAAGCAATTTCAGTCTATAGTATATAATATAATTATAAGGTTTTTATTCTAAGCAAAACTTTGTTCAGTTTAGAAAAGTAAATTAAAAAATACATTACATACTAAAATATAAGTATAGCTCTAGAAAATTCAATATTTTTTCTAGAGCAATTATTCAAGTATTACATAAAGCCGAAATTTACCGATAACAAATAATACATGAATTACATTTAAGTTTCTTCCATATCTGGGATTCTAGACCACGACCCATTTGATAAAATGAGTTCCCTTTGGTTAATAATTAAATATACTACGATTAAAACCGTACTGAAATACGATTCTTCATCATTAATCGAGTAGACAACATGTACAAAATAAATATTTACCGAATGATAACGTAAGCCGATAATTTTAAAATGCGTGTTAATTAGTGATAAATTTAAAATTTACTTGCCCATCAAAGAAAATTCTTGAATTTTAAAAACAATTATTTCTGATATAATTATATAACTTATAATAAGCAAGTATGGAACGTTAATTGAGATAATTGAAAGACATCAATTAAAGACCTCTAGGCAGACATATTGAAATCATCATATCTTTTCACATATTTTTCATCACATATATATTTTAGTTAGTTGCTGCCAATTTTTAAAAAAACTATTTCTCAGTGACGGATTATCCCAATCGCATACATTAGACGCGCGCTTGGGGCCTCCAAATCTTGGGGGTCTCAAAAATAACTTTACCCATATGACTTTTATTTTACACGGAATCGTAATAATATCGCAATATTTTTTTGTTGAATAAATAATTAATGGAATATTTTTCACTAAAATTAATGTTTTCATTTGAACACTTTCGAAATTAATAATGGGATTTTTTTTAAATACGTAAATCTCGGATGAATTTTGTAATGTTGTTTCATTATCCTTAAAACGGAGCCTCTAAATTATATTATACCTGAAACCTCCCAACTGTTAAATCCACCGCTGGTATTCTTATTTATTTTTAGGGGTTGTATTCTAAAAGTTCAACCCAAACAACGGATGCTGGAAAAGGCTGGAAAATCAGAATACATAAATGGCATATCGTCGCTGTTCTGGAAGAAAACACTAAATTGAACAAGTGATATATTGAGTTAGTTATACCAAAATGTTCCTTATTTCAAACTCTATCGTATGAAAGAACAATCTTATTTTTATAAATTATACTTTTACTTAAAAAAGTTTTGTACACACAAAAAAATGAAAAAGGTATGGCATTTCAAACATTTGACAAATTTCAAAGTTAAATTACTCAAAATTAGTATTATTCAGTTAGTGGCATCTTCTAGAAAAACGACGATATATTTGTAAGGAAGAACCCTTTAAGGAGGAATGCGCGGTTGGATTCATCAAATTCTGGTTTCAAAACAACTAAGGGTCGAAGAGACTAATCCCGGCAGGTGGAATTTAATACAAAAAATGTATAAACCTCAGTTAAGTGGATAGTAGAATTTAAAAATAGGTTTTTAATTTACGAATACATTCTAACGGAAGAATAAATATTAGTAAGATATACAAGTTTCCAACCTAAGCGTATTACAAAGGTATTAGTATCAAATAATCATATTTATTTATTTTTTAAAAAGGCTAATTAACTTTTCTACGCCACCGAAAAAATGTCTGAATTTTTGTCTTTAAATGTGACGTTTTCTAATATGTTTGAGGAGGAAAATTGATGACTATTTCAAGATGACGTAAACTTAAGTTACTTGCATTACTAACAAAAGTGATATTGATGCAGCTTAACTAAAATAATAATAATCCATATCTCGTATGCACCCAGCAAACAAGTGTTATCGATAAATAGATCTATTTCATAAGATTAAAAATGATTTTACTTACTTCTCATACGAAACGTTAAATTCATCATCGATCAAGGTGATGAGTTTATAAAGATTATTAAATATTCACTCTCCATGGAAGGGGGTGCAATTGACCTTACAATACAAACAAATTAATGTACATAGACAAATACCTTCAATCGATATGTAAATTATTACATATATGACGCGTTCGTAACCTTCTTCCAAGATATTTATCAATTATTATTGTGTATAGCTTATATTTACAACGGTAATAGATTTCCTATTAAAAACGATAATGCAGATCTATAATAACTGTTTGAAAATGATAATTTGAAATTCGCCAGAAATCGTATTATTTGAAGTAAATCCGACAATACAAGCGATTCTCAATATAAGATATCAACGGTGTATTGAACACTTGTGTATGTAACCCTCAAAAAATACAAAAATTAGTAAATGATTGGATCTTATTTCAAAGACAATGTAAATTAGAAAAATAAATTAAGCACTAATATAATATAATTTTACATCAGTTTTAGGTTTAAAAATTCTGACCCAGCTACATGATGTAAGCCACTATTATATCGACATTCCCTACGTATAATCCCGTATATGCAAACATGAGGAGTGCATTCCAAAGATTCATAACGCAACTCACCATATAATGTTTTTGATAAAAACAGTTTTTACTCTCTCCTGAACAATTTCAATTTTGAGGGTAACATCAATTGGCCAAAACCACATCGATATTCTAAACAGTAAAGTATTTTTTTGTTGATATTTTGCAATACATACCGTTAATTTGAGTCATTGGACACAAATTAATGCAATTATATATATCGAGGGTATATTGATAGAACGCATTAAGTCAGTTTTTGTTGATTTTCCGTTTTAAATGTCGAAATGTAGGCAATTTAACTCAAACGTACTTGTAGCTTGCAAGAATTAATAGGATAGGCTTTGAAAAAATATAATATCAAGGCAAATAGTTATTTTTTTTTATCTGTCAAAAAACTGTTATACAACTATAACTCACCGATTCCAAAAAGATTATCTTTATAATGTACAAAAAATCACAACAATCATTATACTTGGGATAAAGATTACTTTGAAAAAAAACGTTTTAAATACAATTATCTAAGACCTTGTTTTTATGACAATGCCTTCAGTCAGTATATCCTCGATATTATGTTCTAATGTTATTCAGTTCTTTGACAGATGTTCAGAATCATGCCACTATTATTTTGTTCTTCGTTTGATGTATTTTTTTAAAAATATTATTATGAAATACTGGTTCAATATTAATCAATACTATTGAGAAACGTTATACTGCTTCCGTAAATGCATCGATTTGGTCTCTTTTTACTTTTGATGAGCTATGATAAACTTCATGATAAAATTTCAAAAGATGCATCAAAGAAAACCTAGTGAAGTACTTTCTTTAAGAAAATCGTTCATGATAGGAAAGGTAAACTTTTAACTTTTCATACACCAGCGATTTATTTTATCAACAAGGTAGTTACTTTCTACTGTCTTTAATAACTTGACAAAATGACAATTTATCGTAATATAATAATATAAAATTGATTAAAATTGCAAGGGGCAGTACGCATTTTAAGTTTGAAGGTAACCTATTGTATTTTTTTCTGAGTGAAGTCGATCATGTTTTCCATTTTTTTAAGTCTCGAAAAAATTTCGTTTGAGTCGAGGGACATAATAATTCGATGCAATTAAGACAGAAAAAATGCGTACGAAATTTACGATTTTTAATAAAGTACTTATTAGGTATTATTATTTTTTAAATTTATGTTCACAACTATTAACTATTGTCATAATGAGCAAAAAATTGAACTGAGAAATTGAACTGTTTGTATTCCGATTTACATAAAAAAAGAATGTGCATGAAAACGCTTACTGTTAGTTCTCCTTCAATTATAATGCATATCTAAATCTGTTCCGCCGTGAAAGTTGAGACCATAATAAAACGACACCGTCACTAAATCATTGCATGTACAAACACAGTATTATTCTCAAGAAATTATGGATTAAAACATCATGCAATGTTTTTTTTTAATATTCAAAGCGAAACTTGTTTCAAAATTCCAATAGTTTCTCAATCTGTATTATATTTTTATTTCGAATCTATGCGGATCGTATGATAATAAAATATACTGGACTAAGCTCATTGGCGTACGATTCACGAAACCTGCTTTGACTATAAACGCCTATAAGTGTATGGAACATAATCGTGTTATACTAATTATATGTACCTGAGAAGCATACGGATGCAACTCCAAAACATGAAATGATCTCTCGAGAGATGAAGTGGACCAAGTGAACCTCTTAAATAAATTTAGACTTTATTGAATTTAACTTCTTACAGAATAAAATACTTTTGCAGTCTGCATTTACTTATCTCATTTCACTTCTCATTGGCTTAAACACCGGCCCGAGGTAATGCACTCCATCGCCCCGTGCCGTGGATATCTCAGTCGTCGGTTAGTCCCAATAAGAAAATTTGCGCGTAATTCAAATCTATAGTATCTAGGTTTCATGAGCTAGCTAGGTCTTGGCCTTTGAGAATTAGTGGAGTTGTCAGTGTAGCCATTAGGCTAAAAATTTTGGAGACCACTGGCTTAAATTTTCAAGAGAGCTAAAAATCTTTTTTATTTACCATGAGAAGTTATTTTTTTTCTCTCTTATAAACATGTACATTAACTATTATTTGGCACCATTAACTCATTTCTTAAAATTTTGGACTTGCATCCGTATGCCTCTCAGGTACATATATTATAACGACTTAATCTTTTTAGTGAACGAGAGTCGCTCGTTCGCCTGTATGCCCTGAAAGAAAGTATCTGAATCATTGCGAATCACCTGCTTTCCCAATTTCCCACTCTAACACTGCTGTATCAATAGCAGGTAGATAAAAAAAAACTTTGACGCAGGGATAATTCAATTAATGTTGTGTCGCGAGTATTTTTGCCAAGCGGTGATACGAATCAGTTGAACGAATTGGAGAGTGCAATCGACTCAAAATGTTCGATTTGCGTATAAGTGACTCGTGACTCATCTTCAATGCATGGTATGTAGTATTTACGATTGATTTGTGAGTCACCGCATCGTGATACTGGATAACGCGAGTCAAGTGACATTTTCAAACATTCATTTTTTAATTATGTTATTACTGCACAGTGGTCCATAACCTATTTTAAAGAAACGCCAGTTTATCCGTTTTCTAATTTCTCATGGTCCGCAAAGTATTAAAGTGTTGGTTAATAGTGATATATAATATAAGAAGATATTATTACATAATTTTATCAACTACTATAATCACTCTCCAATCTGAAAATTTTGCTGAGCCGATAACAAGTTTATTAAAGGCGCAATCTTTTGTTGGAAAACAATAAAAATACATAAAGAACTTTATACACGCACTATACTTATGTACTCAAACAAATTTTTCGTAATCGAACTGTACTTTTTTCTATTAAGACAATTGATAAATCTGCACACGATTTTCACACTAAAATGTGTGTTTTGAAAACAATAACCTAAAAATATATTGCACCGACATCGCAGACAGTGTGACTCGTTGTAAAAAGCTGAATTTCGGTCGCAAATACATACCTACCCGTGAAAATATAACCGTATTAATTAATAAAAATAACAGTATGTTTCCTGCAGTGACAATTAGATTATATTCCTTTGCTACTGCATAATTTGTTTACATATCAAACACAGATTTTTTAATATTCTATGAAAATTTTTGTCATGAAGTACTTGTTATTTTGGGCAGCAACAAATAACACGGACCGTGGTTTGTGCATCACTGGCAATAATTATCTAAATAGTAATTTTTTAAACATTTTTGAAGTGTATACGGTATTTGTTCCATTATAAATCTCAATGTACGGAAAATAAAAGTGTGTAAGCTTTGACTGCCATTTCATCTAACTCTGCACGCTACTGAATGTACTCACAAACCCGTGCTAAGAATAATAAGAAAAAAAGTAATGTTTGCATTCCTGTCAGCAAAAATAATACATGTTCTTTTCTAACGATCGTCCATCGTTTCAGAAGATGGTTATTCGAATAACAATCGAGTAATAATTGTTTGTTTATTTCGTACCTTTTGTATTTTTCTGCCAACACTGGAGATTCCTCTATGTTTGCCGCACTGTCAGCGTCTTGTTTACAATGTTCGTTCACCGCGCTGAGAGTAATAGCAGTATTAGGATCTCTTAGGTTCTTAAAACCGAAATCGTCATGGTTCGTCTTGTGATGACTGGGTTCGTGGTATCCTATCTCTTGGTATATATTGTCCTCGTCACTTTCGATCTCATTGTAAAAAGGACTAGAATTATTAACCAATCTCACATCATTCCTAGAGCCACTATTGTTGTTCATATCAAATGAATGTGAATGAACATAATTATCATTCTCTGCTATACAATGGTATTCGGCTTCTTCGACGGCTTCTTCCATATGAGTTTGGTTTTGGTTGTATTTATCATATTTTTCATTACACGATTCACGGTTTTTATACAAAAGAGATAAAGCATCTGGACTGACATAATTATTTGTGGTTGTTATAAAATGTGCAGGGTTCCTACCATTTTCTAATAAAACTTCGTACTCAGCTTCTTCCTCGGGTTCTTCTTGGTGAATATTTTTACTATGGTTATTTGGATATTTTTCATCACAAGAGTATCTATATAAAAATGATCCACCGTCTACTTGTGACGAATTTATTCTACCTTGTAAATGATGAACAGAATCTCTATTATTTTCAGGCACTAATTCATATTCTGCTTCTTCTTCGGGTTCATGTTCATGAACAAGTTTTTGTGCAGTTTTAGTTTGATCTTCATTGTTTGATTCACGATTTTTATACAAAAATGATATTGCTTCTACCGGAGTTTTTTTAATTGGTGACTTTGTTTTATGAGCACTATTTCTATCACTGACCAACAAATTTTGATATCTTTCGTTAGACTCTTCTGAATATGAAGTAAAGCTGTCATTTCTCAACATTATTTTTGCTGTCAACGATGCAAGGAACGAGTCATTTTTTACAAGATTAATATTTTCTTTAACCTTTTCTTCAGACGTATTCGAAAAACCATCATGAGGTAGAGTCCATGTTTTTTTCAAATAGATTGTCTTCGTTACTGACTTCGGTCGATCATTTGGGTGCGATTGTATTTCTAGTTTATTTGGCTTCAATTTACTCTCTAATTCCGATCTAATTTTAACTAACGATTCCTGTCGTGTGATATTTGGTCGATTAAGTGAATCTAAATTCGGTTTGGGCTTAATCGGTGGTTTTAACGTCATACTTTTTCTTTCAAACTGTTGCAGTCTTTTGTGAATAATCCCAACTCCGCCTGTACTTCCTTGATTCATTATCTCACCACTATTTATACCGTCAATATTTTGTATAGCTGTAGTTCTCTTCATAATGAACTATTTTTATAAATCACATAACTTCTATTCTATTTAGTAATCATATTAAACAAGCAAGTTTTCTGCGCAAAACACTGTCATTATTTCACTATAACATACTACTTCTCTTTCTCATTGCGGATTCAAAATATCAATTTAAAATTACACTCTGTGGTCTTTATATTACTATAAAATCACTGATTTTCCGTGCGACAAAACTTCACTAAGAGTTAGTTCGTGCCAGAGGAGCCCACTCGACTGAAACGAGTTTCGCGTAACTAGAAAACAAGATGTGGGCGATAACATATCTTATCAGTACGTAGCCACAGCACACACTGAATTGACATACGTTCGTTAGTGTTGCCAGAAACATTCCCGAGAATCATATCACATAAAACTTTTTTATGTTTGTAATATTTTTAAACCACGTTATCGCAACTAAAATAATTATCCGCAGAAAATAAATGAAAATAATGTGGAACATGAACAAAATATTTTAAGTTAGTATATTTAAATAGCACTAAATAACGTATATTACAGGGGTTCCCAACCATTGGGGGATTCTCCCCTACGGGTGAATTTTAGAGTGTCAGGGGAGGAATTGCTGCCGTTCATCAAAGACTTTCAATATGACACATATGCATAATAGGAAAGCACATTTTGAGCTAGAATTATTAATAGATTATCTTGGGAATAGAAGAATTGTATTCTGAACACTGTTAAAAGAGGTAATTGAACAAAATAATATTTCAGCTTGAAATATTTTTAGTTTAAATCAGTTTAATTTATCATTATGTTTAATAAGTCGTTTCCCCGAGTCAAAGGTATTGAAAACTTTTTTATATCAGCACACTGCATTTTAAGGTTCATATTATCGATTGTATGCTTGTCCTCTAACTAAGTGGTCAACGCCATAAAGCTATCCAGTAGCTTGACCACATGTTTGTAAATTGATTTATCAAAGGATTTATTGATTTAAGTACAAAGAAATGGATGTCAGTGATGTTTATATTCCTTCCTAACTATTCAAACTAGTGCAATAAGCTTATTACTATTAGTTTTCTAGTAACTTTCTATTCTTACACTCCCAGAAAATAAACAACGAGTATGAATAAAAGTAACTTCAGTTACTATATCGATGGCCTAATGTTATAATCCCGTGAGTATTATTTTTACAAATTTACAGGAGACTAAAGAAAACTGAATATTTATGTTAAAATGTACATTGGAATTTTTTTCTCTTCTAAGTATTAAATGGATAGTATTTTAGGGTATTTGTAAATCATTAAAAAGTTTAAATACTTTTTACTATTTTAAATAAACGAGATATGATTTATAAAGTCATTTTCGTCAAAATATCAGATACGGATTTATAACATTAGACCATCGATATTATAACTCCATAAACTTAACGTTGAGAGTGGCTAAAGCATAATTCAACACATCATCATTAATTAAGAAAGTGTAATAACTTTTTCACTATAAAACTTCTTTTAATTTATGTCCGCTTCCTATGTGGAATACATGGCCTCTTAAAGGCGGTATCTCAAGAGAGTTTTTTTAGTAGAACTGCTTGTTACTAAGTTGCTCAACATCTCTTTTTTCAAAGAGAGTAAGTATATAAGAATAGGACTAAGATAGGACTAGTGGTAAGATTCGGGTGGGTGGGAGACAATTCTAGTCATCACAAACATCCATGCCTTCGAATAAAAATCCATAAATCTTATTTCATAAAACTTCAAAAACTTAAAAAATAACACAATATAATTGTACAGAAAAATAATTCATTTATTAAGTATTTTACTTCCTATATTTCGTAATTATTTACTTAAAAATATTAGATGTTTTATCTTCATTCACTAGCTTTCAAATAAAATAATATATTATTTCTTATACCTTAAAAACATTGTTATTCTCTAACTGAGCATTTTTTTATAAAAAAATTGTAACAAATATTCAAAACGAGTTAAACATAGCATTGCGAATTACGTGTAATATTCGCAACATGTTTTCCCCATCTTGGAGGAAAAATCTTACGCTGACAACATCGAACTTTTTGAAACGTTAGTCGCAGTGTTGTGTTGTTGATACTTGCACTTTGGTCTCAAATAATTTGAATAATGTACTATGTGTGTACGTATTAAGTATGTATAGTATATACTTCCCATATGTAGCCAATAGCGTGTTAAATCGAGTGCACCGTAATGTGCTAAACATTAAAGCCAAATCAGCCATATAAAAAATAAATTTACGAAACGGTTAATATGTAATAGTATAAATATACTTATGAAGGTAAACGACGTGATTTCTAAACAAGCCAATTCATTTCAGTAAGGATTCCAACTCGAAGTTCAACTAAAGTCGAGAATTGAAGTTGAAAATAACACAGTTGACCTAGACATGGTATCAAGAATAATATGAATTTCACGTCGCTACTGTACACCGTTTGTGAGAAGTTCTTGTTACCCACAGACATACAAACATATAGATTTCTCCATGCGTTTTGTGCTATATAGTAATTATTATACAGGTATGTCTTCATTTATTTTTAAAATTCATAGATTTTTACTTAGTCAAAACTGAAAGTATTATTTCAAAAACAGTAAATAATAATCAACAATACAAATTCATTTACGCAATTTAATCTTTCCGATTCACGACTTTCAGATAAAGTGGAATTTGTTGTGTTTAATGATATGTTGGTATGTACTTACATATCAAAAATACAGGCAAATTATTTATTACGTACGATAAAGATTTCATTATTCAGTACTAAAATGAGATTACGTGGAATAACGTTATAATATTATGTCACTATATGGCATCTGGACAATTCATTTATAAACTAATCGATGATTGCGTTTGATCTCTGAACAATTATTGTCTTCAACGTGATAAGTCAACTATTCCAATGACACTTGTATCGAAATGAAGGATGATCAAATTATAATATGTGGAAGTTAGAAATTTTAATATCCACTAGAAATTTCCTTCGGGATTGGCTTGGTATAGATTTAAGAATATAATTCCAATTGTTGAATGCGTGACGCGATTAAACAATAAGACGGATGATGATGATGACGATTATGCAGTGCAGAGATGTCTCCCGCTTGGCTAGTGGCAACAGAATCCCGCTCAGCGGGCGATTAACGAATGAATCCGGTCCTTCCTTCTCTGTTCATATATATTGTCTGTGTCATGCTTTCTTCAACATGACTTGTCTTTTCAAAGAGTTCACCTGTATCGCAGCGTATGCAGAATTCGTGTCGTATATCAGTCAAATAAAATATTATTTGCCAATTAATTATGCATCGTCAATATTGCTGACGAAAGCATAATGTATCGTTACAGATATTCTTAGTTTAACGAGTTTTAAATCGAAAAGTTGAGATTCGACAGTTGTTTCCCAGACCACTACGTCAAAATGTTTTATTTAAAACAAATAACACTTTTGAGGTACACATGTATCGTTTTATTTTTGAGATTTCTCATATCGACTGGACAGAAAAAAATTCAGGTTTATATTTTATTTTGTAAACTAAGTCTGAATAGGTACGTTTCTTAATAAAATGAAACACGTGTTATTTACAGAAACACTATAATAATTATTAACAATTTTGTTGTTATATTGAAAATGAATCATCATATGTTACTACCGAACCTATTGGACATACATCTCTATATTCTCTACTATATAACAGAAAATACTTAAATATATGTATATATACTTAAATATGTATAAATCTGTCTGTATGTCAGTAACAACAACTCCTCCCAAACGATGTACAGTATCCACGTGAAATTTGCTCATGTCATTCTGGCTGCCACTTCTAGGTCAACATTATACTATTAACATTATTAGTAATTGATGGACTATTTTTCCACGGTGATTTTTTCAACATTCAAACAATTTTCAAGCCAACGTCTAAATGACCTAAATATAAACGTTATATATCTTGGGCGAATCAGGGTAAAAGCTACTATAACATTACTTGTCCTCCGCCGAATTTGGAACTAGAATTGTCAGTCTAAATAAATTTCTCCAATTTCCATGTTATGCAAAATAAATATCATGTCTACTTTTTATAACCGTCGCTAAAATATCAGTTTTGGAATTCATTGAAATTTCAGTTCTGGTTGAGTATGGCAACATTCCGAACGCGACGGTGGCGCCCTCACTAACGGCCAAGTTAAATTGGTACATCTATAGTAATACGTATCTTCTTATTATCTTTTCCTTTCAGTTCTATATATAAAAAAAACGCATTGAAGGATTAATAAAATGTCGAAAACTGCCATCTAAGAATACTTTTTCTCAAATAAACTGTGGATGGTAAATATAACACCATCCCATCAAAAGATTAACAATACATATCAGCAAACAATTACTGTCCAACTCAATTACTTTTTTTAAGTAGCTATCGAAGTTTTTTGAATAGTCACGTAACTTCTAAATTGTAGTATGGATAATATATTCCAATATAAATAAAATTCAATTGGATCTTTCTAGTCTTCGGTGTTTATGGCTTGTGGCATATTATTAATTATTACAGTCACGATTTACTGCGACATATTGTCTGCCATTAGGAAGACCAATGTCTTGTGTATTGAATTGTACACGCACCTGAGACACATTCAAAGTAATGACTGAACAGTATTGTGTATTAGTACTCTTGTTTTTATTCAACAGGCCTGTTAAAATTTTGTCCATTGGGAAAAAATTATCAAAAGATAAAGAGGTTTTTCATCACCGCAGAAGGCCAAATAAGCTCATAGACAACAATCCAATCATACCCTTTTGCTCCGGCATTATATTGTAAGCTTGGACCTATGCATCTATTTTGCAATCCTCTTGAACGTTTGTAATGGAAATATAGAATTTGGAAACGAATCACAGTATTGGAAGTATATTTTGAAACCTACCATTTTTTATCTAACAAACTATTGAAAGCCTTAAGGTATAATTAGCTTTGTGTAAAAAATAATTGACTTTTTTCTACAACAACGGAGGTTGTGATATGGAAATTCCTAAAATGTATAGTTAGAGAATCATTCTTTACGGTAACCAGATTTTTTAAATTCAAATCGTATGATTTTGATCAACTTCCTGAAGTCTTAGTTTTTCTAAATACGATTGTACCAAGTGGACACATGAACTTTCACAAATAAGAATTCTCCAGTGATATATGTTTTCTAAATATGTATATGCAAAATAGGCTCTCTGCGCTATGCAAAAAGGGGGCTATTATAAAGACAGCCAATAAGTAGTTTATATTACTGTCGGTAGTGATTGTATTCAACCCATGTAAACATATATTCAGAAAGAAATATCTCTTGCTTCGTCTTTACCCATATTCGCTTCATATAAAAGCTGAAGCATATAGCCGCAACGCGCACCTTCCCTGTCAGCATCCTTCTGATCGACTACATCATACTGATAATCCCCGACGGTCGTGCAAGGCGCCTGAATCCCACGAACAATCATCTGAAAAAGATGCAAGCAGGGCTAAAACTTTCCGGCAGCAATCGCAGAACTTGACTCAGCCTTTGTCTTGCAGAGACATTGGAACTAGCTGGGTCAAATATTATAAACACTAGTAGCCAAAAACTGCAGTCCAGGCGGTGAAATACAGTTTAACTTAGTGTTTTACTGGTTATTCTGACTGACACATTCTGTGTGAGTTGGGCACAAGTGTAAAAGATTGACGGGCGAAAGAATAACGTTTTAATTAAAACTATACTGTTGTTAGTGTTAATCATTGTCAACTGATTAATTACATCTAAATTATTAATCTGTCTAGATATGAATAAATTCAATAATCAAATTATGTTAGACTTTCAAGTACTTGTAGCAAATTTTGCTGTTTATTATTATTGCAAAATAATAGCCATCGTCTTTGATCTGCTGCGAGATAAAATAAATTTATCAATTTGTTCAACAGAAAAATAGAAAATTTACTGTACAAATTCAGTAGGTAATCCTGTGATTCCAAAATCCCAAATACTTTCGCAAATAAAGATATGTTTGTAAAACTCATACATCTTAATACGAAATCCTTTCTAGTTAATAAAAACCAAACGTCGTATAAATTGGACTTTATAACATTACATAATATTTTTTTATAATTTTCTTCATAAAAACTATCTCAAGTCTTTTTTTAGCACTAACATATGATATCTATAAATATTTTTGTTATCTGCACTTGAAATGATCATTTTTTCCGTCCAATTATATCGTTTATATTGAATAGCACTGTTATGAAACCAAGCATATTTCGCAATGGTATGCCGTCCTTGTTTGCCAAGCTGGTAGGAAATTGCATTTTAATGATTTGTCCACATGACTCAAAGTAGGAATAAATTAAAATCGAGTATTTTCATCAATACTATCCGACAAATAATTGACTCGATTGTTTTTATTATAACGATCGTTTTGATAAGTTTTGATATTCACTTCATTCCGTTATCATTCTTTGTTTTTTTCATTAATCTAAAATCAATAATGAGGCGATAAAATTACAGTTTGCTTAATGTCTGTTCGTAATTTTTTGATATTTTTGACTCTCGGCCAACAAGACTGTGAGCGTTTCAATGATTTCGACTCATGACCTTAACTTAACCTCTCTATGACGTTAAGTTTAATGAACGCATTTAACCCTTCTACGAATTCATTTACGAAATTAAATATATTATGAACAATTTAATATTCAACTTTAATTCCATTGCCAGACATCAAGCTGTTAGATGGCGTAGTTGGATATGTAACCAAGTAACTTAACTACGTTTAACGTTCTAAATTTTCTTATATAAAATAATAGATACAAGAGAATAAAACAGTTATCCCACAAATATAAATATACTAAGATTGGATTCATATTTTACTGTTCCACTATACCAGTGGTGTAATCGAGTAGCCCACGAAGGAAATATTTTAATGTATTTTTTTTTTGTGAAATGAATCTGACAAAAGTTCCCAATATCAATTATTGTAACCATGGTCATAGAAACACGCAATAACATCAATAAAAAATATGTTTCATGTCACAAACCTGGCGAGATACAAAAAAAATGTGCACGAAAAAAATCAATTCTTTCAACACAGAAAATATAGAAAACAAATAGGTTATCCCTAGGTATATTAGGTTTGCTCTGTTAGAAATAGTATACAGTATGTATTAATTTAAGGTATGTTAATTATCTAAAATGTTTAATATTTTATATTTACCTGGAAAATTGTTTTTATATGCGGAGAAGTCTGTCTTGAACATATGCAAATATAAAAATGTTCAACATTATTAAACGTTAATTTTATATTTATTCTTCATATGTGTATGGAGTTATCCCGGAATGAACAAGTCAAAGAACAGGAAACATATTTTGTTTTTTTTATTATGTTTTAAGATCAAACTTCTTAATCTGTTTTCTCTTACTACCATATGGGTAACCGTCTCAGTCCTATATAATCAGTCTCAAAAAACATATGTTTTGAAAACATGTTGAAACAGTGTGTTTATAAAATGTTGGCATTGAAACAACGCATTTCATTACTTATTTATTGTGTACTGCGATGATAATTATTAATACAAAGTAGAATCAGATTTCGGTATATCTTATACATTATCATTATTTAAAAATGACATATTCGGAATTATGATGTCATAATTAATCTGGTTTCGGCGTGAATCTCTTGAAAATATTTCATGATAAGTGACATTTTTGTATTTCAAGGAAACTCGAATAATATGTAAATATTGTATAAATCAACTTTATTTTATGAAACATAAAAAAAGAGAATAATATTCTGCAGTGGTCCAATTAATTATTTTTCATAGTTTGTGACAGTTTAGTATTCTGCTCATTATAGTGAAACTTTACTTGATTCCCTATCTAATAAATTATTATATCATACACGCTTGATAGCATTTAGTGACATACTAAAGTAGTTAACTACGATCACTGGCGCAGCAAGGGGAGGGTGCCACGTTTTCAGGGGCGGCATTTTTTAAAATTAATAGAAGATTTCGGAGGTAAAAAATAAATATTTTATATTTACACATAATTAATTCAAGCTATATTCCATTAAACATATTTCTTCCGTCTAATTTCCGCTTTGTAACTCGTAGACAAAATATATTTTCTTAGATGCGGCATCTTTGAAAATGAATAGAAAATGTCTTATGTAATAAACAAATAAAAATTGTTATGCTTTTTGATTCACTGACAAAATATAATATTTAGTTTCTAAAATATTTAATGATAATCATGAAACTTCAATGTTGTGGGAGAAAGAAGAAATTGTTGTCTGGTGAACAATCACAAGATGTTGAATTATTATTCGAAATTCGAAACTAAATTGGGTAGAGAGCATCGGCGTGCGGTGGACTTATCACTATCTCTATCTCACAACCTAATTTGGGTATGACCAAGAAGGATATAAGAGCATGCGCCGCATGCCCTTGCATCTCGCTTGCACCTTCATTTTGCATGTGATTGAGCGAGAAAGAGATAAAGCCACCGCACGCACCTGATAGAGAGGTCTTTTCTTTACTGGACTCGCTCATGAAATTAATCTGAGATCTCAACAACTTCAAAATCTTGCTAAAAAATATGGTTGCTAAGAAATATCGAATCTTTTGAGTGAAAATTACAAGTGTCTTTAATTAATTATGAGTATAATGTAGATTTTTTGACATATTTTTCAAAAACAAACCTGCGTTATTTTAGGAACAATATTAATTTTAAATATATCATTTGTAGACGACAGAATTGTAAAAATATGGTACCTACATATTTTTCAGTAATTAATTTAATACATAAAAAAATCGCAATTTTCTAATCAGTAGTGATTTTTGGTTTTAAAAAAATAGGAATTGGTATTTTTAAAACTACCCCTCATCCAATACTATTGTAAATATTAATTTATAATTTTTGGAGGAAAAATGGGGGGGGACGGAGAACTCAATATCGCTCCGGGTTGTAAAATCCCTAGCTACGCCACTGACTACGATAATACCCATAAAACTAAAGTTACTTGTATATTATGTATAGATACATTGATTAAAAAGGTTTGAGGTTACTATGTTTACGAAAAATGTTGAAGAAAAAAATTCACTGAACTAAATTGATCGTATCTAGTGAAAACAAAAATGAATTTTACTCGACAATTTTTTTAGACTTATTTAAACTTTGGTAAAATAAACTTCCATGTTATTTTACATAACCAACAACTGTCATACATCAGCGTTCTAAACGATTGTGTTTTTAATTTTTTAATACGGGGGGGGGGTGATGAAATTCGAGTGAGTGATTGCATAGTTTCTTATTACAATGGTGCTATCAGTCATCTCTGTGAGCGGGTACATTTATTTGCATCAATGTATCCGAGTAATTCATCATTAAAATCAGTATAATATAAATTGGCACTTATTTCACGTAATCTATTTCATGAAATACGTATAAACTATAATGTTATTTATTTTGTTTTTTCATGGGGAGGGGGTGTTAAATAATTTAAGTTTAAGAAACACTGGTCTACATTCATTTTGATGACCATGAACATAGCCATGCATATATGCATTTAATTCGCCCTAGTAGCCACTAAGTCGACCGTAACCAACCGGTCGAACATACATGAGTATATTTTCACTTTCAATATCCATCTCCGGACAATAGCAAATAATGTGACAGTCATATATCCCTTTTAGTCAATAGTCCAAGCTGAAATGGCATTAGCAGGATGATCACCATTATCAAAAATTGACTGATCTTCACATATCTCTAATTGCCATTGTTGATATCCTGGAAAAACTGATAATTCTGCCTGCCCTTATTCAATGTTGTCTATCACTATCCCACGCATTTGGTATATATTAAGTAAATGTTATTTGTCATATTTTTAATTAATAATATTCAGTGAAATATTTGTATTTTTTGTGCGATTGTATTTTATCAATAAAAACAGACAAGTATTAATCTTTTATTTTATAAACAATATTTCATGAGTTATGTTTATTAAATGTTCTAAAAAAATAATCACAACGCTAATGTTTTACATCTCACTAAAATAAATAAATTATGAAGTATTAACACACCACAAAACTGCTACATTTATGTGAATCATCGGTAGATAAAATGGCAGTATATTATTGCGGTAAAATTAAACATTATTATATTTATATTTTATATTACTATCACCCATGACCTTATTGCTCATAATTAATAAGCAAAAACGTAGTACCATTTCTAAGTAAACTTTCAATGGAAATTTTTCATTAAAATTGTAAATTATTGATAGCAAACTTATTGGTTTCATTTACCATTAAACATGTCAATAAATGTATTTAAAACTATGACTGGTTTCTGTTGCTCTATTACAATACATATTGTCTTCATTAATGATATAAAATAAACAGGTTTTTAGATTTGTTTATATTAATTACGCTTTCATGGTGTTTATTAGAGATGGCCAATTAAAATTAATAGCTTATAGACAAAGTCGCCAATCCATGATTTGCAGTCAACAATCTTATCAGTGCAGTCTCCGCCAGGCATATGATATGTACATACGTCATTTTAGTACCTTTATTAACTATACGTTATTATAATTATTTAATGAGAAAGTAGCATGTATATTTATTTTCAGAACCCTCTTCAACTTACGTTAGAAGTGTGTACATATTCAAGTAATATAAAAATCTCAAGAGATCATAAAAAATGACACCATTCTAAAGTGAAAAGATTTGTTTCCTTCCCCATAGTTTGTATCAATTCGAAGAATACAGTTTTTTATTTAGTGGATTGAAGGATGGTTGTCAGGAGAGGACTATTTGTCTGTGCATCGTTTCTTTTCGTTTCAGGATGAGATAAAGTAGTGAGAGATGAAAATTTCACAGACGTAATTGTCATTTAATATTATTCAATTGAAACATCAATGGATGCAAACTGGTCAATCGGTTTTAAAAGCAATAGAGTTACCATTTGCAACCTGGATATATTTAGGTAGAGTATACGCTTTATAAGTTTGCACTCCGGCTCTAGGATCTAGGATCACGGGATCCACACATACTCATACACTGATAAGCTCTATATATTATACACAAAGCGTATCAGTGTAGTAAAAAATGCAAAGTTGTAAAGTGTGTGATGTCATGCTAAATAAAAACACAGTAATTACAGAAAATGTCAAAATTGAAGTAAGTTGAATGATAAAGTAGAGAATTTGGAATATTTTACGCAAGAAAAACCACAATAGAATTTTCATTTTGTTCTAAAAATAAGATCAAAATACTTTTTTAACTATTGAAAATTGCCTTGACTGTGTAAGCAAAAACACTTACAATTATGTACAAAGCATCTTTTTACATTATCCAATAAAATCACTATCCAGACATAAATACTACTATACTAAAAAATAAATTAAAATAGTCTGATTCTGACGAATCGTTGAACATATAATAACTGTGTTTTTACTTAGCAGGGCAGTGTACTCTACTCCTAAGCTTATAACAATTCTATCATTTCTTATTGTGTGAATTGATCTTTATGAAAGATAATGTGATAAATTTCAACAAAGAAATGTTTTGCTACACTTTTACAATAAATAATATTCAACTCAATAAACAACACATTTTTATGCCTCAAATATTCAAATATAGTTTTATCATTTTAAAATAACAACTAACTGTTTTAATTAGTTAATATATTCAATGTACGTATAAATTTTTTTGATTACAGATAAATATTAATTGAAACAGACAAATTATTGCAGTATACTAATAATTGTACACATCAATCGTAATCAAGTTTTCTAAACGAACCATCAATTCCAAATAGATCATCACTTGTTTGTGGTTTTCCTGGTCTTTTCTTTTCGTCGGACCTATTTGATTCGTCAGTCAGGAACCAATCACGGTAGCTTTCAACTTTCTTTTTCCAAATTTCTGCAGTAAGAAAATAAATACAAAATTAAATGAAAAGGAACAATGTTTAATTCTGGAGACCACCCGCGCTATCAAAACTTTTCCCCATAATATTGTGGGTATGAAGTTCAGTGCATCCGATAATATTTTAATATTCTTTCCTTTCGAAATTGTATACATTTTTTGTTATATATCCCGATCGTATAATTAGAACCGTTACTAGTGAGGTTTGTATAAACAAAAAATTGAGATTGAGACTACACACAAGGAAAACCAAATCAAATTTGTGGAAAACCCTTGACAGGTCGATAAATTATAATTTTAATAATTGATCTGATTAAAATGAGCATACATTCGATATGACGTATTGATCAACATAAGCTGTAGTTTATATTACAAAAAAAAACAACTTACCTGTCAGTTCACCTAAAGATCTTCCAGTGCCTCCGAAATCGGTTGGTAAAATATGAGTCGGAATGGATTTCTTCAAGCTGTCCATATCTAAATTGTGAACGTGTATCTAAAAACAGAAAAAAATTACTTGTTTGATTGAAAAGATTTTTTATTTCTTAGCATAATAACTCGCAGCATTTATAAATTTCTTGTGAAAACTGTCACATCGGTACATCGGCTATATATCTAAAAAAATAATGTTAACCTGCCAAGTAGTAATTTTTCAGCGTATTATAAACAGTAATCATTTCTTTTTTAAAAAGCCATCGCTATAAAAATTATAAAGGTAAAATAATTGGTCTTAAAAAAAAAACAGAAAACGTTCATATAATTGACCCCCTACATTTTAGGCGTAAGAACCCCCTAGTAACTCGCGTAATAATACGCGCATAGTAATCGAAGAAGAACATGTAAAACCCTTCAATTTTACTATTTGTTTTGCTGACCATTTAGGCCCCCTATGTGGAGCAGATGGACACCACGTGTTCCCTCAAAGATTCCCTAACAACCGTCAATCGCTTTGCTTCTTCCCATGATATTGTATTATGTCAGCACCGGTTAGGTCCGCCGAGTACACCCGATCGTCATTAAGGACTCTGGAATCCCACTGGACTGATGAAGAAGCAAGCATGGTTGAGGCTCTCCGCAGCCATCTGTAGTCCATGACCTAGCCTACTATACTATACTTACTATATAACTTATATATATAACTTAGTTAATTTTATAATACTTTTGAAATCTATGAATCATACATGACATTACATCTTACTCTCTCTTCGAAAAAGAAAGGTTGAGAAACTGAGTAACAAGCAGTTAAAGTAGAACTTCTGTTGCTATAAGCTCTATTATGAGTCCATATTCTTCACATTGGTAGCGGATATGGTAAAAATAATAATTAGCATACCCTATTTTGTTGTTTTTGGCTCAAAAAACTTTTGAATAACGCGTATCCCATTTCAAATCCTGGAGGAGTGTTTATCATATGAATACCCTTTTGTCTCAAGGGGTAACTTTTTTCAGAAGACATTGTTGCTTTTTTAGCCAAGGCTGGAGTAAACTGGGAAAGGGTTCCGAAGGACATGTCCTTCATATCCAATAACATCAACTGAAAAAAACGCATGTTTATAATTATAATATGTTTTGTTTATACGCATTGGCGATACTAATTAGAAATCGTCGTTGTTCTGGTAGAAGACATTAACTGAAAAATACTAGTTTTGAGTAATTGAGCTTTGAAGTTTGTCAAATGTTTGAAATGCTATACTTTTTTCATTTTGTGTATTTTTACAAAACTGTTTTTAAGTAAAAGTGTATTTTTTTAAAATACGTGTGTTCTTTCATACGGTAGAGTTTAAAATAACGAACATTTTGGTATACCTAAATCAATATGTAATTTTTTCGATTTAGTGTTTTCTTCTAGAACATCGACGAAATGAGGATGCCAATTTTAAAAGATATTCACTTATCTCTTGAGAGGTTTTACAACAGCCATTCGCTGAACCCACGAAATGAAACCATCTTAAATATCACTAAACCGGAATGCATGATTGTATAGCAACTATGGCCAATATAACAAAACAAATGTATAGAATAAATCAGTAATAATTCATTTACCATACCATTCAATTTTAAATGTTTGTATCAAATGTGGATAACATAAAAATCTCCTAACTGGTTCTATGAGAAATGGTTGTTAGTTCGTCCCCTTTTTTCAAAAAAAGAGTAAGGATAGAAGAATGAGACTAGGACAGAATTAGTAGTAAGCTATTCGTTCTCGCTATGGCTCGTTTTTAGGATCAGATAGCTTAGACGGAATGATATGATTTAATATATTGGTATAAATGAGTTGAAAATTATTGTCTGTCGAACATTTAGTTCATTAGTCAGACAACTCCATAAAAATGACATTTCAGTAAAATGTGCATTTTACGTGCGTAAAATTTTACACTCTGTATGATTCATTACTTAGATAACTTATAAATGCCACCAAAACGCTAAAGCAGATAACCTTCTAAAGAATTAATCAAAATGTTGATATTTCTGGGTCAGTAAGAGCATATTTTCAAATATCCTTCTACTGATTATACTCGGAAAGTACGTAATTGTTAAACACCTGTTTCTAAAATGTGTAAAACTCTCGTACAAATCAATAATATATGATGTATGGTGGCACCATTTGAAGATTGATTTTTCCATTATCTCAATATGGGTTATTTGAAGTTATCTGAGCAAAGAACTGGACCATCGAACTGTATAACACATGTTGGAAAACACCGGTTCCACTGTCGTCCTGCAATCTGTAGTTAATAATTTCTAAAAGGTGTTTCTGGTGGTGGTGGTGGAAGACTTGTTTTGTTTTTAGCCTATTTTTTAACATATATTTAAAAATAAAAACTTTTGAAAAGAACGGCTGCAATATTATTGTGTGAGCTAGTATTTTTTTTCATCGGGGATTTCCTTATCTTCGGTCGTAAAAACGTTCATTATTACAACCTTCGTTATCATTTGCGGATATTCGAAAAAAATATGGCGTCTGCCTGTCAATATTTACCTGTCCGCTAATGATAAAGTTATCGTCTTCCTGCATTAGAATATCAGTTATCATAAACGATACTTTGATGATATCAAACATAGAATGCTTTGAAGGGTCGTATACTCCAAGTCTCATGAAATACACCCGACACCCATCTGGTCCGTCTATGTCCTCGAAGGGAAGCGTTACGCTGGTGAGAAAATGATATTTTTACATTATTAAAATATCACCTCGTTTATAGTTTTTGAATATCAAGTATAACTTCCGTTAAGTCCAAAAACAATTGAAAAAGCATCATTTTAAATGTGGTTTCATTACTTTTATTTTAAATTAATAATACTTGCCGCTAATGAGAAAGAAACACTTCTGACATACAACTTATTTTGGTTAACGCGTTAGTTTGTTCCACATTGTAAACAGAAATGGTTTCAAAATTTGTAATCAATAAATGTGTGCTTGAGAAGAAACAACGGACCAACTTTATATATTATTTTTTTATATAATATTTTTTCGATCAACGATAGCGAAATTACTTCGGCTTTGATTCGAATTTCGAATTCATCAAATTGAAAGGCGAATCCTCGGTTGTCAGTGACACGACTTATGGAAGTGTGTAAAATTTAATATTCAATTTCATGGAATTTGAATTAATTATGTATTAACTTTAATTCCAATTATCTCGAAATATGATTTCGTGGATATGGTCCATTGCTATCCTGAAGCATCCAATGATGAATAATCTTAAAATTTATTTGGATCACACAAGTATTCTTAACTTTACTAAAAAAACATATAGCAGTTGCCAACAATAATGAAAACTTTTATTTGCCTATTCATCGGGGATACTGAGCAATAAGTTTGTTTTTTTAATAGATTATCATATGGAAAAATATAAACAACGTACCCTAATTTTAATATTTCTTGAATTTTTTTATCGTTAGGATCCCTATTTTGAAAAAATTCTGGTACCAGAGATCTAAGTGTGTAGTACATGTCCAATTTTTGTTTACATCTTTCCAAACTGAATTTTGATGATCTTAAGAAGGCCGCGATCCATTGATCAGCTGAGATAATAAATGATAGTTAATTTCATACTACATTTTAATCAAGTTAACGACATCTATGAATTATAAATATAACGATCTCACTTGTTTGTATTTTCGATAAATGTGGTTGTTTTCCTAGCCAATCTTTTATTGCAGCAATGTCAGATGGCGTTCGTTCTGGGTCTTCATTGAGCTCGTTCTTTGCTACGCGTGCCAACTCGGCAGAAATCGGCCTTATCGACATTGTGTTTCAGTGTAGTTCTGGAAAAAATAAGTGGATTTGTTATGAACGATCTAATTTTAAAATATAGCAGCCGGCGATAATTAGCATTAAACAAACAATACCATTCAATGTGTCAACGGTTTGACATTGTATACAAATTTACGTAAATCAATTTTCTTTAAATGATTCCGCAGAAAAAATAACTGCGCGAGTAAATATTAAGTTTGTTATTTTACCGAGATATATATATATTGCAAGGGCTTTACTATATCATAATTATGTATATCGTTAGAAGGTCACTAAAAATAGAAATATTACCTTCAATAAATCGAAAATATGTACATAATAATATATGATATTAAAGATTACATAATATATCGCGATAGCATAATAATTTTTTTAAATAAATTACATAATTTTTATCATTTAAACCAATTATATGGAGCCATTGCAAGCTGTTTAAAAATGATAGATTCTTTCCTTTTAGATGGTATCTTATTGTCAATGCTAACGTACATTCTAATATACTCACACTAATATACGCTAGAGATATAATAATTATATTGTAAATCATTACAAATGGACGCCGAGTACAAAATAATATAGATAAACACATCCTTTCGAAAGGATTTCGATTAGATACTTTAATAAATTAATTTATTGAACAACTGTCACAATGACGAATTTGAATGCGCCTTTTAAAATACTTGATAATATTCCATTCAAATTAATACAGTCGTTACCCATTCAATAAATCGTCACAATTTGTAATTAAAACGTACTTACACTATTTAAAAATGAGAACAAACTAATTTATTACACGAAATAAATAGATCGTATGTTATTAAGATGCATTTAGTCACTTAATAAGTCGTAGTTGACAGTTGCATAGCTAATTATTGTAATGAAAATGAATTTTACAATTTTAATGCACAATCAAATCTTATTAAAAAGTCATTTAAGACAGTAATTTTCTGAACTGAACTGAACTTTCCACCCTTACTTATGTACAACGAATTGAAAATAAATTTAACTTTATTACATGAATTGAACGAACTAAACTATAATAAATTGTTCACTGGAATATCGACGAGGAATTCGTCAATATTATAAAAAAACAATTTGTATTGGTAAAATACCTATTAATATTCAAAATAATAAATTTACAAATAATATGCTGAATTTAATGTTAATATTATATTGTATGATTTTAAGAATTGTGTAGAATTCGTTTATAAAAATCATTTACGACTTCAAAACTGGATTCATTATTTTAAGCACATATAAATACAAATGCGAAACCAAGCACTGTTTAGGGAGACTTCACATCTACAGACACGTAAAGTATATTGACACATTTTCGTTTCACTCACTCTGTCGTGCGAATGCACCTTTCTTGTTTGAATTGCACTGAATATATAGTGAACTTATATTTGGTGTTACCTATTTTTAGATGTGAAATAGATGGATGAATATCTTATTGACGTAATTTTTTAAGCTATCCATAAATTATTAATTAAAGAAAAAGAGGAAGAATTTTTCCGTACTTTGGATTATTGGTAAAAATATTAAAATAATTATCAGTTACCTGTTAACTGACTTCAGAAATGAATTGACGTTTGTTCGCGACTACGTTGAAATAAAACTAAACTTCTACTCTAGCTCAGTGCTATTCAACGTTGCGTTTCGCGGACTGATACCGTCCCGAACGAAACTTTTATCAAAAATTTGAAGCTAGAATAAACATGTCAAAGACAGTTTAATAAAATTGATAAAATACTCGTATAAGCTTGAAGAGACAGATGTAATATGTCACAAGAAAATTATGTTCAAGTTATTTGACAATTCAAATTATAATATTGAAATGAGTCACCAGCATTTGTATGTACGCACAATGGAAGGACGATAAAAGAATTCACATTAATCATATTGTTATTTAACAAAACTCACTATTAACATATCATTCATTTAAATCAATTTCAACGCTACATCAATATTTGAGGGTTCTAGTATCATAATTCATAATCTTTAGCATATTCATAAAATGAGTTATGAATGCAGCATTGCTCTTCTTGTTCACACCTACTATTAAAATTATAAAATATATTTCTTAACTTGCAAACTCCCATCAATGAATGTGAAAATGTTGCTCATTTTCAATACTCATATTCTCTAATGGTCTATAATTTTCTAAGCTCCATCACATACCATCCTATGAGAGTGCAGCATTATACTGTCATGGTCACCAGTGTTCGTTTACATATCGACGGCATTTTGGCTAACCCTGATATAACCTTCAAAAAATACAAAAATGAATCAATGATTGGATCTCATTTTAAAGACGACAGCGTAGGTCTTGGCGAAATGATGTAAATTAGAAAAATAAATTAACCACTCTTTGGAAGGAAAACATCATTTTACATTGGTTTTAGGTTTGAAAATTCTGACACCCCCACTTTATGTAAGCCACTACTATATCGACACTCCCTACGTATAATCCGGTGTCTGCAAACAAGAGAATTTACAGTATTTACTAACCGTATAATGTTTTCGATAAAAACAGCTTTACTCTCGCTACATCAATTGGCCAAAACACCGTCGATATCATGGTGAAAGCGTCTGTTCCAGAGTTTTATTTGTATCAAACTATACATTTGTAACTGTAGCATAAAATGGTATTTTTAGTTTGCCAAAAACATGTAATGATGAAGATTCTGAGTTATGATGCTAGAGCCCTCATTTATGCAACATGAAAAAGATATGTTTAGGATAATAATGGCTTTTATTTATACAACTGTTCAACTAGAAGTGCACATAATTCTGTTTCATGTCTACAAATAGCTATAAGTAAATCTTGAGATTTATAATTGAGTCAAATTGGTGTCAATGACTTCTTGTGTTCCTTAATAATAAATTAAATTGATAGCTGACATCCTATGATAACTACAAAATCAATTACAAGGGCATTAGGAAATTTGCGTGATAATACTTCAGAACATTCATCTCATAACCATCAGTAAACATAGTTTCAGCCGATTCTGCTTGATGTATAGGTGAGCGGAATAAAAAAATGACAGTCGCCATGTTTTTATTTGTTACGTCATCGCATGTTTATTGAGTTACAATTTAATATGTTTATAACATTGGTTTGGTGACAACAAAATTTCATTCGTCAAAGTGACATCACATATTTTACAAAAACAACGATCCAGCCTACACTTCTTGCACCATGCTTTAAACTTGCTTCGCCAGCGAGTTGCTCACGTTGCTTCGATTATTCAATCTAAATATTTATTGACCTACCCTTGTTGATCTAACAGCTTTATTTTTTTTATTGGATTGTGTTTTTAATTCAGATAACAGCTCCCATCTTTTCTTGGGGCACATTTATGTCGGTTGTAAATTTCTTCATTTTTCTAATTTTCGTCAGCACTTCTATCATTAACTTGACCGACATATTCAATATTAATAAATTTAGTTGTTCAGCAACGTGTACAATATTATTAGTCATCTATTCCACGCTATTACTTTATTGTGAAAAATGTACAGTAACTTTCTATGCAAACTACACATTGACACAATCAATAGTAATGTATTATATTACCGATTATTCATTTTTTAAATAACAATTTTCTCAATCGTAACTTACTGTTCAAATAGTCATACGTTCATCATATTTAGTTTATTCGACGGTTCATCACAAGATGAATTTTAATACCACTGCAGTGTAATTAATATATTGTACATAGTATTATGTGTATATACTTATTAGAGTTCTGCACGGGCCCGTGAGGGTAAAGACAATTCAGATTCGGGCTTGGGCCGGACCCGGGTAAGGAATTCGAATTTAAGAAAAAAAATCTTACTAAGTTCAGGTCATGAGTCAGCCATAATGCAATAGTATTCATAACTTAAATAATTTATTTCAGATGTGCTATGAATATCGTTGTAAATATGTAAACAATAATATGTATTTTTTGAAAAGTATAAATTCATTACTGTAATGAAAAAATCAGATTTTTTCCGGCTGAGAAAAATAAAGCTGGGCTTCGCGTAACAAGTGTGATATTGAGAGTCAGGCTCGGGCCGGGCCGTGCCTAAAGATGACACGGGTAATTTTATGAAATTTCAGTCCGTGCAGACCTCTAACACTTATCATGCTTAAGAATGATAAGTGTTTGTTACAACATGTTCACTAATATTATATATACACGGTTAAAGATAACATTATATGGTTAAAATGAATACAATGCTTTTTAAAATACTATATTAATTTGACAGCAAGTCACGATTGGATACACCTTCAACCAGCGGAATTACGTAAAAAAAAAATTGAAAATCGACCTTCATGTTTTTATATAGATTTCTTTTACTATAACTTATTCATTTTTTTTCGTACTAGAAAAAATTATGCTTACAATTAATATTTTACATTCATTAACCCTTTGCACTCCTTAATTAATTTGAAGATTTTAATAATATTCGAAGTTATTGAATCAAATGCGCGATATACATACAATAATTGATTAATAACATATTTTATAATTATTTCATACTTGCTTAGTTGTAAGGTATCAAATAAAAAAATGTAACATTTTAAAGTGTGATATTTTTCAAAACATTCCCCTGAGTAAAGGTCAGATTTCCTCTCAAAAAAGTCTCTTTTCTTCCTCCTGGAACCTTCCTATTGGAACGTACCATACAGTCCTTTCATTCGCTGGTCAGTGTCACCTGAAGAAAGTCGCTAAGATACGTAATGCTCCATACATTTTGTTTATTTATTACTATTATAGTAATAATGTTTTCGTATAACTAATGTCGCAATCGGACAAAACACATTGCAATACCAAGAAATATAAAAATAAGATAAAATTACAATACTGTACTCAAAAGGAAAAAAGGCAATAAAATAATCGTACAGTGTGCTGTAAAATGTCGAGTTCAGCTCGATATACGAGTTCTTAGGGTTAAACCATGAACGCGTTCTAACAAATACTTTTTCCACACAAAATCCACATATATAGGTATCTCAGTAAAATACCTTTGTATCTACGAACCTGATTTTTTTTCATTTTACCACGACCTTGTTCAAGTGACTAATATTGACATTGAATCATTATACTTAAAAAGTTTTATCAAATTGTTATTTAGAGATATAGATAGCCGTTTGCTTACTAGACATGTGTCTTTTGAATAAATCCAAACGATGTAATGTTCGTATTGAATGAGATTCACCTCTTCGCCTCTATGTGTATATTAGAATCACCGCAAACCAATTGCTTTGCAGCTTTAAACTGAAAAGCAATTGGTTTGCGACTGCTTTGTAAGTAATAACGGACAGAGCGAGAAAAACAGTTATTTTAAGCAAATCTTTTAATTTGAGATTTGCTTTAAGTCAAATTTGAATATAAAATTAAAATTGATAAGTTAGTTATTCCATTTGGTTAATCACTAACGTGACGCGTTTCGCCTCTTTAAGAAGCATCTTCAGACTAACAATATCGCAAGGTTATTTATTTCTAAGATGAACAATGATTATAATGCTTACATTAAAAAAAGAGTGGGGGTGGGTTTTATTCCATTCAACTGGACGTGCGGAGGGGGGTAGAATATAAACACTGTTACACTATTTACAAATCAATTACTGGCACTTGGAGGCGAAAAACCGAAGAGAAACTAATTTAATAATGGCGAGCCGCCTGTTCTGTTTAAAATCTTTTTTACTAATCCCCCATTACTGTTAATGGTTTTATTGATTTCTAGAAACTCTATGCTGTTCATTTTAATACCTTTTTTATTTACACGATGGAGTACTTCCACAAACTTCCACAAAGTTACCGCCGAATCCATAGAAAATAACAATTTTGAATAGTTTAAATTCGGGTTCATTCGTGTACTCGACTGCCTGAAGAAGCCGGAAGGTGAAACCCGGGTCATTAATGACGAAATACATGGAAATGTACAAAATTTGAATAATTTAAATTTAAAGCAAATCCTTACACTGCTATATCAATAGCAGGCAGAGTGAGATAACACATGAGTCATGGAAAACGTAATCAAAATTGAACCGACATTTACTTGATTGTTGAGAATGATGACAAGAAAAAATCATTACGTTAATTGCAATAGCCTTTTGAATCATTTGTATTTTTTATTAATATTTAATTATCAGAAATAAATGGGTTACATAATTAAACCTCCCGTGCGTAGCAATCCTAACATTTAGATTTATTTATAAAAATTTCATCGGTCATATATTTACTACATAACATTTCAATCCACATTTCTTTATTGTAGTCAAAATCTTACTCCATAAACACTATCTGAAAAGATTTTTTTTCAATTCAAGTTAAATGATTTTTCCAAAGCAATATTTTATTTTTGGTTTGTTTATGTGACTCAATTGTAAAAGATTGAAAATTTTTTTGATTAAAATAACACGTTATCGAAAAACCGTGTCAAAAAATTGATAAAAACGTAATCTGTGTTGTGATTACCGTAAATAACGGCACCTGATGTGTGTCGCACCTGTGCTTGTAATTCAGGGTAACCAATTAAACCATATGTATCGAGGCTATTCTAGGATATATGAGTACTAAAAATAGGACTAATGTAGGACGATAAAATACGCTTTTTGTTAAAAAAAAATTAACAACCTGCAGTCAATGAAAGCGTATACCATTTAAAAAAAACACTAAATGATTAATTTTATTTAATTAGATATCGAACCAATTATGTGTCATCTTTTGTTTGATTTTTATCTTTTATAATAATTAATTTTATGTAGGATAACTTTTTTCTACCTACCAACTTTCAAAACCACTTGAAAAACTCATCCAACGAAAATTCTTCAAAAAGTCTTAAAGGGGTCTGTTGGTAACACGCCACGCCACCCGACGCGTTACTCCATATTAAAATATTTACTAAGATCTCACTCACCACGGCACAATATGCAAATGTGGCGTCGGCAATTTGTCTCCGCCTTATTTTGAAATAGTTCTGAAAAAATGTTTTGATTCAACATTTGACACACCCTGGTTTTTGTTAAGTATAAGTTTCGTTAGTGTCCAGAACTGAAATCACCCAGCGGAAGCGGCAATAATTGGTAATATCGGCCCAAAACTTGTTACCATGCCGTTCAATAGCCGCCGGGTACGCCCGCTGGACGAGTCCATTTTGACGGAAAGGGGTAGCTCCGACGATGCAGGGAGTTTTTTTAATTGTATTTGTAGACAGTCGATTACAATCTGCCGAGAGGGACGAGCTGCGGTCTCGTGGCGGCGGAGGTGATGTGACAATGTGAATTGTTTGTTTTTTTTTATTTGCATTGGACTTAATTTAAAATCGTTTGTCGTGTCATTTGTATTATAACTTAAAATAAATTCAGTTGCTAAGTAAATCTAAATGTAGAATCAATTTTATGTGTTATTATAATTATATATTTGTGTAATGTAAACCACTGCATCTTTGATGGAAAAATAAATAAGTTTTGAACCGGATTTGAAATGGTGTTTGTCTGAGATCACAGCCCTTCCAGGACTCTGGATAACCAGCCATTCGCCTCTCTTCGATCCGGGGTCTTCTCACATTGGAATCATTGTCGTCTTCTTATATTAAAATCCCTTTTACTTTCGATCATACAAATTAAATTTGAAAGTACACTATATAAAACAAATTTAGTTTTATATAGATAGTTTCACGAACATGGACATGCATATTTCCAGTATCTATGTCAATTTCTACGCGCTTCAAAGGCCCGCGCTCTACAAAAGCATACAAATGCTCTTCAATTAATTTTATGAAATTTGTTGAATATTATATTAATATTAATAAATTGTACATCATAATCATCGATCTTCTAACTGATATGGAATTCAAAAATTATTTCACGATTTAAAAAAAATATTGTTATTCTATAAAAAAAAAATATGCCAGTCCTAGATTGGGTACTGTTGGAAATCCTACTCTAGTATACTGGAATTATTTATCGATTAATCAAAAGAACCGAAATAAACGTTACTTATATCAATGCAGTTGTTAATATTATGTAAAATATATAATGCCACACTCATTTACGTGGAACCAGGGACGGCTTTTGCAAAGGAGCAAATTGTGCACTGCACTCCAATGAGTCCCATGTACATATTCTATTAATAAATGATAGTCAAACATAATAATTATACTAATTCACTCATTTTAAATTTCCCGCGTGTTCCCGATAGGAAAATATTGCAAAAAAAGAAATTATTCCGCGCCAATTCAGAATACGCATGAAAGTCGGTTGATGACGCGTAAGGAGAGCGTAACACGCTGTGCACCCCCAACCGAGACACAGACGGTTAAATTTAGTATGGTATTTGTGACGTCATGCCAGTATGAACCACGTGACACATAATTTTTGTATGCAAAAATGGTCGACGTTGGAGCATTGCACTCCCTATAAGCTAAAATTTTGGGACCGAAAGAACGAATGAAATTAACGAAACGAGCGTTACGATGAGTTATCGACATGCTTGCAATAGGTAGTTGTACGGATTTTTACCTTTGATTTCAATATAATTCCCTAACTCAACGTACAATAATAATAATATATACCTACAATGATAACTTTCTGATTGATCAATAATATTTATAACATAATAGCTATGATTGTGTTTCACAGTTAAGGAGTTTTTTTTTTCAATATTTAAGATAAGACAGCTTAAAATGTTTTTAAGGGCTGGCTACAGGTATTTCATAATGTTCAACTGTGTATTCGGCTCGGTCTTATAATATACATTCTTCTAATATTTATATACTTCAATAATGAATTCTACAAATTACTTACCCCATTATATTATCCACTATGTAATATAGTAAGCGATAATATATTGGATCAAACGAAAAACCATTTTATTTGCCAAGGTCATTTAATTACAGTTAAATTGACTTTCAGTGAAAAATTTCCGGGTTAACACAGAATTTTTCCAATTGCAGACTTTAATGTCAACTTAAAAATACGATTTCATGGTAGAATTAATCTTTCCCGAATAAAATCGTACAATCCAATGTCGGAATTTAAGGTTAGCAACATCCAAGAAGAGGAGGATGGATTTCTTACACAAATAGGTGAATCTTTTTTTGCACCCCCTTAAATTCTTGTCACCGGCCGCCACTGCGTGGAACACCTGCCAAATATGTTGGCAAAACTCTTAAATGATAAGCGTATCGTTAAGGTGCTTGAATCGAATACAGCAGTGAGTGCCGCCAGTGAGCTTAAAAACATATTCAGATTATCAAATACCTACTGTTGTTCTAAGATAAGAGTATGGTAATACAATAAGGCTACTTTTCAATTGTATATAAATATAAAAAATATTTTCCAAATTTAAAAGCATTATGTTAATTCAAAACTCATTTTTCACCTACACTTTTCACGGTGCGTTTAATATTCAATCATTTAAAAAACATTGTTTTATCATTTTCCTCTTCACTATACGATATTTGTCGAGCACCGTGTTTTTCAAACCAATAACACAATAGATTTTCAAAATATTTGAGATAGGAACAAATTAAAATAACTGTAAAAAGATTTGGTGTAATCAGGTTTTTTAAAAAATGCATTCCTTTTCAAGGCGACTTTAGAAGTTGAGCAACCGAGTAACAAGCAGTTCTCGTCCATATGCTCCATATAATTATAATTACTCATTTTCCCAAGACAAAGATTTACCGTAAGATGTGCGTTTACGTATGAGTTATGTATGCATAAATTAAAAACTAAGGGTCGTCATTGTGAATACTAGGGCATCCGATCCCGGACCCTTTGTATGATCCCGGGATTTTGGGATTCACAAATCTGCAATCCCGGGATTGCTCATAATGCGAAATGTATGTTTTAAAATGTATATTTAAAATTAAATCTGTGTCCATTATTGCTTCAACTTCCAAAATCATAATGTTTTTTTTGAGCACGGAAATGGTTTTTCTCTTTACTGAGAAGATTTTATTTATTTATAGATGAAATTGATTTTTTTTGAGACAATAATGCAAAAAAACATTAAAATATATTGTTGTCAGAATTATCTGTTCTTGTCTACGAAAGTTACAAAATATGAGACGAGGGGACACCACAATATATATATCGACTGTGGAAAGGAAAAAGGACATAACCAAAACCAAAAAATATTGTGTATAGCTCACATAAAACGTGTTAATACGCTATATGTATGTATAAATATATAATATATCAACTGTAGAAAAGCAAAAGGACTTATACCTCCGTTTATTCAAAATATATTTTTTCGATAGTCACAATGTATACACGTTTTGTTTAGGATATACACAGTACTTTTTGTGTGTGGGTTACGTCTTTTTTCCTTTCCACAGTCGATATATATATAATGTTTTAATTATGTGGGTATTAAATGTATGTACACGTTATAGTTAATAAGAAAGTATTTAATTTCAATTATGAAGTATTTTTAACGTTTACAGTGAGTCCCGAAATTACGGGATCCAATTTGAATACGAAACACATTCGTATCAACAAAGTTAATGAAGTCAAACATAATTCATTCTCGATTATAGTATGACTCATGTACTCTTTATGTTTATCATACAAACAAAATCGCTTGACTTCAATTGGTATAAATGCTCAGTGATAAGAAAAAGGATTAACTACCTCACATGAATATTGCTTATTTGTAATAACTTTAACAATGTGCTTAACGAAATTTTTCGTGTACATTATGGGTATTATAATTAATTTTTATTTTCAAGATGCACTATTTTTTCTTTGAATTAAATATAATTCCGTCAACTTCCCAATAGGGACAGTTTCATAAATTGATGTATCAATCTATTTATGGATTTTTGTTGGCAGGCATGGATGTTTGTGGTGCCTAGAATTCATTCCCACCCATCCGATAATAAGAAAAAACGGGGCGTATCTAGAGCGATTAACAAGCCGGTAGTCATGTCCCAGCCCTATCGTTCTATCACCACTATCTTAAAAAAAGAGGTAAAGTAACTGAGTAACACGTAGTTCTCGTAGAAAACTTCTGTTGAGATACCTTCATTACGAGTACATAAATATGCTCCACATTGGGAGCGGACATAGTTAATATCTATATATATATATATATATACGGTAAGAAAACTTATACAGTGTCAAATCAAGAGGTATCTAAAAAACCATAACTGTTAATTTGATTGTTTACGAGGCAGCGCACTACTCTCCGCGAATTTCACGAACCGGTGTGCCACTCCGGTGCGCTCCGGTAGAAATCGGGAATTTCATACAATATACATAATTACATGTTTTCGTAATTTGGTAAAATAAACACTTCTGTGCAAAATGCATCTTCTGACTGCATTTTGTATATCTTCAAGTCCTGTGCCATAAGAAACTTTTTTACCTTACAGGCGTAGAAGCACATAAGGATAGTTCAAAGCCTCATTATAAAAGAAATAAAAGTTACATAGTACAAGGTTTTAAAGAGAATTGTTGACGATAAACGACAACAGGTCTAGCACCAGCTTTATTTTATAATATTTCTATTTTTCAATAGATGGTGTTACTATATATATATGCTTAAATCAGGGACCACAACCGAAAACTGGAAAAAACCGTTTTGACGTAACGAAAACCGAAACTGAACCGATATTTATTTCAGTTTTTTTTAAGGTACGAGAAAATTTTTCGCTGATAAATGCCAAATTCAATTAATAAATTGTATCCGACAATTTTAATTTAATTAATAAATTGTATTTTTATAGGTTGATAATGCTCGCGATGAGCGAAACTAATCCTGATCATTATAAAAATGTGGAAGTAGTACAAAAAAGGGTTTTTTATTTTTAATATACAATTCCTTTCCACCAAGAAGTGGCACTTAGCACTTTAAAAATGATTTAAATATTAAATAAACCGAAAACCGGTATTTTTTTTAACCGAGTTTAAATTATGAACGGAATTGCATGATCTTAATTTTACATGAAATTGTTTCTAAAAATATAATAATTATTATGTTACCAATAAAATAGGTCTACAGGTTAAATTACATTAAAAATAACCACTCTATATTATCGATGACAGTAAAGTTACGGTTATTGTATATTGTAGTTCATTTTTTTGTATTTATAAAAAAAAATGTTAAATAATTATTTAACGCCGCTGCTAAGTATTATTCGTTTTATGATTTTACTACGACCATTGTAGGAATATTCTCACTCATATCACCATTATACATATTTTTTTTTACATTTTTAATATTTTTAAATTATTTCAGATCACCTTTTTAATGAAAATTTTTAACAATATCATTAAGATGACTTCGATGAAAAATGACGTCACAAAAAATTCACGTCAAAGAAGTCACGAATTTACAAATTAATATTTGATATTGATACCTTACCTGGCCCGGAAATTTTTCATCTTACTGATAGACTACTGAGGGCTACGTATAAATATTATTCGTTTTTTTAGATGATACAAAATGGCAAGAAACAGAAAAACATTTCATAAATGCAAATCATTTTTTTAATGTAAAAAAAGTATTAATGATTATACAATATTTAAAAGCTATCAAAAAGTATAAAACATATTTAGTAGGTAGTTATATAATACATTTATATATTGTTTTTTTTTTTCATTTATAAAAAAAATATTTAGTATATTAGTTTTGTTGCTTAAACTATTTCTGTAAAATTGATTCGGCAACTAAAGCATTTAATCGACTGTGAGTTTCCGGAACGATCCTTCAATTCCAAAGAGTGTCTCTGCAGTTTTTGGTTTCCCTGGTCGTTTGCTTTCGTCGGATTTATATTCCATGTCTTCCAAGAACCAGTCTCGATAACTAGAAACCTTTTTTTTCCAGTGATCTAGAAATAAAAACAGTAAATTGTTAACATTACATTTTATTATAATTTTGTCGAGTTTATTAATTGCTGAAACTATTTCGTCGAGGTACGTTTTAATTTAATATAAAGTTAAGTATTAAATACATTAAAATCATTGATAGTTACAATTAGATTTAAATAAGCGTGCTCAAATCGCAACAAAAAACAAGTTTGCTACTTTTAATGCAAATGAATTTATTTTTATTATATGTTAACTAAACACGCACATTCAAGGGGTTTCATACATAGTATATTACTAAGTTTGAGAGTCACCGAAACGGTTAACAGAAAATACGGGAGTTACAAAGTTATCAAGAATAAAAATAGAAATAATGTTGAAGAAACTGTTATTTAATAATTAAATACAGTATTCTGAGACTTACCAACCATGTCCTGTATAGGACCTGCATCTCCACCGTACTCTTCTGGTAATATTTCTCTCGGTACATGTTTGTAAAGAGCTTCCATGTCGGAATTATGTGCGAAGAGCTTAACATAATAAAAAAAAATTATCATTACTACTTACTACATTATAAAAGTACTTTCCAGACGAATTGAAACAATGGTGTTTCTTGGAACTAACTCGATTAACAAGTTTAAAAAATGTAAGTAATAGCTGCGGTTTCGACCACAATATATTTTTACAAAAATTGGTAGCATGTGTTTGTTTTCTTTTTTAGTTTTGATAAAGAAACTTGGCCCTGTGTAGAAGAAGATGAAAATGCTTTCATTCGAAATGATCTTCGAGCTTCAAAAGGGTGAAACGAAATCATTTCCATAAGAAATTTGAGTAATGCTCTATAAATGACTAGAGTTTTTATCAATCCCTGATGTAAAGTCATTTTTTACCATATCCTCTCCCAGTGTGGAGCATAAGGACTCCCAATGGAGGTATCTTAACAGAAGTTTCCTACGTCTCTTTTTTTGAGAATTGTTGTTAAATGTCCTGAACATTTTCCAATGATGAAAAACAAATTTGAATATATACAGAGCAATTAGTAAAAGTATTATGAAAAGATGTTTTAATCAAAAATTGGAATGTCAACAATCTCTTAAAAATAAGTAACTACCATATCTATAATCAAAAAACGAAGCCATGCTTGAATTTAAATAAGTATCAAATTAATATAATATATTGAATCTAAATTATTCTTAAGTATTCGATAACGAGATGGAAAATGGGAAGTTTGTACATTGGAATTGAAAGCCAATTTGAATAATAGATATTACTGTTATCGTCTACCCTGTGCTCGTCATTGACGGTGATGATCTTCCGTCTGGTGCCTTAAAATATTTTTGGTAAAGAAAATATTACTTAATAATGATTCCTTACCCTGCTTTTGTTTTTCTCATTCATGAAAATTTTAAATAGATTAAAAACTGTTTCAAAACCAGCAGGTGTGTTAATGTGATGACTTCCTTTTTGTCGCATTGGCATTCCTTCCTATAAAAAAAATGAAAAAATAAATGCAAATATTTTATGGCTTGAGCATTCAATAATCGTTTTTCAAAATGTATACTATTTTTTATTAAAAAAATGTAATAAAAATAACTGGGTTTGCAGCTTAAACTAAGGCCACAGATATTTTGAAATCACTCAAGAAGATTTTCCCCAGACACTTGGAATCTACTAGAGCGAAAAAGACATCAAAAACACCCATGTAAAAGATGTCAAATTTTTAATTGAAAATAGGTGTTGCCCATGCCAGGATTTGAGTCTGGACCTTCTGATCGCCAATAGTGCCCTTGTCACTAGACTACAGAGGTCGATATACAAATGAAATCCAGCTCGTTACCGGAATGAAAACGTTTCATTTGAGATAAGTTTTATTTTTGATTGTATTTCTCTAGCATCATGTAATTGTGATCTAAGCATGAAATCTGTAAACTCTACAATTAACCTCCATTAAATCGAAGACTAAATTAAAACTCCATTTCACAGTTGCTACATCAACATTCAATACACTATAAATATCTAATTTTTAATTTAATTTTTCCAAATTTTACATGGTATTTTAGTTGAAATGAACTGATTGGTTGAAAAAAACACTGGCCATCTACAATATTATGGAATGACTTATTCAAGTGAGACGTTTCGAAATTCTAGTTTTCTAGATTTTATCAATTTCACGAGTGTTTTTTTTTTAAATCTTATTAATAGATTTCACTGTATAAGGAGCTTAATCTTTTCACTCCCTCTTAACACGAAATAGTTGAAATAAACCAACCTGATTTGATGTCACCATTTTCTTGACATTGGCAGGGGTCATTTGCATGAAATGATTCATGGTAACATTGCTCAAGTCGATGATATAAATTTGTCCAGCAATTGTGGTGTGATCGTCCTCCATCATCATGATAGCAGCGAACATGTGGCTCAACCTCATTGTGTCAAGAATGGTCACTGTGATGGCATCATGCTGACCAGGTCTGACGATAGTTATTCTCGGTGAGTCTGGAGATGCAACCTTGACTATTGGAACAAAAATTCTGGAACATAGAAATCAGCAATTAATATTAAAGAAATCCTAGCTATTTACATTTTATCTAGGGGTTGAAATAACAATATTACTGAAACCGGGATCCCGGTATTTTGAGTGTTTTTTTTCTGCCCGTTTTGGAAATGCAAAATACTGAAATTTCATCATTGATAAGTACGTTAAATTGAAATGAATCAATTTAAATATTAGCAATTATTTAAAGATTGTTCATTCAACAAGCGTTGAATCTTAAAGGTTTTTTTTGCAGTTACATTTATTTGCACAACGATTCGATTAATACAGACAGATTTCTGCATTGAATAATTAGCTTTTTTATTTTAATTTTAAAAAAACCGTACATTTAACATTCTTATTAAAATCATTTTTTCTTTTTTGTATCACTGGTATTGGTTTATCAATTTAAGCGGATTATTCACAAATTTTCTCAAATGGATTTCAATCATTGTATGATTATTGAATGAAACCGTTGGGTGTTAATATTTTCACAAAACGAGAAGAAAAAACATTTGATCGTTGCGAATAAACCCGCCAGGAAACTATCTTATATGCCAGTGCTCCGAAACTGGTGTCCCACGAGACGATGCTAGGTGTGCCGCCGCGCAATGCGTCCGATAAGAGAAAAAAATCAATACTCGTATTATAGAATTTACTAAATATGAACAAAGAAATAAGCAATCTCAAATAATGTTGTACCTAATATTACTGGAATCAGAAAATTCGATAAGCTCAGGTGACTTATATAAATTATTTTTTTATATGTAGTCTAGCTTAGTTAATTTTTTTCGTTACAGTTCTCAATTTTTTTTAATTTGTAATTTTCAAAAATATGTACGTATTGTTTGCTTTTTTTTCACGTGGAAATGGTTAAGAACCACCCAACTAGCTTTAAAAGAGTTTAAATCGTAATAATTAAAAAAAAAAAAGTGCCAACAATTTTAAATTCATGAAATACAAAAACAATAAATGTAAATTCTGTTAATGAAAATTACATATTTGGTCTTGCAATGTGCAGTGAGTAAAAAAATGTTGCAGAGCACTGTTATGAATAACTTATCTCGCTAAATACGTTTAAATAATATTTCTTTGACAATTTAATACGCAAGTCAAAGTAATCTCAATACACAATCATTTAATTTTGTCAAAGGTGTGTCGTATAAATATTTCAAGCATGCCTCTAAGACTTACCCTAATTCCAACATTTCCTGTACTTTGGGATCCATCGGGTCGATTCCCATGGCTATTTCTGGCACAGCAGACTTCAGTGTGTAAAACGTATCTAGTTTTTCTTTGGTTCGTTCAAGACTAAACTTGCATCCTCGAAGAAAAGCCAATAGCCATTGATCATCTGTAACATATTTAAAATATCGTAAAATAATACATTATTAAAAATGACATAACAGGGCTTGTTAAATATTATTCCAAAAAACTAAATAAGTACTGAATTAGGGATTTCAACTCTAATATTCGAATATTTGGGCAATTATTCGAATAATATTTTACAAAATCGACGAAGATCACATCACCATATCTCTAGATTTCAAGAGCAGTAATGAATACTGCAAGGTAATGTTTTTTTTTTGTTTTCACACAACTATTGATTCGAGGCTAAAAAAAACTTTTATTCATGCCGTAGTTTCAGTAATTGAAGAAATACTGTTAATGTAATTCGACGCAGCAGCAAATTTTAAATATTGTAATATAATGGAACGATACATAAATGTGTATCTATATTGTCGCTATCTGCAATTCGACAGAAGTGAGAAAAGATTTAGTCGAAAAAATATTATAAGATGTAGGTATCTCACCATTATAAAATACTAGAAAATGTATATCAGTGATTTAAAATTTGAATAAAAGTGATTTTTATTATGAATGAGCTCGTTCTATTATATAAAATGTGAGAGAGTAGGTGAAAAAAACGAAACGAAACAAATCACATCTGTTTCGCTCGCCGCTCGAGGGATGACGGTGTAGGAGCGGGGAGAAGCGGGGTGCGGGCTTCAACACACTTCAAGGCCCGCGTCCTGGGATAAGGACAACAAAGGAGAAAACAACGGTTCCTTCCATTAAAACCCCGGTCGTTTATCCGTGTACTCATCTGGTTTAATTGCAATTAGCTACAGTTTCACAAGACATTAGACACAACAGAATTACATACTTTTAAGTTAAACTGTGTAAGTGGTTTTATAGTAATCGAAGGGATCAGGCCGCGACCTCCCCCCCGGAACGGTCGGAACTCCACTGACTCTGGCAGGATCGCAGGCGCTTCCCCCCCACTTCAAACTGCAAATCAACAACATCAACCAACAAATCCGACCCCCACCCTTAACGCCTCAGCAGGGGTATTACATTCTTAAATTTTCATTAATAGGAAGAGTCTGCAGATTGGTTTTGAAGACCCTGTCCGCCCCATAAGTACGGGGCGGTGTCAAATGTTATGTTATTAATTATTAAAAATCGAATTTTTAACATTGTTTTCATACTTCATAAATAATTCGAATAATTACAGTGTTACTATTCGATATGCGAATAGTTGATTTAATCCATATTTGGAATCCCTATTCAGCGTGCTGTTATAATATACTTACTTTAAGACGTTTGAGATGCTCATGTATCAATGTATGAATTAAAACAATCAATCTTACAGATAACTTTTAAACAAACATATATTATCTTTTATCTTAAAATCTAAATGAACTTTATTTATTTAGATAATAATAAAAAAACACGAGATATCGGCTTATGATATCAACACTGATAAAGAAAAGCTTTTTTTGTCATTATTAATTATGATAATTAATAGAATTGCAAAACAATATAATTATCATTCAAGTCATGGTAGATAAATTCTCGAAAATCGTGCAAATCGGAATTGCTAAAATTTAAGTAAGTAACTAAAAATTCGAATAAATATAACAAAAACAATGGAATGTTTCAAAACATACAATGCTGGGAAGAGAAACCATAACCATTTGAGATGAAGTAAGTATGTAAATCGAGTCTCCGGTAAGACTGTCTAAAAATCGTACAGAAAAAATCGGAAGTTGCTTAGTTTTCCGTCATTAAATTTAAAAAACTTTATTTCTGCATTATTCTATAAACCATTTTTCCATTAAGGACTTTCAAAAGCAATGGAACTATGTAATAAAGGGATTGATATGACACGAGGAAGTTTCCTGTGAAAAAATCAATATATTATTTATATGACAAACACTTACCTAATCTGGCTTTGATATGCCTTTGTTTTGAAAGCCATTCTTTTATACTTTCAAGGTCTCTGTCTCGCCTCTCCGGGTCTTCACCCAATTCAGCCTTTGCCAAAGCTGCAAGCTCTGGAGAGAGCTCTCTTATCCCCATCGTTAATTGTCGATTTCTGGAAAAGAAGAAAGACATTGAAATTATTTTTGTAAAAAGTTAAAACCACTTTACACCTCGTTTTCAAATAGTTTTAATTTGTATTGGTGGAATATTATAAGGATATGTATGGCATGCAAGTGGTATATATTCATCAATATAAAATCATAATATAAGGCTAATAATATCAGTATTTTGTACCACAGGAACCATGCAATATACATAGAAGTCCTTTTGGAAGTAAATCATTTTTTTAATTCAATTATTTAGTGTTTTAATGACAAGAAATCAGTAAAAAATTATTTCACTCTGGTTAATGCAGTTTTATCGGAAAAAGATGCGTGTTCCAAATATATAACTAACTTTATCCCGATAAACATACAAAAAGCTGTTCTTGGTAGTTACTAAAAATTATCTACTCTAAAAACTTTGAAATGTATAATACTTCTTGATGACTGAATTATCATTAAAATATTAATAAATGTACCTAAAATCGAGCTGTCGAGAAAACAATATTAAGAATTATTGTATTAAATTTATTTATGGCATAGCTACATAGTAATTATAAAACCATTTCGTTAATCATAAGAGTTGTGATAAAATTTATTTTAAGATTATCAGTAATTTTTCACGGACTTTGATAATATAGTTATATAACAAAAGTAATGTCAAAAGGTATACGAATGAATATTGAGAAGAAATTAAGGCAATTTATAAATTTTAACTAAGCAAACTCCTAATTGAGTGTTTCGACAGAAGGTATTATGTTATATGGGTGTAATTGAATAATCATTTTTTCTTCAGAGACGGTACGACTAGGACATCCAATCCCGGACCTTCTTTCTGATCCCGGGATTTCGGGGTTGACATTGTTTCAATCCAGGGATTCCGGAATTGAAAAAAAGCCAGGTTTTCATGTTAAAAATTTTTCTGTATGTCATATGTACCACGATAAACCGTGTAAATAAAGCCAAGGAAAAAAAATATTTCAATTGTTCAAAAAACCCCATGAAAAAACTTTTATAGTTCATAAAAAATAGGAGGATAGGTGCTCTAGGTAGCTATGAAACGCATAAAAGAACATAATATCTATTGTAGTTATAAGATGATTTTATTTATTAACAATCAAAATATAAAATAATACAAAATAATAATAATTATGAACACGTGCAATCACATAAAAAAATGTTTGCTTATTTTTAAAATATGTATCTCTCATTCGATTTTTTAGTTGCTGAGATTTTGTGAGTCGTTTTGTTTGTTGAACTCAAATAAATTTAACAAGATGTTGACAACATTTTATTAAATTTATTACATTTACACAAAAAAGAGTTTTGTAAATACAAAGAGACCTGGTATAATAACGAATAAAGGTTTAAGTTAATCAAATACGAGGTAGGTATATCACGAATACTCTTATTTATATAATTTAAGACATCGACTGAGGGTGCTTGATGGAATTTCAATATCAAATTTGGATTATTAAGATTTTGTACATTTCCATGTACAAAATCATTTCCATATACATGTTTCGCCTTTCGGCATCTTCAGGAGTTCGAGCTCACGAAAGGCGAAACCCGGGTCGTTAGTGACAAAATACATGGAAGTGTAAAAAATCTCAATAATCCAAATTTTCTTATTTATATATAAAATTATTTTAATATGTCAATACAAATATTTTGAGAGAGTTTTAATGATTCAAAATTAAATTACAGTAAGATCACCACGTGCACGTGCAGGTGGCCGTTTAAAAATGATTCCAACTGTTGTTAGTGGATAATGTCGCAAAAAAACAATAAATTGTCTGTTTTGAGCACAAAACATATATTAATTATGTATAATTATGTATAGTAAAAATTGACGTACGTACATAAATCAATATAAGTTACAACCATCGTATATCGTGTATAGTCCATCGGGTAAGAATTGACAGTTAAAATATGAATTAATTTTTGATATTTTTCAGCGAATCCCGAAATCCCGGAATTTCTATTAATTCAATCCCGGGATTACGCGATTGATTAATTGATTGGGATCCCAGGATTGGAAGTTCTAGATAAAACCGATTGATGATGTTAGAAGAGTGATAGAAGGGAAACGACGGAGCTATCACAAGTATTCATGCTTTCAGTTGAATTAAAAATAGTATTCGAGTGTTTAAAGACATTTGTTTAAAAGCGTTTCGAGAATGAAGAAATCAAATATATTAAGGACATTCCGATACATTTTGTTTATTGAAGGGGAGCTGGATCAAAAACATTTTAAATTATTTGTTAATATAATTAGATCCGATACATATTATGAATATATGTAACTTTGTTTCCATATGATATTTAAATGCGTTTACTTATTACAGGTTTATACGTGTGAACATTTCTCTAATAACTCAATCAATAATCGTTTACTACTAATATTCGGTAGAATGACAAAAGAATATTATGATATTTACAACAATTTATCGACATCGATTAAGCATAGAGAGTCATCAACTTGTTCAACGAAATGACTCCTAATATTTACATTTAACAATTTAAATTGTGTACCAAACAACTAAAGACTGAAATTTCAATAAAATCGTGGCTATAAAGATACTCAATAAGCACCAATACTTTAAATGTAAACATGCGAACCATCTTTGCAGAATTTACTTCTACAAGACTAAAAATGTTTTCAGGTGCTCTATGTTTAATTCCATATATATCACTTTATTCGTTTTTCATAATATATAGCTAGACAATTTGGTTTGATTAATCAGTTGAAAATGTTCACTTGATTATTATTTGTTATAATGTCTATCTACCGAAGAAAAAGCGGTAATAAAAAACTCTTTCCTAAAGGCAGTGAAATTGGATTTGTATTCTCTTGACTCTCTTATACAGAAATATTTAAATTGAATAATACATAACATTTATGATTGACCAAACTTATACTATTATCAAAATTGTAACAACAAAATTGTATCCAAACAAATTACCGCCGTTAAGTTCTCGCGTTTTAAAAACGTTTGAAAAAAATACGGTATTCAATACTGCACAGTATATATCTTTATCCACTTCAAATCATTCACTCTCAATTGATTTGAATAGAATATTGATAAACAACGACTTTCAGTGAGTATTCATAATAAATATTACCTTAATGTTTATAAAAATGTCCTCTTGTTGGTTGTGCAACCAACGCTGAAAAGATATACGCACGAACTAGGTTAGCTTCCACAATATTACAAATGATTTACAACACAGAAGTAACAACAGATACAAAATATAGACTGATTATTGATGATTCGTTTCGTGTCTATACGGGATGTACCACGAGTGCACCAACTTCATGCCCTTATATGAAACGTAAGCATTGGCAAATTTTATTAATTATTAAACAACCAGAATCAATTTGCGGACATGTTTTGCAACGGGTTTATCTATCAATTTTGAAAGCTGGCGCTAGGTAACTACACGAGAATTTAATTTATTCAACGATTACAATAATTTTGTTTATTGTGTAAAATAACTAGGCAAATACCACCCCATGGTGCTAGAAGTATAAGTGAACTGGATAAAAAATGACTGACGCCTTTTTGTATTGGTTGAAGTCATCGCGTTTTTCTCGAATTAAAATTTAGTATTTTTACAACATTGTTTTGGTGACAATAGAAATTAGTTTCTTCAGTGGTGTCACATATTGTACAAAACAAGCGAACCAGTTCACCTATATACTTATTGAACCCGGTGCCACCCTACGCAAAGTACAATGTGAACGAGCCGTATAAAAATAATGACAAATTTTAATCGGTGTTTTTTTATACAATTTCAAAAAAAAAATACAATACACATTAGCGGACAGAAAAGCAAATTATCCTTCAAAAAGATTTATTTTCAAAAAAATTGCGATCTACTTGATCAACTATTTACTTTTTTTTTTTTATTTGTACTACTTCCACAATTTTTATAGTGATCAGGATCAGCTTTGCTGATCGGAAGCATTATCAACTGATCAAAATTATTTTTTACCATATGAATTTCCACCAAGAGTTATCAGTTAACACCTTAAAAGTAAAAACTTTGTTGGAGGCACTGTGAACTTTTTTTTCAACGGTATCCGCTCCCAATATCCAGTTTTACACAAAGGCGCTTTCACGTGTGATTGGGAGGTCTGTGTGCTTTAGAGCGAGAAATAGTGTTGTAATTTTCAAGCGAGTAGTTTATGGTTAACCACAATGAATATTCTATTTACCAACGCCATTTTAATTTAAATATGGCGTAAATTTCTTAAGTATTTCAAAATTTTGTAATTATAAAAACACAATTTTTGTATATCTGATAATATGAAATTGTTAGATATATATATATTATTTATGCATTCCATGGTATCTTGCCATTAATGGCAATGTTATTGGCCAATAAATGGTGCGTAACCTTGTTTACCTATCAATTGATCGAAATTAACCTCAATGATAAAATATGATTGATAAGACGCTCATATTAATAATTGCCGTCGCGTTGTTAAGCATACGAGAATTCACATTTTTTTATCTTGCCATATCAAATAAGCCTTTGTCACAAGTGACGTAATTAGTTCCCCCGCAAAGGAGTTTTTTTATTTTTAATTCTAACTCATTTACTTGCCTATCACCAGTCAGTTATCATCCCAATATGATATTTTTTACTAGCATCTATTAATAAAATTATATTATTCGCTGTTATTGGTTTAAGTTGCAGTGCCACCTATCAAAATTTTCTCAAAAATTCACTTTCACACACGTACGTTAGTGGAATTTTGTGATGTGCGTAACAGATAGACAGACAAATCAAAACAAAATATTGTAATTACTAAGAATTACCAGGTGGCAGTGCTTTCTGTACAAATTCTTGAATGTGGCTTTGTTCTGCAGCAAAATTATTTTTATTATAATTCAATACTTTTAGACATTTATTATATATTTAAAATTTTGTTTGACAAAAAATTATACTCTATTTCAAATTTGAATTATTGAGATTTTGTACATTTCCATGTATTTTGTCACTAACGACCCGGGTTTTGCCTTTCGGCATTTTCAGGCATTCGAGTGCACGAATGTACCTGAATTGACGTGCGCCATTCGTGCGCTCGCATGCCTGAAGATGCTGAAAGGCGAAACCGATCGTTAGTGACAAAATACATGGAAGTGTACAAAATCTCAATAATTCAAATTTGATATTTAAGTTCTATCAAGCACCCTCAGTCGATGTCTTGAATTATACTCTATTTATTTGAAAATTCCTAGTACTGTCGTTTTGAAAATAATAAAGATTTTTACTGCCTTACAATTTTACACTTTAAGTATATTATAATATTAAATTTATACTAAAAAAATGTAATCACAATTATGATATTTCTGGTCTTGCCATCTTGTTAATTATTCGTGTTTTATTGACTCATGGAACATGGAACTGTATATTATACTATTTGCATCCATTCCATAACATATGGAATAATAGGGTGTAGTGAAAGATGTCATTATTTTTTTTAAAGTATGCTAATATTTTTTTTTCCGCTTGAAAAGATTATCTAATTATATATTATTATTATTAAAAAAGCTTTGAGATAATTTACAATATAATTAATTATTATTCTAAGTTATTTATATATTATGGTCATCTGTGAAATAAATTCAGCATTTTTGTTCCTAAATTCAATATAATTAGTGAGGTCGCAAACCATTATAATATGATAATGTTATATTTATTTATTGTAATAAATTATATTTTTAAATTATTCTATCCACTAGGTACTCATTGAAAATAGTTATTTTAGTATATTCATTATAATCTTCTTGAAGCAATCACATAAGCTATGAACTTAAAAATAAATAATTTTTATACCTGCTTACTTCGTAATCCTAAACGTTTTTCTTTTACATTTCTAAAGTATTTTGTTGGAGACTTATTTTAAATACATTTTATGTTTATTTCATCGACGACAAAAATCTTGTGAGTGATTTCATTTTAACAAATATTTTTAAGAACTTGTCTATATTATATATCTAATTCATCGGCCAATCCTTTTTTCGTACCGTCGCATAGTGCAAGATGTTTTTTTATGAAAAAAAATATTTGGTTGCTCGAACAAAACCAGTTTTTGAAGCAACCTTGTAGTCTTTAGTTAATTGAATCAACCTTAAAATATCGTATATGAATAGATGCCAGTTTTTATACATAATATACCATAAACGCATCAGGCGTTCGCTTGTGGCCTACGAATCTTATGTGTCTCAAAAATAACATATACAGCCAAAAAATCCTAATTCAGTTTTTCAATGGAATTAATATTTTTTTTCATTTGTCATGGAATTGTTATAATGCCGCAACATTTGTTTTTGTCAAATACAAAACTAATCAATGTTTTTTTTTTTTTAATTTATGTTCTAATTCAGTGCTCTGCAACCTTTTCTCACCCACGGCACACCAAAGCACTAATTAATATTTCATGGCACACCATAAGCCGAAATATGTAAATTTCATAAACAAAACTTACTATTTATTAATTTGTTTTTATTTGATGAATTTAAAATAGTAATTAATATATTTTTAATATAACCCAATTAAAACCTTTTACCTTTTCAAAGTGATGGAAAACTTAACAGATTTTTTTTTAAAAATGCATATTTAAATCTCATGATTTGATAGTTTGCATTAAAACATTCGTTGATTGTTTGTAATTATTTTACTGGGAAATTTCACTATCTCGCCATCAATTCTCCTCCCAATTAATACAGCAATGTGTAATTTCTACAGTAGAATTTTTGTGTTTTACATACGGGACAAGCCGCATTTTACTTCTCATTATTGCAGTTTCACTTTCGGTGCAAATACAAATACAATTACTATTCCATAGAATACCGAAATAATATAATATTTGTTTCAAATATATTAATTTAATCGGATATCTTAAGAAACAAATGGCTTTAATTTTATTAATATAAACTACTCGAATTTTTCTAATTTTGATGCACTGCGTCACGGCACACCTGCAATCGTCTCACAGCGCACCAGTGTGCCGCGGCACACCGGTTGCGGAGCACTGTTCTAATTGAAACGCCTTCGACATTGATAATGAGATATTTATGATATGAAGAGATTACAAATAAAGATTTTTTCATTTATACACGTAATATGAAAATCCCGTATAAATTTGGCGACGCTTTTTTGATATTACGAAAAACAGACCCTCTGAATTACATTACACCTGGGGCCTCCCTGAGGGCAAGGTTAAAAAATGTTCGCATTATGTTCTATTTCGTTTTAATTTTTTTTCACAGCCAAACAGTCTTGCGGGCTAAATCACAAGATGCCCAGAAGCTAACGTTTTTATTGTATGTATTCATCTTATTATTTAGGAACTTGTATAATGGGATTCAATAAAAAATTACAAATATTATATATTTGGACATATTTTGTATATTTGAAATATAATAAACTCATATAACAAATTTCACACAGCGAAAACCATTTGATTTGTTTTAAAGTTTTCACCAGTAATCTTTCATAAACTGTTAATTAACAGATTTATAAATTCAATTAATGATTTCATTATTTAGATATTACAGAGTTTTTTTATATTTTGTTATTGCACTGTCCAATTTCCGAGAATGATGCTCCGCGTTCCAACGTTTGGACTCCAGTTGTCAGTAGGTAGTTGTGTTTGCTAATTCCGTGCATGGCGTGAATATATTGATAACTCATCATACATTCATTGTTTTGTCCAACTTCTAGATATGTTCAAATAGTCAAAAAGGAAATGCTATGCTTATCGTCAAAAATATAAATTTGATAATTGTACGGAATAGCGAATTGAACGAAAGCCGAGGGCCGCCTGGATATATTATTTGAAAAGACCGAATCGAAGATAGGCGAATGTTTCGTTATCGCCGTCCGGGAGGTCTGGAATCTCAAACAAACACCATTTCAAATCCAGTTCATCTCTTATTTAATTAACAAAGATGCAGTGGTTTATTACACAAAATATAAGTAACACATATTATTGAGTCTACATTTACATTTACTTAACACATGAATTTACCTTTAAGTTATAATACAAATGACACTACAAACGATTTTAAATTTAAATTAAGTCCAATTTCAAAACAAACAAAAACGATTTATACTGACTGCGACGCAGCGGCTAAGCCGGCCGCCCTTAGCCGGCGAAGCCTCTCAGTCGACTCTCCGAAAAAATAAAAAATAATCCTCAACCAATGTAGGTTCCTACCCTTGTTGTCAAAAATCAACTCGTCCAGCGGACGGGTCCCGCTAAGCAGTTAGATAAAACTTTTAATCGTTCTATGTGGTGGGTAAGTCAATCATTTGTTATCTTAAAATACGTGAAGGTTTTATGACTTTATAGGTATTTATTAATCTACGTTCAATTTCCGGAATGACCCTTCAATTCCAAAAAGATCCCGTGCAGTCTTCGGTTTTCCTGGTCTTTTACTTTCATCAGATTTATTTTTCTGATCTTCCACAATCCAACTCCTCCAACTTTCCATTTTTTTCTTCCAAGAATCTGTGAACCAAGCCAAATAATTCAACTATCGCCGCCACGACAGTTTATCTAATTTCAAGAATGTCACCAGGCCCCACGATATCAGGGGCCTCAATTTTGATTTCACAGGATAACTGTTTTAAAATTTCAAAGAATATTGAGAAGGATGCAAACAATTGGGGATTTCCATATAGTTTACTCGCGAATAGCGAAATTCGATCCTGGATCAAAATCGCTTAAATGGACACGCAACTTTGAATAGAAATTACCAGATGTCTTGTGAATCAGGTTATTCTATAATTATAGATGAATTTACTACAGCGAAAGTGCGAAAAGCTTATACATAAATAAATTTATAAAAAATATATGAAAATTTAAAACCACTCAATAAACTTTCATATTTAATATTTTCTTTCTCATAGTTTTCAATTTTGAAGTTGAGAGGCCTCAAAAACATCATTAGCCCCAGGACAAGAATTTCTCTAAAACGTCAATTATTCACTTGATATCGAGGGAATCTTGGTGTGCTTTTAAAATAACAAATATGTAATAACAGGAAATGAATATAAAGACTTAGTCTGTAACCACCCTAGCAATAATATAGCCAGAAAAATAGGAGCCCGCTTCGTGGACTCCACATAACAGTTTCAGTAGGAGAGATAAGGAAGGGGGGGGAAAGCAGTTTTTCGTTAATATCAAATTTCACAACAAATGTTACTAACCGATCTGGTCTTTGAGAGAGCCAGAGTCTCCATCATATTCGGCAGGAAGGATTTCTTTTGGAATATATTTATACAGCTCTGCCATATTTTTATTATGTACGTATACCTGGAAAATAATACAATTAAATTTTCGACAAATATAAAAGAATACAATTTGAGCTATAGGTAATACATAACAGTAGTGTTCTAACGTGCTAGTGGGTTGTTCTTTCACTAACCATTGTTTTTAACCGAACTCTCATGAAAAATAGAAAAACCAATCACTCTTTGCACCAGTTTATTTAAAACTGTATACTATAGATTTGCAAAATTTAATTTAATTTTGATTCAAAATATTAAATTTGGATTATTGAGATTTTGTACACTTCCATGTATTTTGTCACTAACGACCCGGGTTTCGCCTTTCGGCATCTTCAGGCATTCGAGCACACGAATGGACTCGAACTGAGAGACAGTAAACAGTGTCTAACGTTTATATAGAAGATACAAATGCGACAAATATTATTTACGAAGATATTATACGTCTGAGAGCCACACTGATACCTGAGTTAAAATTTCGGGAATCTCCCTAATCCTTATTTTGTAAACACCATATTAACAGAGTGGCGAATTGCCGCTTTTCAACTTCTTTTAGAAATACCAGGGATTTTACAATTATAATAGTATTGTGGGTTTTGACGGGATGTAATTCGACGAATGGGTAAATATATACAATCATTCCACATTTAGTGACATCTGTTAGGTGTTTCAACGTATCGGATATAATAGCGGAGAATTAGGAAGGTTCAGCTGCTCATTCAAAATCGGCAAGGAATTTAACTGGGCTCTATTAATTTCCAAAATTTCTTGATAAAATAATTTATGATCCCCCATGTTTTTATGCAGCAGTTTAACCCCATCATCGCGGATGATAAAGTTAGTGACAAAACAAAGTATACAAAATCTCAATAATCCAAATTTGATATTGAAATTCCATCAAGCACCCTCAGTCGATGTCTTAAATTACAAAATATTAAAAATGTATGTCAGTGGGAAGTAACTTGAATATGCTATTGTATTCTCTCGGTTTGATTGCAACCCTTTATCATGAAACGGAATGACCGATCGAAACACAATGTTTTGCAAATAAAATAACTTCACTTTTAAGGTGTTAACTGTCAATTCTTGGTGGATAGACATTATATTTTAAAAAATAAAACACAATTCATTTGTACTACTTCCACATATTTATAGTGATCAGGACCGGTTTTGCTCATCATGAGCATCAGTTGATAATGCTCATGATGAGAGAAACCGGTCCTGATCATTATAAATATGTACAAATGAATTCTGTTTTATTTTTTAAAATAAAATAACTTCCATACTTAAAAAGAATACAAACCATGTAATAGAGTCTGCAGGGGCCGAAATTTTGTAACATTAGCCGGTCTCAATAGCACAATTGTTATCCAAATCCATACCTGGGCCCGGCCCGAGTCTGAATCTGAATTGTCTTTACCCGCCAGAGCACAGCCCTCAGGCCGGGCTGGGTAAAGCCCCGCGGGTCAAGCCCTGGTCCGTGCAGACCTCTAACATGCAAGTTTAAAAATGTAAATAAAGATTCACTTACTCTTGATTTATTTTTCTCGTTGAGAAACATTTTAATTAAGCTAAAAATAGTCTCAAATCCTGGAGGTGTATTAATAAAATGTGATCCTTTCTGCCTTATGGGCAAAGCATCCTGAAAATGAATCGAAAGTATTCATTAAAATTACATCGATATCTAAAAATTACAATAGCACTATTTCTGTGACGTCATGGCAGAAGTTCATATATCAGTCTACAGAAGAAGACATCTGTGGCATATTGGCAGAAATTGATAAGTCCGTCATTTGTCATTTTTTAGTTATTCTTAGAATTTATGGAAAATATTCCTCAGAGACAAAATGTCAGCCATTATCCATTCAAAAGATATTTCGTTTAAAAAAAAATATTAGTAAATTTATTAAAAAGGATGACAAGACAAAAAATGTTATGTTACATATCGTTATTTGGCATCACACGAATACATCATTTTTACTTCTATAAGGTGGGAACATCTGGCAAACCACACTTGCTGTAAAAATTTTGAAACGCTGTTGGGATATAATATTCAAAGTTTATATTTGTTTTTCTGTAAAGTAAGATAAAACTGACATGAAACAGAAATGTGAACCTTGATGATCAAAAATTCAAATTAAATGGATCTTCTTCGTGGATAATGGCTATCATACCGGATTTTGACACCACATAATGACCAATATTTTATTGAGAGAATAAATCCAATATGACAAAAATGGACATATCGAATTTGCCATAACGAGCTAAAGAGCCAATGCAATTAATTCTTGTTTTATTTAAAAATTACAGATTATTTGGCTTGGCTATAATTGTTTGTTTTAATACCAAAAAATTCTGAAAAGAAATGTAGATAGATATTGGTATTGATAGATTCTTTGATGCTGCAATCCGTAATATAGAATAGTAATGCTGGTTCATACCTATAATTGAACACACACCTTGATCTATTTGAGCACAAAATTAGTTTCATACCTGGCCGCCTGCTACTAATATCTTCACGTTTGTAGCAGTCATTTGCGAGAAGTGTCGCATTGTCACGTCAGCGAGGTCAACTAGGAATAACTGGCCAGATATCGTTGAGGTATCATCTTCCATCAATAGCACGTCATTAATAATCTGCATTGTTACCAACGTGTCCGTAAAATTTATTCGATTAGGATCGTACACCCCTGGTCGTAATAGTACTATTCTTGGTGCACCTGGCTTAGCAGTTTTAGAGAGAGGGACGAACATACTGTAAATCAATGACAAATTGTTAATGACTAAAAATATAAAGATACCCACATGAGCGTATCGTCACTGTACTGGCAGGAAATGGTAAGTAACATGTTGACAGTTCTGAATAAACAGCAAATGACAATTTTAGCTAGTAGGATAAAGTCTTAACCTCGGTTGTTTATGTTTCATAGATAATTCTAATACCAAAATATAGATGGAATTATGTCAATCTAACACTAATCAAGTTAAGACTTAATATACAAGGACAATTGCTTGCCTAGAAATCTGCGTTAATATACATACAGATAAAATAAATTGCTGCGTTTTTCCAAACTGGTATAATTAATGCACCTACTGAGTTATTCCAGACGACGAATTGATAACCAAAATTCTCATTGTGCACTTACCTACTTTCAGTAATTTTCGTTACTTACCAACTTCTGTCTGTACGGTTATGATATTATCTATGAGGATATTTGATCTTCGACAAAATACCATGAAGAACATTCATATCTAAACGAATTACCGAAAAAAAAACTGTTAATAATTAAAGTAAATACATTTTTTATCAAACATAATTATCGAAATGTTTGATGAAATGAAATCTACTGAACATAGTTGCTATTATAATACCTCCCAATATATTTGTGTGCGAAAAGGAGAAGGTCTTAAAAATTGAAAAATTAATTGAATATGCGAAAAACAGATACGATAAATGGGATTAAACGTGCTCAAATCCAGTTTTGAGAACAAACGAGCTGTAGTATTGAAAGACAAATTCAAAAGAACAGAATTTCATTTTCAACGTCACTTAAGTCCTCTTAGTTTCCATCCACTTTGATATTAAAATATTAGTTTTTTTATCACAATCATTGACCAAATCCCAAATCAGCCAATAGCGTGCTTGTATTTGTCGGCCATGAAAGCTCAACCAGCTGTCACTCAGCTTACTCAAGTGAAGTATTGAGCTGCTAATGTGTTTTTAAGTGTTTTTTTTTAAATATAGCTAAAAATAATGCACATTTAGTGGCTTCCTCAATGTAAATTGAATAAATAAGAAAAAAATACATCAAATTAAACAGTTACATGAATACTTTGCATAAAGGATAAGTTTTTATAGAAAAAGTGTATTTATCTCTGTTTGATCCTAAACTTCTCAAACATTTTATTCATGCGTGAAGGAGAAAAGGGACTAGCCAAACAAACATCGCCGACTTAGTAAATTTCACTTCATATTTTCTTCTTTTTTTCTCCACAGTTTCCCCACAGTTAATTCCACAACCCACAGTACACACCTTAAAAAGGAATAAATCTCACGTTGAAACATCCCATTTTTTTAAATGTTCTCAATATCTTGTTTTGCGTATCCTGAAAACTACAGATATTATACTTAACGTCCTTTTCCTTTCACACACAGGTATGACAATTAGATCAAATGTTGATCAAAATCAACAAAAATCAATAAGTTGAAGAAAACTCACCCTTTGGACAGTAATTCTTGTTGTATCGGATTCATTGGATCTTTGGCATCTATAACTTCAGGCAGGGCAGTCCGCATTGTATAAAATGTATCGATTTTCTGCTTCGATCTTTCTAGACTGTATTTACAGCCGCGTAAAAATGCTATCAACCATTGATCATCTGAAAATATGTATTATAAATATAAGTAAATGTACGTGTATTTTGGATTGATTGCATCGTTTACATTTGACTAACTTGCATCAAAATTGGCACATATCGCTATCACACAAGAGAAAGTGATCAAGTGCACAAAAAATGCCTGAATAACCATTTGGCGCCTAACGAACATAATAGTAGTCTGGGAAAAGTGTTCAACTACACCAACTACAACACTAAATCAGCACCACGAATATGAGGGGTTTTTAAATTGATTACAAATTTTTAAGCGGTTCAGTTGAACTTTTTGCAATTATACGCTCGGTCACTTTATCCTATATGTAGACAATATATTTATTTCATTCCAACAAATATGCTTTACTAATCAATAAAAATCAATTTCTTAAAGGTTAGCCCTCCCTGGTTGCATTAGTGGTCCTGATTATTATTAAAATGCTTAAGACACAAAAAAAATTGTGTTTTTTGTGTTCGTATATAATACTATTGTGACTGTATGTGTGTATGCAATTATTTAACCCTTACGGCGCGAGCCGTACTATTAAAACGCTCACTATGGTTGTTAAATCGCTCACTGTGGCTAAAAATAGATCAATTTCAACTGTAAAAAATGGAGAATTATGTGAAATACATAAAAAATTAAACTAAACTCGTCCCATTCTCGCTAAAGTGAATCGAAGAATATGATGAAACTTAACAATATTTAATCTATGACTTTGCGAGCAAAATGGCTCCGACCAGTCTTCATCTATACCGCCAACACGCACACCAAGCAAACGCGTAGCCACATAAGTATGTGTAATGCATAGTTCTGACGATTAATGCTGAGTATCGGCAGTTCAGAGCTGAAATTCGAATGACTAAATATCGAGAATACTTGACATTTGCATGTTGTGTTCCCTAATTTCTCTACCTAAGGTTTGAACTATTTTTAAAGCATATATTCACAAGTACTCCTTCTTGCTCTGCCAGAAATACGAGATAAAGTCTTGGATATGTAAACTTGTCCAGCGCGTTCATCGGGTTAAACTGGTAAATATATCAATTATTACAGAACTTGGTCCATATTTTGTAGCTTTATGTGAAATAAAATTAGGAATCACTCTCAATGTCAGTCTATGACGCAAATATACCATGCTTCATAATGTAATAAACACAGCTTAATTAAGTATTCAAAAGATGGCATGGGAGTAACATTTACGTATTCGAAAATCTGAAAGAAAGACGTTAACGAAACCAAGGCCACAGACAAAACAAGATAATCAGAACAACATATGAAGGTGGCAGCGAGTGCCAGTTCATTGAATATGTAATATATATATTTTTTTTGAAACTAGAAGCTAAATACTCTTGTAAAAATAATAATAATCAACATTAAAAGTTCTGTGCTGAATTTGAATTAAAATCATTTTCAATGAATGCTAAACAATTTTTTAACTTACTGTGATTTATTTGGTTTTAGTTGCTTTAGGAAAAAATAATTTTGTTTGTTGAATATTGAATTGATAATAAAAAAAAAAAATATCCAACTTTTATCTCTTTGCTGCCCCAGGATATTTGAAAAATATATATTTTTTCTTTTATATCACACATATTTTTTCACATAGACCGCCGAATCCCTCGAACGTAAATATAGATAGATATAAGTATCTTAAGTTACTTGGGAGACAATTTGTAATGTATGCCCTCCATCATGTTTTAATTGTAAAAAAGATGATAAATTTGTGAAATTTTATCAACACCTTCATTTTGTAGCTTTAAACAGTTTAATAATCATTGTATTAATTGACGTCACATTTTTTTGTATTGTAATAACTCGCACCACGAGTACTTAAATGTATTAAAACCAAAAGTACAGTTTTGAGATATCAGCGTTTGGAGTTACAAATTTTGTTATCAAATTGATTTTGAAATCAGTTCTTCAGTATCGCATTGAAATAATAATGTACTAATGTACCAAAAATATACATCATATCGATGCCTTACCATATTATATATCTTAATTCGTCGGCTCCGTGGTGCAGTGATCAACGACGTTGGCTACGGTTACGGATGTCTCGGGTTCATGCCTCCGATTTTTCAATCGATTTATGGATATCTGTTCGTAGTCATGAATGTTTGTTATGTCTATAATTCCCTCCCACCCATCCGATCTTGTCCTAACCCTATCCTTCTATCCCTACTAATGATATTTTTTGACTTAATACATTAAAGTATTCATGGTGCGATAATATGTATCCGACTTTATCGATATTGATAAAATAGTTTTTAATATTACATTGAAAATAACAGATAAATACTAAAAATACTAAGACAGTTTCTATCTTGTTTTTATAGAACCCGAGAAGAGATCGCGACTGGCAGTGAAGCGTAATATTTGTTTTATTAATTTCTGTTACTATGGTTATACAAATTATTGCTTGTGACTGTTTGTATTTAAAATTTACACCAACATCATCACATAGATGCAGTATCATCAATGTATACAGTTTATTTTGTAGAATCTAATTAAAATGACCCTTGGACATCTTTGTAAATCTTTTAGAATAATAATTTGTATATACAATAGAAAATTGACGTATATTGATGAAAAAATAGTCGTTGAAAGAATATATACGATAATCTTTACCTCGTCGAATAACTCATTAAGTCAAAATGGTGTGTTTTATACTTGTTGAGCTATTGTTTGGCAGAAAAGCAAAAAAACACCCGAAATACATTTTTTTAATTATAGTAGTATGTAGAGCTACGGTTTTTATTTTAATAACACAAAAAATAATGTGGAATAAACATCCATCTTCAGTTGGTGTCAAGTTAGTTAGTAAAATATAGCTTAAACACGAATTATTTGTTTTTCATTGAATGAGTTTCACTTACCCATATTGGCTCTCAAATGTTTTTGTTTGCTCAACCAATCTTTAATATTTTGTAAATCATTTGGTATCCTTGATGTCACTTCTCCTAATTCCTTGGCAGCTATTTGGGCAAGCTCTGGAGCTAATTCTCTGATACCCATGATGATGCAGTAACCTACCTTTTCAAATTAAATAAAATATTTAAAAATACAGCCTTTAATAATATAAACGCATACACGCGCAATTATAAAGATTTTTCATTATTCCAGAGTCTGTTAAAAAATCTTTTCATCTTTTTATATAATACTAGTTTTTATTACCCAGCTTCATTTGGGTTAGAGAGCGCTAACATTTAGACGCTGGCGTTATTATGTCGCTATTTTGGTGCAAGCTGATATTAACAGTTGGAAGTTGAAAGATGAAAATATCACTGTGGACCCTAACTCATGTAACACTCACAAAATATCGAGGATTTTCTGACAGAAAGCCGTACTGACATTAGACCATAAAAACAAGTTTTTAGATAATCACAATAAAAGCATTTTTTTTTCAATTCACTCTCTCTCCTGACGTACGATTGTTTTTTTAAAAGATTATTTTCACATCATAAAGAAAAGTCTTTTTGGAATACAAATTATAAGATTTGGTATCGATGAATTATAGTTATATCATGGTTTTGCCAGAATAAAAAAAATAACAATGACTTAATACTGTTTTGTCCAAAGCCATTATTTTTTACGTCTTCATGCGTTCTATCAGTATGTAAAACGTTAAATTGCATACATTTTGACATTTAAAACTCGTCAAAAACTGATTTAATGTGTTCTGTCAGTATACCCTCGATATATTCAATCAATTAATAATAATATCAAATGTTTAATGTTGAAAATAGCACAGTTGAACTAGAAATCAGAGCCATAATGACTATCAAAGTTCTGATAAATATAAAAAATGTGGTAATAGTACAAAAAAAATTGTGTTTTATTATGTAAAAAAAAAAGTTGTCACTTACTTTGAACAAAAATCTTTAGTAAGAGTCGAAACCTATTACAGAGTATTCAATACCCGAATTTTTGTTAAACACTTCAAACTAATATACACGATATAATTATTAAGTGTGATCTACAATCGCATGTTTACTAAATGACATCAAATACTAAAATACTAAAAAACATCCATAATTTCAATTCAAGAAATCAATAAAGTTCACTTTTCACTTCTTGTCTGTCATAAGGTTAAGGATAAATTCGCCATACTTCTAATTAAGTTTTGTTTTATAATATTGTCAAATCAAAACAGGTTTTTTTCACAAAATTTTACATTCTTGAAAGCCAAAGATATTTCTGACGTTTTGAGGAAAAATATGTATTGAAAAACTCACTAAAGAAACTTGAAATAATTAAGATAATAATATATCTCAAAGCGCTCAACACCATCTCTGTATTATATTAATATATAAACATAAAAAGTAAAAGTCTCTCCAACTTACTTTCAGGCTGTTTCGCTTGAGTATACTAAAATGAATCAATAACAATTCTCCGCAAAATATTTTAAACCGATCTTCCGAACCGATTCCTTGTGACTCAAAAATTGCTTACCTAAACGATGAAAACCAGTTTTTGTAGCTACTTTGTTGTATTTTTTTATTTTCATTGAATCAAATAACCAAAAATACCCACGAGGAAGAGAGATCAAGTTATTACTGCATTTTGGCCATTTTGTTTCATATAGAATTAGGATTGCGTGAGTGGGGATCTGTTATTTCTATATGACGATATGACTATCAAGGCGTTGTACTATCTTATGCCACAATGGCAATTTTTTAAATTAAAAAAGACTACACAATAATTTATAATATTAATGTTTTAAAATCATTGTTTTTATAAAACTGCATTAGTCGATGTTTTATATATATATAACACCAAAAACATTTAAACTAGTCAATACTTACTTTCGTTTAAACAAAGTCCTTTGGTTGTTCAGCTTGCAGATTAAATAATTTGTAAAAACAAAAGCGTTTAACTTTTAAATATTTAACAAATATAACTGCAGACTTCTAATGATATTTCTTTTTGTATGCCATCTTCGCTCTCACTTCATATCGACTGTGTTTTGGCCAATGTAACACTCAAAGAATACGAAAATGAGTTAATGATTGGATCTCATTGTAAAGTCGACAGAGCAAGTTTCGGCCAAATGGTGTAAATTAGAAAAATAAATTGACCACTTTTTGGGAGGAAAACATATTTTATATTGGTTTTAGGCTTAAAAATTCTGACCCGGCCACTTGATGTAAGCAACTATTATATCGACACTCCCTACGTATAATCCTGTATCTGCAAAAATGAAAACTAACAGGAGTGCATTTCAAACATTCGTAACGCGACTCACCATATAATTTTTTCGATAAAAACAGTTTTTACTCTCTAATGAACAACTACAATTTTGAGGGTTGGCCAAAACACCATCAATTTAGTTAACCACATAGACTCTTCTTCAACTTTCTGTTATATTGATGTATTTAAAATGATCTTCAGCTGATAATTGATTGCAAAACAAACTGTGTTGGTTATAAAATATTATTCTTTATTACTTATTTTTTTAATGGAAAACGAATCACTGGAAAAAGTCAAAATTGGGGGGGGTGTACAATCCGAAATACCCCATTCTGTTTTATTCACACTCGGATGCAATATCAGTTCACAATCCTCTTGCTAAATTAGAAATATAATTAATTGATCATTTCTCAAATTGGTATATAAAATATTCTATGCTACTAAGAAATTCACTATCTTCTCGTCGAATTGTTGTGCTTATAAATATGTCTCACTGCCATTTATGGCATTTTTAATTTTAGACAGCCCTGCAACTATCATTTCCTTGGTATCATACATCACGAAATGAGAGATTTGTGTTTTTTGCGAACCCTTTAGGCAAACATTGCAATACAATGTCAGATCGTGTAAATCCTGGCGTTTACGCAACGTCTAATTTTTAGTCATTTCAAAACACAACATTTTTGGAGAGGGAAATTAGACGGTTGAAGTACAAGTTTTCGTAAGCTAACCAATTAATCTTCCTATAAATTTTGTCAACTGAAAGTTTTTTATGTGGAAAGAATATATATATCAGGCGCGTGCGATGGTTTTATCTCTTTCTCTCTCAATCACATGAAAAAAGAAGGTGCAAGCGAGATGCACGGGCATGCGGCGCATGCTCTTATATCCTTCTTGCTCATACCCAAATTAGGTTGTGCGTTAGAGATAGTGATAAGTCCACCGCACGTCGATGACATATATATACATATATTTTGTATACATGAATGTTTGTTTGTTTGTTTGTCCCGTATGTGTTCTGATTGCGATTAAGCTTTGGTGAGTTGTTGAGCGCACACCCGCGAAGGTTTCTGAAAAAAGAAATCTAAAAAAAGGGTACAAACATCGACATTTTAGTTCGTGTATGATACTCGCTAGTAATTAATAAAAATCCTTCAGTTTTCGGGGTAGGGGGCCATGGTTCATTTTTTTAAATTTTGTACGCCCTGGAATGAAAAAGTTTGGGAAGCACTGATAAAAATGACAATAACAATAAGAATCGTGAATTTCTTATGCATCATCCCATTCATAATTATTTATATATTAAGTCAATTGAATGTCCTGCCTGTTATGGACATCATTGGAACAATAGTGTGATTTACTCAGCCTGGTTTTAAATCAAACTAAGGTCATTTTTTGGAAAGTATCATCGTAGAGTGATAAAACTATTAGCACTAGTTGTTATGAATCGATCCCATGACCTACAGCCTTATAAAATTTGAAATGGGTTTATAGGTAAATAAAATTAGCCGTGTCTCGATAGCTTTCAAAAATAAATTCATTTATTTTAAAGGATAACGTGATTATTTATATTTTTTTAGGCATTCTTTCAAATATATTTGAAATTAATCAATAGATAACTGTCTAAATGATCCATCGATCCCAAAGAGGGTTTCGGCAGTCTTTGGTTTTCCAGGTCTCTTGCTTTCGTCTGATTTATATTGCCTATCTTCAATAAACCAATCTCGATGGCTCTCTATCTTCTTCTTCCAGTAATCTACAAAGTAAAATAAATAATAGTTAATAATAAAAGAGTTTTAACTCATGATAAAAAATCAAAATTCTGTTGCATTTACAGCCATCTTTTATTTCTTAGTACCCACTGGGGCAGTGACGGCGAACCTATTTTAGAAGTGCGTCAAATTGTGTTCATTACTTTTTTAAGTACTAGCTGGTGAGTCACTAAGTCCGTGGCGTCACGTGGAAACAGGGAGGAAGGGATGGTTAAAAACTGTTTTTTTTTGTTCTCACTTCTAAAATCTTTTTAGGAATAAAGGAAAATGTTTATTTTAAAATATTGTGTATGAATATATAGTTACAGGTATTGTATGTATAATAAAGTTGAAGTATAGTGAATGAGAAATCTGTTGTTGTTTATTTTCAGATCGTTTCTTAATATTAGGTTCATTTTCCGTATTCATTAGATTAACACATTTTGCAGTCAATTCATTTCCAAGTTTATTTATATTGGTATAAGTATATTATTGATTGTCTATTGTCTCTTTTATGATATGAAAAATAGTTTATAAAAATCAACGCGTGGATCATTTAAAAAAACCTGAGTGGGTCAGTGTCTGGCACGCTGCACTAAAGATTGCAATATATGGTCACCAGGGATTCCAAATTAAATATTCGGCTCTTTTTTAATATTCGATTTATAAATTTTGTTGTAATTTATTTTGTTTATTTTAACACCATAATACTCACTCAAGACACGTGTTGAACAATTGTTAAGTGTTAACAATAAATATCTCTCACCAGAAATATGAAAAACAGAATGAATATACATGAAAAGATTCATACATTATAATTATTATCAAGTTTCTGTTTTCAGGAAATATTTTGATTCCCTAATCTGATGGTAAGCGCTTTACTAAAGCAATAAGATGAGTCTGGTTCAAGTCACAGCAAAGCAAATATCATTTTTTTTTATATATATTTAAAAAAATCTGGCATTGCAGTTGACAGCCAATGCGCCAAATATTTTGAGTATTGGAAAATCACTCACTAACTCAAAAAAAAATGTATGTCACTCATGTTCAAGACCACAAATTGCAATTGAAAAAATTGAAATTTTTATATTAACCTTGCTGGGACTTGAACCAGGACCCATCTGATCGCTAGGGCAAAGTTTTCTAGACCACAGACGCCTATTAATTGGTTTGTTTTATTTTGAAATCTGAAAATTGGGCATGGGTGTTTGTGATGTATTTTCCTCTCGAATTATTGATCTCGAATGACTTGTCATTGAGATTATCTCATGTGATTTAAGAATGTAGAAATATATAAGGCATTGACAACTGCAAAGCCAAATCATTTTATTATTTATAATAATTACCGGTTATGCAATAAAAGGATGTTCTAAAAATCAGCTGATAATGCTCGCGATGAGCGAAACCGGTCACGATCATTATGAACATGTGGAAGTAGTACAAATAAATTGTGCTTTATTTTTAAAATATAATGCATCCACCAAGAATCGACAGTTAACACCTTAAAAGTGAAAAAGAATATTCTTAATAAGTCACGGTTCATGAAAAACTGATCATGGAATATTATTGCCTGTGCAGAAAATTGTGTGACATTTGATACGTATCACAAAATTCATTGTAGAATTTTAAATGCTTGGAGAATATTTATAAATTATCTGTCAGTCAGTCTTATATGTGTTAAGTTTGCGTTACTTCTTAAGGCAAGTTTTTCTCGTGAATTTAACAGGTGGACAATTTTCTATCTGATCTGTGTTTCACACACCGCATTGTTGACGATTCACTGGTTTACGATAAAATGGTAAACCCCCATTGTAATCATTCGCCAACCACTAAGCCATCAAAACATGGATAAATAAAAAAAATCTTACCAGCTAAGTCTTGAATGGGTCCAGCCTTTCCACCGTATTCTTCTGGTAAAATTTCTTGTGGCACATATTTGAATAACTCCTCCATATTCTGATTGTGTACGAAATTCTGAAAAACAACAGTTTGTAAAACTCACCTTTAATTTATAATTTTATATTATCATCCTCTTATTATATACATCTAATCCTTTTTTTACGCTATACATTGGTTTCTGAAATTGATAAAGCATCAAGAATGTATGGAAAACTAAAATTGGTTCTATAATTCAGTCTAAAAAAGTTTTTTATTTACATATTATAAACCCTTAATATCCTTACAACGAAAAGTAAAAAGGTAAGACTTTTTGATTAAAATATATGTAGAAAAATGAAAAATATGTGTGTGGCTTGAATGCGTCTTTACTTCGCACCGCCTAGGATAAATGCTCAATTTACGTCATCTGGTTAGTATACGTCGCCAGCGACACGTGTTTTACGGAAGTGAATAAAATTAACTAGTCTTGGGTGATAAAAGCGTATAACAGTTAATAATTTAGGTTTGCTAAATTTCACTTGAATTTAAATTTTGCTCTGACTCGTTTGATGAAACTCTTTTAAAGAAATAATCGCGTAAAAATGAAATCGCACAAATAAAAATCGCGTAAAAAGAGTCAAATTTAATTTCCTATTTTGAGACAAATTATCTGTGTACATTATCAATCTGTATCTTAACACTCACAAATAATTTGTGAGTGTAAAGACATTTTCGAAACTCTAGGTCTGATTTTATTTACTACAATATGATAAAAATCTGGAAAATTCACTAACAATGGCAACACATTAAACATTTTTTTCGTTCATAGATGTCAGTGCCTCAAAACGTTGTTCTTCTGCCACTGCAAGTAAAGCAGTAAAAAGTATATAGTAGGGACCCGAACCGTTATTTTTTTTGTTCCGGTTCGGTAAAAAAAATATGTCGGTTCAGTTCTTGATTTCGGTTTTCGGTTCAGCTGGCATTTAAATTACTTTTAAGGTGTTGATTGTGAATTTTTGGCGGAAAACTATTACATTTTATAGATAAAACACAATTTGTTTGTACTACTTACACATTTTTTTAATGACCAAGTCCTGTTTTGCTCATCGCGAGCATTATCAACTGATAAAAATAAAATTTATCAGTTTTATTAAAGTTTTTGGATACAATTTATTAATTAAATCTGGCTTTAATCAGCGAAAAATTTTCTCCAAAAAATCGAAATAAATATCGGTTTTCCCGGTTCTCGGTTCGGTTCCTGTTCAGGTCACTGTTATATAGTATCTTATTTTAAGCTTTGACAATAATATGAAAAATATATACAAAATATTAATTATTTAAATCTCTGAAATCTTCTACATGAAATGTTGTACAGGAAATAGTAATAATTTGTCAATAAATTTGGACAATTTACAACAGTTCATATTTGTAAAAATGTAAAAGGAAATTAGTTGGTGTGAGAGATGGCTTATGACAGCAGTAGGATTAGATTTGAAATCGATATTGTAACTTTTATTTTTTCTTTTAATACTTACTCTGCTTTTATTTTTCTCGTTCATAAACATTTTGAAAATATTGAAAACTGTTTCAAAGCCAGCTGGTGTATTCAGATGGTGAGTTCCCTTCTGTCTAACTGGTACGGCATCCTACGACAGTAAAACACAATCAATATCAATACTGACCAATTATTCTTATAATCTGTAAAAAATGACCAATTCCTGGGGCCAACTGAAACGGAAACAACCAGGGTAATTTCATAACGTTACAGCTTGCACCATAAATACTGAGGCAGTACAGTAGTGGGTTGAATCATATGTAAGAATATAATGTCGAACAATCCAGTAGTATGTTATAGAAGACGACACCCAAGAACCTATTGGTAAGATGTAGTTATCAACGTCTATCGTTTACAGTTTAGACAGAGCAAAAAATTGAATCACTACTACACTGGATATCAGGAATAGTTGGATAGAGTTGAAGAAAGTTGCTGTTAGAGCCAAGAATAAGTTAAGTCAAGATAAAAAGGAAGAGTCGAATCAATGCTGCTGAATTGGTAAAATTCATGTTTAACCCGATGAACGCACTGGATATGTTTACATGTCAAACTAGAAGGATACACTTGTGGACATATGCTTTAAAAAATAGCTTAAGAATTTAGATAGAGAAATTAGGTAACAGATCATGAAAATGTCAAGTAGAACACAAGGAAATATATTTTTGCAAAGATCTCTCGATATTCAGTCTTTCGAATTTCAGCTTTGAACTGCTGATTCGCAGTATTAATCGTCAGCCCAATGTATAACACATATTTGCTTATGCGGCTACGCTCTCCTTGTGTGCGTGTTGGCGGTGCGTTTAAAGACTGGCATTTTGCTTAAAAATGCGGAGTGCCAAAACAGCTCGCGCTGTAAAGGTTGAACATCAAATTTTTCATCAAATTCCATACAAATGAAATTCTTGTTTTGGCTCTCCTGAAAAGATCAATTTTTGACTTTTAGATGCCCTTTTCCTTTCTCACACAGATTTATTTCTTTATTTAAATTCGTTTTCCTTTTAACGAAATTTTATTTTTTCTTTTCGAGAGCTGTAAAATTGTAATAAACACACCTTCATTCCACAGATGACAGCGAGGGACTAAGCAAACTCCCATGAGACAGATACGGCCTCCCCAAAACCGACTTGAATCTAACTACTAACTTTCATCAGGAAAGGTGGTACGTATTTAAATGAAAACTATTTTAAAAAAGATACCTTCATATTCTAATAATGAATTCCGATGTCATCAAATTGATAAAAGGAATATTGATGTGAGCATGTAGCCCCATTCAGTCGAACAACTGATAGACCTATTTGTAATAAAATATATCGCTGATCGATTTGAATTACCTGACCAGTGGCTACCATCCTTTTCACGTTGGCAGGCGTCATCTGTGAGAAATGCCCCATCCCTACATTGCTAAAGTCAAGGATGACTCTTTGACCAGCTATTATGTTAGTGTCATCTTCCAATATCATAATGTCAGAAAACATTTGGTTGACTTTCATTGTATCCAACATGGTGAATTTAGATGGATCATAAAGTCCAGGTCTGACCAGGATAACTCTTGGAGCGTCTGGTGCACTGGTATTTAGCAGCGGAAGGTACACACTGAAAATTTATATCCATATATTGTATATACAAATGAACGTTTGCTTGTTTGTCTCGTATGCGTTCCTATACCATTCATCCGATTGCGATGAAGCTTTGGTGAGTTGTTGTGCACACACCCGTGAAGGTTTATGAATAAAAAAATAGAAATAAAATCTAAAAAAAGAATCAAATAGGTATAAACAGCGACGTTTCAGTTCGTGTGTGACATAACAAGTGGTGTCAATTATTCAATTCTATTTTCCGGTCTTAAATGGAAAATTTAAAAGACAAGATGTACTGTTGCCACGCGTCCCAATGATTCCGACAGATATGCTAGTCGAATTCAAACGTCTACGTTTCCAGCGCGCATTTGCAATAACCTGACACCGCCCCGTACTTACGGGGCGGACAGGGGTTTTCAAAACCCGTCTACAGACTCTTCCTATTAATGCAAATTTAATATGTAATGTCTCTGCTAATGCGTTCAAAAATAATTTGTCATATTTGTTTGTTTACCGTTAGCAGTAAACAAAAAGCGTGCGACGCCTAGAGAAACGGTCACTTGGCACTAGGCGGATCCGAGGGTTGTACGTCGCCGACAAAGCCTCGCGGCTTAGGTCTAAAGTGCGACTCTATCGTAAAACCACTTGGGTTTTTAAATTGAAATCGTGTATTTTAAACTCTGTTTTTTTGTATCTGTTACTGCCTTCGAGGATTTTATTAGTATAAACTAACTGCAATTAAAGAGAAAGTAAGCTGACGGGCGGGTTTTAATAGAGGACGAAGGAACCTGTGAATCATCCTTATCACCACACCGGACCTGGGGCAGTCAAAGTGGGTTGACGTTTCAACCCCCCGTCGAGTAGAACTTCTCTCAAACCGTCAACAAAGCACAGGGATAATCACTGCGTGTGTAGACTAGTTTGGAAAATCCATGCTTCTCACATGGACAGCTGTCATGTATACGCAGCTTTTTTTGTATACGCACCACACATAAAAAACAAAAAATATTCTGTATCCAAATAAACACTTTCTTTCTTTGAGTGGCATTGCAACGCGTTCCGGGTACTCGCTAGTTTAATATAAACCACAAAGTTTAGTTTGCTTTTTTTCCAATAATACATTTTTCAATAACGAAACAAACTACCGACTAAAGTTGTATGTGGACTCAAACAAAAGTATCTTCTACAGAACTTGACAGGTCTTACTTTGACTGTTTCATACTACATATGAGGGAGAAATAGAGTACATACATACATTTAGAAAAAAAGTATTTGAGTTAAGAAGCATCGAGCCATATTTGAGCTAATACAATACTTAATTTTAGCACCACTATCATAAAACTGCACGTTTCCCATTTGTTTGTACTGGAAACTATCTTACCCGAGGGAAAGCAGTTCTTGTGCTTTGGGATCCATTGGATCCATAGCTGTAGATATTTCAGGCAATGCAGATCTCATTGTATAAAAATTGTCCAATTTTTCTTTCGTTCTTTCGAGGCTGAATTTGCATCCGCGCAGGAAAGATAAAAGCCATTGGTCATCTGAAAATGACGATATTCACATAAATTTAATTCATTATAGATAATATTGATGAATTATTAATAACTTTAGAATAGGGCATCCAATACCGGACCCTTTTTCTGATACCGGGATTTCGGGATTGACTTTTTTCCAATCCCGGCATCGTGGAATTGAAAAAAAGTCAGGTTTGTATGTTTTTAATTTTATGCACTGATTCCTCGATTAACGTAGTATTTATTGATCATTGATTTGATTGATTGATCATATAAAATGTGTGGATATGTTCAAAAAAAGCGTAAAAGATCATTTATGATACTCATCTACTATTGTAGGTATAATAACCAAATAATGACAATTATGCACACGTGCAATTACATAAAACAATCGTCATATACTTTTTAAAGATGTAAGTATCTCTTATTCGATTTTTGTGTGTCCTGTTGGACTCGAATCAATTTAACACGATGTCAATAATATTTAATTAAATTACTACACATAAAATATTTTTGTTGATCAAATACTAGGTATATCACGAATATTCTTATTTGTATATAAAGTTAGTTTTAAGAAGTGAATACAAATATTTTGCATTCAGACATTTTGGAAGTCACTTAATTAAGTAGTAAAATAAACACTTACTTATCTTGAAATTATCTCGTATTAAAATTATAAATTTTCGGATTGTATTTTATTAAATTTTATTAAAGATAGTTTTGATTATTCAAAATTAAAAACATTACAGTAAGATGAAAAAAACATTACCAGCCACGTGCAAGTGGCAAGCATAAAAAATGATTCCAACCTTTTTTTGTGGACAATGTCGCAAAAAACAATAAATTGTCAAGCAAAATTGTCTATTCCGGTCTAAAGCTGATTTGAATTATAAGTGAAAGGGAGAGTACAATACAAATATTAATTTTGTATATAGAAAAAAATTATTTATATACATAAATCAAAATAAGTTACACCGGAAACGTTTTTTATTCGTATAGTTCATCGGGTAAGAATTTACAGTTTAAATATGAATTAATTTTTGATATTTCATAGCTTATTTCGGGATTTGTACTAATTCAATCTCGGGATTTCGATATTGCATGGAATCCCTAATTGAAGCCCTAACTTACATTCGGGGAGCACACGTTTGATTATTTTATCATACCCATTGTATAATTTTATATAAACTATCATATTTCATCGTGTGCAAAAGGATTTTTTAAACTAGTAATGTGTTCTTTTCTTTGTATTGTAATATCATATTGTAATCGGCGTATACCAATCTCAAGGTTGACATTTGATTCCTGAGCCGTAGTACACAAGAACAGAGCTTTAGCAACTAGGTCACGCTGCAACATTCAACTATAATAAATGCCTATATAAGATAGATTGGTAGAATTTTCATAAAACTACTAAATATTATGGTTTGCCTATTATGTGAATATTTACCCGTTCTGGCATTTATGTGTTTTTGCTTTGATAGCCAATCTCTAATGCTCTGAAGATCTTGTTCTGTCCTGGAAGGATCTTCATTCAACTCTGCTTTAGCCAGAACAGTTAACTCTGGAGAAATCGCTCTTACTTTCATTGTTCTTTTCTTAGTTTACCTAATGGACAAAAATAATTTATACAATTATTTTAAACCTTGCTAAAACAGTGCGATTATCTTTCATTAATTTCGTCATAAAACTCATTGTTTTAAAATGTGGAAAATTACGATAAATAAAAATTTTCACCAAATAAGATAAATTATCAATGTTCAGGTATTGCGTTTTAGCAGCGCATTATAAATTATTTACTTGTTAATTGAATCAGATGACCTTGACAAACAAGTTAACCATCCCTTCTAAATATGTTATTATTTAATATTAATATAAAACTTCTAATGCTGATTAAAGGTAAAAGTATAGTCGTTCCTGGTTGTTAGTTTTATAGAAGTATATCTCGTTAAGAGGAATAAGTTGGTTTTTCTCTCGTTTCATGAAAATCGTCAATCGTTTTCCGTCGCCTAAAAAATATGAAACGTCGAAATAAATAAAAATCTTATAATAATTGCACTCTCAAAGTATTTGTTTACACTATTGCACTTTTATTTAAATGGAAATAGTAAAGGTACTATTTATTACTCTTATTATTTTTTTTGAGATTTTTTTGTTAAAAGACGTATATAATAGAATTTATTGTTGCCTAATTTTTAAGAAAAAATATATTTAGCAAAATTCTACTTTAACTCTTTGGTACATTATTTTTCTTACCCAATTTACTACCTATTTACCAAACACACAAGAAAGTTTTTTTACATAAAACTTATTTAATGGAATATTAACAATCTTTCGATTTTTATATAAGCAGATAGATATATTAGCAGGAAATATTATATCAAATTCATTATACATGATATTTAAATAATCCTGGCTGAGTGACAATTCCATGTCAATTTTTTATCAATGTCAGATAATCACCGAGTAAATCAAGATAAAATTATTGATATTCTGTAATCTACTATTATAGGCTTAATATAATAACTAAAATAAACAGGTGTTTCTTAAACCGGGCTATGAATAATTAGTCATTATTTTATATAACTTTATGATTTGTTTGTTTCTTATATAATGTTATACTGGTGTCTTTGAAGGTTATGTAAGAAGTCATTGTTGACATGGGCATAGAAAAAGAAAACTTTTTTTTGTACTTTATTTTTGAAAATACAACCGGGCGAGGAATATTTGTCACCATTTTAGTGCAACACTACTTATTACACGGGGGATACGTTCCAGAGACTACAGTATAACAAAAGATATAGCGAACGTATAAAAATGAGAGATATATTCCATTACCGAAAATATAAAATTCTCAAATTCAAAAATAGTTCGAATATTTTTTTTGTTTAAATATAAAAATAGTTTCATGATATACTTATATCGACTGTAGAAAGAAAAAAGGACGTAACCCACACAAAAAAATATTGAGTTTAGCCCAAACATAACGTGTATTAAATTTTATACATATATCTATGTATAAATATGGTGTATAAGCACATTTTTTGTGAATAGTTTTTGGTGTGGGTTACGTCCTTTTTTCCTTTCTACAGTCGATATACTAAGTAATAAATTGACATGATTTGTAATTTAAATTGAATTTAAATAAAATTCTGTAAACAGACATTAAAAAATAGGTGGCAGAGAGGGAATAAAATCGAAACAAAGAAAAGAAATTTACCAAACCAACATAGAGTAATGCATGAATTATGAACACCTGCATCTCAATATTCGCCAAATATAAAAAATGACGAAACCAATATTCACAAAGGGCCAAAGTTTTTTTTAATATAATTGTATAATACATATAATGTGTTTTATAATACTTGAAGAAACAAACAAATCAGCGTAAAAAAATAAATAGTCCATTTTCTTAACCCTTCATAGGACAAAACGCGAAAACGGTCGATATATCGACCACCTCCTTTAACGACTATAATTCATACGGTGTCCATAGAACTATTAACCTTAGTACTCAAAGACGGTATCGATAAAGATTTTTAATTTATTTATCGACCATCTAACATAAAGTGTGCACCAATCACTCGCAAACAATTATACGTAAGTGGTTGATAAATCGACCATTGCGTATTCGCGATCACAGCTGGAACAAGATTTGTATAAAACATTTGATTTTGCAAATGATATTTTTATGTTTATATTGTGTGTTGAGGGAAAAGCTAATTATATAATTATTCAATGTGCATTTATTTATCGATTTGCAGTATGTTTTTCAATTAATAAATCACCATAAATTATGGTTTTTCCAAAATTTTATATAAGTATTTTATATTTTAATGGCAAATATATTGTTCAATACACAATATGTAATTCTAAATAATATAGTTCGCAGTTGATTTCGGAAAAAATTTAATATGCCCTATAAAGAGTTAAACCTTGCAAAAGCAGGGTAAAAAGAGAATCGGGTTCAATCGTTAAGAAAGAAGTTCTTTGGCATATTCCACAATTTATTTTATGTATAATATGAATAGTTTCGATAAAAGACCAAAAATTAGGATTATTGCATATTTTTTTCAAGTCATGTCCACTCACTTTGCGAAGCATATGGACTCCCAAAGGAATATCTAAACATCAGCTGTTTTGTGAGAACTGATAGATATTCAGTCATTTCTCATTTTTGAAGGGCTATGCTTCATTCGTTGAAGATGAAATGAGATGAAATTCGGGATGAAATGTAAATATCCCAGACATTAAACATTAAGACTGACAATATTTTATTGTAGTACTATTTCTGATTGTTATAATATTAATTTTTGTACAAATGTAATATTTGCTTTTAATATCAATGACTTTTAACATAATAATTAAGTATGCAAATTTACCTGCAAAATTTTATCCAAAATCAAACTGCTTATTCAATCTCTCTTGTATTATTGATTGTGTTTTCTGTGGCACTATTGCTCCTTTCGGGATATGAATTCTCAGTAACTGTTTGATATCATTTTTTTTATATATATTGGTAACTGCATTATAAGTATGATTGATAACCAATATCTATGTATGTTAGGGAAGTGCCAACCTGCATGGCCATTTTCAAATACATTTTTATCACACAGAATATTTTCAAAAACATTAAAATAATAACAAAATTTACCTTTGTGTACAACATTATAAAATTTATGGGTGTTTAGGAAAATGTGTAATCAGCCCGGTTGCAGCAATAAATGTAAAAATAATTAGCAGGTATTAAAAAATTGTTAATTTTTCTTCTCTACATCTGGATATGCAGAATGCACGAAATAAAGTTTTAAAAAGTCGGTAATACTTGAATGACACACCACGTGTATTGAAATTTAGGGTGTAAAGCTTCCCTTATATTTGATTTTAAAATCTCATCCTCCTGGAATTCTTGAAAACTCTTAAAAGGAATATTTTTGCAAATCTGTGTCTCTGTGAAAATGGGACTACAAGAGATCTATTTCAAGCACATCCTAATCCCATGCTTATTATATATCACAATGATATTTAAAAAGAGAGGTTGAGCCCATGGTGGAAGAAGTATAAGTGAGCTGGATTGTATGTGACGAAAGATGTTTATAAGAACCAAACACTTCCAGAAAACCTATGGAGGACTTCATCCCATATAGGATAGATAACCATGATAATGATAATCTATTTGGAACCTATGTAGAAATGTATTACATAGTTTGTCAAAATTATGTTGTAAAATCTTAAGAATGTTAGAATTTAATCTTTTTTCTAATACAATTAGTAGGAAAGTTGTAAATCAATTGAAAAATCTATGATTTTTTAAATCTTTTAATGCTTAAAACAATCTATATCAATTTTTCAGCAGGTATGTATGCAACCCACAATGCACCTACTTCTTCGTTTTCTGTCTATCTATCTGTATCATTTAAAATAGCAAAATAATCATTATCCCGATTCAATAATATCCATCAGTAAAAACAATAGAAAACATTCGATTGTTTACCATTGAAGTAAAAAAAACACTTTAGACACAATGGCAATTTGTTCACTTCTGTCCCTGTTTTATGATCAGTTTATTTATTAACATCATGATATCATTAGTGCGTAGGTGTCTTTAATCATTATAATAATATATTATATAACTGATTAGACTTAAATACATAAATTCAACAAACAAATAGCAGTAGATAAGTTCTTAACTCTACCTTAAATGCAATATAACATTATTGTTATCTCTGTTTGTTACTATTTATTGAGAAAGGCTTTTCTACATTTAATATGATGATTTAAGTGCTAATCAATGTTGATTTTGTGGGTTTTCTGCAATCTGCTCATCGTTTAACGATCAATTAATATTCTAAATGACATCTATATTCACAATTCTCATACTAAATTACTCAAAAAAGCATTACTACTCATGTATTTAAATTTAAATACCTCGGTTTTCCATCCTTTAAAGTTATATGAACATTCTTGTTTTTTGACGTAGAAAATCATTTTTTTAATTTGTTAAGAAGCTAGGGCTGCCATAAGAAAGAAGACCACTCATTCATGTAGAAAAGTGTGCACGTATACATTTTGTATACTTGATATTTGTGTATTCCTCTACTCTGACTCTATTTAAATTGAAAACAATTGCAATAATGTTGTGGCAGCCTTTGTGACATCTGTTCATTTGCTTGTTAATAAAATAACAATAGTTCAACATTTCGAATTTTAAAAAAACACTGTTCATTTTATAGATGTCCATGCAATGAATTTAATAAAAAAATACCACACACATTCATAAATAATTATCCTCGGTGTGCCATTAGCTCGCTTCATTATTGTAGCATCTGACAGGTTAAAAATACATAACTACCAAACAAATATGTTTGTTGGAGCAGAAATAGTAACCGAATATGTTATGTTTATTATTGTTACTATGAATATATTGCTACTATGTTATGTTATGTTATGCTATGTTTATTCTGAGCAGGATTAAAACGAAAAATTCAAAACTCGTTTCAGCTTCTCGACAGACTGTCAAGTTAAGGTTTACATTATATCTTCTTTGAATACCTTTTTGATTTGACTGTTAGTTGATCCTTCCTTTTCCACATGATCTAGGTTTTCTTTATGGTGTATGTGTTACTCTTTTTGTTATAATTGTGGCAGGGGTGCAGAAAAACTATAAATCCCCCTAATGACAAGAAGCAACTGTGGACCTACAGCATGTAAAGAAAGAAACACAGGACATACTTGCTTTATGCTATATATTATAATACAGTAGTTTTGTTTAAATAAGAACAAAAGTTATCATAAAAAATATTCGTATATTTTCAAGTAATAGTATACATATTTTGTTTTCAAGAATTCTTTAATTATTAGTAAATACCTAACAGTGTTTTATAAATAATTAATATTTCACATCAGTTGATCGCACTTACAAAAAGTTCATGACTTAAAGGCACTATCACAGATACAACTGTCACCTCGTCAATATTTTGACGCGACGTCATCGCTCCTCGTTAAACCATATTCTCTTTGACTTATCAAAATAGTTAACAAAAACTCTCAAAAACTCACACAGGGCTCCCCAATTCAAATTATGTACACGAATAACTATTTTTACAGATGAAACATTTCATAATGATAATACAACTTGGTTCAAACTATAAATAACTAAGCATATCATCAGCATATGTCACTAGTGGTAAGAGCTTTGTCCTAGCAATCAGATGATTCGTGTTACAAGTACTGGCAAGATCAATATTCAATCAAACAATTTCAATTTAGCATTTGAAATTTTGGACATAGGTGTCCATGATATTTATTTCTCATTGAGTCGATCTCGAGTGTCTTAAAATATTATCATCATGCTTATATCACGTGATTTTAAAAATTCAAAATAACTGTGCGTATTTGTAATGCCAAATATTCAAAAAAATCTTTATGCACGATATGAATAATGAGATGTCAAATTTTAATGATTTGTTTAAAATATTTTGAAAGATAAAATAAAAACAAATTATTATTGACATATATGACAAAAGCAGCCATTTTTATAGTGACAAGTTATGTTATATTCAGTTATTGTAGCTTTTGTGAGTTCTACAAATGTTTTTACATTTATTTAACGTAAAAAACTCAGACTATTGATAAATGAATCAGTATTATTTTTGGGAGCCCTCTACTGGTAATAAAAATTAGAATATGGACACATTGTAAACAGATTAAACCAATTCAAAACTAAGCGATAGTATATTATTAAGTCGTTAGTAACTAAATTATGTTTCTACAAGCTATACGAAAGTGAAACAATAGTATTATTCTTGCTTCGTCATACACATTTACACTTATGCCAAGTTAACGTGGTATGGTAGGTTTATAAGCTAACACTATAGCAAGACTGCACCGACAAATGATTTCAACTTATAATTAGTAATTGTTTTTTAAAACTTATGGTTTAAACTAAATTATAAATATGGCGTTTTGATTATAAAATTAAGACTATGAATAATTTTTATGATATTTCATAGTAATAGTTTGTATAAGTAGTATCCATAATATAGACGAATTTTTAAATAAATATGTGATAAAGAGTTAGCATCACAAAAAATTTGCTAAAATTCTTTTTCTATATTTCAATTTATGACAATAATTGCGGTAAAATTTTTCTCTAATATTCAGAACACGACACGTAATATTTGTGTATATTTAAACTATAAATTACCTGCTGTATGTATCTTCAAGGGAGTTCTATATAATTATACATACTTTTTACACATTATAATTATTATAAGAGTGATGTATTTTATTTCTATACAATTACCATTATTATGTCCAAACACACACATCTAAATTACTACTATTTTTTAATTATTATTAACTTATATTAATAACCTTTGGCTACACATTACAAACATTTATTTCCAACTATAAAAATATGTTTCTACTTAAATTAAAACATATTTACAAAAAAACTAAATTAAAATAATGCAGTTGACACATTTAAAGGGGCACAAAACAATCAATAAATAATTAACATTGAATACGTAAATGCATAATACTTTATGGTCTAAGAAATATCGCTGTCCCTCAGTTTTTTTTTGAAACAATTAAATCAAACATTTACTGAAAAAATTGCCCAAATTTTAAGGTATTCAAAAATAAATACAGTGAGACTCCGATTGAACCTTTCTGAATAGACCAACAAAAAAATCCAAATAGAAGTAGAAAAAAATGTAGATTTGGAGTAAAATAAACATATTCGTTATTAAAAATCACATAAATTGGTTTGATTCATATTTTGGGCTGTTTATATAAAACTTTTCTAAAATTATAAATTTGATTTGAAACTATAAATTGACTTTTTCGTCTTGTAATTCATCAATAATTAGCTTTTTAGTCCCTCAATGTAACTCATAAGCATTTTTTTTTGTTGGATTTGAATGAATTGAATTTACTTTTTCATTGGAGAGTAAGTCATCGGATAAATTTTGTTTCATTTCAATGATTTTCATGAATTGAATTAAATGTGTTTCTAAATTTAATTGAGCCATAATTATTTCAGATGTAAATTGCAGGAAATGAAAACATAAAAGCGGATATAAATTGTATTTAAAATGAAATGAGACTACAGAAATGGCAAGCAAATTGTGGGAAAATGTGAATTCCAGATATGTAAAATCGGAGCTCACTGTATTACTCATTGAGAAATAAATTACTTCTACGAAATCATAATGACCATTATCAAAAAATTCAATAATATGGTACGGCATTACACTTTTAACAGAGCATAAAAATCGTTTTAATTCATTTTACCAAAAGTAAATATGTCCACAAAACCAGTATTACATTGAAATTTCTTCAGTTTTTTGTGGTGTAGTCTTTCAATGTACATAGATAACATAAATATATTATTATCTATTAATTCTGTAGATGTTATTATTTAAAATTAATGCACATATGATAAAAAACACAGTTTTAGCACATAAAATGAAAAAATCAGATTCTACTTTAAATACTTTCAAAACAACAAATTTTATTCAATATCATTACCATTGATTTAATGCCTTCAACGATTGAATCCTTAAAATAGCTGGTTAATAATTCTTTCCATTGATAGTGATGTAAATATTAGACATAAAATTCTTCCAATAATTAGCTTCCATAATGTAATGTTTTTATAATATTTTATGGCTAAACTTCTATCAGGTCTTTCAAGCTGCATTAACAAACATTCAATATCGATCCCATTACAACTTATGAGTAATACATTATATTATTTTGTAATAGTAATGTTTCTAGTTTCTAAATTGTAAGAATCAATTCATTATTTTCATATATTTAAAAATACCAAACATTATTATTTATTTAAGTGGTAAGAAATGGTTTCACTACGCCATGTTCACTGTAACATATCAAAAGTCTTCAAACAGATGCATTTCTTCTTTATCTAAAGAGCGAGCGCCTTTCCAATCTGTCTCGGGGTATTCGTCAAAGTTGCTGGTGTCTCCTTCATAAAGTACTTGGGGCACAATTGGGGGCTAGAAAATAAATTACATAATTTTAGAAGACTTCTTTACCTTCAAAATGTGTGGCAATGACTTTTAGAGATCATTAATGGAATAGAGACATAAAAATGTTCTCAAAACGAAATAACTTGAGATAAGTTTTATTTATTTACTGTAGATGTCAGTAACAAAATTATTTTATATTAATTTAAAATGATTATTATTACCTGCATTTTTCTTAGGTAAACGTCTTGCCAATCCAAATGCTTGAACCATCTATGTCTTTTAACATCATCAGATCCACACTGAAAAAATACATATTATAAATTAAATTAGATTCATATTTATAATTGAAAAAAATAATAATAAATATACCATTGAATTACGCTACAAAATTCGTTACAATTAATTATTAATTACCTTCATGTTTCCAAGACGCTTCGTTCTATCTGGCACTAAAAGTCGTTTGATGAGGTCTTTGGCTACTAAATCCAGATGACGAGCCCACTCCACCTTTCCGCTCAAGATCTTTTCATATATGCCAAATGGATTGTTGTCATAAAATGGAGGATAGCCAACAAGCATCTCATAGATTAAAACACCTGAAAAATACAAATTTGTCGAATCATAATATCTATATATTATATTTATTATGAATCTACTTCATGGAGAACAATTTTATTCTATTTTTTTTGAGGAGCTTTATTATAAATAATGTAGATGGCAACGCTATACTAAAAATAGCTTATTTTCATGAAACACTTCTCTAGATTTTAATAACTCAATTATTTTCCAAAAACAATTATGCCATTGATGACAAATAATCTTATCTGTGTATCCCTTATGGAAACAATTAATACTCCTAATGTGACATATCACTTGAGCTTTCTTACTCTTTCAATGGACAAATCTTGTGTAAAATGTATTAGTAATTCTCACCTAAAGCCCACCAATCAACAGCCTTGTTGTGTCCTTTTGATTGAATAATTTCAGGCGCCAAGTATTCCGGAGTACCGCAAAGAGTCCACGTTCTGTCCACCAGCTTTTTGGCGAATCCAAAGTCAGTGATTTTCAAGTGACCGTCTCTGTCCAGCAAGAGATTCTCCGGTTTCAAATCACGGTAGACAATGGACTTTGAATGGAGGTAGTCCAACGCGCAGACTATTTCAGCAGCGTAGAAGTTTCCTGAAAAACAAAAAGCAATTGTAATGCTTTTAGATTATTAAATGAATTAAGTAGATCAAGGCTATTTTTTCAATAAGATTTGTGATTGAGGTTGACTTTGATGATATTCATAAAAATATTTCCAATGCCGTGCCAAAACATCTAAATATTTCATTAGGATTTAAAATTAAATGTTAGCTTCTTTTTGCTGTGGAAGGACCGAAATAATTATTTTCAAAATGTGTCAACAAGCAGCAAATTCAAAAATATTTTTTATTTATTGTTCATATATTTTGAAGACAAGCATTTTTGTTGATGCTTTTATTTCTAAAATTAAGTATTTATAAATTATTTAATCATTATAAGTATATTTATAAATGTACACTCTGACTTATCGTGTACTAATCTTTGGCAGGAGATATTTCATAATTAATTTCCAGTGTACATACTAAATTTTCGTAAACAACATTAACAGAAACTTTGATTGACAGCAACAGATGTCTCTAACAGTAAAATAAACGTTTTGAATCATCTTATACACCCCCTTCGTTATTTCAAATATATTTTTAACAGTGACATGATAATTTTATTTATAAATTATAACATTTTTTCTCACAGTACGGATGTATTTAAAATAGCCCTTTTTAGGTATTGTTTTTTTGCATAAGATACTATGATTAAATAATTCATCCAGATTATTTTTGGGCATGAAATTGGCACAATTTGTGGGAATAAGTTTGTGTACGCTTTAAATCAATATTCTTCATTTTGAAAATCTTTGAATATGGTGGAAATATATTATAGAAACATATTTGGTATTCATCAATCCATTCGAGGTGCGATTAAAATACTACAAAAAATATGGTTAAATTAGGAAAATTATCTTATATGGCAATTAGTTATTTGATGCAGTGCTCGAAATGAACGGGAGCGGACTCAATAAAATGATGTCAATTTATTTAAATGAATATTGAATGGATGAGTGTGATGTTTCATCTCTTCGCACACTACTCAATTCTGAAAACGAGACATAAAGAGACTGATTAGAAGTCGACTAGTCCACAATAATTCGTTCTTTTGTCTTTCCCTCTCCGAATAAGAAGGTTTAACAATCGAATTTTAAAAATAAGTCCTTTTAATAAAAATACAATTTACGCTCTCAATTAGGATGTACTCCATGTGCTCCGGTATCGATAACGGACATTACTTAACAAAACTTCATAGTTACAATTAACTAACTTAACAAAACCTAGACAGGGCAAATATCATAACATTATTTATTTTATTGTTCGAATCACGGGAAATACTGACGGAATTTGGTATCACCCTCTGCAACTTGATATAGATAGCATAATTTGTATAAAACATAAAGCTATAGAAATTTTCCATAAATTAATGTGTCTCTATCGTACAGACGAGACGATTGAATTTATATTTCGCAGATTTTATTTATATATTTTGTTGGTTCAATAATTTTCATCTAATGAATATTTTATTTGTAACTGCAATGCGTTTTATTTTTCAATGATTGCATTGTTAAGAAATCAATTTATTATACAACAGTGGCGTAAATTTTTATCATTTCAACTACAGAATAATATTCGGAATCTAGCACCATTTTTGTAAAAAAACAAACTGTATTGCTGAGAAAAATACATCCACTTATCATATTAATAAAATATATATGTGCGAAAGACACACGTGTTAAATCTTTTTGTGTTCAATTATTTTTCAGTTCTTCTGAAAATTGGGTTGATGGCATTCATTTTCTTGTAAAGCAGTGATATATTTCAACGTTTGATCATTTAAAACAAACATAATTTGTTTAATTTATTGCTACGTGGATCAATTTATATAAATATGTCGACAACGATATTCAATTTATTATTTCCATGAAAGAAAAGTGCAAAGGCGGGCTTTGAGTCTGTCATGGCAGACATTCGGTCGTCTGCCAAAAGAATGAATTGACACGATCCAAGCTTCGGTAAAGTAAATGCTTTTTTTCATCCAAGTAAGTAATACTTACTTGCAAATTGAAGAGGCGGAATGTTTTGTATTGTATATTCCTAATTTATACCAGATGGTGACGTGTGGATTTTCTCACACCGTCTGTTAAAATTTAAATAGAAGCAAATGGTACAAAAACAATTCAAATGCATGAGTACATTTCGAAAGAGCAAATAAAATGTATTCACAATAGCTTTAGAATCAACAATTGCAGCAAGTACAGTAAAATATTCTATATCGAAATCTTTCTAACTTTGCAGATATTTCAGATAATCTGTATATTATTTTGGAGTCCAGCTACTGAAATATATTTCACTTATTCTTCTATAAAAGCATATATTTCGCATGCATGAAGTTGCGTTTTTTTACTGCTCATGTTAATCGGTCTTTTATCAAAACAAGTGTACAATTAACCCTCCTCATCAGTTCGCAAGTTAGTTTGGTTGGGCTTCATAAATATGATATTATTAACAATTGTTAAAGTCTGTTCAACTATTTTAGACGTCTCCACAGGGAAAATTTTTAAGCCGACACCGGCGAAATTAAAACCATTATCCGCAATAACGTGAAATCAAAAGTTTCATAATATATATTTCAAATTTGCTATTTTTCCATCCAAACTATAGTTGTCATACTTTTAAGAACAGAGCTCTCTGTAAAATGTTGGTATCTCCCATAATCACGTAAACATCGCACCCTTAGTTTTAGACTATTGCAAATCAAAAATTTGACATTTTGAGTTAATGATGCAGAAAGGTTGAAAATATCATTATTTACCTGGTCTAAGACTATCACAAGTCTAAATGAATTCTACGGAAATACAAGACAGAATGAATAGGCTTAAAAAAATTAAAAATTTTAGTGTGTGACATTTAAAGACTATTTTGTGTTGCTGTAGTCTAATATCATTAATCAAAGTTTTATTGAATTTTAGACTATGACATCTTGAATTATCATAGTTCCGGAATAGACAAAGTAAGAACAATAAACAAAAACAGCGTAATTGTGAAGCATTCAGTAACAACGCTGATCAAAAATATTTTGGTTTAATATGAAAATAGCTTAAAAACAAAAAAAAAGTATTTAATTAACACTTTGTATATTGTTTTATATGATATGTATATTATATAAAAGAAGTTTTATGTTCTTTTCTATTAGTTTATAATGATAATATTGTATGCATAGTCAAAATAGTCATAGTCAAAATAGATTTTTCTACATAAAACTTATTTCATCCAAAAGTAGACACCCTGATACACATTGAGAAAGAAAATTGGCTTAGTACATACATTTTCAGATATAGTTGAGAAGGTTTGAATGTTAAAATCGAATTATATCAGAAAACCATTTTTTGACTAGTCATAGTCTAAAACTAGGGGTGCGATATATTATCATATTTCGCATTACGTTCATGGGTTTATTATTTTACTAAAATTAACATTAATATCAATGTTTAAAATTCTTGGAAAGAGTGTATGCGTACACACATACAGACTAAGAATAAAACTGAGCTAGCCTTCTGTTTTCCTGATTAAACGACTCGAATTGAATAAAATTAAATAACACGCGACGTCTAAAAAAAAATTTCGAAGATAAAACAGATTCACGTTTGGCTGTTGCCGCATCTTATCTGTTTGGAAAATTTTATTTCGGGAACACTTGTATAATTCGTGATTTATTGGATTTTATTGGCTTATTTATAGATGGCGTGTTTTATTTTTCCTGCGCTTAATACTCACTCGATTCGATATTTGTTTATTGATTTCGCGATCTTAGACGCAAATACTAAATATGTGAGCTCAAAAAGTCGTACCATCACTTATGAAGCTCGATATAATTTTGCTACAGTTTGAAGCAAATAATAAATCTAAATGATAAGATGTAACGAAAACTAGGCTAGAATGGGAAAGTCAAGGTGAGAATTTAATCATAATACCTTATAGATTTTCATTCAATCTTTACTTGGGTGCGTACATTTGACTACTATAATTAACTTGACGCATAATTCGACCACTCCCAGTTGATAGCGGTAAAGTTTTCTTTTGTGACTAATTCAATACCTGTATCACTTATACTACAATGAACCAGGCGTTACGTTTCTGTGGAAAAACATGCCAACTCAAAAAGCGTCCGGTTTTTCCCGAAAAACGCGACGTCCGAATTTCTGGGAAATTGGAAAATACATCGGCGACCAGTACAGTCGTTTGCCGCGCCTCAGCGGCTCTCGGCGTCGCTTGAAATATGATTGTGTTTAAAGTCGCCCTCAATCATCTGGCAAGACATAAATGGGACGCAGAAAAATCACCAAGCTCAGCGCATCTCAAACCAAGATACTGAGAATCTTAGATGAATAGAATAGTATCCAAAGAATTTGTAACTTAAAGTACCAGATATAAATTGAGCAGAGTAAAGTGATTTACTTGAAGTTATAAAAGCCTATCCTACTAGAATTGTGATAACAATTTTTATACTATATGTTTGGATATCTTATTATGGACCGAGATTTAAATTAATAAATACTAATAATATGATTATTTGTTAAAATAAGTTTTACATTACATTATATGAGCTAGAAATAAGAAAAATATTGCTTCATTAAAAAAATATTGACAGTTTTATTGTATATTTTTATAAAAATTATATTCAAGCCTCATTTTTCAAATTAGCAAAGAGGTCCATTTGAGTTATAAAAATTAAATAATTTGGTCAATGTCCTATTCATTACTTACACACAACGAGGCTCTGTAATGAAAAACATTGAAAAGCGCTGAAGCTACGATCAAAATAAAATGTGTTCCCCTATTTATAAAGATGAAATTTAACGACAGATTGTGATGAAACACAAATTGGACGAGTGTTTTTTTCACACGGACTCTGCTCAATTCAGAATAATTGTATCATTTTTTTTTTTTTTGCAACAGACTATTTTCATCATATATTTTTTTTATTAGTGACATTTCCAACAAAACGTTATTTGTTTTAAATTAACAAAATAAAAATGGCGGACTAAAAATATATTTCGTTTCGTCGTAAATCTAACTTGTATAACAAAGGGATCTCATTGGACGGAAAAATTGATATAAAACGTCATAATGAAATACATTTGACATTTTCGAATTTCAAAATACTTCGTAATATATCAAAATCTAAGTCTTACCAACATAAAAAACAAACCCAGATATAAAAAAGATATTTCTATTTAATTTTTAATTATGCACTATTCGGAACAATGATAATATGCCACAAGTTCATGCCAGCTGCTATGCGTCCTGTAATGTGATGGTTGCATAATTATTTCGGTATAGTTTTGAATAACTAGTGTATTTATGATCATGTTTTACCTTTCGATATGTCCCTGTACGCCACTGGCTATACAAAAAAAAATATTCCAAATATTTTTAGATTTTCACCTGACCTACGGCTACCCGCGCAATCTTTTACTTCGAGGTCATTTTCTAATGGAAACATATATTAGATTATTTTAGGTCACTGAAGCCCAGCTAAAGTCATGAATCTAAATTCTTAAATGAATGTCACCAGTATTTTTTAATTTTATTTAAAAAAATATAGCGATAATTGCTGATAAATTTTTATACACTATTTATTTTGAATTAATTTGATTAACATTTTTCGCACAAACACAGTGCTCCTCGTTTAACAGTAGACTTAAAATAAAGTTAATGTTTAAGTTTTAAGCTGCGCCTCCTTTGTCTGTAAATATAACATATTTATACAAATATGTTGTTTTAAGAATCAACTGCTGTCGATATTCAGCTTTAATTTCAAAACCTTAACTATATATACACTTGACCTTTCATAATTTGAGAAAAACGCTAAGCATAAATTAAACCAATATTTAATAAATTACACAATGATTAAACTGTGTACGCCCCTGGACAAATAAATAAATCTCTACACTAGGTACGTTATTTTATGGTTGATATCTCCTAGTCCACTCTATTTTTTTGTTGTAATCGATATAAGTGAAAACAGTATTTGATTTATTTATAATTAAATCAGAATCAAGTGCAGCGGTCTCTATGTCAGTGAGACTTAAATACTTGTGGGGAACTAATCAATACAGATGGCAACACAGACAGAATGGCAATACTGACAGGAAACGTAGACACGGCCGAGCGTTCTTACGATAAAAACAGACGTCAATACTCTCTCACTATCCGTTGACTGAATTCGTTCCGTACATACTTCCAGACAGGTTAGCTAACGCTCCATTCTTAAAGTTAATCTCGGTAATTATACAAGTTAGGAACACGATTCTTAAACACGTTTATGCAAATTGTAATAAGGTCACAAAAGGTATTAAATAGGTTTAGTCACTAACGTCCCGTGTTTTGGCTTACGTTATCATCCAGTCTGAAGATGTCCAAAAAGCCAAACCCACATCGCTTATGGTAAAACGTTAGGAATATAAATCTTGTACTATTTAAATAGGATAATATAAATCTATAAAGAACGTACACAGTGTAAATTGTATTAATAAAAAAGTACCAAATAATTGCTTCCTTTGCTATAATCAAAGGAGGGTAAAGGATGTCCTCGACTAACGACCGAGATACGTTCCTGAACTTTGGTCGTAAGTCGAATTCCTTACAAAATATTAAAATTAAATATTGTTCGGTTCAGGTCAGTTTTGGCGGCGTCAATTTCATTTGTGGAAATAAAGCAACTGCAACCAAAAATGACACGGACACATTTTAACACATCAAAGCGCGCCATATTGTAGCTGTCAAACGACAATCACAATATTATCGCAAATTGGTGCGATGATCCTCTGTTTTTAATAAATAAAACAGAGAATAAAACGTTGTGAACACAACTTTATTATTTTCTCTCTAAAACAAGTTGATAAAATAAGTTTATGCCTGCAAGAATTGCGTTAATATTCCTTTTTGATTGCAATGTTGTTTTACTTCAGGAATAAATAGATTCAAAAAACAGTATTCGAAAAAAAATGGACTACCTGTATATTTATTACTAAAACATGTGTGCTCGATTATTGTGAATGATATTTTTTTCGCTGTAAATAAACTCTTCAAGATATTTTTATCGAGAAATTCTTAGAAAGACATCATTTAATTTTTTTCTTGCTTTCTGTAAACAAATTTCAGAAGTTGTATTTTTGTAGATTAAAATATTAAAAAAACGACACACTTCGAATAGTAAATAGTTTTATTACTGCGGTGTAATGTGGTCATTATTTGTCCCAGAAGAAAAAGATAAAAATTTCAGTCAATCCTTCTACATGTCAATTTGAAAAAATGTTCATAGGATATGAGATATTAAAAATATCTAAATTATCATTGAAAATAAATAAACATTTTGTAACCATGTCCGCTCTTACAGTGGAGTATATGGCCTCCTAATGGGGGTATCTCAACATAAGTTTTTCTAAGAGAATTGTTTATTACTCAATTGCTCAAACTCTCATTTGCAATGAGAGTAGAGATGGGCTAGGACAGAACTAGTTATTAGCTAATGGCTCTCGCTACTCCCCGTTTTTTAGGATTGGCTGGGTAGGATTAAATTTTAGACATCACAAACATCCATGCCTTCGAACGATAATCGATGAATCGATTGAAACATCAATTTATGAAAATGTTAGAACTGGGATTCGAACACGTGAGATCCGTAACCGGAGCCAACGATGTTGAACATTATACCACGGACCCGGCTGTGTTATTACAAGATATAAATTGGAATCTGAAAGCGCACGTGTGTGAAGCATCACGTTTATTTGAAAGAATAATAAACTAAAACCTTTCTTACTATTTTTCTAATTCAAACTTTATTAAAGTTAGTTTAGTTTTATTGGTAAATTTTCATCGATAAATTATATATTGTAAAAATATGAAACGGGTCCCATAATAAATTCATCTACTCAGAGTGATATTACTTTTTACTGCGAATTTTTCTTTGTTAAGTTTCGAATACCTCTTGCAAAAAAAAAATGGAATAAACCCGGTATAAAAAGTTCTTAAACTCCGAAATTTATTCAGCTGTGCGGCAAGTTTTTCTTTGAGATTGATACGAAAGGTTACTTACCTTAAAGCCGCATCAATGTTATGATTATTCCAAGCTTTCAAACTTGAGATCAATATACGAAAGCTTTTTTAAAGTTCAGCGACTTTTCGGCAACTTTTATTAGTTTGTTAGCTACCTGCGCCGATACTTTTATTTATATCGGATGTATGCATAATAATTTGTAAAGCTTCTTTATATTTACAAGAACAAAACTATTAAAAACTTGATACGTTTTACATTTATCACATGATATCACATTGGCTACTATAAGACTTCTTTCAGAATTAAACTTCAAGAGTTTACTATCTCAGCAGATTTTAACCGAACTACAATAATTTTCAAATAAAATACTAATACCCTTATTAGGCTGGATATTTTTTTTCACTTTGTCATAAAAAATACAATATCTCCATATTGTGACAACTTTTTAAAGAAAACGCCTGAGTACTCATAAACCTTGTTTATTTTATTACTCCCATGTTCGCATTGATATATACATACATTTGGGCCTCGTATAACACGGTTTTGATATAACACGTTTGATGAATTGTGTAATATTTTTGTACAACACGCTTTATATAACACGGTTTCAGTATTTGTGTATAGAAAACGGTCCTATAATGGAAATAAGTTTGAAGTTCAAGAAGGAGTTACAACATATCTTCGCACCTTATCACGAAATAAGTAAAGATTTATACGCTAAAAGCAAAAAAATATCTTAATACAGAATTTTTATAGCCTAAATTCAAAAATATTCTAAAGTCCTCCGATAATGAAAAATAGTCATTTTCAATGAATACGTAAATGTATATTTTTTCGATTGTTTATTAAAAAAAATAAACGATATTAGCAAACTTCGATATTTTTTTGGAACGCATACTCTAATTTTGTATAAATTTCAATCCTCGGATGGTACGGATTTGTATTACACGACGTTTTCGTGGAACCATATGACCGTGTTATACGTGGCCCAAATGTATTTTAAAACATACTTTTTAATGTTGTTTTCACGTTGGTCGATTTTTGCCGTTCAACATTCGTATACATTTTCAGGAACCAATGAAGTACGAAACTCGATAACGGGCTGTGTTATGAAACAGTGTTAACTGGCAGAATACATATCGATCGTCCAGTTCACTATTAAGACAACTCCAAAATAATTAAATTTGAGTTAAATAATAATATCTAGTTATATGCAAAATTTTGCGTTCTATCAGATACAGTATTCAGATAACTTAAAAATGCCGCAAAAAAGGCAGATAACATTAAAAGGAATTAAATAAAATAGAGTCAGTAAAAACATATTTCTAAATATGCTTCAACTGACTATACTCGGAAAGTACCCAATTGTTAAGCACCTGTTTATAAAATGTATAACACTCAGATACAAAACAATAGTATTTGATTTATGGTACCATTTGAATATTTCTTTACCCAATATCTCAATATGGGTTATTTGAAGATGTATAAGTAATGAAATGGAAAATCGATATCACTTCCATGAAATTGACGCTTTTTCGTACATTTGGTTGAATAATATTGTGAATTTTATGGTTATGAATTGACTTAACACCTTAATGTTAACTGTGTAAAATTCAATGAAATGAATTGACCAGTATAAATTTCATCGACTCTAATTTCCCCATTTGAAATTTATGTCAAAACAGATACGTAATTTGTGTCGTTCCTAAGCATCTCAAACTGTCGTTTCGTACATAAGGTATATACAATTTTAATTAAAATAAGAAATAATTCATTGATTGTCTCTAATTCACTAGTTTATTTCAACATTTATATATTATACAATAAATTGACATTTAAAAATATTAAAATTTGATAATATCGACGGTGTTTTGGCCAATTGATGTAACCCTCAAAATTGAAATTGTTCAGGAGAGAGTAAAAACTGCTTTTATCGAAAAAATTATATGATGAGTTGCGTTATCAATCTTTGAATTGCCCGCCTGCAAATTCTTATATTTGAAGATACGGGATTATACGTAGGGAGTGTTGATATAATAGTTGCTTACATCAAATTTCCGGGTCAGAATTTTTAAATCTAAAACCAATGTAAAATGATGTTTTACTTCCAAAAAGTGGTTAATTTATTTTTCTAATTTACATCATTTGGCCGAGACCTGCTCTGTCGTCTTTAAAATGAGATCCAATAATTAACTCATATTGGTATTTTTGAGGGTTACATCAATTGGCCAAAACACAGCCGATATATTTGCTGCTTGTAATAATCATAATACCCCTGCGTGTTTATGATCAGTTAAGACCATTTTTGAATATTTATCTATTATTGTTGACTCATAATAATAGATTTACACATATTTTACATATAAAACTAGAGACGCAAGGTCACTTTAAATGAGCATGTCTCTCATTGTCATTTAAATCGCTACCATTTAGAAAAGAAATGGAGACAGATATTACGTGGTTTTAAGTTTTTTGTGAAGACGGCAGTAAAACTAATGGCTCTAAGCTGTTTTTTTTTTTTTGTCGCATTTATTATGGCGAGCTTATGGACAATTTGTTAGAGTTGAATTCAAAGCCTACACTAATATGATTGTCTTAAACAGACGTTGTCAAAACAGAACAACAGACAGATTTTTTTGTTATATTTAGTAACAGCTTTTATGCTATTGTTATAAGATGAATTATAACACTACAAATGTAGAAAATGAAGTTTTAACCGGTTATACAACTTCCTACATAAAACCATAGAAATTTATTTACATAATTATAATTTACAGTTTTTTAATTAAATCTTAGTGGGTATACTGTTACAAATAAATCAGGATTTTCTTATCGGCGTCCATGGCGCAGTTGGTAGCGTCGTTGGCTATGGTTACGGATGTCTCGGGTTCAATTCCCATGGCGGACGGTTTTCATAAATTGATCTTTCTATCGATTTATGGATTTCTGTTCATAGTCTGAGTGTTTGTGATGTCTGAAACTCTCTCCCACCCATCAAATCCTCACGGGGCGTAACGAGAGCGATTAGTTAACCACTAGTCCTGTCCTAGCCCTTTCCTTCTATCCCTACTCTCTTAAAAAAAAAAGATGTTGAGCAACTGAGTAACAAGCAGTTCTCATAGAAAATTCTGTTGAAAGTTCTTCTCCATTAGGAGGCCATATGCTCCACGTTGGAAGCGGACACGGATAAAAAAAATATATTTTGACATATTCAACTCATTTTTCAATTTTTAAGGCTTAAGTCTCTTTTCCTTTCGCATACAGAATTATTAAGTGTACATAAGAATATTATGTGAATCAAAATAATTAATAAAACTAGTAAAAAACATAAATTATTGAACAAACAAAATAATTTGTTTATTCAGGAATTCATCCAGTGCAGTATATCTCTTGTTTTTATAGAATTGCAATATATTGTACAAAGTCACCACAAATATTCAGTGCGTATGTTGAACTCCCGTCATTGCCTTCTTAGATAAAGTAAAGTTGTAACACGGCTTTATTTTTCTTTGGCTCCCGGTAAATCACATAAATATGGGGATATTTATACTCACTGTTTGTCGTTTCCGCTTAATTTTTGATGCTTTGAAGTTAATGACTTCAACAACTGCATCTACAGTCTTCATTTTCATCGCAAAGTAATGAATTGTTATCTCTTGTCATAATAAAATAATGTCTGCTAAATTTTTGTTGAGCCAATTAAACGGAGCCGGATAGCGAAGAAAATTGCTAGTTCTTCATTTGGTTTCTGTCACTTGGTATTTGTCCAAAATAGCCGGCTGTCCCAATTAACCGATGTACCAATTAAACGGAACGACTGGACAACCATTAGCGTTTTTGTTTGAGAATATAACTAATTCGCCACTGATATTATCACTAATTTAAGTTTTAATTATGTTTGTGGCAATTCGACTTTAATTTTTTCTATTGTTATATTCTTTGATCACAATAAAAAATTTTCTTTTGCTAAGAAAATATGACTAAACATGAAAAGATGAACTAGCAGTAGTAAAAAGAAAAATTAAATAAATAAAACCATGAGAGGAAATTCACAATAATCTCTATCATAATGGAGACTTGAAATATTCAGTTTTTAAATAACAGAAAAATATGAGTTTATTTTTTGAATTTTCAAAATTTAAATGTTTAATATTCGATTGCTGAACTAGAGTCATCATCCAGTTTCTTAATCTTCATTCAATTAATAGATCTAATAGATAGTTATAATAGAGATGAGCTGCATACCAAGAGAAGCCTACATCAAACATATTAATAATAAATATGCAAAACCTTCATTTAGAATACAGCAATCATTTTTTTATTGTCTTTTTAAACAAGTAGCTTTAGTAATTATTGCAGTAACAACCGAATTTTATGATTTTATCTATCCATTTTTATTGAAAAACACACATTTCCTTAACCGAGAAATGATATTAATATATATTTTATAATAATCTTGTTAAATAATACTTAGTAGTCAAAATATAGTGGCTTTTCAAGGATTGACGTTTGGCCAAAATCAAGATCACGGATAGTGCCAAAATAAACAAAGGTTTTTGAACAATAATGTTGATTGCTCACAGCAATTTCGCACACGTTTTCTGGGTTAAAGATTAAAATGTGCGGCGAAAGATGCCAACAACGCAATGAAAATTCACCGCGGGGCATGCAGCGGTTGGAAAATCGCCCAGTGCATTTCGAATTTGTCTACCATGTCGGAAATGAGCTGAGAAATATTCACATTATATTAATCACTAAGATTTTTTGGGTCACCGTGTTGTCACGTCTGTTCCCATTCACTTTTTTTATTCGATCTTATTTTTCATTTCAAATACAATGTTTACGTATGTTGAAAGTCAATGGTTAAATATATATTGTTAAGTATAATGAGAGTGTACAGTCTACAGCAGGGGCGATGAACCTCTTCCAGTCGGAAGGTACCCCTGGTCTACAGCTTAGCCGGATTTGTGGTCAACGTATTTGGATTCGGTGGTGGTATTCGCGACTTCAAAACACAGTAAGGATGGTATAAATTGTTTTCTAAATCGATTTATTGATTTCTGGTCAAATGCATGGATGTCTGTATTCTGAAATTCCCTCCCACATATTCGATCCTACAAACGAAGAAAAGCGACAGCGATAAGCTAACCACTAGTCCTGTTTTAGCACTATCCTTCTATCCCCACTCTCTTCAAAAAAAAGTTTGAGCTGAGTAACAGGTAGTTCATGTTAAACAACTTCTGTTGAGATACCTCTATTAGGATACCAAGACAATACCGGGATCCCAGAATTGGAAGCACTAGCTACAACGATTGAGAATCAATCCAGGAAAATCTTCAAAAATCGTTTATAGAATTATAATTCTAGTATTTTTTGTAACTTATCATTGAAAAACAAATAAAATTTCACTATTTTATCAAAAGCTAGTGAGTACCCGGCATGCGTTGCAATGCCATTCAAAGAAAAAAAGGGTTTGTGTTTTAATTTTGTTTATTGAACTGCTTTTGGATTAGAGGTCTGCACAGGCCGAAATTTCATAGACTTACCCGGTTCGAGCCCATCATCTTCAGGTCTGGCCCGACCCGAACCCGAGTTTCAATATCACACTTGTTATAACACAATATTTTTGTTTTTCGTCTGGTGCGTACACGAATGAATCAGAAGGTTTTTCCTAGATGTCGCTGTATGTACGTATTTGATTCTTTTTTTCAATTTTTTTTCTTCAGAACCCTTCACGCATGATCACAATAAGTCCTTCCTGAAAGTTTCGTCGCGATCAGTTGAGTAGTTTAGGAGCCTATAAGATCCCGACAAACCAACAAACCAACAAACAGACATTCATTTATATATATATAGATTAAGAGCCTATAAGACATGCTCTGCAATGCCACTCATCCCATGTGCTCCCGTTCCCGATCCTAGTACGTTATCTGACGCGTGAGCAAGCCCGTTCCCGTTTTTTCCCGAATTCTTTTCACATGAACTTTTCCCGGCATGATCACAATAAGTCCTTCCTGAAAGTTTCGTCGCGATCGGTTGAGTAGTTTAGGAGCCTATAAGATCCGGACAAACCAACAAACCAACAAACAGACATTAATTTTTATACATATAGATGAAGTAATTTTTCATTCCTGAATGGATAAATCTATTTTCTCTTCTATTATTATACTAGTATAACCGTACCCGTCATATATGACGGTATTGAAATTGAAATACTGAATGTATAAAGTAGCTAGTACGTCGGAACTGTGGGTGCATTGTTTAGCGAACGCTTACTTCATGAGAAAAATTTTCATACCTACATGTGACATGTGATAATAATATAGCGTCTACAGAGCGGTCTGGGCTATGATATATAAGATTAATCGTAGGTTTTCTTTGTATATTATTAATCTGAAAAACGCTGAGAAACAATACTTCGTGGATAAGCCGTTTATGTTTAAATATTCTTTGTTTATAGTAAAATTAATTATCAGTTGAAATAAATTATTATTTAAAATCCGTCTTGCCTAACCATCCCATTTTATTTTAGTATAATCTCTTTCCAAATATAATTACACCCAAAAATACCACAGAATTGAATTGATCAGATATATGACTTCACATAGGAAAACTTCAGAATAAGCGTATACATTTTTGATGCAACATCATTGATTGGTTTACTATAAAAAAGACATTAGTAAAGTCATGCAACCGCGTTCGATGAGCCATTTTGTAATGCATTTATTTGAAAATAGGTGGGATTTAAGTTCACGGACGGATAAAATCTAAACGCCAATTATAAGTTAAATTGAAAAAATATCTAATAGGAAATGAGCCATTAATAAACACTTAGATTACTTGAAGCAGTTTCAACGAAAAGACTGAGCAATCTTTATGAATGGATTATAATATGCACTAGTGGTTTTAGTGACATCATAGTGTGCGTTAACCATGCTTCGATGGTTCATTGCTGCCATCGATATAATATGCGGAAACCATTGCATTATACTTATTGAATTGGTCTCATTAAAACAAAGATTTATTAATTTTGCATCTACGTACCCCGTTTCACAGACAATATAAACATATCTGCATACAAAGGAGTACGTTATGAGGCATGACGTAGAAATTCAAATTACATTTATAAAAATAAAAGCCATTTTTTTTTGTCCAACAGCGTTTTCATATAAGTTGAAAATGATCGCGGTGGATGAAATCGGTCTTGATCGTTGATGAAAAAATATGGAATCAGTATAAAATGTGTGTTTTATTTTTGAATGGTAGTTAGCACAATAACAGATATCGATCGTCAGTAACGACACGGGTTACGCCTGAATGTGCCGAATGAAAAATTCAAACAGATACCATTGTTTTGGATATAGGATTTTTCATTAAATATACATAATATAAATAAGCAATCGTTAGGATGCTGGAAAGTGCTGAGAATAGTGCGAGTGTAGAGACAGTGCAGTCGTTGAAAATATATAAAAATCGGATGAAACACCATTTGTTTTCTTATAATAAATATTAACAAAAATATTTCTTACAAAATTATGAAGTCTAAAAAAAACATATTATTAAATTCATTTAAATGAAAAAGGAGGCCCGATTAAATTTCTTAAATATCTGGGGCCTTGCATTGATTTTTCATTATGTAGTTACTATTACTATTACCTCCTACAAGGACCTACAATCTTATCTTAAAAACGGGGCGTACCGAGAGCAATTAGCCAACTTCTAGTCCTGTCCTAGACCCATCACTCTATCCTTGATCTCTCAGAAAAGTGTCTATTTCCGGAACTAAATTATCATCTTTATGAATATTTTTTTAAAAGCTCAAATTGCCACTGCTTATGCTTACTTGGGAACTGTGTGTATAGTGTTTCGCGTAGAAATAATAAAGATATCTAATAGATAAGGTATTTTTTTCTTTAGTATTTAATACATTAATTCTCACATGAAATAAAAAAAAACATTCACAACTTGATGATAACAATCTTTTGATAAAAAGAAAACATCCAGGTGGCAAATCGAGGTAAAATATCAAGATTGCTGTCACGCTCGTTTTTCACTGAAATTTTCTTAAAGATTTATCACTGCAGGATAATTCTGGCAATAAATATTTAATTACTTTTGTATACATATATTATTTAATATTGAAATTCATTTTAAACTATTTGTTAAAATTTCCAAAAAAAATATGAATTCTATCTGATTCAGTAATCAAACAATTCAAAAATGCTAAGGGCGGTTCTAGAGATATAAAAAATATTTTTTTATATCTGGGTCAGTATAACGATATTTCTAAATATTCTTCTACTGAATTTAATACTCGGAAAGTACTTGAACACCTGTTTATAAAATATATAAAACTCGGGAACAATTCAATAATATTTGATTGAAACTGACCATTTGAAAATTGTTTTTCACATTATCTTAATATAGGTTATTTGGAGATGTCTAAGTAACGAACTAGTTACTAGACGATCAATGTACAAACTTAAATGATATGTCGTACTCGTTCAACAATATGTAATATTACCTGGACCGGTTTCGTCGGGCAATAAACGAAAAAGACTTCGTCCAGAATAGGATTGACAGCTCACGATGATAATGTATTATAATCATGGAGTATTCTTTGCCATGTGGCAATTCTCGAGAGTTTATTTAATATAAGCTATAAGTACTTCCTGCTTCGAAAACTCGGCACATGCGTCCATTTCGTCACGAGTAGTCAACGCGACGAAGAGTAGCTATCTTAATTAAAATAATGACCAACCTTCGCATCCTCGTGCCATGTGTATAAAATAATTTTCGCAACACAATTTGGCACAGTCCTGTTGTTAACACGTTGAAGTGACGTCGAGTCTGGACATTAGGAATATACTATATAAACCGAGCTACGCGTGAAACACGTGCGAAGTGAAAAAAAAAATAAGGAAAATTGTTTTGAGTACATAACCAAAATATTGGACTTATTTTGAATCCACTCCATTAGTTGTTTTATATATCATCCAGAATCCCTTTCCATGGCATAAAAGATTTTTATTTTAAGAATTCAGCAGTTGGTAAAAGTAAAAAGTCTATATTAAAAATTCATTTTATAAAAATATATCAAATTTTATTAATTGTTTCGATTTTAGAATACATATAAAAGGTTTTGGTAGAAAAAGAAAATGATTTAAATAAAATTTTAATAAAAATAATAACGTAGAAGTACTCCATCGAGTAAATAAAAAAGGTATTAAAATGAATAGCTAAGAATTTTTAAAAATTAATAAAACCATTAACAGTAATGGAATATTAGTAAACAACATTTTGAACAAAACAGGCGTCTCACCATTATTAAATTTATTTCCCTTTGGTTTTTCACCTCCAAGTACCAGAAATTGATTTGTAAATAGTGTAACAGTGTTTATGCCTTACCCCCCTCCGCATGTCCAGTAGAATGGAATAAAACCCGACCCCACCCTTTTAAGAATTAGAATCATTGTTTACCTTAAAAATAAATAACATTTCGATATGGTTAGTCTGAAGATGCTTCTTAAAGAGGCGAAACGCGTCACGTTAGTGATAAACCGAGTCGAATAACTAAGTTATCAAACTTAATTTTATTTTATATCAAAGTTTTTGTTGAAGAATAGATAGGCAAAGTTAGTATAAAACAAATTGATAATGAAGTTTTTATGAAATTTGTAGTTATAGCAGATAATAGTGCAAATGTCGTAGATCCTAAAGAAGTTAAACTGCTCTTGTTTTGTTTACGTTTGTTGCAAACAGTTTTAAGTATGTAAGAACATAGAAAACAAACAAATATTTTCACTTTTAAATGTGTTAACTGAGCTATTATCTTTAGTTGGCAATGGACGAAATCGGTTCTGATCACTATTAAAATTTTTAATTCGTACAAAACAAATTGTGCTCCATTTTAAAATTATTTACACCCTAAAAGTCACAATATCACAACGAAGTTGATTTTTCAATGAATTACTCCAAAGAAATACAAAAGACAGATGTAGATATTTTAAAGTATTTATAGAAATGTTATTAAAATTAAAATGTAAACACCTTCCCTTCCCCCTGTGTGGATTTACATATTTTAGACTGATGATATAATTCACCATTGCATGGAATCATACTGAAAAATAATGCGATTTTGGCCAAGATACTGACCAACAATTATTATTCAGTCACTGTCGTTAGATCAAATTCTATTCAAATCCATCGCATGCCAAAATTCACTATTCATCATTTTACTGTGACATCTAGCGATAAATTTAATTAACTTGGCAACATTTGACATTTCTAATTACCATGGGTGGATTGCAATCAATCTTATATCACGTAATAACATAAATATATGTTTTACACTTTGGAAACGGTATTTTATTGAGCCAAGAAATCACTATAAAAAACAATTATTACGTTTCAGTTAAATGTTGTATTAACTAAAAATTGTTTGTCTCTATTTTATGGAGCAATGTTAATTGCCATATATATTTATTAATACTTAAATGTATGTTTATATATTGTTTCCAATAGGATAAGCGTAAAATTATTCTCATCTTCTCCTACCTTAGAAGCTAATTGAAAGTATCAATGCTTATTTCCTTGATTCTTGGTGAAAACGGATGATATTCAGGAATAGTCATCATAAAAATACGTTCTATTTAAATTCAGTCAAAACCAATGTATCAACTAACTTAGCTTAGTGAATGTGAGAAAAATTCAGTAAATAGTAAATCTATACATGTAAAAATGAATTTTTATTTGTCCTCTATGCGTTCCTTTACCATTCATCCGATTTCATCCGATTTCGATGAAACTTTGGTGACTCCTTGTGCGCACACCCGTGAAGGTTTATGAAGAAAAAAATGTAAATCTAAAATCTGAAAAAAAATTAAATACGTACAAACAGCGACATCTCGGAAAAACCTTCTGATTTATTCGTGTACGCATCAGACATAAAAACAAAAAATATTTTGTACACAAAAGCACTTTAATAAACAGAATTAAAACACAAACCCTTCCTTTCATAGGCCAGGTGCTCAAAAGTATTTAATAAATATATACACTGTTTTCCGACCACTTGACTTAACAGTGAAAAATTTCCGTTACGTAAATAATTGTACAATAAGTAAATATGTAAGGCGAATCTCAATGACGATTCGTGGTATTTGATCTGGTATGAGTTAAAAGTAATACAGATTTTACAGTTTTTCGTTTCAATGAGTTCGATCAATCAAATCGAAGATGTCTTTAGTGTAATTCCCTCTGGCAAACGATTCTTAAAATAGTAAACACTTGAGATTTAAATATGAATTAAATTTTTTTATTGATAAACATTAAATAAACCTAGGAACATAACAAATGGTAGAAGAAAGCTAGTGGTATTCTAAGAAAAACTACATGAAAAAACTTTGAACAGCCGTTGTGAAAAAGTGTAATTTTTGACAGATACAGGTTTATGTATCATACTGAAAATTATAACTCCCCAATGATACACTTAGGGTACATAATATCATCTTCATGGCTAGCAAACTGCGTATGTATATTTCAGTGAACTTAAAATTTGTACAGTAACATTGGTTAAAGCTGAATTTATTGGGGTTTAAAACTTTTCTGAACGTTTTGCTGAAATGTAGATACGCAGTTTGATAATTATGACGATAATATGTATGTTAAAGAGCAAAAGTAAAGATTATTAAATTAATAAATGAATAAACAAAAGAAATAAAATGGCGATACAAAAATTAATTTGAATAATTAATTATGGATTAAATGATGAGGAGCAAGGAGGGAAAACGTTTTCTCCACAACACGACGCAATTGGCAGAAGTTTTCTGTAGACAAAACTTGGTCTGGGTGTCTTTTCTTAAGGAACATATGAATAGTTAAGACCACGTATCGAAGTGAAAAACTTGTACAGTTATTTCTAAAATAGTGAAATATCATTAGTAATAATTTACAACTTTTATGAAGCCAAAATTACGGGATTAAAAATTATTTCTTAGAATTGACTTTATATCGCATTTGGGATTTGATTGGCATTACACAGTGTAACTCGAATGACGTACTCATCAAATATTTTTAAAACGATGTCGCTTTTAGCCAAGCCCGCATTACGTAGTACATCGAAAGTCCTTGTTTATTTTTTTTTGCAAATGTCAGTATAATTAAATCTACAAACATCTGACAATGTTTATGGATTTAATAAATCTCATTTTGGCATTATTAACATAAGGTAGCTTGCGTTTGAATGAGTGGGCATAGATATTAATCGCAATAGGAAGCGCATTAATTTATTTTATTGTATAATAGTTTTCAATGCAAATGATATTGGATAACTAAATAACAATACACGCTACATATCTTATCGGATTAAAGACCGTGTAGTAATAAATTTTAAATAAACGTACCAAAATAGTTTGTGATTCAGTGATTGCTTACGCTGCTCATGGGTCCCAATACAATCGATTAATGGATTTACCTTCGCAGGTATGGATGAATTTGATGTCCAAAGCCCCCTCCTACAAATCTGATCCTAAAAAGCGAAGGGCGATTACCTAATCACAAGTCCTGTTCCAGTTTTATCCTTCTATCCCTACTCTCACCGAAATAGAGAGTAACTGAGTAGCAACTAAAAAACTTTTGTTGGAATATCTCCATTAGCAGGTCAAATGCTCTACATCAGTGGTTCCCAAACTTATTATGTCCATGGATCCCTTCTTAAACCAAAAACCTGACCATGAACCCCCAAGTAAAATAACTGCATAACAGAAAAGTTATAAATTTAATGCTGATGTAAAAATAGAACATTTTGATAATATAAGTATGCTGACGTTCATAACTGCACTAAATCCACGTTCTACTAAATTTGAAGATGGGGAAGCAATATCAACGGCCTCTGTACAGTGACCCATAATCCAGGATATAAAATTTTTATCTGTTTTTGTAACCAGAATTTGTGGCATCCTTGTTCAAATATGGGCTGAAACCCTTTCGTGGATAATTCAATAAATTGCGCCTGTATTAGTATGGATTCATCTGAGTTCCAAAACCCAACAAATCGCTACCAATATATTTATTGCTATTTATTTAAACTTTCATGATAAAGAAATAACCCCCACGACGTTGTCCACGCACCGCCAAATTATTTGCCACAGACCCCCTCAGCGATCACAATAACCTCTAGGGGTCCGTAGGAACCACTTTGGTAACCACTGCTCTACATAATTGGGAGCGTACATAACCTTAAAAAAACGTACAGGAAAAACAAATTATCGTCTGTATAGTTATTACTAGTGACATAATTATGATGTTATTTTAAGTCTGACTATTAGATAGTTAATTAAATGAAGTTGTTTCTTGAAAATTAATTATCGTTGTCTTTAATGATGTGACTTATAATAAAATAGTTTGGCTCTTAGTTTTCAGATTAACGATTCGAAAGACCATTATTTTAGCAACAAGACGCGTAACATTTATTCTAAGTAACACTTAAAATTTGAGGACATAGGGTTAAGGGAGAAGAACTTCACACTTTTAATTAATAATTCTTAACATTTAATTTTATTGTATAATATTTTTATTAATATAATGCGTTTCCACCAATAGTTGTCAGTGTTTAAGTAATTCTTAATAATACTTTCTAATCTGTAACTAATACGTGATGATAATATGTACTTTCAAAAATCTCGTAACTAGTCCTCGACTTACGACGATTCGCACTTACGACCAAATCACAGAACATTGCCATTGGTTGATACATATGGGAAGACAAATCAGTAACAGCATTTACAATTTTGGATACTTATTTATATAAATATGGCAATTGTACGTTTAATTTTTGAAGTGAATAATATTCCTGAAGTAAAACAATATTGTATAGAGAAAGGAATTTCAACGTAATTCTTGCAGGCATCAACTTATTTCATCACCTTGTTTTACAAGAAAAATAATAAAATCATGTTGACAACGTTTTATTCTCTGCTTTAATTATTAAAAACAGAGGATCGGCGCATCAATTTTCGAGAATGTTGTGATTGTCGTTTGACAGCTACAATATGAGATTTGAAAAGCGCGCTCCGTAACATTTTTGGTTGCAGTTGCATTAGTTCCACAACTAAAATTGACGCCGCTAAAACTGACCCGATTCAAACAATATTTAATTTCAATATTTTGTATGGAGTTCGACCAAAGTTCAGGAACGTATTTCGGTTGTAAATCAAAGACACCTGTATATAGCTTGATAATAGAGGTATCTCAACATAAGTTTTCCCACAAGAACTACGTGTTACTCAGTTGCTCAACCTCTCTTTTTCGATGAAAGTAGGAATAGAAGAATAGTGATAGGAAAGAAGTAGTGAAAAGAATGATAATCGTTTTCGCTACGTCCCGTTTTTAGGATATGATGGGTAGGATGGAACTCAAGATATCACAAACTTCGAAAAAAAAGTCAAAACAACCTGTTATCATATTTATGAACTAAATACAATGAAATGAATGATCTTACAATATCATCTGTAAGCATTTATGTATCCGTGTAACGTATTCGCTTAATATTCAGTGTCTTCAATCCTACTCCGTATATACATACATATCGCACTATATTCGGGCCAATACGGTGTATTATTTTAGCGAGTAGGCACTCAACTAATATAATATAATGTTTTGAAGACATCAAAACACAAAACAGGTTTAAAATTCAGCAGTTAGTAATTGATCCTTCGTCGAAAGACTCGAGAGTATCTTTTACCGTATCGTCACTTTTATTTAGTTCGTGTTATAAGAGTAAACGAGACTCCAAGTTTCATCGATTTTTCTTTTGTTTTTCTACCCGTTTGTTGGGTTAGCGATTTCATGCGCAGTTTATTGTGAGCTTAGCGAAACGCTGTAAGGATAAACGGCCCAATATACTTTTTATCACGTGTATCCATAAGTCTCGTATACGCGATAGAACTTTAAAATACACACAGAATTTCCATTACACTGTGTATTTGTGTACACACCATAACTCAGAGTACATTTTCAGAATATGAGATTATCGCTGCTCGGTGATGTAGCATTATGTATGTACAAACTTTGACAGAAAGCCAAGCTTCGCTAGTGATACGGAAAAATAGCTTTGACATTGCTTGTACATAACATAACAATATTTCCACAAACACAGGGGTAAACAATTTTGTATCATTCGATAATTTCCATAATTTCCAGAAGACCTTCATATTTTTATATATCATACAAAAACATATATATTCTGTAAACTATCATCTAAATCAGTGGTTCCCAAACCTATTATGCCCATGGACCCCTTCTTAAAGAAAACAACCTGACCATGAACCACCCAAGTAAAATAACTCTACGTAACTGCACAATAAAAAAAATTAAAAATTTGATATCTTGAATGGTAAATGGTGATTTAAAAATAAAACATTTTGATATTTAAAGTATGATGAGGTTCATAACTGCACTAAATCCACCTCAACAAAATAGGAAGACGGGAAAACAATCAACAGCCTCTGTACAGTGACCCATAATGCAGGATATAAAATTGATATCTGTTTCGGTAGTCAATATTTGTCGTATCTTGTTCAGACATTGGTTTACGCTCTTCATTTGTGGATTAGGTGAATTATAACGAATTGCTCCCTTATGGATACATCTGAGACTGTGGGTATGCTTGCAAAAGGGTCCAACATCCAACAAATCGTTAATTGTAAAGTTCGCAATTATTTTATTACAGTAATTTCAGAGTTTTATAATACACGTCATTGTTATTATTAAATTATATGTGTCTTGATTTTTCTGTTTATCTGCTTGACACACAGTGCACATTGAGGGAATATTTGCCGACGGATTGCCACCTAGTATTTATAATACTTGTTAATTTCAACCAAATTATTTCCGAAGTGTTTTCTGTTAGAAATGACATAAAATTCAGGTGACAAAAATTACTGCCACGTCCAATTATATTATATATCTGTTTTTTTAAATTCTGTTTATATTTATTTTCAGCTGTCATGTTTAGTCTCACGAGGCATGTTATATTTACCCCTGAATTAAAATATTATATACTGCAAACAGAACTAGTGAAAAACAGGTGTGTTTTCTTTAAATCAAAACTGTAATTATGGCATACAGCTATTTTAAATCTTGTCATAACGAATTATGGATTTATTTTAGATACTGAACTGTGATCACTTCTATTTAAAAATATACACCGAACAGAAGTAATCTGAATGAGAAGTCTTGTCTTATATAATATAATATTATTACTAGAGATAATTTAGCAGAAATTTTGTAGTTTAATATACGCTTCAATACTGAAATTCAATAACTTTAACTTTTAGCTATGTAATCATCTTAAAATATCAAGTGTTCTTACAAGATATAGACAATTTTGACCATCTTGCGATAATCTGAAATAGTAGTTAATATTCACAATATATCTTCACCGTACTGACAGAAGTTGGTAAGTAACAAAATTGACGAAAACTAGGTAAGTGCATATTGATCTTTTTTCATATCAGCTCTTTGTCTGGAAGAAGTCTGTAGGTGCATTAATTACCAGTTTGAAAAAAACAGAGCAATTTATTTTATAAGTATATAAATTCAGATTTATATGCAAGCAATTGTCCCTGATTATTGTGATCCCCAGCTTGATTAGTGTTAGATTGGATATAGATCCATCTATATTTTGATATTAAAATTATCTGTGTAACATAAAATACCGAGGCTAAATATTTTATCCTAAGAGCTAAAATTTTCATTTGCTGTTTATTCATAACTGTCAATACGTTATTTCCCAATTTCTGGCAGTACAGTAACGATATGTTTATGAATTCGAAAATAGTAAATTATGCAAATAAATGCTAAGATTTATTCTTTTTCTACATACATTTCACTACTTACGTAGAATGATAATTTTTGTCTACAATTCCTATAAATTATAGAGAAAAATGGTATAAAACCTCATACACTGCAATTATTATTGGCTGCAAAGATTAATTAATTATAACGAGTTTGACTGTGTTGCAATGCAATCATCACACAACCCAATACTTTACAAATTACACTGAGAATCTGTGGAATAATACGACGTTCAATTTAAGAGTCACGCGATTGTTTGTGTTACGCAAAAAGTCATTTTAATCGAATCTTAATTAGTAGTGTATCACTTTATGTACAAAACGCAATAACAGCTGATGAATAAATATAATAATTTGTTCAAAAGCTCTTCTCAATTGTATTCATCAGCTGAAAAAGTTTATTCATTTTGTCAAACTACCTTTCATCATAATAAAAATTTTAAAACACGTAAATACTACATATATTATAGAGTTTCGTTTTTTATTAAAATAATATAACGGCTGTACACCGAGAAATCGCAGTAAATAAAATTCGTATAGCAAAAAATGAATTGAATTGAACTGTTTCAAAATCGTAGTATTATGATTTCCTCAAATCGAAATTTCTGGCTTTAAGACATTTTTGAATGACACTAATAATGGATTGCCAATCATTATTCAGTCGTTTCGAATTAGCGCCTAAACTTAGTTTAGTAAACAATATTCAAACTGGTGGATGTTAATAATAACTACCTACTAACGTAGTTTGAATGTCGTTAACAATTAGCACGAATACATGTCAAATAGCTGTTTAACTACCCATCGTAAAATTAATTTTACTCACCAGTAGCGCTACTGAATCGTCCAGCGTTTCTCAAATAAGAGAACAGCTCACCTCCGCAGACGTAGTCGAACAGCATGTATATGCACGTGTCGTCTCGCGTGTACCATCGTCTGTAAGGAAATAATATATTATTATATTTATATTTCATAATTAATACATCGTTGGCTTAATTTTTTTGAAACTTTTATTTGGAAGACAAAATTTTTTTTAAATGAATTTATTTTTATTTAAATCATTAACTTTCATTTTATCTTGTAAATACAACTAATATTACATGTGTTTCGGTCGGTTAACAAACATCTTCAAAAATAATATCTAAAATTATGATTTTTTACTAGGTAATATTTTCAAAATAATAATACTACGCCTTGAATTTATCGTTTATTTACTGGTGCGGTTTGCGGGGAGGTATATTTATATAAATGCAATTGGTGCTCAAGTGAATTGGCTTCATTGTGGATTGCTTAGCTCTGCAGCGATCACGCCCTTCTATCTGCTACGATGGAAGTAAAAAAGAAATAATATTAGATATGAAGGAGACTCAAAGAACTATGAAGCTAACGCGCCTTACGACTTAGCCCTCCATCAAATTGATTTCCAAAAAAAAAATCGTTTATTTACTGATGGGGTTTTTTTTTGATAACGTAAGTTATTTACACAACAGGGCAATATATTATTATTATTACTGAAGGAATTATTCTATTATTGATTTCTTAAAATTGTAAGTAGAAAAACGAAGAATTTTTCAACGTTTTTTTTCTAAAGAAAAAATTGAATGAAGAAATTTACAGTGATTTAAAAAAAATACACTTGATTCACTTTTTACTCTAGGGATGCCTTCAAAGCAACCAAAAACAACCATATAAAAGTAGACAGTACGCGTAGAAAAATTCAAAATGTATTCTACTGCATTACACTGTACTATTTCGAAACAAAAAAAAATAATCAGAATACAATACTGATCTATGTCTGAGACTGAAATTAATTCTGCAAAATATTTACAGTGTGTTGTGTCGTTATAAAAATCAGGTATGTAAAAATGTGCTTCTTCTGCTGTCTTATTATCATTTTTTTAAACGTTCAGTGACATTTTAATTACAGTAATATTGTGACTCTATTCGTCTAAATTAAAGAAAATCTCATTAATATAATCATGATTCTTCAAATAAAACTTTAAGAAACACTGCAAAATAGCGTGAAACAAAGCAATTTTGCATGCGATATTAAATTTTATAGTCAGTGGACGGAAATTAATTTGTCTAACTCCAAAACTATCCTTGAATTAAATATTTAAGAATTTCATAATAATAAATACAATTTTACATATTAAATTTACGCGAATTTCCGTAACTTAATACATAGATCGTACGATATTGTCACATCAACAACATTGCGATAATCTGACATGCTTCAGGATATCCCACGCACTCCGTCTGAGATTTTGGACGCCACTGGATCTAGATTTGAGCTAATGAATAATTTTAATCAATGCCAAGGAAAATTATCAAGGTCGAATTATAATTTTCATAAAACATTGAGATACATCAATGTCATAAATATAATAAAAAACAAATCGTCGGTTTTGTTCTCTGTGCCATATTAGTGGTTTACGTGGAGAAATCTTGTTATATTTCAAGGTTTTAATCAAGTCCTAATAAATTATAACCCCGGTCTTATAGCAGAGTGATAAATGACGTTGGCTTTGGTTGCGTAGTTCATGCATTCAAATCCGAGCTTGGACAGTTTTTTTAATACATTTACGGATCTAAAGTAATGTCTAAAATTCTCTCCCACCCATCCTATACTATACAATGTAGTATAGCGAAAGCGATTAGTTAACCACTAGTCCCTATACGTATACCTTTTCTCTCTCCGAAAAAAAGGAGATTGAGTGACTGAGAACAAATAGCTCTTGAAGAACAATACTCTCATGCGAATGGAGGGAATTTAGTCATTACAGACATCCATGTCTTTGAAAACAGATTCGTTAATCGACTGCAAAAATTTATCCGCCCTAGGATTCAAGCCCGTAAACTACGCAACTGAAACCAACTACATTGACCACTCAGGTATAAGCCCTTCGACGTAAATCATATTTTTTTTAACATTTCCCAAATGTTGAGGCCATATTCTGACTCAGTTGCCCAACCTCTCTTTTTTTAAAAATAATATGGATAGAAGGATAGAGCAAGGGCAGGAATAGTGGTTAGCTAATCGCTGAGAGGTGAGAGGGAATTTTAGACATCACAGACGTCGATTGCAAAATCAATTTATGAAACTGTCCGTACCGCGATCTGAACCCGAGACATCCGTAACCGTAGTCTACGACGTTGACAACTGCACCACTCTATTCATTTCACCCTTGGATGTAGAAAAAGTTAATTAAGCTGCTTATAAACTCTTTTCAGAATCTGAATCTATACTTTGCCGGGAAGAAGATTTGGTAACAACGAAATCCCCTATAATTGTACTGTATCTTCGAGTGCAGTGCCACTGATTGAATTCGTTAAGATCAACGTCAAATAATCTCCAAGGTCTCGACTCTATTGTGTTTTGGCAGGTTTCCTTCATGGAGTGACATTGAAAAATTTGATGTAGATCATATTACGAACGATTTTGCAAAGTCACGGTAGACCAGCTTCGTTAATTTCTTCGTCGACGAAATTCTGTTGTGAACATAAATAAAGATTGACATGAAAAATAGCTCAAAAGAAGCATCAGTTTTAATTGCCGAAAACTGTCATTTATTTGATTCTTTACGCTCTTTAAGTTTGGTGTTTTTATTCGTTACAGCTTCAATAAGTGGTTCGGATACGTATATTAAACAAACTGAAATGTCGATAATTATAACGGCAATCAAAAAGTTATCTAACCTCAAAATCAAAACAACTGCTGGCAATTATTCTGGACTATCATTAACGATATTTTGTCTCTCTTATATAATAAACAAACTGCAAATCATGTAATCCTAAGATTTCTTAGCCGCGATCCGCTTTTCTTATAATGTAGTAATTTAGGACTACCTGCAGCATTTCTGTGTAGTCACAGTTTTAATAACGTAGAGAAAACGGATAGACAAGTTAACAATGTAAAAATCTACTGTTTATACGCTTTCTTTACAATGTTAAATGTCACCATTAAGTTTTAATTGTCAATTCTTGGTGGAAAGGCATTATATTTTAAAAATATAACACGCTTTGTTTTGTATTTCTTCTACATGTTTAGGGTGCTTCTTCCTAAAGTTGGCCGTCGCCAGTAGTCGGCTCTTTGAGCTTAATAGTAGATATATTAAAAAAAACAGATTTTTTTTTAATTCGTGTAGGTAGTCTTGCCACTTGCCAATGCACTATACTGACCTATATGATGAAATACGCAATTAAAAAAGTACATTTTACTTCGCAAGTTTCGACAAATTCATGTTGTATGGAGATCGCTAATAAAAAAATAGCCGCTGTGGTCAACTTGAAAAGGCGTGTTTGATCTACCATTTCTTGAATTCTGCGTGTTAAGTCCTTTTGTTATACATTATATAGTATTTTACAGGGGTATTGAGATAAAAATATGGGATAAACTCAATATTTAATTAGATATTAGACGGCCAACTACTGGCATAATGAAATCCACTAAATGTCCTGTATTCAGCCCCTTGGCTGAGCATTATTAAATTATCTGATCGACAGTATGTCGAAGTATATATAAGATGTGCGCTCTTGACATCCGTTCTACCAGGATCGAATTGGTTTTATTTTGTTGGTTGGTTGGTGATTTATTTACGAATCTTTAACAGATTCTTTTTAACTGATATATTTTCGTTATATCGTTTGCAAGATATAGAAAGGTATTCGACCGTTTTTATTTTCGAATAAGCAGAGATAAATCGTCAGTTGAATGTAGAACTATGTTAACTAGCTATGTTTAACTATTTTTAAGATTAGGTGATAATTTATAATGCGTCAAAAGCGTTTCATTATAATTTTAATGTTTCGATTGATTTTCACTATTGAAACGAAGTATTTCTGATAGGGAGATATAGAAAAGTTATGTCTTGAAATAGCTCTCCGGCATAATTTACGAATAAATTACATTACTTCGAAATTCATAAGACTTTCTCGCCAAGTTCAAATCGATCCAGAATTTTTGATGTTTCTCTAAGGAAATTACTTTGCTTGTAAATATTCGTTTATTTCCGTTGGCAATCATGGTTTCAAATAAATATTAATATTAAATAATGACGACTGATAAAAAAATAAGTGTTGATAAAGTGTTTGCACATTGTATCGATATTACGAAAATTTGTCAGTTAAAAAAAACTTTTGAAAATAAGTAGATAAACTGGTTTTCGATTCAGCCCTGTTTGAAAGTATGCGAAGTGACACAACCGTACGTATGTAGAGGAGAACCGATAACGTCTTATTTTTTCTCTCTTTTGCTCACATCAAAGCAGAACGAGAGAGAAAGATAAAAATTCATGATATCCGTTACCGCGATATTTCTTTTGAGTGCCGAGCACTAGCGACATAGGGGGCTGAGCACTAGACTTAGCGGGCCGAGCACTGGGAGAAATGGCATTTTTTTGTAAACTTCTATTATTTTATGCTTGGTACAATATTAACTATTTTATTTTAAGTTGGTTACATTGCTTAATCCCTGTTTAATGGAATAACAGTGAAAAAATGTATGTATGTATCATTCATTGACTCAAAATCCCTTTTGAAAGTACACCTGTCGCTTAACTGGCTGAGGACTGGCGAAACGACCCTTTAACGATCAGGATATAAAATTGAATGTTAATAATTACAAGGTATATTAATACATATAAATTCTTACCTAATTCGAATTAATTGAATGAACAAATTATTTTCTAATCTTCGCCACTGTTATATCTATTTCATTAACCTATGCATATTTATGAACAATTTTATTTCAATTTTGCTAGTCCATTTATAAATAGCCATGTTGTGATTTATATTTCATCAGTTGATAATGTTCGCCATGAGCAAAACCGGTCCTGGTAAACATGTTTAAAATGTTGAATCTGATTTAACACAATCGACACTAAAGAAAAAATATTTGTTGTGCACGTATTTGCTTTCATTAATTGAGCGTCCATAATAGTTGAAGAGGTTCTTCGCCAATAATAGTTATATAAAATATTTAAAAATATAAAGACATATTCGTACAATTATTTTCATAAATTATATCTATTGGGATTTTAATCGTACTCATGAAATATACGACCAAATTAAAATATACAGGTATATATTATGTAAGTATATTCAATTAAATTGAAACTACTATAAACATCGTAAAATTCACCAACCGTAAACTTCTGAAAATATTGTTGCGTAATATTTTCATATAAATCAGATCATAAAATAATTAATTGGATAAATATCATTAATATTACTGCCCATCTCACACAAAATATTACATCTCAACACGAAAATATCTGGAGTGTTATAATTACATACTTATTAAATAGATTGATATTGAAAGAGCTAATTAGCTTGAAAATAAATCGCGAAAGCTTCCAGATCGAATAAAACGATCACGTGGGAATAAAGCAATTAAGCTCTAATGAATTTATTAATATGTTTGCTCATGCACCGCCTAAAAAATCAAAACAGTTCATTTTCGAACATATTATGTACGTCAAACAATAATATTTACTTTGTATAGAAATAAAGGTTCTAGCAAGATATTTGTGCCTTGATGGCGACTATTTTTTCCCTTATCCAACCGAACCGATATTTATTTCCTTTTTTTTCGATTTACGAGAAAATTTTTCGCTGATAAATACCAGATTTAATTAATAAATTGTATTTTTATCAGCTGATAATACTCGCGATGAGTGAAACCGTTCCTGATCATTATAAACATGTTGAAGTAGTACAAAACAAATTGTGTTTTAATTTTAAAATATAACGTCTTTCCACTAAGAATTGACAGTTAACACCTTAAAAGTGATCCATATAATAACATTATACCTATTACAATGTGTGTATGCTTCAAGAATACAAAATTTGAATTTCGAACAATCTAGCAAAAAAAACTTTCGATTTCAATATTACGAGATTAGTTTCTATATCACGATATAAAATTGTATGTCGCATATTATATTCTATAAAATGCGATCAGAATGTAATTGATCAAGACAATAAAGCGCTGCTTTAATCGTTGTATAATAAGATTTAAAATTCACTTTTATTCGAACATCAAACATGCTACAATACAGTTCAAATAATAATAATAATATAAAACTTCTCTATTTCTATTCCAATATTCTATTGACGTAGGTAATGTATGTACTTATTCATTAATTATTATTTTCATGCTGTCATTATGCATGTCATTTCGGATCAAATTAAAATTCCAAGTGGCATAAGTCCTATAATATGCGATCAGAATATAATTGACTTAAATAGTGCGACGCTATTTGCAAATAATGTAAGCTAGGAATTCGTGGGATGAATTCTAATCGATTGATCCTTTGCTATCACCTCGCAATGAACGCTTGGAATGTCATTTAGAATTTAACGGCCTTGCGAATCGGTTAAATTTATTTCTTTGTTAATATGACTACATTAGAAAAAATCAAATGAAATAGTAACGCTGATAGAACCCATTTAAATATGTACAGGTCGGTTCATTGACTCGATCAAAAAATTGATTTATCTGTTATCGATATTAATAATATTTAAGTAGCAAAAAATGTATTTCGAACATTAATAATTATTAATTTTATAAATATTAGGTGCAACAAACCTTTCATGAACACACATTATGAATGAATGTATCTCGTAATAAATAAGTCAATAAATCCATAAAAATAGTTTCCATTCTTATCCTTTGTGTTTTGATAAATTATTATGTTGTGAGATAGAGAAAATAAATATTTTTCAATTACAGCGTTTTTACAGTATACTAAAGACTTCCTGCGTTTTACTGTCATTGAACGCATTTTTTTATTTAAGGTTATGTATCTTAAATTTCAGCCCTGTAGCTGAGTGGCATCGTTATGCTTCGGCTGCGGTGTCCAAGGGTTCCAATACCAGGCATTTATCATTGTATGCACTTGTCACTTTAAAGGTGTTTACTGTCAATTCTTGGTGACAAGGTATTATTTAATATTTAAAAATATAAAACACATTCTTTTGTACTAACTCTTCAATTTTCCAAATCCAGTGTCTGTAATATTTAAATTCTTTCCCACTCATCAGATCCAATAAATAGGCCTATGCTCGAGCGATTATCTAATTACAAATTCTGTACTAGCCCCATCATTTTGTCCGTACGCAAGTCAAAAATGAGAGGTTGACTGATTGAATAACAACCAAATCTCGTAGGACAACTTCTGTTTGAATTCTCCATTACGACTCCATAAGCTCTAAATACATTGGTAGCGTAAATGGTTGAAAAAAATAGTTAATTAGGTAGTGGACATCATAGAGTTGCTTAATACCGATAAATAATACAAAATAATATAGGTATTCAGAAGATTTATGTTTTTGTGAAAATAAATGTAATTATTCTGACTTACAGATTGACGATGAAAGGGTGTCTGATTTCTGCAAGAATGCTCTTCTCATTCTTGACGTGTTCCACCTGCTTCAGCCTGATGACGTCAGCCATTGCCAATATCTTCATCGCCAAATAGCAGTCAGCTGCTTTGTCTCTGCAGAGGCATACCCTTCCAAATGTTCCTGTTCCTATAAATAAAGAAACAAATCTATTAGTATTTACTATAATAATCATAAAAATATATTACATTTTTAATCGAAAACTAACTAATTTTTGTAGGTAAATATTGTATATCCCTGGTCCGGTTTCAAGGGATATTATTAAATTTAACTAAACAATTTATTACGGCATAGTGAAGACCGCTTTTGGATGTTAGTTCAATTCGATTGCAATGGTCAAGGGTTTGAATCTCCCAATCGACACTTTCAAACACTGATTTGTCAATCAATTAATGGATTTGTTTTTGAAAATTTAATGTTCAAATTTCCCAATCCGATTAAAGGCTGGGTGCACTGATAAGCTAACTGCTATTCTTGTCCTAACCCCATCCTTATAACCCACCTCTTTCTTAAAGAGAGAGAGAGTTTGAATGACTGAAAAACACCCAGTTCTCTCCATATTAGGGATTTCAATTCGAATATTCGATATCTGAATATAATATATTCGGCCCTCTTTTAACTATTCGATATTCAAATATGTGGGCAACTATTCGTAATAGCTTTTAATGAAATATGGTACAAAATCGACGAAATTATTAAAAGATGTAGGTATCTCATCCTTGAAAATATACGTATTTATATCAGTTATTTAAATTTTTTACACAGTTTTATTATAGATGAGCTCGTTTTCATACAAATTTTAATATAGGTACTACTAAATTATTATTTTAGTATTTATCTATAATTTTTGTTATATTATATTATTTTCATACTTCGAAAATTCGAATAGTTTCAATTTTACTATTCGGTATTCGAATAGTTAATAATGACGAATAGTTGGAATCCCTAATCCATATGTTACATAAGAAGTATACTTTTTGAAAAAAACATTTAATAATATCTTTTTGTTTCATATTTAAAACACTATAATAATTTGAAAGTTCAATTATTTTTCGTAACGACAAAACGTGTTCATTTTCACCTTCCCTTCATTTACGCACCCACGTTATATTTGTCATAACAAAAATGGCGAGACATAATCGTTTCTAACCTCACTAATTTCTAAAATAATTGTCTGTTTTAGTGTAACTACTTGTAATTTTTTGGAGGTTATGTTTATTAAATGACGCCAAATTACTTTGCTGCATTTATATTCAAGTTCATTAATCAATCATATTCAATTATTTTTTACTTTAAAGTTTAACGTAATTTATGTAGGTCAAGTTTGATTGTTTCTTAAGAAATCAGTACTTGTGGATTGTCTAGCGATTCTCAATCAATTACTTCCGCTTTATTTTCTTGAAGATATTTAAAAAAACATACATTTCAAGCTTATATTAAATTTAGCATTATTTACTACATGATAATGTCTAGGCTGGAGAGAATCTGAAAAGGTAAAGAAATAGACAGACATACCAAAATGCGTCTAGTATGATCGCTGCTCCACTACATACACCCTGACGGCATGGATACATGAACTCTAAAAGCGAAAGACAAAAAACTGCCAGACGCATTTGAAATGTGGTGCTGGAGAAGGATGCTCTGTATATCATGAATTAGGTCCAAATGCAGGATAGACTCTCGGCCGTCTATACAAGACGCCTAGTCTGATTTTTTGGCAACAATGCCAGAAAATCTACCGACAATCTCGAGAGGCTCGTCATTACAGGAAACTTCGAAGCTTGAAAGGGACGCGGAAGGACACCAACATGCCGGAGCAACCAAGTGAAGGACGCCACAGGGCTCTCCTTACAGGGATCGTCAAAGAAAATGGAGTTGTTGCGGTAGGCAGATTTCACGACCCTCACACGTGAGGAATTCGACTAAGAAGAAGGTGAAGACTACATAAAACAGAAGTCCATTCGTTTAAGGAACATGAGGCAAAATTGAATAATGTTTATCATATTATAAAAAAGAGACAGGTAAAGCTATGACAACATTTAGCTGACGCATGTTAATTTAATATTTAATTATGCACGAATATCTGTAATGTTTTCATCGCATATTTAAACTACAGCGAAAAAAGCAAGCCCCTTTTATTTGAAACCAATGTAAAAGCGTCGTAAGTGGTCTATCTAGTTCACACCTTTATGATAAGGAGTAAACCTTATTTACTTACTAATGTTATGTTTGAATCTGCTTAACCCACTTAAGTAAGTAGGATCTGTGATATGTTGTATCTTAAATATATTTTACATATTTAAATGTTGATATATTATAATCTAACATGGTTTAAATGATCTCTGTTATCACTCGTTAGACAGTGTGATATTTTTAAAAGAACTGTTGAAACCAGTCCTCTAATTAAAAGATTCAGAACATTTGGGCGAAATCATTACTTACATTTTTCCATCCGCAACCGATATTAGATCTACCCGCCCACAGCAGGATTTGCCATTGTCATCCGCCTACCTTAGGCCGCCCATCGACCATGCTTAAAAGATATTCTGCAAATAATTCATGTTAACTCGATGTCTGCAACTCCGAGTACTGATTCTGTTAACACAACTTCGTATATAAGTGCAGAATCAAACGATTCTCAAACATTATAGGAATTGAATTATTTAAAATTGTCACTCGCTGGTTCACTTTAAGAAAATGTAATTACGTAGTCGTATAATACTAACATAATTTGGCATGAGCATTGGATGGATAACATTGTAACAAACATTTCAAAATAAACATTTACTCACATCTCTATAAACTTTTGTAAAAGTATGGTAGAGTAAAAAACAAAAGAAAAGATGAAAGTTGTAAATTGGATAGAGATAAGCAAAAAGGAACCAATTGCAAATTTGCCAAATGGAGATATTAAGCCTCAAAGTTTGCACATGTTTTCAAAAACTTATGATTAGTTTTGTGAACGTGAAAACTTTTTAACATTATGGCTATTATTAATAGAACTCTATTACTACTTAAAAAATATAGATAAACATTCATAGATTTTAAGTTATTAATCAATAATTTAGTCGGTTCTTTTTTATTTTATGACAATTTACATGCAGACAGCAGTTGCAATCGTTTTGCATAAATGAACCAACTGTTTATTCCCTGTTTTCTATGTGATTGAGCGGTAACTTTGTGGATGCTCATTTTTAATATAAAATTTAAATTGATAGTGACTCAGTTATTCCACTTGATTTATCACTAACGTGATGCGTTTCGCCTATTGAAGACGCATCTCCAGATTGTTAGTTGGTTCCCTTTAGCATAATTCCCTTCAATATGAAAGCCATCAATAATGCATTTATCAAAAGGGAACCAAGTGCAAATAAACATGTTTATGTTTTGAATACTCTATGAATAATTACGGATTTTAACGAAATATTTTATTTTATTAAGTCACTTTTGTGAACAATGTGTCTGAATAAGACACAAAGACTGCGTAAATGTACCGACGCTGGCAACAGATAACAAACCTTTATTTTCGTTTAAAGTAACCAACTGGAACTTATTAATCAACCATTTGTTATGCATAAAAGATACTTTGCAGTTGGGTCTTTTATCGTGACAGAAAATTTGACATAATATAAATAAAATGAAAACTAGACCGAATCCAAATTGAATCTCTTTAGCATATCGAACTTTGGACTTTTTCTGACCAGCTGATCATTCGTAACTCAAAATACCTAAAAACGTCAGTTGGTTACCTTTTGCTTATCTCTATCCAATTACAATGTGAGAAAACATTCCACTAAGTAATATTCTTGCCATATTATCATTAAAAAAATACCAGCGATTTTTTCAACTTTAGAGTTATTTCAGCAACCGTGCTACGTTATTGGTTTAAATATGTAACCAAAAAGAAGGTGCATATTTATTTATAGGCTTACAATTAAATTCACTTTTGTTTAGATCGTATTCACTTTCATAAAAATAGTTTTCACTTATAACAAATACATTCCACAAAAAAAAATTACTTTGACGAAAATCTATTTTCACATAGGTAAAAAAGTTTTCACTCAATATAAATTACTCACACTTTAAAATCGATAGTTGCACGAAGCTGTAATGAAATGTTACTTACTCTTATACCCTATATTAGGCCGCCTATATTGTCTTTGCTCCACGCATTAGAATACAATACACAAACCAAACCAGACCAACCCTAATATAACCTACTACAACTTAACTCACTTTGTTAAAAGAATTCGTGACTAAGTGGAAACTATTAAAATCAATGTTTTAGTGTATTAAGTTAATACTATCTAATACAAAGTGCAAACTATCGAAATAGTAGTTCAAGTGTACCAAGTGAATACTATCTAACACAAAGTGCAATTATTTATAACCCTTATGACTCTAGCAAATTTCGGAATGAAGAGTTTTTGATGTATTCCATTCGTATAAAATTTTCCACACAATTGATAAAAAACATATCACAGTATATTATATAAAATCAAACATTTGATTCATTCAATTGAGTGCAGTCATGCAAAAAGGAATCAGTTCAAATATTGGAAAAACGATTTATTTTGAGTAACAAAAGTGATGACAACTTTTAGAATTTACATTGTATAAATAAGCTCCATTTATTCTTCAGAAATGAGTTCTGAATATCACAGTCCGCAAAATAAGAAAAAAGCGATAAACATAAAACAACAATTTCACATGAAAATCGTTAAGAATTTTTCCTACACAAACGGTGTAAGAACAAATCGGCCTCTAAGTGACATTACTTTCAAAAGTTGTACAATATTTTTACAAATTGAAACCTACAAAGAATAAATGTTTATTATTATTTCTAGCTTTTTGTGCGTGGATTTCATTATGGAGGGATTTTGACTTATAAATACGTTATGCTTTTTTGGAAATGAAGAAATTTACTAAAAAACGTTATGAAGTTGTCACAACTAATCAGTTCTATTTAACTTCTATTTTTTGTAAGTGTACAAAATATCGCAAACATTTGAGGTGACATAAATATTAA